>OZ021699.1:22321223-23584663 GCA_963978495.1 Athalia circularis
CGATCTCGCGTGCTCCCGATCATGCATTATGCATGACTGCTGCAGAGTTGAGTGACCTTAGCTCACCTCCTTCTCGTCCTTGCAACTACTCAAGTCTTCGTGTACTCACTCTAGTGAATCAGTTGCAATTTATTTAAAACCTTAGCTACAGAAAGCAACGGTTACGATTCGAACCGAGCCAAAATTTGTGACACGTATTCGAACAACATTTTTCACATCTAACTTCACCTTGATCTATTCCGCACCCATGTGACATTGCGATGGGTGGTTGTGTCACCCGGTAAAACCTCTTCCTCTTCCTCCTCCTCCTCCTCCTCCTCCTCTTCCTCCTCCATCCAGCCTCTATCCCATCCAATTGCATGCCCATAAATTTAGTTCTGCCCTTCAGCCGCATAATTTACAGGCGATCCGCTGTCATGGGGTGGCGGGCATTAGCCACGGGCATAATTTGCAGATACAACCCAAACCCTGAACCTGAAACCCCTACTCAAAATCAAACCCTGGACACTTTGCTCCCCCACAAGCCTTCGGGCATACGACGTGTACTCAAAATATGCATGACCTATAAGCCTAAGGTATTAATCCGATTATTATTTTTCTGTTTCAGGTAAGTTTGAATCGAATCTCAACGTTTGTCCTATAAAATCGTGAGGAAAGTTCCCGGTTGAAAATTAAGTACCCAGAAGTCAGGTAAATTCTGCCCTCTTTACTCTGGTTTCGTATAGGGTAACATTACCATCGCCATCATAATCATAATTATTTATAACTAGCGCCAAATGAATTCATCAACATTAATTACGATAATAGTCGGTCGTATTACCGCCAAGTTGGCTTGGCTTTTGCTTAACGACATATTAATAAGTCCGCTAAATGCCTGACCCCGGTACCACCACCACCACTACCGCTAGCACCACCGGCAGAAATAGTAGAAGGAGGAACCGGAACAGGAAGAGGAACTACTTCTGGCAAACTATTCGGGGTCGTGGTTTTGCAGTTGGCACTCGCTCAACTCAAAACTAGCTAACCAACCCCTATGTATCGCACGCGCAACTGAATTAACGGTGCAAGTGACACTCTTGACTTTGCGAACACCAAGAATACAATCTACCTAGACTAAGGTCGGTCCATGTGGAAGGATAAAAAATAAAAACCCTGTCGATTTCGTTTCCATACTATCTCAAAATCTTGAAAACCTTGTCGGAAGTACAGTGTGCAGAGGACTTAACTCATCGAACCTAAATTCTGTTTGCCAATGGTTCAAATTTCGTGTCCAGTTCTGACTGAAAAACTTATCTAAATTTAAGGACGGACCTTTGCAGTATCGGAAGGACGTCAAGAGTACAAAAAGAGAGAGAAAAAATGTGAAGAAAAAATATACCGTCGGCTGTCTCCTACAGAACGTGTGTTGGTGGAGAAAGAAGCCCCTGACGAAATCGAGGCATGGATTAGTTGAGTGCTTTTATTTAGTTCTCGAGGCATTTCAAGGGTCTCAGAAACTCTGGAAATCAGATTCACTGTCTTTTATTAAATTGGCTGAAATGTCCTCACCTCGAGGAACCTTTGGACTGGGAATATGGGAATAGAATCGAGAGGCAAGGATAAATTTAACAGAAGCGGAAAAAGAACTGGCTATTTTCTGTATTTATACTCCAAATCTCAATCCGATTCACAAGGTATTCCAAATCGTCACGATGATCTTTGACTCGAAATTCCTCCATAACATCGTTGTAATGCTACGAGTTAGTTTCAGACTGATGATAAACTCACAATCAGCCGTTGCAGATCGGGCCCACACTGGATTTCATGCATTTCAAACCAGGCCAGTGCCGAGTTGCTGCTAACATGCTCTGAATTTTGTGCATTTAATTAACCCAAATAGATTTTCAACGCATACCGTGCAACGGGTGCTAGGTGCGCTGTGCTATACTACTGCTTACTTTTTCAGCAAAACTCTTTCTCACGAACACCACTAGGTAACCACTATAAATATATACCGGCTCATATACATGTTTGATAAAAACGTTTCTAAGTGAAAATCTGGGCAATCAATACGCGTCCTGAATCGTGGCTTGATACGGCTATAGCGCTCCCGTTTTTATCAACTTCTTTGAATATAGTTGGCGAATTGAATTTCTTTGAACGCGATCTTCATACCTATGTATCACTGTATGACAAGTATAATTGATGATCATTTAATTCTGTGTAAATTGGTGTTCTTCTACGTATAACAATACCCAATTACACTTTTACGCCTCACGATTGCGTTCACAATTCGAAATAAGAAGAAGTTCGACAAAAATTAGTTTCGACCTTTCTCGCCTGTTATTATCGTTGAGTGCTTTGCCTTAGTTCGTGTTGGGGCCTTTCTTTTATTCTTTCAACTTAATTAATTATATCAACTTAGTTCTCCTATACTCTCGTCTCTTGTGTATAACCCCACACTCCTTGTTCTACGACAATGCGAGAGAAGGTCCTTATTTCTTTATTTTTTTATTTCATTCGTTTTTCTATCCCGGTATAATACCGTTGCAGAAAACAATGCTCTCTCCGCACTACTACGGAGGTATTTCTTACTTTTAATTAACAAAATTGCATCGAATCACTTGCTGCTGTTGCACTTCAAACGAACGATGACAGCATAAATTCGTGCTAGTTTTATGGGTTGTCTTTATTTGTTTTATTATATTTACTTATACATTCTTTCATTTCTATATTTATTTATATATTCTCACAATATTCTTATTTGTAAGTTGAGCAACAAACGAGATATCTCTCCCTTCAAAGTCTTGTGAGCGTCGAAATTCAATACCCTCAGCCGTAGCGCGTCGCGCGTAGTGGAGGTCGGTCCTTGGATTTCTCTCTTCTTTTCTTCCCCCTTATTTCTTCTCCACCTTCTTCCCTTTTTCTTCTTTTTCTTCGCCTTATTTTCTTGCCGTTTTTTTGTACGCCAGTCCCGCTTGAAGTATCGGTGACAATCCAGCCAGTCATCCCTTCATGTTGTTCACCCCACCTATATTCGCTCGGTGATTCTCACGGCTGAAAAAACCATACTCGGTGAAGCGCGTGTTCAACGTCCAATGTGAATTTGTTGCTGTACGCGCGCTTCGACGTTTCTGTCGTATAAAACTGGACCAGGAAAGATGCGGGGAGAGGAGACGAGACACGATTTTCTTCCACGACGACGTAACTATCTGATTGATCCCGATCGATTCCCATCGACTATGTACTGAAAACTTTTGGGAGGGTAACTTCAAAGCTTCGGGTAATGGAAGAAGCCGAACTGATGTCAAACCTACCTAACCATGGTCCCCAACACCCTTCGCGTGCGAATAGAAATAGTCTACTGCGGGTTGTACCTGCTGCGGTAACTCTTTTTTTTCTTATAAAGGACCTCTGAAGTTTAAAAAAAATACAGTTCGTTAGACTTCTTTTGAAAAATCAGGATCTTAGATGAGAGTCTTTTTTTTCTGGTGAACTACCGTTGACTTTCGGATGAAGGCATTCTGCCGCGCATTCTGCACATAGGTACATAGCGCAGGTTACGTACATTGATAACGTGCGAGGGTTACGATATCTGATATTTTATCGACGTTTTCTGAGATTTACCGCCCGCCGTTTCGGATATATTTCGTATATATATTGTACGGTACACCTACGTACGTTTACACCAAGAATAAGAATTTTTCCGCCGTCATATTTCAACGTTTATCCATATCCAATCTGTTCTCGCTTTTCTTAACTTATCAATTTATCACCAACACGTAGTCTTGCCCTCGTGTTTCGAGGCGTATACACTGTACACATATATCTAATGTTCGAAATTCACTGTACTACGCGGCTTTTCCGCAACGGATGTGATTGGAGTGAAACTACATATGTATATTCAAGGGAGAAATTCACAACGACGAAGTAAACTGTCTCATTTGTATCTCACATTCATTTCTAGGTAAAAAATATTTGAAATTGCGGTAGCTTTATTCAATCCATATTAATACAGCGACCATAGATTCTTTTTTTTGCACAATCACATCTTCGCTAAATATAGCTGCGGTGTAACGGGTGTCAATTTCAAGAAACACCCTGCACGTGGGTAAAATTTACCTTTGTGAAATTGAACAACCACAATTTTTTCATGCGAACGATCTTGCATTTCAGCTATACGCGGCAGCGTAATTTTTGTTACCTATATACGTTATTCTTTTGCATGTGTCTGTGCGGGAATAATGTACATCTATGAATATATAGGTATAGGTACATCTGCACGTTTAATGTGAATGTATATGTTGGGGGTAGTATAGAAATACGTCGAGGAATTTTCAACGTTATCTACTTTCGACCTCATCGTTAGTTTCTCTCTGAAAACCTTCAGGAAAACTCTGGCTTATTTCCCTCGCGGGTTATCGTCGGCGTAGTCATGGTGGCCACTAGGTATATTGGAATAAAATGTACGCTTACGTCGTACAGATGGAAGAATTTATATACCGGATAGCATGTGCACATATATTCATCTCTTTCCTTCGTTCGCACAAACAAAGCCTTCATTTCTTCTTTATTATATCGATTTTATTTTTCACAAGCTTTTGAAATTCTTCACATAATCGATAATAATTCGTGAGCGACTTCCCGCACAGCGTGGCCACGAATCCCCTTCGTTTTGCTCTCGAGTTTCAACGTCAGGACCGCGCTCTTTTGAACGCGTTGTGAATTTAAAAACGCCTCATATATATCTGTGGGAACGATGGGATTGATTCGCAAACTTTTAGTCACGCCGCTGAAACGCTTATATTATAAGGGACTTTGAAAAGAGAAAAAACTGTTATCCGAGTCGAAGGAAAAAATTCTGGAACTGAAAATTCGCATTCATATCCCGTATTTTTGAACAGTAAAATTTTCCAAGATGTGTGTACCGTGAGCCGCTACGTACAGAAGCAATAAATTTTAAGCTGTTACGTAATCGGCTGTATTCAGTCGAATGCAGTGAAACCTCTTTCCGCACTTCCGTAAGTTTACAGCTTCTTTATACCCCCAAGATACGTTTCAAAAGTCCGGTTGAAGTTCAAGTAAAAACTTAGACCCGATCGTATGTGTTTTATGTACGTACGTACCTATACGTACATTATGTACAGCTTCGCTATAGAAACTTCGATAAAAGTCACAGCAGCTAACTTTCGTGATTAACAGCCGAAGCTTTTAGGTCAATTTTTTTTTACTCGCACATACAGTATATACTGTGCTTATACCTATCGTAAATCGCTAAAGTATATTATAAGTATATATTTATCACGATACCGAAACACATTATACCTACGGAATATTAAGGTTTGCGATAAGAGGGAATATATAACTTGAAACGTTTTTCAATAATATTTTTCACGATCCATCCGTCACCGTGTTTGTAAAAATTGAAAAAACGAATTCAACCTTAAAATATGCTGTTGAAGTTAGCTTCTGGGAAGAAAAAAAAATTGAGTACAAATCATGAGTTTCAGGGGTCTCGTTTTCTCTCTCTTTGTGCATAAAGTTCAGAAGCACAAAAAGAGCGACATTGAATTGCCTCTAATGCCGAAGAACAGTGACGGTAAAAGCTTTTCTATCTTCTGAAGGAATAAGAAGAAGCGTACTTGAAATCGTGAGAGGAGTATAGGTACGAGTTGTACACGTTATACGCGCGATTCTATTCGAGTGGCGTGAAGTCAGCGGTTTTTAGGAAGCGTGCAATATTGGGTGACGTTGGCGGTTGTCCAACTAGGTTTCTTGCGGGAAAAAGTAAAGGTTGAATGGTATGTCGTGCGCTCTTAATTGTGTATTTTCTCAGTGGTCTCGAAAAAAAAGATCAGAATAAAAAAAAACTGATCCGCATCCCTGTGCTCCGGAATCAAGAGAGGAAATTTTTGCGCGACTATATGATAACATTCCCTATATTCCAGAAAAATGAATATTAAAGAAAAAAAAGATGCATACGCAGAGCGATTGATTTTAGATTTGCAATATGAAATGTAGGATAAATGAACGTGACGTGCAGTAGAACATTGATCGTCACCTGAATTCTGGGACACACGGATTAGGGGCGAACGCATTCATTTGAATAAATTTACGTTTGCAGCTGCTGTTACTTCGCAAATTTCCACGATGTGTGTTAAATTCTAGTGTTTATTCATCGGATAAATTTTTCTGCTCGTCATATTTTTTTTTTCGTTTTTTTTTCTTTTGTTGTACGGGTGCCTACACGTGTCTGATCGAAGGGTGTGCTTTGGGAATTGTTTATCTCCGATTGACTTCCGGGCTTTTTTTTTTTTCAAGTAGGTATACCGAAATCTTTGTTTCGAGAAATACTCAATTTCTCTCCTTCAAATATACCTACACGCCACGTTAACTTTGGCCGGTAGAAATCCCTAGAGCCACCGAACAAATGGGCTTAGACTCGGGTATGGAAAAGTACATAGGTAGTTTCCATCCGGGTATATATCTCACTTTATATGGAACACCCAAAAAGGTCCAACTATCTCATCAGTATTATACAACCCGCACTTCATTTTACCTAATTCGTTTATTTTCAAAATTTTCTGTCAATATACACCGTGGAATACAAGCTTTATTCACATTTTTAGTATCGTAGTATTGTGGAAAACGAAAAAAAATTGTTTGATGAAACTTTCTTTGATACTTGTTTTATACGGACACTCTGTAGGCACATATGATGTACATACATGCATACGAATAGAATGGAAGCTCTGCTTTGCTCTAATGCGCTCTGCTCTGCTCGTAAACCAGTCGAAGCGTCGTTGATCCAATTTGTCAGGAGCGCCGCTGCTGTTGATTGACCCCTGCTGCAATCGGGTGTAAACTTTGCCTACGGAGTTGCAGACTTGGCATTATATAAACTGGAACTCGTGCAGCAACAGCACAAGTGGCAGCAACAGAATGCAAAGTTACTATCTTATTGTTACGGTTGTACATTTGCTTTACAATATTTCATGAATATTTCATTCTGACATGCGTATATTAGTATGACATTATAACGTTTTACCTACGTACCTGTCCACTAATTTTATATGCACTATATCCTACAAAACACATTTCGATTTCCCAACTCAGGAACTATAATACCTGTAGATAATTTCTGTCCACGAGGGTGAATATATTCGGATAATAGATAAGGAAATATCGTTGGAAACAAACATCGAATTGACATCTAACTAATTGATTAGCAACCCTCGCTACCCCCGACGAGTCCGTGCGGTGTTCTTCTTCTCCCTATTACAGAATCCGTTAAACTCGATTCACTTGAATTGACTGATGCAAGAGAGTGGGGGAGTGTGTCGCACACCCAGTAGGAATAACAAGATTTCCCAACTTCAACCAGGGGATTTAAAACTCAACCCTCGTTTTATCCCTTCACCCACATTCCGCGGCCTCTGCTCGCTCAACATTCTCTTCAAACCTTGAAGTACGAAAATTTTCTTACCTTTTTCTGAATTCTTCGTGAAAAAAAGAATTTACGGTTTTAATATTTTCTCGAGCATTTTCGAAGGGTTCTTTGAAAGAAGATTCAAACATTGAACATCAGTTTCACAAGCGCTTAGGTTATACTGCAACTCTCCCTTCCATCTTCTTACGCGCAATGAAGTCGTTTCAACTTATTTTCAACCTCATGAATTTTATCAGAGATTTATATTAGTGGATTCATTTTACGAATACTATAGATGTGAATCTAGGTGTGGCTTTAGGGTTTAAAGTAGTTTCTTTTGAGTTAGTTTATACCTCTGCGTAAATTTTTCTTTCTTCTTTTTTTCTTCTCTAACTATATCGAGATCGCGTATATGTTACTTCGTTCTACATCGCTACCGCCGCTCCGGGCCTTCAAAGCGGAATAGAGTTGAGTGGGGTACCTAAAGTACGTGTCTCCAGGTTGACAACCCTTGCGTCACTTCACCTATACTTATATACTGTATAGACTTTCCACACCTGCACATGGCTGGGTAATCGACGATGTATTAGGAAAAATCAAACGAATACCGTACGTAGAGTCGAGTTGGAGTACTTTAGTTTCACGACATGAAATAAAAATACACATGCTGTGCAGTTGTACCTACATGAAAAAAAAAAAAGATAACATGTGTACGTGGTATATCGGTGAGTGAAAAACGAGCTGCATCTCTCACATGTGATCTACATGGCGCGTAACATTGTCACGTTTCATCGTCGATTGTCTTGTCAAATAGTCGTATCAAATTCGCATACGACACTTGATTTTTACATAGTGTTATTTGATTTCATACAAAGCATGGGAAATGTTTGCAACGTTTTATTGCAGATTTCAACATGTCAGATAACTTTCAAACTCCATACTCCTTTTCTCGAGGTAATAAAAAAGTGTATAAAATTTAGACGCGTGCCACTTTGATTCTTCTTTCCTTTTTTCAAATGTTCATAAGAATCACATAAGTAATTCACCTCATCTTCCCTGCATTCTTGATGTTGTAATATTTCGAAATATACAGGGTGAGTTTTTCCAAACTCCGAGACTTCAGGGAGCTTGATTTGGCAGATATGCGCTTGACTTCCTCATTCGTTGAACATGCTATGTTTTTGAGTCGGCTTTTCTCATACTTCACATTTTTCTCGTGCGCGGCACGTTAATTGGTCAAGAAATCCGAATGAGGCTCCTCCCATTCTCGGCGTTCGGAATTACTCACCCTGTATAATTTCAGTTTACCTTTTTCTTTTTTCAATATAACGCTGACTGATCCGCGGCTATTGTGTCATAAAATTATCTTTGCCGGTGCTATATTGAGTAAAAAAAAGTAATGTCCTTTCATATATCGCGAAACAGATTACACAGGCGTCTTATACTTTAGATACCTATCATAAAATCGATTAACCTACATTTCATTCATTGCCAATGAAATTTTATCGCCATCGCACCGGATTCTTTCGCGAATATAAATTACTGTAGTATAAGAACATCGATTTTGGCTCTGCCATATTATCCAGACTTTTTGTTCCTTATAATACAATTACCGCAGACGTTATTAGAAATTTATTCACACCCAATTATTGCTTCCTAATTTGCTCTCTGATGCGCCAACGTTCGACCACGAAGCTCTCGATCTTCACTTTTCCGATTTGATTCAGTTTTTCTCGGTAAATTTGATCTTGTGAAATTCCATTAAATATTCAAGAAAAGGACTTATATTACCTCAGCACAATATAGACCTTTGGAATTCATTTATACGTGCGCCTGAATGAAAAAGGAAAAAGAAAAAGAAGCAAATAAATAGTGCCATTGCTACCCATATTCGGGGGGTAGAGAAAAGTAAAAGACAGAAGTACACGAGGAAAAAAGCGAAAAGAAGTCCTTCCTTTTTCTCTTACTTTCTTACTCACACTTCACCATGTACAACCTTTTCGGGTTGAACTGCCCTTATATATACCTACCGAGTTCATTGGTCTTCAATGAAGACATAAACAATTCAGGCACGTGCGCTTGCGTTTCGTTCCATACTTTGTTTCTTCCCCCCCTTTATTTTCCCCATACCATTTCAGTCCCTTGAAAACTTGAAACTGAAGGTATATCTAGCCCTTTTTCTTTTTTACCTCTTGAAATATTTCTCTGGTTTTCTTTTCCATTTTCCATGGCCCTTCTCATTTCCCAGTCTTTTTATTCCGCGAGTACAATATGTTTATGTTTGTTATATGATATACAGAGGTGGTGGGAAAGTTACAACTCAGAAGTCAAAAGTCCTTTTTCTCACATCTGCGACAACACAAGGGAATACAACCGCATAACCAATGGAACGAACCGGTTCTTCCTGCTTTTTTATGCCTTCTTATTATCCTGCAAGAGATTCGCATCCCGACAACCAAAAGGGGGACGAGCAGGGTACCTATACCTAACGGAATATTCATATATCTATATACCTACCTTAGCCATTCACTGCGAGAGTATAAAATTTTACACCATCCTCTTTTCAGTTTTACATATTTTATATCATTTCTTACACAGCATCTGTCCCACGTAACAAGAAAAAAAAATGACAAAATCAGCGTCGAATATTTGTGAATTATTACACACTTCGTAGAAGAATGTAAATTGAACGAAATTTACGGAAGCATTATATTTGTTGGAGTTTACAGTATAAATTCGACAAACCAGAATTTTACAAACTACTCGCGCGACCCCTGGATCCTTGCAGCTTTTAGTTTCTACCTTCTATTTCGATGCCCTTTGACCTGCACCGGCTCTTGAGCCGCTCGCGCTCTTCTCATGTACACCCAACCTACCCACCTTTTTACCTACGTTATACCTACTTGCCTCGCTTTTCGATTTGACGAGAAAAGCCTTGGGAGTTTTAATTAAACCAAATGTTTATGCTTATTTTTTTTATTCTTTTTTGTTTTCATTTTATTTTCTTTTGATGCAGCGTCTGCTTGTGTTTTGCGTTAACGTTTTTATTTCATTTTATTTCATTTTTTTTTTTTAGCTCGTCTTTTTGATACTGACGTTTTCACGTGCGGGGACCAGCCACCACATTCTTACTCTGCTAATTGGAAAAAAAAAGTTTCGGTACTACTGCTGGAATTTTGCCCTGCCGCTGCACGACGCGGCGGTGGTTGTAATTTTATTACCCATCATCTGTACCGTTCTGATGATTTTTTTTTTTAGGAATGTATATAACCGATGTCGTAAAAGCGTTGAAAATAAAGTGATCATTCCCCTTTTCGGCCATCTAGTTATTGTTATCGGCACATTATTTTTACGGTAATATAACTTTGAAACATCTGCGATCAGTTAGTGAGTATAATATTTTTCTTAAATGATCAACGGAGATTAAAATTAAAAATCATGTTCAATGAGAGAGGAGATTTATTTAGAACTGCTTCCGGCTTCCCAAAACTATACACGTACACCGATCGGAACGTAAAAATATAGGCAAGAAATTGACGAAATTCCAAAATTTCAAAGATCACTCTCGATCACCTCCCTTCGATTGAATTTCAATCAGCACAGCAACACGGCGAGTTAAATAGCTGGCGCTTGAATGGCGACGGCCTAAGACTCGAGCTGCAGATGTTAATTTTCGAGAATCGATAACGTGTTTGAAACTGGAAACTGAAATAAAGCGATGATTTTTTTTTTCTTCTCTTGTTTTTTCTTTCTCTTTTTCGTAGCTCTTCTTTCCTCGTTTTTTATTCTTCTTGAAATTACGGAATTTTCAAGCGTCTCCACGCCGACCGGCTATAATATGCTCTCGCACACATCGTATACCGCGCGCTGGCAGGGAGGTTTCGTAATGAAATTGAATCTGGAAAGTTGTTGAATGGACGAGAAGTTATACGATTGCCATTAAGTGCAGCACATACCATCAACCCCTCCCATATTCACCCCCTATTACCGGCACACCGTGTAGAAAAGTTGAGTTTTTAATCCCGTGAAGTGCGCTCCTAATACTAGGTATACCACTTCTGCTGCAGTCTCTGCGTTTCCTACAACCCCCCGTAACTATATGTACGGTGTAATCCGGTTAATTAAATAAATTAAGTTGATTGCTCGAGCCAACATTAATTACCACCAAAGGTGAACCCCAGGACGTTTTATTATTTCACAACATTTATACGACCATATATTAATGTTGTACGTCACATTATACCTACTTCATTTTATACGTGCGCAAACCGAATCAAATAATTAATCAATGAATTCACATGATTTGTGAAATTATATTTTGTTTCTTTTCTTTTCTTTTTTATGCTTACGAATATTGAAACTCGAGAGAAACGTGGGGGTTGAAATTTGTGTCGAGACGACTAGAAGACGACTGTAAAGATGCTGCTACAGTTGTGCAATGTGTGTATAATATATGTATAGATACACAGAAGAGCGAAACGGTAGATAAAGTAACAGTGTAGCCTTGGAAGAAAGAAATGAAAAAGAGTGTAAAAAAAGACATCGTCTATTAATTAGCAGAGCTTTTGTCCCAGGAGTTCTTGAACTAATAAAAATGTTGGCTAACGAGATACCTTTTTTTAATTCTATTTTATGGGGCGCACAGCTACAGCGGCTATATAAGGGACGCAGCTTTCTGTTCAACGGAATTCAACGCACCTTCTTTTTTCATATTGTAGCTATTTCCGGGGTTGTTTAACGAACGCGATACAAAAAAAATTTTTTTTTCAAAAAGAGAACAAAACGACAATAGGTACATTAAATTTGATATGGCAGAATTGCTTCTCGTAATTTGAAGGTTTGAAATAGTCTCGAAATTGTCTGCTATCTGATTCGATATAATAATAATCATTGATAGAGTTTTTCCTCGCTACGTACGTTGGAATTTTTTTTCTTTTTTATTTCTTTGCTTTTGCGGTTTTTTAAACACTACACTAACTGTTATCGGGGTAACTGGCATACCCATACTGGAATATACACATTTGTGTCTAGAGGAAAAATACTTGTTAGTTCGTCTTACTTCGAACAGAGTTGTTTTTTTTTTCTTTTTCTTTTTTACTCTCTCTCTTTTGTTTCTTTACATCTAGGCTTGTATCATGTACTTTGTTACTCACTTACTTACTTACTTCCTTAGATTTCGGATCGCATTCGGCAAGCCTATCAGTTAACGTTTACGATCTCGTGTTCCGAATACCAACAGGAACTGTTATCTGTCGAGAAGACTTTCGAACCGTACCGTCGTATCTGTAAACGGACAAAACCAGAGAGAAATAACAATCCTCTATTTCATTTTATAAGTGTATTATACATCCGTTCGTTTTTTTTTTCATTCTAACCTTATAGACAGATACCCTGCGCTCGTTCGCGGCCACTAAAAATAATCGAAATGTATTTTTTCGCATTTTTACGAAATGTATGCGGTCCAGGTCGAATAATTTTTGGATTCACTTAATTTGCTTATCGATTTTTGACCTGTAATTATATCGTTGAAACCGATAAACAATACGCGAGTGGTGGAAAAAACGTTTCTTCTCGGACCGTTTTATTTTTTACTTTTTTCCGTTTTTATTTTCATTGCTCCTAGTTTCTTCTTTACGTTTTCTCACTTTAGATCGAGACTTCGTGCGAATGGCGGAAATTCGATGTAACGAGTTGAAAACAAAAACAACTTCCGGCACCTGTATAGTAGCTGGTAGTAAATAGGTATATATGATACATTGACGGCTCGCTAACTCTCACTCGTTTGTTGTCACACGTATAATTTTTTATTTATTTCATTTTCTATGTTCTTGCGAAAGAAATTATAATTTTCTCTCCAGAGTAAAAGAAAAAAACTATACGTGTAATACATTTTAGTAAAAGTAAAGAAAGCGTATAAGGTCTGTACATGTATTTTTGTTCTTCAGTTATTTCGTCAGTCCAGGAAACTGAGGAAAAAGAAAATTAATATTTCACCATATAGTCCCCAGGATACAAGGTTCAGTGTTGGGGTATATCTAAAATAAAAGCATATGATGGGTGCTTGAATTACGAAGCAGCTTTCACCTGGGTAATTCTTCTTCGTTCTTTTCCTTATAACTCGCGTATGTATGTACATATATTTTTCATTTTCCATCTTATCTCTGTAGGTACTCTTCTCTAACCATATAATATTTTCTTCTCTATTCCTTACTTTTGCTTTCGTTAAACGTGCCAATATTCCTTCTGCACACATACCTATATACTTCCAACAATTCCTGTTTCCTTTTCTTTTCTTTCTTACTTTTCTTTCCTACCCGGCAGCTCTTACATCTATGCAAATTTCTTTCCCCGAAATGTCGCTTATAAAACAGAAAATTATGTTAATTTTGACGTCTCCAAGCGTCATCCCTTTTTCGCAACTCGCTCCCGAGGGGGATACGAACAATATTCCTCAGGATCTTTCTCCTGCAACGCCCATGTTGTCCTTAAATCCACCCCCTCCTCCGACCTCGGAATACCAACCAATACCTCCTGCCCTCCTATTCCACCCTTGCAGAGAAACTTCTGAAAATCTATATCCTTAAATAATGCTCTCTTTCTACCCTCGACGCCGATATTATATATATTTCTTTTCTTTTATACATCAAACACTCGTACGAGATAAAACAATTTTGTTTTCTTCCCTTTGTTTTTTCGCCCGCATCTCCTCCCCGCGTCGGAAAAATTGTCAGCAAGACGAACGATCGATCGTGACATATTTCGAATAAATCAGGATCAGGTACCCAGCTAATTGTCAGGATATAATACGATGTAGGTAATACTGCAGATATGAGAATCACGCTGCAACTACGTTATAAATTATAATACGTATGCAAATATATAGTTAATAGGTGGTATCAAGTGAAAATGATTACCCTTGAATGATGAGTTTGCAATCTCCTCTAATTGCTTCGCAGTATCATATTGCGGCGGTGCATAATTTATTTCTGCATTTAAGTATGTATAACTTATAGAAATAGGTTACACAGTATAATACCCCGCAGTATACATGAGTAAGCGTGCTACACATATACGTATATAAAAGCTAAATGCGTTAGTTTGCTTTATGGAATAGTTGCTGACTTGGTACAGGTTTTCCTCAGCGAAGTTTGTACTATCGACTTGTTGAAATTTTTGTTCAAGTTTATAATAAGGTTTGAATATCATCTACGACTCGCTACCTTTCTTCGCCTATATGTGTATATATTCGTCAGGCTCAATAAATCGAACTCTCTTCATGTATCTTCGTAATTTTTCCCCCTTTTCCTTTTTCTTTGTCTAGTTTTCTGGATCGCGATATCCAAAGTTGGATTTTAGCTTGTCGCGGAAACTATACAGAAACGGCGCTACACGGTGTGCAACGTATTACACGAGTCATTAAAGAAATCTACGACCAACGTAGTCGATGTTAAATTAACCCGAGAAAAAGCAAAAGAAATCAACCGAGGGTAAAAAAAGAACCAGTTTTCACTGCGTATACGAAAACTTCTGGTTGGCACAGAGCCCGTATTATATGTATAACATACAAAACGCGAAACGCGCGCGATTTAATTCGCGTCATAAGCGTTATAAAAATAATTAATATGTTTGCACAAACAACTTTTGTTTTTTCCCTTTTTTTTTTTTTTAAGATAAGTTACATGAACGGTATAAGCCTTCATCCATCATTCATGGTCTCAACATTTTACAAGTCATTAAAGCCCTCTCGCAAGAAAACTTGGTCTTAAATTCATGTAATATTTATAAAGTCGCGCTGTAGTTTGTTATTTTTTTTTCTGTATTTTGCCTCTTTTTCTAATTTCTTTCTTTCTTTTTTTCCTTCGTTTTTTGCAGAAGAAAAATCTTCGAACATACATATTATCATTGCTTTGTTTTCTGCATACCTATATCCATAAATATAAAGATTTTTTCGCTCCAATAATTCCGGACACGCACTGCGTACACGACGTTCTCTAAAGCTACCGACGGACGGCAATCGTTCAACCGGAAACGGAAGTACGGTATAGAAAAATAAACCCAACCGGAACACATCGTATCTGCTATACACGAGTATATTATGCGTTACCTGTCATGTACAACACCATATTATAGTAAGTTTAGCTACAATACGGCGAAGAAAATTGTCTAAAAATTCATGCGATTTTTCGAGTAAAGATATATTTTTCTTCGATCATATAGACGTTATATAAACATTTTGCCGTGTAAATTTGTAAATTTAAGTCTCTTTGAAAACCTGCATTTAACGGGCGAGTGGCTTGCCATTTACCACCGGAAAACCACCATCACCAGCTATCGCACGGTTGAACCCAAAGTTCAAAGCCATCTGCAGTATATGGTATATATACCTATCTTATTGAACAAGGGTTTAAATACTCTCAGGAGAGCTTCAGGTCTCCGTGTGCACCTTGCGGGTGCAACAGTCTAGCTCAGATTTCGTCCCGAGTCCTCCGTGTAAGATATACACGTGGAAAGAGGAGGTCGACGTTCTGCAGTTTGTCTGCAGTGTAAGTGAACTACAGCTTCCGTAAACTATATCGTCCGTATTGAACTGCCATGGGAGAAACCCTCGCGAAAAAGTAAAATCACCAGACCTCCAGAGATGGAGATAGAATCCTAAAATCAAGCTGCTGCTGCAGGTATACGCTTTGGTCAAAGGGTTCGCTTCGTGTAATAGTTTGATGAAAGTTGCCTCTGTAAAGTAGCACTTCAATTCATTCAGCTAGAGGTAAAAGTGTATTACCTACAACTCGAACCTCTTTAATAATTTTCTATGAAAATTTTCGCAAACTTGATACCTTTGGTACTATACGATTCTTTTATTCTATGCACACGAACTATTGAATTCGTATTGTTTTTACTGCAATCTTCGATTATTCTTTTACAGTTTCGATTCGAGATTTTGACGAAAGAAGACAAAACTTTTGTATGGGAAAAAAAATTATTTCTTAAGTTTAGAGCGTCGTTGTTAAGAAAAGGTATACAGAAGAAAAGAATAAGAATAAGAATAAGATGAGACGTGCAGCAGTTCTCTTCGCGTGATAACATCTCTCATTTATCACCGTGACTCTGCGTCTTCGGTAACGACCGTGTCTTGACGCCCTCTCTTATCCTCTCGTCAGAGTTTTCTCTTCACTTCCGATTGTATACATACATACATATGGTGTACATACCTATGTCGGTATTATATAGGTACTTTTATGATCTGCTGCAGTTCTCCAGAGCGATGCAACTTCATCATATTTTTCTCAAAGCACCTTATTTTCTAGACTTTTCTTGGCGAGGCTTTTTCTATTTTTCTATATCCTCTATCTATAACTACGTCATCATCAATTCTCACGTTTCTCTTTCGTTGAGCGAAATCCACTGCACAGCTTATCTATTTTGGATTATATGTACGTAGGTACGTTCTTTCCTCGCCTGTTTCTGAAAGTTCAGATATTTTGAAGGAAATTTTTTTGACAGGAAATTTGTTGAAAATATCTAGGATAAAGTCTAGCAATTTTTCTGCCTTTACGAAAGCCGATTTTGCTCCTCAATTTTTTTTTTTTCTCTTTCTTCTCTATAGTATTTCTTTTCTCTTTTACACCTCATCCCAAGGGTGTTGTACTTTTCTTATTCATTCAACGCGGGCGCGGTGCAAGCGCATATTCTATAGCCTCCATTTTCTATCCTCGTTTATTTTTCATCTCTCTAACTCTATATACCAAGCGACTACAATTTGCTATAAATTTACACGTTTCCTAAATAATGAATTCTCTTTGTAGTCTACCGCTTCTATCCTTCACACCTCTGCAGAGAAATCTCACACCTTATACATTATACGGTGGATATACAAAGCTACAAGATTAAACTTGAGACCTCCTACGTTCTTCTTCTCCTTTTGCTCCTCGTATAGTTTTTCAACTGAAAAAATTATTAGTTATACGGAATCGGAAAATCGGCTTTTTCACTGTATCCTACATAATTTCTTTACTTTTCGTTATTCTTTTTTTTTCTTCTTTTTATCATTCCGAAGCTTATTTTCATGGGATTATATAGAAGCCAACCAATGTAGGTCAGATTTCTGAAAAGTGATTCGAATATTTCGTTCTCTAGTGTCTTACTTCGAAATAACAAGAACAAGCAGTTTTGCCATGGCAAAATTTGATCTTATATCTTTTTTTACGTACGTACATCTTTCGATATTGTATTCGCAAATCTTAAAGTCTGGCCCAGATCTCATATAACACGCTGGCATCGAGATAAATCAAGGTATTGAAACTACGGTTATGCAAACATTTTTTCGAAGGAAAAACGTCGACTACGACTGTATTATCTCATCGTCAGCTATATCGTCTAGAGTAATAGAAGTACCTACATCGCAGAGACACCGAGAAACGCCGCGCCTGTTATAACCAGACAATTTTGGGTACCGGAGTCTCTCCGTTTTTCCAATTTCGATATATATAAGTATAGTTGGACTGATAATAAATACCTACCTACTGTTCAACCAAAGTAACGACCACGGCTAGAATCTGATCGCTGGTAAGTTCGTGAATTTAAAACTATACCCTTTTCAGCTTCAGTACCTACAGTTCTGCAAACTTAAAGTTATACCATCTTCATTTCTCAAGAGAAGTAACAGGCGCTTTTATCCAGAAACTTTATCTTCTCATACCTGGCCAGCGCCAAATCAGGCAAAAGAGGGATCGATTGCGTTTAGTTTACACGCAAATTCTCTCGATACTTCGTTAGCATTTTTCTCGTAATTTCGTCCGCATGTATCGCAGAATTTCACCCGCATGAGATCATCGGGTTCGGCGGCAGCCTGCAGTCTTCGGGTGACTTTTCGTTAATAAGTCTTTCACGTTTCATTGTGACATTTGAATCCCGATCCTCCGTACTAATCATTTTTGAAGTCTCGTTCCTGCATCGTTCGATACATCCTCATTCAACGGTCTGTCAAGTTCGCATCGATTCCCGCAATCTTCAATCGCATAAAGAAAAAAAATCGCCACGGGTAAAACCTTACACAGCAGGACACAGAACTGACACGTATCCGTCGTTGGGTTTCGACGTGGACATGAACTTTTTACTAGAGAAACCTACATATCTACACGAAAGGTTGAGAATACCATCGGACGAGTAGGCGGGTACAGGGCGAACCACCGAGTAGTCGGAAAACACGCCCACCAATTCGTTCCTGCGAGCCCTTAAATATATGTACATGTACAAAATAGGTAGGTATATACCCGTACTATGGTCCGACAATGAGGGAAGAAAAAAAAAAAAAAAATTCCCATGACCCAACTTTTAGCTGTTGCTACTGTATACGTACTGTACGCTTCACGGGATTCGATGTTGCAGAACAAAACCATTGTTTCATTTTCGACATTCAAACGAATGTCGGTTGTCTTTTTTTTTCGCTTCTTTTCTTTTCTGTTGTAAAACTCTCACGGAAATTATCACAGTTTATTTGTTCGTTCATTTATTTTGTCTCTTCGCTTTTCTCTTTTTTTTCTTTCGACAATGAATTTCACCTTTTGAATATAGGTTAGGTTACACGTGTTCACAAACTTCCAGTGATTATCCGCGAATTTCTCTACTAGTGCCGGCCAAAATGCAGGAATTCAGTTCTTGAAAATCTCGGAAATTTCCTGTGTGCGTATATGCGCAGTATATGTATAACGTTAACCAAATTCTTGATGCTTGGAATTCACACCGAAGTATAGAGGGAAGAGCCGTGGTCCTAGAAGCTATGCAAAGTTTCACCTGTACCCCTCGTCATAGCAGACGTCAAACGATGTGGATATATCGAATTCCACCTGCAAACCTTGTATTATACGCGAATATCCGACAGTTTTTTGTCGACTTTTTTCCCTTTCTTTTCCTTTGACGAACTTATCACGCACTCACCGCGGTCCGTACTCTCAGGGGCGAGGTACTGAAAAATAATGTATAACATAATATACTGCGTTTGGTTTATAGTAATTTCTTCACTTTTTCCTCTACCATTATTATTATTTTTTCATTAAGCAGCATGGCTCGGTAGTGGTGGACAAATAAAACAAAACCGCTTTTGCACCGCTGCAAATGTCCCCTCCGGGGTAAGTACGACTGAGATGATCATTGCGCAGAACACAGATGTGTAGTTTAGATGAAAAACAACGAGTATACATGTATAAAAATTGATGGCACGGACCGTTCAAATTATTGATCCTGTGATCCTGTGGAACCGTTTTTTTTTTTCTGTTTTTTTTTTTTCATTACCATATCGGACCGAATTTCTCTCTCGCTGGTACGATGATAAGGACTTGAAATGATGTAGAGATCGGAGATGCAGGGGGTTCCCGGTGGGTTTGTCGTACCAAAGGGATATCCCATCTGCATAACCCATCTATAATTTGCAATCTTATCTAAGCAGGACACGATTACTTCTATTGCACGGACGCAGGTTATGTGACGGGAGGATTACATCCTTAGGGTTCTATATATATACCAATTTATCTAATGTATGCATAGGTATGTATAGATGTGTGTATCAAGGGATGTTCCAACCCCCGTTAGATAAATACCCTAGATGGGCCGAGCACTGATTCAAATCGGCCGTTTCTGAGATACGCAGGCTTAATCCTCCCCCCAGATAAAATGTTAATGTACTCCTGATCAACTTTTGACCTTTATCCTTCGAAATCAATTAGCGGATATGAACATATTTTTCATATTTGAAAATACGAGACGTGTCCCCGAATATCGACTGCAATTGTTTGTACGTTACAACTTGAAGTTTTTCGCTCCACACGTCCTGCAGATGCGTATTTGTTACGCCGCGTATTGAACATGGCCCCCGTCTTCGCAGTGATGTTATTACGAATGAAGACGGTGGCCGATGGTGTAGATATAGGTACCCAGGTTGTGGTTATATACCTCATATATATAATACGATCAGCATTTAATCAAAGTTTGAGTTTGTTTTACGACATGTCGATTAAAAGTTTTCCACCACCGCGATGCGACACGACTTACCTACGTCGCATCGCCAACTCGACGGGTTCGTGTCTCATGGTCGGATTATGAGGTACTTAAATACCTACTCTTCTAATCTCAGTATCAGCTGCAGACGAGGACGGTAACCTAAAGCCCAATACGTCCCCAAAGCCAACGGGACGAGCCACATACCGTGTCAAATAAGTGTCCATCCAGATCTCGTGAACCACCACCTCGTGTTACATCGTGTTTTCCAGTTTTTTTTTTCCATCTCTGTCTTTTTGATGAGTGGCTGCCCTTGTTAGCCACTGATCCGAAGGTCAACGTTGACGCGGTTATTTTCTTTCTGTAACATAGGTATTCGTCAAACGCATTTTTATAGTATACATTTTTTTTTTTTCATAATTGACAGACGGAATTAATATGATCGCGAGTAATGAAAATTCTCGAATTCAAAATCCGTTTACCGTTATTTCAAGATTTAATAACTAAGCCGAGTTTGGTATACTATTATAACCGTGCCTGGGTATGTTCAGATAAATGAGATGAAGTAGATTAATAGATGATTAAATTAGTATGAAATATGGTTATCATTAATCAGCATATAATTCCTTCTAACGGTAATCCTAAGTCTAGACCAAAGTCTGACCCTTGCTAATTCGTACGCAGTATCATCTATAGCTTAAGAAATTCTCTCAGGTCGTGTAATAATATGCACGGTGAATTGATGTATATAAATGATAAATATATGTCAATGCAAACGATCCGTAGCGTGAGCTAGAGTATAGAAATCACATTAGGTTGTCTCATATCCATAAAAAATTCACGAAACAAGTATTACGTGACGAAAAAATGTTTTTTTTTTTTCTTTTCATTTATTTGTTCCGCACTTTCGTTTTTAATTATTTAAATGAAACGATGGAAAAAATTTCGCTGAAATAAATTTTGAAAGATTGAAATGCAAATTGAAA
The DNA here is from genome assembly GCA_963978495.1 of Athalia circularis. NCBI lineage: Eukaryota > Metazoa > Arthropoda > Insecta > Hymenoptera > Athaliidae > Athalia > Athalia circularis. Next base: position 22,342,608 of record OZ021699.1, read on the forward strand.
CTTGATGATTAAATATAGCAGCTCTCGCAGGAGGTGAAAAATTTGAAATTGTACCGAGGATGAATTTGCATCGGGGTTTTCTAAAAATATATAGGAATAAAGCGAAGAACTGACGTCTCTTGCGGGGTTATAACAGGGATTTGGTGGTATTGGAATTTTGTACGCGTATTCAGCGAGCCACCGGTGATATTTTTCCGAGCTATTGTACGCGTATAACGTGCACGAACCCTGCAACCGCCTCTGGGCGAGTACCTACATACATTTACATATTGTACGTACATTTACTCCGCGAGCAATACGAGTACGGAGGGGAAATATTCCCATGTACATACTTTTGGATGGATGAGTTGCTATGTGCGTTTGCAAATTTGAAATATTCACATATATACTTTGTACGGTGGTTATGTGCTATAGCATGTGAAAGATGCCGATGAAAATAGTGATTATCGGTGTATTGAGTGTATGTGTGTATTTCATCTGTAACGAATCGCGGAATTTATATTTTTCACTTTGATTCTTATTGTTTAATTAACCGCAATAAGAGTTCGAAAATTTCGACTGTGCGATGGATTTTTGTTTAGGATCGTATGAAAAAATGGAGAGAAAAGTAGAAGAATCTAGATAATTGGCGGCGATGTTGTAAAGTCCTTGAATACATGCGAGAGTTGGTACGATATTCGGAAAGCGAGACAAAATCACTCGAGGTAGAAGGAACGTGGAATTTTTCAGATAAGAATTGGACTATAATTCGCGTTCCTAATAATCAGTGGAGTTTGTTAATGAAACGCGGAAATAGACTTGAGTCGGCGTGCGTGAAATGATTCGCGATTTGAAACCGTCGATTCCGAAATCCTCGAGTTTTTGTCGTGGAACTATATAGCGGCGATGATTGTGCCCGTCTTTCAGAAAGTACCTGCTATTATAAGCCGATAATACGCTGGCTAATACTTGCTAATTATTTTAATTAAGCTCGACTAGTGAGTACAAAGTTTTCAAATTGTCAAGAATTTCGTATCAGTTTTTCAGCCTATGTACCCTTTCGCTCAAGAGACTCTCAAAACTTTGTATTTAAGGGTCTCCGAGGCCACCACACTATAATACAACTCGTCGCTGCTGCAAGTAACGACGATGAGTTTTCCACTTCCATAACAAACTGGCAAAAGCAAAGGGAAAAAAAAACCGAGGCTGCCACGCAAGAACGGATATTTTGAGGAATTTCAAACCGTGACCAAGTAGGATAGTCTTTAAAAACTTGGAAACTCTAGCCAGAGTTGCTTAACAAAGACACTAAAACCCCGTGCTAGTTTTTCGTACCCCTCTTTTTCAGTCGGTCGATATTATCGATCGTATCTCGACTTTATAGGTTTATTGGAAAATTTCTTAGATGGGATTATAAATGCAGTCGAAAGAACGGAAATATTTCCGATCCATTTTCTTTCAAACAAACGACGACGTCTGTGACCCTAGTCCGCGAATTTAGGTCTTTTCAGGCACAAAGACTCGCCGACGTGCGTCGTTGCAAGATTCGATGATAATCTTATTTCGGTCCCATGTCACGTCGAGTGGAAAAATACATTGTTTGAAAATGTATCCGTTCGGTTCGTATCCCCCATATATATCCCGTATCATCTGAAATGCAGTAGAGAAAAAACAAAAAAAAATGAAAATAAAATAAAATACGAGAACAGAGGTAAGATCAAGCGGCTGCCGTTTTTATACTTTCGACGGTCATCCCTTAACCCCTATATCCCTCATTTTTGGTCCCACAGGAATTTCAGGCGACTCAAAAATTCTCTTTCTCTCTGTCTGTCGTTTTACCTTTTCATAAAAAAATATCCATCCCGTGTATATCAGCGTCTCTCGGTGTACGCCGACGGCGGCTGCTAATATCTGTATAGAAAGAAAAAAGAAATAAATACTTTTCCGCAACGTTAGTAATTGCGGATAGTTTTTATAGTTTTCTGCCAATTTCCGCCAATTACACACGCCCCGTGTGCGGGACAGATTTTCTTTATACTTTTATTTCTCTACCCATCGGTCGCAGCTTCCGCGAGTATAACTGCAGTTATGGAACATTGCAGTCTTAAACAATGATCGCTAACTAGTAGAGAGGATTTCGAACTTACGAGAGAAAACAAAGAGAGAGGAAAAATTCTGTTTATAGAAGAACGGGTGAGGCGAAAAATTGAAGATTTGTTATCTCTCGGTTGGGGAAAATATTCCATTGATCATCGGAAAATTTATCATCATTTTCGCATGTCGCGCGCGGTACACGGCAAAGATATTATTTATTTATTTTCATGTCAACGGTCCGCAGCTCGTAGAGTTACGATTCATTGCTCTTATACTCAAATGAAACGCACATATACCCATGAGGAAATGAATCAAATTTTTCTATTTCAACGAAAACCAGGCGTGTATCTTTCACCGGAAATTCATGTCGAAATACGACTTCCGCGGTAATCCACACCGCGCGGGTATTATTTTCTCATTGTAATTAATTGTCGCAGCCTATACGTAACGTACCTATATTGCGCATGCAACAAACTGACATTTATCGCTTTCGCATTATTGTTCGAATAAATATTCATGCAACGATTTTTTAAATTGGTCCGATACATTTATTGATTTTTGAACAATCGCGCGAAAAATACGTTCTGTATATATAATACACCTTCTATTACCGCATGTTGCACGAATATATATATATATATATAATATCGTCGGTGAGATGTGAGAAAAAAAAGAAAAAAATTAAATAAAATATACTAAAAACAGAATTGCCTTAAAAGACGAACAAAAAATGATAAATTTATATTAAAAGAAAAAAAAAAAAGAAACAAGTGAAATATATATTTCAGCTTATACCTGTCATATTTTACGTCATCCAACACGGTGCCGAACACTATAAAGCACGTACCACTCCTAACGCGGGGGCTGTGAGAGCTTTACTATGAAAATATCTCGCCACGGTCAAATACTCGTGCGGAATTTCAATTCTGATATTTATAGCTATGTGCCAGTATGCAGGTGCCTCAAGGTGCTCGTGAAACTAGATATGGATGGATGTTATAGGTATAGCTATGTAAAATATTTCAGTAATACTTCCGTACCATATAAAGGAAAACTCTAAGAGTTTTCGAAATACGAATATGATATTTTGTGAAAATCAATAGCAAAAGAAAAATAGATATATAATAAGTGAATGGGGACGCAAGGAATATTGTCCGTTAGACGATTGGGCATGCGTGAAAAAAGCGCGTATAAAATTATTATAAACGAATCGTTGGGTTATATGATATTTTTATGCATACAGTTATGAATAATAAGCGGATTAGCTGGGCTTGTCACTGTGCAGCGATGCTGCAGATATTCCAAGTTTGAGTTTTTTCTTTTGTTTTGTAAAGTATGTAGATGTGCATAGATACTTATGCATGGGACATTTGAATCCGTATTCTACATCACGGAATTCAAGTTCGACTTGACACATATTGTGCAGTGTTCGCTGAATACTATACGCGACAACATTATACCCCGTGTAACTTTATTTCACCTACCAGGAACCAAAATCTTCGGATTACCATCCACCGCCTATGCACATACATGTAATCCTCGAAATCTGTGCGAAACTAGCCATGCATACGTTCATATTATACGTATATTTATATGTGTGTATATTGTATGATATTGCTGGAGAGGAACCAAAGTTTGAGGATTACCAAAGTGTCGGTAAACCTTGTACACCGCGGGATTCCGTGAAGTTCGGGAGATTAAAGAGTAACGGGATGGAAAATGAGATAAAATGAGAGATGCATAAAAAAGGAGACAGATAAACGGTCGGGCAAAAGCTGTCGCAATTCTCAAGACATTTCCGTTGTCAAATTATACCGCACCATTTCAAATCGAAACTGAACTACGATAAAGAAGAATGATATGATAATTTGACCGCGGAATGGTCTATAATGTACACGTGGATATATAGGCCTTTAAGTATTCCGAAAAATTAGCATAGCGAGCATACTTCCTCAAAACTTTTGCATAAATTCACATTCATTAGACTTTCTCTCTTCATTCATAACTCCCGCACGGTTAAAAATAAATAAATAAATTATACCTCATGGTTATCTGTGTTGATGTCATGTGTGTCTTTTCTTTTCGCCCTCATAATAAATCTCATGGTTTCTTTTTTTCCTATGTTACAGGTAAGACCATTTTCCCGAAATCTACAATTCGAACAGGATCGAGGATCGAAGGATATGAAAATGCGCTCGAAAGTCAGTAAATAAACAAAATACAAAATTTAATCATTCCATTTTCAATTATATTTCCCACTTCTTTCCTGTCCTATCTCGTATCTCATAGATCGTTCCTAATCTGTTTGCTCCCTTCAGTTTTTTTTTTGTTTTTTTTTCTCTTCTTGTGTCCATGTACACAGTTTTAGCTACACTGCGGCAGCAGTAACATAAATCGCGAACAATTCTGGCGGCTGCGAGTGTTAACCTGAGAAGTAATACATAATCCTACGTGTTGGTCTAACACGGTATAAGGTATGTGCCAAGTGTGACCGATGTCGTCGTTTATCTTTACCTCGTTATCCCCTTGAAAAATAATAACGAGACGTTCTTACACATCTATTTTCGGCTTTGAAATAGACGCTCGATATAATTCTGATTATGTATCTGGTACACCTGACAAATAGTCCGATTATCAACAATATAAATTATATACACATCTGAACACATGAATAATAATTCTATTTTTATACTTAAATTGCTTCCGATTATAACCAATAATTAATAACTGCAGTTCAAGCTTACAAATTAATCAAATGATAAGTTCACCATAGTGTACTCGAAAAAAGAGAGGCAAAAAAAAAAACGTTCATATTACGTGAAAAAGGTAATAAACACAGTTCATTCAACCTGCAGGAATTAATTTTACACGTGTTGAGCTTTTACTCATCTTAAGAATCGACTGAGCATATTCATTAATTTTTTTCTGGCTCGCCATGCATAATATATATATATGTGTATATAATTGTGGTTGCAGTTACATAAATTAACCACTGAAACTAACGTAATGCATCCGAAACTGCAGGGTTGGTTTATTTCGTATATATCTAGAGATTTAGGACATCTCCGAAAGACACGTACACGCTATAATCCTGGCATTAAATTCCTGGCTAGGCGACGTGCTCGTAACGATTCGGTGTTCGGCCCTTTAAATGTGTATACCTCATATCCCGCGCAGAAGGTGGTGGTCCTGGTAAAAGCACTCATTCCAAAGACATAAAACCCCTGCACAGGATCTATCTCGCTTCCCGACCGAAGACCAAAAAAAAAAAACAAAAAAAACAAGAATATAATAATGATAATAAAAGGATTTCAAGCATTTCCAATACCTCTTCAAACGCGCGGTTCGTGGAAAGATATATTCCGTGAGTGCCTACTGAAAAAAGAATTTTATATGGATTATTATTATTATTATTATTATTATTATTATTATTATTATTATCATTGTTATTGTTATTATTATTGTCTTGTTTCAGGGGTTACGTAAAACGAACCTTCTTTTTTTTTTTTACCAATTACATATCATATACAACTCGTGCGTTTTCAAAATAGATAATTTGCAATTGAATAATGATATTCACAATTATCTATAAATGGGATGTTCATATTGTGGGTTAGTAGGGCGTCTAACCATTGAATTTTTAACCCCATGAACCGAGTCGTGAAATTGAGGATAATTTATCGGTAAGTGATTTCGGTAGAAACTTAACTTGAGCTTTAGTTCGAGAATGAAAATTATGTTCCATTTAAATTCTGAATTCTTTGTTCAAGAATATATACTTTTAACTTTGTTCGCGATAACGATCATTTTCTCTTGCTTATACACAGTGAAGGTTTATCCCCAAAGTTTCTGAATTTAATAATAATCTCGTTTATAAGTATATATATCCTTATTTTATTTATTTTTTATTTCAATTCTTTTACCTTCAATTAATCAGGCAACAAACGTAATTTTACATTGTCAGCTGTCTTGGCGCCTTAATTAAGCCACTAATATTAATCTCAAACTCTCAAACTAATTCAATTAAATCCTTCAGGGCCGGTGACCGTTCATTTTGTTATACGACGCTCAACTTCACCTCCTTTATCTTCTAGATGGGTGGGCCAGAGCTTTATATAGCCTCGATTCTGCTGCATCCCTTATTATTATAATTACTATCATTATTATTACCTCTCTCTACGGTTATCCCAAAAAGCCAACAATTCGTCGCTCCACGTTCGAATCGTTTCCTCGAACCATCGATTTTTAGACCATATATAAATCCTCGGGTATTCGATACGTCATAAATATCGCGATATACGCACACATCATATACTTTCTCCAGCGCTAAAATTGCACAGCGATCACACAGTAGCCGATTGGTGATGGGAATTGAGATGGAACAGTAAACTGAATAATTGAATCAGACGATGTCGAGTGATGGGCTAACGCAGATAGCTTTTCCTACCAAAGCTGTAGTGGTCGGTATATAGCGGTGGTTAGGTGGTGGAAGGCGGGGTTCGATTAGGGTCCAAATTAGGTCAATTGATCCCACCTACCCCGGTGCAGCACACCTCAGTTCCAAGTTTCGTGTAGCATCGAAGGAAAATTTCAATTTAATATTCAGCGACTGTATATATACACATATAGGTATACTATAATATAATAGAATATATCGCTTTATTGTGTCTCCGCACCTCACCGACGCGGTTTTCTATGTCTCTATGTATACGTACAAATATAGCTTTGAAGTATACGAGTAATTTATGTAATGTATATAGATAAATAATTTGCATGATTACAATAATGTTATTAATTTACGATTCGCGGACGCCGCGGCCCCGGACCCGTTTCGCTAATTGAATTTGGTCGGGCATTTACCTGTTTCCATGCGGACGCGGCACTCTTCATCTGGAAATAATTATATAAATATGAGTAATCAATTCACTCGATGATTAATGCCCACACGTCAATTTGTACCTTGATTTACAATCCCATTTGTTAATTCATAGATTAATGTCTAATGTGAAATTATAGATAGTTCGAAAAAAAAAGGATACGAAACAAATGAATTCAATTAAAATTTCTCCGTCTGCATCAGACACATTGTATATACTTATACAACGGCCGTTATTTCATTCTGCCCTGTTAAAAAAGTCGCGAAACATCCCCCTCCATAAGTAGTAGTGGAGTTTGACTTCCATCCGTTCCTTCTCTTTCACATTATCTTCTTCCCAGCAGCAGAGTTTGCAGATCATTTCGCAGCACTTACCTTATACCGTTGGTGCAGCGTAGTGAGATACAGAAGTGGATGCTGCTTCGGGCTACTTGCAGAATCTTAAAACCGACAAAGCAGGAAGTTCGTTCATGTAGGTGTACGTAGTTTAAAACTTTCTCGCTGTATACAAACCTTGGTTTGAAATCTCTTCTCGGTATTTATTTTAACCTTGTATAGTTCTATGTAGACACGAATGTATTTAATACGAGCGAGTATGCAGAGTTGATTTTACTGCGAAATTAGATCGGAGAGGGGGGAAAAAAAACCGAGGAAAAAAGTCACATTCAGCTATTTTACATGAACACAACAACGACGATTCCTGCAAGTCATAGTTTTATAGAAGGACAATATCAAGGTCCTCCTCCGTCTCATTTTGTATTCCCTGTGCGCTCAAATGACGCATATAAAACGAGACGCATGTCTCTTAGGACAACTATAATGAATTACCGTTCAAATGTTGAACCGTAATCGGTTAATCGTGCTGCGATTTTTTCTTTTTTTTTTTCTCTCGTGGGCGAGACGGAGTCCTGTTAGATTCGAGAGAAGCTGAAGAGAATATGCGGTGGTAAATATTTGCTTCGGAGAATTTCCGAGATACGGTTAAAGATACAGATAAAGAGCACCACATCCCGTTTTTATGGGAAAGGTCTGGAACTCATTCAACAAAATGTTCAATAGTCGTGTTTTTGAGCTTCAGCGATGGTTTTTCACGCTGATAGGAGTATGTACCTCAATAGCGACATTAAAAGCTATGAACCATATTTTACGGCGAATTACAAGTCATCAGAAGTGAGGATCGGAGAGATGAGTAGCACGTATCCAGTTTGCAAACAGCTTAGTGCTCGAATGAAAATCCGTGCAATACTTCATGCAGTTCATGCGAAGCTTTCGGTAAATATTCCACGAAAACGTCCTCGAGATCCGAACAATTCCACAGACACGTTATAATACACCGTCTATGTATTAAACACGGGTAAATGACATCGCACAATAGTCTCGAGATGGCATTATCCACTCGACGTCAAAATTGAAAAGCACTCCCCCCAAACCACCCCCGAGAGCCGCGATTGACGACGAGACGTCGGCGATACTGTACAACTATACTATATAATGATAATAGTAATATTAAGGACATTTGCAAAAAGCTACAGGAACAGCGTAAGGGTCTAGTTTGTGCAACGACGTGACTGTACATTTAGCAATCTTGTTTGAGTTTTATAGAAGTAGATTTGAAAATCAAAACTAGAAGACTGCGTCGATCGCACGCACTCTGCATTTCAGCAACCGCGGAGTTGACGGCGGTACTGCCATGGAATCCCCTCTCGCGCATTATATCCAAATTTTCGCATGATCGAATTCACCACCGCGACACGCAACGATTCGTCAATTTATTATTACGAACGTATTTCCGCTTCGCCAAATTCGGCATCATATACCGCCCCGTACGTATATACCCCATGTATATACCATTCCTGAATCGCTAACCTCCATACTTCTTTTCTTTCTTCGCATGAACCATTTATTATAAAAGGGAGAGCTGTTCTAGCTTATACGTGTACATGCCTATACACGCCATTGTATATGTCTACATAACGGATTGAAAATTTTTAATGATAAACGAAAAAGTTTAATCATTACCAATCCAATTCATTTAACAAAATATAATTCTCGTCAAATCCTATTCTACACAGAAACCTGTAAGTATATTCTCAAATTCAAGAATAAAAGTATTCTATAACTAGAAATTTCTGTGTGCTCAAATCATTTTGAATGCATGATAAATATCACACTTGAATTAAGAATCACCGAACTAATAATCACTGATCAAATTCAGGGCTGCAATAAAAGGTGAGAAAACGGAACATCAATTCTTGTAAAGTACCATATGCGATATATAGATGCCTTGTACGAGGTATACATATACTATAGTTATAGTTCCTAGGCAGTACAATCTGTTTGTCCAAAGTTAACGCTGCTCTAAGCCATCTCGTAGCAGTATAGGAGGTATTTGCATTTAAATCTTTCTCTGTTATCTCGCTTTGCCTCTTGAATTCAACGTTTAACGATCTCAAAGTTTGATACGCGCACCTGTGAGGAGGTATGCCTTCGCTGTTATATATCCATGCCATACAGCGATCCACAATATGGAATAATTAAGGAGACATAAAAAAAGAAAGAAAATCCGCTGAAAACGCTTGAGAAATTTTACACGGGTACTAAAACATACCTATCAAATATACATAGAAAAAAAAGACAAAAAAATAGAAAGAGATGGTCTAAGCGATCATCTTTAACGCTGATCTGTTTTCATTCTTTTTTTGGGTTTTTTCCTTTCCTCGAAGTGCAGGAAACTTCGAGGTGTCCCGAAAGATTATTCACATCGGCGAAACGTGTCCAGTTGGAAATTCGCCAGTAGGATCAGTTTGGTTTTTATTCCCATTGACATCCTGATTCCTGACCCTCGCACACGTCTGACGTTCAACGTACACCAGACTTCCTGCTAAACCCACAGCGATCCGCTCGAAACGCTCATTCCTTATACCATTTCGCGGAAAGGCGGAGCGCAACCTCTTTTTATTATCCTTATTTACTCTCTCATCTGATTCGCGACAATCTTTGACAGAAAATATCAGCGGAAATCAACCAAACGAAGGAAGTGGATTTCCTGTCATGACCGCAGAATAACACACAAAATTATGTATACCCACAGCTGTGTAGATAAATCAGATACATATATGAGATTTTACACATAGCTGATATCAATGAAACGATGAAGTACGAAAAATAAATAGTAACAACTATTTTCATCAATATAATCCAGCTCTTGTGGTAAATTGCCCGTAATGAATGATCGCTTCTTTTTTTTCATGTTCATTACCGTTCATTACTTTCAGGAGGATGTCGTCCCATTTTTCCAAGGTATAGCTGACTACCGATGGTGAAGGGAAAAAAAAGATCCTAAGACTTTTCTCTTCTCCTCTCCTTCTCTTCATCGGACATTGTATATCCGGGATTATGATGAGAGCTCCTGAAAAATAAGTAAAAGATCGATGCTTGTGATATCGTTGATCGGAACAAAATTTGTCCAGCTAATCCTAAGCCAGCGTCTTACACACAATAATCCTGATATAAATGATCATACAGCGCGAAAAATTGAAGAGCTTCCGAAAAAGCGTCATACGAAATACATAATCTAAAAAGACGCTTTTGATCTCACAGTATCATCCGTACGACGTTCGGTATAAGCGAACTGATTTTGATTATTTTATTTTTTTTTCGTAATCTCCATGACAATATTACGCAAGCATTGTTTCGTATACTATTCTAAAATCCTCTGACAAGAGAGAAAAAGATCGAATGGATGATGATCAGAAGTAGTGGGAGAAAATTTCATCGGAATACCTTGCATCGAAAGAAAATGGTTGTATTTGATGAAGACGGGGAAAAAAAATGTTTCGATAAAGTAAAAAGCGAAGACAAACTCGCTGTGATAGCAGGAAAAACGTAACGTTATCTCGTTCACTCTAATTTGCGCTGAAGTGAGTTCTTGACTCTGAAAGATTTCCGGTGTATTTTTCTTTCAAAACTTTATCAAGGAGTAGGTTCTGCGAACTACCGAATAAAACTAACGATATGTATAGCGTACCTTCAGCGACTTGGATATTTTTCTACCTTCTGACATAAAGTTGACATTGATCTAGCTCGTAGTTACAATTGCAAATTGGCTTGAACCACTGAATTCAAATAAATCAGAAACAGGAAGAAAGATCGAATCAGTGAAAAAACGTCTTAAAATCAAATGAGATAAAATTTTACCAAAATTCTATTCCACACGAAATGGGGGATACTCTGCGGTCGGGAATTTCGGTTTTCAGAATTGGGGAGTGGAAGAACAAGAAAATGAAAACGAGACAGTGAATAGATAAGCACACATCTGAAAACCTGTTTTTGGGACGATGGAATTGTCTGCAATTGTGGAGAAACATTAGAATTGCAAAAAACCTTTTCGACCGAAACTAGGTAGCACATTTCCTGTGTATCCAGAGGTGATAAAAAGTAAAAAATACAACTGTTTGATTTCGATGGATCTAAACTTTAATGTACTTCGCTTATACTTCACTTCGCAAGTGCACGTATAGGAATCTCTTTTCTATTTATATCCCATTTCTAAACTTGGTATTACGGAATATATGGGATCTGCTAGTTTTAGTTTTATTTTTTTTTTCCTTTTTTCGCGTAGTTATAGAAGCTATGTAACTCCGCTAGTGCAAAGAACAACAAGGCGTCGTTTCTCTTGACGATTCCGACGTATCTAGGGCAACGCGTCGTCGTCGTCGTCGTCTCGCTTTCAACCCAAGTATGTAGCTATATAACGTAACATTTATAGTTGACGACATTTTATCAGATCGGTCACAGCGCGTACTAGCTGCTGCAATGCCTGCTGAACTTCCTGGAAACTTCGTCATCGTGTATCTTCTCATTTCTATGACACGATATTAATATATTTTTTTTTTGCAGAATCAGAATCAGATTTTTACGTGATACGTAATCGTCGTGCTTTTATTATCTGAAGTTGTAGATATGCAGATACAACGAGCCACCAACAGCATATTGTAGACTTTATCTATGTATTTAGGTACCGTAGGCTAAAGTTCACGGAATTATCTACGAAAGGATTCATGTTCCGTGAAATTTCTTTAAGCGATAACGTTCTCAACAGAAACTTCGATTCGCTCGGTGGTCACGCCGATCATATCAATTCAACCCGCTGTACAGTTAGGATAAATAAATAAATAAATGAGGAATGAGAAATAAAACAACGTCAAACTCCTACTCCATGCATATACCGAAATTAATATATAAACGATAAATGTTCCAAAAGATAATCTTTGTAAGAATGAACATATAGGTACGTCATTTGAACAAGGACTTAATTAGTTTTTATCGATTAATTTATTTATTCAAAAATCTATATTCGAGTATTCGACCGTACAAATGTGTGATCAATGATATCGATACATTTCATTGTATACAATTGATCGGAGGTGGTGCATCGGGAACACGTTACAGTAGGTAGGATACACACATAGTAGAGTTTGCAGCCCGTAAAGTACGATAATTAACGACGCGGAGAAAAGTATATACTATACCTATATTACAGTGGAGGTTGCTCAGTGTTAGAAAACGAAGAAAATAAAAGAAGAAAAATTGAGAATGGTTGGTTGGTTCTACTGCAAGTGAGCGAGGATCAGGAATAGTATACAGGTATAGAAAATATATATGTGCGACGTGTATGTGTGTGAGTTAAGAATGCCACGAAGCAAACAGTAATCTATCGCCCATTGCTCCAGACTTTGTAGAGTTCTTTTTTTCCGTTCAACCCTTGCACACCACGTATATACCTATACCTACATCCGCACCACGCGGTAGTTATTCTTCATTGTTTAACCTCAGTTTTTTTTGGTTTTTCCCCCATTTTTTCATTTCTTATCCGATTGCACTGTGCAACCCGCAATATATACATATGGTGCACATGTGTATATTACACGTTGTACATATAATGTTGAAAAAAAACAAGAAAAATTTACTTTGCAAACTGTAGATTACATAACCGTAGAACATTCTCGTTGGATTTTTGACAGTATATCTCCTAAGTTAGTGATTCCTCATTCGTTTGAGGCGAAATCTTGGTCAAAACACGCATGTAAGTGGGATACAGAGTTGGGTATTAGGGATGAATATTTTAATATATGTGTATATGTATACCAGTCGAGTGAGTAAATATGCATATATGTGTTACATGAAGTCTTAGGATGTGGTTATATATGTAGCTAAAACGATGTTCCTGAAACCTGAGCGCGTTACTTGGTTCGTTTGACTTGGCAACCAGTACTAATAGCCCAAAACTGTTGTACATAGAACGATAGTACATATATGTCTGTATATAGTTGATACAGTTTCTATACAGTTGCACTATGAAACTGCTAGAAAGAGGTTAATTGCCAATCCTCTACATGTACATATATGTATACGTATACATAGTTTAAAGGCATGAGTATTAACACCCCACTCTATGTACATACAGGGGCACACGATTGGTACGCGTAAAGCCTCTCTTCGCTTCAATATTTATGGATATTTATGGAACCATAGTTTGCATGAGTTGCAACCACCCTCAATCTCGCGGTTGGAATGTCAAGTTCCACGACGCGCTGATATATATACATATGTATATAGCATATGCTATGTGCATCATATCTACCCATATAGTCGTATACTTTACTTCATGTGTATCTTTACATTATGTATACATACATAGATCACTACATCTATACAAAATCCGGGGAGAATTCTGATAATACTCCAAGTATTACGGAGTTATTACGTGAGTGACGTGATCGAGAAGCTCGGTATGATATTAGGTATAACCTAAAAGAAAAAAAAAAAAAAATCGTATCAAAAACATGCATTCATCTAAGCGAGATAATAAGAAATATCCCTGCGGAGAAGAAAATCAAATCTACACTTCTAATAAACGCTATGTTTTCGTCTAAAAAATTATGTGCAGCTTTCTTCTTACACGTACATATAATAACATTTCTATAAATGTACATTTGGTAATTAATTTCGTAATAATGACAATAAAAGAAACTTGTACATACATAGCCTAATTACGTAACATTAATTTCAGTATAGGGTATGATGTGGTGTAAAGCTGAACTGAAATCTCCTTGTTTCCAATGACTTTATTATACAAGTATGGTGGAACTAAAGACATAGCCTTTATACTGCAGGTACCGCTAATTATTTTAATCGTCAAAGAAAGTTTTACTCATAGGTATACGATTATGTTGCACAATACATATTATTACTGTGACCAGTTGAAAAGTTTTTCCATGAGATGAATATAATTATTGATCGATCTATTTTCTTTCTTTTGTTTCAGCTCGCCGGCTGAACGAATACATACGTCATTACGAGCCCCTCTCATATCCCACGGAAGAAGTGCACCGTGGTCATTTACGTGCGAAGAGATCCGTGACACGTGATAATGCAGTGACGTTTAAATTTCGTGCTCACGGCAGAGACTTCCATATTCGTTTAAAAAGAGACTTAACAACATTTAGTGATAATTTAGTTATACTCGGACCTTCCGGAAAGGAGGAGAATTTCGACACCTCCCACATCTACGAGGGTCACATACTGGGTGAGACTAATTTTTTTTTCATTCTTATTTAATCAATAAATTATCGATAAATAATAATGTTCACATCGGCTGACGCGCGACGACGTCACGTGACATCATCGTACACGTATAATATACTAACTAAGTTTTTTATTCATAGTAATATATTGGCACACGCAAATTACTTCGCGTGACTTGGAAATTCGATTAGAAACACGCGCGCGAGTATATCGGGACATAAAATAAACTGGATGTCAAGAATCCTAGTGAAAATTTATAATACAGATTATTCTCACAATTTTATTACCTATATACTTGCAATCTTATCAGCGTGGTATTGAAATAATAAATTCGCACTGCAAGATGAAAAATATATAAATAGATGATTGAACAAAATAATTTTTCTACCACTACTACACCAGGTACTGCAGTGATAATTTGGAAAAGTTTTTTTTTCTTTAAGTTGGATTTTTTCATCGTCTACTTTTTGAAAATCCCTAAATAATAAGTATACGTGTATATATCTGCAAATGGGGGTAAAACGCGCAGTATACCCTCAACTTCTTGAATTACGAATACGATTCACCGGTCGGTCTTGATACTGCTTTCCTTATATTGCCTGTGTAGAAGCTAAAGTTTATCTCATTTTTTTTCATTTTACGTTACCCTGCGGAAACTAAATTACTTAAGAATTTTAATTAATAAGTCTTAACCAACACCAGAAGACGTAGATACACGCGTACATGTAATACGTATACAAAATGGAAGAGACGGTTTCGAGGGATTAAAAAAAGTTTTGACTGAAGGTGGCTCACGAAAAAGAAGCAGAAGAAAAATTAGAATTAAAATCAAAATAATGAAACACGAAGAGGAGATGGAAAGATTCTTCTTGTACAATGCGCCAATTATTCCATCGGAATATGTCGAGGAGTATGTATCCTCATTTGTTACACACATACACGTATATAGTTCAAATTCTTTATAACGGAAAATTGTTCGAATCACTGTGATTTAATTATTTTATGAATTTCATCACTTCAAAGCGAAAATGTCAAATTTTCATTTCATCCAATTATTTGATGTTGGAATAATTAACGCCCATTTTATACCGAACGAATACGCTGACATATTTTCATTTCAAAATATCTCTTCAAATGATTAAAAAAAAACAAAAAAATAACACGTCTCAATTTAAAACATAGATAAATATTTAGATAATTCTATCTAATACACGTATCATATTACCTATATGGGTACATGTACACTGATCAATATTAAACTCTGCAGGTGCAGTTTTGTTCGGCATTTGTTAATTAAACGAACATCACCGCGAGTATTTATATGGTGCCTATACTACACATGTATACCTTAACAAACAGCGGTACGGTTTCATCAATTCTCTTCATTATTCGTTACAACTAGTTGCTCTCAGGCGAATTGGACTGCAGATGTACCCGCGAAACGCTCGTTTTTACCTCCCTGTATCGGAAATAAAAAAATATTATGTACGTACGTACCTACGTATATGACGGCCACGTATACCATATATGTATATACGTAACTATACATCGCTGTATGCACAGAGAGCCGGGGCAAAAGAGTTGGAACGCCCAAAAATATGCATGACTCTGAATCACCCGCGCATCAACCGCATTCTACCGCGTATATTCAGAAAGCATATAGCAACTGCAGCACCAGCAATATAAAGCTCTGCGATTAAAATAAAACAACGCGTCCGCGCGAATAAGTTATTTAAATTTTTTTTTTCGGGCTTTGCTTGTATGGGTGTATTAATCAGGAAAACCCCTCGAGGATGACTGGGTATAGAATAAACATAAAATTTGCAATTCGTCTGCGCCATAAAATGTTGAAATTCTTTCTTTGTTTTTTTTTTTTTTTTGTAAGTTTCTTGTAGTACGTTACTTCAAATATCTCTCCTATATCATTAAGCCTTCAGAGAAATAATTCGATAAAAGTGTGTGTTTTTAGGTTATAAATTTATTATAGATTGTTGCAAACCATGTCTGACAGCGGTATAGTACTTTTGGAATCTCTAGATTCCCGTGTGTTCGTATACCTACATTAACACCGCAACCACAATCAAAACGCTTGCACGCCCGTGCTCTAAGGATAATTAATTTTAGCAAAATTAATTTCACCACCATTTAGGTACCTAGATGTAATCAAGTAATCCACAGTTATAGGGTATAATATATTAACCTATAATATTGGTGAACGTTGAATTGAGAAAATTTCAAGTTTCCAACATTCGAGATATTGGCGTTTGCGACGAGTGTAGCGAGGTTTAATTAATTCTTTGCTCGATAAGTCACTAGAATTCACGTCGGTATATTATATTGTACGAATTGCAGTATTATAACAGTATGTACCTTGAGCCCCGTGATCCGGCAAAATTTTCAGAAACAGCATCACCGAGATTCCGCAATGTTCGCGCTGACTAATTAATTTCCTTGCCTTCTATACATATACATATACATATACGAATAACTATGTACCACGTTTCAGAGGTCAAGTTAGGTTGGATATTGTATAATAAAGCTTGATTGTGCTGCTGCCGGTGCTGCACATACATATATGTATATAATTCCTATACAATTACACCCGCACCTAAAATTGAAGGGGCGTTTTTGGCAGATGTATAACGTGCTACATGTATACATTCCTATATATACCTATATACAGTTTATCAGAGCTCGATCTTAGGTACAAGCATGTATAAAACTCGACGTAGAATCTCGAGAACATGAATCCCTGAAATTCGACAAATTTCGCTAGCAAATAACGAACGGATAGTGCTAAGAATGTCTAAAATACTCGGGTTTTCTTTTCGTAGGAAATCGTAGAGTAACAAATTAATTGATGAATCTTCATTTTGATGATTTTCACAGGGGAGTCTGGTAGCCATGTGTTCGGAAGCATCAGCGATGGAGTCTTCCACGGTAAAATTATCTCGCCAAACAGTGGTGGTTGGTACGTTGAAAAAGCTCATCACTACTTCCCGCCACACGAAATCAACGAAACGTTACACTCGGTCATCTACCACGAAAACGACGTTGGCGATCCATACGCGAATCTCCGAGAAGGTAAGAACATTTCCGATTTTTTTCTTTTTTTATATATTTTACGTATTATTGAAACAAATTTTCAAATAAAATGCATTAATTATAATTGGCGTGTGATAAACTCCTTAATCCCTTTTTTTACATTCATATATCGATAAATATGTATGCAAGACATGTGGTTATGCAATTTAGTGAATAATTTCCATTCCCCACTTGAAAATTTCCATATGAAATGTTTCTCTAATTCTGCAGTAACATTCCATATTTCGAGAATCCCCCGGCCTTTCATCGCACAAGATAAATCAGATCTTAAACCAAACGAAACATATTCTTTCATACGAACGGACGTTTTTTCTTTTTATTTATTCATTTGTTTTTCTTTCTCTCAGAAAACGCTACTTTTTCACCCCCATAACGTGAAATTTACTGAATGAAAAGTTATATGAAATAAATTCGTGATATTTTTTTTTTGTGTGCCCTGGTATTTCGGACGCTGGATCTACGTAATATATTTTTCCTTTTTTTATTCTTTCATTTTTTTTCTCTCCCTGCTTTTTTTTCAATTTAAAGCAGCGCGATACTCGTTTACCGTTAGCTAACTTGAGTTTCTGTATAACGTTGGCGCGCTTATAAGAGTCACTTAAATAGTATCTTCCTACGTTATGCTACTTCTAACGCAGCAGCAGAGCAGGTATAACTACTTACATGTACCTATATCAATACGATGGACAAACTCATCTCACTATTCATAAAATTACATAACATAAACGCAGCTGATCGTTGCGAATTTTTTGAATCACTAAGAAAAATCCGATTGATTATTATATAAACTTACTTTTGGTCAGATTTGTTCGTTGTTTCTGCCCACTGTCGTTGGTTCAATAGATATCTAATCCCATGACGATGAATAAATTGCGCGAAATCATTGCAGAATTTAGCTTACAATTACAAAGTTTTCGTAAATATATTGGTTGAGTTTAAAAAAAAATTTCGAACTTACAAGCGCGCCCTAACTGATCGTTGTGTAATACATGTGAATTAAAACGATAACTAATTGAGGAAGAAAATAAAAAACAAAAGAAGAAAGTATAAACTAGTGATAAATGAATGCATGTACGATAGAATCTTTTTTGTTCACGAAATTAAATGTGAAAAATAAAAATGAAAAATTAGAAATTTACAAATGAAAAATAAAACCGTGGATCGTATAAATATACATGCTTCCGCGGAAAGTTCGTGTCCATGTTTAACAACCTTCTGGGTAAACAAGAGCCGGAGTTTGGTATGTAGGTACGTAGGTACGTAGGTATTATACGTATGATTGTATGAAGTTTTATATATGCACATGCGTACGGATGTGTATTCTATGTATTCTACTCGTATTATATAATACGGTATGCATAGAAACACATACATGTTTACAAAAGTTATTCCCCTCCTACTTTTCCTCTTTCACCCCTTCGCGCATCCGCATTTATACGGCGTTCTATATCTATTTTGTATTTATCATGGTCTCTCGTATGCCTATCCACGAGCCTTTTGTTTGCACATGAAAATAACGCACATGGGTAACATTAACGAGGTAAATTTCGTATTCCGCGAATAATCATGGAAAATTTTTGTGTACCCATGTGTCCCTATTTTTAACGTACAGAGTCATTCATCTGTAATTATCTGAGGAAAGAAAAAATAAATCGTTCCTTTAAATTCATATCAAACTGAATTTATGACAAACCCTACTTGCGGTTACAGAACGATAACTCTCTGTAAAAGTAAAACCAGAAGAATAAATTGTAGAATGAAAACAGGAAAACCAATAAAAAATAGATAATCCTATGTAACTTGATTTTCTATATTTCAAACCACAGCCTGCACAATGTGAGGTATTTTCGTATATCTATATATCAACTTTAGTTTGAAACAATCATTTTTATTATCACTGGTGCGGAAACTGAGATAAGCGGTATTACCCTCCACAAAGTGGAGCAAACAAAGTAGAAAAAGAAGAATAAATTAAAAGTAAAAAGAATCGCTCAAATCTCACAACCTGCAGCTGCACGATCAGTTCGCAGTCAATCGACCAATGAAATTTTTTTCCATACATCTTACAACCAACTTGATATAATTATATGTTCCGAACGATTTCTTAATATATAATATCAGTTCGTACCTCGACAAATAACAAATTCTTCGTCTTTTCTGACATTTCTACGTGCTTCTGTCTATCGGAACAATTTGCAACACTAAACGCGGATTCTATCAGATAATAAAAACACCGTACAATAGGTAAATTTTTACAAGTATCTTGTTCCGCATATAGGCGTTTTATATACGTGACTGGGTTAGGTGATATGCCATTCACAACGAAGGCTAAAGAAAAGAATAAAGGAAGGTAACCAACCCGCCGCCCCAGATTTCTCCGGAGTCTGTTTGCCAATAGGGTTTTGGTGTATATATACATATTCAAGGGATATTTGCTTCCGACCAATATAAGGGCCTCGCTATTTCACGAAAACGGGACCCTTGCAGAACTTCAGCTTTGAAGGAAACCATTTCACCATCCCTTACCTCCTTTCTTTCCTTATAGATCGTATCGCACATCATAAACTCTTCTGTCTCTCGCACCGTTAATTTGATTTTCATTATATCTCTTCAAAGATATCAAAGATGTATTTTAGGTATAAAAAAAATATTTGGTTACAAAAAATTAACCATGCAGAGTATCGCGATATTGCATTAAGTTTTCAATTTATAGAAACTTTTCTCCGCCCTCCATCTTTTCTAGGTATTAGATAATATTGTATGAGCGATTGGTTACTTTTTACAAGAATCCAACAAATAAATAATATAGAATTTCAAAAATCGAAAACGTGCAGGATTAAAGCAAGTGCATGAAGGGAATGTAATGAGGACTTTCGTGAAACGATGCTCTGGGGAGGTCGCCAAAGTATACATATATCCCTATGTGTGGCCTGCAACTATTGCTACATGTTATTACGGACTAAATTATGTGATCCGGTACCTACACATAGAATATAGCATACGCCATACGTAGTACACTGTGAAATTACGTGCGTATGCACATCAAATGCTACAAAGTTCCAGGTGCTGAACTCAGACCAATTGCGATTCACAAAATGGGACTGGATGATCTGCACGCTCTTTGAAACAAAGAAAGCAAACTATTTCTTTTTTCAGGACATTCGTCGGGTTGCGGCGTGACAGAGGAAAGAGTGCAATGGATGGACGCGGTGCAAAATTCTGGTGAACCAGATCCGCAACCTCCGCCTACTTTACCCGGTGAAAAATCGGGAAAACACGTAGGAACTATTAAAGTCGATCCATGGACAGGAGACGACGAAGAACCTGGGCACAAATATTCCAGACAGGCAAATGAGCCTGGAAATCCAAGAACTAGAAGAACGCGGAGGGCCACGCGGCCAAAAGAAGACAACAAAAATACCACCTGCTCTTTATTCATTCAAACGGATCCCCTGATATGGAGGCACATATCTGAACAAGTATGTGCAATTTAATATTTAGTTTTTAATCAAACAAAATTTTTGCTTGATTCTACACAGTAAATGATTCTAGTTTTTAATTCTTTTTTTTTCTTTGTTCTAGCTCCACGGAGACCCAGAAAAAACGAAGGAAGAAATACTTTCGCTTATTTCACAGCACGTAACCGCAGTAAATTATATCTATAGAGATACCAAATTTGATGGTCGTTCAGATCATCGTAACATAAAATTTGAAGTCCAAAGAATAAAGGTACGTAATAAAAAAAAAGATGTAATCTTTTTACATAATTTCGTATCGATATAACGCTATCAATCAAATTCACGTGTGCCTAGATTGATGACGACACTCCATGCACACCGTCTTTAAATTATGCGGAGGCAAATCCGTTTTGCATGGAAAATATCGACGTTAGTAATTTTTTGAATCTACATTCACTCGGAAACCACGAAGCCTTCTGTCTCGCATATGTCTTCACTTACAGGTGAGTTTTACCACCGTACGTCAATGAAAATCTTAATCTAAATCAAAATTATCACACGTTTTCCCTATTTCATTCCACAGAGATTTTACCGGAGGTACTTTAGGCTTGGCTTGGGTAGCGTCTGCATCAGGTGCATCGGGTGGTATTTGTGAAAAATATAAAACTTATACAGAAACAGTTGGTGGAATGTACCAATCGACTAAAAGATCCTTAAACACTGGAATCATCACATTTGTGAACTACAACAGTAGAGTGCCTCCAAAAGTTTCCCAATTGACGTTGGCTCATGAAATTGGTCATAACTTTGGTTCACCGGTAATAAAATTTCAAAATTGTTTGCTTTGATGTTTACTTATAATTGAAGCATTCAATATACCATCTCATTAAATACAAAAACTTTTTCAATATACCTGTAATTACTTTGTCCCGCAGCATGATTTTCCTCCAGAATGTAGACCAGGTGGACCACATGGAAATTATATAATGTTCGCATCAGCGACCAGTGGAGATAGACCGAATAATAGCAAATTCTCAAAGTGCAGCATAGGGAATATTAGCAACGTTCTAGACGCAATGGAAGATAATAAAAAAAGAAACTGCTTCTCTGGTAATTTATTTTTTTACGTTTATTTTCCCGTACAGAATGACGTTCAACAAATTTTACGAATATTTTCTTATCATTCGCATTTAGCATCCGCCGGTGCATTTTGTGGGAACAAAATTGTCGAAGCTGGTGAAGAATGTGATTGTGGATACGACGATGAAGAATGTGTGGATAAATGTTGCTATCCGCGTGAAATATCAGATCACGAAAAAATGAGAAATAAAACCGCAAAGGGGTGCCAAAGGAAAAATGGAACACAGTGCAGGTTCGTAATAATTGTACCTACCGCGCTGACTATTTTCAATATTGAAACCGATAGTAAGTAGTACCAACGATTACCTAACTATTTTTTTATCTTAGCCCAAGCCAAGGACCTTGCTGCTCGAGCGATACGTGCCAATTCGTACCCTACATCAGCAACTCTCAGTGCAAGGGCCGTACAGAATGCAGTTACGAATCAGTGTGCGATGGTAAATCATCCGAATGTCCAGTACCGTTACCGAAAGCAAATACAACGAGATGTAATGAGGATACACAGGTATGGCAATAAAATTACGTTGTTTTATCTCCTAAAATGAAAAAGATCGTATGATAACTATAGTTTTTTTCTCAGTTATGCGTAAATGGAGAGTGCACTGGATCGATATGTTTGGCATGGAATCTGACAGAGTGTTTCTTGACCAGCACTATTATACCAAACATCGACAAAAGGAAGTTGTGCGAATTAGCTTGTCAGAATGGTACCGACGGATCGACCTGTCGTAGTACCAGTGAGTTTGCACACTCTGTAGGGCTCCCTACTGGAGGAATAAGTCTGAGGCCAGGTTCTCCCTGCGATAATTTTCAGGTATTTTATCTTGATTAACATCTCAAATCTGTTACAAAACCTGGAATACAAAGAGTTTAATCAGGTGGTCAAACTATTTTATTCTTTTCAGGGTTACTGCGACGTTTTCTTCAAATGCAGAGCAGTTGATGCTGAGGGACCGTTAGCAAGATTAAAAAATCTCTTGTTCAACAGAGAAACATTAAGAACAGTGGCTCAATGGGTTACGGTAGGGATAGATTTGGAAAATAAAATGTTAACTATGTCAAAATAAGTACAAAGTTTACTATTTATTTCTCTATTATTTTAATTTCAGGAGCGCTGGTGGGCGGTACTTTTAATGGGGATAGCATTCATAATTTTCATGGGTCTATTTATAAAATGTTGTGCTGTACACACGCCTTCTAGTAACCCTAAGAAACCACCAGCGAGACGGATAAGCGAGACGCTAAGAAGGCCGATGAACACTCTAAGGAGAATGGTGAGTCCAAACATCGTGGTCAAATCTAATTGTGCTCTTCAGATCTCAAAGCATGAACTAAAACGAGATCATTTTTTAATACAGCGGCATCCACATGGAGGTGGCGGTGCTGGTCCACGAAGTATCCCTCCAAGACAAGCTCAAGGAGGTCATGGTTCAAGAGCACCATCGCATGGTTATGGAGAAGGAAGAGGAGCTCAGTATTATCCTCCCAAAGGTACATTTAGAGAATGAATATTTAGAAAAAAAAAAAAGCAAACGTATTTCAGCATTAAGACAAATTTAGTTATGAACAAACCCAAGTGATTACTGAAATTTGATCCGAAGTGATCACACAAATCGCAGGACTCTAAAGTTGAGTTTAATTGAAACAACTATGATGATATTTTTATATACGTATAAATTATCATGAACCCGCAATTACATCAGTGTTTCTCATGTTTGCATCTCCCTCACGTTGATTGACGCGCCTCACTACCTGATAATCTTGTTCTTTGAGCTGCAGAGGTGAGCTCAGGCCTACTTTATACTTTTAACAGGATCAAATCCATGGGTACTAAAGTCAAATGCCACAAGCCAATTCATCGTAAATGGCGACAGCTTACCGACATTCAACGTCAAACTTTTAAATCAGATTCAATCTTTATAATCCGTGTAACCCGAGTGGATAATAAATCTAATTTGTATATGGCAAGAGATGGATGAGCGAAAGTAATGAATGTAATATAAAAATCAAAATTAGATTTGCTATTCATGACTCTTGTACATCATATAAAAATTCTATGTATTTGATCCTGTGAACTAAGTAGTTGCTTTTGCAATGGACATAGAATATAGCTATTTGTCTGGCGCAATATGATCGTATAGTTGCCTGCTTGTGTAATCTGATTAATACGTACCGTCGCAATAATTCCGGCGACGCCATTGCTTGCGATTCCATCTCTTCTTTTTTTGCAACAATTTTTACCTTGTTGTTACGATAAAAAATTGTCAAATAATTTTTTATAGATATGTTTTCATTACATGTTCTTGAGAATTCTCGTCCCTCTTAGTCATCAGTAATTATCGTCAAAAAATATTGAATAACTATAATTTTGTAATATACTTTCATGACGTGCTGAGATCCTGAATGTCTTTCTAGATAAGTTCTTCCTAGATTTCTTCCACCTCTTTGTGTACCTACTCATGAACTTTTTCTATATGGTATTTGTTCAGAAATTACTTATAAATTCTAAACAGGCTATCGCTCGGTTCCCACAGCTAGTGCGCCACCAGCAGCAGGGGGTTATGGGCGGTCCAATCATCCCGAACTGTATGCAGGTGCCTATTCGGGTTCCGGAGGAGGTGGGAGGGGCACAGCCTATGAGATGAGGCATCACAACAAGGTTTGATGACGTTAGTTAAAGAGTGTCGCAGATCAATTATCGGTGTGACTTTTGTGAAACCTATTTCCATGGTTGACCATACATCATTCGGACATTGTTGCTCGTGATAAGAGTAACTCGAGAGAGTATCGAAGAGAGCTGGATGTTAATATGAGTAACATTATTGTTTATCTGCATTGAAATCGAATGAAATTTCAAATGGCAAAATTTCTAACAACATAACTCAGGTTTAAATAATGATATTCATTAATTAGCAGACCATATATCACTTCAGAAATTCGATGAACAGGTCTTGTTACTTGCTGTATTTGACCTGAGCATTCGTGCTCTTTTTTTATATTATATACCAGTAGATTCCACGATGTAAGT
Organism: Athalia circularis; assembly: GCA_963978495.1. Classification (NCBI taxonomy): domain Eukaryota; kingdom Metazoa; phylum Arthropoda; class Insecta; order Hymenoptera; family Athaliidae; genus Athalia; species Athalia circularis. The sequence goes on from OZ021699.1 coordinate 22,367,875, forward strand.
AGTAATTATAATGATAGCCATGGTCACACTGCCCTGATGAAAGCTAAGATAAAAAGAAAAAACCTACCAAGGTTGAAGTATTTAAATAAAACAAATTTCCCCAATACCTCCTCAAAGTCAAATTGCGAGAAAATTTCGACCACAATGGTTGGGAAAAAAACCATTTTCGCTCATTGAGCTTTGCTTCCAAACAGACCTATAAAAATCATGTATGGGATGATCGAATAGAACTTAAGTATGACAATATTGTAAAGTGGTAATCTAGAGGCAGGGCAGACGGGGAGTTGAATTACCGAATTTCTCGTTTGATTCTTTCGTTTAGAGTATTATTCCTTTATGCAATATATAATATGTAAGTTTGCAACCGCGAGTTATCTTCTTCTTTTCCAAAATACATTTTTTACAATGTGGTCATCTCATCTACTCAAATTAATGATCACATACCGATTTTGGATAAAAAAAAATTCTCATATGTTCAACTCAATAACAAAACAAAAAAAAATCTTAGCTGTGATATTAATAGTATAGAAAAAAAGATAGCAATTTTTCTACGTGTTGCCGTAACTGATGTAACGTTTCATGACCACAGCCAAGCCGTAGAACGTTACAAATGCTATATCTTTGGTTTGATTAAATGCTCTTTAACAAAGGAAAAGTTAATTACTTCGTTGCATATTCACCGCTTACATATAAATACATCCAAAACATATAATCTACCAGCAACAAATCTACGCAAGACTTCGTTCAGAATAATGACAACTTGGGATGAAATAATGGAGTATTATTTTATTTGATCTATTGTTTTTTTTTCTTGCCAGAATTGCGGTCAAGTTTATATATGCATATACCTATACGGTCTGACTAGGAAGCAGAACTTATGTTTTGGCATAAATCCGATGTTGATCTTTTTTTCACTATTACTAATCTATCAACAAAAATCGGAACATCGGCCGAATAAAGAAAAATTGAGGACGCGGGCCTTGGTCGAACTAGAATCCAGCATTACCAAACCATTGCAGGTCATTCATTTGATCTCTGTACCATTTTAGTATACTAATTAATATGTATTATTCTTATTCTAATTTTTATTAGCTAATTGAAGTGAGTGGAACTATGAAAAATGGTGAAAAAAAGTAACTGAGCATTTTGTAGTAATACTCAATTTATAATTATTATTATTACAGTTATTATTATGATATTATTATTATTACTATTATTATTATCATCATTAATTAGTTTGATACAATTATTATTACTGATTATTATTATTGGTAAATTGTAAATGATATTTAAATAGCATTATTATTATATATCACGTGGTTTTAGTCAGTCAGCACAACTTTTTTAAAGAATTTGAATAAACAAAAAACCACAAAAGAAAAAAGTTACTGACTTCTGTTGTTTCATTTTTTCAATGAGTGCTTTTAGTTAACTCTGATAATAATTTTTCTAATTTTGATCAAGTAATTAATGAATATTAAAACAAATTTACAACTTACATAGTATTAAATTAAATAGCATCCCATTTGAATCAAAGGCTGATCAAATATACATATTTAAGTTCTATAAGAAATTATAAACTCATTGCCGCGAGACACAATTGTCATCAATATTATAATGTATAATTCCTATACTTTTTTTCCTTGTCTTGTAGCCACTTACATAAAGCCAATCCCTTTATGGGCTAGAAGTATAGTATTTGATGGATTTAAAACCTTCCATTTTTACGAACGTTGATCACTTAGTCATTTATGTTATAATAATTTTTATTCCAACTATATAAAGAAAAAAGTGTAATCGAAAAAACGACAAACAAAAACATGCCTTTGCCAATTTTTTCTATTTGAATTATGATTATTCAATAATTATGGGTTTTACTTATGGAGTATGTACAAGGCGGACAGACCAGCTGTAACAGCCGCAAAATACTATTTTTCTATAACTGGGAATGGAACTATATCTGTGGCTGGCAAAATTTCGGTAGAATAAAAATAAAAATGCCAATTACAATTCATGTCGGAAAAATCAGCTATAAGTTATCGGTGGTATAGTGACGTTTATGATTCTATACCGAGTTTAATTGACTCGATTGAAAAATATCCCCGGTAGCTTATTTTCCCGGCAATTATTGGCGTTAGCTGTACTGATTGTATTTTGAATTTTACTATTTGTTAGTGTCTGAGAAAGACAACGAGGATTGAAATCTTAAATTTAAAGTAAAATATAACACGTAGCTAAAACAAAAAGCCAGCCAAGTTTCTGTATCCAAAGTTCGTCAAGTACATCGGTGGTATATGGAAAATGTACAATAGGCGCAATGTGATTTTTAAGCGAATTGTATGATGAAACCATTATATGAGAGAATACACTCGTGTAAATATAATATTAATATTATGAAGTATAATTATATAACGATAACACAAGGTAAAGTGAATAATAAATACTTGTTTTTATATCAGATCTGTACTATAGCAAAATATAATTATTCTGTATTTTGTAATCGAAAACAGCAAAATGTAATAATACCACGGATGTGTGTAAAAAAAAACAACAACAAAATATACATACATTTATATAAATATGTATACCTATATATATGTATATCAGGCTCAACTGTAGCTAGCGCATCATTAAAATCTCAAGAAGTAGCTCTGGACATTATCATAGTGCAAAATTACTAGCTGACCTCATTCTATGTGTACATACGCATATAATTTACTTTGATAATCTAAGGAACCATAAAATTAGTACGACAATAATATATGTTCACCGAACTCGGCTGTTCTAATGTTTCATAGTGTTCGCTGATACGCTTACCGATAGTTAAACAGAACCAATTGTCGTACTATTTCTAACTACTTTTCGGAAAGATGCACACGATTACATTCAAGAAAAAACCTGCATAACTGGAACTGTAAATATCTGGTAAATATGGTGCTATAAGGTGATCCCATTAATACCCACAGAGGTGCTCAGTTACTCGATTATGACTAGTGATAAAATAATTCTCAAAATTTTTCGCAGCACTCCGATTCCACAGAAACCCCCCAAATGTATGATCGTGTGATGATTGTTCGATGATTTATAATGAAATGCAGTGAATGAATTTTCATCCCCCTATTCACTGCCCAAAAAATTAGAAAAAGAATCAAGAAATACTCTGTGAAAAAGCAAGTTGCTTGAATGATTTTACAAAGATAGAATGAGGTCAAGCTCTTGTATACAAATCGCTTGTGTGCGTGTGAAGTGTAACAATAAAATTTAATAATTCTTTTTCCCAAAAGCAAAAAAAAGCAGAAAAACATATTACATACCTACGCTTAGGCTATTTATTTCAATCGTGATGCGATACTCTATCACTTGTACATATTGTTAGAACTCGGAACAAATTAAAAATTATATTTTTTCTAACAATCCAAAAATCCTATATCTTATCAATATGAACGCAACTGGATTTTTTTTCGTATCTCTGTAAGTGCATCAAATCTCCTTTGATGAATTTAGCATTCGATTTGATTCTGCAAAAAAAATTATATACCGTCAAGTTACTTGGATACTAGGTGAAGAATTACCTACCCGGCCTCTCATCCTGAGAATCAAATCGTTAAAGGGGGGAAAATACAAAATAAAAACAATATTGTCCGCATATATGAATTTTAAGTTTCGAATTCTTCACCGTATAATTGCGTATAATTATGCATGATAACTGACCAATTGCCTGACTGTAGTCTGAGAAAACCCACCTTTCTTAACCCAAGAAAAATGTTTAGGACGTGGCATGTTTTAAAAATATGAATACAAACATAATTGTGAATATCTTTTGTGTTACGTTAATGTGATTATAGAAACATTGTAAAAACAATTAATAAAGCGTACATTTTACATTTAAACATATACCTATGCATATACAATTTCTTAATATATTTCCTATCACTTATTCCGATGAGAACTTACCTACATACTTCGGATTAATTATTCAGAGACGTTATCCAGAAAAATTTTGACATCTCTATCATGACGTTCAGGAGAATTATTGGAGTGAAATGTACCAGCAAATACGAGATATCTTCATCATTTTGAGAGGTACTTAGATCAATTTAGGTTAAAGGTTCGAATTCCTCAAAATTCAAAGTTCGAAAGCTCAAAAAACACTGATTCGGACGATTATAATTTTTGACCCCTGAATACAAAAAAACTCAAACAAATCTTGGTATTTTTTACAGTGAAAAGTCGAATATCTTTGATAACGTCAATTCATCACTCTAAAAAGTAAAAAAATTAAGATCGCTTGATCAGTTTTTCGAAAAAAACTAGTTTTGCACTAACAGAATTACTCGTGAATAAATGTAACACGTTAATGTAATAAATGTAAATCGTTCGTTGACATCCACCAAAAGTAAGAACCCAAAACAAAGTTAGAATGCAATGGAATCATGATGACAAGCAAACCAAATTCAAATGTTGTTCCTTAGCTTGGTAATTGTGAATGGTTATTTCAAAGATCTAAACAAAACAAATAAACGGATTGAAAGAACTGGGACGATGATTATTGAAATTTTCGGATGGTAAAGGTAGCTTAAGGAGTAATTATGCTTAGAGCCAAATCGCTAGCTAATTACACTTTCCTACAAACACAATTTAATTTATAATTTTGATTTAGATTGTTTATTGCCCATTCGTATAAGTATAGATAGTTATTAGAATAAAATAATGAGATACCAACTTATTTCTTATCATTTATGCATGTATAGATGCTATTACAAACAATCCGGGCACAATTTCATATACTGCGAGTGTACTTTGAAGTTGGTACATCTTTTTCTTTCTTGATCTTATCTCTTATAAAAATGAAATACGAAATAATTACGAAAGCTATCATTATTCGTGTGTGATGAAAGAACTTCAACAGAATTAATCTTTTTTCAAGATACATATTTCTCTTAGTAATACGACTATTGTAGGTGGGTTTTATATACCATATTTAACGCTAATTAAATATACCTATCATCTAGAAAAATTTTGATCTATCAATTCATCATAGCATACGAGTGATGTACTTCGTAATAGTGAATTTCACTTGCGTGACAGCACTCTCATGTCATACACAGATAATGAAGTAATGAACTTGCTAATATTACTTTTGGTAACATCGGTATCTGTTATGAAAGAGATAAATGAAGAATTTTGACATAAAGTTTTAAACGCAAGGCTCTACGTAGTTTCCAGGGAAAAGTCCAGTGATTCCATCCATCACACCTTCCCACCAACCATCGTCATTCTTTTTCAGAACATAAATTACAGAGCTCTCCTGGAAGCTCAATTCATCCTCCTTGTCCGCATAATAATCATAGATTGCGACCACTGAAAGAAAAAACATCAACTCATCACATTTACTCTTTCACTTTTATAACAGCCACCATAAATTCTTTTTGGCGCTGCAAGGATTACTGCAAATACCATCATAATACCTTTTTCAATGTAATTCTTTGGTACCCATCCAGGGAGATCTTCTTCGTCAGGTACAATTGGCATAATAGCACCAGATGATTGCGTTGGCCGTCCAAATTGTGAATGCTCATCGTGCTCAGGGGGTGGTGGAGGTGGTAGGGGAGGACTGCTGGCCCCACTGCTACGGCTCACTTGATGAGATAACCGATGAGGCAGAGTATGATGACCACCATAGTCTGCCATGTCACCTCCTACTCCCACGAGTGGCGAGGGGGGTGCTGTAGACAAAATATCTTAGTATCTCACGTAAAAAATAATGCCAAGCTCAAGCTCGATCTGTAAATTGAAATTGTTTTTTGCACTATATACATACGTGGCATGCTATTAAGGTGCTCCTGAACATATCCAGCAGTTCCAGTAATACTTGGTGGAGCAGGAGGCGGAGTTTGGGGATGGCTTTGCAGCGGATGTACAGTCCCTATTTGTGGTGGTAAAGTATGTTGGGCAAGAGTTGCGGAATGAGCTGTGTGCTGGAGCCCATGAGATGGATGTTGGGTTGTATGAGCATGAAGTGGCAGTGTGCTATATCCAGGACCTCGTTCACGTCTGGGATGACCTAAGGGATAATTAGGTGCATAGTGGCTGGGTACTTGTGGCGGTGCCACAGCAGGTGGTGTCCTGTACTCACGGGTGCCTTTGCTCAGTGTACCTGTAATAAAGGTGGCAAATGTTGATCAAAAGCTCAAGCAGAGCAAAAAATTCAACTTTAAGTAATCCCATTGAACTGATTACCTGTTCTAACAGTTTGTGGCGGAGTAGGTGGCTTTGTAGTCGGTGCTGGCCCAACAATAACTGCAGTTAAACCAGATCCTGTAGAAGTAGCACCAAGACTTTGAACACTTCCCTGACTTCCTCCACGTTGTTTGCTTCTTGGAGTACCGCCACTTCGCACGCCATGTCCTATATCATCCAAGATAGTGTAATCGATGCTTTTTCTAACGTATTTTATTGGTTTTTCCGGATTGGCAGGAGCGATGATTTTGTACTGTCTTGTTGTCATTTTATTTGCTGTAAGAACCCCGATTTCCCTTCTAGCTACCTTTTCTTTGTGTATCATCACCGTTTGGGCAATGTGATTCATTTGACTTTCCATTTCAGCAAGCTGCGACGTCTGTAAATCCAACAACTGCAGAAAATTGTATGCCAATGTATTTATCTGATACGCCACACTGGCAAGCGATTGAGTTGTGTAATTTTTCGTTTCCTCCAATGCTATCCTCTTGTTTTCAGCTTGAAAATAATTCGCCTCGCAGTATTCCGCCACTCTTTCCAAGTTCGTGTGACTATCCGCAAGATTATTCCTTCCATCAGGAATTTCGTGGCGCAAAAGCGCCGCTAATTCTGCCATTACTTCAGAATCACTACCCACTCCCGAAGATACGCGGTACGAGTCTGATCCACCTTAAAAATTAAGAGTGTGATAAACATGAATTCGTCGAACTAATAATTACAGTAGCCATTACAGCTATCAGAGGCCAAGCCTTTTTGAATTATATGAACAGTATTTCTAACGTATGAGCTGCGTGGAAGAATTTTATAGAAGGGTGTTGTCAAAATAGGATGACACGGAAATCAAGATGGAGATAATAAAATATTATATTGTATAACGGAACCGAAATGCCTAAGGAGTGGAGAATAAGTAGAAAATAAACTAACGGTACTCAGCCATTATCAACATACAGCTACTACGGCTTCATTATTGTATAATTACCAAAATTCTAAATCAATAGAAAAAACGCTCTACCACACACCACGCACCCACGGGCCCACTGCACGGGCCTCAATAATCAAAATCGTTCATTTGATGGCACACATCGAATCTCGAGACTCGAGATGTTAAGTCGATTACATCATCGGAATTATCTCGATACTTCAATGGTGGAAAATCTTAAATTACAATTTAAGGTTAACGTTCGGATTAACGTATGATATAAGAACGCAGTTACGTTCAGTGAAGAATACAAGTTTATCATAAAAATTTAAGGAGAGAGTGTCTAGAGTTTTGGAACTCTATTGAATCCACTCTTCCTACATAAAAATGGATAATCTCTTGAAAGAATTAGAAGCGATGAAAATCACAGGTAATTTGTCAAGCGATAATTTATGGAAGACTTGCATAGAATTGCTCGAAAATACCTTCGTTCCGGAAAAACAGATCGGCAAAGAACGACCCTGTGAAGAAAAAGATTACAGGGAATACAGACAAATAGTAGATAGGAATTTACGGAACATAGAGTCAACACTACATCACGTGGTAATAACGTTTAATGATGATCAGAACAAGGAAGAAACAAATACTATATTCCAGAATCAGTATGTGCGGACGTTTCTGACATATTTAATTATCATTATTGGCGAACAGAGTGAAAAAAGTGTTTGGAATACAGCCGAGTCTGTATCCATAGTCAATAGCATGAAATCCACAATTTGCAATTTTTGTAAATGCGATTCTATGTCCAAGTTGCTTGTTGGAGGAGAAATGTACGAAGATAGTTCGAGCAATGATACCAACAGCATCCTCAACATGGTGCTGCTAACAGTCAGACCAAAGTTACTCAAAGAAACTTGGAAGGCTCATCCAGCAACGGTTAATTCTTATAAATGGATATTAGAGCAGATAGAGGTTGGTAGGATAGCAAACCGGTAAAATATCAAAATGAAAAAACATAGATCAGCTGAACAGATGGATGAAGTAAGTTCTGCAAGTCTTAACAAATATACTTATTTCCAGGAACCAAATTTAGTCAATCACATGAGCAATGTGATACCAACCGCACTAATTATCCTGGATGATTACGTGGTGGAAAACAGACTCCTGGGATTAAAATGCTTGGAAAGGATCTTGAAACATGCATACATGGTGATATCTCAGGGTCGTTGTTTTTTATGGAGTCTTTATTAAGCCAACTTCAATCATCTAATTTTCAGAGGAAAGAACTAGTTGATACGGGATACTCAGAAGTGATATACGATGTATTGAAACGGTTATTAAGCATGCGAGAAGTGGCATACATCGAACCTTTGTACTCTTGTATGACCAAAATTTTGTCAACCAATGAGTATTATAACAACACAAATTGCCTAGAGGTAAAAACCGAGATTATTTACCCAACAATACATTTGAAGAAATTAACTTTTCTGAAAATTGCAACCACAGTGGACTAGACGGGATGATGTTTTGTCATCACTCTTGGGCAACATGGAGTTTGAGCAGAATTTAGACTTGCGGCACGTTTACATGTGCAGTTTACCTGGACTTTTAACTAACATGGGATGTGCCAAATGGTGCGAAAGGCTGGCAAGAATTTTGTCCGAATATTGCGAACACCATACTGACCTCAAAACAATGAAAGTTACGATGCAAGTGAGTCTCAACAAACTTTCATTATGACGCTTGTCATTGAACCGTATAATTCTGAAGTAGAAAAATTGTTTCAGACTGCAAAGGCCTTTCTAGTAACTTTTGAACCACGTGTGCCATCGCATTGCGTGTCTCTATACGCAACATTTCTCAAACTCCACACAGATTTGATGGAAACACCAGTATTCGATAAGGAAATAATAGAGAACTTAGAAGATTGCATTTGTATGTTGTATCAATTAACACCTTCCATAGGCAGGAAAATTGTTAACGACGATCGTATGAAATCCATAATAAACGAGCATCTCCAATTCAGAATACTTAATGATAACACTTATTTTGAATGAAATTACTGATAACTAAAACTAATGAAATTCTGTGTTATTTGTTTTTAAGTAAAAAGATTGTTAATATATTTGTTACTTCAATAATTTGTGCGAACCTATACGATAAGGAAAAAAACCATGTACGGTAAATAGCCTACAACCATACCTATAACCGCATTTAATAATTGAGATTAGGTGGTCTCAAATATCCCTGTAGCTATGCCGGTAGATCCGTATAAATACTACAATCCTGAATTTGTACTCCTAGGAGTCAAAAATTATCAACCAACAGCGTTTGCTGCGTTTGATAAATACACGTTTCCCTCTTTAATAAAAACTCAGTGTTTCAAATCTTTATCTTCCCAATTCAAACTAGAGGACTGAGATAGCAATTTTATCTGCATGTCTGATAAAGTATGTATCATGTTAAATTATTTTTCAATCGGATTGATTAGGGCCCCCAATACAGCTAGAAAAAATGTTGACGGTACAAGCCCATATCGAGGCTAGTTGTTATGATTATTTATTGTTATAGTTATGGATATGAATATCACCCAATGCTCAGAAAAGACGCAGACTGCTCTTAGACTTCCTAATAAGAACATCACACGCATTCTACTCAATTATGTTAGCGATAGTAATTTTATTTATTGCAATTCTCTTGCTTCTGAACAAACTCTATCGATTTAATTTTGACAAACCATCAGCCAACTTACCACCAGGTGAGCTATTTTTTGATTAATTAATTGGCCAGAAGATAAAAATTTATCAGACCGTAATAATGAAACATAGTTTTTTTTCTTATAAATTGACGAATGATTTATAGTAAATTACATTTTTTGTATGTGCAGTTTTACCTCGACTCCCGATATGGGGTAGTTACTGGTTCTTACTTTGGGGAAACTACAACTTCCCGTATCGAACGATTCGGCATTATACGGCAAAGTACAAATCTAAGGTAGTAGGATGTTGGTTGGGTGATTATTTTACGGTTGTTGCAACGAACTACCAAAGTGTAAAGGAATTATTGACGAAAAAGGAGTTTGACGGTAGATTGGGCGAGTCTCCCTTATTGAAAGCGAGAGCTTTCGGACGAAAATTAGGTATGAGTAAATGCATCTTGTGCACATACATATCTAAATACAGCAGCTCTACTAATGCAAATATATGGTACATATGGTATGGTATACATAGTGTATATGGTGATATGATATGATATGAAATATCAATAATTTGAAACGTTGGTTTCAATAAACCATAAAAATTTTATAGTACAAGTTCAATATCTCGAGGAATATTGAGCGGAGCATTTAGGTCCAAAGGACTTTTTTTGTAGGAAATTGAATTTCCAACAAAATTTTTTTCCAAATTTTTTCGGTAAAGTTGACTATTTTGGAGATAAAAGTGAAAACACGAAAATTTTGGGTAAAAATCAACTTTAATGACCCGTACCATCTCACCAGTGTAAGTTGCACTTATGCTGTCTTAGACGCTTTTGAACATCGTTCGATTCTGCATAAATTTCGACCAAAAGAAATATCATATCATAAAATGCCGCAGTTATGGAATCTTGAAGAAAAAACTTTTAATCCACGTGTAATCTAATCACATGTAAAATTAATATTAAGGTCTGAAACTGTCAGGGATTTTTTTTCTCGGCATATTCAACAAAATTCCAAGTCGGGACTGAAAAAAAAATAGTCGAAAAAAAATCACCATAATATATATATGCATTAAAGTGGCGTTATTTAATTCAGATGGTGTGTGTAGAATACACGTCCATACACCCTCACCATACGAAAGCTGTGTAAGCTTACACAAAGCGAACCCAGCTGGGTATCTCAAGTCAAATACAGAATTCCCCATTATCTCGAAAAATAAACTACAAACCAAAACAATTCTGAAATATAAGCCGCTCAGTTCAAAGATTATTGATAAATAGCGGCATCGTATTCGACTCTGAACGAGAAACCGAGTTCTTCTTTTTCTAACATTTTAGTCATGTTCAAGAGAACTCGGACGGTTTTGAATTTTTAATTTCGATTGCGTTCAGTTCAGTTACAGCTTCCAAAGTGCTAAAGTCCTGCAACCCGCGAACAAAGATCACCCATGGTTTGAAAAGTCCATAACATTTTTTCCCAACAAGTTGAACTTATTGTTAGCGAAGCTGTAACTCAGCTAAAATTTATCGGATTTAAAAAATTACAAAATACCTAGATTTGTTTCGATACTGGTTACAAGCTTTATTTGAAAAGAAGATTGGTTTTCATTTGAAACAATTAGTGTGACTTTAATTCCATCGTCTTTATATAAACTAACTTAATTGAATCGGAAGTACTGTGAAGTACATATACAATATGATACAGATTATTCGTCTTAATGCTTTGATTCCTTCATTATTTATCAGTTTGGTGGCATACTCTGTGGAACCATCATGAAATGTTATCGCAGACGCAAGCAGTGATTCGATAAAAAGTCTGATATTACAAATTTTCATATGAAGCAGATAATTATTCCGGCAGTCGATCAGTTATTTACAGTTCTTTAGATTTTGGAGATTTAACATCGGATTCGAAATCAGCAACTCTGCAAAAACCCGGGTCACGCGACACGGTTTTATATTCACGTTCATAATGCAATTATTTACGGTCTTATTTATCCACGAACGTAAAATAACAAAAAAAAAAAAGCCAATCTCATTGTGAGTTCAATTCGTGGACGATGTTTACTTGCATTACAATAAGTATAATTTTCTCCGAGATAACCCTTGTTCTGGTTTTATCAATCATGATACATTGACGTCGCATCTAACAATGACTTCATGCGAGAAACTGATCAGATCCGCTATGACCGATGCGAGATGTATTATAGATTTCTATTGCAATTATAGAATTAAGATTAGTTGGTTATAACGAGGAAAAATATCAAAACATGCGAAATTTGACCGATGGAATACACATACATATGTTACGATATACCCATATTTCAAATGTAAACAGGTGTATTTTTCACCGATGGACCAACATGGAGGGAGTACAGAAGATTCGCTCTTAGATACATGAGAGATTATGGATTTGGTAGACGAATGGAAAAAGTTGAGAATGACTTTGCAGAGGAATTAAGCACGTTGATAGATACATTGAAAAATGGTCCGATTAATGACGAGGAGCGGGTGAGCAAATATTATTGCCTCTATACTGTATCATTTTTGATATTGCAGCATTGATACGTGTTTTATTTTGATTTTTACAGAAGCTTTGGAGGGACGGTGATAAAATATTTTTCCCTCGAATTTTATCGCCTGTAGCGGCTAATTTTTTTTTGGCGATATTCACTGGTGAACGGCTTCCAAGATCAGAACATAGTGTACTATATAAAGTCGCAGAATCGGCAAAACAATTCCAACAACACACCGACACAACCGGGGGCGCAATATTGCAGACTCCGTGGCTACGACATCTCGCTCACGGATTCTCTTTCCCAGGATTTTTAAAAGGAACATATGGGATAACTGACTTTATTCGGGTAAGCCGATACGGATGAAAAAGAAGAGTCTAAAACCCATACGAAAAACAAGATATTTATCTCGAATTCTAATAAATTTTTTTCCTTATCTGTTCCATAGACATGTTTGAAGACAAGCCAAGAATCATTTATTCCAGAAGCAGAAAGAGGTTTCATTGATGTGTGCATCAAAAAAATGAAAGCTACGGAAGGGTCACCTCAGTTAACAGAGGAAGAGATACTCATGTTGGGAACGGATTTCATTTTTCCTGCATTAACGGCAAACCCATGGGCCGTGTCAATTTTCATAAAACACATGATGCACTATCCTAAGATAATGCAAAAAGTCCAACAAGAAATTGACACAGTGATAGGAAAAGACAGATTGGTGACGTTAAATGACAGAGTGAAGTGAGTTATAACAAAAAGTGATGAATGAAAGATTTTCCTTAAAATTTATTTACATTAAGAGAGGATTATTCTTTAAAATTTCAGTTTACCTTATACTGAAGCAACTATACGTGAAGTCATGAGATTCGATACCATGACTCCTTGGTCGGTAGCGCACAGAGCAATGGACACTGGAGAACTTGCCGGTTTTCGTATCCCTCAAAACACTGTGTTGGTAAGCGATCTACATTCTATGCACCATGACCCAGAGCTATGGGGGGATCCAGAAAATCTTAGACCCGAGAGGTTTCTGACTGAGGATGGGCGCTTAGGAAAAGACTACTCCCTACCCTTTGGCGCAGGTGAATTAAATCATGGTGTTTTACTTTGTATTATTTCACTTGTTAATTTATGAGATATCGTTAAGGATATATTTTTTCAGGAGGAAGACTTTGTGCCGGTGAGACATTTGCCAGGCAATTTGTGTTTCTTACTTTTTCAACACTTGTTCAGAACTTTGATTTCGGCTTTGTGGATGGCGAACCTTCCTCACTTCAAGATAAGTTGGGAGGTTTTGCCGAAAGTCCAAAAGATCTCTGGATTAAAGTAACGCCTCGTAAATAGAATTCAACTTCTACTATAAGCACCGTGTAATGCACGCAGTGTCATTGTTCATTCTATTTCTTTGGGAAATATTACACAGCAACTGAATAAATGTATCCATTTTCTTTTCATTGCTATTCGTGAATAATAAATTTTGAGTAAAATCTAACACGGATTGTGCAAGAGAAGTTGCAAAAAATTACTATAATTTTGAAATTCAACGGAAGAAGATCGAAAAACTGAATGTTGATTGCATTTATGAATGAGGATTTATTTACTAAGGTTATAGCTAACTGAAAGAATATTTTCAACAGTTGATAATTTTATTGTCACCTCAACGTTCATGAGCTTCTCAGCATATCTTACATACTCCACAGTCTATGATAATTTTTCAGCAATAAATTCAGGTTAAAAATAACAAAAAATAAAAAGTGAAAAATAACTCAAGATGAAAGAAATTTTTTTTTTTCCAAACAGCGTACTTTCTCTGATCACAGATTCACACCTTAATATAAGTATACATATATATACATATGCATGTATGTGTACGTAAGTATGATCTAGGTGCTTAATAATCCTAGTAGGTAATATATGTACATGATTGATAGATTATAAATATAGGTGATCTCAACAAGATTTGAGTTGATTCTTTTGGTACCAAGTATTTCCAAGAATTTGAAAGAAAATGCATTTTACAGATAGAAATATTCATCATCGTTTTCAGAGACTTCTTCATCGTGAAAACTGACACCTGTACAACATGTGAAAATTGATACGATATCTCGATGAGCGTCCTATGCTTATAACTTTCTAATTAGCACTTTATATAATTATAATCATGGAAGTCACTATATGTATAAATCTCGTGGTCAATGCAAGTTGAATCATCAGTATAAAACAATTTCTTTTACATCGTTTTGTTGTTATTGATGTTGATTTTCATTGCGTAATTATACAACAATTGTGCCGTGACATACGGCCGGAAATACTATCTAATTTCAACGACTTCAGTGGCAGTGTTCCGTAACATCTACGATTACAGATTTTTTCCATCCAAAAAGAAAGTAACCGATTGCGGCACCGAGGACAACGGCGAAGCACAACCATACATTGTATGTCATGAAGATTAACATTAGGAAGTACGATATGATTATTTGTACGATGTGAAGCAACGTTTGGAACGAGTGCATCCAAGACAGCATTGTTGGCCTGTTGGAAATACAATATTTTTTGGTAATCTTCAGAGATAAAAAAACTTGTGATAGATAAGAGAAAATTTTGTGCCAAAGATGAAAGTGCTCGGAAAGTGCAAATGATTAATGTGCCCCATGCATCGTGCCGGCTAAATGTTAACGACAAATACCTATCATTCAACAATAAAGCATCCGGGGATAATTTTTTTTCAGTTCGACAGTGAACATCCACACCTACGCAATTATTCCTGAAAAGTTTTTTTAGTCAAAGTAGGAAAAGACGGTTGCACCCGTTTTTGCATAGGTAACCCCAAGAACTACATTGAAAATATGTGGTACACATGCATTTAAAGACAAATAAATTGCCGTTCGATAAATTACTTACGGTTGTTTGTGAATCACTTCTCCGACCATACTAAAATACAAATAAAAAAAATAATTGATCTAAGGTATTTTTTCGGCACTTCATATTATATCTCCGTAGAAGTATTTCCGATGAGGATCCAGGGATTCGGGAGATTATCAGACATCAATTTGAGGGGATTGTAATTGATTTCGAGTTCTATTCCAACAGTTTATTATACTCACTGTACGACTCTGTTGTCTTCTGAAACGACGTTTTTCTCCGGAGGCATCGAAACGCTCCGGTATTGAAGGGCATTGTACGTTCTCCAGAATAGATATTCCCGATAATACTTCAACCCTTCGTAAAGAGCTGCCATAATAATAATTCCGATCATTGAGCCCAGGAGACTTCCTATGGAAGTTACTTTCCAGGAATCAAAGAGGACGGTTTCGCAGTAACCGCCATGGAAGGTCATCTAGCCATTATTCAATTATTGATACATTTTACTGATAATTAACCACTCATTTATTAGATGATTCTTTTAGGAAAGTCTCACCGCCATTCCATGCATCGTGTGACCACTACTGCAGACATCATCGGCACTAGCAGCAGTGTGTTCACCAGTAGCTATGGCAGCATGGTGATGCATGGTTGAGTGATCCATGGTTGAGTGATCCATATCGCCATGATGTCCGGAATGATCGATCCCAGCGTGTCCACCGGAGGAATTCATGCCTTGCATCGAGTGATCGTAAGATATCTGTAACAACCAAACGTTGATAATTGATGAAGTAAAAATAATTGAAGATTACAGCTAGGACACCGATAAACCGATTTTTAATCTAAATCGTTATATATTTAATACATCATTAGTCGACGGAGTTGCTCCCGCAGCTTCATGAAGGTGACACATTTCTGGTTCACTTTACTTTCTATCCGCAGATGGAAAATAAAGTAATAGCTGATCGGAGTCTGATCCAAGACTGAGAGTCAATTGCCTTTCGAATTCAAACGCGACTAAAGAATCGTTTGTATACAAATCTACTGCAGTATATAGGTAGGTAATCGAGTAGGGATTTACATACTTCAATTGTACATACACTTATCGTTTGTATCCACCACCGGAATATGTATCGTACAATTATCTACTAGGCTGCACCAGTAGTAAGATATAATATAAAGGTGATTGTAATGTATGAGACATACACATCAAAGCTCTAGCGCAACACAAACCGGACAGACATTGCGCGTACCTACGAAGGTGGTACGAAATGGTCTATACCCATGTAATGGTGGGGGTGGCAGAAAATAGAGAACAAGAAAGAGGGGGCTTTCCGAATTATTCAGGATCAGCGCAAATCGCCCGTGTTCAGATCAATTTTGGATTTTGACAATCAGAACTCAATATTGAAGATTTTGAAGCATGATCTTAAACTAAGTAATAAATAAATATGCCTGAGAGTTAATCCAGTGAGAAACGGGAGCAAACTTTCTAATACCAGAAAAAGAGACCGGTGAAATATCTTCGTAGCTGTCACACCACGTTAGGAATTCGGTTATAGATTTTCGGGTCAACATAATTTTGATCTACGTGAAACTAGAAAGAATTTCGAATACCTTCGATAATTTGTTTTCTATTTTTTGAGGCGTATTCAGCGATGCAGAAATTATCGTAAATAGCAGACGTCCAGGACAAATTATTATAATCCATATCAGCTGAACAAGTCGCAATGCATATCTACATATCTCCCTGCGGTTTTTATTTTCCGTGGAATTATTAAGCCGCAAGAATACGTGGCGAAGATTCCTGTATAAATATAATAAGTGTAATGTGACATGAAAAAATCTGTTATAGTCGGCGTTTTACTGCCTCATACACGAGGTTCATGTGTATTTAGTCAGAACAATGTATCTGAGATGATATAGTAGAACGTAACACTGTAGAATAAATTCTATACTTTCCTCTTGTATAACTTGTAAAACCGGATTCCAAAGCAATATATTTCCCTCGATATTTCCCCATCGCCATACTCATTTCTCATTGGCAGGTCATTACAATTGAATCAAACCGGAGTTACTCAATTTTTAGTATCAATTATTCGCTGAATTTATTCTGGATGACTTTGTCACAATTCAACAATGTTCGCGAGGTATGCAAATCATACGTTTATATAGTTTGTTACGATTAATTTGCGGTAGTGATGGTGTTGTGATAAAGTATCACTTGCGTATGATGATGAATTTGAAAAATGTTTTTCATTTAAATGTTCAATATTTTCAATGCGATCTAATGTTACCGAGGAGCTGATCAATCAAAATAATTTTCAAACGGCATACCATAATGAACTGCTATTTTATATCAACCCATTTCTCAAAAATATCAAATAAAAATAACTTTTGCGACCGGTATATGAAGCCAAGTTGAGAACAACTAATATTTTTTCCTTTTACTGTCTTTCTTTTTTTTGGTATCTATAGTTGCAGTCTGGGAACAAATGCGTAAGCGGATTCGCGGAAAAAACATCCTTATCAAAGTTACGCTTATACCGAACGCCGTTATAACATGTGCCGTTATAAATCGGAAGTAATAAATATAAAAAATACGATTGTTAAATATAAAATATGTATTCAACTTCTTGGGGTTTTATGAGGTATGCATTTTAGTATGTGAGCAAACGTCATATACCGCACGTATATTTATCAACTTTGTTTTTACTTCAATTTAACAACTGCGGCTCGGTAGAAAAACAGGCAAGAAAAGATAGAAAAAATACATCAATTCTCACGAGTGAGTATTTTGTAATAATAACTGCATTGGGACCTTCACAGATAGTACGGAATTTACCCCACTGCATACGATTGATAAAATTATTTATATTATATATATCATACGCGCGTGACAAACGCATTTGGACTATAGAAGTCTGGCAATGAGTGAGTCGATTATCAGGAAAGCACATTCAGGACTTTTGGGCGAATGCGACAGCTATAAACAATAATATACTAATTGTAAAAGCTAAGGTAATTCAGACTCTTATAGGATAAAGTCGGGGACGGATTACTTGTGAAAAGCAATTGCAGGATACTAATAGAATAGGTGTGTTGAAATGGCGAATATGATTCTCATTAAAACATATGGCACAAATGGGATAGGTATAAAATCGAACTAGTTATACAATGTGCCGCACAGCAATCCCATTGTTACAGGTAGGTATGCCTATGCATACCATACGTACGTACCACATGCTTTGGAAGCAAAGTTTAAAAAACAAATTCCTCGTGACTTGCATGACTATACTTGTTTCAGCTTTATCTTCAATTCGTTATTATTTCTTTTTTTCTTTTCGGATTACCACACGAACCGCAAAAAAGGAATTAGATTTACACTGCGCAAAACAATTAGGGGATCACTTGAATATTTCCATGAAAACGACCTACTTTCAAATGAGTGAAAAAAATTGAATTTTGAAGCTTGAAGCTTGGACTTCAGAACTGATATGTTTACTTTTTTTTGCACAACTTTTCATGAAGCTGTACAGCTTCGAATCGATGGCCGCAGAATTGTGCGATTTTTTTTTACGATGTATACTGTGTGCCGAAAAAATCGCACAAAGATGGCGTCAATTTTCAAACCAGGACATTTTTATCGCTGAAAAGAATATTGCAGTCAAAACATGTTGAAAAGACTTGTCTCTCAGGTTTGAATCATCATTGGTTGATTGTTGAACTCGATCACATGAGATTCTATATTCGCCGAGCAGCGCGAGCTGCCTGAAGAATGAGCGCAAATAATTTAAATTATTGTGACATAAGTTAAGTGTTTCTAGAGTCTATCCTTAACTGATGATGTATCATTTTCTCCCTATCCCCAAAGCTTAGACTCTATTGTTTAGAATTATCTTATAGCTCATTTTAATTTTGAAATTAATTAGAGAATGATTGACGATAATTTTGTTACGAAGAGTTTTAGACCTGCTGTGAGACTGTAACTTTGTCTATCTACATTAATGAACTATACATCGACTTTCACATAAAGACGCCGAGAGAAATCGCATAGCTTTATCTCAACTGGTGATCTACTAAGAAAACCCCATACTTATCAACGTACGTTCATACAAGGAATCATTATTTCAGAAAGGTATATAATAATGTAAACAAAATTTATCAACTGCCAAGGTGTCTTAAAGTCGTTCAATTAATCACACTTGTCAAATTCAAGAGACATGAGTAGCATATTCGTAGAGAATTGAAATGGGTATATACGTACGTATAAAGTTTCGTCAAGGTTGTGGGAAGAGAATGGGGCAGGCTACTTCGATTCATAGGAACAAGATTCTTTAGGAATTTCTTGATTGAAATTCCGCGTTACCTACGCAAGCGGGATATTAACAAGTAATAATAGTGATAAGGCGTGTATAAAAACCAGTGTTAAATCAATATGGATCATTAAATAAGTCAGGAATTTCTTAGATAAGTGCCAGAGGGTTTTGCAGATACGTTTGGAAAAATTTAGGCATGAGCAAAAGTTGATGTTTTTTCATCGCTCACATCTGTGTATACGTACATATAAGCAATGATCATTTCAAAGTACACACAGAAATAAAATTTTCAAGAGTTTATACGAGAACCTGAATATTCAAAGTCTTTTTTGACATTATCTGCGATTTGCATGTTAAAAGATAAAACATTGCCCCAATGCAATAATTGAACACAGATATAAACCGACATAGAATATTGGTAGTATTGGCTTAGCTTGCAGTGATAACAATCTGCAATTGGTCAACATGGTTTATCAAGGTGACCACAACAGAAATAATATTATTGGTCTCAATTGGTTCAATAATGACAAATTGATATTCATAAATAATAGGCCAACTTAAATCTCAGGGGTCTTTCATTGAACCAAAGAGTACGAGTTACATAAGTTTAAGTCACTGTAAATAACATGAGACAATAAGTATATAAAACTGAATTTTCAAGGGAACACTAACAGAAGGAACTTTCTTCTTCTACCGATGAAAAAAGTGAAATGAGTTCTGCCCGATCTGCTGATTACGAGGGGCGATAACCTAGTGACCATTATGAAGAATAACTTAAACAATCAGCAATAACAGAAAAAAAATAGATTTTAAGAGTGCTCAAGCAATTCATCGTTCATAAAAAGCATTAATTGATTTTGAATATGGTTAAAACTAATTAGAAGAGGTTAGAAAAAAGTGAACAATTTGAAGCACTTCTAAAAAGACAGATAAAAATGAGGTTGAATAATTATCAATTACAGATATGATAACGAAGATTTTTTCCCTCGGAAAAAAGGGACCAATTGGTCTAGAAAAGAACTTAGACGATATTTATATAATCAACAACTAGCCACTACGAGGAGAACCTATGCTATAGTTGTATTTAGCAATTTGAACATCATTTACCTTAAATATTTGTAGGTTGTGTACGTGGATCCTTGAACCTCTGATCCTCTTGAGTACACAACACTTTGAGGTGTAATATTATACGAACTATATTGGTTTCAACTATAACTTTCTAACAGCAGGTAACAGGAGGTCCATTGATGAACGAAACAACTTTCTCGTCCACACAACCGAAGAAGACTACGAAGTTGAATCTCCAGATGGTTTGGGGACGTGATTCGGGGAATGGGAATCGGACTCAATTGACAGCAAGAATACGGATAGATCAGACAAGACTTTGACAATCGCCGCATGGCGGCAAATACACTCAATGTTGATCTGATTTTAGTTTTGATACAAATAATGCTATAACAAATAGACACAGATAATATAACACTTTATCTATTAAAAAAATTAATAAATAATGATTGAAGTAATCGTCTTCTATCGTATGTCCTTTGACGTGGGCTTTATAAAATGATTATCCTATCTGATATCAAAGAAATTTCTATAACGTGTTGTCACATTTTTCACTGCTTCAAGATCATTCTAGCGACATCTAACAATATAGGTTAGCAGTAACTACTGTACCCACTGACCTCTATGTTTGTATAGAGGTCAGTGGCTGTACCTGCCCTCTGCCGACTGGTGGAATGATTAAATAGTTAAATGAGTTTAAAGTTTAGCCAAGCTAGGTTATAGTGGTAACGATTATGTTGCGCTCATAATTCATAAATTCGTCGAAGAAAAAGATGACGGACAGTAATCAAGACTCAAGTAGTGACGAGATCCAATCGATATCGAGAAGATTTAAAGCTTCAACAACAATTGAGTACAACTCAACTTCCCAACCAAGTTCGAGACTGTCATCCGACCAACAAACACCGAATAATAATATTGACAAGGATACCAGCTCGTCAGCGCCGTCAAACTTCACTACCGACACAACAACTCCGGTTATAACATCTTCGCAGTGTTTTCAAGACACAAAAATGAAGCATACCCTAGAATCAGAGGATGACGAACCAGTCAGAAATTTGCCTGAGCTCAATGTGCCAGAAAAGATAATTCTTATTATCGACATAGCCAAAGAACATAACTGTACACAATTCAAACTTGGAACAGGAGCTACTTACATGCCAATGTTCATGATCAAGAGAGTTGTGGAAATATTTGTAGGTGCTAAGTCAATGATCAATCGTAGTCACGAATTTGCCATCATGATTCTGTGTCCAGAATCGGTAAAATGGATCTGTGATTTCACGAGCAACGTTAAAACTATTCTCAATGTTCTCGATGTTTTGACAGAAAGTTTGCTCGAAGAGACAAAAACCATATTTGACTTGAGCCAAGTCTTTGAGGCTCTTCATGCCCACGTTACTCTGCAGAAAAATATCGACTGTAACGATCCTCCTGCCTACATTACACGAGCTATTTTAATATATGCCAGATCAAACTGTATCCCGATATTTCGATCTGGTAGAAAGTATTTTGACCTTCTATCCGACCATCCTTACTTCATTCTGGACTCTCTGTTTGTGCATGAGCCACCAAGTGAAAATAATAAATGTGAAGATGTTTACACGGAACTAACTGCTCTTGATGCTAAGAACCTCTCATACATCTTAGAAGTTGGCAGAAATGCTACTAAGCTCCACGATAATATGGCAAAATTACTCGCACATCCTCTACAGAGACCGCTTCAGAGGAACGCTTGTTATACGATCAGCATACCTGGAGGAGTGGAAGAGGTTCATACGAATGTATAGAACTGATTATTTATAAGACAATATCTTGTTCTGCTTCATCTAAACCATTATGGAATGGAAACCATGTTAAAAATATTTTTATGAGTCTTTCCGGATATGACACAAAGCGCAACTGTTTTTTTTTGTCAAGGAATTGAAAGAGAAATTATAAACGATAATAATGAAAGGTTGATCGCTGTTATTATTTCATTGATCATGATTCACTCATTTTCTTTCGACTTTCTAATCATTTCTCATTACACTTGTATCAACATTGCATATAATAATTAGTTTTTTCATTATTGTAACAAGACACAGGCTGTTGTAGACATTAACAATAATAAATTAATTTTCTCTATCCTGCCACAGTCTATCCCTCTCTCTGTGGTTATCTATTGCAGTTGAATCTTATTTCAACAAATGTTAAAATTTGGTTCAGTCATTTGGCATTTAGCTGCGGCAATATGAATGGTAAGTTTATCTCTGCGAGTAAAACTTCTTCCACACGTAGGACATACGAAAGGGCGTTCTCCAGAGTGTACACGTTGATGACGAGCCAAGTTAGAAGTGTGTGCAAATTTTTGTTTACACTGAGTACACTCGTACGGTCTTTCCCCCGTGTGTCTTCTACGATGTTTATTCAAATCCCCAGCATGATTGAATTCCTTCTTGCAAAAATCACACGACAGACAACGACCCGCCTTTTTCGCATATGAGAAATCCGCGGAGGTAGATGACGCGGTTAGTTGCTGGCTGTAAAATTGAATTTGAAAATTTTTGTAAGTGAAAATCAAAAATTTAACATAGGTATTTGATAATTGCAATCTCAAGTTGTAATACTTACGAAGAAGTTAGCGTATCTTGGTCATCGATAATTGCGGGTTTACTCGATGATAGTGACACGGGTGAGTCGTTTGAATCCTTAGCTTCTTTATTTTCGAAAATCTGAATTTTATGAATGATTAGTGGCCGCTTCCGGGGAGGTTCTTCCGGTGACCTTGCTTTAACGGAAGTCTGCAGGCGCGTTATTTTTCGCCGCAATGAACTAGTCGGTGAAGTTATCACGAGCTGGGAATCCCTCGGGCAAAGGGGCCGGGCGTTATCAGTTCGAGGAACGTCATTCTGGTTTTCTCTGTACGCTGAAGAGTATTCCGGTGAATCCCGAATAAGTTGGATGGGATGTTCGTCCGTCTGAGCGCTCGGCTTCTCGTCAGTCTCCATTTTAATTTTCAGCGAATGGCTCAACTTTTTCGGAGAATCCGGTGGTTTCACATCGTGCTGATCATTCAAGTAGTCGCTGGAGACTAAATCCAGGTTTGTGTGTTTTGCAAATCTTTCAATTTTTAATATGCAGGCTATGCAAACGGTGTTCAGTATCTGTATGAAGTGAATACGAGTTTACAAAAAAACCATTGTTGAATTATTGTCCAATCGTAAATTAAGAAAACCATTACTTACGATAAGTTTCAAGTTTGCTTTTTCTATCAAAAAGTGCTGTTGCTCTTCTCTTCCAAATACTGCGATTTTATGTTTACGAGCGCAAATGCGACAGCGTCCCAGAGCGTGACAAACCATTCCTCGATTCTTCGTTCACAGCTTAGTCCCCGATCTTTACCAGATAGGGAATTACCACAATTAACACTTCTTGTTCCTACAGGTTTTTTCTTCCTTCTTTCATAAATTATTCTGTGCTAAATAACGAATTACAGTTTTATCTCCAACAAATGTCAATGTCACTTAATAAAACGCGCTGAAAAACTCTCACTGGTATTCGCTGTGAATTGTGGCAGGTACTAGGCTACCAATGAAGCTGAATAGTAAAATCGAGGAAAGATTCGCTTCAGGCAACGCGTATCAGAGCTGGATAGTGGGGGCCGGGAATACCCGGTTGGAGTTCCCACTCAAATCGGTTATTTTTCCTTTTCCCCGCTCCGCAATAATTTGTCGCGTTCTTTGCTACGATAGCGTCATCCAGATGTCCACCCCTCTCTTCTATTTGCATAATTCGTAGAGGTAGGAACATTTGTCTACAGGTAGACTTTGTAGTATTATACCGATTATAGCGTTATGAGTGATTGGAAATTTTGATCTCCATCCAGCTTTCGGAAACCGTTCTTCGTTGAATTTGGTGTGCAGTAATATTTGGGGTCTACGTTATTAGTAAATGGAACGGAGGAACCCACAAGGCACGATTCATTCTATTATATTTATGATTCCCCATAAAAACACAAGTTGACATTGATTTGATGTTAATTGAATGTATTGGAAATTAGATATCGATAACTCTAATTGTATTAGTATTTTCCCCCCGGAACCCTTATACAGCTTTGGTACTCGACACTTTTCGTTCCATTTTTATTTTTCAAAATACTGAATTGGATCGATTGAAACCAATCACCTCGTAGTCCGAGTTCGTTTATTCAGACCGTTGACTGTTCAGACAAACCCTTGGATTACTTACGACAGGTATATTTCAGCGATACACATGAGGAACCTTTTTTTGGTTGCAATATTACTATAATCATCAGAAATCGAAAAGGAACAGTAGTGGCCCAAATATGTTTTTTTTCCAACTGCATTTAATCAGACGTACAATCATATGGCTAATAATCACGTAATGGAGAGTTATATTAGATATCCCCAACCGTCAAAGAATATAATGCAACCCTCATTACATCAGAGAGATGCGAAATTTATTTTATTCTTTTCTGATCATTAATTCCCCGCAATAATTGTTCAGCCATTTTTTCATACGTACCAAATATATTCTTTTTCTGCGATACATCATGTATAACGTATTCTTATTAGAAGACGAGTGGAGTGCAGGAAGTGGAATAGGTGGACGTCATTATACTGACTGAAAAAAATCTATGCAACCAACTTTCAAAATAATTTATTAAAAATGTTGCTTACTTGATGTTTCTGATCAGTATACAATGGCATAATGTTAGTAACTATGCGTGTAGTGTGAGCATGTGTGTTGGCTGGTGGATATGTATATCATATATTATATTATACACATATAATCAATAATTATGATGTATAGATATAATATAAATACACGAGTGATGATAATCAATGACCATCAACGGCGTTGTTAATATTATTATTATTGTTGTTGTTCTTGTTGTTTTCGTTCTTGTCATCATTAATTCACATCATTACTTTATATCATCATTAATCACTATTGTTAATGTTATTGTTGTTTTTGTTGTTGCTGTTGTTGTTGTTGTTGGGTTTGTTGGTTTTGTTGTTGCTATTGTTATTGTTATTATTAGTATGAGTATTATTATTATCATTATTATTATTATTATTATTATTATTATTATTATTATTATTATTATTATTATTATTATTATTATTATTATTATTACCACTCGTCGTCGTTCTGACTGCGTTGAGTTTAAATATTAATTATTATTATTTATTATTGTTGCATTCATTCAATTAGTTTGTTATTATATTTTATGTATATATAGATATAGCTTGTGTGCGCTTGTGTGTGTTAATTATTATAATTGTAATAATGTGGGCATGTGCCTGGCTGTCTGTAATGTTCGTTTGTTTGTCTAGTGTCTTATTGTCAGTATCTCCTGACCATTCATGATGATCATTCACTGCAATTTCATCCCCTGTCAGGTCGTATATCGGGCATTCTATGCCAAATTACTATTTTATAGTTTTTCTAATATACTGTTTTATTCGCCAACATTGAACTCAAAAACTACGTCAAAAAGACTTTCAACAAGCGTTTGGTTTGTCATTTTTTTTCATACATTTGATCGAAACCTTCTCCAAAACCCCATTGATTTTAATTTGGATATATATGTAAATTCCTGAGCCTAAAAATGATGATCTTGATACCTTTTTTCATATAAGTGGCTGTGGAAACTTTTTCGAAATTGGATACAATGACGTTTTCAGAATAGTTTGGATAATTTAAAGAAAAAAGATTCGAAAACAAATTGAAGTTCTTAGTAGAGATTTTCATAGAAATATTCCATTGAAAAATGTGAAATGGTCATGGATCACCGGCTTAGGTGATTTGGTATGAAATGCCCGGTATACCACCAGCATCGTAAATTATTAATACATCACAAATTAAGAAAAGAGACGTCGCGTAGAAGAAATTTAAGCGGTGTTTTGGAATTTGAAACATTCTCTTCGTTATCGGATAATTAATGAACAGGCGATTTTTTAAATAATTGTGATTGCAACATGGAATAAAAAAAAATAATGATAATAGAATCCACTTTATCATAATACCATTCGTTACAATTTCAAACAACATCTCTGATCCATTGACTTGTATAATACATATTATATAAAACATAACTTTTATATATATATTCAATTGCCTAACTTGCATCATTTTAACTTTAAAAATTCCATTTTTTTTTAAACCTTAACGCGCCCATAGATATGGTTTATATTTATATATTATGCTATAATATATGCAATTAAAATCGCTACAATTATCTACGTATTAATTAAATTATTACTTTACATAGTTAGTTTTTTTTCGTTTTTTTTTTTTTATCGATACAATGAATTCAGTTATGTACATACATGTATACATCGTCATTCTATGTTTTTACATTTGGTATGTGAAAAACCACGCTTGGTGTGCGTAATTATGTGTGATTTTTTTTTTAACAATATAAGAATTTTAATTAACTATACATATCAATTTATTTGACACGTATTTTTAAACTATTGATCATTGTTATTATTATCATTCCGTATCTCATAATTTGGACTATCGTAACTTGAAAAAACTTATGTTGAAGATTGGCAGTATCGGAAAGCATTGTCGCATGTAAATTTCGTTCATCGTCATGAATTAAAATTTTTGCACCGGAATTTTATACATCTCTTTTTACACATAGATAATATTTATACTGGAAAGTGGACAAAATAATTGCTTAAATCAGGTATCTACCGATTCATGATGGAAATGAAACCTCACGTAATCCAGTTCAAGAGTCCAATGATTTTTCGGTTTTCTAATGAAAAAAGAAAAACATTCGGCCATACAATATCTAAAATCATTTTTAGCTTCTGCGTGCACGGGGTTAATTATCTAATGATTTATGGTACCTATTTATTGTATGCTTGAAGATTCTTTTTCTTTGTTCAAATTTTCCATCTTACTTACAGAGAAAAAAAGGAATACATGGGACAACGACGTTATCATATGCCCAGCCTTCGTGTGTATATATATATATTTCTTTTATTTTATTATAAAAAAATAACTATATATTGTCTCATATTCTCTTTCGATATACCGTATATACCCCGCAACATGTGTGTCGAACAACATGATACATTATATCATCGGATTTTCAATCCGTGAATTAATTTCAAGAGCAAGTGACAAGATTATTTCCAAACATATTTTGCAGCATGTAATATAATTCTTCGTACGGCATTTTTCGTACGGCGTTTCTTATTTCTCTTTTGTCTTTAATTATTTTTCTAATCATTAATTATGTTCTTTATTGTATTGAATGTTTTGTGTTATTTAATCAATTGTCCGTACACATAATTAGGTTTAGATGTCGTCTGTTATCACATTGAAAAAATGAATAATTGATATTAATCTGTAACTGATCATTCCGAATTCATAATTATTAATAAGTAAATTGCAGTTAGGTACTGCAGCTGTGAATTGCTTTTATATGAACAATGTGGTTTTTGTTAGCTTTACTTTTTTTAAACATATAATCAATTAGCTATCAATAGGTTAAAACCCTTCTAATAATTTTAACCACTAGAATAGAAACACTCGGATACATTAACGATTGTCTTCTTTTAACAAGGGTAACTACGTGTAATTATGTATGGGTGACATATAATTTAAAATGTTCATTTATTATTTATCCTCTTTTTCATATATTATTATTATTATCGTTATTTTATTATTATTATTATGAATAATATTATTATTTATCAGTAGTATTATGAGTATTATTACTATTATTATTGTATACGCACTGTCGATGGTGAAAGATGGCGGTGCTCGCGGCTAGCTGTTCGTGAAAAAAATGCTCTCCTCAACGAACCAATATGTTTATCTACTATTTCACAGTTCTTATCAATTAATAGTAAGCAGCAGCTCGACAACCCTGCTTCCATGTACAATTTATCTGATCCGAATGTAATCACATGTGTATTTTAGAACTTGCATATGCAAATATTATCTTCATCGTATCTTTTTATCAGCATTATCATAATCCAAGATAGATAACTGCCATAAATTGAAATACTTATAGACTCCAGTAATGTACCTTATGTTTGTAACTTGATCTGAAGTTGAAAAAATGTATTGATCAATATCTAAATGTCACTCTAAATTCTAAGATCCAACGCAACAAATAGCGGCAGTTTGTTGATTTATTATTTATTATTTATTCATTTGTTGAAACTTTTTTATTTTGTTTTATTTAGTTTTTTATTTTTTGTTCGGTTTATACTTGACGCACGTGGAAGCAAGTGTACATTGTGTGTTCATGAATACATACAATATTTAATATTTACAAGTTCATATGGCCAGGACATATTGGGCGATATTTTCAGTATAAATCAAATATGTGACTTATATACAATTATACATAGAATCCGCAGGAACTAATTGATACCGGTATAATTAATATTATTTTCAACCAGCTGGGGGTTCATATATATTAGGTATATATACATACATATCTATATATTTGTGTTTTCTTAATATGCATGTATATACACACGTATGATTTCACCAATAAATTTCGTCTAGACGTAACGATTATTATTCAAGCTGGGCTCCGAGGAAAACAGCGTGTATCACATAATTTGAGGCTACTTTAAACTACGATACTTCAATGTTTAGTATTTTCTTTCAATATACTATATATGTATAATATGTATAATGTACCTAGTCAATGATTTTTTTTTTTTCATTTATTTTTTTATTCTTTTTACCTAAACACGTCATTTTGTCGTCCTAATAATAGTATCAACTTGGTCAGTACCTAATTAAAACTTTTATTTCAATTATCTAGTATAAATTCTGCTCAAGTCAAATTACAGTATATAATTCACTCTATATAATAATCGTCGACAACAGTTTTTCGATTTTTAATATTGTATGATAATATTCAAAAATTTACAGTTCAACGATAGATATAGTGTTTATAATATCTCATGAACATTTAGTTTGTGAGAATGAAATATGGAACTCGATGAAGTAAAACTGGATAGTAAACCTTTTACTTCATAATTTTAGAGAAAACGATTTGAGCAGCGAGCGAAGACGAGAGCCGTTCATTGGTTTATTATATTTTTTAAAATTTCTTTAATATTTGTTTCGTTGAACATTAGAATATTTATATTACAAATTTCAGTTCTGTACGATACGTTGAGGGGTTCACTGACACCGCGATGATATTTTGTTTATCATAATTAGGGATAAAATCGGATAGCTGGTTGGTCGTAATCCAGGTAATAATCGGGTGTCGTTGAACCGTTGCCATTATTGACAGTCGTCACACGGTGGTGACGCGGTCTACCTCAACGTATCGTACAGAACTGTCGCTTTGTCAGCATATCACTTCCTTTCCGTCAATTATCGCCGTCTCAGACGAGATGCTTTTAAGCCTATGCTGGGATATTGACCGATTTCTTTGCTGCCGACATATCCGCCAAGTCACGAATACAAGGGCACTGATTATCGATATGATCGCTAGAAGACCCAAACCAAGATGCAGTGGGGGCAGTCGAAGCAGTATCGAACAGTGCGTTAAAGCTTCGTCGTATCCTGAGGGGCAATGCGAAGTCCCGTCGCACCAAAGGGACGCATTTATGCAGGCGTCAAGCTCGGGGCATCGTTGTTCGCAATCTCGTGGCATCTGGAGACCAGCTGCTGACGTCGTCACCGTGGGCCTAATAAAATAGAAAGTCGTGTGTGACGAACCAACTCTGAATAATGAGCTTTGAATTTTATTTTACCTCCTGGATAATTCGAGCCACGTTACAGAATAGGAATCGGCTACTTTTCCAATGAATTCAACGGCGATCGTCCTCGCGGGGTCTTGACCAGGAGCGAGAATCATGGCGTTGCTTCCAACCGCCCAACCGTCGCTGAAAACTTCTACTACATGATGCCGAAAATCCACAGGTGGTTTTGGACACACTGCTACGTGAATTACACCCCCAGTGTGCACAACAATTCTGTTACTTGTATCGCAGTTTGTCGTTCCATTCATCATTATCGTTCCCCGCATTTTTACGTAGAGATATTGACCAGGCCCTGGATCGATCAACCACGGATGGTTCTCGCAATTTTTCTGCAAAGTGAAGTGTTTTATTCACAATTCGAATCGTTATTATTTGTTACAGGAGGATTCATATTTCACATATTTTCACCTCTTCCTGTTCAACGAGCGGTGATCGAAAGATTATTTCACCACTCGGACCTGTGACACGCTGCTTACGGAGACATGGAACGGTTTTAATGAACTCCCAAATACCCTCGAAGTGGAGATTGTTGTAGTCGTCAAGGGCATCCATGCTGTGCACGTTAAAATGCACTTCGACTATGTTTGAAGTTGACTTCACGTTGATGGGAAGAGAACGATTTGAACAAAGACAGTCTCTTTGAACAGGTGGATTGTTGGCCCAATGAATTTCCAGGACCTACAATGAATGTACGGATAACATTATAACGAATGTCTCAGCTTTGACATTATCCGCTACTCGGATCGACTTTGAATAAATGATGGACCAGACGACGTTGATAACGGTCTCATGTGTAAAAAAAAAATAAAAAACAAAGAGAACAAACGTTTCGGAGTAGAAGGTTGGAGTTGTAAGTTCAAGAGACGTTCAATACTTGTAAAAAAGGACCGAATCTTGTTCCGAAATCCACAGGTTCTCTTGCTCGCTCTCTTTCGATTCATGTATATATATATATATATATATATATATAAATGGCACAATAATATAATAAATTGAATCTTGATGTACACAACTGCAAGCAGGGATAAATTGGTTGAGGAAAGCCATAATTAATCATGAGCAATGTGAACCAGCGCGATACCCTACGTCTGCCACAGAGGTGGACGCGGAACGTTGTACCCGCAATTCAACCGTCTGTATAGCATTCACCCGTCCGTGACGATTGCCTAAACGATCTGATCGCCCAGTATTGGATTTATTCGACCATGAATATATCCATCCGATATAGCAGCAGCAGCACCTTTTCATATACCGATCAGTGAACACCCCTAACCACGTTTCCGTCACTCTCAATTATCAGAAATTATATTGATGCGGAAGGAGGGAGATGCCCATCGAAATGAGGTGTACAAGGACGTATGACATTTATCAAATAGAATCCTGTATGTTGTTTAAGATGATTTAATTTATCAGCTGAAGTCACTGGAGAATTATGAATATAACCATCCGAAATCCAAAATGAAATTCTTAGACGAATATTTATTGAAATTATGTTACATGTTTACCTTGAGGGAAAAGCTGTCGGATCCCACGCAGAGTAGACGATTAAAATCTTCGCTGGTAACGCTCCGACAAGATCGGTTGCCGTTAAATAGTTTGTTGAATCTTAATTTTACCACCTCATCGTGTTCTCCTTCGAAACGGTAGACGCAACTATAAGAAAAATTTAACGAGAATATAAGATTTTCAGCAAGGCGTAATTACAACCATATCTAAAGTGTTAAAATATACGGATGAGAGGAAAGGTATTTTAAGAACCTTCTGATACCTCAAGATTGTTGCTTACAAACGCGCGGTATTCGACTATAAGTTCAAAAACGGAATATCTGGGAGACAAGGAATCTACCAAAGCACTCGACGTATGTGGGAAATTTTTTGTTTCTTTGTAACATATTTTAGAGCTGAGGAGATATGTGAGGCATACAGTTGACCTAAAAATCGTACAAATGGAAAAAAAATAAATGTCGAATCGATTTTGAAGATGATAAATTTGACTTTGATGACAAATGGGTGACAGATAATTGGAGAGATTCTCTGCTTCCGTCTTTGACGTGTTGAAGGCAAACCAAAAAAAAAAAGAGCTGTCCAAATTTTTCATTCAGCCAACGCATTTAGAAAGTAGCAAAATACTCGGTCTGGTAGTTACCTTAAATTCTTTGATCCACCTCTCCCATAAAGAAAGATATCGCGAGGCGCCTGGAACTTCCGGTCTGAATAGTGGTCTCGATTACGGCTGTAGAAGACTCTGGAGCAGGGTCCGTTTCCGTATGTGTCACCATCTTGGTGAAGATCCACAAACTCATATAACGCTCGAAAATTAACCGGCCTGAAATAGAAAAATGATAAAATTACTGATCAACAAAAAGGGGGTGTTCTATAATCGAATTACAACCACTTGCCGGAGCGCCGTAGACTCCACCATTCTCAGTTCGATGGTGAGTGTGCTTCCTGAGGAGATAAAGCTTTCGCCGAGGGAACAAGGTCGGCTGGTGTTCTGTAGAATAGCATGATCGCATGTCCTTGGTACTCTGTCTTTGCAGTACCTGGCTAAAAGGGATGTATTTCCTGCGGGGCGTGCCGCTACAGCTTGAATGGGATCCCCGGTTCTCTCAACGTTTCGTTGCCGCTCTTTTTCACTGTAGACAAAAAAAAGTAAACAAATACTCCGTATTAAAGGGACGGCTTTAAAGGCGCTGGAATTACGAAGTCGAAAAAAGCACGGCCGACTATAATTTAAAGGAGCGAGATAAGCTGGCGTGCTATGCATTTAAATTTCTATAGGTATGTATATCATTATATGATCTAAGAGGTAATTAATTCATTAATGACTAAATTCTAATTAATTAGCTGTGTGGTGTATATTATATATTCTTTGCAAGTGATTCGAAGCGGTGAGCTATACACAGGTGGGTGGGGAGAGTGTTAATTTATTATAGAAGGAACTCAACTGGCTTCTGCTGCTTAAACTAGAAGGGAAGAGAGAAAAAATTTACAAAATTAGTGTCAGGCTTTGATATAGACATCCTTTTAGCTATTCATTCTACAATTCAGCGACCTTCTGAATTAATTACGATGTCTAATTATTCTCGTTAGTTAATTAACACCCAGGTTATACGCCCCATAGGTTCATTTGAAGAAATACTTTTACCTCGTTACCTTATAGGTTTACGTTTAAACTACTGCAGGGTGAGACAGGGACAAATTTGCGACAATTCTCTGTCACAACCCGTACGCTGCAACGTTCGAGAAAGAATGTACGCCCGATTTTCCCCATCACGATAATACAATAACGCCAACGGATGAGGAGAAAATCGTAGAGTACCTCTTCGCCAAGCGTTGCAAATTTAGCGACTATTTTATGAAATTAATATCCTTCATATTTGAATCCAACTCACCAAAAAATATCGTTGCACTCGGTCAGAGGCCGCATTTGTCCGTCCCATATCATGAGACTAGTTGCGCACTCCTCTTCATTGATGGTTGGATTTATGGTGCTTCCAACATGAAACTTGAGCACGGATAGCCAGACCCGAAATTGTGGTTGAGGGGGGCGTGGCGCAGGCTTTCTCCAAACAGTTCCAGGGCGTTGTTCAGGAAATTTTGGCAAAGGTCTAGGGGGTGTCGGAGTGGGTTGAACAGGACCCATTCCTTGAAGATGATAAAGACAGGTGCTGTTCCTGGGGAGCGTGTGCCTCGGGGAAGCTAACATGCCACCACCGTTGCCTTGTAGCCAAAATTCGCATCTCTTGTTCCGCGAATAAGTCGATGAATTAATGTCGACGAATTTCACCTACAAAGAACATTTGTCGGAGTCAGTTATATTGAAGGAATATTTGTCTGGAATTCCCGTTGACCTTTGGCGTGTAATTAAAACATCGCCAGAAGTATGTTCAACCGAATTATACTGGTACAGGTTGAACCTGGGCTATACTATACTGTATATTTATAAATGTGAAATTGGTTTCGCATCAGTTTGCAGAAATAATCTTTTACAACCGTATACTAAATATGAATATACCAAAACTATCCGGT
This sequence comes from Athalia circularis, assembly GCA_963978495.1. Classification (NCBI taxonomy): domain Eukaryota; kingdom Metazoa; phylum Arthropoda; class Insecta; order Hymenoptera; family Athaliidae; genus Athalia; species Athalia circularis. The sequence continues at coordinate 22,402,289 of OZ021699.1, forward strand.
GTTCTTCTGATCGTAACTTTACCGCGCGAAATTATTTGTTTCCCCACTAACACTTAGGATTTATAAATGATACACATACATCCTACTATTGTGAAATCTTGTCCCTCGTTCAACTCGTCCTATTCTGCTTTCCCATCCCATTTCCGGAAATCAAATAGTTCAAATACCAGATATCGGTACTTCAGAGTTAATTCTGAATCGATTTCCTCACCCGCGTTATATAACTGTTCTAATACGGCGAAATGAAACAAGTAAAATGAAAATTTTTCTCAAAAGATTAAGAGGAAAGTTTTCAGATAACCCGCGGTGAAAAGTTCTTCCTCAATTCCTAAATAATATAACTCGCCAAGACGGATTGTTGAATTGAATGAATCATCATTAGATTTGCAGTCTTGTTTTCTGTGCTTTTCTTTTTTTTTTTTTTTTTTTTAAACGAAATGTACAATAAGGAAGAAAGGGGTTCTTACACAGCCCCTGATTTCCTTTCAAACGTACGCGATTAAATTTGACGCATAAATATTTCTTCATAGTCATTCAATATTCAGGACAATCAATAATCGTGAATGAATTTTGATTTTTCCTTCCTTTCTGCTTACCTGGACCTCGAGTTGAAAGCCGTGAAGGGAATGGGGGGGCGTAGGATGTAAAAAGGTTCCAAACGGTGACGTCGTGAATTCCACCAGGAGTTCTGGCCCGCTACTGATGGCCTCCGGGACTGGTTCACCACCGCCACAAAATTTTAGTATCACGGGATCTCTGGTTGTGTATCCGTCGTAGACGGTCACGTAATCCTGAGAAGAAAGAAAAATTGAAAGTCATCCCGTGTAGGGAAATAAATTTTTCCCTTCGGTGTAAAAGGTTCTACTTCTATTTTTACCAGCCCCTTTAACCACGCTTTTTTGCGCTCTTCACGCAACTAGAAATGAAACCACCCCAGCTTTTATTTTATTTTTTGTTGTTTCTCCTTTTCTTGTTTCGTTAACCCAAACAAAACCAAGGCATCAGCGAAAATATACCAACAGCAATAAGCATACACAAATCTCAAGGTCACAGACGTGGGGACCATTTATTACACACAACGATTTCAGTTTATTCCAGGGTATGAGAAATGAGAATATATTGCAACGAAATCATGATGAATGATGAGGGGGTTAATTTCGTTAAAATGAAAAACGAAACAGCTGCGCTTTGTTGGATTTTGAAAGCGGATCGAGAGTAGGAAGAAAAAATGGTTTTTTCATGTCCGTGCGCTTAAGTCGTTGATCCAGCAAGGTGTGCCGTGAATATCTTGAGGGTCTTTACCCATACATGAATGTTGAATTTTGTTTGAAAATTTGCATGACTTTGGTTGTACGGTAGGGGCTGGCTGCGTAACGCGCTGGAGAGTTGGATATACTATACAGTTGAATTGAATTGAATTGAATTGATACAGTTTCCTGCCCTACAAAGGGTCGGTGCCTCGAAGTTAACATAACTGTCGGTATGGCAGAGGTATGTAGGAGCTGTTCATTCGCTTTAGTTCCTCATCATAGGAATACACTCCTCTCTGTTTCTCTTAATTCGAAATTTGGTAATCGCGCACCTGGACGATGTCGCAGTCTTGCCAGAGGCGCAATTCTCTTGGTGGAGGCTCTGCTTCGGTCGCTGGTCTCGCTCTGACAGCTACCAGTTGTCCTCTACTCTGCCTCACAGAAATCAACGCATGTTTCCCCTCCGGTACCTCGTGCTGACGCACCTGCCACGCATACATTTTCCATCCATTTATGTAGATTGTATACATTTTATGCATTGAATAATCAAAAACAGAAACAAATGACGCACCAAATATTCACAGTGGTATAAAAGTCAAAGAATCATTATTCTACGCGTACTACCACACTACCTATAATAGGCATGAATGGATAGACGATAATTTCGATATTTTTATATTATGTCTTATGAAATTGTTCTGCATGTAATTTAAAAAAAAAAGCTTGATTCGTCATGCAGCTGAGACGATGAAATAATTCTCTCCCTTTTTATATGTATATACCTACCCCGGAAAATGCCGTTTTTACTATAAATCATAACCCATTGGTAGATCTGAAAGACGAATCAGTATATATTTCAAAACATTCTCATTACGGACCACCCTGAATTGATGCACACTTTATTGCTTATAAGTGTTAAAGAAAATTGTGGGCTAGGTAAGAATAACAAAATAAGTTGATTGACGACAGTGCGGACGATTTAAGCGAGTAATTTCACCGTAAATACGGTATTTCCCATCAAAATTTTGGCTAATAAATGAAGACGTGACGTTTGAGTGCGGACCGGTTCTATTAGGAAAATTGTCAGAGGTTCCCTCAATTAACTAAGAACCACAGTGGTCGTAGTCGGTCCCACGTAACCAAATCATTCGGGTCTGTAACTCCACGGTACATGGTATAATCTGTAAGTCTTAAGCCTTAGGAAAATATCGAGGAGAATTTCTGAAATTCGACTCTTTGATATTTTCGTTATGAAACTCGGATAATCTTTGAAAATATGAAATGATGAGTAACTCACGGCGTAATAACAGGTGAGATTTCTTGGATACAATCCCGGAAAATTAGGAGATTGTAGTCTGCATTTTTTTCTGTCACAGTCGCTGAATATTCTCGAACAGTAAGTCCCCGAAATTAAGTCCCCGAGGTATTGTTCGACCACACTCGATTTCGTTGGTTGGGTGTGGGTCGAGGGGTGCAAATCTGCGGCCGTTTGACCGGACATGGTCATCGATGAATTTTCAAACTCGCTTATCGTTTGCTGAAACGTCGTGATTGGATAAACCGTGGTTATCTGCGACATACCTGCGAATAAGATATGAAAATTTTACCGTAGGAGATATTTTTTAATGCAACAAATATTTACTTCCTATTTTTGTTTTTTCTTATTTCTCTTCCTTTCGTTTGTCAAGCTCTTTTGCAGACGAGAGACCGAATGTACCAGCGTGGTTTTATCACGCCTTGTTGAAATTGGAATTCAAAGTTCTACCGGCAGAGATATATTATATGCTATACATATACAACCCAGCCGCCGAGCGAAAGAGTAGGAAAGTGCTCTTCATTCCAACAATTGCCCCAGGGGAAGTGAAACTTTTGGGAGCAAAGCGGCCCCGCAGCAAAAAGAGAGTTTCACCCATTCGTTCGAGGTCTTATAAGTATACATATCTACATACTATATTTATGCGACGAAAATTAACGGGGACCAATTAAAATTTTAATTCGTTGTAAAATTAGGTAAAACTGAACTTCTTCTTCTTCTTCACTTTCTCTTTTTGTTTTGGTGCTTTTGGGTAGAAATTTTTTTTTCCATAACCATTGTAGAGGGCAAAGAAAAAAGAAGTTATCCATTCGATCAATTTGACGTATACTCATACATCTTGTTTACACTTGGATTAAAAAAAAAAAAATTCATATCATCGATCATCTTCAAGAGTTGACTGCAGACATGTGAATTGAAATGAAAAATTCAATACCTACGATCACGAATTCGATGTATAAATGTAGGATGATTTACATGCAGGGAAGAGTTAGTTTATCGAGGCTTTTGCACTCGGAATGATGTTACATTTTTTTTTTTTTGTTATATCATGTGGCCCTATTGCATCAATTTTTCACTGTACGGAAAGGGAGAAGGAAAGAAACTCACCGACAAAAGGGTTCCCGTATCGGACAACGGCGTCCACTTTCCGGATCATTTTGTACTCCATTCTAAAATCGAAGTTGTATCCAGTCTGGTCCTTACTGAGCCTCAAGAGACGCAGGGTAATCGAGACACTTGATGTCTCGCTATAGTAAATTGCAGGTCTCCAGGATGTTCCGCACCACAAACCTCCAACATCAGGACGTTGGACTTCTGCAATCTGCAAGGAACCATCGGGACAACCCGCTGCCGTAAAGGAAACGAAACGTCCTAACGTGAAACTGTCGAACGTCAGCTGAAAGTAGAAAACCGGAAGTGATATTATAAATTGTATCTGGATTGTAAGAAGTGCTTGAAACCTTTCGAAATACAATGTCGAAATTCAAAAGTATTTTCTCTCGAATATCTATGAGGGATTTTTTTTTTTTGCACTGATGTAAATATTTCATCTTATCCATCATAGCCATTTTATACTTGGGGTGAAATTTTCCGGAAACTCGGGCCATGAGGCATTTCAGTCTCTCGAAGCTTGGACAGAGTGACGGATTAAGTTGTCCATTGTGTTGACGTGAAATGACGGAGGAGAACGTGTTTAGACGATCCTATTGCTTCTGCAAATTCTATTTCTTCTCCTAGTGTGAATACATCGATTCGCGAAAAAAGTAAGCCTCAACTTTTTTCTTGCTGCTGCGGTGTTTGAATTTAAACCAGAACAAGTTTTGAAGGAAAACTAGGGTAGGTTGTTCAGCGTATATCTGTACGAATCTATAAAACATTCATCCCCTGAATCTAGTCTGTATAATTAGGTAATTAGTTTTCGTTGAGTTTGTAGTTTATGGAGAAATTGATAATTTCTGTGGTTTCCGCTGCGCGGTGGGATGGCTAATCAGGCCGAGGTGTAATTAATTCTGATTTTTGTTTAAAACTATTGGAACGATTCCAGCGAGCTGAGGCTTTTTCTTTTTGTCAATGTTTTATATCGCCCGTTGGATGCGCGACGCGACCTGGTTTCCGTCAATTTCAGGATACATATAGATATATATATATGTATATAGGCTATGTATTGTCCTGGGTTTCAATAATACCAGTTCTCGTTTCATGCACAGCTGCAACGGGGCAAAAAGCTATAAAAATGTCATTCGCTAATATCATAATTTCTCGCACAGTACTTTGTACACAGGTATATGGGAGGTATGTACCTATAGGTACATAAGAAGCGAAAAAACAGTCTTCGTTCAAAACAAAGTTTGCTCCTGTAAAATCGGCGTTCAGCCTAAGTGCCAACCTTCCTCTACCAAATCAAATACACTGGAGAGAGTATTCTCCCGCGGCACCCGCAGAGGACTTGATGAAGTGATCGTTTCGAGGTTAAACTTCTGGCCGTTAACCCGCGTTTGACGAAAAGCTCAACTAATTGCCCTCCGTGGTGGCTTCTTTCGCATGTATAATACAAGCCGTGAGAATTCAGAATCTCCAACAGCTTTTATCAGGGCGCCAACATATATTTCAATTTCGAGTCTCACTCAAAAACAGATACTACCGAACATAATTGATAATTTTCGAAGAAAAGAGTTATTATAAATATTTTTAAACATCGTTTCTGGTCCAGCTCGAATTTTATCTGAGATTTTTTTTTCTTCTGCATTAATTGTAGTTGAAGTACGATCAATGATCATAATGTATATTTAAGTGTAAAATTTACCTGAACAATGTCGCCGAAATCGTCACCCGGCGCGTTGAAAGTGAGTTTGCAGATATAAGGAACCTTGTCTTCCTTAGGTCGATGAAGTTCCAGTTCATAAGTTTTACCCACGTTACCGTAATAAGTTTTGTTGCAAGCTGAAACCAAAAAACGGTATATACTATGGTTTGACTTTCAGTCCATGTACTGTAAATACATTCGAGTAGGTATACATAAATGAAACACATGGTTGAACTAGTCTGCTCTTACAGTTTGTTTGCTTTCAATGTTACTGTGTGCCCCCCCCACCCACTTGTTTGTACACTTTTAGACTGCACGGCAGTTTGCGCAGAGCTTTTTATCATTCCTTCGTCGTTCGCGTGCAGGAGAGATTCTCCGATGCGCTTTCGATCTTAGATATACTAGACAATAGATATACTATACCTATACCTATATGTTACGAGAAGGGAAGTTCGAACTGGTGCCAAGTTGTTAACCGAATCCCGTTACTCGTTCCCTGATGTGAATAAAAACAGCATCCCTCAGAAAAAGAGAAAGAGAAAGAAAGAACTGTCTAGATTGTAGCGACACGGAAACACGCGATATTTGCATACGTGCATCTATATATGTATAGGTCGTACGTAAACGGTAGAACAATATAGTAGTTTGAGTTACAATGAGACGATGAAGCAAATGCAGTAGGGCGTAAAGCACGGATCACGATTATAATCGCGCGGCAAACAATCGGTGTGTTCTGGTTGGCTTTTGGCTGATTCTCGGCCGCTTCGCCCACTTTGAGGTCGTCGGATAAACGTACATTATACTCGTCACTTTTGGCCAATGGATTCGTGGCCATTTTGCAGTAATTTTCACACCACCGCGAGGTCGTGCACATGATACATATATATATGAGATTGAGTCTTCCGCTCTAGTTAATGACGGAATAAAATAAATTCATAAACTGCAGCTGGTGTTTTCTTCTTTTTTTTTTTCTTTTTTTTGTGCAGCCAAGCCAGGCTGATAATAAGACTGGGGAAAAACCGATTTATGTAGTGATACTCTTCGTTTTAATTCAATCAGGGATTACATGGGTTTATATAGGCATGTACAGGTCTATACATAGCTATGCGGCTATACCCATAGTAACGAGAGAAAAATAGGAGGAGAAAATAAAAATTCACCAACGATCATTGGCGGAGGACGAACGTCACAGTATCGATTGAAGGAAAAAGGAGGAAGAAGAGAATAAAAAGAACTTCACTTGAAACCCTGCGAAAGAAATTACGCGTATATATATCAGGGGAGATAGGATGGAACCTTACAAGTGATAAAAGTGTAAGAAAAAAACGACGTGTCAGAATGTAGTCATACAATCGATATGGTGTCTATAAGTTCGTTGCGATAACGTGATCCTGTTCATTTGATACAATGATTGCGGATTTGAATCGAGAGCGTCAACAAAACCAGAGGATTTTTTTTTTTTTTTTTTGTATGGGAAAATTTTAAATTCATTATTCCGAAAGTAATTACCGGTTGGATTCCATGTGCAAAAATTCCCAGACGTTATATGGTATTTTGCAACCACACGTCGGGGCAAATATCGCTCATGCATGTAAATATGTATACATATATTACAAGTAGGTATATATGCAATATAGAATATACAAAATGTGAAGTAGACAGAATATACATATATATACATAGTTGCACTGTACCTATACATTTCTGCGATATCTATCTACCTATGGAATATGAAATACGAAGTAACGCAACCGCCAAGAGTGCTTTTTGCCTAAGCCTTTCATGTTATACCAGAACTTGCGGCAAAGGCCTGGGCGATGGCAGACGACGAAAGGTAAAGGGGCGTCGCGACGCTCCGTCTGAAGTAAAGTAGGAATAAAGGTGAAAAACTATAGGTATATATATACCTCACCCGATGGGCCTTCGTCGAGACAGGTTTCACAACCTGCTGATCGCATTAAGTCTAATTTCATTGGTTCAAAAAATAAATGGAATGTATAAAAACAGGATAACACGTCACAATCCCAGCGCATGTAATCGTCGAAGGTTCGTTGACACTCGTGCGGTTTTTTCGAAAAATCTCAATTTAATTAGGGATACGAAGTTGAATTATTATACAATTCTTAGAATTGTATACGCAGATGAGCACATAATATGACTAGACGGAAAATCAAAAGAAAAAAAAGGGAGGAAGTGAACCGGTGCAGCGTAGTTGGTAAATGTAAATAATACAAAAAGAAAGTACCTAGTGGGTATAGACTGTTCAAATTCTGCCACGAGAGTTACGAGTGAAAAATTGTTGAGAGACAGTAAAGAGAAGTTGCAGCAGCAGCTGCTGCTATTTTCTTCTTTCAGTCTTCTGTGTCTCTATTTTTTCAGCTCGAAATGGCATCCTGAAGGCAAACGAAATGATCTTTTTCAGTTTATTTCTACCGTGTCACCTCTGGAATTCCACAGTTTCTATGTCCACGAACGGTGCACCTGCAGCAGAACTACCTACAGTTGCAGTAGTAACCATAATATCATGGTCGTTATACAAATATATGCATCAGCCAGGGTTGATATCTATATATATCTACATATCTACATGTACGTATTACGTAATAATGACGTCAGAGCATCCCTTGTTAGTCATCTCGTTAAAATATTCATCATTTGCACAGTTTCTCATCGCAACTTTAGTGCAGATATATGCGGTAAATAATTAATATGAAAACTCATAGGGTGCTGCACTTATAGTTTTAATTCGAATCGACCCTTTCCTGTAGTTGAAAATAAGTTCAATTCAAAAAAGATTTTTTAATTGCAAAAAGTTGCCGAGTGTAATTGTCGAAAGCGTCGAAAGTATTAGGCGTGTGATACCGATTTCCATAAAATTTACCGCAACATATTTCGTTTTTCTGGGAGCTTTCACTTTCAAAATGACCAATCCTTGAACTTTCGTAACATGTTCTGCAATTATAACCAGATTTCAGCGCTATTTGAGATGGAATTATGCTGTTATGACTAGGTCCGAGCGCTCATAGGTTAAATGAGAATTACCAAAGATCATATTTTCGGCACGGTTTACCCAAATTAAATATCGTCATATTCAACCCTGATCGAATCAGCATTGAACACCTACTTCATAAATATTCAGACAAATTCGTATTGACAGAGGTGAAAAACGCAAATAAATTAATAAATAAAAGAGAGAGAGAAAGAGAAGCCTGATGTATGCATAATAAAATTATTCACGAACGATTTCCCCGATTTCCGGGTTTTATACACACAAACACAGAACTTTTGAGCAACAGAGAACGCCGCAAATTGTCGCCATACCGTCATTAAGGGGATTCTGGAATGTTTGGTTTTATAGGAGCAGGGTAAAGTGCACGTGATATTTTATTCATGCTAAGTAATCGCACAAACGATCAGCCATATCGATACTCCGTACAGAGTAAAATTAGCAAACGAAAATCTTTCGGTTCTCAGTTAAGGAGTCCTGAAAGCAGAATTTTACTCCCGCCCTCCAAGTACATTCCACATATTTATTACATCTGCATACGAATGTGAAATACATTTCACAAACCTCCACTTCGAATCATTGACCCGTACAAATCCGTTGCATGCGTGTTTTCGAATTCCTAGCTAACATTCGCATGCCGCATTTAATATTACAATAATTATAGCCAAGCGACTGCTCGCAGCCCTCACTCTGCACCGTCCTGTAGGTAGGTTATGATTTTGGTTAATATTATGTTATTATTTATACATTTACATATTTTTTTCTCCGGATAAGCATGTATGCTTTTGAAAATTGGATTTGTATATGCAAAAAGCTCAATAAAATTAGAATGATTAAAACACCGTTGGAAGTCCTTTGGGATTTGTAGTATTTTACAATCACTCAATATTCAGCCGCAAATAATTTATTTTTTTTATTATTATTTCTCCTTCATTAATATCACATATGGCATATATGTCTGCGGCTCCAACAAAATATTTGTGTGTGGATATTTGCAGGTAATATACAGTTATAATATATCTAGTGAGTAGGTGCGATGAGCATATATGTATAAATATACATTTGCGTTTCCGAGAAACACTTCGTGAATTAAAATTTTTCTACCTTAAAATAATTAAACCACGGGACGTGCAGCACAGTTGTAAAAGTCAGTATACCTATGTGTATACCCATGCAGGTATATACGGGGTGGCTTTTTTCAATTGCCTCAGGCTAACATCTCGAAGCCTAATGAAAATACCAAAAAAACACTTCACACACAACCTGCAAGGTTTAGAGGAGGAAAGAAAACGTTTTTATGGGTTTTCTAAACTTCGATTCGCCAAGGTAGCGTGAGGGTCAACTTGGTTTTTTTTACCGGAACTATGTATTTCATTTCGGAACTCGAATATCTGAACGTTTGGACGAAAATTTTCCGCCTCAAAAACGGCAACAGTCAAAAGCCTTTGAGAAATCCTTATTTTATGGGGCAAAAGTCAACATTTTTTTTTTCGCGGTATTTTGATGTATTCCGACGTTCATTGATCTGAAAAACACGAATCCGTCGACTGAATCAGGCTACGACGAAAACCAATCGAGATATCGCAATTTCTTCGGTTGTTGAGTCGAAGAATTTGCGACAACTCAATCATATAATTAGGGAATTCCTGAAAACAGGTAATCGAAAAATTGTAATGTAACTGACAATTAATGAAGCTGAAATAACTCACAGCGCATGCAGTTCTACTTGCCATAAAAAATCATTATCAATTATATTGGCAAACGCTATACGAATCGATATCGCTCCCGGTTATGACCACAAGTATTCGGAAGCAAAAGAACCTAAAAGAAAAGAAAAAAGAATAAATAAAACCGCAGACAATGCAGATTAATAAAACGACAATGAAAAAAGAAAGAAAAAAAAGGAAAAGCTGCGCCCCACGGGCTCCCTGAGCGAGAAATTCAATATATTACACGATCACGGAATGTTTACGAATCGGATAAAATCTATCCCGAAAAAGAAGAAGAAGTAAGAGAAGAAGAAGAAGAGAGGAAACGAAAGGTATTAAAAAGGAAGAAATGCATAGGGATGATAATATTATGAGCTACATTCTCGTGTCCCGTGGCGTATTTCTGTATGAGCTGGTATGGAATATACGTACCCAGCGTCTATTCTTTTTCTAATTCTGCTTCTTCTTCTTCATCCACATCTCTTCTCCGGGCTGAGAATCTGCTTTTGTCTTTGCCTCGTACCGGTGCAGCACATAGTGTGTACATACCTACAATAGGTATAACTATACCCGGTTACAATACCTACATGCGCATGCAGCGGAGTTTGACCCAAATGCGGGTCAGTTGGCGAACAGCCAGCTTGCAGTGTCTACCTCCATCCGAACGTCAACGGCCTTATTTCGCTTCGATGTGTATATTCTACCATTTTCATATACTTTATGCCCACTCATGCAGTGACCTCCCCCTACCCTCTTCCCTCGCCCCGCTGTCCGAGCAACTACTTCATGTACGCGATACCCGTTTTACATGCTATTTAATATCATAGAATAATAGTAACCGTGATGTCATCCCATATTCTCACTGTCAAGTCTGAATGTGGAGAGGAATGTTAAGTACTGCGACATGTCGAGTAATCGTATAATTTACAAAAAAATTTACGACTATTCTTTGAATTCCGAACTACGCTACTCATTGTCAGCTAAATTAAAGGGTTACCTCGAGGACGTCCAGCCGTCTCGGGGTGACTCTTTAATTTTGATAAGTAGTGTATGAAATTATAGTATCTTTCTACGATCATTAACGCTTTAGGAACGAACTGGCTCGTTATTGAAGAAGAGAAAAAAATTGGTATACGTATTAACGTTTTTGATTTAAAAACGATAACGTCCTTCCACCTGATTGCAAGTTGAGTATAATTTTTGAAGAATAAAATCTTGACTCTCCACGATCTGTTGTTATAGTCTTTTTACTACGTTTTATTAATGCTCCATCTCCCTCATTCTCTCCTCTCTCTTTTAATCGCCAAGGGGCTAATTAGGCACAACTTTTTATACGAGGGATAAAAAACGTGACGTGGAAAATCTTGATATAGGGCTGGATACCGAGGACCATTTCTCACTCTTGGTATAATATAGAATAGAAGCTTTGATTGTGGAAGAGAGAATAATAATGGGCCGCGCGTATGGTGGTATTCGATATGTAATTTCGCGCATACGTATAATACGAAAAATATAGGTATGCGTGCATACGTACAAGGCGTCATACTTCACCTACATCCAGGGAACGTTTAAGGGAATAAAGTTTTCAAGATTAAAATTCAGTTGGGATTTCGTGCTCCAATTCGCGAGCATTATTTAAGCGAGCAGCCGTTATCGAGCTGACCTATACGGCCCGCGTCGCTTCCCATACTTTACTATACATATACATATATACCCGTATGCGTATATACCTATATAATATTCCCTTGCACCGCTTTTGCACTTCGCCTTGTGATCCACATGGGCATCGTCGTGCCCACACGACTTCAATTATCTCCTCGTTTTCAGCTCCTCTCGACAATCTTCGTTTTCTTCTGTCTCTTTTTCGCTCTTCTTTTTTCTCTATTTCCTGTATCCCATTCCTTCGCTTTCTCTCGACCCAACTCAGCCACCGCTCAGCACCCACTATACCATTGTCCCTTCACTATACCGTTGTCGTGATTATAATAACGATGATAATAATAGTCATATAATAATAACAACAACAACAACAACAATAACCAACAATGATAATAATCATCATAACAATAGGGAGACCGACAGCGCAAGGGATGAGAGATAGAAATGAAATACTTTAGTCGCTGGGGTTAAATTTAGAATCGTGAAAATCGTCATCTTGCAGTACCGTCTTCAAATGCAGCCTGAAGAACCCTCTGAGTTGAGCTTTTGTCACTTTTACATTTTGAGATTTAAAATTTTTTTTAAAACAGAAAATAAAATTCAACATAATCTGTCAAATGGATATCAAGTATTTTTTTGTTTTCTCAGACTAACGTAAGAATTTTCACAATTTTCACCGTATGAGAAACTGCACAGCTGAGTGTGAGATGGGTGTTCTTTTTCCTATTTTCTTTTTCTTGAAATATACATATGGTAGCTTACGGTCTACTAAATATATCTCGGTAGAAGAGGATATACCTTTCGGAATAATCTCTGCGGGTATAGGTGGATGCAGAAAGGGATAGCGTGTAAGCTCTTCTCTTTTAATTGCGGTCGTATGCAAACGAGGCAATTAAAAGATTAGAGCAATTTGATATTCATGCGGTGAATTACTACGCGTGCAGCACAGCGTGTATGACCGTAACCAAAAGTGACGGTTTTCACACGGAGTAGTAACCGCAACGATAAGGTTTCACGCTTTTGTACAAAGCATGAATTTATCTGACGAGCTGAACTCAACCCCGCGACTTCCCGAATTTTTAATATTATATTTCATGTTTGTAATTTCTTTTTCTTTCAATACTGCAGTCTCACCCCAGGAATATTACAGACATACACGCTTGCTGAGAGGAGAAATTTTTTGCAAAACAATCTGGCTGAAATAAGAAAAAAGAATTTTTTTAAAGTCGCTCGAAACTCAAATTAAAGTCTAACTTTCTGAGTACAAATTTGCTATAGAGAAAAAGCGCTATCGTTCCGATGAATACGAATTATCCGTATTTTTCATTTAAAAGTTAACGTAATTCTGAATAAATCCAAGCGACGATGAAAATGCAAAATTATTGCGTTCAGCGGACAAAAATACGCAAGTACGATGTACGCAATTTCCTATTGTTTGGCGCGAGGGGAAATAACTCGTTGAATTGACGTATGAATGGGTCATGTATTAAGTCTATGATTCATTCGCATTAACATGTATTAATCTGAATTATTTGACTTATATCGAATCGTATAAATTAATCGGAAATTAAAAAAATTAACTGAATTATGGAAGATTAACCGGAATTATTGAGTATTGACATATGAATTGCCAAAAATTAACACGGATTGTCGAGAATTAATCGCATTAATTCAAATTGAACGAAGATTTTTTGGACAAGCCTGGATGAATACTCGAGTTTCGTATCGCATAAAGAGATAAAAAAATTCAATGAAAATTTGGAGTTTGCGGTAACCTATTTGGCGGTCTTTTTCAGAATAAGAATCGTAGAAAATTAATTGATGAACTTACGATGCCATTCGGGCTGCGAAGGTATTGTAATTTGAATCCCACCCGTGTGCCACTACCTCAAATTCTCAACATTTTGTTTCCTGTTTCCAGTTCAATTATTTGTAATCAATTTTTTTCAGTCGATTTAGGATTGTATTTCGAGTGAAAGTAACTTTGAAGTACACGTCATGCGCTTGCATGTTAACGATTGATTTGGATACTTTCAGGTTTGAGGGATGATTTCTCGTTAGAGATGATTTTTTGGTAGCCTCTTTTACGTACTCGGCAACGTCTTTTTCATTCACATTATCTATTCTCAAACCTAACGATCGATGATACTTGTTCGCAGTGTACCTTATACGTCTACGCAGACTGAATATCCGAACAGATCCACAAAATTTCGTTTATCCTGAATAAACTTTTATCCGACCAATAAAATCGACGATTTCGTCCATATTCATGATATCTCTGAAGGTCAGCAATGATTTTTTTTTGGCTCAATTCAAATTGAACATAAACACGATTTCCTTAATCTTCGAGCTACTAGACTCTGAAACTGGGAAATTTTTTCTTTTTTATTTTCACTAATTATTCGATGACCTTTTTTTCTCTTATTGAAAAACAAAATGTTCCAAATATCCCAGTATTTCGTTCAATTATGATACAATATGCTATCGGGAGTTCATGTAATTGCGAACAGGTATAATTCGATCGCATATGAATTAATCTAAATCATTATAGATTGAGAGAAGAACCGATAACTGCATTGAAATGGCCGAGTATTATTGGAACTTGATCTGAATTCAAAATTTTCATACCAGGTGAATGAAAGAAATTTGAATTAAAATAGAATTAATTGGATCGAATGAATAGGTTTGAATTAAAAAAATTGTCCGAAATTGATCGCATTAATTCGACCTAAAAAATTATTGTGTCTCAAAAAGTTGGAGTTATTTTCCTCTCGGTTTGGCGAATTGTAAAAAAAGAACAATTATTAAAAAAAAAAAGAATTGTTGAAAATATTATGCCTCTGTGATTTACGTACGACTTTTATCATATGAGATTTGGTCCGTGCGATCACATTCAGATGCGGGACATCGACGATATATGTGTGCAGGGAATCATGAGAAGCTCCTGTAGGATTTTATTATAGGCAGCACTCGATTGCAGGGTGTATGGAATAACCTATATTAAATTACCCGCAGCAGAATCAGAGGGTTTTTTCTATCACCTATACAACCCTCACATTTCTTCCATATATATGATAACGTACGTCCAATGTACTGATACATATGTATGTATACGTATATCTAGTTTCCGCCATATTCCGATCGAACTAAATTGCAGTTCGTTGCCAAGATCAGTCAGTGCACTGCAGGGTCGTCAAACTGTCTAAAACGAAACAAATGGCGCTGATCGAGGTTGTGATAAAAAAAAAATTAACAAAATGAAAATGAAAGAAAAAGGAGGTAATCAAACCAAATTCAAGGGATTATCACCTAGGTGATTTAAAACCGTGAATTTTTTTTTCATACTTTATATTATTGTAATGTCGCGAAAAACTGGCAACTCGCCTGCAGCAGTTCTTTTCTCCTATTTTTCTCTACTTTTTTTCCTTTCACTGGCATGAGGTGTACATAAATTTTCCTCGGCTATACCAAGGTTTGAATTGTTTTCGAAAAATATGACATCGGAATTCGGATTTCTATTTCAGTCACGTCGCACTTCCGGGTCTCACGGTCTTTCGCACGGTGTAGGCGTATAGAGCTTAAACGACGAGGAGTTCCGGGTCGCGACCATCTGGAGAGAAAAGAGTGAAGAGGAGAAAAAAAATTTGCATGTCGTTATAGCACTTTTCGAACAATTCTCGTATCAAAAAATGATTGTAACCCAAATCAGGGTGCTGAAAAAAAAGAATTCGCTACGTTTCGGTTTCTCTGCACACCATGCGGCATATAAGCGATGTGCGTGCAGCTGCAGTTTCCCCAGGTAAATAAATGTGATGCATGTATATCTGATTACCAGCCTCCCAGGGGTGCAGAGGGGTCAGGGGCAGTATCGGTTGAATGGAGAATTGCAAGGGGTAAAAATTTTCCTATAAAATTGGAACGATTTGAGCGTATAGCGGGCAACGTATAGTATGTTACTATATATTATATCGGGTGGTGAGCGTCGCGGCGCCTTACTCGCGCGTCCTACCACGGTCCCTGCCATGCAATCTCAACTGCCACGTCGACAATTTCCGTTCCCGTCAGGGGAAAAGGAGGGACAAGTAAGCGCAAACTTAACAACGTAGGTAGAATCGTGGGGGCGAAGGACCGACGATGCGGCGAGTGGCGTGGAGAGAGACAAGGGATGAGGTAAACGGGGAAATAGGGAAAGGGGGGAAGGGGGGGGGGGGACGGGGAGAAAGAGATACCTACATTGAACGGGCGCAGAGCCAGATTTTCGGCGAAAGCCTGAAAGCAGCGAACTTTACTTCGGAAGCGATACCTTCGAATTAACGAGTTAATTAACCAGCTGTGCCCTGATATAACCGCCCCGAATCACCTGGAGCTTAAGATACTAAATTCAAACGGGGCGCCGTTTTGTTAGGGGAAAAGCTTGTGGGATAGTTGCGCACTAAAGAGACGCGGGATATATACCTATGTAGTATATGAACGCCATTGACCAGGTTTTGAGTACCACATTAAAGGGGAGAATGCCTTTAAAGTCTTATATAAACGCATATAACCGCAACAAGAAAATTCCTTTTGCTCAGCTATCAGAAACTTTAAATATATCATTTGATTGAAAATAAATGGCGATCACACATATTAGGGTGGCAGGATTTTAACTGTGATTAAAATTCTCGGGCGGGACTTGTACCGGCATGAAATTAAAAATTTCATAAACGGTAACTGAAATAGTCGGTTTCAGCCTTTCTAAAAGGTGTTTAATCAACTTGTCCGGTGCACGCGTAGAATCCGAGCAGAAAGAGAAGAAAAAGTAGATAAATAAATAATGGAAATAACCCTCGCCGCGATTATTTATATATTTTTTCAGAAACGATTAAGCGCACGTTTTCGCAACAGGGAAGTAATAAATAAAATCGCGAGCTTTTCAGCTGCAGTAACTTTAGACATTCCCATTGCCCGGTGAAGCTCACATTGAATTTTTGCACATTGCGAGTGGCGTACGTAGCCATAACGAACATCAACGTTGCAGTAGTGGCAGCGAACGAATCTGACAATGGGCAGAGCAGAGCTTATTGTTGAATGATGTGTCGATACTTTACAAATTACGAGAACAAAGTACTCTCCAGTTTCACATTGACAATTCCGCTTGCGAGACAACAACGCGGCATCAATTATACACCGTTCAGTAAAAAGAGACACAATGAGACAACCCTTATACATACGCTGCTGCTTTTGCTTTCTAGCTACAGAAATCACGTCTCTGGATTGGTTCAGTGCGCTCGTAATTACGAAGTACTTCATCGTACGTGAATTGTGTATTCTATACATGCATGGAAAGTCCACAATAATGCGGTGGTGTGCGCAAAAAAAATAGAGCAAAGTAAAGAAAAAAAATTAAACAAAAATTAAATGCTGCGGTGAAGTTTAAGCTATAAGCTGTTCTCATACCCCTTCATACAGAGTGACTCATTTCGAATGAAGGGTTCGATAATTTCGAGAACGATTTGCCGTATCAAAAAAAAGAAAAAGAAAAAAATAGAAATACCAGAACTCAGATCAAAGTTGTGAATGAAATCAACCAAGTGGCATTATGTTTGAAATATTCGAGTGAATACCATTTTTTGAATGCCATTCAATTTCTTCCGACGTTCAAAATGCATAAGCTAGTTTCAGGAGTTGAATCAAAGAGTACGTTAAAATTGAAGACGGTAATTCTCGAAGCTATAGAAATTAGTCGAGGAAATGTTTCCTCATTAGAAACCCGAGGGGACACGGTGTTCGTACAACATGCATTAAACATGGGGTGTAAATCAGCAGTTCAAGCGCACCGCGGTAGAACAAGCTATCACGGTCGAACGCCTCAGTGGTCTCATCCGCAACGCCGTAATATATATTATATGTGGATATATATACCTATATTTATACATACACACACATACCAGGAAAACTAAAGCTATGCGGTCGACGAATCGCGTTGAGAAGTCAAGCGCGAAGGAGACAATTCGTCGGCTGACATAGCGTAGTGGAGTTAAACTACTGACTCGTCCACTGCACTCCTATCCGCCGATATATAACGGCTTGAGAAATTTCTGAATGGGATCCACGCGATGTGGTTTCGAGGGGCGAATCCCATGAGTGAGGTGAGCTTCGTTCCGATTTTGATTCCTACTTGTAATGAAAGTTCTACTTATTTTGCTTAGAGTGGCAAGATTTTCCTTCGTGTCGATCAACGAGCCACTAATTTTTCTGATTGAAAATGGTGATGCTTCAGCCAAAAAGGGTGCAACCTTGGTATCGGAAAATTAAAAGAGTTCTCAATCGACCCCTTTTCAGGAATATTTCGAGTCAGATTTTATAATATCGCAGATACCAAATTCGTAGATTTTGTGTATAAGTGTGATGTTACTTACGTGAACATTGTCGAACCTCGTCTGTAGAATCGCCACAATCGTCAAGGCCGTCACAAACCCTATTAAGGGGGATGCACCTCCCGTTACCACAGTGAAATTCGCTCTGTTGACAGCCAGATAATGCCCTGACGAAAACGCAAGTGAAGAGAATTGCCTTCCACATTTCTGTAAGCAAACAAAAATCAAGACATTCCTCGTTAATTTTTTTTTTATTCTACGATTTTTCATTCAGGAGATTAATATTTGATTCTATGGCGGTTTATACAAAAAATACCGTAGTACTGCAGCGCAAAGTATACGTATATGTACTTCCAACGGGTGTGAGTTTTGTTTTTGAAAATCAACACACGTAAGTTTGACTATACATACGTAGTTTTTCCCAGGGACATAAAATTGATCACTAACCGGGAGCGCGCGTGGTTTGGAAAACATCTTTATGAGAATACGGAACGCCACCCGTCGTCGTATAGGGTTCTTGTTGACGTCGATGTCGACGCCTCCATGTAGTCAGCAGTTCACCAGTTCATACTAAACCTTCTACTTCGGTCTTACGATCGCGTCACTCAAGAACGGATGAAGCCGCGTCTGAGGTTCATGGTCTCGAAGTAAACTCATAAACGTTTCCCCCATCCCGACCGCGATTCAACTTAGCTCATCTAAACCGGCAAATTTTCACCGTCACACACGGAAGGAAATTTTCCCAGATTCGCCACTAGATACGTCGCTGTAGACATGTTATCAAAATTATTATACACCAAGCTAGCAGGGTTACCTTTTCATGAAGAACACCTCGATTGTAATGTTATTACAATCTGACGGAATCGTGGACAAAGTTCTTCAAGATCTTTTTGTTTCTAGGAATTATTTCACAAACTGTAAGGAGAAATGTTCTTTTCATCCGTTGATTAGTCAAAACCAAAAGAAAAGTGAAAAAAATCAATTACTTGAAGAGACGGAACAATTGTACAAAAAAAAATCGTGGGCTCAATTCGAGAGGTTCAGGGTCAAACTCAAGTCGAATTGGGAATGCCCTATGTGCGAGTGAATTAAGGCGAATTTGTAGTACAATTATTTCAATGTACACATAGTTCTGGTGATGTAATTTTCATTTGGCAAACGGAACAGTGAAGTAGTTGTAAGTATATATAAGCTGGAAAAGCACATAGGTTTCGTAACGTTTAGTTTGCTTGAATTGGGGCTCGAAAAAGCAAAAAAAAACACAGCCCACCCGTATCGTTCAGAACTTTGGTTGCTGCTGTTGAGAGTTTAAACCTGCAGGAGTGGAAGTTTTGCAATGTGAAGAGGTGGAAGGGAGGGGTTCGTTGCTAATGCGTAGCCAAATAGCAAAAGTGAAATATATTCAGAACCGTGCATTCTAATTTAACTGTACGTATAACTACATACTACTGTACCAGATTTAATTTGTGTGAACTAAACTCTTCAGGTTCTGCAAGGGCGAGAACAACTCGACACTTAAAAATTCCAGAGTGTTCTAGAAATGAAAACAAGTAAATGAATGGGTCTGAAGGGAGCGATAGAGAGAACATTCTCCAGGTTTATGTTCGATAAACGACGCATAGGGTGCGCTAGAAAAAAAAATCCGGCCAATTTTTAAATGCGAATGAAAGCTTATACACGCATCAGCAACTCGTGACAAAACATCTTTCGGTAATAATAAAACTACGAGAATGCGTAGCTTCTATTCGGTTCTTTTAAAAATTTGAAAAATATACATCCGTCAGCGTGGAAGACACGTTAGATTAAAAGATATGAAAATGTTACTGCCACGATTCCTTCATTCGTTCAGCTTTTGTTGAAATTTTTAAAGAAGCCGTTTTTTTTTTGTTTTTTTCTTTTTTAGGAAAACTTACTGTTCCGAATTATTGTCTTATTTTTTCCCACTTTTTCTTAAGCAGATTGCTGTTTCCAAAATATACTGGAAATATAGAGCATTACATAGAGAGATTGATCGGAGACGGTTGTGAATAATGAAATTATTACATTCAGCGAAAGAAATAATTTCGAAGAACATATTATGTATTAGCAATTATTTATAATTAAGAGTACTTGATTTAATTCATAAAACATTTCTCATGGGACATAATAATTCGTTAATCCTGATGTACGCGGAGAATTAAATAAGAAAAAGGGGGGAGCGGGGAAACTTTGGAATTAAAGGCATTTCTAGTATCTGCACAAGGGATAAGAAAATCCCAGGATCACTGTAGCGCGTTGAGACGCGACGCCCGCAGCTCCTTTTCGTTTCTACAGACTCCTCAACTAGCTTCACAAGATGACGACGACCCTTAGCTTTCTGCAGAGGCGTCGTAGTCGTTTTCCATCCCCCTACTTCGTCAGAAATGAGATAGCAGACATTTCCAAATGAAATTACCTCAGGGCCGCGACACGGAGCGTGAAACTCCCCTCATTTTACATGGAACGTAAGTATATCCCACTTTCTTTCAGTCCTTCTCTTTTTATCCAGTTCTGCATCGTTCTTCCTTCTCCGCAATGTTATGGCTCGGTGTATAGGTATAAATGCCTTCGGTGTATACACAGAATATTACATTGCGTATGCAACAGCGGTAGAAAAGCTGTAGCAACAATCCAATCCAATTGGCTTGGAGGAAAGCAACCAATTACACCAGATCTTACGTCTTAATCTTTGCACGTGTTTAGGTGAATGTGAAGTCACCGATACTGAATTTGCGTCTTATTAAATCAAGCTAATCAATCGAGAAGATTCAAAGTTCTACTGTATCGTCGATTTTGCAGATTTTTTATATCGATTGTTGATATACGGATTGATGGAAAGTCTGGACTTGCATCGCAAAGTTGATGGAAACAACTTACGGATTCAGTTACCAAACTGCTTAGGATAATCCCGTAGATTCTTCGAGATTCTTGTTGGGGGAAAAAGTCAAACTACGACTTTCCTTTGATGTTTACCTATTCATCTATTTTTTGTTTGAGTCTTCCATGGATCGTTTGCTACATTTCATTTTTAAAATTATCGATCGGAGAGTAAATACCGGTTGCATTTGCTGGATATGAAAAAAAAAACACAGGAAAAAAAAATTCGAAATAGAATTCATCGGCGACCATCATTGCAAGTACAATTTATTCCTGTACACCATTATATGTAGACGAGAAAAATTGCAGAGCCATATCTTGACTTATTTCAGCGCCATATTGCATTCAGCATTTTCTACTTAGCTTGGTATAATCCCGGCTTTTTCACGCTGCAGCCTCTTTTGCTCCTGGGAAAAGTGGCTGATATGGGAAGATGGGACTCGCTATTGAATCGGTACTCCAACTCGTTTCCAGGACCTTTTACCTCTATTCTTTTTTTTTACGTCGATCTTCTTTCGCTACCCTTTTTCCTTTTCTTTCGTAGCGAAGAGTTATTCGAAGGGTTGGTCGAAAACGGAAAAATAAACTTTAGTCAGTCCGTACGATCCTGCGGATAACTTTTCTCCGGGGATTAATCCTCACTCGAGTAACGTTAGCGTTACCAATTTAAACTCAATGCACCACGTTACGTGCATTCTGTTCTCTTTTTTTTCCTGTTCGTGCGGTTGGAAAGGGCCGTAAAAATCATTGCCTTTATTTTTTATAATTTAACATGTAACATTTGGAATAGATTTTGTTCAATACTGTAGTAAATCGATTGGTCAAGTGTAATGCCATGTACTGGTAGGAATTGCAGGACTTGAATTATTCGCATTTGATATCCTCGTCTGTTGCAATGACGTTTTCTAACAGGTGGAGAAATTTGTTCAAAGGGCACAGCTCAGGACACCCCGGTATCTGCTTAACGATGAACTTCGGAGGGATGCCGACGTGGTAGATCACCTAAATAACAAATAAGAATCACACGCGGTAATAGAATACCGCTAACCGTGCTTATGCAATATTAAAGCCCTTTCGAAAATCGCAATAGACGGGTTAACGTGATCTTGAACAGGGTTTGTGAGTAGAATTTCAGCAGCCAGACGACATTGACGGATACTCAAAATGGAAATCATTCAGACCATGGCAAGTATCTTAAAATTAATTACTGTGATGAATTCAGACCAACCTTGACGAAAGAACTGTTTTTATTTTCCAAAAGCTCTAAAATGACAGCGCTGGAGTATTGGGGTTTGTGGTAATCAAATACTCCAAGAGTACTCAGGAGAGCAGCGACGTTGAAATCGTGGGCACTGTAAAGGAAAATTCTTCTGCCATTTTCTAGGCTTCCGTTTCGATAACTCAGGAAATCGTCGGTAATCTTGCGCAATAACGTTCCTAGAATAGGCTCATTGTCAGTTAGTTCTGACTTCAATATTCAATGTCATGCGTAAGATGTGGTGTTCAACGAGTGATGTGGAAAAACATAAAGGATGTAACTCACCTCCCCGCAATCTCTTTAGCTCATTATTACCGTCAAGTATCTTAAAACAGAGACTGGTAGCATCTGCCAGTTGACCATTTGATAAAATTTTGTTGGCCCATTCTGGAAGATCGAGCCCCAAATTGGATTGCATGGTAAGAGTACCGTGGAGTAAAAACAAATCACCAGCATTCGTAAACACCTTGCCAGTGACTTTTTCAAGAAATTCCATCAGATCATTGTGCTCAGATAAGCGTTTACGAAACTCCGTACTATTTTGATGACGATTGGATTCAATGATGTATCTGAAGAAAGAAGAAAGCGGTAAATGAGAATTCAATTACGCTATCGGTGCAGACGGTTTTTGCTCTGCGAATAAATTTATGCAGGCTGAATATCGACTGTAGCCTCCCCTTCACTAACTTAGGACATAGATCGGAACGCAGAAGCCAATCGTGCTCCGTGTGAAAGTATACGATAGGAATGGGCTGCCAGTCCACATCGTCCTTCCATTGCTGAATTGGTTTTGGAGGAAAAAGACCTTTCAAAACCATTTCAAGCGACATTTTTGTCCGGTCGATATCCGTGCTACGACCTACGAGCACCTCGGGGTAATAGAGATCACCTAAGAATTCATCATACTTTAATCTTAGCGCCTGTCCAAATTTAAATACCCGCAGTTTTCCTTTCTATAAGAAAAAAATAAATAAAAATTGGTTAGTCAGTTGGAGTAGCCAGTCGAGAATTGGGAGGGCTCAATTTTTCAGAATCGAACTGTAACTTACATTGGTCAGACCCCCTCGACCGATTGGAAAGTAAGTGTAATTCTGATACCGATCGTTTGGATAAGTTTCGCGTACGCCAGGAGTCCGATCACCATGCCTGAATAGCTACCAATAAGCCATGAAACCAAAAGGAAAAATAAATTAATAAAACTATGTCAAGTATTCCGAATAATAAAATAGCTGAACAATTGTCTTGGGTGTTTCTTCGTCAGCGACAAAAGTATAAGTTACAAATTTCTCATGATATTATATGCAGACGACGTATTGAAAATGTTTCATGAATCATGAAAAATATTATCAGTAATTGTATACTTACGACAGTCAGCAGTTTCACTCGCGCTTCATCTTCAGCTGTGTCACCGTATATAATTACTTTATTCATCACTATGCACCAACAAAGGAATGCTAAAACGTTTTTCATGGTTACCAGTTAACTCGACACTATAAAAAATTGAATCTTAATGTACACGACGTTGATCTGCCCCAATGAATAATGGCTTTCAAAATAAAAAGGAGAAGTTCTACACTAGTAATCTCAATTATAATGTACTATCTTACAGATCTGCTCAAATAATTGTATCACAGAAAATTTATTATTGATCGAACAAGACTTGCGCTCAAAAACGATAATCTTCAACCGGCGGTACGAGAGAAATTGAAAATAAAATTGTACCTTGTATGATAAAAGGTATACCATGCCATCGAAGACTGCCCATAATGATATATTTATCAGTTAATATAGTCATATACTAAAATAGTTACCATAATACGTATACTTTTTTATTATTACCGTTTACAGTCTTCATGCAGTTTCAAATTGCACTTTTATCACTTCAGCGAAAATAATGTTCATATCTCTCATTATAGGAACGCTTTTCATACCCGAGGCAGGATGTATGTGTATAATAAGAGGATTATCAGCCTACAGAAAATCACCATGACGTCATCATAGTTGCAAACATTTTTTTTAAATTATCCGCATCCAATAACCCTTCGTCGGGTGCCCCTTGAAAAATTCTTTAGTCAGGCGCGGCGTCCTGAGAGGCTCATTTTCGAAAATTGTCTATAAAATCTATTCTATATAATCTTAAGCCAAGACTCATAATTACTTAGGAAATATCTGGAGAAATACTGGAAAAAAATATTTATTCTTTCAATAGAATCAAAACCAAAAGTACAAATTTGAAAATTATTTCAACTGAAATGTGATCGCTGTGCCTGAGAGGCCAGCTGCGCTCGACGAAGGGTTAAAATGCAAGAAACACCATATCAATACCAGGTCATATCAACGTCTCGGTAAAAACTATGCCTTGGCTGCCACCTCGGCTGCCACTTAGTAACGATCATAGCTACTATACGCACGGTATGCAGTTCTTTCGATGTATCAAAGCAAGACTGCCGGTGTTCCAGTTTCCGGTGATTAATAAATATAACGTTTCCTGCTCAGTCAGACGTACGCAATATCTACAATAGCTGATGTTGCGCATTCCTGATTCTCAAGTCATCCATCCGGGTCGTCGCACAGGTCCCAACCAATAATCTACCTTTTTTTTTGTGCTACGCGACCGACGGCAAACATTTTGGTGTGTAGAATCATGAAATACAAAATTTATTTTGACGTTATTACAGCACTGTAAGTTATTGTCCTTGATAGTGTCGTAAAATCTTAGTGACTTTCGACTCAGGTCCCAATTCAGTCCTACCGCAGAACTCTGTATTTCTTTGCTCTAAATAAATTTATTTTTATTGTACATAACTTTTTCTCTCCTCATTCGGTCCCACCGTGAAAGTTTTTCAACTGCGACGTAACTTGCAAATTAGGACGGAAAAATTTATTTGTTTTTTTCTTTTTTTCAATATGCTTCAAGAACAAATCATTTGCGCAATAAGTTCATATTGTTATGTTCGCCGTGCAAGAATAGATTCCCCGTAACGTGTGTAGTACACAAATCTCTGGATTCATCAATCATTGCTGAAAGAAAAAGCAGAACTTTGCTGTCCTGCCGATAATTTTTTTACTCTGCTGTAAAAAAACTGGTCAGCGATCGCGCATTCGGCACAGAGCCATCGTTCGATTCTGTGAAATGTTCTTTATGCCGTAATTTTCGGATATTTCTAAGCAAGCGCAGAACAATCTAACTCATAAGTTAGATCTTTTCTATTCCGATCATCATAGAATGCCTAATTATGGAGATTCCAACTTTCCGACATAATTCGTGCCTTGTGATTGGTTCGGGACAATTATGGGCCTTTGCTCGAAGTTACGTTGGCTCATGAGACAGAGTTCTCAACCACAAGCTATATGAGGATGGCATGGTTTTCCACCGAGGCGTCGATTTATAGCAAATTCCTTATCTCTGGTAAGGTTGGTACGTACTACTAAGACTAGCGATAAGACGGCATAATCGTGACCGTAAATTTGAGGGTTTATACCCATAAGAGAACGAACCCCCGTTGAATACCAAGTTATGCAGCTTTTGTTGTTCGGTGTAAATAGTTACCGTGGGTTTGGCATTATTCGCGGTTCCATGAGAAATTCTTCGAACCGTATAGGATAAGAGTTTAGGATTTAGGAATCGTCGTTCTACAAATTCGTTGACGTTCTTTGTGGACCTGAAGCCTGAAGTTGATAGTTGCAGAGCAAGGAGAGTCGCATCAGTTCAGATTTTTAATATTAACGCGTGACCGGTTTTATAGAGAAATTGAGACCAGCAGCAACAGCAGCGGTAGCGGTAGCAACTCTAGGGGAAAAATGTAAAACGTAAGGCAGACTTTTCGCTCGTTTCGTCGTGCGAGTCGCGATATATATGGAGAATCTTCACTGTTACCCTTAATACTCACACCCTCTTACGCGTCCATTAATGTTTCTACAACGTTGCAGCACATATAATGGTGCTTTATATTCACTACTTTGTAGTATTTGAAAAGTGCTGCACGAACTTGCATCGCGATTGCAGGATCACAGTAGCTACATTGAAAGAAATAAAAAGAAGGAAAAAAACTCGACAATCACTTCTCTAGCTACCTAACCCTTGACTCAGGGGTAAAACGCGTCCAATGCTATTGCGATACGGCCCTGAAAAAAAAAATTCCCCATATATTCCAGCGAAAATATAAAGAAATGGGGAAGTTATACATTCTCGATTTTTAGGGGTTGATGGCGATGGATATTATAGGTTGAATTTAAGGGACGCGTTATATCTTTAATCTGGGATTGGTTGAAAATAAATAGAAAGAAACGTTATGACTTTGAAGAGGGTTATTTCTACGGCGGGAGCTTCTTCTTGCAATCTTGTTTTAGAGCAATCGACCTATACTTTTGCAGGACCCATTCAACCTTTCCGGTCCTCGATATGCCGGCACAGACTTTTATGGGATGTGTGCGGGCTGCGAAGGTTCTCGTATACCCTTCGTAAAAAGGGGCGTATATATATTCTGTGTATAGGGCATTTCGTGTCAACTCGAGCAACGTTTGATTCTCACGATATTTATTCTTTTTTGTCTCACATCAGAAAAATTTGTGTTACCGTGGAACTTGAATTAGACATTTTTTTAATCAAATTTTGACTGATACTTTCCATCATCAAATGGGGACGACCAAGGGTTTTTAATTTCGAGTTATGAGGTCTCCACTTTCGTCTTGATTGAAAGTTTCTATTACCTCATTCCATGAATGTCACCATATGTTTCGTTATTATTCGAATGACAAGTGGCGCGAGAAAATCGGCTATTTCTCTTCATCATTACCTCGCTGAAGTTTCGCATTTTTCGGGGCGAATATTGCGCAGATATTCTACGTGTAGAAAGATATCTATAGTGCTTTCCGGTCGTAGATTATACTCAACATAACCATATATCCACCTATACACGTGCAGTTTATACATTCCACATTTGCTGCAGGCTTAGAATATAAAGACACATGATGATTTCACCTTACACAGAGACACCATAAAGTGACACGGTGTATAAAGTATATATAAGTATATTATATTGATGTAAGTAGCTATAGGTGTTTTCGATGTAGCATGTCTTTTCTTTTTCCGCAATACTCCATACCCCCGCAGTAACACCTGCACGAGATAAAGAAAAAAAAAAATCCAAAAACGAAAGAGGGAAAGACAAAATGGATATGAGACAGGCTCTGAATATAACTCAGAATTTTTAACCCTCCAGCATCACCACGTTCTTCAGGGAGGTAAAATCCAACGACACCTTTTCCTGTGACCTTTTAGATATAGAATAATTCGTTGCTGTATTTTTCACTTTCTTCTTTTTTCTTCTTCGATTTTTAATTTTGCTAATGTTTTTTTTTTCATTTGCCTTTTCGTGGGGACGTATGAGTGCTTAATATTATTCCATACATAATTTTGGTCGGTGTGGCCGGGGCTCAAAGTATATGTATTATGGGTTTATGTACATACTATGTATATACCTACGTACGGACGACCGCACGAATCGCTCTGATATACGAGTTCCAGCAGTAGTATAGCAAGAGAAGTAGCTGCGGTCGGCATTTGCAGCACAAAACCAAAACCAGCAGCAAGCAGCAGCCCTTATTCCCCGTACAGTATGAGAGAAGTCGAGCGTTTTCTACGTCTCCCTTTTCTGACAAATGTCGAATTTACTTTACCCATGTGACCTATATATATACTTATCTTGCGGCGGACGTTATTTCCCAGCTCATGGATCATCGGGTGGGTAGGGGCTGTACGTACCTACTGTAACGTGGCGTTTCGAGCCCCGTTACTACGGCACCCAAATTTACCAGAATTCTCCCGTTTTTTCGTACATTAGGACGAAAAGTGCAGAACACCGGAAAGATACACCAAGGCTAAATCGAAATAAGAGATATTCCGTATGTTAGCCTAATTTTTGTATTATTTCCGAATATTCTCTTATGTGATCGGATGAGCTACCGACGATTTGGGACCTCAGGACGACCCCGGACCACCTCCCGGGCCCTCTCCTCAGGGAAGCAGACGCTGACGTCACCCGTGCCGCCTAACTACCGATATGTGGACCCCCAGCTGTCAGCCGGACACTCAGCTGGGAATAGTATTGCTATCATCTAGCGCCTCCCGACCTCCCGAATCTCTACCGGCGTACAGGACCAAAGGACGACCTGTACGCGATCTCCCGCTAGAAGATCGGTGCGTAAGACGCTTGCTATCGACACCTGGATGCTACGGAGACGGCGTATAGGGTGGCATGGACCGAGTAGTGTCACCTCCCGTCTCGTAACTTACTGGCCTGGCGCCAGACCAGAAGAAACATCTACCGTTCCGGAGCTGTATCCCGTCCTCGGGTAACCCTTAGTAACCTCCCGAGAGGACGGCCTGCCTAGGACAGCGTGTAGGAGCCGAGGCACAGGTGAGCCCAGGACTACACTCCGACTCCAGAGGCGATATGGATAGAGATATCGTTCTCGAAGAGGAAGACTCCAAGTGCTTGAGTCGACGCAGCGTTGGATGGCTCTCCGACAGCAGGCAGCTACCCGGTCGGTAATCAACAGCAAGCGCAGCCAACGAGGAAGCGTGAGTGGTGACGTCAGAGGAGAGGAGAGGTGCCGAATAGTCAAAATTCGATTGACAACCGAAGAATTGCGCCCTGCACCTATGAGGCAATTAGGAGAGGGAGTTACACCAATCCGGGGCGATTTCTGACAAAAAGTCTCGTTTTTGTGAGAACGAAGATCGAGGAACCCGGCGCTCAATTCGGTCTACTCTGCGTCATACCGTTGTGCTATCAGCGCGTTTTTGTTAGCCACCTTTCTTCCCGTTAAAATCTTCCTTTGCCGTTTCCCGCATACATCGCCTCACCTACCGTTTTCACCATACCTCTACCGTTGTCGTTTGCTAATTTAGAGTCACTCCCATCCGCCTTTAGCTACCGTCTAATTTAAAATAGAGTCATTTTGTAAATCAGTAATAAAGTCAGTGGGTGCCGAACTCCTTCAATGAGGTAAGGTTTTCCAACTTCTGATAAGTCACGAAGTCGCCAAGTGGGAATTGAGAATTGTATTAGGTATTTTTGTAATTCGGTAAGGTTTTGTTAATATAAGTCGATGGGTACGAGTCCCACCGCAGTAGGTACGTTCCGTTCCGTTTTGGTTAGTAAATTTGTTAAGTCGTGCAATTCTGCAATCTCTCTCGGCAAACCTAGTGGCCGATTAAGTTTCGTACGATTTAGTAAAATTAGTTTATCTGAGTAATTATTTGGTCTTCTACCGCTTCTCCCGTGCATTTGCTGCACGAGGCCTAAGTGTGTAAAATCCGTAAATAAGTAATTAAGTAATACGGTCAGGAAGCCTTGGTGATATCTGGTTGTTCTGTATGGTGGTTCAATTATAATCTGGCATTGTATAATATGTAATTTAATTATGTCCCGTTTCGTTTTGAGCAATTTGTAAACTAGAACTGCGGCAGCAAAACAGAGTAGCCACGGACAAGCGCTCCGTGTAACACCGCGCCTTTCTCCCGTTCGTAATTATTGTACTGAAATATTTTCGATTCGTAAGGAATCAGTAATCTATCGCTCCCGACTGCCGACATTATAATTCTGTTACTACCGTGTAAATAACCTCCCGCTACCGTTAAAAGAATTATACTTTGTTACTCCCGATCTTTTGTTAATCTCCCGAGGCTGTATTCCCGACTATCGCATTTGTAAAATACAGTTCACATAATTACCAATTTGTTTGCTGTACTACCGTTATTTTGTTTGTGCCCGAATTGTTGTTGTTGATCCACGCCACTCTACCATTTATTCCGCTGTTGTACAGCCTGTGCCTAGCCAGCCACTCCGCCGGATCTGGATTTGTTCATTTAGTAAGGCTTGGTAAAAATTCGGTAAGTGACGCGAAAGCGCGTCTGGCGCCCAACAATCTTCCATTTTAGTTTCGTTCCGTTTTTAGTTTTGATTTCAGTTTTTAGTTCGTCCCAGATCGCGCCGAAGGCACGTGCGGGTTTCCCGGGTATAACCCGCCTGGGGGAAAAAACCTAGCGTCGCATTACATACATCGCAATGCTCCGTGGTTCTATATCCTGATCCCGCTGCCTGCGCAGAGCCAAGAATAACAGATAATCCAAATTGGAAAGAAACTCATGAAAAGAATTCAAAAATAAAAAGCTGACAATGAGATACCGCGCGATTGATCCCTTGAATCGTATATAACCACATTATGCGTCGAAAATCACTATAGTCGCCGTTATATAAAAGTCCTCAATCAGATCCTAGTCGAATTTAATACGAATCCTGAACATGAACGTTACGCAAACGTTGAAATTGAAATGCAGCCAGGACCTTTTTTTTTTGTTCAGTCTACACGTATTCTTATTCGTCCTCATATCTTCTTCCATCTGATTGATTTTTTTCCCCCCCCGATATCGAAAATCTTGCGAAGTATTGCTGGTGCCTAATGCATACCGAGAAATGTATAGTCTGCACAGTATACGTGGCATTATACATAACCAAATATGATTCGATTTGTCATTTATGTGGCAGAAGGTAATATAACCTGGTGCAATACTGCGTATAAGAAGAAATTGGGGAGTTGGAACGTCAAACTTGTCACTTATAATATTACAAGACTTGTTGGTGAGGGGGTCAAAAAAGACTGCGAGACGTAGTGTGATAATATGCGATATAGATGCACACAATATTACGTATATTGCGGTTTCAAATGGTGAAATATATTTTTCACAATAAACTCATGTCACGCGTATGACAAAAAATATGTCCACGTAAGAGAAAAAAAAGCTTCTTAGAAAGTGTTCCAAAAAATCGATCTGTATTTCCTGCAACCATAAGCAACTCGCTTTCCTTTGAAAGAGATAATTTGACGATTTTCTTTCTTATAGGAATTGTGATCCGAATATTCGATGAATTGAAAAACAAGAGAGAGAATAAATAAAAATAGAGCAGCTTTTGCTGGGCACGGCGATCGCGCGGAAATTCAATTACCGTTTTAAACGTTTAGAAAAACATTCTATAGGTATAATGCGAACTACTTAGGCGAAAGGTTAAGCGCATTATTAATATGCGCGATGTATGTCATCGAGAAAATTAAAAAGCGGAAGAAAGTTTAAGCAGCTCTTCTCTGCTTTATCGTTAGTTGGCGCTAAAACGTCTCGTTGATCTCGTATAGAATTACAAGTAAGCGTATCTCTAAATATTTTTTATTCACGTCCGTAGAGCAAATAGCATTTATAGAAAGATGTTGATATGCGATCCACATACATGTTGAGCACGTACAATTCGAAGCATATAACAACGCTCGAGTCGTTGAAAACTTTGATAATCGCAGGAACCATTATATTTTCATCTCGCGGTGACGTCCTCGTACTTTACTTGCAACCTACGTACCTACCAAGTTGCGAACGTTTGAATCCCTCGAGGCTTCGTTCCGCATCATTCGACGCTGAATATCAAACATATAGGTTTTCTTTTGGATTTCATATTCTCCATTGTTATCCGAACAAGTTATCTCTGAGGCGCATGGCGACCTACCTGCCGGTTTGCTTTTTCTCCAATTTCTCGAAGAGATAAAGAATGAAAATTTTCGAGGCCCAACTCTGCAGCAGGTTTTATTTATTTCTTTTTCATTTCGGTATTATTTCATATCCCTCTCAATCTGGCCTTGCGTGCCCTTTCATTGAATATACCTAGAATCCTATAGCAGCACTTCAGATTTAACGATTGACCCTCGGAGCTCTTCTCGTTTGATTAAAAATTTCGTCGCATTTGTCTTTTTTATTCTTGTCACTTTTTGCTTTTTATCTCTTGTCTTTTGTTCGTTACTTCTATCTTTCGTTTTTGTGCAATGTTACAAAATTTTTCACCGCGTACAGTCGTGAAAATTATCATGCGGTAAATGAAACGTGGTACGTGATACTAATGTAATATAATACAGGGCGTTCCATTTTAATTGAATCCTTTTGAGTACTCGCAACAATGGGGTTGAACGTTAAAATTTTGCCCGCGAAAGTTCTAGGGTTTGAAGAGGGGGAAAAATGGTGTTCTTTACAAACAGAATACCACATTTTCTATTTTTCGAAACGATAGCGGTAAATTTTGCATGAAAAACGTTTCAACTTATTTTTCACCATTGTCCGAAAGGTAATTAAAAAAATTTCTACCGATGAATTTGATTGTTTTCCCAACAGCTATGAGTACAGATGAATTCATCTGGCGCTGTCAACCGTGCCCGTCCAGTTGTTTTTTGATAAATTTTTTCTTATTATTATTTCCCCCACCCCCCTTGAAAATTTCCTGACATTCTTATAGATTAATAAGCATCCCTTATACGTCACTCGAGGGTTACAAAGCCGGGGAGCGTATTGTAATAATTTTTAACGAACGCATATTAATCCTAAGAAGAATGAAATTAGGGGATCAGTTGGTCGCCTTGTAGCTGGGAAGCTGGAAGCTGGGCGTATAAGACAGCGTCGGATCCCGTTGTAGCACCCATTTGGGACTCTGTTCTGGTATGGGTTATCTTTTCTTCGGATCGAAATATCTGATAAATCCTCCCCGAAATTTCAAGCGAAACGTGGTTAAAGGAGATATACTGCTGTATTGTTTTATTTTCTTCAACTAGTTTATCTTATTTCCAAAATTCAATGAAGCAGAATTTTTCAACAACTTTGATCGAAATAGAAAAATGATTCATGCAATTTTGTAACTGCGAAAATCTCATGAGACGAATCTGATCTGCGAAACTTTTTTCTGATCAATACATCTTCGGGTGGAAATTGTTTTTTCAATATCTTTCCGTTTTTTTTTCTTCTTTTTAGCACTTTTATTCTATTTTATTTGTCTCACCGAACAAAAAGGAGAATCTCGTTGATTTTTATTCCGTTCAAGTAGGTATGGGTAGGTGTGTGCATATATGTATACCTTTGAAAGCGTATGTACATTTCAAAAAACGGAACGATAAAAGTCATCCCCTTTTTCCTATTTTTAGTTTTGCCGATGGGCATACATTTCACCGATACGGTGCATTTGTATACAGTAGGTATGTATATTAGATAGAAATATGTATGTAAATACCACCCACGCTGCAGTTGAAGGGTGAACAATAAAACCAAAAAAGGTAGGGGAAAAAATTAAAGTTTTATTAGTCTTGGTTATTTTATTATTTTTTTGTTTTATAGATTTTTTATTCGTATTTTGATCGGTAAAAAACCAGCACCTTTGAAATCATAAAGCGGTCAGAATAAAGGCGCACCGTGAATTTTAAAGCGTTTTTTAGTCTTAGCCATTCAGCGTAAGCGAATTAATTTTTTTTTTCATTTTTATTCAAACTGGAAGAATTACAAGCTTTTATTTCGTTGTTGGAAATTCAGAAAATCTTCATCCGTTGCCGAGAGACCAGCGTCAAAAATAGGTTTTCAAAAAGTCGCGACATAAGCCAGAGTGAAGACGATGAGCTGGGAAAAGTGTAAATCTCACATTTTTCTGCGAGCGGAGTAGAGTTTTGAAATTTTCAAAAAACTAACTGAAAGCTTTGCTCTTCTAATTTTCACTGATCTATCAACGGTCCATACGGTCTAGAGAATGTGAGCCGCGGATCAAGCGTGATCAAAGAGGTCCTGATGATCTATGTATATATAGGTATATAGGTATGTATTCTATGGTATATAAAGAAGATCCTCGCGGAGGATACCTTCAACGTGGGTTTAGTGGCTTTCGCTTGTCCAAGACCGCCGGTGTCGCGTTCTCGTGTCGTATAATCGTTTGAACTTTGAAGAGACCTACCATGCATATATACATATATTATACATATATATACTTGTACCTATACATAGAAAATGTCTCTTTAGTTTTGTACACCGCAAATTGACGACGCCGACATCTGCTACGGCTACATACTGGCGGCTCATCATTGTTATTAATAGTACCATGATTATCGTCATTATTATCATTATTATTCTCACAGTGGCTGGTATGAAAACTGTCGGACATACAGGTATGTATGCACGATATAACGTCAATTTCACATGAGATATAAATCCCCGGGGTGTCGAAATACATATGGATTAAAAATTATTTGGACACAACGCGCTACAGTACGTGTACCCTGTACATATATGTATATATCTGACGAATAACACCAGATGTTACTGTTGTGAATTGTAGAGATATGTCGATTACGGAATTAATTTCGTTAGTGCTCGTTAATTCTACTGGATATTATTAGTTTTGGATATAAATTCACATTATTCTGTTACCAAAACATAGCTGCACTATGTTTATAATTTTAATTAAATTATCATACGCCGTGCGCATAATAGATAAAAAATCATTGTGAGATCTGTGTTCACCCTTATCCTACTACTGTATAATATAATTATAACATTCTGTACACAAACACAACAGATTTCCGTGAAATCAAATGAAAAAGAAGAGAATCCAACAAATTACGATAATAATAATTATAATCAAATATAACAAGGGTGGATAGGAAAATAAAAGAAATTTTTTAGACGTATAATACTGGAACAACCATTTAGGTCTTCCGAAATAAAATAATACATTTACAGACATTCATGAAAAATCATTCCACTATTACTAGATTGAAGAGAATCTTTTAAAAAAAAAAAGAGATATCGAAAAAATTGTATCGGACCCGATTAATATTGATGTACGCACACGTAATTATTCATGCGTTCGATCCATTCGTGACGATAACACCGATCGCGATTCATTCATTATACATGTTGTGCTTGCCGGATGGCGTGTTTTTCTTCGATTTATGACACAATTTCGAGTTGGGTTGGTCTGCACAAAGATGGACGAACTTGAATCGATATCCGTCCCCCAGTTTTGGAAAATTTGAAGATTTTGGAAGATAAAATTTTGTAAAAAAAGTTAAAAAAAAACCTACGATGTAAAGACCAACACGAAATTGTTTTGTTTTTGACAGAAAGATTTTTCCCAGGGTTTCACCCCGTGTTATCGCCAAACTTTTCGGGATCCTTGGACTCTTATTTGAAATATGATTTTCAATGATTCGATATAAAATTTTCAGATCGCAAGCTAAGTGATTTGGCACTAAATCTCTCATTGATCGTTTCAATTTGGACGCTGCAATCACGAATTGATTGACTAAGTTCACGGTAGATAAGATGCAGCGACTGATCCTCGATCAGGGTAACAGTCGCCCTTGGCACTCCTGATGAAGGAAATACAAAAAGCACCACCGAAAAGTGGCAGATCGTAGTTTCCCCTCTCGTCGCTTCAATATATATATACCTACGTATACTCGTATAGCCTTCCCGCGCCCTTTCTTTTTCGACAAAGTGTTCCTCTTTGTCACGTTCAATGAAATTGCCACCCCACGCGATTCGAACAACGGATACTTTTTTTTTCCTTTTTCGCCATGTAGGGTTATATCACCGGTATATTTGACGAATCTTACAGAATGAAGAAAAAAAAGGAAAATACATTTAATAATATGTATGCCGTTCCCAATTTTACCCTACTTTGATAAAACAAATGAAAAA
The DNA here is from genome assembly GCA_963978495.1 of Athalia circularis. Classification (NCBI taxonomy): domain Eukaryota; kingdom Metazoa; phylum Arthropoda; class Insecta; order Hymenoptera; family Athaliidae; genus Athalia; species Athalia circularis. The sequence continues at coordinate 22,438,096 of OZ021699.1, forward strand.
TCTGTACGTGTTTGACAATACAGTGAGAAGAATGAAAAAAGAATAATGTAATAATAGAATGGAGAAAGTAACCGGAATTATATCACATATGATTTATTCATTATATTTATTGATTGTGATTATATAGATGATTATTAATGTTCACAGAGTACCTATATCACACGAAAATATGGTAACGTTTCTGAATGTATACTGGAATATCTCGGAATATTCAGTTGTCAGGATCACAAAATCAACGCGATGTGTGTCAATCGGTCATTTAATACTTCTGTCAGTTGATACGCGGTGCTACTGTGCAGCATGTAGATGACAAGAAAAAGGGAGAGGAGAAAATCAATGACGGGTGACTGGCTAACAGCTAACTGACGATTAGTCTGAATTCATCGCGGACTTTGCCCAATTTCCGTTTAATCGGTTATTACCCAACATGCAGCTCGACTGTACGCGCTCTGAATATATTACTGCGGATTTTCATGAGCGAAATACCCGTACTCCGGTATTGTCATTTTCAGGGGCCGTTGTCGAGACAAAATCAATACACGAGAAACAATTTTCTTGTTCGTTTATTTGATGGGCTTGAACTTGGAAAGTAGAGATTCGGTACTTTGAGTTTTAACCCTTACTTAGGGAAGGTCAGTATCGAGGAAAGTTGTAAATACGCTGTTATAGAAAGTCAAGGAGTGGAGAGCTTTGAAAATTTTGTCGCTACGTACTGACAATCAGACCGAAAATTTTCCTTCCGTCTTTCCTATTGTTTAATGCTAATCAAGTCAATCATATACGATATTTCGTTATACACTGGATTAAAAATTTAAACGACGTTTCGTAACGATACTAGTACGCGATCATAAAAAACAAAAACTTTTCTCAGTCCGACGTTCAGCAAATAGCGAGATACACAAATTTTTCATGTCACCTCCCATTATTGCGCCTCTAATTTTCACGTCAGCATAATGAATAGATAACAAGTTATGATTGTAATGTTATCGTTAGGAGTTGAAGTACAATCGAAAAGATAATCAATCTTCTGTCGCCTGGTGTAATTTTATTCTTTTTTTTTCGATTTTTTATCTGGATATATATAATTTATTCCAAGAGACCACATAATTTTCAACTTCGCTCGTGTCATTACTTTTTGAATTCAAGCAAAATTTTTGAAGAATGTAAAACCAAAATCCGGATACGATCGCTCGGAATGCACAGGACAAAAAAAAAGGAATAAAAGAAAGGAAGATGGAAGGCGACCTCGTTTCGATTATAACCGCAACGCGCGGAAACGAGAATATTCCTGAAAGTATTTATTTTGCAAGTATAAAAGCTCCGTGCGCGGTTCTATATAATGTTCGATTCTATTCTTATTTTTTCCTTTTAATTTTTCTTCACAGGATCAGCGACCTCTGAACAGAGAAAATGCCTCGCTGCGTAATTGTATAGTAAAAAAAGATTTCTTATGAACGTGAATCTCGACCATGAATTTTAAATAAATTCATGTCAATATAACTAATTTTTATTATTTGAATTTTGGATTTTTACATCGAACTCTGATAGTTATCAATGCGGGTACGTGCATCAGATATGGTTTAATGGACGAATATTTGCTCGATTGAAATTTTTTAGATCAAAAACTTTACGAGTTTTAATTCCAAAAATTAGGACACTGTAGATATTCTCCGACTAGATTTTTTGAAGAAATATTCATCCGTTGTATCTTTACTATACCTATATATGCGATATAACATGTATTTCTAAAAATGGAATAAAAACCAAAAAAATTTCACTCTCCCATTGAACCATGAAAATATTTATTTATAAAGTGTTCAAAATTCTGTGGTACACCTGGAGAGCGGGCTTTTCCAGAAACCGTGTAATGTAAATCGGGTTAATTATGTTCGACGCGCGTGATCAAATTTCTTTAGGTCCAAGGTACATATGTACACAGGTATATAAGGTAAATGGATATATAGGTACGTATAAGAAAAAGATGGATTAATCGAATAATTCGATGGGGAGGTTTTCGGTTACCAGGCTCCATTTTAAAGTAAAGCGAAAAGAATTGTACGAGACAATTCCGCCCAGGGGTTGAAAAGGGGGCGTGAAGAGGGTTTGGGGGGGACGAGGTGGATCGAGTATTGATTGTACGTGCCAGTAGCCGGTATATACATATAATCGGACAAACGGTAATTGGAAAAAACTATATAATAGGTATTAGCAACTGTATCCGTACGGAACGATTAGGGAGAGAAAAAACGACGCAAGCTGCTGTACGGCTTTCTTTTTTCTTCTGCAGAGTGAAAAAAGAAATTATACCTAATCCGACGTATATCCTGCACCTTATATTCCGATGGTAATTAAACTTCAGTACTCGCTGTACACTTACGGTACACACGTTTAACTCATGAATTAGAGTAACTGCACAGAGCAGCAGCAGCAGTTTCTCTATGGATCGCGAACACAAAAGCTAGGGCTCTCAAGTTTCGTTAGTAAACCTTCCCTAACTGTAAGCTGCGAGCTTTCGCATATATATACAGTGTGTCGTGTATTGTAACAGCGTGTATACCTATATCTACCTATTTATTTACATAGATTTACCATTGCGATAGTAACTCGGAAGTCTAGAAAATTTACTTTCATGTTCTACGCGGTACTACCTATACTGCGACTAGAAAAGAAAGAAAAACAGTTGCATCTCCCTATCCAACTTCTCTAGCTTTAAATCTATATCGTGTTATACCATAGATATATTGAGGTTATACTTTTTGCTCATGCATATAATATAACGAGTCTCATAGAGTAGATGGTGTGTCGGGAAAAAGAAAATATTCTTTTTTTTCCCAACACACCATCCCCCCTTTTAGCTACCTCAATATGTTGTATCCGTACGAAAATTCTCATGTGCGAAGAAAGAAAATCCACTTGTCATACGTTGATCATGATACATCGATTAGTGTTAGATCTGGATGATTGATCTCCCGACTTGAAAAGAACTGCAAAAACAGAAAAAAAAAACAGAAAAAAAAAGGGAAATAAAAAGTGGAAGGAAGAAATGAAATCGCTGCCCGAATTTTATTGAGTGGAGGATCGTGGCCGCAGTATTAAGTAGGTACCTACGCTGCACCTTTGAGAATTTAAATTCAGGTCTGAATTTTTTCCGGTCTTTAGGGGAAGGACGGTGGAAAAGTGACGATCGAGTGCGGGGATATATTTTCATCACAAAAAAAGGGAAGGAATAAGTCAAGGTTGAATTTCAACCCCTGCAGTAGCGGCACGACGGTATAGTTACAGGGTATACGCACTACGATGTACGGTTATATTAGAGGTATCGATAAGCGGAGTGTTGCAGGATGAGATATTTTTACGCGTGGAAAAAAGTTTATTCGATCATATTTTCACCGACTACCTTATATTTATCTGCGTATTCATGCATGTGTATGTAATACGTTTGGAGAATCGACGAAAAGATAACTCGCCATGGACATTAAATTTTTACAGAGCGCAGTTTAAACGAATTCCCATATCTTGTGTCACGGTATACATATAGGTACACACCTATCTCCTATATACCAGCCACTCGAGGCAATAGTTTTCACATGGGAATAGCCGTAGACGTAGAAGGAATCGCCAATTAAAGATACATATACGTTGATACTTTTAATTGAACTTTCTCTTTGTGTGTCTTCTGTCGTGCTGTCGTAATCGATTACCGACCATCAAGAGGGTTTTTATAGGGTTTTTCCTCGGCTTTTTCATTCCTTTTATTTTTCTTTCTGCTCACTGCAGCAAAGAATGAACAATCAACAACGACTTCTTTAAACGATCAGCTTTCAATTACCTATAGTTTTACTGGAACGAGAAAAGGAGAGCGAAATAAAACTAGGGGAAAAAATTACACGGCATAAGGTGCGACAATTATTCTTATTCTTTTTTCAGTTCGGTGTTCTTTTTTTCGCTAATTTTATAAAGTTACGGCATCAATCCCTGTCACCGGCCACCGCTCTTTTGTTTTTCAGTCTTTTTTTTTTATTCATATTATGTATAAAACCGCCTTTCATAGGACAAGAAATTTTGGTATCTATACTTTATAAATTATAAAAGGACCCTCTCACGCGATGCTTGAATTCTCAAAAGCACATAGCATGAAGCACACAATAGGTTTTGTTTTTTCTTCCGCAGGGTTTTAATTAGCGAAAAGATTTACCAGGAAATTAGACGAGTTTTAATAGAAACAAAAAAAAAGAGAAACAAACATAATTTTTTCTTTTTTTTTGTTTTAGTGCGGATGTGGGAAGCAAAAAAAAATTAAGACCGCGTAACACTTACAATAGGGGCATACAATTTGAAATAATGAATAACATGAAGAAGAAAAAAGAACGAAACAGAAAGAAAAAATGGATGGCGTGGGAATGATGTGTACGTATGTTCGTATTTATATAATACTATACATAAGTAGGTTGCTGCGGCACAACGGCTTATGTATAATGTATAATGTTGCCCGATTTTAACCGCATAAAAGCGAAACGTTAAACATTTCAAGTTTCCAGGTAATAATTTCATTAGACCGACGGTTTTACAACTGTTATACCGTCTTTATTTCAAGCGCGTCCTTTTTACCACCTTCTGCTGAATAAAGAGAACAAGAGAAAAAAAAAAAAACCATGAAGAAGGGGAAAGTCTTGTTCAGAAAATTAGTTCAATTAGGTGCACACTCGAGGTAATAATAAGAGCTGCCGAGGCGTCGCGGTCGTCGGCTCCCTAAATTCTTTTTCAAGAATAATAATTATTATAATTTTATACCCCGTCTCGTGCTTTGTGGAATTTTCAATGCGCATGGTAAACTTAAAAAGTTTTATCCAACGGTGCGATAGATAAAAAAAAAACAAAAAAAAATCAACCGCGAAGTGCCATGATTGGAAAGCTGATTTATTCGAGGTCTGAGGTCATTTTTTGAATCTATTATTTTGGAATTATTTGAAACCGCGTGTAATGAATGCACTGAAATTTCGATATCGTGAGGCAATTAGGGACCATTGCGATGCGGAAGTGAAAATTATCTATACGTCACTTATGATTAATAGAATTTCTGTGCGAGACGCAATATCATGCGTTGAAACTTGGATCGTATTGGTACCAATGCGGTAGTAGAATTACGTGCATATGTCAAACGTACAGCCGTTGTTGCAATTTGAAACATGTATCATACAGATAGACCGCGTAAAACCGAATTGATTGCCGTATATATACATGTCAAAATGACACAATGTACTTTATAACTAATTAACAACTGCATCAATCATGATATACTGTTTGTAATTAATTCACAGTACTCGCTCGCGCACACCACATTATGTATATCATACAATACACATAAAGTATGACGTTTGATTGAGCCGTTAGAACTATTGAAATAATGTACATTGAGGTTGTATCGATAAAATTGAAAAATTGGAAAAAATATTTCTTCCTCATTCTGGACCATTTAGTCACACAAAATGTCGTTGGAAACAACTGAACATATGTATATGGGTCCGTCCACGTGAAACGTACATAGCGAAAAAATGGCTTATTTCTTTATTACGTAACACTGTAAATACTATTTGAACATTTTTGCTGTTCAATTTTTTTGTTTCGAAAAGATTAAGTCGACTAAATATTGAATTATTTACAGTAATAATAAATTATAATAATCCTCAGAAAAAATATTCAATCGGTTTGACGACGAATTAGCTCTTACTGTGCAAGTAACGCGTGATCGGTGATCTAAAATATGACGCAAGGATACAACAATTCTGATAATTTCACATGAATTTCCGGTATCCGGATTTTTTCAAAGTACGTTATCCGAAAAATGATGAGCATCTCATCAATTCCAAGATGCCATGATGTGGGTACGTTCGCATACCAGATGCTTTGAATAGTGCGGTTTAAGGTGTTTCAACGAAAACGTCACGGAGAATTACAGCCTCCATTGATTGATCACTCTTCGTCTTCTAAAATCGTATAAGTAGTACATGAACCTTACAGATATTTCCGCACAATCGATATATGTGTCGACATTTCGTAGCGCGCTCGCCGAGGTTTCCTTTAATTATATAACAATTAGCGGCTTACGAAGGGGTTGAACTGCGGTGATGGTGACGGTTACGTTGTTGAAACAGAAAGAGGGAGAAAGAGAGATTTCAAGCAAACAACGACTGATAGCGTAGGGCGAGAAATGAAATCGTGAGATGAAGAGGAAGATGGAAATATGTAAAGTAGATATACGTGGAGGATATACGTATATGTACACATGTACCTGGAACATACATATTCGCGGTGATAACGAGAAAAGCTTTCCACAAGCAAAATGAATCGGATAAGAGAGAGAGAGAGAAAGACAGTGATAAAGAGAGGGAGAGAGGGAGAGGTAGAGAAGAAAGATGTTCGCAAACTATCAGCGTTATTAGATTTCCTGTGGCACCCTGAATCGATAATTCTGTAATTACTACGTAGTAGCTACTATAATAGTACCTACGTAGATTCGTGGGTACAAATCGAGGTACGCGACTATAGGGAATATACGATCTGTAATGTATATAACTATATGCCATAGTATATGGGGACGTTAGCCTACACGAGTATTAGGGGTGCTCTTTGAGGTTCACCTTTCCCTTTTCCCTAGAAGCTGAAACCGGATCTTGCTCAACTCCGGAGAATCCGGTGGCAGCGCAACTCCACAAACCATGTATATGTATGATATATGTAAACGTACATATATATATGCTACGTGTGTATAGATACGTATGCATACATACCAATTGCACACGTAGGTGGCACCTATATATCCGTACGCCGCGCCTCTCGATATCAACCAAAGTGCAATGTGCACTTCAATTCAAAGACGAGGACCAATTTCCCTGAACAAACGAATTCTTACGTCTATAGATATACATGTAGGTGTGTAAGTATACATATATATAACGTATGTGAATACATGAGGACTTCTTCGATAGACGCCCTTCTCTATTAAATTTAACGCCAAATTGAATCACTAGGAAAATCGCGTTTACTTAGATCCATCTATGTAACCTAATATAAATTGACTTCGAATAGATTTTGGAAGCGTTATAATATTTCCTAACCTGACCTCCGAGCAGTTATTGCTAATTGTAAGTAAACGTATACCATGCAATGTCAAAAAGAGAAGCAGACGTATTTTCCCGGTGACAAATATTACTTACGAAATTCCCGGGCAAAAAGGGGTTAAAATAAACGATGACAAAGTTTCTCTATAATATTGGATAACTGGTTCGAATTTTTGCTACTTTCATGTACGAACGTAGTATACCATGAAATTTAAGTGTGTATAGTGCAGTAGAGTGTACTGGATACGCGACTTCTATTCGGTAAGAAGAAAAAAGAAAAAAAAGGAAAGAATGTGTAGTAAAAACGGGTGCAGACGTATCAGATTTTTGAAAAAAAAACTTGCACGCGAATATCTATATATATTAAATAAGTAAAGTTTTCCTATACAATTCTCCCGGGCATCCCGCGAGCTCCTCATTTTCCGGGAACCCCCACAGGCTCTTTATCGACTTCGCTGCTGTACACATACCTCTATGTAGGTATACCTATACGTATGAACGTATACTTCACGTATATGACTGTAAGGAACGCAACAAATCTTAAATTGGGGATTCCATTACTAAGCAATTAGGTTACACAATAAGTATATTGAATTCAAATCCAATTTATGAAGAAAGGAACGTCACCTGCAAGTTTTCCATTTGCAAATATAATGTGGTAATTGTCCCATTCAATCGCTGTCAATGAGAAAGAATTCTAGCTTTATAGTAAGAAAAAAGCCAAAGACATTATGATAACATTAATTTCAGAGAATTTTTCAATCCCCTTTTTCCCCCAAGCATGCGGCTCTTTCGTATTAACGAATGAAGATTTTTTCGAATGTTGAAACACGAAATGCAAGCTTTGTTCTACTGGTTAGCGCCCAAAACGGAGGAAAAAGTTTTTCGAAATTAATTCATACCTTCAACTTCAATTCAAGTTCTCATAAATTGACCAATTTTTTACAATAACTCACCCTGTAGATGTTGTTTCAAAAAAGGTACGTTTATTCATGTAGACATATACGTTAGAGATAGTAAGCTAATTGTAAGACGGAGCGTATTCCGTAATTATTCTTGAAGACTTTACGAACACATGTACAGATGCCCATGTAATAACAATAGCTCCGACGGTGAGTATACGCAAGGAACAATAATTATTTAGGACAAACCGTCTGCAGAGAGTATATCCAAAGTAAAAGAGAATTAGGTATAAGAGAGAAAGAGAGAATAGGCTCGTAAATTATAAGTCAGTAGAAAGGCTTGCAAGGTAGCCTCTTTCGAAAATTACCGGAAAATCGTTGAAGAAGCTTAAGGGCCAGTTGTTCTGGACCGTAAAATGAATCCCCGAAAATAATTCATCCTTAAACTCTTGCCCCGGAGTGTCGACGCGGGGTGCGGCTGGCTACAGAAACTGCTTGGATAGCTTCTACTGCTATACCACCATTGGTGCTAGCTAGCAGCCGAACCCCCTAACTACCACACGCTCGTTTTCTTCTCGAGTTGCTGAAAGATCCTAAAGAAAAGATATTTTCATTGCAGAAACGAAGAGTGCCAAGTATAAAAGTTTCGGAGGCGAGGTAATAATATTTTTTATCTATTTCTCTTTTTCCTGTTTCTTTCTCCTTGTATATCTACGTTACGAAAAACTTCATTATTTTACTATCGATGTTGTAATACGACATATGTCAAACTTTGACTTCGATTTTTATTCATCTTTTTTTTTGTTTTACCCGTCAGTTCCTATTAAACAACAAAAGTTGAAACCAAAAATTCTGAACACTTTTTACTCGAGGGTTTTGTTTTGACTCTGTTTCCATCACATTTCACGAATGAAACTTTTTTGAGGGTATCCTGAAAGCATGAACACAATCAGGAATCCCGGAGTCTTAACTCGTGTGGCACGTGTGTCACTGGCGATGAGAACGTATCGATAAGTATAAAACTAACACCTTCCTGGAAGCCAATAACTTTCTCTGTATCTTTTTTTTTTCTTTGATGCTCGAGAATATTTCTGCTTCTCATCTCCTTCGCACAAGAGGGTGGAAATCAGTGACGACGTCATTGCCCACGCCATCCTTGAACCTTGAACGCATGTCACAACTTTTATTCTGGAAAAAAGAAGAAGAAGGAAAAAAAAACCAACCACAAAAAAGGGATGAAGAGAGAAAAAAAGATGCTCTTTCCAGAGCCTTTGTAACCTTTTTTATTCACCTCTGTTGTCAACTACACATGAACGTGTCCCTATTTACCAGTGAGAAGTTGTCTTATACGCACCCTTACGGAATAAAAAGCAGCACGACGCTCTTCATTGATGCGTTTGCAAGATCTTGGGATGGGCCTAAGATCTTCCAGAAGCTTTGACTCAACTTGTAGCGAAGGTCGTTCAACACATCGGCCACAAATCCCCGAGTCATCGAATTTCACGGATGGCTCCAGAAGTACAGCCAGATTTCGAATGTATAATCTAGTGCATGTTAACGATCAGGATTGGGAATCGAGAAATCAGAGTTAATTCGTATAGTGCATGCCACTGAAATTGAAAATATTTATATCTTTACTAGCCAACTTTGAATTCAACCGCATCCTTTTTCTTTCTCTAACCCGATTTCTTTTGCGAGAGGAAGTAGAAATCAGTGACGTTATCGTCGCGGTCTTTGCGCGCGTGTCACAACTTTTGCTCCGAAGAAAAATCAAATAAATGACCTCAAGCAGAATTATACATTTTCTGAATCTTTGAAAATTGTGAATTTCTTCGTTTTTCGACGATGATACTGTTGCGATACCATTGATGACAGACGCATTATTAGAAATGACATTAAATTGTATGAATAGAAGATGTAATAGATTACAGATCCAAGTTCACATAATCATATGAAACAAATATCCCTGCCGACAAACTTATAGGTAAGAATCATTTAAGCAACAAACTATTTACAACTTGATACTCATATGTGAATTTATTATCCTAACCCTAGCCTACCACCTGTGCTTATTATTTTATTATTCCTATGGGATCGATACGTGCAAAGTTGCCAAGTTATTTGTACGCCACAACTTCCTTTAGTGATGTACAGGTGCGTTGTTCGACGATATCAGTTTCCCATACTCGTGGCAAAGGTCATCCGATAATTACAGCCATCAATTTAACATTAAAATACATTGAGACAGTTTGATAATTTATGTAAGTTGATATTCACATAGCTTTGCGAGTCCGATACGGGGAGAGTATTTTTACAGAAAGTGCTGTCCTACAAATATCGCGTTGTCGAGGCCAAATCAGTCAATATCGTATGAATAAATATACGTTTGAAGAAACTTTCGGAAAAATCTATGCGAAAATGGTCACGATAAATTTGGTAGCGTAGATCCCTGCGCCAGAAAATTGATTGAAGCACCAAAAAAAGTTTCAACTCAGAATGACGACTCAGAAAAACTCAAGTTTCTAGTTATCGACGTAGTCGTCAGCTTTTATCGCGGATCAAAATATTTGAGTATTCAATGATTCCAGCCAGTTAAGCCGTGTCAGCTAGTACGTTACATTTTGGTTATTAAATCCAACGGGTTCGGCAGGTTAACGAGCAGAGGCCGAATAATTTATACAAATGTTGGCGTGGGTTTTTGGTATCTGTTTTTTTGTATCATATATTGAAATAGGTCCTCTGGAATGTATTTTATCGGGAACCGAACACATAAATAGAAGTGGAGTGAAAAACGACTGAGAGTATAGCTGTTCGAATCTAAGGTGAAACAATCACGTCTCGTTCATGCGCCGAATTTTTGATGGGCATTTGTCAAATAGTTAGACTGTCCATGAGGAGTTTCTACTTTATTTGAAATTCGTGGATTGAAAAACAATCGATTTGGCTCGTCGGTGCTGAACATCCAACCCCAGAATTGGCTTCAAAAAAATCTAGTTGGAAAATAATTCTCGAAAACATTTTACCTCATATCGAAAAATGTTTTGACTGCAATTCAGGGCAGTTTAACACTACTGCTCCGAAATTGGTAAATCAAAGTGATATTCATCATAATTATTCTATAAAATTATACTTGGAAACTGGCATTCGAGCGAATTTTTGGATAGGATCTTTTCGTCAGTAGGTTTATCCAAAGCAATCATTTTTCCATTCCAGTACCGCACTAAATTGTAGCCGACAATTTTGAGTTTGAACCGCTGGATTACGATTGGATTGGTTGATAATTACGCAACCTTTTCGAGCGAATACCTAGAACTCAAACGATAGTTGCAGAATGGGCGCGAACAAAGATGTAACTCAACTATTGGATGCCAAAGGTGACGAAGCAACCGATGCAAAACTCCCGGAATTGCCATCGTGGCGTGAATGGAGAAGACGAATTGATTGGTTCAACTTGTTGTACCTCGGATTTTTTTATGTTGGTTACATCGTGTCCATTATTATCTACGTTTTTGGGCTATATTCGGAGCCAGTTAAATGGCAGACGATCATCTGGGGTGAGTTAGAGTTTGGATCGTTGAAAGTGCAAAGAGGGATTTGGGGATATCATACAAATATCCACAATAATATTTCAGCGGTCTTCATGTACTACGCATCGGCTCTGGGTACAACTGCAGGAGTTCATCGCCACTGGTCTCATCGTACTTATAAAGCGAAACTTCCGTTGAAAATAATTCTGATGATTATGTATTCGGTTGCTGGATCGGTAAACAATATGAAAAATCTACGTAAACCACCATTAAGATTAAATCGTGCGAAATTGACCTTACGTTGTTAATAACACTCATTTGTTATCTGCAGTATCCAATTTTCTACTGGGCCAAGGACCACAGAGTTCATCACAAGTATTCCGATACTATTGCGGATCCCCACAACGCGAAGCGAGGACTTTTTTATGCACATGTCGGATGGATGGTTCAGAAAAGACATCCCGAATATCTTGAGAAAGCAAAAGAAGTTGACATGTCAGACTTAATTGCTGATCCAGTCGTTATGTTCGAGAAAAAGTAAGTTGTGGGTGCCCATATTAGCCTGACTTTTTTCTATCGTACACAAATCTATCCTTATAAGATTCAATCATATATAATTCTATAGTAAAATTCCCGTAGGTACATCGCAGAGCTAAATCTAATATTTTGTTTTGTCCTCCCAACGATAATTCCTATTTTGTATTGGAATGAGACGATTTTTCATGCGGTTTTATTAGTATGTTTTGTACGCTATATGACTCAATGGAATGTTGTCTCCAGCGTAAACAGTTTCGCACACACCTACGGCAGTCGTCCATACAACAAGTAAGTAAATCATATTCTCTAGAACGAACTTTTCACGAACTATTGATCAATCATATGTGCAATAGGTCCATAGGCCCCCGGGAATCACGAATTTTGTCAATTTTCACCTTGGGCGAAGGATCGCATAATTATCACCACGCATTCCCTTGGGATTACAAGGCAACAGAATCGATTCTCAAGCATTTCAGTTTAACAACGCTCTTCATCGAGGCATGTGCAAAACTTGGATTGGCCTACGATCTCCGAGAAGCTTCACCGGAACTTGTGGAAAAAGTTATTCGTCGCATAGGCAGCAAATCCCGGAATCAATGAATTGTCAATCGTATTCTGATACTGTGAATTTCATAAACAAAACCGTTGGCGATAAAAAAATTCAACAAATAAATAGACAAACCACAAAACTGAGTTTTTTTCGGTCGTCTTTCTGAGTTGAAATTCTTTTTTTCTGCGTGGAAGTAATCACCCTGTATATTAGTCGAGTACAAATTATCCCAGTCCTCATTGTCAGTAAATGTACTCATGTTCCCACTGTAAAGTTTCAGGGTTCGAAATTCCAAAATCGAAATTCACGGATCGAGAGGAAAAGATTCTTGATTACAAATCTAGAATACCTTCAATGTGGTTCAATCGATACCTTGTTTGAGATTGATCATAGCCTACTATTCGTATGTCTGATCATCTTATCATACTTGCGTGTCCTTGAATTTAACATTCGTAGGCGGTGGAACAAACTGCGATACTTTAATTCGTAATACTTGTTGATGGTATGCGAGACTGCGTACGCAACCTGAGGTGTCAGGCGGAAACTGAATATAGTATACCAGTCATTACCAGCGAACCGGTTGATGTAATGTGAGGGATAATTATGTGAAAAGGTGTTTGCAATTCAATCACTTAAGTGACAAAGGCCGGGGTCTCTTAAAAATTGAAATAATCCAATCGCTCTAATTTATGAACCACATTCCACTCACAATTAGGCGAAAGTACTTTGAATGTTGCTGAAATATGTTAACTTCCGAAGGATTTCTCATTTTAGCACAATAGCGATATTCGAAGTTATGCGAATTCCAACCACTTCATTGTTTACGCCAGCAGCATTTTATTTCAATTCCAAGAAACAAAACTGAGTCGTAAAGAGAGTCAGGACAATCATATGAAAAATTGCGCATGCAATCCAAGAGGTGGAGGGTTAGGTTAGACCCAGGTCGGATTGGCTCGTGTATAGTTCAGAATATTGCGAATTGACCCTCGAATACATTCGATTTTTCAAAGCCAAAAGGCGTATGACCTATTCAGTCACGCGTACATCGCGATTATTGCCATCTCTGCGAGAATGGTCACTATAAATTTGGTGGCGTGGATCCCTGTGCCAGAAAATTGATTGAAGCCCCTAAAAGTTAAGGTTACGCCCTCCTGGTTTCTAGCTATCGACGTAGTCGTCAGCTTTCTTCACGGATAAAAATATTTAAGTATTTAACAATTTCAGCCAGTCAAGCTGTGTCAGCTAGTACGTTACATTTTGGGTATTAAATTCAGCGGGTTCGGCAGGTTAACGCAAAGGGGCCGGTTGATTTATACATATATTCGCGTAGGTTTTACAATTAGTATAATTTTTTTTTAAACGTTATCTATTGAAATAGGTCCTCTTGAACGAGAGGGAAATAACTCCAAATTATTGTGACACAATAATTTTTTAGGTCGAATAAATGCGATTAATTCTCGACAATCCGTGTTAATTTTCTACAATTCATAGATCAATTCTCAATAATTCCGGTGAATCTTCGATGATTCAGGTTGATGTTTTTAATTTACGATCAATTTATACAATTCGATTTAAGTCAAACAATTCAGATTAATCCATTTTCATGCGAATGAATAATAGACTTAATATATGACCCATTGTACGTTTATTCAACGAGTTATTCCCCCCTCGCTCTTGAATGAACACATAAATAGAAATAGATCGGAAAACGGCTGAGAGTATAGCTGTGTGGATCCAACGTGAAACAATCACGTCTCGTTGATGTACCGAGTTTTTGATGGGCATTTGTCGAATAATTTTACAGTCCATGTAGAGCTTCGACTTGGTTGATAATTAGTGGATTAAAAATTGATCGATTCGACTCATCAGTGCTAAACATCCTACTCCAGAATTTGATTCCGATAAATCCTACCAAAAAAAAAATTCTCGAAAACATCCTATGTTACATCTGAGAATTTTTGACCGAAACTTAGGTCAGTGTAACACTACTGCGCCGAAATTCGTAAATCAAAGTGATATTCATCATAATTATTAATTCATATAATTATATATTTGGAAACTGGAATTCGAGCGAATTTTCGGATAGGATCTTTTCGTCAGTGGGTTAATTCAAAGCAACCATTTTTCATTACAGTACTGCACTGAATTGTAGCCGACAATTTCGGGTTTGAATCGCTGGATTACGGTCGAATCGGACCGAAAAGAGAGCATATACGATTACCAAGGTCGGTTAATATTTACGCAGCGTTTTCGAGTGAATACCTAGAACTTAAACGATAGCTGCAGAATGAGTGTAAACGAAGATGTAACTCAACTATTGGATGCCAAACGTGACGAAGTAACCGATGCAAAACTCCCGGAATTGCCATCGTGGAGTGAATGGAGAAGACGAATTGATTGGTTCAACTTGTTGTACCTCGGATTTTTTCATGTTGGTTACATCGTGTCCATTATTATATACGTTTTTGGACTATATTCGGAGCCAGTTAAATGGCAGACGATCATCTGGGGTGAGTTAGAGTTTGGATTGTTGAAAGTGCAAAGAGGGATTCGGTGATATCATACAAATATCCACAATAATATTTCAGCGGTCTTCATGTACTACGTATCGGGTCTGGGTATAACTGCAGGAGTTCATCGCCACTGGTCTCATCGTACTTATAAAGCGAAACTTCCGTTGAAAATAATTCTGATGATTATGTATTCGATTGCTGGATCGGTAAACAATATGAAAAATCTCCGTAAAGTATCGTTAAGATCGAATCGTCTGAAATTGACCTTATGTTATTAATAACACTCATTTGTTACCTGCAGTATCCAATTTTCTACTGGACAAAGGACCACAGAGTTCATCACAAGTATTTTGACACTGTTGCGGATCCCCACAACGTGAAACGAGGATTTTTTTATGCACATGTCGGATGGATTCTTCAGAAAAGACATTCCGAATATCTTGAGAAAGCAAGAGAAATTGACTTGTCAGACTTAATTGCTGATCCAGTCGTGATGTTCGAGAAAAAGTAGGTTGTTGGTGGCCATATTAGCATGAATTTTTTTTACCGTACATGATCTTATTCGTTTAAGATTTAATTAGATACAATTCTATAACAAAATTTCCGTAGGTACGTCGCAGAGCTCAGATTATTATTTTGTTTTTTCCTCCCGACGATAATTCCTATTCTGTGTTGGAATGAGACGATTTTCCATGCGGTCTTATTATTGTGTTTTATCCGCTATATGACTGCATGGAATGCTACCTCAAGCGTCAACAGTTTTGCACACATTTACGGCAGTCGTCCATACAACAAGTAAGTAAATCATATTTTTTAGAATGAACTTCTCACGAATTATCGATCAATTATATGTGCAATAGGTCCATAGGCCCCAGGGAATTACCGATTCTGTCAATTCTCACCTTGGGCGAAGGATCGCATAATTATCACCACACATTTCCTTGGGACTACAAGGCGACAGAGTCGGTTTTCAAGCATTTCAGTTTAGCAACGCTTTTTATCGAGGCATGTGCGAAACTTGGATTGGCCTACGATCTCCGAGAAGCTTCACCTGAACTTGTGGAAAAAGTTATTCGTCGCATTAGCAGCAAATCCCTGAATTAATGAATTGTCAATCTTATTCTGTTATTGTGAATTTCATAAACAAAACCATTTGGCAATAATAAGATGCAGTAAATGAATAGTTAAACCACAAAACTGAGTCTTCTTCAGTCATCTTTCTAAGGTCAATTTTTTTTTCCATTCCGTGCGAGTAATCAGCCTGTATATTAATCAAGTACAAATTATTCTAGTCCCCATTAAGTGTACTTATGTTCTCACTGTAAAGTTTCAGGGTTTGAAATTCTATGGTAATATATTTTGTATGTCCGATCATCTTGTCATCAGTCAGTATGAAAAATTATATCTGTTTTGTGCAATGCATGTCCTTGAATTTCGCATTCGTACTGGAGACCGTACGTGACCTGGGGTGTCAGGCGGAAACGGAGTGTATACGTTAATTTGAATTACATCCCATTAACACGCTACAATCATTTGTAAGTATCCCACTTATTGATCACCAACTGCTAAATCAATCCAATGGGAGGGATAATGGTGTGTAAGTTGTAAGGTTTTTGCAATTCAATCACTTTGGTAATAAAGGCCAGAGTCTCTGAGAAATGGAAATAATCCAATCGCTTGAATTCACGAATCACATTGTACTCACAATTAGGCGAAAGTACTTTGAATGTTTCTGAAATCTGTTTACTTCCGAAGGGTTTCTTATTTTAGTACACTAGCAATATTCAACGTCATGCGAATTCCAACCACTTCATTGTCAACGTCAGCAGTATTTTACTTGACCTCTGTATTATGTGCGAAAGTGACGCAACTATTCGTCATTCTGTTACAGATTCGTCCGCTGGGACAATATATCTATGCATTCGTTGACCGCCTTCAGTTTTCTGATACCGCGATTATCGCACATCGATTTCGACTTTTGGATTTAATGTTTGAATTCTTATGAATCCAATTTATGCAAATATTCGAATTTTGTCTTGATGTATAATTCAGTCGATGGATTCATGTTTCCAAGGTAAAGATACGTACGAATAAATCAGAATACTGCGAAACAAAAAATGTTAATCTTTGGCCTCAAATCGCGATTTTTCAAACGCTGTGGCTTTAGATTTTTTTTTTCGACTTTGGGGACAAACATTACATTTCTTTTCCAAGGTATCCCGATGAATTTTGAGCTCAGATATCCAGACCTGCTAACCGAACTGATTCATCGATTGCAATGATCGAATTATCGCCAATTCGCCAATTTTTTGCTTTTCGGAACGAATCTTTTAATTATGCGAAATAAATTTTTCTCATACAACGAAGACACCAAGAGGATCTATGTACCGTTCGTGGTCAATGCTTCACTTTGAATAGCTATCTCATTTTCCACACTCAAAAGCAACTGTACATTCAACAGTTTCATAATTCATGATACGGCCTATTCGATTCGTCGGACCAATTACAGTACTCTGCGCGTACGTGTTGTAAAAACATGTACGCGGGTATTCCGTGTATGATTGGGTACACAGTGTGTTCTATTTTAAATAAAAAAACATTCGAATAATTCGATAACAATTTGCAAAAAATGATTTTCATTAAATCTGTAGGATTTCATGAGAGCGATATCGATTCGTAAAATCAGGTCGCGGTCTCGAATCGTTTTCAGGATAATCAAGCTCTCGTTTGAACCGAAACACCCTGTATATTCCATTTGTTCATCAGACGTCGAGTAGCCACGTATAGCACACGCATACATGTGAATCGGATTAATCTAAATCAAACGCGATCATAGCGATTGTAAAGCGCGTTATCGACGATACGCCGATCCTCGTAGCTCTCGAATATTCGGAAACTGTATACAGAGAGCGTCGAGCGGTGCTGGCTGTAATTATTTCCATGAAACGATTAGATGAGATATAGAGGGGCGAGAATTTTACCGATGTGAAAAGGGTGCGAGCTGAATTAAGCCCTGGTGCATCCGTAATACTCTTGTCTGGTTGGTGGGTATATAACCTATGGAAGGTGTAGATCCGCAAGCCACACAGATTCCTTTGATCTAAATTTCCACATCAATTTATACTGCTGCTACAATTATGGAAACGTTAGATACCCCTAATACTCACACCATATCGATTTTCACAAAAATTTCATCCCATACACCTTTTTTCTAAATATAATGCGGTACATTTATATCCCGCCGGAGATATTCTCACAATTAAAAGATGATCGAGTTTGAAGCCCTGTTTTATACCACCAGGGTCATCAACGCAAAACTCTAGACACCGTCTAGATGTATTTTGAAACTTAATCATCGTGGAATTAATTTCAATTTAGATATATTTACTGAAGCGTTAATTGATTTCGCAAACTCCGTACAGGAGGTGTTGAGCGTCAACTCAACGAGGTCCTTCACTAATCCTCACTACTTTTTATCTGTCTTCCTTTCCTCTCAAAGCATTTTGAGTGGACAATAAAACATCATTGTATTCGATTCTCATGGCGTCATTATAAAAACCAACAATAACGAAAAAATGATAATTATGGCCAAATGATGAAAAAAAATTATACATGAAGTATAAAATACAAATGATTATGACTCCCGTGGAGCGTTCAGTTCTTCAAAGTAATTAAAATTAAATTTTAAAATCTGTTGACTCGCATAAATAATTTTTCTCTACCTTCTTTCTTCTTATACGGAATATATTCTTCATCTCTGTCCAGCTCGTTATGTACAAATTGTCAAACGTCCTCGCTCGTCAATTATTTGAGAGCTGCAGCCCAGTAATCAATTTCTTGGGCTCTTCATTATTTTTCTATTTTCTTTTCTTTTTTTTTTTTGTTTCTGTAGTTTTTCATGGGAACATTAGAGTTTGCCCCGACAAGGTAGATTCAGACAAGTGACGATATATAATTGCTGCTGATTGTGAGTGAATATATGAGAGGTATATAATGGATAGAAAAGTGCAGGAACCTGGGAGCACTCAAACTTAACAAAGAATGATACTAAACATGAAGAGAAAAATTCATTTTCAAACGCATCATTTTTCCAACGAACTCTGTTGTTTGTGTAACGCGAATACCGCAAATTTCTCTCTGCGCAATTCCCATCCCTTTTTTTCTTGCAGGTTATACCGGAACGATACTCGGTGCTTTACTATCACTACTACTACCTACTCTCCGTGCACCGAGTCATGAAGCAAAAGTGGTTTATTGATCTACCCCCTCAATAGTTCACCCAACCATTCATTTTCTCTCTCACTCTCTATCTCTCTGTACATCTCTCTTTTTTTCTTCTCGTTTGACTCTCTGATAAGTACAAATAGTAGCTACCCGCGAACAGGTCTCTGCAACGTTCTATTTCTCCCATCCCTCCAACTTCCCATTTTCATGCCACTCCTCTCCCCATATTATAACTATATAATCCGTATCCGAATCCCCTAGAGGGTATGAAAGTCTTCCTGTCCCATGCAGCTTCCTGGCTGCGAATATCCAACTACCACTTAAACATAAAAAGAATGAGAGTTCAAAAATCACAGACATAAAATAGATGCCATGTAAGCAATTTCAAACATGATTCGGTGCGACAGACCTTTCGAAAATACGGTACTTAAGGTAATAAAAATTTATACAGAGCTTCGGTAGAGAGTAAAAAAAGTTTTTATCATTTTTGATTCTATCTCTTCGCTCAAAATTTATCTTGTTGAGAAGTGAAAAGCAAAAAATCGGTGTAAGGTACGTATGTGCAACACAGGAAAGAAGAGCGTGGTTTCTTCGCGTGAAATCGAAGGAGCTTTGATCGATGAGAAAAAAGCAAGTGAGAAAATCACTATTCTATTTCTTCACGGTTCACTAGGCCCAGTTTATTATCTCCCTCCCCCCTCCCCTCCCTATCTCTCTTTTTTCCGAGTCTCGAGATTGGAAAATTGACGTTGAGAAAAAAGAATGAACCCTTTAAAATGGCGCCGAAGAGATATTCGATTCACGGAAGTTCCGGTTATTGCCAAATCATACAAAATTATTCCGGAAGTACCAACAGTCAACATCTTGATGCTGCACACAACGTGTGTGCTTTATTATACAACGATTCGAGATTTCCGAAATTATTATGCTTTTCGCAAAATTTATCCAGGGAAAAGTTTAGGGATGACTGGACCACTAGGTAAATTAAACCAATCTGTGGAAAGTACATTACGTGCTCTATACTTTTGTATAGAACGGTCCAATTTACTGGGTAGTCCCCATCATCCCTACTCTCCCTTGTAGATCATATTATCACAATGACGTATATACGTCAGAAACCACCTATACAAGTCCACCTATACAAGTATACATCCTTCACATATATCGGAGAGATGAAACTTCCCTTGGGAATCTTATAACCCAACTACCCCGAGGGCATATCGCTGCTGGATTTGCTGCTGTTGCTTCAGGAATAAATTGCTTGTTATCTACAGCATACGGAAGAATTCATAACTACATTAGCAGATGGATAGTTATTATGTGGGTATACATATGATGACTGTACGAAAAATTTTCATCCCGCATTTCCAAAAAAAAAGAAAGAGAAAAGAAAGTAAGAAATGAGAAAGTCGATTTTCCCCGCATTTCATCGCTGGAGAAACTGGAAGTTGAATTTTCAGTGGAGGATTCAATTGACGATGCGCGATGCCCCGTGGAAGTTTCTTGTTCCTTGAAGTGGCAAAGTGGAGGAACAGGAGAAGGGAGAACGTCCCTGGCGGTGAGTTCCAGTGTCACCTAAACTCGGAGACAACGTTCCTGAATTATTGAGTAGAATTCAAGTCCAACTGCCACCGAGCAATGTAGATCGACAAACACGTTTCTGACGAGAATTTCCACACAACCCTTCTCACGATAGATTGAACATTTTGACAGCTGATAGATCTTTCAGTATACTATATTATAACATTAACTTTGCAAAGAATTTCAGAATATAGTTGGAGCTGTTCCATTGAATGTGTAGAGAGGGAGAAAACATAATTACGTGTAGCAAAAATTAAGCTGGCGTTTTGGAAAAATTTCTTCATTTTTGAAAAGGAAAAAGAAAATGAATTTCCAAAATTCTGAATACATTTTGCCAAGCTAAAATATTACTTACTCCAGAATGTGTTTTCTCCCCAACCGTAAATGTTTTTCCAAATTGAGATTTGAAGTGAAAAAATAGACTCCAACATGAAGAAAGTAAAAAAAAAAACAAAAAAGAATAAAATCATACGTAATTTTGTTTTTCTTAGCGATGGATTTGAAGAGGACATTTCGTAGTACGATTATACGCACATATACATTTCTGTTCCGCAGAGAAAGCCAACGGTAGCTTTAGGTAAGAATGATAATTAATCACGAGTTGTTCGAGGACGTGTATGTGCACTCACATACATAGAAGTCCTGGGGAGAGATGCCGTGAACCCGAAGAGATATGACTACGAGCGAGAGATAGAGAGAAAAGAGAAAGGACGAAGGGCGGAGGGATTTCTCGGATGATAGTGGACTGCGGTATTCGTGCGGTGGACAGGCGGTGGGCAAACCGCCAGAATAAACCTAGCTGAACAATCAATCTCAACGTGTGCAGCAGGAGTATCCGTGGGGCTACCTGAAACAATTTGAGAGGAAGCAGGGGAAAAAAGTCAAAAAAATTGAAGAAAAAAAAATAGAAAACGGAATAATAAAACCAGTTCTTCATTTACATTTCTTTCCTGGATCCTCTTTTTTCTTCTTCTCATCCCTCCGCATTCCATTTGTCTGCTGTGTATGTATAATGAGGTTCCTTCCAAAAGAGCGCAGGCAGAAAATTATACAACAATGTCCCGTGCACTTGACTTTTTCATTTCTCCTAATTTTTTTTCTCTTTCTTTTCATAGATTTCTTTTCGGAATCACGTCGAGGTTACTAAAAAATGTTGACATGGTTTCAGTATCCCAATAAAACGTATATCTATGATAGCAGACAAGTCCAAAATCGCAAATTGCATGAGAAAAGTGCGTGACTGATTCAACTAAATTCTGATGGTTATCTCATTTATGTACCGTGAAAGCACACGTTCTTTGTATTTTGTTAGAAGGATACATAGGGAAAAGAAATGAAAAGCGTCAGGAGAAAGAGTGGCCCGTTTTAAAGCCAAGTGTCAGACGAAGCGGAATAGAATACAATGGGGTCCTTATAATTGACGTTTCGATCATTCACAGACTTACGGTGTTATGCTATGTACACGCTCCCGATATCTTGGCAGCCTCTTACTTTTCGAATAATAGGAAAAGAGTTCCTGCAAAAACATCGAAAAGTAATCAGGAAAATATCGCCAACAGATTTGTACTTAACGGAAACAAGCTCCTGGAAGTCGGTATAGTTACTCGAATAATGAAAGGTAAGAAAATTGAACATTGGAAATCTAAGATGAAAGAATTGTTACCTTATATGAAAGTGCAAACTCACGATCAGCGTGACTCGAGTTTCATCTTTGAGTATTTTTTGTTGACCTTCTTTCTTATTTTTTTTGTTTCCTTCTTTCAATTTGTGCGACAGCAGTTTGCGACCGATATCGACTTTATAGGAGCAATATAGGCGAAAAGTTCTTGCAGAGTATTATAAAGCAGACATAGGTACAGCTAAAGACGTACTATTTCACAGCAGTAGTATGTACTATGTACTACCTAGGTAAAGGTAGCGTGGAATAGACGCCTTTGATTTTCTCTATTTTTAACTGTAACCAGCTAGTAAGACTAACTCCACGTTGAGATGAACGAGGCTCGAATGCTCGAGGGTTGTTCTGCGGTTAACCTGACCTGACCCGGCCCCCAGCTGACCTAATCATCTCAGTCTTCGGAAGAAATTCTATTCTTTTTCTTCCCGTTTGTAGCTTACCTGAAATCAGCTTTACTGTAGTAGACATTTTACTGCCCCGAAGAAGAAACGAAGGCTTCAGGGGAAAGGGAAATGGGGGCTAGAAATATACTCGGGTGTTGCCTCAGTTCCTCTCTTCTCACCGGAAACCAACTCCGGGAGCTTCTGAACTATTCGCCTTGATATTTCGCCTTGATCTTACCAGCTCTTTACTATATGTATATATACCTATTTACACTTGTATATCACACTCATCGAGCTACATGCCCGGAAATATACCCGCCGTAGGAATTCACGGAAAAATGTCAGCGAAATAACAACAAACGCAACCACGGAAGAATGTGGGTCGGTCTTCCTAAATCCAACACAGGTTGTAATTTCATTGTTCGCCATTTTTTGTAGAAGTATGGCCAATTTTCATCAACTATGAGATATTACATTACATTTTACTTTTTAATCAATTCTTGAGATGCATCGGATTTTCAATATTCGGTGTAGGAATTGATTTGCCCAATATAGGTAATTACCTCCCCGAATAGTTTTCTTATTCTTTTTTTAGTTTGTTATTTCTTTTTCAACAATTCAGCTTTCTAAGGATTATGTTTTAAAATCATTAGAAAATCGTCATGGCACTGATTCCAGCAAGAATCTATCGATTCAAGAAGACTGAAAAAAAAGAACAAGGTCTGGCCACGAAATGTGAACGTTATACTATCTTTTCACCGCAGAGATTTGTAATTTTAGAAATAGAATTATGAATATAAGTGCGAATGTGTTATACCTCGAGTTTTAAATAAGAAAAGGTCAATAAGTTTCTGGGTCACAGGTCACTAGTGTCCCTGAGCGATGATGTTCGTTCTTGATGACGTACAACGTGACCTAGTTGCCCGTACGCTGTATCACCTCAACGCCACAACGACGGATGCTGTGCTCCAGGGATTTGAAGTTCACGGTCATTTTAACACCCCACGAAATCAATGACAGGAAAAAATAAAGAACCAACGAAATCATCCTATCGTGACTTCTGCACATCAATTTCGCCCAGAGTCCTGAACGATTACAACACCCGCTTTACTAGAAAAATGAAATTGAATTTTTCTCAAATTATGGAAACCCGGAAGTTTGTACGAAAAATTCAACTCTCACCTACGAATATGTCCGCGAGATCCCGTTGAGGGGTCCCGCATTTCCACATTTTTTCTGCCGGAAAATGCGGGCTATGATACGATACCGTGTAATGTTTTTTTTTTGGTGTCTCTACAAGGTAAGTGTCAATTTTTTATTTTTAGTCTCTGTAAATCTACTCCGTTGAATAAACACACTAAATTTTTATAGGAAGAGTGTAGTAGAGTGATGTAATGAAAAGCCAGCAGTGTTTGTACGACTGTATATATGTATTATATAATACATACATACTTATACATATAAGTATACCTATATAGCGATGAAGGACGAACAAAAGCGACTTGTTTGCTTTTCGACTGTTCACCGTTTTTTCCTGGAGGCACTTCCGTTATACCTTCTGTCTTCTTCACGAGTAGAAGGACCGCTTCCCTTTTTACACGACTGATAAATTCCCTCTCTTATCTGCATCTCTTCCCGAAAGAGAGTTCAATTTTTTTTCCCTCTCATTCCTTCCCTAACTCCTCCGTTTTAAAAACAAAGAACGCAAGAAAGAAAATAGAAAAAAGAAAGGCAACCGCACCCCTCGGGACCTGTCCACACAGGCACGTAAAGAAGGAAAAAAAGATATCAACCTACAGACTCGCCTATATAGATGTGCCGAACGAGATAGCCTGCGGTGTAATAATCGCCAAAATCAGCGACTATAATTCGACTGGTATAACGTGATAGGGGTTTCCATCCGCACATTGTATACGTACCACCACATACATAATAACCATTCCATATAACACCTATGTAATATGAACATAATCGATCGATCGTCCTGCAGAGTGACGTGCGCGCGGCAGGGACCTAGTTTTGTCCGTCATATATAGGCGAGTACCGTGTTATAGGGTGAGATTTTCCACACCTCTGTCTGTATAATGTAGATTATATATAAGGTGATTTTGGGCAAACCAGACAGTTACGGGAAGGCCCGAAATTCTTCAGATCAAGTATCGTGGCAAAAGATGTTCGAAAAGGGGCTGTCAGTTGAAGAATCATAAGTATATCGGTACGGTGAAGTCATTCGTTCTTCGTTATTCGTGCAGCGATATTTGATACGAAATAATTTCGTCCTGATGCAAAAATTCTCGCAATTATTCTTCGATATCTCACTGTATTGAAAGAAAACTCTGCAGAGTAAATATTATAGCAGGAAGCAACAGCGGCGGATAATAACAGCCCTGGTGACGATTGTTATCGCATAATGTTGTCTCCACTATCACGATCCCACGCTGTTTAACTGTCCTTGACACCGCGAGAAAAGGAGAAATTCTTCTGTATAATAATTTACACCGCTTGACAGACGCTCTGTTGGGGGAAAAACTTTTAATAATGATGATAACGATAATATTAATATTAATAAAAATGATGATGATGATGATGATGATGATGATGATGATGATGATGATGATGACGACGATGATGATGTAGCGAAGGCAAGATATAATGGAGATAGCGACTTGCGGGAGAGGGACAATTAAATTTTACGTGACTTCTAAATTTCTTTTTTTTTTACTCAAACTCCATTTCGATGGGAAGATAGATAAAAATGAAATTCACTATAAATTGGCATGTGCCTTCTCGCCCATTTCACCTTTGGCCGTATAAGCCAAGTGGCCGCACGCACGCGAAACGAAAGGCATGCGCGTGTGCAAAACGATCGACTCATAGAAAAGCTCAAATAGAATACATATAATATGTACGCCTGTTTATTAGCCACGGTTAGCTATTGGAATAAATAAATCTGGGCCAAACAGCGAACTGTAAATGAGGCAGCAACTGCGCCCTTACGAGTAAGTAATATCATGGATATCAATATATCTATGGTAATATATAGTACCTGTTGGGTGATACGTATTTACCGCGATTCAAATCGACTGAGAAAATCTACTGCAAGCTTTTGGAATTTTTCGAACTAAGAATTGATCCGTTTTCTCCGAGTTGCTAACAACTCTTTTTACAAACCATCGATTGAAAATCTTCGATAATTTATAAGACGACTTCGTTATCAATTAAATGACGCGGATAAGAAGTAGAATTAAAGAAAAAAAGGCAAAAGTAAGTTGGCTCTCCAGCCCCACTAATCTCGTTAATTGAATCGTGATTGAACATCAGATTTCGAGAATAACTATGTAATTGTTAATTCGAGCGTGATTGGATTTGCAACAAGAATGAAGTAATATAATTCTTGTGGAAGAATTGAATATGTATTCTCGTTACGTAAGAGCTGAATAGACATATACATTATTTCACCGTATAAAATCTTTTATATATATTTCAAATTCCATCTAAAATAATTTATTTTCAAATCGAAACTATCATAGTTTTCATTTTTTCTGCGTAAATCATTCCGTGATGCGAAACGTACGACGTAGGTATTCAAAAGTAGCCAATTTCAATGTGCACGTTACGAAAACGATATTTTCATTTGAAAAAAAAAGAAAAAAAAAACGTTTTACAAATTTATCACCTCGAAATATAATTGCCACAATAACCCGGCTGTTCGTAGTAGACGAAACGAAATTAAGCGCAAAATAATGAAATACTAACGATTTCATTCATTCGCAACCATGTACCTTTACAGTATTATATACGCGTATGCGTGAAAATTATTTATACGAACCAGGTTGTCAGGTAGCTATATTGTTAATTGTACCGCTGTGCAAAATGAAGTTATAAACTTAATATAGAGTTTGATTGTCGTTGCAAAGCTACTTTACGAGAACAGTATATGCTATTGTGCGAGTTAGGTCCGTGGTTGGCACGAACGAACGTTGACATTAATTTGAAGTTACTTCGTTAGTCGCCACACCCCGCATCACCACTCCTCTTTGTTTTCGAATTTTCAAACGATTTTCTCATTTTACGACAATAATGATCAAGTCGAGCTGTGTAAGTATAACCCGCATCGTAGCTATATCGCGTTAATTACTAATTATCACCCGCTTCGTTATCATAATCAACATAAAGCGAATTTTCCACCCCGCCAAAATAGCGAATATAGACGGCAGCCCAAATGAAATTCGATAAAACGACGAATAATGGGCAGAAAACAAGTGGGAGGAAAAAAGATTTCAATGAAAGAAAATCGTCGCAATTAGAAAAATTGTACTCTCATATATTTTTAAGGGTTTTTTTGATTGTGAGTCATAGCGCGTCATTGCACAGGTATTCTTCACATTAAACGACCCAGATTTTACGGCGGCTGGAGGATCGGCCATAGAGTATAGTTACTCCTCTAAATCCCGGTGCTCGTGGAAACATATCCTTTTAGTGCTAATTGCTCTGACGAAAATTTTTACTCTCATCCCATCTTCATTCCCCCTTTCCATTTAAAAGAGAACTTGACGACCTTCGAAGTTCGACTAAACTTTTCTCGCTCAAATGGCGCTTATCAAAGGGGCCGTATATGTATATAGTGCGTTCATCTAATCTTGTCAAAATTCGAAAAGCTGAATTAATTTTTTCAAAATCAACCTGTGAATCGATTCCAAATTTTTTTATATTCAAGTCTGCGCAAAAGATTTTTCCATCACCCTAGCGTGAGCGTAGAATTGTTTGAGAAACTGATTTTTGGCTAACTGATTGTGAGTGAACTGAAAAATGAAAGAAAAGAAAAAAAAAATACTTGTGCGGTCTAGAAAAATCATGCGGTTATCTAAAGACATTGAGGATGTTTCTCCCTTTTATGATTTAGTTGCAGCACATGTCCTTCGTACCAGCTTATAACGGCGCGTGGAAAATTTCTGGACAAATTATAACGGGCGGCGCGCATAATCCCGAGAACCCAACGAGGATGTAAACCTTATTAATCTCAGACCGAAGCGAACCTAGCGAACCCTTATTTTATGTAGGTAGAATGGAAGTATTCTGAAGCGAATACGGTTGGTTGGACTTTTATGTGGAAGCCCTCAGAAATCAATATTTAGCAAACGTATATCATGTACTCTCTTAACTTGGTGAACGTTTATCCGAGAGAACCTATCTGTCTTAAACGCGATTGAAAATAATCCCTGCAGGAAGAGAGAAAAAAGAGAGAGGAAAAAAAAGAAGTGTGCTTGACGCGTGTTTGAGAATATCATGAGCTCGACCGCCGCGATGTGAAGCGTGTTTCTTTTTATACAACGATTTTATTTGAGAATCTATTTTTTTAATTTCGGAAAAAAGGGATCAGAAGGATCACGATCCAGAATGATGAGAGGATGTTTAAAAAATGGAATTGTTGGAGGTTTAACGAGAAGAGCTTTTGACGAAGTGTGTATACAGGATTGAGAGAATGAAGGGGATCTGTCTGAGTCCTAAAAAAGTGAGTCAAAATTAAAAACGCTCCGGTGCAGATTTCTCCGCTTCCCTGATTCGAGCAGAGTAACCGAGTGGGATTCCTGGGAATTTATTAGCTCCCGAAAAACACGTTGACGATATATATAAACTCCTTTTTCTACACCCTAACACCAAGGGGTAAAAATCATCGGGGAGTCAAGCTACTACTTCGGGATAATATCTAAAGGGTGATACGTTTCAATTCGAAAATTGATAACACGGGAAATCATTCATTCTAAGGATTTTGATAAAATAATGCAAACGAAGCGATAACGATCTTACGCGAGGAAAATTTCTCTCGCCCCTGAAAAGCTCTTCGCGGTGAGAAGAATTATTCTTCATTTCTCACGATGTCCAATGGATGTGCATAATTATAATAAATTCGATGAATTGGATTGAAACTCCGGAAATCGACGGCGAATAACTGAACTCCGAAAAACCTGCGTTGTCAGTATAAATAGGCACCGCGATTAATTAAAGCTAATTGCAATCATACCCCGATTATCGACCGGCGATTGGAAACGGTATATCGGCTAATGTATACGTACCTATATATGTATAGGTATACAATAAACTTCAATTATTCCACCCCTGAATAATACATTATCAATTCGCGCATTCAAATGTTGAATTGAGACGTATATTAATAACAGTAATTGATCAATGATCCGGATTAAAAATAGATTATCGATTTTTTTCAAATAGTCTTGAGTATTCTCCAAAAACTGTCGGATCGAACTGAAGGTTGACTCGAGTGCTGAGAAATACCTTCGAAATGGGAATTTTGAATAAAAAATTTGTCACCCTAACGTTTGGATATATGCATCCGGCAAATTCTCACCCCATTTTTTAAAAGGGTAAACCGTATAGGTACGGTGTACGATAAAGTGAGTAAAGAGGATGATAGGAGAAGCACGCGGTCCAGAAAGCGCGCGGACTCTCCGTGTCCGTGTCACTCTTCCCTCTACTCTTCGCCCTCTAGCTCCCTTTCTCTTTTTATTTCGCTCTCTGTCTTTCTCTGCTCTCCCTCTACTTCAGTGGATCAATACAACCACCACTAAACCACTGTATCCACTAGCCGTGTGCTGTCCTCTCATCT
The DNA here is from genome assembly GCA_963978495.1 of Athalia circularis. Classification (NCBI taxonomy): domain Eukaryota; kingdom Metazoa; phylum Arthropoda; class Insecta; order Hymenoptera; family Athaliidae; genus Athalia; species Athalia circularis. The sequence continues at coordinate 22,467,731 of OZ021699.1, forward strand.
CCGGTTTGCATCCCTTAGGATTTACGGATAAAGAGAAATCCGATGGACCGTTTCGCTATACTGCAGATATGACAAAATGAATATAATAACATATAGTCGTTATATCATCACGCGTAATCCTTTCTCGCAACTCCTGCAGAGGGATATACCGTTGCGCGTTGGTTCGAACCCCTTCGGAAGCACCGGAGGTACTGATAAAAAACAAAAAAATTAAAAAAATAAATAAATAAAAAAACAAGAATTCGCCATGGAGATCGAAATCGGATACGGACATACGGAACTCCAAAACCTATAGGATACGTACTGACGGTAGCTTGGCAGACTCAAGATTGTAACTAGAACTGCAAGTATTACCAGCTCCACTTTTCATTATAATTATCATTATTATTAATATTATTTTCCTAATTTTTTTCCCCACTTGATTTTTTCCTTAATTAAATTTTCTCAGTTGAATGAGATTTTTATTTCAAACTCACGTGATATTAATAAGAATATGAATGAAGAAACTTGAAAAGAAAATAATTGCAGGACACGTGATTCAAATTAGTCGTCCATCGAGCCTTCTATGGCAGCGCGGGTGATTTGACCTCGTACTTTAAACAAACGTCTGGTAAATAATAAAAATAATACCTAACGACGATAACAATAAAAAGTTGTCAATTATTTTCCGAAACGAGCAACAAAAAATGCTCGCTCCAAATCCGTCCGCTCTCACTCGAGCACCTCGTACAAGGACGACTAATTTCAGAAGACTCAAGTGATCAACGGTGCGCATCGTGAAATCGACGGAACAGGATTTGAAAATTTGAGAAAATAATAAAATAAAATAAAATTACATCGATGTACAGAACATTTCCAACTGGACACTTTTTTCACATCACTTTAATTTTACGCTCCAATTTATATATACGATCAAAAACGATGTCAAATATAAATGATCAGAGTTTGCTTTAATGAAACTGTTATTTTTAAAAAATTTATTTATTTGTTTCTTTATCAGTTTGAATTTCGAGAATGAACGAAACAAAAAGTATTTCTCTATAATTCTTTTATTTTTCTAATGCATCCAATATGGGATGTGAATATACGTATATATATATGTATAATATATATGTAAAAAGAGAAAGAGAGAATGGATAAATCGGGGAATATCGCTCGCAAGCAGATATCGCATATATGGTTCATTCTTGTTGGAGAAAAGTTTTCAGATTTATCTTGGCCAGACGCAAAACTTTTAGGATCACTTTAAAAATTTTCCCAACTACTCGAGCAATATTCAAAGATTTATACGCGTTATATTTAAGCCCGTAAAATCGCTAAAAATTCTTGAAGTATGTATGTATATTCACAAAAATTATAAAAATCAATTATTAGAACTGAGGACAGATGAGGGAATGATTTCGGTCCCCTTCATATTATATCCTCATATACTAGTGAAAATTTTACATTTCCTAACTTCAATTTAGCTTTAAAATGCACGTGTTGTAACCGATCGTACGTATTACATAAACTTGCAATACTTTTTCTGATAAACTTTTTCGAGGTTTTTGACGTTATGAAAAAAGTTTTCAATATGAGAGATCCAGTATGTAGATGTTGCGGAGTTCAGGGATACTTATATGATATCAGATGCGCATCTGTTTTCGCTCAAATTCGACCTATAATTACAACGAAAATCTTCGGCTTTTTTTTTATATTTTAAATAGCTCACTTGAATTAGTTTAAGTAAAAATCTTAAATGACGCATTAGAAATAACTATCCAGTAGAAGGATCGGAGAAAAGAAGAGCTAAGGAGGTTATAATAAGGGTGATCCTATATCCAGATCTAGTTTTGAACTAGGTTATGATCCCGCCGACGATGACTCACATAATTTGATCGCGATAAAGCTCGTCATGTTCAACCGAGCGAGATTTAAAAAATATTCTGCTCATAGCGACGACACTATGGCATGTTAACTGATTCGTTATACATTCCGTACAATAACTTTTTACGATAGTACTGCGGAGACTGCGGTTCGTATATTCCGTTCAAAAGGATGGTTAAAAGCACGCGCTGGTCTAGGAAATAAGAGAAGAAAGAGAAAGAAGCTGCGAAGAAGAAAATGAAGAAGAGGATGAGGATGAGGATGATGAGAGGGCGAAAGAGGCTGCAGGTGGGTGGCGCACCTCATAGTTTGCATCGCGTCAGCGCACGGTCGTCATATCGCGTTTTTCTACCCAAGAGATAATAATGGTAGCGCTTCAAGAAGTGGCAGAGTGAAGACTACCGTGTTTTTTATATCATACGAGAAAATTACACGCAGTTCTTGAGCATATTTTTCTTTCTTTGCAACGACATCATTTTTACTAATTAATTATCGCATACTTCATCGTCTGCATTGTCCTTCTTTTTCTAACGATCTTTTTAATCACATTCGTATATTTTTGAATTTCTTTAACGCTTTTTTGACAAACTAATGAAAAGGTCAAATTAAACGAAAACAGTGCAGTATATAACGGAAAGCTCTGTAGCTATATACCTAGCTATATATGTAGCACATACGTTGCATATAGTATATGAACGCGTAATAATTACGCCCCGTAAACTATCCCCTGCAATGTTAATTAAAGTTATGTAGTCGATTGAAACGCTCGCGTAAGTTATACGCGAATGGAGGACTGCTAAAATCCATGATATAGTTATGTCCCTCGATCCCCGTGGTTTTCCATTTACCTACCTCGGTTGAATTACGAATGCAAATCTCTGTTAGAAGCATTAATTCACCCCGAATAGAAATGCTGGGTGGAATGTTATTCGATTTCATTACGCACGATGTACACAAATCATATAATATTATGCATTCAAAATTCATTCGATTTCTCATTTCATTTGACCAGAAACACAAATTTTCAGGCGCGCCTATTTTACCCTGGATGACGTGCTACGCAAATAACGAGGTGTCAAAAATCAAATTTCATCAAATTGAAAAAAAAAATCACGGCGCGAAAGCTATGTACTGATCTTCACAAGTCAAAATCTTTGTTGGCCGAGACCCTCCCCGATTTCATGACTTTTGACTTTTGAATTTCGTGAATTTTGGAACGCCCGAAATAAATTTATGTCCGTTCGCGACCTTTGCTATAGGATTACTTTATAGTGGATTACTTTTTTGTAACCCAGCATCAATTTGAAAATTAAAGAGTTCAACATTACCACCCTAATGTACGACCTATTTCATGTATGCAAAGTTCCCATCAAATAATGCCGAAAACAATTCATGGGATAGTTTTTGAGAGGTGAATTTCTGCACTGCAGAGCATTATTAGAGAAGTTTCGCATCGGCGGAGAATGCACATTGATCGAAGTGTAATGTTTTTGAAACTAGTCTAATTTTCAGTTCGCATTTAAGCCAATAGTTTTCAAACTTTAGCTTACCTACTTATCGCAAGGTTCCGAGTTCTCAGCATCGTCGAAAGTTCACGCGAGCAGGGGCATAAAATCGATTACATTCTCCAATCGAATTGCGAACTGACATGTGCGAGGGTGAAACATTTTTTCGAATTTCATTAAACCAATATCACAATGAAACGTCGCGATTAAGGCAAGTTTGAAATCGCCGATTATCCGAGGTTTCAAATTCCAATGGATTTCCGGGCCCTCCATAGAAAATCGAGGAGCCACAGGTAAATAGTTAAAGATACATCATTCGTTATTCATCTGCGGCCGTTTAGAGGGCCACATGAGGTGGATACGGGCCGACAATAGGATTCTTTGTATAAATCGGATTGATAGGGGTCGTATTATAGATCCCTGCAGATGTTATCGTGCTCTGAAGATCTCCAGAATCAGCTCTGAAGGAAATAGCTTGAGCTCCCAGCAGCGTCTCTCTTTGGGTATTCGTTATACAGATATACATTATGCACATCTCTTTTTTCACCCTCTCCCCCTAAAACGTTTTTCTCGATCTCTTTCCGCGTGATCTTCCTTTTTTCTTTTCATTTGGAACTAGAGAGAAGCCCCATAATCCTCCTTTTTAATCCCACTCGCTCATTTCTAACCCTTCGCTTTTTATATCCTGCATTTGTAATAGCTTCGTGTGAAAATTAATATCATTATACGTAAAAAGCAAAGATCTGAGCGCTGTAGATCTGCACGAAATTCGGAACAAAAATATCATTTATATATCTTTGTGCAATTAATAATTTATGGATCGGCGAAAAAGTTAACTGAATTATATATCGACTGATTGAGCGTATGCCCACCGTGTAATGAGTTTGTATATTATATCCGGTGCTTTCCGCACAACGATGGGAAAATATTTGTTTTCCAACCTCACCCTGATATACCTATCAGTATAACTCACTTGAGAAACGGTGCAAACGTAAACAAAGCACGCAGCGATCACTAACAAGTCTGAATGTTACCTTCGACGCTTTCGAGCGAGCTTTCGAGAGTAACACTGCGGCTCGAAATTAAGAGCAGACGTGCGCGAAACCCAAATGAGAAATTCTCCGTTTATATAGGTGTATAGACGTGCATATTCCGTCGGTATTAGGTACGGAATTTTGATGAGTGATTTCGCATGGAGATTTATTATTTTCAGATTGGAAGTTATATAGGTACGAACCTGTGCAATAGTCATGAGTAGTATCTTTCGTATCTAGACTACAGAAAAAAATGGAATTTTTTAAACATTTTCGGTACACATGCAAGTCAAAATTCCATTCCGAGTTATTGTTCACTTTTTCGTATATTTTTACACTCTAAAATTGGACACCCTGTACGCCGCATTATAAAATATATTATATACGAAATGCGATTATATAGGAAAGGAGATCAGGATATGATATCGCCTGATATATACACCCGAAGCGAGGGTAATAATGCGTAATAATTCAGAGATTGATTCGAAATACCCATATACATATACATGTATAGTACATACCGCATAGATAAGCCCCGGCAGCGGTTTACGGCGAAATAAAATCTCCCAAAGACCATAAAACACGTGTAAGTACCTATCAGATATACGAGTATAGGTATATGTATAATGTACATGAGTTGTCGGTCAGAATTTCCTCACACATCCACATAAAGATGAAAAAAAATTATACGTATAACGAAACTATACCTACTTTAAAACTTGATCACGTAGAATTTTCTCAAGTATTGCAAGCTGATAACTTCGAAATGTTTCATCTATTTATTGCAGATCTACAAAATACGGTACCCGCAAAATATCCGTGAATGGTAGTGAACTCTGCAGAGGAAAAAAATGAACTTCGCCAGAGCCAGCCCTACGTGTCAATTTTTCTGTCCATCTTTCCTTGGTATTTTCTATCGCGTGGCATGATGTTACGAGTTTATACAGAAAGATAAAATTCCCAAATTTCTTTCCAATTTTGTTCGCTCAGAATTCTCACTTTTTACGTATACCACGTTCCGTGAATAACCGCGAAGGCATTTTTTATCAAGCATTATCGTACACATAGGCAAAATAACTTTGCAAGATATCGATTAGTTAAATTTAAACAATGTTGAAAATGCTTGGATAAGCAAAGGGTAGCTGTGAGGAGAATTAACTCAGAGGGTTGAATAAAATGTACAGAACGTTAAACTAATTTCATTATAAGATCAGTATCGTCGCCATACACCTATGTAGATCTATATAAGTTTACAACCCACCCCTTTAACGATCTGCAGACTTTCCGCTACTTTGAATTTATTCAAACTTCTTCGTTCGATAACTTTATACACCGTTACATCGTGGCTATGTACAAAACGAACGAATTAGGGTTGAATTCCTTAGGTCGCGTTTCTCAACCTGATTATCCAGGTGAAAGATAAGCTGGTAGGTACCTGTGTCGTGTGGTCTCTAAAATTAGTTCTGGTTAATCAAGACCGTACGGAGAGGTCGACTATAACATAGCTATTCTGTTGCAATGGAATGAAACTTGGAGTTCAGAACAATGAAGTTTCTCTAGACGTGGTTAAACTTGGGGGTCGCTATGGTCGCTGTTTTACTACCTCCTTTTTCACCCATTAAGACCTTCGTAAAAGCCATTTTATTCGCTCAGACAGGTGTAGGTCGTACCGAATCTGCGCGTTACATTTTTTACCCTCCGCAACACGACGAGTCACTCGGCTTGCAATTATTTTTACGAATCTCTCGACGTCCAATACCTGTTTTTCTTTTCTTATCAAATTTATTAGATATCAGGTGAAACGTATAATATATCGCTTACAGGGTTGGCCTGTAGGGTAATACACGCTTTGAAAAAAGGGTTCCAAGTTCAAGAGACCCGCCCGCTCTTAACCCTTGAAATTGTAACGAATATCACGAGTAACACGAGAAGGTTTTCGAACATCAAAGTTGTTTTTTTTCCTTTCTTTCTCAGTATTAGTATTATAGCTGAGCTCACCAGAAACCCGAATCAAAATCAGTGTCGTACACGTATTAGTTGCTGCGAAATAATGGGGAGATTTTAACATGGGCTTTGGCATTATACGAATGGTCGCGACGATCGATGTGTTGGTATCAGCAACTTATAAAAGTATAGTTGAAGAACCCCCTGCCCAGAGGCAGGTACCTACTCGAAGATTTTTAGGTGACAAAGGGTTGCTGCTAGATCTTATTTGATACCCCACGAACATGAACGGAGTGTCCGTGCGGAGAGCGTGTTGATTAACAAAATGAGATATCGACTCAACGGCCAATGCTAATTTTAAAACACGCAGTAACGATGCGATTTTTGTGCCACGAAAAACATGCGGTATAATAGTCGAATAATTTCACGTAATGAGCCACACGCAAAATTATCAGACCATCATTGTTAGTTGAAAAAGAAAAAAAAAAATCCTATGTGACAACGTTATACGTTATGTGGGCGTTACTTTTTGATTATCTTCATGCAGATATGATATTTCATTCAAACCGCAACTGGTGTGTTCCCGATTATTTTATTACGACTTTTGGGAATGAGATTTAGTCCTGAAAATGGTCACTGATCAGTAAATCGGTGATCTTGTTCATGCTTTCAAAACCGCTTCCTGACAGCTTTGTATAGCTTTACTTGAAACGACGGGGTGTTTCAATTCTCCAGGTCTTTTAGGCTTTATTCACCCTATACCGAACGGAATATAGAGGATTTCATTGATTTTTTTTCCTATACATATACATGAATCATCGCCTTCGCGAAATTCGTCGAGGACGAGTTATATTTACAGCTTATCCTCGCGTCTAAAAAATCCTTCACGTATCACGTGTGTGCTTTAATATCTCAGACGGTGTCGAAGCAATACTCAATATTGTACAAACGCAAAATAAAATTGACAGACATTGCGATGTAAAAATATCTTGTTGAATCAGTGATAATGAGTCCTATAATAAAAAAGGGGCGTTCATTCGCAAATCGCATTTGCGAAAAATTAGCGACGTAAAACTCGAAAGTTTGTATGAAAAATCATCGAGTGACGCCAATAATTTCGTCCGAACGCAAATCCAAGGCTTTAATATTTTTTTCCTAGAAACTAGGAATGCAAAAAATAGACAATAATTTCGCTAAATTAAGTTTGCTGTATATTAGGCAATGTAACTAATGTACCTGATGAAATTTATCTCTATTGGCGAAATAGCTACTATTATACGTAACAGCATATAAAATGGCATCACTGCAGATATGAAGCACGCTATGTGTATAATACAGCTGTGTACGTACGTTACGAACGTATATATACGGGGCAAAGTTAGGTGCCCATCAACGGATCGTTGGAATATGCGACTGGCTTATCGCGTAGAACGGAACTGCTCCGCTTCAACCTAGCTAACAAGCCATATTTGCTTTTATCCCTTGCAGCATGTGATACCGCAAAGGTTTTCCTCGCGCGTAGAATTTACCTGCGCCGCAGCGCGTATGGAATTCGCCTATCACCGAATCACCTGCCTTCGAAACGTTATTAAAACGATCGGATCGCTCCCACTCTCATGATTGATAATGCGGCTGACCGCAAGTTTAATTAATGCGCACATTCCACACTACCGCAGCCCTGTGTGGATGTATATACCACACACCCAATCAACGCGCGTGCATCGAAAGTACTCAGATTTTATTTTTAACGTTGCTTTTCACGATGAAAACCTCGAGAAAATTCCGTTACGCGATGTAGTTGAAAACATCAAGGCGCAGATTGTACAGCAGGCCTTCCGATATTTGATTAATCGTCGAAGTTTATCGATTATGTATTTTTTTTTTTTTCGTTCATTTTCTTCCGAGTTAAACTAATAGACTTATTCGACTCGGTAGGGCTCCTGGCTATATATAGTCTTTGAAATGAGGCTCTTTTCGATTCTTTTTTGCTCGGTGATATGAAAGTCCGCGGATAGTTGCGCGTGCATGTCTGCCGTATAGGTATGTATAATAGAACGTAAACTAGATGATATACTTATACTAGACAAAATGCAAGAGGTGTACGCAACGAATTTAGTTCCGGTTGAATACGGCCCTGACTGGAAACCTAGTTTGCTTTAATTCCATAGCAACGAGCGCTTCACGATACCGGAGATCCTTTCGGATGGGATGGCTGTAAAACCGCAACGGCAGTGGCCTCGGCGAAAACCCAAACCGAATTTCATTCATCGATAAACCTCGGTAGGAAACTCCGAGGCATGGTTGGACGTACATTTCAACCCGCGATGAATGCAAACTTTGAAAATATGTTATACCGACTCAATACTGCTACTTATCCTCCGCAACATCAACTTGAATTACACTCCGCGTGGTGAATAAATTTTACAATTGATCGTACAGGCAATTGAATTACGGCAAACGAGTCATTTTTCACCTCCATTTCACCTACACGTACCTTATAGTTAGTATGTACCTTTGTTACCGCGATAATAAATATATATTGTCTAGTTTACAATTTTGATACTCACGATCAGCTGTGATTTGTTCGGTGGAAAAATTTAAAACTTGAATTCTGTACCGACCTTTTCAGTTGAATTTGAATTACCTGATCCTAGAGGATGAAAATTAATTCGTAATAGCCAGTTATCGCATCAGGTGTAACAACCGGTTTTCGTATCAAGATTGAAAATTCGATCTTTTGTTGGTTAAACCCAGAAAAGCCGGTTTGTCTGCGCGGTTATCGATATGTAAAACTATATGACTTTGACCTACGACTCCCGCAAAGCATTTACTCGAGTCATAAAATCTATGCTTCCTATTTTTTGCGTAGTCAGTTAATCTTTCAGATTCTAGATTTTCAGAATGTTTCAAACACTGTACGTCTAACATCTAACGCTCAGCAGACTCCGTATCGGTCTGATTGTTCGATTAGATAATCATGGGAAAGTGTAACTTTAAAGTATTAAGTGTCTATAGGAATCAAGTAATCGCCACCATAGCAGGTAAGATATTGAAAGTAAAAATTGAACATCGTATCCAAAACGACTCACGGTATGTAAAAATTGTCTTCAGCAACTCTGTCTGTCCTGGCCGGAGGGATTCACACAGGATGGACGTCACCATCTCTTCCGAAACTGCTGGCAAATGATTCCGATCTCCCAGTGACTTCGGATCAGGGTTCTTGGATCGCCAGTATATGTTCAGTATCAAATATACCGGGTGCTTTTTTTGCTGGTACGATCGTTAACAGATGGGGCAGAAAATTCACCCTTCTCTTGTCGGCCCTTCCCTGCATCATGGCCTGGGTTTTAATCATATCAGCGCAGAATTACCTGTGGCTTTACATCGCGAGGTAGTACTCCGATAAATTTTCAATGCATTCGATAATAATTTTTATGAAACAAATAAACCAACATTTCAATTGCCTTTTACAGGATGCTTTCCGGCATAGCAAACGGCATGATAGGTGCAATTATACCGATGTATTTGGGAGAGATAGCACAAGACAATGTGCGGGGTGCTTTTGGTCTGATAAATAATTTGATGATGAGTCTAGGAATGTTGATATCTTACTCAACTGGCTCTTGGGTGAGTCGCGTGTCTTTAGCTAGCGTAGGAATTGTAATGTCCTTAATTTTTGTGCTGACCTTCTTCTGGATGCCGGAAACACCCCACTTTTTAGTGATGAAAGACCCGGAGGACGCTAGAAAAAGTTTAGAATGGCTTCGGAGAAACAGCAACGTTACGGAAGAGGTGAAAAAGATTAAAAAAACCGTGGAATTTGGCGGGAAAATTGCTTCTACAACAACCAGAGATCTTCTTACCGAAAGTGGAAATCGCAAGGTTCGTACAGCGCACAATTTCTGTTGCTCTTCAATTTTTTACTCGATCTACATTGTCTCGATGTATACAGGCACTGATAATTGCCACTGTATTGATGATTGGCCAACAACTAAGCGGAATTGGAGCGATTCGTTCTTATTCTGGAATGATTTTAACGAAAACAGGATCTACCTTGGACGTGGGAATTCTGATAATCATCATCGGATTGGTCCAACTCCTCGGTGGATTTCTAAGCATGTTCACAGTAGACCACGCTGGACGTCAACCTCTTTTATTGTTTTCCGTTTTCGCCAGTATCCTATTCCTCATGGGTACGTAAAAACCTTTTCTTCATCATCTAAGTGCTCGATGATTTCTGTTGTGTCAAACAACATGTGTGATATTAAAACCTACCGCTGGACTCGCTGCTGATAAATATTCCGTTGAATCTCTAGGGGAGGCTTCGTACTTCCAACTGGAGGCAATTGGAATTGATGTTCATTCTTTGGCATGGCTTCCAATGACGAGCATGGTTGGTTACATGGTCAGTTATTCGATCGGACTAGGATCTCTTGCTTCCGTAGTGATATCTGAAATATTTTCGTACAATATTAAGGCGATTGCTTCGATTTGGGCGATGGTGGTATCCTCGGTCAGCGCGATGACCATAACTAAACTCTACCAAGTGATCGCCGACGCTTATGGAATTCACATGGCGTTCTGGGGATTTGCCTTTGCTACGCTGTGCACAGGAATTTTCTTGTACTTTTTCCTACCCGAAACAAAGCAGAAATCGTTGAGCGAGATACAAACAGAATTGCGGGGTACGAAAAAATCCGATACGTTGGCGGACAACCCTTAGGTAGCGTTTACTTTATACTATTTTTTTAACGAATCTCAAAAACTACGTGCTACAAATCTGTGATTTATTGATTATGTTAACACATAGTGAGATAGATATTAATGTTTTAGATATGATGTACCAAAACTATTATAATAATTTTATTGATGATAAAGAACAACGTCGGAAATTCCTTATAAATATATGCGAAAAAAAAGAGCAAACGAAAAGAGAATCCCTTTGATGGCTTTTTTATGAAAAAAAAAGCTTCCCCCAAGAGACAATCATTTCATACAGAAAAGTTATATGACTTTCAGTAATTTCCGGTTACTTTCTTTGAAGTTTTTTTTGCATGTTTACCTTCGTGGTAGATGCAGACCCGATAATACGCTATGAACGAAAAGATGAACAAGACGGTTGCATTTTTATACGGTCAAACATAAAACAGTGGGTTTCCTCTTCACCTTTTTTTTATGAAAATAGAGATGGTGTCGAACATCGCTTTACCGTCACCGCTAATTATAATGCAATCGATTTTGCTATTTAAATTGCAGATCGAATTCGGCCGCATTATAATAGTTCAAATCTTAAAAAGATGATTAGCCTCAACGCACTGGAATAAGAGCGTGTTGAGAGCTGGTGACATCAGAAATGGGAAAATAACGAGATCCGGTATCGGCGACACGTTCGGTAGCGTATATAAAAAGAAAAAGAAAAAGGAGAAAGCACATTTTTAGGGCTCGCCCGGGGGTTGGAAAATTTATTATCGGACTGAACTGTATATCGATGTGACTAGTGAGATCTCCGAAGTAGCTGATACATGTAGCTTCAGGATATGTGCGCGGTTTTTAAGAAAAGAAGGAAGAGTTGCACGAGCGGAGCAGCTCCCTAGCCTCCTGGAAAGTTGGACGGAGTTTAAAGGGGTTGGGGGAAAAAGGGTGTAAAACGTGAGTTGGGGGTTGAGGACATCGAGGGGAGGAAGGTGGGTAGCACTGCAAATTCGACCTAGATTCAGGCCATTGTACGGATATATTCCGTTACGTCATCAGTTGCATCGTGCAAAACGTGGGTGGGAGCCGAAGTCCGCCGATAAGTATCAACAGTAGAGAGATCACCCTTTCTTACGGTATTTTATTTTCACAGTTATTTTTTTCATACCATTTTTTGTTTCCATTAAATCCGGGCCACTCAGAGTCAGGGAATAAAATTGAAGGTACAACCCTAATAATGAGAGAAGAATGAAAGAAGAAGAATAAATGAATCACAAAATAAAATAAATAAACAAAAAAAAAAAAAAAGGGAAAAAGGGAAAGAAAGCAGACGACGATTTTAAAATGTTAAAAAGTCATTTCCGAAGTGGAGTCGGATTTCACCGCGTCCAACACGAGTAGCTCTTTCAGTTGAGCCTCCTTGAGCAAACACCCGAAGCAACCCCGCGAAAAGAGAAAAGAGTATATTGCGGTCACGGGAAACAGCCCTTCAGAACAACCCGGCGTGGCGGGTCACTTTGTATTTTGAATTATGAATTTATACCTATTCGCAACTTCGTAATATTTGATGTATTACCAAGGCATATATTTGTACACGTTAACAAACTGCAACATATAATATATTGATGTAATAAATCCCACAAGACTATACAGTGGGTGTAGAGAAAATAAATAAATACCTAAATGGTAAATTCGGAAGTGTGAATGAAAGCTCGACGCGTGACCGAATCTTGACTACCCATTGTCGAGGAACACACCGCCATATTTTGATTTTTTTATCGTTCCACCTAATTCAACCGACTCAAATCAAACCTGGTTAAAAATTCGATCAAAATAGATCAATAGATCGATGAGGTAAAATGGTAAGAATGAAAAAATGATTCGTAGAAATTAGGTTATATCTTCGTGTCGTATAACCTGCAGCCAACCCGTTATACAGTAAAAACTAGAAGACGAAGTAAAACGGTGAAAAAGAGAGAAAAAAATGGTAAAAAGGCGTATTATACCTACACATAACGGCAAACTTGCATGGGTCAGCAGCGCTATCAAAAGAACCTCCTGCAGCGATGGCAACGCGCGAAGTAATGATAGCGAAAAGATATGGGAATATCATTATTCCGAGATTTACGATAACACCCTATTCTGTATGGATGTGAAACAAGGAAGGTTTCCGTGTCACATTTTATACAGGGAAATATCACGAATTTCATGAAACGTGTATTCATTCTTCATGTGCGAGAATGCAATATGATTTGTTATTGTAAATACACAAAACGTTATACATTCATACGAAACAAATTGCAGCAGAATAATCGATACAAGCGATTCTTGTAGAGATTTTTCAATTCTACGAATTCTGTAGGTAGAAAATAGAAAATGATTTTTTTCCGATCCTCTTCGGATACGTAAACACGAATTGATAAGAGTCGCAATGGTCTCGCGACTCGATAAATTGAATATGCATAAAAAATGTTCGCAAAGAGTGGCAAACCGACGGAAAATATTACCGAATTGTAGAACGCTAGATAACTTTCATCGATCATCTTATTATAGAAAATTTCAAAGCGTGCTCCATAAACGCCACGACTATAACAAGGCTGTACGGTGGCATTGGTACGTTTCGATTCGGCACGTTAAGGATTCTTTCATAATTAGCTGATTTCAATTTCGAAGCACGCGATTTATGAACCTACAGTCATTGAAATGGCCGCAATAGTACATTGCACGTAAATGTAGGTACAACGTGAACAACACAGTTTCACAGGTGATATTCCCGTGCCAGAAATTCTTTTAGTCGGATCATAGAATTCCTTCGTCGTCTGTTATCCCGACGGAAGAGAATATCGAGGTATACACAGATCCTATTCTGAAGAGTCGACGACCAAGCGAAGCTTGATTTTCGAAATGAGTATCTCTACAGAAACTGTACAGTTTTACTGATCCGGTACTGATGGTAGAAGTACTTCGAATTCGTATATCGTTCTAGTAGGGTCAAATAGCAGCCAGGAATAATATTATGTCATTCATTTTATAAATTTTCCTCCCACATTGATAAAAAAAACTATACACCTACATAATATGTGTGTGTATAAAAAAATACCTTTTTCTATTGCACCACAGCACTTTACGCTCTACCCTCAACTCCTGCCCTCTGAAGTTATTGGGTTATATATTACATTGCCTTTCCTTTGAGAGGGGTCAGGAAAATATTGTATAATACGAATGTGTGTGTATTGTATGTATGTATTCTCTCAAGGATTTTGCTGCAGCCCACGGTTTTAAACATTTAATAAACGAGCGCGAGGCCCCGCGCAAATCCCCTTATATACAATACTATGTATCATTACATATTATATTATGTGTGTTATTTATATACGAACCTCCCTCTGACGCGAGACGATAATTTATTAATTTTTAATTAGCTCATCTCCGCGCCCCGAACGAACCAGCAGGTAGACGTCAGAAAAAATTATTCAATAACCAGCGTGGTATATGCATCTACGTAGATACATTATTGTTATTATATCATGTAAACCGAATTGATTAAAGTAGGAAAAAAATGTTTAAAAAAAAAAGCAAAACTGTCTGCTAGTTTTTAACGAAGCTTATTTCATACTGCGGTCATTATATTTTTATACTGTACCGATTATACGTGTTACCCAAGTTGTGGTAGCAATTTTTTTTTTTTTTTCAATTTATTACTTGTCTCATCTATTCGTACGCATAATATACATATATCTGTATACACTAGTGATTTAAATAAAAATTGCGTGCCGCCAATATACTATGTCGCGTGTACAAACCTCTACATCGATATAACGAGCTTCTATATAAAAGCAAAATATATAGAAAAAAACGACTGGTACATGAATATCCATGTACATTTATGCATATTTAGGTGTATAATACAAGTCAGAAAAAATGTGTAAAAGCTGGGAGCGAGTACATTGTGTTCGAATAAAAATAGACCGTGATTTTCATATTTGTTTTTTCTTCCTGTAGTAAGAAAAAAAAAAAGAAACAACGATTGGACGTCTACGACTCTTAATAATATGCCCGCGGTTGATTGATTTTGAGTGAATTTCTTTTATCCATTTCAAGTTCGATTATCACTATATACAAGGTAAGAACTTATTATACCCGCATGTGCAGAGTCGCGTTCTCGCGGACAGGTATAAAAAAAAATGAATAACGGAAGAAAGAAGAAGAAGAGAAAGAAAAAGAAACGTCCGCTGATCCCGAAAATCGCCGCATGATTTCCCAGCGGGAAGATTTTTTGAACGTCTGCACAGCGCACGAAATTCGGCTTTCTCCGCAAAAGATTCGAGCAGTTTTGTTCGTTTTCTCGTTCACGCGAATAAGACCATATTTTTGGAGATCGGTCTATGTATATACGTTTATGCGCACGTATATACATAGTAAAATTTTATTCCGAAACGTGAGAAATGTATAGGCATAAAGTTTAAGGCATAAAACTTTGAAATCAACTCGTAAAACTTTTCGAACACGTCCTCCGTACCTCGCAGTATGAGCAACTTGATCGTCGCTGATTTTCCAGAAGCGAGTCGTAACGGCGCCACGTGCAACAGTCTTAATTTGATCAGAGCGCAAAATTGAAGGTTCTTTATCGCATTTCTTGTTTTATTGATTTGAAAAAAAAATTTGTTCTTTCATATTCCTCTCACCGATCCCGATCGTTTTTCTGAGTGAGGAAAAACGATCGAAATAATAATCCTATATACCAACGGGAAAAGTACACATCATTTGGCTTCTTTTTTTTCCTCACTTTTTACAGGCAACAAGCAGAAAGCTGGTTTCTTCATCACGTGGACGATACCTTGGGTGGTTTTGTAGCACTGTCTATTTCAATTTCGAACTGGTAAAAACCTCTTCTCCCGACCGAAACACGTTGACCGACAAAGAGCGCAATTGCCGCTGTCTGTTCTTTGTCTTTGCCAGCGTATATCCCGCGTATCTATCTGCAGTGACAGCCGCAGCAAAAGCAGAAGCAGAAGCTTTGCAACGAAATCTGTTCGTAGCTGCTGCTGCTGCTGCTACTGTTGCAGCTGGTGCGCCCGGCGTGCGATGCAAATCCTTGCACCGCGTTATACAGATGCTGCAGCAGTTACAGTTGCATCTGCATCTGTAGCAGAGAGACGGGCTCGTTTCATCTCGCCGTAAGCACTCCTAGATAATTGCGAGGAAGATGGCCCAGGCGAGCAACAGCAAAAGCAGATGCAGATGCAGATGCAGCAGCTGAGATGGTTTCTGCAATGCATCACGACCCGGATAAAACGACTACGTGACGTACGTTAATATACTGCAATGTGGTATATAGGTATACGTACACTCGCGTTTATATACCTTTTAAACGAACAAACGTTTTTCAGATTGCACTTCACAATCGGTATATAGGTTATATACATGTGCATAAAGTATACAATATTTGTCTTGCAGTAGGAAGTTATCTGGATAACAACGGTGCGCTGATAAATTCAAAGATTTATACTCATAGACAATTATCCTATACATTTTCATATCCGATTTTCAGACCAGTCATTCCCTCGGTCGTTCCATATTGTTACGCTTATAAAAATTCAGGTATAGGATTAGCTTTTCGAAACTTACATAAAGCATGGATTTTTTTCTCGGACTATTGATTTGAGTTCAAAGTTGAAAGCAAAAAAATAGAGTTCAAGATGTGGCCATCCTGATTCTCACATGTCGGTTTTACCTTATTACCGGACTTCTCACCAAATCTCAAAGGATCTATCCAATGTATCCAATATGATATTTCAGATCTCTTAGAGTCCTTCGAAATGCGTCACGAACAAGACGTGCTTCGTGTTTTCCAACATCCCCCAGAGTATCCAGTGGCAGTAACCTGCCTCAGGGCAAGGGGCACTATAGGATTACAAAAATCCTTTGGGACTAAAGAGCAACGTTGCTACCGGCCCATGAATTTCATGCTCCAAGAATTCTTCCATGGTACGGAGCAGCGCAAAACTATACGGTAACAAGAAAAAAAGAAAAAAAAAACGAATAAAAAAACTCACAAAAAACGGGGATAATGGTTATTATACATAGGTATACACTTTGCGTGCAGAATCACCACCGACGATAAGTTAACGACGAACCCTGCCGAAAGAATGGCATCGTTCTTTTAACCTTTTTTTTCCGTTGTGTTTTTGATGTTATTATACCAAAAGGGTTAATAGGTATAAAGAGAGAAAAAATGAATGAATGGAGCCTTTCATGATTTACGTTATAACCTATATTACAGCTATGGAAAGGGTATTTTCTTGTTTGTTTCTTTGTATCTTATGTGGGAAAAAAAAGCATTGATCTTCTTATCTTAGGATTTGAGCAAGTACTTTTTGGAAAAGCTTTCTAGACATCACGTGCAAAGGAGCGGGGGGTGAGGGGGGGAAGAAGAGGTAGAAAGTCGCATGCAAGGAAAAAGTTTTATTGGTACACACACATACACATTCACGCGACTTGCAGGAGTATAAGAAAATCGAAAAGCTAAAGTAGACTAAGAAGTTGAAAATAAAAATAAGCAAAGAGAAAACGTAAAAAAGAAAGAAAAATGTAAATTTAAAATGTTTTCAGAGATAAACCGGGGCAGAGTAAACTGTCGTTGTAGAGAGCGAGAGAGAGAGCGAGAACCTGCAGCACATCAGGTGGAGGAGGCACGTATATATTTTCGCATCGTTCATCTCGCGTTCGCGTTCAAGCCGCGAGGCGAACTTTTGCTATATCACAATGGATAAATATGGCATAAATATATGAAAGGTTGTCGATATCTTACGGGTCGCTGGAAGCTACGTTCGCCAACCGACTGGTCAAACTGACAATATATGCTCTATTTATAATCGCTAGGCACGACCGCAAAAGCTATTCACGGGTCACGTGTCACGACGTATGAATTATATAAGGCACATATACATAGACTCATAGACCATATATCATGTATATTATAAGTAGGAAAGTTGAATTCTTTTGTTGAGCTATGAACGATAAGGAAATAATTTTTCAAATGTCCTAGTCCAAAACCCTCAATTTCGCCCTGTAACAGAAAAAAAAATAAATAAGCTAAAGCACGTATCGTGCAAGGGAGAAACGTATCTCGAAGCACATGACATTTATAGGTATACTACACCTGCATGTATATACGCTGTGTATCGCGCAGGACGATAAATTAGGTAGTCGCGTAGCAAAGTGCACGGTTTATCTGTTCCGGGTGTTGAGATCCCGAGGGAAAGTATTTGGTCGGTGCGGCCGTATACTTTATTGGTATTAGTGCTGTTCCGTTCGGATTTGCTTTTTTCCCTCTCGTTTTTTATTACATTTCCTGCACAACAGCATACTAATTTTCGCCGTGCATTCGCCATTTTCAGTCACACGGTTTAATAATTGAAGAACTTTCTCTGAACGACCGACATTATTTTGCGCTGCGTGTAGATATACTATTGCATGGGTAATAATCTTCCCTTTTTTTCACCTTCTTATGATTTCTGAAATAATTGTTCGAAATTCTTGATCGTATCAATCCAGACTAACTACACACATATGTATACCATTGAACAACAATCACGCAGTGCATAGAGACGGACGCGATTAGATACTAAGTGGATGCGATGCAATCATGAGGATAAACGAGGTTGCGATTGACCGTTTACTGCATAGCTGACTATATACACATGTATAATATAGTGTGGTATATTCAGCTCATCTACGAGCACACAGATTTTCCATGGAAGGTGTAAACAACACCTGCAGTACAAAGGGGGATTAAGAGAGTATAAAGCTTATTACACCCGCCTAATTGTAAGTCGACCATACCGTAAGTCTGTTACACTTGACTATGAAAAAAGAAGACAGAAAACGAGAAACAAATTTCACCTCGAAATCATCGCTATAGTTATCATATTTTAACTCTTCTCTTTTGTTTTCTGAACAAAGCTCTATGAGTGTAACGAATAATCCACGAAAATGCATTACCTACTGCACAACACAGATTTCATTTGTAATACGTGAAATGATATTTCTAGATAAACTGTGGAAGCAGCAAATGCTGATTTTTTTATCTCTCTTTCTCTCTATTATTCGGTGTAGGGATGAGATTCGGAAAGTTTCATTTTTTTTTATCTTCCGGTTGCCATTCCCACTGGAATTCGAGTAATTTCATTATACGGATTTGACCAGACATTTCTCGACCAACCACCCATGCTTCCTAAACTATGCGGAGTGAACTATAGTTAAGCATTTTGAAAAAAAGGATTCTTCGTACTAGTTTTATTTTGAGTAAAAGAGACTTGCGAGATATGAGTCAGAATATGTAGCAGTTCCAAATTTCCGTATTTTTCAAAAGTCGCTGATTCATCGTAACAATTTCACTCGAAAACAATTTTATTAAGATGAATCACGGCTACCGATTTCTAAACTTGTCAAGCTTGTCGTTAGTTAAGTACAAAAAATCTAAAAATTGGAAATTTCCAGAGAAAAAAAATTCTCGACGCTCATGCATAACATTATACATGCATATGTACTATGGCTACTTCCACATATAGAGATCGGATGCATCGAATATTGTGCGAAACGATGTGGAAATATTCGAATACACCACGCGAGCAAATATGCAACCCTTTACAGCTCGTCAGAGAGGAAGTCTCAAAGCCTCGTATCAGCCTGGCATGATACATCGTAAACACGATAGCCGATAACGGAAATTTTTTTAATCGTTCTTATTGAAACAGTTAATTACTGACCCATCTATAAAGTGAATCGCACGGACCGTTGCGCTTCGGATCTACTGCAGACACAAACAACAAAGCTGCATCAATAACTATAGCATCTATAATATACTTCCCCCGCAATACATGAAGCGAACACTGACTTCAACCATTTTGTTTTCTTTGTTTAATAATTTTTATCATGCCGTTCGAAATCAGCTGGAGTACTACTTGGAAGCTCATATATATGACCAGCGTGTAATTCTTGGAACAATGTGACCACGAAGGAGTATTTTATACGATATCTGGTAGAAACACCCCTTACGTGTTCTTTTCTTTTCTTTTTTGCCCTCTGTTTGTCCCGTTTAGTTATTTTCTTTTCTTGTTTTATCACATGGATATCAAAATGGAATGTTGGCTGCTATGTTGGCATTGGAAAAAGACTCCAAATTCTCGAGCGGGCGAGCGTATATATTTACCCGGTAGCTATAGCAGAGACCTACTATACATACAAGGCATTCAAATTTCTAACCGTTCCGCGTTTTTGAACAACACTCTGCAACCTCTGGATGTATACGTTCAAGTTTTCGAACTATAAAATAAAGAAAAAAAAACAAAAAGACAGAAAAGTAAAAAATCAAACAACCGCTCGCGTCACGGTTCACACACATAGGTACGTAAACGTCGAAGTATCCAGTCAAGTTCGACACAACAATCCGAACGTACAAGTGCACGGAGAGGAAAAAATATAAGTAAAAACATTTCCGCGAAGATGATGTGTCGAAACAAAGAGAAGAAAAAATATGACACTCGCTGAAGTACGGAGAAAAAATTTCATCGCTTCAAAAGTAATATTTTTTAATTACCACGTCAAAATTAATCAAATGAAAAGTATACGTATTAAAAGGAAAAAAAATAGCTCCTGAAGCTTATAAAAATCTCGCTGTATTAACAATTAAAAGAGTAACGACGGAAAATTGCGATAAGAATCTGAAATATAGTAGAATTTGAAGGTAACTAATTAACGGGTGCGTTTTTTGACCACCGAAAAGAAGAAAAAAATTTGGCTTTTATTGACTCTCGAAATGATGGAGAAAACAGGGAAGGAAAAGAGATTGGTAGGTAGTGTATTTATATTCTCTAGATGCGAAGCACCGTGGGATTGGAGCACCGCATACACAGGTATATGCGCGGTACATATAATATGAGGATAGAACACGAAGAGTGGAAATGAGTGAACTCTGTATACTATACACATATACTGTGCTATTGAGTGTAAAAGATAAAAAAAATATATACAGTAATAAACGTGTAGGGGTATGGTGTATAAAAGTAAAACGCGATGCGTGCAGCCGTTATTGTTATACTTACTTTATACAGAGAAAAAGAGAGAGAGGGAGAGAGGAAGAGGAATGGCGGAGATCGAAAACAGTTAACAGACGTTTACGGTAGTGGGATCATAACGAAACACATTCCCGGAGTAGAAGTACTATCGACCCAATTCTCACCCCCTTAATTCCCCTCAACATTTCCACCTGCTCACAGCTGCAACCCCTCCGGTCATTCTACAGCGATTAGCCGTTGCGAAATACACAACGAAAGGGAAGTGCTGTACAACGGTATAGAGAAACAGATTGAAAATACGAAAAAAAAAAAATTAAATTAAACCAAAAAAGAAGAAAGGACAAATATTTTTTTAATACGTCATCTCCAGCGAACGTAGAGGAATAAAACTTGTTATTCCCAGTTGGACAAATTCGATTTGAAAAACCACTCTCGTTTAATTTTTTTATTACCTACAGTGTGAAAACCATGCATTAGCTGATCGCTTTAATGGGCATGTTTTGAAATAAATGGGAAGAGCATACATACGGACAAATACATATAGGTATACGCACAGAAGAATTAAGTGCGAAGAGCGTGAAGCTGGTATTTTATTTACGCGTGTACTCGGGTGGAAAATAAAAAAAACGAGCCAAAAGGTTTTGCAGGAATAAGATTCTTTACGTTGAAAGATAACCGGATATAGTTGACCGGGACATTTCACATTATTACCTTGCCAGGGTTAAATTATACCCTTGAGCATGAATGACGGGGACAGAAATGTAACCTCACCCCTAGACACGAGAAAATCAAATATAACGTATGGGATTCCCTCGAGCAATTATTATAAGGGTGGTAAAGTGTTGAACGAAATCGTCATGTCACGGAGGTATATATATATATATTTTTGTTTTCTTTCAAGTCCAAAACGTGTGAACGTTTATCTCGGGTGAAAAAATTCCATTTTTGAAGAGCTTGCGGTCTTGAAATGTTTGATATTTTCCATCTACCCAATAATGACATTACATCGTTTGTAAAATACTAGAACGACCTTATATAGCGCAGGTGATGAAGAATTATTTAACAAATTGGGATAATTTTTTTTTACGAAAATAATCACTATTTGATGAAAACAACTTTCCTGTGTTCTCACGATTTTTACCTTTTTTTACTTAAATTGTTTTAAAAATCTTTCTTTTTCTATCTTTCTCGATGATTCATCTCGATGTTTTCTTACGTATTATCAAGAAATATTATTGCTGTATACTAAAAAGAATTTGTTAAAAATATTTGCAACATCGTGCAGGGTACGTTTCTGAACCGAGTTTTGAACATTTCTTTCTGCTGACCCAAAACGGCGTTTATTTTAAAGGTGTGTATATTATGCGAAATTTTACGAGGTAGAAAAAAAGGTTTGTTTCGTTAAATATTAAATAGGGAAGATACAATTCCCAAAACAATGTTTCTTCTTGTGTGGAGGAGGAAAAATTGTCCATACTTTGGAAAATTGTTGGCACTTATCAAGTATTGTCTACAGCAACAGATGATTCTGAATTGCATAATCATGTAATCTACACATCGTATAAAAAATAAGTTCTGACTTCGATCAGTTTAAGACTATAGGTATAGGATCACTTTTGAAAATCAGAATGACGGCATCGTTCCCGACATGAAGTTTTACTTTTTTATCTGACGTCAAAAATTGCGAATAGCTGGTTTGGGGAACCTTAAATTTTTATTTTGGACAAAAAATTATAAAAACTGCCGTCATTCGAATTCCTCGAAAATGGTGCAAACCATAGTTTCGAACCGTTTTCGCCGTGTGGGGTCCCCCTTGGATCTATTTAACTGTGATCTGGATTATTTTTCAATAAGAAGAATCGTTTTCGAGATAAATCGAATCGCGCCCTTCATTCAAAATGTGACACCCTGTATGCCTATACGTACATCTTTTACTACCTACATCGAGCAAACTTGTTACCCGGCGCACGATCAACAAATAAACCTCATGACAATGCGACAAAACACCTCCTTCTCATACTACTTCGCAGGACACTATTTGGGATATAACAATTCTCGACGCGCGAATTGTGACTATATAGATATAAGGTATGTGTGCGGTGTTCCAGAAAACAAGAGATGTCTGCGACGATCAAATAAGGAGGTGGACGCGACGTCGCGAATGTACATTACGAAACTAAATTGAGTTCATGTTGTAACAACAAAACGTACTAATCAGAGATGTTGTTATCTATGTGGTATTGGGGATGTGATTGCCACTCATTCGGTTTTATCTATAAAGAAACTATAACTTCACGCCTTTACTAAAGTAAGAGAATTCAAATTTCATCTCTCTGAGGATTCACTCAATTTTTCGGGCAGATATTTCACTCTCCTGGTCAAATAAACGGTGCACTTTTCACTCATTAATCAAGTATTGTGGCCATTCGTTCTTCTTTTTTTTGCGTTATTCTAAACGGAATGAGCAAAATTTGTACAGCAGAAATTCCTTAAACGACCAGTCAACGCAAGATATAAGAGAAAAAAATACCCAATTCAGGAGTGAAATATTACGAAAAGAGCAGAAAATACATCTACACAAGAGCAGAAAATACAATTATCCAAATTGATGAGAAGATCTGTACTGGCTAATCTCAAATTTTCATAACATTCGATTTCCGAACCAGAACATTGAGAAATCCGAACTCCAGTGGGTCGCCATTTTCTCTCCAAAAATTATAGAATTGAGAAACTGATACGAAGGATAATTGAAAACCGTGAATTGAGCCCAAACGATTTATAAATTAGATCACGTTAGGTGAGCGCATTTCCTTGGCTCACAATTAAAACACACTTAAGTTACAGGCAGAATTATTATTCGCGAAAGCTTTCAAGACGAACGTTTAGTTAATTATTTAAGGGATACATAGATATGCGCCGCAAAGGTTGAAAACTAAGCCGCAGCAGAAGTGAAATTCTTCAAATAATTCTATGGTACTGAACTTTACGAGTTGAAATTTCAACCTCTAAAATCCCCGCGTATTTCACGTAGAGTATTTCAACTTCTACCCCTGAAAATGCACGCGCAGCTGTGCTACACTGTAATTAAGGAAGAGAATATCTGATGGAAATATTTAGACACGGTATATATACACATCCACCGTGTTTAATTCCCATGTAAATATCCTGTTGAGAAAAAATTATTCTTCCACCATTCTCCCCATTCAACGGATCCATTTCATAGGTCGGAATCAATGATGTTAAATCCAGAGCGGTTGAAATTTTTGATAAATTTTTGTTTAAAGGAACAAAAATATGTAGGATATATATATATCTTCAGACTCACCGTTCATTCTGCGATTTTGGAGGCGCATTCCTTGAAAATCCTCTTCAGCACGCTGGGGGCTCGTGTAGTACCGTGAGATTTAGCACAACCCTCGAACGTATATTGAAAACCTTCGAAACTTTAATCCCGTCACTCAGGGTGAATTCTAATTCGGAATACTGATTCGGTATACACGGGTAACGTTTGTGGCCGCAACTGGGGAGAGAAATACCCTTGGGTCAGATTACACGGTTGATTTTCCACTTCGTTTTAGTACTCCGAATCTATTTAAATGTCATACATTATACTATTTTTCACAAGCAATTCGATTCCTGAAAATTTACACCGATATTACAACAGCTGAATGAAATATTTTACACGATAGATACACGTTATGAATTGATTTAAAGCTCTGTTAATCCACTGCAGGTATGTATATTTTAATATTAGATATCAATTTTCGAAAGAGTTGGGAATTTTTGATTGGACAAATCACAGGCCAATAAATCCATGACTCGGCTGAGAATTGTAACGGTGAAAAAAAAAAGAAATTCAACGTTCCCGACTTTAACAATAAAAAAGATACTAATTAAAATAAATGAAGTACAAAAAGATGAATAATCAGGGTCAGATTTCAGGGCACTTTGGCGCCGCACCTGCTCTCTTGAGTTTTACACATTTTCCGTTACTTTATACACCGAGAAACTCTCAGCCAGCGTTATCATGCTGGAAAAAAGGACTCGATTACCACCTAAATATAGATATATAAAAGTAAAAGCTGTATGTGTACAAAGAGGCGCGAGATTTATGTACCCTGAAGCTGGGCAGAATTATATAGAAAGTATTATACTGGTTTAATTCTTATTAAAAATTCGGCGAATCGAGAGTCACGGATAACAATCGAGGAGATAATAGAAAGTATATCCTCATAAAATGAAAAATCATAGCAAAAATTAATTTACACTAAATTTTCTGATTGTTTCAAAAACTTGTTGAGACAAACGTATTTCAAAGTGATACGTAGGAATATTAGGTATTGGAACTTTCAACTGTTACGAAAAGTTGCAACCAAACATTAATAAAACCAAAAAACCTCTCATTATTTTTTGCGATTTCGCAAGCAAACGCGTGTACTAAGCTACAAGGGTTCAAGCAAAAACTCGACGTTCCGTAACACTTGTGAATGAGAAAAAGAAATAGCTAAGACGAAAAGAATAGAGAGAAAATCCTGAATATGAGACGAAGAAAGAGTGCGTGGTTAACGTCTTTAAAATTTGCGTTTCTGTGAAAATTCGCTCACTTCAGATAAAAAAAACAAGCAAGGGAAAGAAAATTTTCAATGATGAAGCGAGAGGATCGAACGTCACGTAGTAGTATAGCATATCATCAAGGGTTGTTCTGCAGCGTAAAAAAAGATCCACAACGCTTTATGCCGTGATTTTTTTTTTATTTACTTTTCATTCCAATTTTTTTCATGGCACGGCAAATAATTTTTCGGGTCAGATGAATGCCGGTGTATGATATACATACAATCTATATCTCTATACCCTTTACCTTGATTTCAACCAAAATTCGCACTCTGCATAAAAATAAATCATATAGATATTCATCATCGAAGAAGTTTCAATATTATTTGAATGGAAAAGAGAAAAAAAATTCTGCTGAACGTGTAAAATACTGCCGAATTATTTTTTACCCACGTCGTCCTGTGACTAAAATTCTGCCCAGATTCGTATTGGGGGGGAAAAAAAATTAATGGACAAAGTTTTTTTTTAATTTTTTTTTTCGTTCAACGTACATTTTTTTCGGCTATTCAACTCTTTCTATACGATGTCTGAATTATCCGACGTCATTATTAATCGAAACCCCGTGTCGCATTTAGTCAACACCCTACGATTATTAAAGCGCGCCGAAATTATCATCATTGAATAATGATTATCGACAAGGTAAGAAAATATTCCCAAGTAATTTTCAATCACTCGCGATCATTTTCTGTAATGGTCTGATTATTTTCTCATCCCCTATTTTTTTTTTTATATATCTCTTTGGCGTGAATTAAAATCGACTCTGAGTTATATCGTGATGTTTTACTTTATTTTATTTTTTTTTTATTCCGTTGCCATATTCAAGGTGTTGAGGTGTTTTTTTCGTAACACATCACCTGGACAAGAGTACGCGAACTCTTGTATTTTCATTCCCATGTAATATTCTTTTCAGCCGGCGTTTTGAATTTGTTTTTTGCCGTCTGGAATTTGAGCTGTGAGCGGCCCTTTCGCTCGCTATCTCTCGACTCTTATCCTCTCTTTTGCTTGCTTTTTCTCCCTCTTTCTTTATCCCTTTTCTTTTTTCTGTGGGAGATCTGACCCAGTTTTACAGGGATGAGAGGCTGCGCGGCGTTAGAACGCGAACGCGAACGGACGCGAACACGGCGCGGGACGTACTGAACATTGAGCCCTTCTACTCGGCCGCATCGCGTCGCGCCGCACCGCGACGCTCACTACTTGATATCGATCACTGCGCAGCAGTCCGGTATCAACACCACCAACAAAACCAGCAACCAAAACCAGCACTCAGAACTAGCACCAGATACCAAAATATACAGCTATAGCACAAAGAGACGATTCAAAAAGGATCACACACGCGGCGATCGCATTTATTTTTTTTTCACTTTCATAACGACATACGATACCATGTATCTAAATCTTTAGATCGCGCTTCTGTCTGAAAAAAATTCCGAGATGATTTTTTTCAACACCAGATTGGTAAGAGTAAAGTTTAACGAGAGTTTTTACAAAAACCATTTTCAATATAAATACAAGTTGGAATTTGATTTTTAATTTTTTTTTATCCATTTTTCTGAACAAACCATCTGGTATAATTTTCTGTAAATTCATTACTGTAACATAAGTATAATTTTCTCCATGGGTAAGACGACCGGCTCATATTTCTAACAAAAATGTTATTATAAAACAACAAAGAGTTCGTTAATTTTAATTGAGTGACATTGCAGTGCTACTTTTTTCTTCGTCACATACATTATTACGTCATCCAATTAATTAATTCAGCTGTCAAAATAATTACCTTTGTCTTTTTTCTCTTGATTAAAAATTATCTTATTGCAAAAGTTTGTCATGCATGCAAAGATCGAAATTTTTGTTTATTTTTTCAAAAATTTTCAGCTGTTCGATTTTGTTTTAATTATCTGCTAGTAGGAATTAATCAGCCTGATGTGCGCTTCATCTGAGGATAACATCAGCTGCTGTGGAAACAATAAGATATGAGGGTTGAAGAAATCTGAGGTTTGACGCAAGAGGGAAAAACTGGGGATTTTTCCATGCTCTGATATTGTACGGAGCTCTTTTTATTTTTCATTTTTTTTTACCCTCAGGCTTTTATATATGGGGGCGTTAGTATATAATATAATATACATAGGTATATATCTGTTGAAAAAATTGTGCAGGTTGAAAAGATTAGCGACGCTTTACTCTTTGGGGCGGTATAGTTAGCCTTTTTTTTTACTCTGAGCGTGGTCTGCAGTTAAAGGGTGCATTTTTTTTTTTATATTTTCTTTAACGTGCGCTATATATTTCGTATATCTATACTAGCTCAGAACGCCCTTGTCGGAGGCGTTGAGGCTTATCGTTTACTCTAGAAGTGAAAAATTGAAATGCTTCTTGATTCGAGGATCGCGAAGGGTATTATTCGAATAATTTGGCGAAAATACCCGAAACTTCAAGTGATTTCGGGCTGACCCTGAACAGTAATCTGCGCTGTCAAATTTTGTTCAAGCCTTAATTTTGATTATTTTTCCCTCTGTACCCGCAAATCGTCAAATCTGATCAATTTGGATTCATTGGCATTGTAAAATGATTTCCTCTAGCATTACTATTCGATTTTTCATCGGATAACGATAAATCACACAAGATGAGCAAAAACAAGATGTCGTGAATTTGATCCGATTTTTCCATTTTCTTTTAACTTTTTCTTCCTTCTGTAAAGACATAATTCCAAAAATCACATTTCCACAGAAGAATGAGCACCACGGTAATTGAGTCAGGTTATAATTGAGGTGGATTTTGCATGCGGGGTAGCGTATTATAATGAGTATAATTAATTGAGAATTTTCGTAGTGGACCACAAGAAATAAAAAAACAAAAAAGAAAAAGACTAATCCAAATGTATAAAATTGTACATTATACTTTTCGGTATAATAATTATATTGTAAGCCTATTGGAGTTCGCGAAGAAGGAAGATAAACACCATTATGATCGCGTAAGTAGAACCGCAATCTCATTCTACAGTCAAACCGAATATACGAGGCGAACGCGAATGAGGGATAACGATGGACGATGAAAAAATAACACCCGTCTCCATTCCATTCCAAAGCAAGCTAAGGATCGACCTAATTACAATACAGTTGCGTGGAAAAAAAATCTCCACACAAAATCGAAAGCAGTCCTATTTCGCAGCTGAAATATTGCCGTATAATTTATAACGTGTATAAGTAAAAATTCGGACAAGTACATTTTTCAAATTTAGTCTCATTGTTAGTGAAAATTTCACTCTTTTCGTTCATGTACTGGAAAATATATGTAAAGTGAAGTAAATACAATAGAAAGACTATTCTGCCTCTCAACGAGCAGAGTGAAGCGTAAGTTCATGAGTCTCAACTCCGTGTGAGAAATCAGACTAACGAAAAAAATTCTTGTTTGCAAACATTTAATTGATAATTTTCCTTGTATACTATCATAGAATAGAAGAAAAGGGTGATCCAAGACAAAAAAAGAAAATAATGAACAAAAAAAAGACGGTTGAGAATCGCTGGGAAAACAGTTAAATGCACAAGTCTATGAGGGTGATGACTTGCCCTCGTGTAAATGATATCGCTTATCTGCTGACCTTTGCGGACGGAATATTCAGAAGCCCTTCGAGTGCAAATGCCAAAGCCTTCATAAAGCCCCGTCACGCACGTCCTGGAGTAATGTAAAAGGTGAAAAGAATTAATCTAAAATGTATAGAATATCGGATAGCTCGATTGATTCGTATATAATACGTGCGTGCAACAGCATCAGAATTGGATTGGGGAAATTCTATTTGCCGCGTTAAATAATGGTGTAAAAAAATGAATTACGCTAAAGCTCTGCCGACTGTGTTTGGGAATATGAATTTCCGGAATTTTATTGAAAAACAATATTGGAAATTTCATGATATGGAAAATCGATAATAAAATAGAAATTCTGATGAATACTGGGGGAATTATTAAATGAAAGCTTCAACTGTGAACAAATATTCGTAACAGAAACCAGCAACTAATAAAATCCAGAAGGTCAGGGGTGGAATTTAGCGCCGTTTGATGCCATCGAGATGATCGTGTTCCAGGAAAAGTTTGCCACTTCAAGTAGAAGGGGGTTGGTGTGAGCGACTCTTGGTTAGTGCGCAAGTGTTAAATTTAATAATCAAAATTTCAAAGGGCTGGGTGATGACAGAGAGAAAAAAAATCTTTGCAGCCCTTCATTGTGCACCTCTGAAGCTCCCCTTGATTCTCAAACATAAATTAATTTACCAAAAATCGACATTTCAGCATTACCCAAAGGAGTAAGATAAACTTCAAAGCGTGAAAAATCTGTCTTTTATGAACTAAGAACCAAAATATATTTTTGATAATTCTTTCATTCCCGATTCCATATATGATTTTAAAGTTTAAGCTTACGAGGGATGGCAAAAATTTGTTCCAGGTGGGGATAAAGCACTGGTCTTAGGATGAAAAAAAACTTTTAGCGCCATCTCTTGAGTAATTTATGTACAACTTAACGATTAACGAAACAAATATTACACATTGAATAAGGTAGGTCGCTATGAGAATAATCCTTTTACGAACGAAGAAAAGAGCTTTCTTTTCATTCATTAAAACGGCACTTCAAATTTGCAATATGTACATAATTCTAATATTTTGTTGCTATATTTTTTTTATATCATTTTTATAAGTCATTTTGAATACATTGTATTTGGTAATTTTAAAAGCTAAATTTTATATTTACAATGATAGTTCATAGAGTAGATAGAGCGGATAGAAAGTAACCGATTGTGAGTCCATAGTGCGTGCAGCAGTATTACATGGGTATACCAATGTATCACGTTATATAGGTGTACATAAGTATATACGTAATATTCTGAAACTTCGGGTATGATTCAAAGCATAATAAAAAACGCAAAAAAAAATGAACCGGTCAGCGGTTACCTCATCAGGTTTTCACTCTCGCTGATGACTAAATCGTAAATAATGTCGTAGATATCGATTTCATTTATCTAAATGAACAGTTTCGAATTATTCATAAAAAATTCTCTAAATTCCGTTATACACATTTTCCTTTTAATTTCCATCGGTCAAAATATACCTTTTCCTTTGTTTTTATGGTTTATTTTTTTCGGTTTCTCTTCTTTTGCGTGTAGAAAGCCCCTACTCAGTCAATCAATCGTACCTCAACACAATTTGCCTTTTTTTAAATGTGTATACATACATATATGTATGTATGTAGCATAGAAATATTGAACGTAGTATCTATGGTAGTACGTGCTGTAAATTTTGTTCTAGTGCTTCTCCTTTTCACAACTATAATATTTAAAAGAAATAAAATGAACAAAAAACGTGGTCAATTTTGTTCATGATAATTGTATTCAATTTCTGTACAGACAAACTAAACATCTTATGAAGAACCCTGAACCTAGGAACTTGCGAAACATCGTTTTCATTAGACGAAAAAAAATTAAAAAAAAACAAAAAAAACGATATAAAAAAAAACAGAAAAAATTGATAGTAATGTGGTTATTAATAATAGTATTCACAATATTTTGATGACAATAGTAATGATTATATAATAGTAAGAATGAGAATTATAATGATAACAATCATAATCATAATTGAAATGGAGATAAAGTGACTCGTAAGGCGGGATCAAGAAATACGGAGAAATCCGAGTCGAGATACAAAATCTGTATGCTCATGGTTGTACGCAAATGACATTCTTCTCAAATGAATGCATTTGTAGATATATTTATGATAGCCTCACCTTATTTCGAGATGTAAAGAGGATTAATAATAACAGTATTTTTTCTGTTCTTTTTTGTTTTTGTTTTTTCCAACTCAAAATAATAAATGATCGATATACCTATAAGTATGAAGTAAATAATAATAATAATAATAATAATAATAATAATAATAATAATAATAATAATAATAATAATAATAATAACAACCTAATCGTTACTCCTTTCTAAATACTTGTCGATTACTAGAGTATACCTATGTTAAAGTATGTAGGGGGTGTTATTCATATTATTAGTAATAATTTATGAATAGAAAGAAAAATTTATTTCTTTTTTCTCATTTTTTATGTTAATCAATCGTTTATACGTAACTTAAACGTCGAAAATATTGACCCTCGAAAATAATTGAGCGTAAGTATATCTATATGAATTTCTTTTCTTTCTTGCCACAACGTTATTGTATGCAATGTGTTGGGTTTAACATTATTACTAACATTATATCTTATGTCTTATAATTATAATAGTAATAATAACAATAGTAATGATAATATTCAGAAAAAAATAATCTTAGTAATAATAAAATCTTGTGTCATATTTTGGTTGTTGGTCGTGGCAACTTGTATGTAGTATTTTTTTGTAATTCACTTCTTTATGTATTGATTCATCATATTACGTTTTCACCATACCGCGATGTAGGTATAAATGTATGTGTGTATGTAACGCATAGTCGATGAAACAAATGTGTAGATAATAAGGAATACTAGGTAAATTAAACAATAATTCATAGTTGGTTGGGTAGCCAAATGCAGATTCACTGCAGTATAAATAACATTGATTTAAAAAATGAACGAAAAATAGTAATAAGAAAAAAAGAGTAATGATTTTCTAACACTCATGAGACACGCAGCTAACTAATAATAAGATTATGATTAAGATTGAACCAATTGATTACAATATATCTATACACACATTCAGACACTCGCGCGCGGGCAAACACACACATACAAGCAACCAAAATGTAAAATTTTAGTAGCATGTAAACTAGCGTTAATCACATTTCATATCATATTGTGATCAAAGTGCTGTTATCCTAATAAGACTCACTAGTATTCGATTTACTCTATTTTCAAACGAAGGAAAATCAAAATCAAAAGGATAATAATCCAACAGTAATTTCCTATTCTTGGCTACCAAGTTCGAGCAAAACTTGCGCTGTGCGGGTCTCTGTACATCAAGCACAGTCAATTTCCATAAATTTTTACTATCAGATACCAGCTTAAATGCGAGTTTCACTGACAAGGAACTGGGGCCTTCAAGCCCATTCTCTTTCATTTGTCTAATTTAATAAATGATGAAAAAATATCGAAAAATGAACACATGTTCCATTTTTCCAAACTCGGAATTTTCAAAGTATTGTGATTTGAAGAATTTTACGTGTAGAATCGAATGAAAATGAATTGAATAATCATCGGCAGCTAATTTGGAAGATCCTTCCTTCGTAGGTTAGTCGGATTCGGTAATCAGTGGTTTGTTCAGGTTCAAATTCTATGTTCAACTTAACGCTTATTTACTCAACATGAATCAACGACAACTTTCAATCGATAATGATATAAATATACATGAGATACCATGAATCTAATAAATTTATATTCAAATGAAAGTTTTCATCGGATTCATCTCTCAGACCTACATCTTTAGATAACACTTTTGTGTATGAAAATTGTGTGATATATACTAACAATAAAAGTAAATCAAAATGATTTGATTCATAAGTGTGATAAATACAATGCCCAAATCATTATTGAACAAGTTTAGCTTAGATTACTATGATTACTGTGGTAAATACTGTCAAGAAATATCGACAATTTATATCCTTAGTTTCCAGAATATTCGATAGCCAGTTGCATATAGATTGCGTATATCTACAAGTAAAAAATCTTCCGCTGACAACATAGTTGTAAAATATTATTGCGCATAAAAAAGCAAAAATGTGAATAAATCTTGACAGTATTATAACACTTGATATATTAATAAATAAATCTAATTGTATACGTTTGTATTTAGGATTTAATAATAATTGCATTGTGCTTGGTTGCATTGCGACCAAAGCTAGTTATTCCATTCCTAGTCTTATAATAATAATCGTTTCACTTTTCTTACATTACAGAACCAATGCACGTATCTATGCCAATTGAACTTAAAAAAAAAAAAAAAAACTATTCACTTCATTTCTAAATCTACGATAATTTAATGTTCTAATTGCCACAGTCATTTTTTCAGTAAGTCGCCCGAATTCACCATCCCTAAATTTTAAACGGCTAGGATTTAGTCAGCCGATTTATTTCAGCGCCCCTACATCAATTAAAGATATGGGCAAATATATCAAACAAATATTCATTATCTCTAAATCAATAGGGGTTAACCACAGCATCAGTTGGCTTTCAACAATAATCGGACACAAAATGTTCTGCATTTCTTCTTTCTTTCTCTAATTATAACGGCGCACATCAGCTATTGATGAATTATATAATCACGATTTCACGAAAGTTCTGGATCCCAACCTGCCATGACTAT
The DNA here is from genome assembly GCA_963978495.1 of Athalia circularis. NCBI lineage: Eukaryota > Metazoa > Arthropoda > Insecta > Hymenoptera > Athaliidae > Athalia > Athalia circularis. The sequence continues at coordinate 22,501,773 of OZ021699.1, forward strand.
AAAGGCTAAAAATTTTAAATTCATCAACACTTATGGGCAAAATGATATGAATCGCCAAGTTCTAATATTTAGCACTGATAATGTTCACATGAGTGGTGTCGTTGCAAAAGATTCTAATTTCATGAATTCAATTCCGAATATAAACCGATTGGTATCCGGTCTAAAAATAGCACTTGTAATTTTTGATCATTACTTTTATCAGTAAGATCACATATCGTAATGTTTTTCTCTTTTTCTGTTCTTCTAGCTGATACGTTGAGAAATAATTAATCAGGAATTTCCGAAACAGAAAAAAAAGATATCATCAAGTTGGAGGTCTAGAGTCTCACAAAATAATGTAACATAATTGCACCTGCCATTCTGCAGTCTCTTATTACTCGTGTCTCTATTCGAATTATACCACAATAGCAATGGTATGAAATATCGCTAGAATGGATTGTACTACCACAAATAAATTACCTAATTAAAAATGTGAACCTATTTGATATCCGATAGATTAATAATATACAGTTGTTTAACATGTATTATGCTTATGATTTAAACATTTAGTTGACACATTATTGATTGTACAAATCTTTGAGTAACTAGTTTTATGTGCATTAGCAAATACAGGGCGATTCATTTGAACCATTCTATATTGAATTTATCTAACTGGTACGTCGGCCGTTCCGGAGCGGCGACTAATGAACATGTTAATATTTAACAAGCCATTTATCCGCTAGCATTTAAGAGAAACAAGAAAAAAGATGAGAATTCTTGCAACTAGGAAAATGTCTATTAAGTAGTTCACACCAGAAAAGAAGAATTAAATAAAAAAAAATTTCAACAAACGGATTTTAATGCTTTATAATTTTATCACACCCTATCTATATTTCATATTTCTACGCAAATATACTTGGGTAAAATCTACTGCAATCGAAATTCCGAACATAGAATGGTTGAAATTTTGCTAATGAGAATAATCGTAACATCTAGGCTTGAGTGCCTAATGTCAATTAACTGTTCAATGCACAAAACACAAAGTGCTTTAGTAAATGAGTACATATTGCTTTGGGTATCACATTGCCACTCGTGACTGATTATAAAACACCTATTTTTGATGCGATTGTAACTAAAGAAATGAGTCACTATTGAAAGCCAAATAGTTTATAAATAAAATGATAAGGATTTCATTTATTGTATTCATAGCATAACAAGAATTTGAATATGAAAAAAAACATACGAATTTGACACATCAATTTATTGTTTCCCTGTTATTTTCATCAGCTATACCTATATATATTCATAAACTATAATATATGCATATACTTTTATCTACATATACATTGGACCATAGAGCAACCATTCTACATACATGGTATAGGTACTCAATGGCCAAATGCAAGACCCAGCTTTCAATTCACAGTTAATGTACAAACGCAAAACGATTAGTTCTGGGGTCTTCTGATAGTAATTGATACGTTTGCACAAATTTAGCTAAAAGAACTAACCAGTTTTGGCAAAGATGCGTCATGTCCTTTGATGCTGTATAGCGTTTTGAACACAACAGAAAAAAATAGCGCAAAACAAGCCATACATTGTGACTATCCAGATTCAGTATCTATAACCGTGATAGTCTGTACCATTTCGCGGGGTTTATGGCAATTGTTTGAGCACATAACGCTACTGTATATCCCATCAATCGCACAAATCTTAAATAATGTTACACATGCACAGAGGAATGGGGTATCAGAATTCAGTTATCCTAGCTTATCCTTGGCGCTCGAGGTACGAACAAAATAGCTATGATTTGAACATTCGTAACGAGACGATAATCGCATAGGTATTTAATTCAGTACATAGATCTACCGTAAACTTTTCATAAAGCCGGGCCTATGAGATCTTTTGTGAATAAAATATTGTCCATAATATTTAGTCTATAGAACAGCTTAAGATTAAAATGAGACAGTCTTACCTAGTAACGAAATGAGAAAAGGTTCATGTCGTTTTGTTGTTCTTGGCCATATTGTGGGAAGCCCAGTTCAACGAAGTTTTCCAGGAATTGCACAATGCCTCGTCAAATTTACTACGAAAATGCATCAGTGCTTCATTTTCAGACATTTCTAACACCTGTAATGGAAAAAACAAAACAAAAAATGCATCACTAAAATCCTAGGAAACCTCTTACTTGGTACTCAATAACTACAACTAGATACTTACTAGGGTGTCTCTCAGATAATTAAGATCTTTTTCCGACGAGAGTTCGGGTAGGCCAGTGGAGATCATCATTGCGAATAGCGACAGAATAAGACCACCGTGCCTCCTTAATACAAGGAAGGCCTGTTCGCAATATTTTTGAAACCGTTGAAACTCGACCGCCTGACCTTTTTTACCTTTGTTTATTACATGGACAAAATCGTTTGTGAGAACAAAAGGCACTCTTTCTCTTCTGAAGCCAAACTTTTCTTTGAAATGACCTAAAATGTGGCCAAAATCAATGTGGAATAGTTGGCCAGTCTTCTTCACCATTATGTTGTCTGAATGACGATCAGCGATTCCTAACACGTAAGTCGCAACACAATAACCTGCACAACTAAGTGTGAATTCTTCTATTGCTTTATATAATGCAGCTTCCGACTGGTTATGATCTTTCAACCATGCAAGCAAGGAACCTCTCCTAAAAGTGATTACATGGAATGATATTCAGATCTAGAACATTAAAAAAATTGAACACAAAATAGTAGTGTACCTAAAAGCCGAAGTAGCGGAAAACATTCCCTTTTCTTTTTGGATATTGGCAATAGTTTCTGCATTGAGAACAACTTCTATCATTCCTACTCTGTGTTCAGTAGATATGCAACCATAAGGATTCATGCGTAAATCCAAACCCTCATTTTTCCACAACTTATCCATTATACGGAGCATTTGTAGCGTCAGCATGTCTTGTCTAAGATCATCTCCATGCTTTAGAATTAGGTAAATGTCATCTCCGTATGGATCTGCATTTTCGAAAACTAGCCAGAGGGGACGCATTTTGCTATCCATAACTTTGCATTTTTCCATTCTAGAATAAATCAGAGATATTAATTTCTGATTAATGAAAGAGTAGAGGTTAATTGGTATCCTTACTTTACGTATTTCCATCTATAGCTCGGATCAAGTGGATTTAATATGTTAGAAACTGCTTCTCGACAGTGAGGTTCTTGGAGAAATTCTTGCAGCGCGGCTTTACGGTCCTTCTTTTGCCGCACAAACTCCGAAGTCGATCTTAATTTATCAAGGCATTCCATTTGCTTGACGAGTGCCCGCATATGTTCCTGACTCCCTCGGCAATAAGCTTCCAATATCAGTCCAAAACGTACTGACACAGAACCTACCTGCATTTCAGATCTGTAAGCCAAAATAAAAAGCAAGATTTAAAGTCTTGTACATCGATTAGATAAAGCTTCTGCACTCATGTACCTCAAATGCCAGAACAGATAGTGTCCAATTCTCTGGTTGTTCAGTGCTCTCCTGAGCAAGAATTCGGTTAGCTCGCACGAAAGGTAGTTCTCATGCTTGAGAGCTTGTACAAGTTGTAATAGATAGAGACTCAAATCTTCATCACTAACGTCCATCAAGCAACGAACTGCGAAACTTCGAACTGTCTGATCCGCATAAGCATAATCCAATAACTCCAATGCTTTTTCAACAGGCAATTTTGGCCATTGCTGAACTAATGCCGTGGCTTCAGCGACTTCCCTAATAAAAGAAATCAAATGAAAGTATTTAAAAGTATTTACGACTTAAATGGAATCATCAATTAAAAATACAATCATATTAAGCTCACCTATGATCATTCCACTCTACGCAGTGCAAGAGCTTGGTCAAAAGGGAGGGTATTTTCTGCAGACAGTGATATCTCAGAGTCCACATAGTCTTCCTCTCCTGTTCATGAAGTTCATGCAGAGGATCGCTATCTGCTAAAGTTCTCAATTGTTCTAATTGTTGAGACTTATTACTATCTAAATCCTGATACAATTCTTCTTCATATGTAGATTCTCCTCCAGCTTTACGCAAACTTGTTGCATATTCCACTACCTTTTCTAGTGAAGGGTAAAGCACAGATTTGTCCCTACCATAACTGAAATAATAGAATTAAAGGCTTAGGAAAAAGCACATTTTATAAAAATCTACTTAACTAATCTGATGTATTATTAAATTATTAACTTACTTTGGAAAGGTGAGCATAAGTGCAGCAGCATGATCTATATGGGGATTAGAAACTACGGTGCCAAGAGGATGAAGTAGATCCTCATTTTGCATATCTTCAGCATAGGTCCAAGTGTACAGCGTCATGGCGCCAGTTTTCAGTTGAGACTTAAAATCGTATATCGTTGTGTTAGCCCAACATAAAGGATTTATGTAGTACTCTTGTTTTGAGTCCTTGACCAGCCTTCGACTTTTGAGTCCTCGAGCAGTTTTGCTAATCTCATACAGAACGAAGCACAGTCTAGACATCCGAGGTATATCTCTAACTTTGATATCAAATTTTAGAGTTTCCTCCCATTTGCAGCTTCCCTCACTCGTAACAATATGCTCACTAGTCTTCTGACTTTCACACAGCGATTTTCCACCGTGAAACAAGCCAGCTTGCACTCCGATCTAATGATAATAGGGAAGAATATCAGTTGCATACTGACCATACTGAAAATACTCCAAAAACCAGATTAATAAATTACCTCAACGGTACGGAGAGCGGCATCTGAATTCAGTCGTGATATGCCGTTTACATTAAACACAAACGGTTCATCTAATTTCCACGCAGAGATATGCTTTCCTTTTTTTCTAAGAGTGAGAGTGGAAAATGACGGCCTCGGACGTTTGAGGCTATCGATTTCGGGAATTTCGTACATATTATCAGGTTCTATGGGCAGATTAGCTACACTGAGTGTTACAAGAGTTGGTGTAATATCACGTGCCAGGCAATCCTGAATGTAGAAGAACTGTATGAGCGGGTAATCCCCGATCAGGTACTCTTCTTGACCGCAAACCTTTAGTATAAAGTCAGATGGTCTTTCGTCGCGAGAATTTAAATTTATCGCCTTCTTATTCAATATCTGCCTTAGAAGTTGGTGCGGTGTCATGTTGTGCGGTATTTGAAACGTAAACGCAGTCTGAAATAAATGATGAAAATAAATTTACATACGTTCCCAGATCGTAATACAGATCATATGCAACCTATAATACCAAGTCGATGAAGAGCTTAATCGAGTAGTTTGATGATATCTAACAATGAGTAAGAAGCAGTTTTCCCCTTTCACCTAAGAATCGAACCCATGATTTTCTTTTTTACCGACAATACAGTTGACGCCTTTAGATCGTGAAGGCAAGAATCGTAAACAAAAGTTTGAATTCCAACGAACGCTATTATCATAATTTGAAAATATTGAAATAATCCTATTATACCTATATTGGAAAATAAATCTATTAAGTGAATATCTGAATTATTGTTGCTCAACTTTTATAATTAATAAAATTTCATAGGTTCTTTCAACAATTACAGAAAATCGTACAGCATAACCTAAAAATGTCAGGAATTACGAACTGCGACTGTGCTGGCAAAGATCTGTGGAAAGGCAACAAGACAGAGGAGGAATTGCTTGATGAGATCAAAGAAGCCAACACTAAATTGCACGAGAAAGTAATTGAGAATGAAACCTACCAACAAGAGATATACGAGCTACGTCACAAGCTAAAAGCTTGTATCGCAACACAGGCAGAGCTTTCCGAAGCCAACGAGTTGACGGAACAAAATTACAATAAGGAAAAAGTGTCGACAGAAAAAAAGATAAACGATCTAGTAGAAAAGTAGGGACGATAATCAATCATTTAGTATTAATTTGGTTGATAATTCAAACGTTTGCTATTCTTTCAGATTTGCTGTGGAGAAAAAAGAATATGAAGAACAGATCTTGGAACTGGAGTTAGAGCTAACTTGTGAAGAAAAGAAAAATGCAGAGCTAAGAGAAATGCTGGCAGTAGCAGAACAACTTGTCAAGGCATCAACAACTAATGATCCGACGAAAGAGCAGGAGATGTTAAATTTGAAAGAAAAAATCATTAGTCTGAATGCAGAATTGGAGCAACGGTTCATTTCTGAAAGAGAATTATTAGTGAAGCAACAACACATGGAGGAAAGTGTCATGACGCTTCGAAAAAATTATAACGAGGTTCAAGATATATTGCAGGTACTCAGTAGTAAACCTTCCTGCCTTCAAAATTGAACCGTAAATATCTCATGCAGCTATTTAAATTGTATGAATATTCATGTTGATACAAAAATCCTTTAATAGGCAAAACAAGCCGAATTGGCATCCCTGAATGAAGTCTTAGGAACCACGAGAGATGAGCTCATCACCTGCCGATCTGAACTTGAATCATTGAGGGCAGTGCCTGCTAGTGTTTCTGTTAAGGGTACAAAAGGCACACTCGATTGGATAAATAATTCTGTTAGCTTGCATCCCAGTTAACGTTTTTTGCATATTATTCCAATAGGTAATTCGCTGTTTGCTGAAGTAGAAGATAGTCGGCGCGATTTGCTTCACGATATGACTATGTTAAGAAAAAAATATATACATATGAAACAGACGTATGGAGCGAAAGAGGACGAGATCAAAGTATTGAAGGCTGAAAGAGCAGTATTGCTTAGAAAATGGGAAAATGAGAATGAGCAAACAGTTGATCATAGTGCTCAATTGATGAACACGTATAAAATGAGAATATCAGAGCTGGAGAACAAATTGAAAATTAGGGAGAAACAATTGAAATTGATGGATCAAAACAACGTGCCAACTAGCAATAGCTTCAGGTAAAAGAAAGCTCAACTTTCAGAATTTTTCAGTTGTTGATGAAATGATCTGCTCTATCATCCTTGATATTTTCTATTCAGCTACCTGCAATCTCTTTTAACAACTAAGAAAAAAGAGGTGGAAGAGCTGCTGAACAAATTAGAGGAGGGTTCGACCCAAAAAATTTTGGATGAAGAAATTAAATATGAAACCCAAAAAGAACTGAGAAAATGGAGGTACAAGGCCATGTCTTACAAGGTACGTTGATAAGAATTAGTCATATTAATACACCTCAAAATTTTTAGGTGATCTAATAATCACTTCGAACCTTACAGGCCCAGTTATTGGTGACAAAAAATGAAATGAAATGTGAAGAGCGACAGGAACCTCAACTAAAATGCACTACTGCCGATGCTGATCTTTCAAGTAATATGGACCTGACTGCTTGCCAATCGGGCGAAATCATAACCAGTTTGCCAGCGATACCATTCAAAAAGACTGCAGATGAATTAGCACAAGTCCCACAAATCTCAGAGCAAGAACAGAATATGGAAGACCATAAAAATATCATCAGTGACTTTGATGACTCCAAAGATTCTTCTTTAGTTAAATTGCAACAGACAATGAATCTTAATGACAACATTCTTGTCTCTCTAGTGAGTATCTTGCCGGAAAACCCAATCTTTGGGCAATCAAGTACCGATCTTAATTGCCAATCAAATAAAGAAAACATCGCGGGCCCGTCTGATATAAATAATGCAAACCTAAAGTCTGTCCTTGCAACATCAGGAACCAAAAGTTTAAGCTTACAGAATCAAGATGAGGCTAAGAAAACCTTAAGATTCACAAGCGATACTGTGGATCCTCAGAAGCCCAAATTAGTGAGGCAAAAAGCCGAGAAAAAATCATATCCTGTTGTTTTTATTTCAAACCAATTGGAGCAATGATATTCTATGAAACAAGTAATTTTTATGATTGATCGTTATATTTTCAAGAATTTTGTACTGCAAAAATTGGGTGCACTAACAATGATAATAAAGCAGCATTTCATCAAAAAATGTCTAATGAAATTTACTATCTGAATATTACTGAACTTACCTCTGTATTCTCAAACTTTGTGACGAGCACGATATTACCATCCTTTAGTCGAGTTTCAATATTCTTAGGTATAACAAGCGGAGGTGCTAATCGTGGAGGAAATTGATAGCGAACTTTTTCCTCCCACGATTTCTTTTGTCTACTTTGTGCTATTTCTTCTCCCAGAAGTCGCATTTTCCACCGAAAGTCATTCACCTCTGAATTTTTGAGTGCTACAAACTCGTGCAATCCTGAGAACCAAGAAAAAATGTATGGAAACAAATAGATCTCTTGTGAGTTTATGTAACCAAGGATTGTGTGTTTTCAATACCTTTACCGATGAGATGACTTATTTGATTATCTAATATTTTATCCCCTTTTTCTCCTTCACGTTCAATTACTTTTAAAACCGAACAGAAGGGTCTGATGTCACAAAGACGTCTATTTTCATCTCTTAATTCTTCGGCCTCAGCCATGGAATTAATACATGAAAATACATAGGAATTTGCATCTCGCAAAGTTCCATGCAATGGATATTTGCTTGCCTCATCCCACAAGTCCTGAAAACAGAAAGTATTATCACCTTGGAAAAAAGGTCGATCGAATGTGCTCGTACGTAAACTTTGAGACTTGTCAACAACAAACAAGATGGGAATTCGACCATCAATGCAAAATATTTATCGAATTATTTGTTTATTGCATTGACACAAACCTCCTTGATCTCCGTTAACGTGGCGTTCCGATTTGTTTCTAGGGGTATAAGAACCCCATTTGGCATCAGGCATGTGAGCTCAACAACCTCAGTGGGTGTTTTGGCCCAGTAATTATAGGTGTAAGTGCTTGGTATGTGAACCATGGTGTAGCTGTTGTTGCGAAATTAGATATTAAACATGAGAATTACAAATTAGGTGTTTTGATTATCCACGAATGATGATAAAGCGTTTAAACATTTCAGCAATGTGTTTTTTTTTTTCTTTATTAAATTTATTCTTGAAATGTTATGATCGTGACATAGTTTTTAGCCATTGTGCAGTTGTGAAAACACGAACAACAGGCTAGTGTCACTACATTTTTCACTGTTTTCACATCGCCATTTAGACAAATTTGCTCACACTTTAGCAGTTTTCTGATATCCCGATTTAAATATAACCGTTTAAACAATCTGTTGTTAACAATAAGGCAAAATAATACACAACAACAATAACAGAGAAATGCAAATAACGATCACTCCACGCAATAACAACACCATCGGCCATTATTCATTTTGCTCGACGACTGACGGGAACCCGCCACGGTTACCAGTTGCGTTTACGTTTACGTTCGCGTTCACAACTCACGACTCACGCGAAGTACCCCACGATTCACGCTATGTTTACTTTGATTTTGGTTGCCCCGCGATGGTCCGATAATTAATACTCCTTCCAATGGTCCAATTTTTTTAATATCACTCGTGTCTCTGTGTACACAACATACGGGGAGTCTTCTTACTTTAATGTTAAACCAATTCGTCATCGAAAATCGTACGTCTCATATCCTGATAAATTCGTTTACGAACTACACAAGCTCATCCGAATTGAGAGTCTAAATCGCATGATAGCTATGTTTTTTGTTATGGTGGGAAGTTGGATTGACCAGGTAGCGCGGAAGTTCGTAGACCCTACCCTTTACCCTGTTGAGGATTCATTCATTTTCCCTGTATTCTATTGTTGGTAACATCGCTCAGCCTTACCCCCTCCATTCACGCAACTACGCATGTTTCTGCAACGCTTCCATAACTTCTACCACAGAATAAGGACTAGGAGAACTTCTACTCTGCTCTGCTCTAGTGATTCTAATATCAGTGGATTCTAGCTTTGCTGATGCCCATGCGCCTGATGGGTCCGATGACGACGCCCTGTGATGCGATTTCCTAACCAATAGTTCGTTTTTAAACGGGCTGCAAACAAGCATTTAGTCATCTTGAATAATTATTCCACTATTTTGGAATGCGATAACATGTCCAGTGTTTTTGAGCACTCAATTAAAGTACCAAGACTCTATAAAACAGTCGCTAAAATCATTCAAACTGTTCGCGAAGACGGGGCGAGCCTGAAACAGTTAGTTTATCTCCGACAACATCCAGTAAGTATTTCACAGTCACCGCGTGCTTTTCGAAGAGGAGTGACACACCTTACACTCATCGTATCAAAGATCCCACTAAAGCTTTTTTGAATATCTTATCATTGTTACATCTCTAGTTAATCACTTACAGGTCATTCGAAATTTCAAATAGTTTTTAAATTGTTGTTAACACCTGTAGACTTTTTTAGAAATTTGCAAAACCACAATGAATGGATTATGAATGTTATTAGTCTATAAAATAGAGCTAAATATTTGTCAGTCATTGAAAGCTTCGGTAAATGTTCTGTGACTTGGTCTTTATGGTATTTCAACATGTTGCTTTGACACGCAGAATATCAAGGCGTTGTATGCTTTGGCGTTAACAAGTCTTCAACATGGTTCCCAATTGGATCAGCTCATTCGACGAACGAAAATACTCACTAACGAACCACGACTGGATCCATGGCTAGCGAGGGTTCTAATAACTGAATTATTATGGGGGAAAAAACACTTGAGCCATGAATCCAAGCCTGTACAAACTATTCTTTCATATGAGAAACAGCTAAAAGAAGAACTGAGAAATACTACATCGTTAGAAATCCCGGGAAACAAATTAAAAGGTAATTAATATTGTACCGAGATTGTTTTAATCCTTGCATGTTGTTTTTACAGAGTGAAGAGTCGAATAAGCTCATTAAACACTTTTGGTAACGATATAGAAGTACTACTATACCGTTTTGATGGTTTTAATCATCCGCAACAACAGAATACAGTCGAGAAGACATTCTAAGATAAAACATCTCTGGTCGTGCGTTGTGAATGACACGAAACAGGGCAGCGTGGAGCAAGTACAAAAATCATACACCTTTTACGTGAACAACATGGCAGAAGAGCAGAGCGAGAATATGCGTCAAGTCAAAGTTATGGGTTTATTATTTCTCTACAGCGCAGCAATGTTCACACTGCCATTTGCAGCATTTTTTGGAGCGCAGCATGTAATGCGAAAGGAATTTCAAACTGATCAATTTACTACGAGCTGCGTCTCCGTCTTATCAGCTGTGATAACAGTGAATTTGATTATTGCTAGTTATGCGTACCGGGCTTACTATGAACCTGATGATCCCATTAAATATAGCGACCAAATAGTGGTCGATGATAGACCAAAATCCATAAATGACCTCAATAGAAAAGAAGACTGAGTGGACTTTCTCCTGAGATTTGATAAAGAAGTTAATTCCAATGTATCTAACAATTTAAACTTTTGTAACTAAAAGTATTTTGTAATTCGTCGCTACGTCTTCGTACTAAAAATAGACAAGGCTACGATGTACATACATACATATGCCTATTTCTGAAACATAACAAACGTTTCTAGTCGTACAGATTCAGGTACTGGCTACAAGTGTATATGTTGTTAAAATAAACAGTCTAATATTATTACCAATCTCCCGAATTTCATTCCAACGGTACTCGATACAAGCCTATCATATTTCAAATCCTGAGCCTTTATAAAAATAGATTAATGGTTCCAAGCAATTACCTGATGAAACGGCTTTTTTTCAACTGCTTATCAGGAGAAATAGGCTTGTACCCACTCACTGCTGCTCAATTATTAAACTTTCAAACAAGTCTATCACCACTAATTACATTTCAAGTTCATTTACCCTTTACGACGCAAATCTCGTATTTCTTGGCTGGGAATTGTGGTCGATTAACGAGCTTGATCTATTTTTCTCCAATGGTAATGAGAGCTTGGATCAAAAAACTTAGTTTTGGCTTCTGATTTTCAGTTGAAAAGCCGAGGTATGTTAGAGTTAACACACTCTCGATGTCTGTGGATGAGGCAATGAAATCCTTCGGAGAAGAAGGCTGGCGACCATTATACAGAAGCAAAGATTATCCCGCGTTCATCGAGGCTGTATCAAACCTGTCTGGCATGGCTTTTATCCAGGATATTCATATACCAGAGTTACTAGTTTTTCCTCCCAAAACTCAATTCTACAATCATCCTGGCTACATTAGTGGATCTATAATTCTACAGGACAAGGTAAGGATCATTTGTGCAAGATGAATTCTTGCAGACATTATCTATCGGCTAAATTCTGTTACAGGCAAGCTGTCTGCCAGCGTATTTACTGAATCCTCAACCAGGTTCTACTGTTCTTGATATGTGCGCTGCCCCGGGAATGAAGACCACACATCTGGCTGCGATGCTACGGAATGAAGGGTAACCTACGGAATTCTTCAAATTTTTACAACAGTTCCGCAGCTATATTCACTCAGAATATCTATAAAAAAATATTTGTTACAGCAAAATCTATGCCGTGGAAGTCGATCAACGAAGGTATGAAACCCTTTGTAATATAGTTGCAACAACAAATTCTTATTGCGTGGAGACCATCAATACAGATGTCTTAACTCTCGATGCGAGGCGATGCTCTGATGTAGAGTATATTCTAGTTGATCCAAGTTGCTCTGGATCAGGTAAACTATTCATAGTTTTTCTTCGTTTTGAAATGATGTTTATAAATCATAAACGGTTCCGTTTTTTCAAGGTATGGTGGATAGGCAAGACGTCGATTTTGCCAACGAAAAATGCGCTCCTGGTAGATTACGAAACTTACAATCATTCCAAGTATTAATTCTTCGCCACGCTCTTCTCAATTTTCCAACAGCCAAACGAATCGTCTATTCTACATGTTCCATATACCCTGAAGAGAATGAACAAGTTGTGGATGACGTGCTCTCGCAAATTGAAAACGCATATAGATTGGTTCCAGCAAGAACTCTCATGAACGACAATTGGTTGAATTATAGTTCAATGGAATTTAGTTGTAAAGACAATTGCTTGTACGCTAAATCCGAGACAGACTTGAGCAACGGTTTTTTTGTAGCTGTGTTTGAAAGGAATTTCGATGTACCTTTACCAGTAATTAAACGTAGGGCAAAGAAGAGTGGAGCTGTTGTTGATAATAACGAAAAGGAAACTGACCCCGTTCTAGCCGAAAATTGTGAAGCAGAAGTAGACCGGGTTCCATCTCGCAGAAAGGATAAGAAAAAAAAGAAAGAAACTATCGTGGTAAATGATTTCAACGGTGATAAAAATAAAAACATCGAGCTCAAAAGTGATGAAGAGATAATAGATGACCGAGATAAACCAACGAAAAAAGTAAAAGGTAGCAAGAAGGTTGCAGATAACAGGGAAAATGAGCACGCAGAAAATTCCGAGACTAACTGCGGTGAAGAAATTCCAAGGAAAGAAAAAAAGAAAACGAGCCGGAAGCGCACACTTGATGGTGAGCAAGTTGAAGCAGCTGAAAATAACGATCAGCAAGAAACGAGCGAGATTAAAATTAAAAAAAAGAAAAAGAAATGCAAAAAATCACGATCTGATGTCAAGGATTCTGATTCGGAGAGGTTCATAGAAGTAGATAACGAAAATTCTCTCCCAAAAAAGAAATCTAATAAATCAAAGAAACATGAACATCTACTCGAAAGCGTAAAAACTAAGGTGAGTCATGGTAAAAAGCAAAAAAAATCTCATCATAGAGTTACGGATGAGCTTTCAGTCCCGGAGGAAAATATGGAGGACGTTGACGTAATTTCTTCTAAAAAAAACCGCGAGAAGAACAAAGCTTAGAACGTGGAGGATCGTTATTTCGATTACTGAATTCAAGTTACTTATAAATGTATTTTTTCAGAAGTAAAAATGTTTTCACAACGTGAAACCTACAATGTTCTCGTTTATTTGAAATTTCCATTTTTGGAATAAATACAATGATTATTATAGCTATAAAAAGTTACCTGAAATTGGCCGCCTCCATTTTTAGGTACCTTTTGCTGCCATCGAACGTTGCCATGGTTTAGCTTTTTTATGACTTCAACTTGTTAATTAGTTTCACAATATAATTCGGGATCTTAATTGAGTCCTGATCAATCAATATTCTTTCATTCTACACAAAATCTCGCTATTCAGTTATTACAATCGAGACCGCTAGATCATCTTTTACGTTTCAGCGATCCTCGAGAGACATCCTTTGATTTACAGCTTCTTTTTCACTCACGACAATCAATTATTGTCTCGAACATAATCGCGCACAACGATGGATCTTACTCTTCATTAACGCGCCTATGATATCGTAATAATATAACATTACTGCTCTGGGATATTTGCGGCTTATCGTTGCCCAGTGTCGCGGTTCCCTGCGCGGTTGTCGGTGTATCACTGACCACCATATATTTTTCTTTCGCCTCCGAATCGCGGAATATTTTGAACCACCAGGATAATAGTTTGGAAATATCCATTGCTACGTTTTCTTTCTTCTGAATTATTAGCACAGAAATTCTTCAGGTATATATATATAGATATATTATTACTTTACACATCTACGTTTACGCGCAAGCTTTTCAAACTACCCCAGTTCCGATACAGCCGCGTTGTATCATATTATTGTAACGACGAATATCCGTTAGTAATTTATAGTATCTACTACAGTCATTATAAAATAACATATAATGACTGACGAACTGTGCAGGACTTCTGCAGTGCATTTTTCCTTGTTAAATATATGTCATAAGTACTGCGGTCTGTTGAGGTCAGAGTGGTGGCAACACTTTATGAGTAATATTTTCGCAACATAAATATTTTTTGTTCACCGCATATCACAAGGTTGTGTTGGTGCTGATACTTCCGTCGTCCATCACATTTTCTCTGGAGACGTATATAAGTATATGTTATGCGACTGTATTACATACTTCGCAATATAATATCGCTATAGCTGTACCAGTCGTTTATTTCCTCCGTCAGAATGTAAACATATTATTTTATTTTATCAATTAAGTATACGTCAGTCTTCATTACCTGAATTCTTGTGGAGGACACGATTTTCCGCTGTTTTAAAAGAAAATTCGAATCCTAGCTGTAGCCAACGATTACATAGAATGGTATAGAAAATTCTGTGAGAAACTGTCGAAAATGTTATTACCTTACCCAAGATACATACCTTACACAAGATTTGTCGGAAAGTGATACTCTATACATATAGGTAGTGCAGGCTTAGGAGAATGAGAAAATAGTGTGGAAATTGGCTTCATTACCTTAAGCGATTTGGTCACCCACCCCTACCTGGCGAGAAAGAGTGCTCGTCAGTCACCACACCTTTCTGCAGTCACTACAAAAGCTGAGGTTGAGTTATATCGTCCTTTCTGAAAAAACTGATCACCTCAATTCAATGAGGGGAAAATGTAACAGTTATTTACAAATTAGTCTGAAAACAAGGAATGAATTATACGATCATATTATTTAAGTCCGCCTTTTAATATCAATTTTTCTCTCTCTTCAAATTTTTATCCTCTATTCTCATTTTTCCCTTAAGTTTTTTTTCCTCTAATCCTTTTCTTTTTAGTAGTAAGTCGCTGCAACCTCAGACAAGAACCACGTGGTTGGACTCGATAACGTGAGATAAGAAACACGCGAGTTAGCAAAGCCTTCAGTTAGACGCTTCTTACCAACCTGAAAACAAGATCACTTTTATATTATAAATACGCATACAATGTATACCCCTTTACACGAAATACTGTTTAACTCACTTTATACCTTACCAATGAATCATTTATGCAAAATAAATAACGTCAACGCCTCTAGTTGATTTATGAATCACCCTAAATGTTCGCAAATATATTAAAAAAAGATAGATCAAAGATTATCAAACGGTGATTCTTGTGCTACGCTGCGACAAAAATCGAGTATGGCAGATTAGTATACAATGTAAACACAAGAATGCAATAGTATGTAAATTTCGCATGTAAAAATGAAATTATCAGCATTTTTTTCTTTCAAATGCTATGAACAATTTTTTTAATTTCGAAATACTTCATCTTTTCATGACCACACCGATTGTATTATCATTTTGAAAGCTGATGTATAGCATAATTTATAATAATAATCACGAAATATCCTTCTATGCAAATGGAAATACGCATGATGATAAATTTTACAAATCCATTCACGACCGATGACAGTCTAATTTATTCCGTCCCCATTAATTAACAAAAAAATTTCTATAGATATATGTATATGTATCACAGACTATGAATATTCAAATCGTTTGGTGAATTGAAAAGGGTAAAAGTTTTCACAAAATATTATATGAGTTTACGTGCTTGTTGATTTCTCTTTTTTGTTTGATTTTATTTTTATTATTATTATAATTATGATTATTTTTTTGTGCTAGAAATATTTAAGGGTGACTCACGTCAGACTGAAGCTTAAATAGCAAGGTGAAGGGCGGCGGAGAGGCGTGGAATTTGGGTCAGACCACGTTCATGTGAACTACGTTACTTTATAATCGGCCCAAGACGATCGCCGTTGTGCGAAAATATATGTTTTTACCCCAGCTGAGTCCGAGGGGTGTAACCGAAGGTGGACGGGTTATATACGTTGAGCCTTATAGGTGTACATGTATACCTATACAATCGAAGTACGTACCGCGAACCCCACAAGCTCTAAAAAAAACCCCATTCTACTATAATCTTTGTCATTATATCAAAGAAACAAACTTTTCTTTCTTAAATCAGAACGCGTTGTATGAGAGAAAAAAGGAACACGGAGATATTTCTATATATCAAAATTTATAATATGTAGACAAAAATTGTCTTTATTGAGCTAATTTAATTTATGCATTGTTTTTTTTAAGCTGGGATTTCGTTAAAGGATAAAAAGGCAACAGAGTTTTAATTGGTTGATTCGTTTCAATTAACATATTCAGATTGAAAAATTTCATGGTTCTGGATTTATCGATAAACATTTACGTCGACTAGCATTCTTGCAATTGTTATTGTTGCAGTATTTCATTTTTGTATTTACGGATATTCGATTGTATGTACACTTCGCACAACAAGTTTTTTTTATAATTTTGATTTTCATATGTTCTGTCCGACGTCTCGCACAGATTCACGGACGCGGGCAGAAACCTCAAGCGTGTGTGTCCTGAATATTTACGTAGGTGTTGATCGTCAGCTTGAATTACTTTTTGGCGTGCGACCAGCCAACCGACCAACCTGCGTGGCCAAGGAACGCAGCTCTTGGCTGCCACACCGTAATTTAACTTGTCCTATAAGTTGTATATAGAATCACCTGATCTTTGGGAAATAAACTCTACAGCCCTTCGTTCATCAAATTAACAGTGGATTATTAGTTTCTCTTTTAATTTATTCTCATTCACCTTATATTATCGATTTGCTGATCGAGCTCCTAGTTGGATTTTGTTTCGCTGAATTTGATTCAAGCTTCAATCTCATGTAAATTCGTCTTCATGTTTGTTGAACAACGGTCTAATTTTTTTCTTCTCTATTTTTCCCTGACATATGCGAGGAAATCGTATTATCGGGTTAAAATAAGTAGTTATATTTTCTCAAGTGGGTCGCCCTTTACTCCCTGCAACATCATATCAGAGGCTCCTTAATAATACATTATATCTCTGTCTGAATCTGAGATAAATTTTAATGCAGAAAAGTATTTATGACCTTAAGACATGCACTGAGACTCTAATTGTTCGGATGACGAGCGTTTTAAGACGCGGAAACTTATACCTCTCGTTCTATACCGAGACGATTTTTATCAGTATACCTACCCCCCGCTGCCCCATGCGCACACGACGGTATACTATAAGAATACTAAAAAAAAAATTTACCGTACAGACTAAAACTGCGTGGATGCAATAAAAGCATGGCAATAATAAAATAACTGTTGAAAGCTGGGGGACAAAACCTACTATAATATGAGAAAAATATTCAACTGATATATATCAAAGATACTTGCGTCCCAAATTCCGCGAATAAATGTTTTTTGTTTATGTGTACCGTTTTAAATTGCAGTCTTTGAACGTGGTTATTCATTAAGGTTGGAATTAATCGTCGCAACTGAGTTTTGATGGCTGTTTACACGGTATAGCAATAATAAAAGGTGATTTATAATTCACGGAAGTGGAGGTGGGTATAGAGGCGTTTACTAAAGTCAAGAGCTGCTGATTTTTCTGTTGCTGTGCTCTGAACATTGAACTCTTTGTGGATCAGAAGTGGAACGCGCGTGACGACGAAGTTTGCGAGGGTGACATTTTCTAGGGCCACTTTGAAGCCACTTGAAAGTATCCAGCAGGGTACAGGGTCACGATACAACCAAGGCAGGGTACAGAGGCGTAAATTTATATTTAGAATTAGATGAAAATAATACATGTATTTTGTAGGCATAGGTTTTGTACGCAAGAAAAAAAAAATTAATGAATAAAAATCATTTTAGATGATCGTGACTTTATAGGTAAGTATGCGAACCTTGTCAATCGTGAATTCGATTTTTATCTATTGCACCTATTTATATATAAGAGATTGATGAAATCGAGCAGATTATTGGCACATGATTTTAACAAGAGTTTATATATGAGTTTAGAGAAATGATATTAAGAATTAATCGAAATTAAAAAATGATTCAAAATTCGATGAGTTGTTCGTTCGATAAATTTTTAAAATCCAGTGGCTTATGAGAGAAAAAAAAAAAAATAAAAATGATAAATTGTTCACTTACCCTACTCAGAGTTTCCTTGATAATTTTTCTTTCCAATTTATTCTAAGGAAACGGAAAAATGAAAAAATACTTAGAGTTATTTTAACGCGACGAAAATGAGGCTTGCAAACCGCTGTACACAGTTTACAAATTTTATATGTATAGGTACATATTTGCATATATTCATATGAGTGTAAAATGAAAATGCCGTATGTATATAACGTTATACATGAAACGATAAAATGACTCAGGTATATAATTTTGCAGTTGGCATACAAATATCTTTGAACAGCTAAATAGTTTTATATACGGATACGTGCACGTAGAACACATGTATATGTGTTTCTTAGCTTACGAATAATGTGTAAATAACTCAGATGTTAAATAGAGAAAAATAGGTACTCTAATTTCTATATTCTTCGGAACGTTATTATCCGCGGCTATAACTGCGGTAACTATAACAAATATCAATACCTATACAGGGTGGTGCATTTTGAAGGTTCCGGTCAAATATTTCGTGAGCCAAGACAGTTAGGAGAAAATTGTCGAAAAAAAAATGTTTGATATTAAGGAAGACAAGTGGTAGCCAAATCACATTTTTGACAAAAATCTACAGGCTACAACTTGTGGGTGAGGAAGGCTCAGTTTCCATCTGAAAAATGCCCTTTGGTTGGAATTTTTGAAATTGGTGGGACTAGAACGTTTAAAATGAGCTACCCTGTATAGTAAGTTATTAGAGAATTCTCGGCACTTATACAGTCACGCGGAATTGCCATTTTCGCAGAACCCTTAATAACAACCCCATCATACACTATAGCGCAGCGTGCAACTAAAGTGTTACAAAATGCGAAACAAGCTGACAATTTTTGGAAAAGTTCGTTTCGTTATCATACATGATAGTTTAATCATTGTCTATTTTACTCATAATTAAGCGTCAAGTCCGCGCGACCCAGCTTTGCTTAAAATGTGCCGAAATCACGCCATATATAACTAAATATACGCATAACCTATATACTATACGTATACATACCTATAAATATAGGATAAACCGTGTACTCTATTTGGTAACATCCGTTTCTACTAAAACATTCTTGGGGGTTTTTGTTTCCCTCGCGTTTTTCAAGGGTGCTAAGAAAGCCGCAAATTTATAACTAAATTAGTCGGACTTGAACAGTACGGAATTGCTTGGAGTATAACATCAACTCATCACAACCACTTTTTCATTTTTCTCTTTTTGAGAGATCACAATTACATACATGACATACATTTTCAAATCATCTAATGATCGAAAAAGAAAGATATAGGAATGATGAATGATGAGTTATCCAAGTCTAAAAACAACTGCGAACATGGTATGCTTCTTGTATTAATCATTAAAATCGTCGTACATTAAAAAGTTAAATAGCTCAACGCCGGGCTGTATTATAAAAGTATACTTTAAGTAGTTCGGCCCAAGATTGGTCAGCCGCACGTTGGCCAACTGCTCGGCGGCTGCAGGGGTCGGTAGAGTTTGCTTTGCACGCGAACCTTTAAGAATATTGACTTCTCCACGCACGCACCATTGTATATGCACGTCGCATATCATATAATAACAACAAAAATAATAATCATGCCAATTATAATTATCCCAAAAATTATAATAATAATGACAACAAAAATAATAATAACCGTGATAAACTCGGGAACGAGGCTCGCTAGACTACGTAATAAATTACAAATATACATATATTATCGAAATCTCGGAAGAGATTATTGTATATAACGCTGACCCAAATTACCAAAAGGATTTCAAGGTATCGCTGCTGTATCGTTTCCTACAGCATTTTCATATAGGCACTAATATATTATCTACATATTATTATACGTATAAATATATTGAATAATTCTAGAAAATCTTATTTTCTAGTTAACGTATAACTTTACCTCCAATATAATCATGTTACAGTTTATGGCTGTTCACCTTCAGCACTTTAGAAAATTTGTGGGATCGCTTAGTTGCGGATGATCGACTTTTACGTGAAATTATATACCAGTTAATAGATGTACCTATGTACATTATATTTACCTATACTTAGGTATACCATATGAATGTTTGGTTTAGGTTAAACTTTACGGTACAATAAACTTGATAGCCACACAGAAAATCAACATAATGGTTTTTCCGACTCCCGTTACACAGATTAGCATCCGGTCTAGGTTTACATAGGTACACATGTAGGGGTATAAGTATGTACTGGTTAATGTCTGAGGAGGAAGCCGGAAGTGCTAGTTCTTTGGCCCTTCACATTTTTTGCTTCAGCATCTCTTATTGAGTTCTTCTTTTTCTGAAACCGAAAAAATGTGAGTATGATACCTACACAACGCTGCCCGGAATATAGGTATGCTAATGATCTCACAGACCGAATTTCCCAGCCCTCAGAAATCCGAGACAACCCCCTTTTTTGATCTAATCGCTCACTGTGGTTGCCACCTGCGCTGGCCAAGCCTTTTCACGGTAGGTAGTAATTCTAACAGGTCGATCAAAAACGAGAATAAATAATAACAAGTATGTTTTATATAACCCATGATTCTTAAGACCCTTGATCAAACAATAATTTGCATATTTCAAAAGCTTCTTCTGCATTTACAGATGTAAAGAGAAATTTACTCATACAGATTTCAGACTTTCGGAAATGGGTCATAAATTATTATTAGATATGAATTCTGCCGCGATTTTCACAAGGGTTAGAAAATCAAACTCTTTGATTTGCAGATTATCTGATCTGATTACCACCAGTTTTTGTCAGCCATATCGTCTCCGGAAGTTATCCAATCGGATAGGTGGGGTTTGGTCTCTCTCGTTTGTCCCCATTTCACATACCCAATGACATCTAGGCGCGATAAGTTTCGTCCAATCAAATATCCCGGTAGGAGCTTGCGTCGATAAAGCTTGAGCAACAAGTTTTGTTTCGCGTACGTTTTCCACACTATACCCACCCCAGTAGATGCCTGCAGGTTTATACGGTTCACTGACACGACCCCTGGGAGAGCCGAGCGAGGGAACGACACTCGACGTCGAGACGCCGTCGACGAAGGACGCGCCGCGACGCTTCTTTGTAGCAATTTGAATATGTAAACATATTTATTCGGTACAACAGTTTACAAAGAAATTAAACCAGAAGTCTTCATTCGACTTCAATGTGCGAAAAAACGGGATTCCCATCAATTGATTGAAATGTGCAGTAAATTTTTCATTTTGGAGCACTATTATTATATAAATCGTCATAATCGTTTACACGTTTAATTCAACAACGCAAATCTTGGAATTTTACATATGTAGTAAATAAAAAAAAAACAACAAAAAAAAACAAGTAAAAAAGAAACAAAAAAAAATTATGTTCGATGATCCCGAACCGGTATTACCCGCTCCTCGTGTTCTTGTGAATCACCGACGTGAAACCAGCTATAAATTCTCCTAGAAAAACACCCTCGGTGATTATTCAAATAAATCGCAGGTGAGTAATCCGAACCGAAAAAAAAAGTTCTTCTACCGCTATATTAGGTGAATGAAAAAACAGAACATTCCCCTCGTGTATACGATGGATTATCCTAGCAGGTAACATAAATAATAATCTCGCGGGGTTGGGCGTCTCAAACGATCCGCAGTAGTACGAATAAATATTCGGTCAGGCGACAGTGATTAAAACTGGTTCGAGTCGAACGCCGATTAATCAACAAAATTTATGATAATCACAAGATGCAGTGAAAATCACTGTATCATTTATCTCCATTAAGAGTAAAAATTTTAGTTAAACATACTTAATTTTTGCTACGATTGTCGATGCCTGACTTGTCGCTGACTCGAATCACTGCGTCTCATTACTCTGATTTCTACAGCTCTCTAAAAACGTCATTTAAACTTTGCTGAGGAAAAATGAATTTGTCGAATACGACGGAGATCCAAGAATAAAAAAACTTTTGCACATAGAATATATACCAATAACAGAAACAAAAATTGTCTACGCTTTCGAAACAATTAGTACAAGGATTAAGAGAGGATAGAATGAAGTTCCCTGAAAATCTTAATATTCCGTAATAAATCCTCTTAAGACGAAGTCCCATCATATATGGGGGAAATTGAGTCAGCCGCAGTAAGCCGCAGTTGTAAACCACGTCGCATTGAAAATACATCGTAAAGTACTTCCAACTTCCCGATCGATTCGAAATTCCTCCGGTATATCATGCACGCGCCGAACCACGTGTACGAGCAATGCCGACTCATTGGGTGTAATAATCCGCTGCACCCGTTTTTCATTACCACCCTTACTTACGCAGTGGTAAGAAATCGCGTCCTGATTAACTCCGTCCAAACTTGGAAAAAGATGAAGTACGTATTCTTTCCTATAGAAGACGCGCAACTTTGCTTCTCAATCCCTACCTGTACAGATATACAAAAAAAAAAGCATTTCAATTCATCCAAAAGGAAGAGAACAGCGTCCAAACAGAGGTGGTTGATCATCCCCTGCCGTGCAGGAAGTTCTTGGATCAGCGTCCGCCTCGGTATCAGAATCGCAAATGATTGCGACGCAGGCAGTTTCTCGGGGTGGTTCTCGTCTCGGTCAGTACGAGGACGCCAGCGTGCCCGGAATGGTTTCTGGTAGCGCTGGTGCCGGGGGTGGAATGGCCGGGGGTAGCATCCCCTCGGAGGACCAGGTGGCAGCACGTAACGACGATTCCCCTCAACCTGCGATGCCGATGGCCTCCACTATGCCAGGAAGAGGCGCTGCGGACACCGACGATGTGGATAGCGACGAGGACGGCGTCAACCTGGGGATCGGTGGAGGTGGAATTGGTGGTGGTGGAGCAAGTGGAGGAGGTGGGGATGGTAACGGAGGCATGGGTGGATATTGGAGGCAGCATAGCAGACCTTCTAGTCCTCGTATGCCGCCCCCAGAGCAGCCGGAGACCAGGCCGAAGAGCCGTCAGGAACCGGCGCCGCCGAGATACAATAATCTAGGATATTGGAGGGCCAGACGCGTCACTTTCTACAAAAATGGAGACCCTTATTTTCCCGGCGTCGAATTCAGGTACGCTACAAAGAAAAAAAAAACAAAAAAAAACAACAATTTACTCATATATCACGCCCTTCAACGCCGCAATTATCACGTCAAACAGTGAAAATCGTGTTAAAAAATTTCTGAACATTCGTTCCGGTGAAAATTCATGTGTTTCACAATTTTTGCAAAGTCATGAAATCGCATCCCTGTCCACTAGGTTGCTTTTCTTCAGCTAATTAGCCGGTTTTTTTCATATCCAAACCACCGTACCATCTCATACGTGATTCATGAAGACGGTTTGATTGGACTCACACATCCCTATCCAAAAACGATGTTCGATTTTTTTGATTTCCATATTCTAAAAAAATTTACTTACACAGTTTTCCTAGGGTAGATATTTAGTTTAATCGAAATAGGAAGCTATATATATATACAACATTGGCTCTGCTATGGCTGACCTAGATTGCTCCACGTGTTTGTAGGGTTGTTTCGCGCGACCCTTGTTGGGTTGATTTAAGCAGGTTGTTTTCCTAGATAACAATTGTTCGCATTATCGCAAGATTTCATATATTTTCTCCTTCATACACCTTATCTCGTAGCACATATCGCTAGGCTGTTGTTCACGTTGTCAGAAATTATTATCCGATGGTATAGGTACTATATATTATTAGAAAATAATGCTGCAGGCACGAGACTAATATACATCGTAAAATGGGACGGTAGAACTTGCCTTATACCTCCATAATATGCATCAACCTTATTTTCGAAGGCACACGATTTAATCGCCAGTTCATTACCGCATGTGCAGCTATAGCTGCAGCTTATCGTTACGCGAAAAAATTACAAAGCTCCTGATTATGCTCGATGCAGCACTTCGAGATTTGTCGTATGACCTCTGCAAAAATATTCCCCCGCACTATCGCATGATAATCTGTCTTTGAACAGTGTACGTCGAACTGTACGAAACTCCCGAAAGTTAATGGCCTAAAAAGTCAACGAAAAAAAAAAAACGAAAAAAAAAACAGAAGATGTAAGCTAATATACCGAATCTCGTTGTGACCTTGGCCCGATTAAATCGTTTCCAACGTCGACCTTATATTCCAAGGCCGCGTATAGCGTCTTATACCCTCGGCAATCACGAACGTACCAGAATCACCTGCGTATTTATTAACATATCAAATCGTAGCGGGGTAATAACGATCTTAACTGATTAAAATTATTGACGATATTTTCAGATTTAAACCCGGTCGGGATATCGGATCGCTCGAAGCTCTTCTGGACCGACTTTCCCTGCGTCTCGATCTTCCAAGGGGAGCTCGGCACATTTTTTCAATGGATGGTGACCGTAAGGTGACCTTGGACGAACTGGAAGACGGAGCTTCCTATGTGGTATCAAGCTACAAGACGTTTAAGGTAATAATATCAGTGACATATGTGAGCATATATAAAAATGATTTTGAAAAATATCATGCGGTCGATATCATTATTATTGTCATTACATATTTCACCATTATCGTTACGAAAATTTATATTTTCTGCAGCTTTGCGGAGCGTTACGTTTGTGTAGTTTTAATGGCAAATGACGATGGCGACTTGCGTGCGAGCCATTGCCCCGCTTAGGGTTTTGATCTGGGCCAGATATAAAAGCCGGCGACTTTACGTTCGCGGTTTCTACCTCTACGCAGTTTTCTTATAAATTACTTTATCACACCGTACAAGGCCAAACTCCGCGGCGTGGGAGTTTCACTTGTAACTTAGCGTGTCACGTTCTGATCCCTGTAACACTGCACACGTCCGTGTATAACATACGCTTTCGAGTTCCATCTTTCACGCAGCGCAAAAAACTGTACATTTATCCACATTCGATACTCATCACTTTACAAATATAAGCAACCGGCATACCGTAATGGCGAAAGGTATTCAACCGCGAATATATTCAACCCCTTTCTACCCCTTACACATATACATAGCTGTACAGCTTATATACTTGTCAGAAAAATCTAAAGTCTCTCATGTAACTTACGATCTATAGATACATATGTGATATACGTATGTAAAACTACGAGGTGCTCAGCCACCCGTGAAGGGGTGTTTATGAATATGTAAGACTTTCTCTAGGTTTAATCAGCCCCCGTCTATATAGTCGCTCATTTAATGCATGTAGTATATATCATGCAACATTTATACAAACATTTCAGATCGCTTGA
Organism: Athalia circularis; assembly: GCA_963978495.1. Classification (NCBI taxonomy): domain Eukaryota; kingdom Metazoa; phylum Arthropoda; class Insecta; order Hymenoptera; family Athaliidae; genus Athalia; species Athalia circularis. The sequence continues at coordinate 22,527,559 of OZ021699.1, forward strand.
CGGATTACACCTAAATGTGATTCGTTTTTTTCTTTCTCTTTTTTGTTTCTATTCGCATTTCTCCTCATCGTTTTATGTGAGGTACGTACATATATTTTCTCTGGTTATATAATTGATCGTTAATATTCCTTCACCCCTTTCCTATTTTCTTAATCAAGACTGATTACGGTCGTTAGAAACATTACTGACGTTGGGTGCGGCTGTCAAGGATATATTAAACTGTGAAACGGAGACACCTCTTCAATTCATTTTCTCATCCTCGCATTCGATGGGCTTGGTTTTTCTGCAGTATTAGATCATCGCCTCAAAACTGCAGTGTGATCGAAACTCTTAATATTTCTGTCTCCGATTTATCGTTAGTCGAAATCATATGAATTTATGTAAATTAATTCCTGCTTATTTCAATATCAGTGCAGCCTCCCGCACTCGGGATAGAAAAATGAATCGTTGTAGCTGGCCGACAAAAAATTATTCTGCGAGTTATTCCGCTTAAATATAGATACTAATATCAATCTGTATAATTGAGGTTTACATGAAAGAAGTCATTTTTCAAAGTCTTTTTTTTCCCGACAATCTCACGTCCGCCATTTATTGTTTATACTACACGAGCACGTGGCAGTTGTGGCGAATGTTTCGGAGGGGGTAGCTAACTGCCTATGAAATGGGGTAGAGGATATCCCGCCTGCGGATGCGGCCGACTTACAAGCTGCGGTAAGGCAGGCAGGCACGGCAGCGGTGGGCGTGCGCCATAAGTAGCTTGATCGAGACCGCAGTCGCGCAAACAATTTGCTGGAAACTCTCTCTGTTGCTACGCGTGGGCTGATCCCAAACAAATAATTCACTTTGCATCGATGAAATATTATGAGCAAGCGCAGGTAAAGTTTTCTTGAATTCATTGGGAAGCCCCTAGCTGAGCCCCTAGCTCCATTAATCGTATAATTACGTGAAAAGGTAAAAATTTTAATTACCATTATCGCGTGTACGATTGAATTCGACAATATCAATCGTTAGTTTTTTTTTTTTGGATGGAAGGAGAGCACAGTTTATTGTTTTTTTCTAAGTTTCCACCTGATTTAATCGTTAATTTTTCGGAGTGCAAAATCACGAAATTTGAAACGAATGTATCCTTCAATTTTGATCCAGTCATAAAAATAAGAAAATATGCATTCCATAAAATGGGATGAGATTATTTTCCGATTCATTCACTACGTTTGTTCGCGAACAGGTCAAGTTTATAGCGAAGGGCTGGGAGTAATTTTCGCTCTCGGAGGGTTGTGTGGGTTATGTACACCCCATACCTATATTAAGGTTTGTGTGGCTGCAGCGAAGCACGTAATCGAGATGGGTTTGCGTGCGGCGCGGGCGGTTGCAGGCTAGTCCGAGTCGGCGGTGATCCGCAATTTCAACGGCGTCTAGAGGAAGGGCGCAAGTGAATCACGACTGACCAAAGCAAGGGCCAGGTATAGGGCGCGTCCAGCAGTGGGGAAAACTTGTATGCATATGTATATACGTATAGGAATAAGACTCTGCATCTCATTATAACCGCGGCCATCTACTCGCGGCAACACGACTACCTGGGGATCAATACACCACGTGGGGAGGTCAAATCTCGCTCTCAAACGCCATAAACACTCAACTCCACATACCTAACCGCAGGTCGCAACCTCTCAATTTTTGGGGGATGAAAAGAAAAGAGGAAAATTTATATAAATCCCTCCAGAGTTGGGGAGATCAGAATTGCACACGATCATATTATATGTATATGTCAACGACAAAATAAAGCTGTGAGATTCTCTGCGCGTTTCTCCCGTTTATATTATAAGTATTTCTTTTTGTTCTTATTTTTTATCCATTTGTTTTTTACAGTACCAAGTTGACCGGGAGCCAAACTCGTTCTTTTTTATCTTTTATTTTTTCGTTGTTCTCTTTCCTTAAAGCTCCCGAAGTTCGCCTTATTAATTACTAACCTCTATACATAAACTCGTTTAATCGTAAGTCGTACGAGACAGAAACATAAATCTTTTCAGTCCCAGAATTTAGATGTTCCGCTATACCCAGCCAAGAAGTAGAGCTATAAACTGTGTGTGGTATTTCCCTAGTTCTACTCACTAGTAGTGGAGTCCCGCGCGTAGTCAGCCGCTTCAAAGTAGCGAACCCCAGTGCGTATCCAGACGGTTCTAAAGTAGTAGAGCAACGCGCGTGCGGACGGGTCGGCCGACTCAACGCTGGCCGACGCAACGTTGACGTTTCCACTGCGTTTCTCGCTCGCTGTCCGCCGAGGTGTCTGTCGGCTTTCTTCGCGTAATCCTGCAAACGATATGGAAATTGTTTACGATTTAACAATGAGGATTTATTTTCTGGCTGTATTTACACTTACATTTTCTTATTTCGTTAATTCAAGCCTGACTTGAAAACTCAGTACTTGACTCTGTAAAAGAAATATTCTATAATATCCTCGTGTGAATTCTAGCGGAATAAATAAAATATTTAGCAAACCCTTTTAGAGAACTTCAACTACGAACATTTTTGCTTGAAATTATTTCACCTACCTTCGCTTATTATAGATGTAAAATAAACGAAATCACCGAATATATAACTTTCTGACGTGATACCCTGAATTCAACAATATCGCTCAAAATGTTGCCACCTTCATAATAAATATTATTTATTTATTGTTGAACTGATCGTTAAATCGAGTCTGCATGCAAAATCTCTATCGCGTGATCTGAAAATAGAAAAAAAAAACATAAACAAAAACAACCAAAGTAAACGATCAGGCCGATGTATTTGGGACGACTTTGCAAAATGTAGGCCGCGTGACCGGTATATGGTTGTTAAATTAATGATAATAATAATAATACAGGTATATCGCTGTTATACATACATAACCAGTTCGTAGGTTCGTTTCGTGTTTATTTATCGTATTTCTTTTCGTTCATCTGACCATAAACTGGATATTATAATCGCGAACGGTTTTATAAACGAGGGACTTGAATAATCGTGACAGATATAACACACACATATTATAGCCGTGAGTCTGAGTACTATAGGTATGGTAGCAAATAATGTGCAGAATATATCGTTGAGGTGGTCAGGGAACTTTGTATAATACAATGTATAAATTCGAATGAAATAGGAACGATGAAGTATTTCTGCAAAAGGTATGGGATAGGCAGCCCCGATAACAAAAACAACCGTAACCAACAGCTTGGCTAGTAGACTATGAAATAATTGAATCATTTGCATCTTACTATAACGTTAGGCTAGGTTTACCTGGAGAGCATGCGATGCGGATGCGTGTGCATGAAGCACTTTCATATATTATACTTCGCGGGTATAGAATGAAATGAAATAAACGTAAAAAGGGCTTATATTTCGATGCCGCGCCGCCCGTTGCAGAATCTCCTATTATACTCTCATTCCACCTAACAGCGGCGGTAGCAGCTACTCAACTATATTAGCATAGAAATATGAACCAAGTGAGCTGATTTCTGTATGACTGAAAAACACTCCTTTTCGTGCTGAACGTTAATTTAAAACTAACTATTATCATACATAATACCGCAACGCGATTCCTACACTGTAGCATTTCGATGGTCTATGGTATTTCAAAAGCTCAAAAAACAACCATTTCAATTAAATTAAAAAAAAGCGATGTGCCAGACTCGTTTTTAACAAGAGATTCGTGAAGTAGGCCAACTTTTCCGGTGCAATTCAACTTTTATTATAGTTACACAAAATTATTAGTCCATCCCATCTTAAAAAGATGTTCACTTGAACTCGCATGCGAGACTTTTTTGTTCGTCGACGAATTGGCGTCTCGAAAAAAATGGGAGATAACTTGATCAGTTTGATAAATGAATCAATTCAGTCGGCGGATTCGGATTCCTAAGCTCAAACTACGTAAGAATACATCGGAACACTGAGAAATTTTTTTTTTATTTTTGACCGCGAAATCGAAAAAAAACCAAAGCCGCGTGCAATGCCTGGTATTAGATATCACTTATAAATCAGAAAAGGTAATGAGATAATTTTATTATTGGATGATAAAATCTGGAATAAAAATGAAAGAAAATTGATCAGAGCCACATCACCACTTACTCTTCTAGCGCGTATACTGGCTGACTGATTATATTTTGTTTCCTTGTTTTTCGAATTCATCGCCAAGAATTATAGCTATTTTTTCTCTAGTAAGAAATATTTATTTGTAATACGTACGGCGTATCGAAATCTCGAAGACAGTAACAAAGTACAATGATTGGGAATTTTACTGAACCGCGATCTGATCCCCATTTCCTCCTCGTTCTTTTTCTCTTTCTCACCTAATACCCTAGTTAGAAAGATTAAATGAGTGTAAAGTTTATTTCATCGATTGTCGCAGATCGATAAAATATATTCTGATGTAAAATTAATTAGTTTGAAGTTTGCCAACTTGCAGCAGTATTGAATCCCGACATCTGATATTATATCTATAGCGCGGTGTTTGTTCGTCGTCCGTTCACTTGACAATGAGTAAACCTAGAAACGCGTTGCTCAAGGTCGGTGTGCTTTTGCATTATTCAAGCTTACCTAATATCCGACGTGACGTACAACCCTTGCCTGTCTCACGTATAAAATATGTATATGTATGACTCGCAGCCACGAAATTCGCCCGTCTTTGAGCCCCGATTATCAACGAGAAAAAATGAAACAAAATAAAATAAAAATCACCCAAATTAGAGAGTAAAAAAGAAATAAAAAAAAAGAGAAATGAGTACAAAGTGTGAAACTATCACATTAATTCGTGAAATAAAATGAAAAAAATATTACCGCAACCTTGATATTTCCTGCTCGATTTCCTGCTTATGCATGAAATGTTTATTGTATTTTGTTCTTTATACTCACGCGTTCAGTTATTTATTCAAATTTGCATCTGATTCCAGCCTTATCCCGTTCACGCTATAGGTAAAGAAAAAAAAGGAGCGCGTAGACCAGAAAAAATATTTCTCCCAACGGAGCTGTGCATGATTTGATAATCTCGTCGCTTAAATAAAGATTAAGATCGATCATGATCACCTCATTTACATAGCATGAAAAAGGAACTGAAAATGCGTGTTGCCGTAGTGCTGAGATCCCCGTCCATTAAAATCACACAAACACGTGCATTGTAACGGTAATGTTACTATAATATTGAAATTCGATATCTGGAGTACGAATCCCATGTACGCAAGTAGAGTAAGCAATTCGTCTTTTATTTCAACCGCGATTAGCGTATCAATTCGCGACTGTATATGTCAGCGAGTCGCAAAGTGTGACAACCTTGTCGCTTTCAAAAATAAGATAAAAAAAAGGATATAATTCATATTATAATTAAATAAGTATACAACGTAATGATGTGTATAATATCATAAGAATTTTGAGATTTCGATCCTGTGACCTCGCCTGGTCAAAGTTTGGAGGTCATCTTTCCTGATTGCCACAAGTTTTTCGACTCCTTGTTATAAACCCTTATCGCCAGTGGCACGTTGTTATTTTACCCGTCGTCGCGCGGTGCACACGTGATTTCGATAACGAATTAAAATCTAGCGCCGCTCTTAGATTATTGCAACAAGCATAGCTGAGGTATTATTATATTTCGGACTTTCTTCTTTCAAGTCTTCAGATCTTATTATACTTATAATTTGCGAGTATAATGATACGCGTGTTTTCAAACTACTGAAAACCTATCGTTTAATTAAATCACGCATGCAAGGGCTATTCTACACGTTGCGCTGTCATTATCAGCCCTCCACTCTCTATTACGACGTTCAAGGAAAAACAGGAGAAAATATTATATTAACAACTATTTTTCTGCTTCAAATAGTCGACCGAATTAAGGGCTCGCTGCTTCAAGGAGACGCTTATTACCATCACGATCATACTTTCTAAGAATAAATTAAGAAATAATTGGAATATATTATTTTTTGCATGCGATTCTCGGAGGCGATTCGCTTATTAGACGATAAATAAAATCTAAAATATATAAAACAGAAAACATGTCCTTATGTACGTTTTACACCAAATACAGGTACGTACACATGTAAGGATCGTGTTCGAATAGTCCTGTAAAGTGAATCGATATAAGCTGCTGCAGCCTAGCATCAAACGGTTAAAAGGTGGCGGCGGCGAAGGAGGCGGTGATGGAGTAGGTGTGTTACTTTAGCCCTTTTTCGAGACTCTAATGCACCTTATTGCATAAGAAGTCGCTTGAGGTAGCGCATAAACTGTAGACTGCAGCAGCAGCAACAACAGCAGGCAACGGCCGCAATGCAAATTTGAGGTACACGACCCATGTAATGTTGGTACTGCTAGCTTTGCACATACGTACCAAAGGCCAAGGGTTGAGCACCAGCAGTGACCCTTGATAACGTCATCGTCCCGTGCATTTTCTTGCACACGACCTTGCGGAGCAACGCATGCGCCCCAATTGTACAACCATATCTTGTGCAACAACAAACAATAATCAAAATACGACATTGAGAATAACGATCATAATCGACAGTTTTTGTCATGAAAAGCTTAGACGATTCAGTTGATTTAGTCTTTTTCAAATAATATCCACGTATTTGGAATTGCGCAGATCAGATTGTGCTGCAAAATTAAATGAGTCTTCGATGAAACGTTGAATTTCTGTATATATTCACTATATGTTAGATATGCCGCAGTTTTGCTCCATAAATCTGTTTGAAAGTGACGCAAGCGTTTGCAACGCCCTCGGAATATTAATAGTGGTAACAACGAACGGAATTCGATCTTAGTAGTGCAAGATTATTATCCTGGAATCGAGAATGGAGAAACAGGCAGTTTTCGCCGTTCAATTCTGATGGGAAAAATCCCGCCGAATTTTTTTAACCCATATTACATGGTATTCAAAAGTGGTTTGCAAGAATTAGCCGATTTTTTAAATCGCGTACGTACAAACACCAAATATTTTTGAAACTTGAAATCGTGACGAGAAACCATCAACTTTCCTAAGAGCGCTTTACGCATGCCAAGTTAGTATACATTAACGTAAGTATCGCCTCCAATTCTCTATGTGTTTCGTGTGCGTATTTATTGTTTTTATTTTGACGTAAACTTCCGGGATTTTTCTCTAACTAGGACCTCGTCAAGGAAAACCACACGCACGGAATATACAATCGCCACTTAATTGCGTTCCTGTGAAAACTGGATGATATACTTTGATATATAGTATGAAACAAATTTTCTTGCATCACTACTATGATGACAATTGAATAAACCGGCAAATCTCCAGTACCTATTGACTAAGAATTTAAGAATCGAAGACCAAATTTTTAGTAATGAATTTGATCATATCGCATTCTCCTTCTATCAAACACTTATAAAGCACAGACTTTTTTTCCGGTCGATCAAGCTTCTCTGAAATTAATGATCACGATGATTTAGGATGGTCGTATTACCGATGCTCCGAGAGGGAAAGGGTTTTCGAAATACTAACGACCTCAGCGGCGGCGAGTTCAGGGTGATCGGGTGTGGTAAATGGTAATGGCATATAATGGTGGGGCTTCTCCGTCTCAGGTTCTTCGGTGGGATTGAGTAGGAGACATAGAAGGAGAAGGGGTCTTGAAAGAAGAGGGACGAGGAAAGGGGTGACCTTCACCCTGTGTTAATTCATACGGCCATTATCATATGCGGTCCGAACAGCCCGGTCGCTAAGGGGCAAAGGGGAAAGGGGGAATATGGAATTCGTGATCAGCTTGGCAGCTAATCGAACCCCAGAGTAGTACAGTGCATAATGGAAAATCGCTAGGCCATTATCTCCAGCGTCTCAAACGATTGGTCAAGGAACCGGAAATGCAAAATTTCCTCATCCAAACCTTTTTAACCATCTTTGTTCGACACAATTCTCTCCCGTGTGATTTCCTTTTTTCTTCTTCAACTGCAGATGCGATCACAAAGATGGGTGCAGTTATACTCGATGTTTGACACCGAAAGTTTGCTAAGGAAAAAATTGAAATAAAAATTAGCAATAAAAACTCTGGGTGCGGCATACATGCATATAGGAAAACTGGAGGTGGGTTAGCTAAGGCGGTGGTTTGTCGACAACCTTGGAGTGTCGTGCGTGTTCAAGATTCATAAGTTGGCAAAGCGATTCTGATTCGATTTCAGTTTCAACTCATTCCAAAATTGCCTTTTAACAAATTATCAAAATTATACCATACTGCAGTAGGTAGCTAGATGTGCAGCTGGGCTTGCTGACTTCTGTAATAATATATAGATCATAAAGGCGCAATGCATTTAACCAGACTCGTTTCAAAATTTCTAGTAGTCAATTTTTCAGCTCGTGATATTGCGGAGTAAAAGAGTTGACCGTTGCCTTTTCCTAACCCACATATTGCTCCATTATCTCGATCAGCTATGATTGCAAGCATCGAATCACGATATAACAGCGTCATTTATTGTTAGCCATGAACAAGCATGAATCGTCTATTCCGCCGTCGATCGTACGTCCTATTAGTTGCCCTGATTCTTCACAATTTAGATCATCAAATAGTACCTCGCCCTCTATCGATATTCTACCAACTATCAAACACTAAAGGATTACCCTGCAATCGCCTGGTAGATAACCGGAAACCGCTGGTGTCTGAAAGAGAGAGAATAAAAAAAGTTAGGAACGGGTAATATGACGGAAGAACAGGAGTAATAAGGACAGAAAAGCGACGATGCTGCTTTTTGATTAGCATGTATTATACATAGAGAATCGGAAGGCGTACTCTAGGGGCGGGGGTAGCTGGCCTTGAGGCATACGCCACCCCCTTAGAAATAGGGGGTGTTTGAGGGTGGGAACATCCGCATCTCTGGGGTCGGGGAGTCGCTCGCCAAGTCCTTAGTCCTTCGTCAGTACAACACGAACCGCCGCCCGAGTACGTGCAGGCACGTTCAAAATTCCCGGGTACCACCAAAGTGGCGTGACAAAATATTTCTCATATATCAAACTGCAGATAACACCGAAACACTTCGCCAAATAGTAGAAAAAAATACATACATACAATTACATCTTCTGAACCCTCAACGGTAGAGGTTCATAAATATTGTTTCGTTCAGCTCGGGATTTTTTTCGTATCGCCGCACAACTTGATGGCATTTGAATGGCGTTGGTCTGCGTCTCATTTTTTAAAGTTTGATCCTTTTTCGATTCTTCCATCAAGCGAAAGTTGTGCGACATATTTTTAGTTGATTTTAATTTTATTTTGTATAATTTGAGAGTTGTTTTATCACCGTGTTCATCATTGATTCGTCAAGTTCTTCATATTCTGCGGGGGAGGCTGTGTTTGGACATTGCGAAGGGGACACCGAATCTCCTTCTGCATCATCGTATTCTTTTTCACCTTATTCAATTTCTTCGGACGGAAGCGACTGCCTCCATAGCAGCAGCTTTTTGGTGTTGATGAGCGTCTCTTTCGAAGTGATTTCTCTCCCCGTTGACATGTTGCAGGTCACCTATATCTAGCAATAAGTAAAATTTATTCGCGTTAATCATATTTTAGAAGTGCGTTAAAATTATGTAAAGTACAATATCAGTATTACCTGAAACAAGAAGGAAATAAACGGGATCCAAATCACTGAATTACGTCATTTTTGTTAGCCCGCAAGCTACGGGAAGAAGAGTAACACGTGGTACGCAACCCCAGGGGGTGGTGGAGGGGTGGCGGGCGCCAGAGCAGGTGGAACTGGATGGAGTAGACCCCCAGCGGTCGGAAGTCTTAGCCGCAAAGCGTCAATCAGCGACGAAGCGCCTCCGCCTGGGGGTGGAAAACCTTCATCCGGGCGGGTCATCAGAATCGTCAATAATCTCGATCACACCGTGCAGGTAGGTTCGATTACTCACCGAGAAGCTTAATTTTTTTTTTATTTTTCTTACCTTTTCAATTTCAAGAGGAATATTTCTTTTTTCGAACCTGCAGTGCCGCGTTTTGCTGAATCTTCGGACGTCGCAGCCATTTGAAGAGGTCTTGGAAGACTTGGGTCAGGTACTCAAGATGAATGGAGCCAAGCGAATGTTCACCGTAACGGGGTTAGAGGTGAATAAGCAAAAAAATATGAAATTTAATTCGAATACGAAGTATTTATTTAACTATTTCAAACCGTTTTTTGTCATGATTTTTTTTTTACGCGATAAACAGATTTTTACATACCATTAACACGCAAGTTTTGATCGAGATGATATCAGTCATACGCTGCAGTGCTGAATTCAAACTTGTGCCTGAAACCTTTACGAAAGAAAGAACAAATTAATAATAATCAAATAAAAATATAGATTGCAGTTTTACAAGGCTGTTGGAACTTCAAAGGTGCTAATTATTTTCAGTCGACAATATCTTAGATTGAAACTATACATATAATAATTTCGCGTAAATACCTCACATGTTCGCGTCACGAAAGACCGACTTGGTTTCTTTCTTTCAGCACATTTTATTTATTTCGTTTTTTGTTTAATCTTAAGTATGTTGGTAAGAACCGTGAGTGCCGATTTAAATAAAATTAAAGTTCCCAGAGTATCTGATTTACTGCACCGCAGTCGCGATGGTTGATGTTTTGTGAGCAAATAATTATATTTTCGACAACGGATCGATATTAATTGCGTTTAAATATAACAAGTTCTTCGGTTTTTACCTAGTTAAATAAATGGTTTATTGTTTATTCATGCAAATATAAAATACAAACGCCATTGCCTTTATATAAAACATAGCGGAGCTAGTTCTGAATAATTATTTTTTACATAAATATGTATTCAGGCTAAGCTCGTCCAGACGACATGCGCGAATGTCGATCACATTATTCCCCTCTTGTGAATTTTTTCGACACTCGATTAAACCTTTTGAACAAAAAAAAACAAAAAACAATAAAACAAAACCTTACTGCACTTAACAGAGAAAGATATGTTGCAAAAAATCCCTCTCAATTGTATGGATAAAATTCTTCAGCATTTTTCTGTAGAAACAATTTTTAAACTATTCAACCGCAGCTGTCTGATTTTTATGAGAAAACGTTGCAGAAACGCGATAATATATACATATTATACAAAGTGCGCCAGGTTGCAGTCATTATTAATATGTCAGAGGGGTCAGTGGGCCAGAGCGAGAAGAAAAGGGAAAAATAAGAAAAAGGATAGAAAAAAGGTCAGAGATCCATACAGCGTGTAAATATCGCTTGATATGAATTTCAAATCGGTCAATATATGTTTTCTCAACTTTTCTTATCTTCAGTTTTGATAAAATTGATCGTTAATATATCAACATCCCGTGTATACCTACCTCAGTTTCTCCACGGCCTTTAAATTTTTCAAACCTTGTAATCAGCGATCCAAGTTGCCAATGATTAATGAAAAAAAAGATAATAAATTAAACCAACCTTGCAGGTGCGCAGCTTTTCTCAATTACGAAACGAGTTCGCAGACGTGGATACTTTCTACCTTGGAGGTGGCACGGGGATCGGAGCAGTTGCGATCACAGCATCCCCAGCACGAAGATCTAGATCTCGAGGTCCACCAACAGTCGTTGAAGATCTGAGTCGACAGAGACGCGCTCGAAGTAAGAGCAGACCACGAGCACTCTACGCCCCCGAATCGGAAGTCGTCCGAGTAAACGGTAGGCATTTGCGATTTATCCAATCAGAAATAAGTAATGCTTGTCTAAATTATTCAACTGAATTCATACCGCAGACTACAGCGTAGTTGAAGTGCTGCGAGAGGAACCTACCAGAGTAACGATTAGGGGATTGCGACGTTCTTTTTACCCGCCATCGCTGCTTCCACCGGTTGATAATTCACCACCGGAAAAGAAGCTCCAACTTGAATGGGTCTACGGATACAGAGGAACTGATACGCGTAGAAATCTCTGGGTTCTTCCTAGTGGAGAACTTCTATATTATGTTGCTGCAGTCGCCGTACTCTACGACAGGGAAGAGAACGCGCAGAGGCACTACATTGGTCACACCGAGGACATTACCTGCATGGAGGTATATTAACTTAAATTTTATTTGAAAGAGAGCCTATTTTCACCTGGTTTTATTTCTACGCAGGTCCATCCGAGTAGAGAGCTCGTTGCTTCTGGACAGAAAGCAGGAAGACACAGGAAGGCTCAACCTCACGTACGAATTTGGTCCACGGAGACTCTTCTGACGCTTTATGTTTTTGGAATGTCTGAATTTCAACTGGGAGTTGCAGCTCTAGCCTTCTCGCAGTTGGTAAAATCGTGTTTGAAATAAATACAATACGTTGAATCAGGCCACCTGATTTTTCCCGTTAATAACTCACCTAGTTTTACTGGTATTTGCATCGACTCGAAAATCCTATGTCTTCCAGAACGGGGGGAGTTACGTTTTGGTGGTTGATTCTGGCAGAGAGGCGATTCTTTCAGTTTGGCAATGGCAATGGGGGCATCTTCTGGGCAAAGTGGCTGTGAGTTAAAAATTCAGAAAGTGTGTTGTTAGTAGACAATCATTGTGATAATTTTTCTGTTTTCAATTACCAAATAAATCTGCGCAGACTCTTCAAGAGGATCTTACGGGTGCGGCCTTCCATCCCTTGGACGATAATCTCCTAATAACTCACGGCCGAGGTCATTTGACTTTCTGGAACCGTCGCAAGGACGGATTTTTTGAGAGAACCGACATAATAAAACCGGTAAAAAGAGGCCCATTTGCAGGCCAATTCGAAACGCTATTCTTCGAACAAATAAAATTTTTCTAATTCAAAATCATTTTCTAATCGTGTAGCCTGCCCGCACTCATGTGACAAGCATCCAATTCGAACAGGATGGGGATGTTGTTACGGCAGATAGCGACGGTTTTATAACCGTTTATTCGGTAGATGCAGACGGAGCTTACTTTGTCCGTATGGAATTCGAGGCTCATAATAAAGGTATAAGTTCTCTCGTGATGCTTTCCGAAGGCACCTTGCTTTCCGGGGGTGAAAAGGATCGAAAAATAGCCGCGTGGGACTCGCTGCAAAACTACAAACGCATTACGGATACGAAGGTAGCGTTGTTTTTAATACATCATAGAAACGGATCTTCATAAATTTTCGCTTTTCAGTTACCGGAAGCTGCTGGGGGAGTCAGGAGCATTTATCCTCAGCGTCCCGGTCGTAATGACGGTAACATTTACGTCGGAACAACGAGGAACAATATTCTTGAAGGTTCCTTGCAGCGAAGGTTTAATCAAGTTGTTTTTGGACACGGAAGACAACTTTGGGGTCTCGCGGTTCATCCCGATGACGAAGTTTTCGCTACAGCCGGCCATGACAAGAACATCGCTCTTTGGCGTCGGCACAAACTTCTTTGGACCACGCAGGTTGGCTTCGAGTGCATCAGCATAGCTTTTCATCCCTTCGGAGTCGCTCTGGCAGCTGGATCTTCCGAAGGTCATCTTCTCGTGTTAGCCGCTGATACGGGAGCCGCTGTTGCCACTCTAAGAGTCTGCGGATCACCACTTTCTTGCATCGGTTATAATCCGAGTAAGATTACATCGAATGACTATTTCAATGCAAAGAATATTGTGATCGAAACTTTTATACTTTCCTCTATAATTAGCCGGTGAGACGATCGCTCTTGGTTCCCAAAACGGAAGCGTTTACCTCTTCAGAGTTTCTCGGGATGGATTCTCGTATAAAAAAAGCAACAAAATTCGGGGAGCTCAACCTCTTGTCCAACTTGACTGGAGTTCCGACAGCAGATTCTTGCAAACCGTCACGCAGGATTACGACCTCGTATTTTGTAAGTGTGATGTATTTTTCTCACTTTCTGTTCTTCCACCTTCTAATATTTTTTCTTGAAAGAGAAAAAGATAAATAAATAAATAATATGAACAGGGGACGTGAAAGCCTTGTCCTCGGAAAAGAGTCCTTTGGTCATGAAGGACGTTAAGTGGTACACGCACAATTGCATGGTCGGGTATATGGTTTCAGGTGAGTACCAAAAGACAAAACAAAAAAAATGAATCACAATTATTTTCCGTGTTGGAAAAATCTGAAAAATGGTGTTTTCATTTATATAGGGATGTGGAATAACCGATATTACCCCTTGAACACCGTACTCTCCACGTCAAGTCGATCGGCCGCTCACGATATGCTCGTTTCCGGCGATGCCGAAGGCTACTTGAGGCTCTTCCGATACCCTTGTACAAGTATAAAGGCCGAGTATGCGGAGGAAAAGGTTTACAGTTCGCAGGTAGCCTGCGCACGTTTCCTTTACAACGATCAAAACGTTGTGACCGTTGGCGGAACCGACGCCGCTCTCATGCTATGGGAATTGGTTGACGAATGAATAATATATTAATGGCAAGTTTTTGACGGAAAGTAGATTTTCACTAGTTTTAGAAAAGTACTTTCTGATGGATAACGTGTTCGGGGGATGGAGAGAAAGAAAGTGCTTTGAAATGAGTGAAAATCTCTAGATAAAATATAGCAATAAAGCGAATTAACGGAGATATAGTCGGAACAAATTGAAGTAAAATGGATTATGTAATATCAAATTTTGACTATTAGTTGATTGAAAATTGATGACAATTTCAATTATCGTATTCAAGGGGTGCAGGCGCTCCTTATATCGTAGTTTGTTATTAATTTCTAAGATCATACCTATAATAATAAAAAGATAAAAATTCAATCCGTGTTCGAACGTCGCGACCACGTTGAATTTTCAATCGAATTTCGACTAATCAATATTTATCTCGTAAATAATAGTATAGAATATAGTTTCGTTTTCCTTCTCTCTACGATTTAGTTGTATTAACAATATAATAATAAAACTAGCGTAATTTCTATACACTATACGTAATAGACGTTAAATAAAATGTTGCAGGTCAACTAACGCAAAACCGAATTAATTTTCAATTTTTTTTCCAATTTCTTATACAATACTATACTAAATGATTCACCCTGAACAACGATATAAAGTATCGAAGATTTATACTGTGAGGCTCGCCGACCATGTAATAATGACCACACACATACTGAAAGAGCTTTTGAATTGATAAAAATATGATAGAAACAAAAGCAAGTGTTTAAAAGTTTTGAAACTTTTTTATGGTTCGAAGAATTTTTGATTCTAATAGTCTTTATAGCATGAGGTGATCACTGCCAAATTCACTTTCAATTGAACGTACTAATATGCAAAATAGAAAATGAAAAAAAAAATCCGCCACACATAACCCTGCTTCATATAATTCTCTATAGAGTTTAAAGTGAACACGAATTATCTCATTTTAAATTATAATGTAGCTATTCATTAATCGATAAAATTAGGCGCTTTACTCAACGAATTAAATATACGTAGCTATCACAAATATATCATAGAGATAAAATGCCAGTGAGGATTTTTGGATTAATAGAAATAATCATAAATTATGTTGAATTGGATTTGCTTTTGTACAAATATTGTAGAAATTTCGGCTTTTCGTCACGTGGTCACGTGTACTTCGGTTGTTAAGAAAATTGTTGGTTGGATTTTCCAAAAATCCTGGAACTGAATGAGGAGGGTGCATCGCGATCGAGAGTATAAAATTAATTATAAGTGAAAAATTGCTGCACTTGACATTAAATTATCATTATTGAATACGATGGATATATTATACCCACGTATGTAGCTGTTATGATCTTGTATGTTCACAATAAATGATAATGTTTCAGTTTCTAGAAATACGTGTAGTCCTTCATTCCACTATTTCATCATGTTTATGTTTTTAACAAAATTAGAAATCCAAAATTTTTAACATTATGCCATTTTTAAAAAAGACATATTTTATTAATTCATCGTTACAACGTTTTAAAGTTCTTCTCTCTATAGTATATTATTATCAGTATTATTGTTACCATTATAATATTAGTATGCTATTATCATTATCGTTGTTGTTATTATTATTATTATTATTTTTATCTATGTTCAAGAAATGATGCCTCTGAAACTGAATTGTTTGTAATATTTGATCCTATTTTTAGTTGTGCATCACCATCATGGCTACAGTATCCCAGGTATACGGTCGTTGATTTTATCATACGTTGAAATCCATTGTATGTATTAATACCGAAATTCTTTTTGCACAAAATAATTTTTTTTCATACCATTTGTAAATTATTCAAGATATCATTTACTTATCGTATTGGGATAATGTAATTCCACTTATAAAATATTTCAAGTTGTTGAATAGAGAATCTTTAAAATTCAGTAATCTGCAGGGACTCTGAAGAATAAATTTGCAAGTGTTCTGTTTGAAGAAACAAAAATAAGGTTTTAGGATTCAGTTATCTGACAAGATATGATGTAATTGCTGCGCCGATGTGACAAATATGTACTTTTCAGAGTAGGTGTTTACAGTGATGAATAAACTGAGATGTTATCATAAATGGCATCAATTGGGAGACTAATTAGCATTTTCAGGTATATTAATAATTGAAAAGATAAAATTCACTTTCTTATCAATTAATATTTCTCTATTTTTTCTTTTTTGAATCGATATCTCTTTTTTTTACAATTGAATGGAGCTGAAGATATAATACTTTCCATTTTCTAATTTTTATACTTGGATCGATTTTTAATTGAAAACTTTATTTCTTACCTCTCATTAAGAATAAATAACAGCTACGAAATATTATTCGATTACCGTGATATCTAAAATTACAAAAATTTACATAAATCTAATCCTAATAATATACAATATGAAGTTTGGATCTTCCATTTCATGTTTTAACTTTTTTAGTTTGCTTTCAATCCAGCGTTCCTAAATGCTATTATTTCTATTCATACTGTATGTGACGTATTTTGTGTCATTTCTTCATGATCAAATTGTCTCATCATACGATAATTTTGCCATGAAGTATTCTTTTTGCATATTGTTATTTGCTGTTTAACAGTGAGTAAGCTTGCATAGAGTATACGCATCATCTAGACAAAAAGTGTATTCTTCTATACAAATTGTAATGCAAATTTATATCACCCCGAAAACAAATTGATAATGCGAAAGAAATTTTTGTTGTTTTTGTTGTACGCTAATTTATTATTCAAGAATATTATTACTTCATTTAATGAATTTTGTGTAAAGCCAAATGTCAGTCTTCGGATGAGTAGCTACTTATATTTTATTACAATTAGCGCGCCGTGCTTTTACATATTAATCATATTACATATGTATAACTTCATTATATAATGCTAATTCATTGCTTAGGCACGGGCAATATGATCTTGCTTTTATTTTAATTTCTACCTTACATTAATTTATTTTATTCTTAATGCTCGTTCGAATTTTCGTAATACAGGCACAGCCAGTACCACCCTACCAAACACATAGGTGTAATATTATGTACATAATGTGATTATGTGAAATAACCTTATATAGGTTCTACGATCTTATGCCGGAGGAAAGGAAGTGTGCATTGCACAGATAAAGGATTCGAGATAACTCATAGTTCATTAAATGTGGGATAACTTTCCTCGCAGCAAATTTAAATTCGCTGGCCAATGGAATGTATGCATGGAAAAATCCATTGCTACTATTAACATTATTAATATACAGGAAGCTTTCCAGCCAATCGACATAGCATTTTTTAAGTATAATCTTTGTTAAGATAAGATTGTATCCTGATTCTTATCACAAGTCAGAATCATATTATTGCAGTGGGATACACTCGAAACCGGTTAGTGATGGACTTTTATGCCTAAGTTACCTTTTTTTTTTTTTAATTTCATTTCAATCATTTTTCAAGTAAACAGGGAGAAAACTTTCGTTGGAACTCATTTCGTTACCTGAACACGGGCTCATGCGTGTATTAAATCGTATTTAAATCTCTCAAATACATCAAAACGGTTGCGAAGTATTTGAAATTACTAACAATTTATTTAGCATCTGGGAAAAAAATACGTAAAGAAGTAGAACGAGGAAGTGAAAAATTGAGGAGAACCCAAATTCGCAATTTCTATAAACATTTATTATCATACATGGATTAAGAATGCGCGTTTTGATAGACTGGCTAGGATTCTGAAAATGAGTAGACAATAAAGAAAAAGCAAAAGCTTACGTCGTAGTAGGTATAGACATGCAAAATTTTCTCAAATACCGTCGATGGGGGTTAATGAGGGATAAAATTGGGGTGAATCGGAGATAGTGAAAGTTTTTTTAAAACTCATACAAGAAAGACGGCTACTGGAAACAAGCGGAAATGACTACATTCATCCTAGATTGTCCATAAAGTAATGGAAGATAAAAGATATGCAATTAATCCTACCAAACCTGATTTACCCCGTTCGTCGATAATATAAATCGAAAACAATAAAGATGTGCAGTTATATTGTACAAAAAAACAATAAAGATGTGCAGTTATATTGTACAAAAAAACATTTTTGATGAACTTTCAATTGAAATTTAAACGATCAATTCTGGGTAAAATTTTCTAATTCGAGTCTATTACTATTTAGATTGCAGAGATATCGAGAAATTGATCGGAAATTTATCAAGTGCTCAGTAAATGGATAATCAGGTACAGCGCGAATACATAGACCAGGTTTAGCACCATTTACCAATAGAAATCAATTTCATATAACTTACGTTCGTCAAAAGAGAAAAATTCGCGCACCTATTGTACAATTATTTGCCCACCTGGCTGTGCCCATTTTCCTTCATCCCTTGGCTTTTCATTAAATTTTTCCTTTCATCGAGACACATTTCTGTTAACTATTTATACTCCGCTGCTGAACCTCACAGAGCGATTCTTTTCCTCTTCCCGTGCACGATCGTGTAGTCAATATTGACCGGCACTTTCTTTTTACAATATTTACTCTTGCTTCTATCGCACTGGTCTTTTTCCCTGTATCAAACATCCCCCTGCGACTTTTTTAAAGTTGCCTACTAACCTTGAACACTGAAATAGGTATCAGGTACTCTTTGGGGACTGCTGTGTCTAAACTGAAGATTCAAGCTACACTCACCCTTTCTCAAGTCAGACACAGTCGAGGTCGCTCGCAGGTACAGTCAGCTCAGGAATCGAGAACATAGCCTAAAAAAGCACGACAACGCTCACTGTCCACACCCTGGTCAAAATTAATGCACAATAAATTTTGTTGAAAATCTCCAAGAGTGCTATATTTGTGATAATTGCAATTTAACGTTCTGATTTGACATTTTAAGCCCAATTTTTCAAGTTTCTCAATAAAATATTAGTATCGGTTCAGTAATCTTCACCAGGGTACGAAACGCAAAGTATTTGACATGTATGTACCACTGCATCATACGTTTCTTTGAACTTATCACTACTTGATGCTATTTACACAGCTGCCCCGGTCGCGATCGTAGCTGGATCTTTGCTCTTTTCATAAACCATGCCTCACGACCTGCCGGACCATGAGCTGCAACTCTCAATTTCACATAACTTTGTGTTCACGAATAGTATGAGCATGTCTTCTATTCGAATATTTGGGTTGCATGCTGTCAGATGACATAGACATATTAGTTATCACAAGTAGATAGAGTTCTATGAATTTTTCGCTTTCTGCAGCCCCTGCAGCCTCCCTTCGTCAATGCTCAAATCTGTTTCTCATCATTATCGAGTTTGCAGGCCTAATTTTTATCATCTGCGTTTCTGCTGTTTTTCGTTAGCTGCATTGGTTTTCTCAACACCAGCCTCGTTTTCGATATCTATGTCCACATAGCACATAGTTTTTGGTTCTATAGGCTGGCCGTCGGTGGCGTAACACGGTGTATCGTAGCACGGAGTAGCGCTAGGAGCATAAACATTTTCTAGCTGCTCATACTGACTTAGAGACTCTGTGCTGATGTGGCTCATTTCTGACATGTTTCCCTCTTTTTTAGATTCTTTTGGAAATAAGTCGCGCTCAAAATCTCTGTGTTCGCTCTGAGTTGACGTACTTGGAGTTGGATCACCTCGGTTTTCAGGACTCAAGGCCGCTTTGGTAAAAAGTTGAATCGGTCTTTGAAAGCCCTTCGAAGGGTGAGGGGGGATAGAGACGACTTCACATTTGCTGAATCCAACCTCAGGGGAAAGCAAATATTGAGTAAACTTGGATGGATAGAACTCAATAGCGTGAAAATTCTTGAATATTCGCTCCTGGAAAATCGAAAAACATATTCCGTTTAATTCCTAGTTTCACAGTATAACTGAAAACATAAAGGAAGTATATGTATATTAAATAAGCAACACTCACTGTGAGATTCTTTTTTCTTGCATAGCTGCCCCAGCTTTGCGGTTCCAAAACGAGAACACCTCCTGGTCTCAACTGTGCATGCATTCGCTTGAAAGCTCTTTTGAGTCCTGAGTCTCCAAAGTTCAAATGTAGCCACTTTGTGATTGATAAGCACAAAATGGCGTCAAATTGAGGCTGTTCTGCAGACAGTAGAGCATCATCCTCTAGAATATAGTTACCCTGAAATATAGGAAAACCATTTTAGATATGACATACAATATCCCTAACTCTGATTTCATAGATTTTGAGTCGAGACCAAATCAAATGATTCGATTGATTTACCTGGACAAAAGTGACGTTGTAGGGAAATCCTTTCTGATTTTTTTTTGTGAATCCAGGTATATCAATGAGCCCATAGCTAATTGGCATTGATAACGGATAAAAGCTGGCATCGCCATCTTTGCCTTTTTCTCCATCTTCGTAAGTTGCAGGGGATCTTACACAGTTGACGTAATGCTTGACATTCTTTCTAGCAATATTAATCAGTTTTCGATCAATGTCTATGCCAGTCACACTACGGGCAGAAAAATCGCGAGCAACTGATAACGTAATGTGGCCAATGTTGCACCCGATGTCTAGCACATCTTTGTCATAAAACAATTCTTTTCGTTGCGCGAAAACGGTCAGTCTGCCATCCACCTCGTTATGCGCATTTCGATATCCGTAATACCTGGAAATGGAAGCATTTCATTAAAGTACTGAATATTTTCGGTTTCATGTGGAAATTAACGTAGTACCAGTGAACACTTACATATTATAGTTGCCATACTGATACTCGGCATCCTTGGGCTTGAAATTTGGAAATTTTTGCGCTTTTTTCTTTTTGTCTTGACTAGCACGATGCTGCGGTCTAGGTTTCCATGCTCCAGGCTGTGGTATAACAGGACTAACAATTTTATCCTTCACATCCATTTTCCGCAGTCGTTTGTCTTTTAGGTCTTCCAGTCCTTTGAGTCGAAGTTTGTTTTTATCCTTTTGAGGACTGGTAGTTTCAGCTTTGACTTCTGCCGAAGGAAGACTCCTTGGTGGTGAATTTAGTGGTGCAGGTGTAAGTTCAATCTCGTCGACCTTCTCTTTGGCGCTCTCAGGCGGAGCTTCAGGTTTTGGCACTAATTCCTTGTCTTCAATTTGCACTTCTGGCACTTCAACTGCGTCATCTTTCCCAGATCCAGATGAAGCGCGTTTACGCTTTCTATTACGTCTCTTGGATCCTTTTTTTGTTGGTGATATCAACTGCTTCTCGTACTCATCGTCGTCATTACAATTGCTAAGATTAAGTGGATCGCATATGTTTGGTGGTATAATAACTTCGATGGCGCCTTTTCTGTGTTTTGGAGTTGGCAGAGGACTTGATTTTGGTGTAACTGCATTCATGGCTCTGTTTATCTCCTCATCTTGCATGCTATTTAAATTCAAAGGATCACAGATATTTCCACCAAGCAAAAATTTTGTGGGAGGTATGATCCCCCCATCTTTCTTTCTGCGTTTATGAGGCGGAAAGAATTTTCCATTGCCGGTGAAACTCTGTGATCGTTTACGACTGAATTTAAAGTGTCGGCCTTCTTCATGCTTATGCTTTTTGTGAGAGATGTTGAAAGATTTTCTCGCCTTCTCATTATCCTTCTTATTAACTTGGCCAACCTTTATAGGACGATCCACTTGTGCCGACGACATATTTTCAAGTCTAATACAAAAAGGGAAGAATTAAATAAATTATTAGAATCGTAGATGACATGAATAGACTGTTAAAGATATGACAATAGATTCTATTAAAATGCTGAAATAAGCTGAATTTTAACTGCTTGATCAAACTAATATACATAATATATACGAACAGTTTGTGGGGGTGCACAAAAATTATAGTAACATAGAATTGATAGAGTGCAAAGTTTTTATTCAAGAAGATAATGCTGTTTGTTTGCTGCTGAAACTGAAGCTAAATTTCTGTTAAAATGACAAAGCAGTTGCACGACAATAGCCGAAAGAGATGATGGATAAATTAGCGGATATAAATAAGGAGCAATCGCTGGATGACACACTAATTTGCATGAGATATTTCTTATTAAATAATAAAACGTAAGCTGATCGTATTGCACGTAAGTTTATCATTCCCGCAAATGCGCATGCGTATTGAGTAGTTTATGTGCTTCAAGAACGGGCAGCCCATGAAATCAGACATTTCGTATCATATTTTGACACTATTGTGGCAAATAACGGTTAAAATCTTACCTTGGAACTGCACGGGGTTGATTTATCTATCGACTCGGATCACATTCACTACTTATTAAGCACAAAAATACACCTTATTCTTCGCTATGGTAACACACCCGTCTAACGAGCTTCGCTGTACACCATCAACGATGGCGAATATCTTCTTCGCTGCTCTGCTCAACCTCCATTTTCCATGTGGGTAGCCTGCGGACCCGAACCGTATCGGCAATATTCGGATCCCACTTCGGCATCAACCAAACGAACTTTGCTTCAAGTCGACTAGCGTCAGCGAGTTATTATTTCCGCATCTGCAACTGGGAATCTTGCTTATTGGATTGGCTGCTGCTACTGTATCTCGGTTTTGCATTGGTGAAACAAGAATAAGGCTAAATTGTCAGCTCGAAAAATGCGGCGATTTAAATATGTGGGAGAGAAAGAAATTTATCCATATCGTCCTTATTCTGTGTCTCTGTTAATTGATTTAGTAAGACCTCAATGGTTAGACGAATAGTAGTGACGATTACGGTGATTTGAAATTCACGAAGCCAAAGCCGAAAACAGGTATGTTCCGAATTGCTATATCAATCATTCTTCATGATATGTTAAACCATGGTTTTCAGTCTTCCATTCATTCCCGCAACTTTTATCCAATGTATTTTGAACCGCACGATCG
Source organism: Athalia circularis (assembly GCA_963978495.1). Lineage (NCBI taxonomy): Eukaryota > Metazoa > Arthropoda > Insecta > Hymenoptera > Athaliidae > Athalia > Athalia circularis. The sequence continues at coordinate 22,550,671 of OZ021699.1, forward strand.
TTTTTAAGATCGTTTGACAAGTGCAAGGTGAAGTATTCAAACATGATCGAGTTTTCCATGTGAACAGTTAGAATATCTCCATGACATTTATTAATATTGATAACTTTGTTAGTATAGTGAGTAAAAAATGGCGGAAAGAAAGACCGGATTTACAGCGGTAACATTTAAATCATTCTCCAAGGATGGGTCGGTTGAAATGAAGACTCGAAGTAAAGTGACTAAAATGCTTTCTAGAGAATTGAATTTTTTCAATACAGTAAGTAGTACCGATCAGGATGCCGAGCTGGGAAATAAAATTCTAACAAAGGTAAGGCCTCAAATTTTGCATCGTAGTTGTTGTTTGGTTAAATTCAGAATTTTCCCCTCAGCATCCAATTTAAATTTGGAACTCTGGGTTTCAATATTTCCTCTGAAATCTTTTCCAAACAAAATCTTGAAACGGTAGTATACCATTTGATTTTTCTTTACAGACTCGTGCTAATCAGTTGCAGGTGAATCTCAGAGGAAACGGAGATCGGATTAAACCAGCAAGGGTTTTAGTTTATGATGAAACTGAGGGTGAAACTGAAGATTTAGATGAGCACGGTCGAACAACTCCGCCGAACATTCAGCTAGATAAATACGTGGCAACTCCGAGTGCGCCAATCAAGTCACGCAAGGAATTTGATAAAAAGGTATTACGACCCAAGAAACTCGTTTATAGTGATAAGGAGAATGAATATTCGAGAGAATCGGATCAAAATTGTAACTGCACATCTACAAAGTCAGCTGGTAAAAAACAAGAGGATCGCTATGATCCTTATAGTATGGATGAATTTAAAATTAAACCAAGGCTAATCGTACCAATGACTGATGAAGAACTTAATTATGCGACACCAGATAATCGAAGCATCCCAATGAGCAGTAGAATTATGGTATCCGACAGCAATAATTATAATCGAAATCAGAGAATCAGAAAAAAACAGTCAACCAGATCAGCAAATGAAACCGGAAGAACTGGCAAGTCAACCATACTAAAAAATCACGATGACAAAGAAAATAATCATGCCATTCTGAGGACAGTAAACGAACAGGAATCAACTAGAGAATCGATCTCGAACTCGTACATTAAGAACCGTTGGACTCATAACAGAAATGATCGATTCGGTACGTCATGCTCAGATAATAGAGAAGACTCTGCTAATTCATCAAAACCAGGAGAATTCACGCATTTCCGGATTTAGTAATAACTGTAATGCGTGCAGCGTGTACTCATCTATTTATAGTTAACAAACTGTGTATTAATTCTATGTACTACTTATTGTTATGGCTAATGTATAACATGTACCTAATATCCCGTTAAAAACCGCACCGTATTTCATCTAATTATTCATCTGTATTTAGTTACGATGGCAATCATTTCTGATGGCAATAAAGAAAAAGGGAAAACAAGCAACAAAAAAAAAATCTTGTGGGCGAATTTATTCACGATACGCTCCTATAGTTCTGCTCTACCGACGGTTAGTTTTCTTTTGCTTCACAATAATTCATCAGCCGTCGCGCTTTCGTCGCTTTCGCGCCAAGTTCGATACAAATTTCTTTCAAATATCTACAACTGGTTAGAAAAAAAAACAGGATATATTGCGGAAGGATCTGGTTAGAAAAAAATCAGGATATGTTCCGAAAGGAATATGCATTTTCGTTGAATTAGAAGAAAAAACGTAAAAAATTTTAATTACGATCTATTTGTCCCAGCAAATAGTCGTTCATTCGATTCCATAAGATGAGAGATCAGATTCTATTTTTTTCGCGTTTTCATCGACGCATTGAGTTATGCAATTTCTTTTTTCATTCACGTGTTTTTTTCTCTTCCTTTAGTTCAGCATAGACACCGATTAGGACATCTTAAAATATACCTGGGTATACTTATATAAAAATTTAACTGACGGATTTTTTAGTCCGTAAGACTATTCGGGTTATCTGAAAACGTTAGGTTAAAGGTAATGCGGTGGCGGCTCCGCGGGAGAAGCAAAAGATACCAGAGCTATCATAAAGCGTACAGAGGAGTTCTTTGTGTTCGAATTCCCCTGCATCTCGGACTCTCGTTTCACATGAACATTTGAAATATACAGGGAGTTGCAAGCATAAATACATCATAGCCTGTATTATATGCATGAGTAATGTATTCAACATTATAATTCGCGGTCAGAAGTATTTCCTGTTTCGATTACATAGTACAAAGGTATAAAACACAATACGTAAAAATATCAGTTGAATGTTGGTATCATGTGAATTGCCACAATGGTTTTTTAATTATATTATAGTTCTGAATCTATTTCTATTTGTGGGTGAATGAGAAATCGTCGATTTTGGTTCCTCGTTCCCGTAACTCCCAGTGACAAGTCTGCTGCTGCATTTCTTAAATTCATCTCAGAATAAAAGATGATCATTTTGATCCCTTCGTTTCATACACACAAAATATTTCTCTAATTATCTCTGATGACGTAATGAAATTTAATTACTAGAGTGCGCCTGAAGATAGGCAGCCCAAAATACACGATTCGCTACAATCATCTAGACAATTGTTACCAAGTTTTCGGCAGGTTATTTATTATCCGATTTGTTTCCGTTGTATTGCATGTGCTACTTATTAACAATGCTCGAAGTGGTTCATAGTTTAGATTTACTACCGATCGTATAAAAAATCAAGCAAGGCTGCATTAGCGAAACGACCAGTATAATATCAATAACATCAGCCCATAACGAAGGTTAATAATACTAGAATACATCACTCAGCAATCGGATCACCACGATAAAAGGTATGTATACCTTAGCTATCACTTCGCGTACAAATTTGAAAGTATATAAAGCAACTGCTGTCACGTGTCACTCAACGTCAATGTACGAGCTATAGTACTAGAGTATTTAATGGAAAGAACCGCAGTCCAACACTTGTACGTACATGGAGCAATTAACGTGCGTTGCACCATGTTGTATCCTAAAAATAATTTAAAAACAAAAAAAAAAGCAAGTAAAATTAAGCGCAATACAAAGTGAACAATGAGTTCCAGCCATTGAGGCAAGAGATATAAATTCATGAATCACGCATTTTAATGACTAATCGAGTTTGCTTTGGTGCAGAATTCCTTGCACTAGAGCATTATCTTATACCTATACCCAAATGTACATTTGTAAGGACCCATAAGCGGTATAAGATATATGAGTATAGTCGTCGTTAAACTAATTGTAAGTCGATTCTCGGTTCGTAAGCGATGATCGACATGTAAATCATTGCGCGCGTCGAAGTTCTATGGGGTCAAAGGGTCGACTTGACGTAAGCGGATGTGTCGACCCGGCAACTGGCGTTCTCCTTAGCATTTTTTCTTTTAATCGTGAACATAAGTTGTTGCCGACGTTGTGCTTATAACTAAAGTAGGAATATTTTTCCTATCTATGTAACTGTAACGCATTGATAGATATGTATAATATATCTTGCGGACTGCGAGACTTTTTCGCCTTAGTAAACGTTTGCTAAACCGTTTCTTCAATCTATGGAGGGTCCACTGCCCGTTCCATCTTTTATCATTGACCCATCACAATGACCTCCGGACACGCTTCTCTTCTGACCCCGCCTCACATCCTTACCCGATAAACGATACCGACTCCACATTTAGAAAATGTTATCAACGCTGCCACTCGTTCATTGCGCGACCGACACTGTTGCTAACCGATGGATCCATCGCATTTTTATTTTATTTTTTTCATCGAATTCTTTTATTTTTTTATTCATTTATTCTTGTTTTCGAATGTTACTACACAAATGTTCAGCGAAGGAGAGAATGACATTGTCGCCGTCTTATGGTAACATAACAAAACTAATTTGATGAGCAGCTTTCGAAAAAAAAAAAAAAATCGCAACGTTTGAATTAAAATGCTTTACAAACGACAAAAAATACCGAACAATTCACGTTACTTGCAGCATTTTGAAATTTTCGAAATGGACTTCTTTCAAAAATTCAACTTTTTACAAGCGATGGGGGAAAAAAATTGTTGTGAGGCTTTACAAACGACAAAAAATACCGAACAATTCACGTTACTTGCAGCATTTTGAAATTTTCGAAATGGACTTCTTTCAAAAATTCAACTTTTTACAAGCGATGGGGGAAAAAAATTGTTGTGAGGTAGATTTTTCGTGAGAGCTTTTTTTTGTGATAAGGTATACTGAAATTTAGATGACCAGTGATACTGGAAAGCTATAGATTATATTTTTTTTCAACCGCGGTCTGACAAATATGCATTCACGGTGAGATATTTAGTCAGTTGATGAAAAATAAATATAAGAGAGGCTAAGAAGGGATGCCACGAGAGGGTCTCCGACAAACCGCTCTAGGCCAATAATTGGCGACGCACCCTGAAATGGGTCTTTCGCGTCTCGCGGGGTCAGGGAGTGGCGGGTGGGCTGGTTAACAGCGGGGGTTCATTTAATCAAGTCTCTTGATCGACGCCGCCGACGTCGGCGACGCCATGACGCCCCTTTTTCTCTGTCCTTCTCCCTTTCTAGTTTTCTCCCTTCTACTATTCTGACCCTTGCGCCTCATGCATACACTTCCCATACCCATATCGCTGTGGTCTACTCTTTCTTTATATACACAGAAGCTCAATTCTTGAGTCACAATTTCGTTCATAGACATGTCTGTACAGCAGATACCTTATAACGGATGTAGTATGCACATAATAGTTTAACATTCCTTATATTTCAGATAATTGATGAACAATGTCACCTATGGTGATAATATTCTACTTTTATATAGACCCTCCTTCATCGTTATCAAGAATTAACCACCCTTTTCGAGTTTGGTATGCACAGAGTTGCTGGTTGTAAGTGAAACTTTGTGTTCGGCACAGAAAAATGTTTCGTACGAAATTTGTAGAATTCCGAAGTAAAAGAAACTTAGGGTTATCCAATTTTTTTTAGATAACCTTTTCCAGATCATACCAAGCTAAACTTGATGCTTAGGCATAAAATACTTCATTTCTGATTCAAGAATATCGGATAGTGTGAAAAATTTCTCATAAAAAATACACCAAATTTTATTGATCCTGCATGCCCGACCCTTGTTGAGATAACGGCTATGTCAGGTCGAACTGTCGATGCATCGGACGACTATCGCCTTTTCTGTATTTTTCGTACGTATTTTTTGATACGTCAACTCACGTGTAGACATAGCGGTACACGTATTCACCAAAATCAGGTTGGTAACAGAATTCAAAATTCTGGAGTTTTGACATTATTCGATTTTGGTATACAACCGTATATAGGTATACGAGATATTTTCACGGCAAATTTAATCTTATTTCAGGTTCTCGCGGTGTAGGTTTGTCAAATCGCGTGATAGGGTTGCGTCACGTCGTCTGCTCGGCACACCCCTACGATATACGCCTTGTCGAGCACGAAGTTCGAATTCCTTCCAACTACACGTATACATATACCAAAAGTGTTATCGCTCCTCACCAGCTAGAAAAAAAAAAATAATAAATTACAAAAAAATAAGAGAAAATTAAAAAAAAAACAAAATGAGAAAGCGGAGAAGGGAATAATCCGTGCACACCCGCGACACCTATCCTGCAGTGGTAGAATATAAGTACATATCTCCATGAATGATATACCCGTCGTGTATTATATGGATGATGAAAGAAGTTTTCGATTTGATAATATGTACAAATTTGTTATCCATTGATCTATACGGTAAAAAATACACACAATAAGGTGAGCCGGGCTTCTGTGCTGCCTACTGCATAAGAACATACTGATATGACAATCAGAAGTATCTCCACGCGTTGATTTTACGTTAATAATCGTGTTATCAGGCTCAAATTGTTGTCACCTCGATCGTCACCGATATGCAGCAGTTTAATTACGCGAAACTATTGGCGGTGAGTCAACCGAAAAGAACAATGGCGAATTTAACGCGTCCACATATACGTTACATACATAAATACATAGGTACATAGGTATATCTATACATATAAGCACGACGAAAGAGACGCGGGCGCGTCGCGACGCTATGGAGCAGAAGTCACTGACCGCGAACCGCTAGTGCCACCCACCACCCGCGGTAACGCAGGACGATGATCAGGCACGTTAAATTTTATAAATAATCCGGCTCTTGGCATACTGCGATGCAACCCCTTGGAATGTGTCCTAATTATTTCCTTTGTCCCTGCGAATTCTTCTTTCAATTCCTGTATCCTCCGATACGAAAATTTTTTGGCGGTTCTGTTCGACATAATTCGCGGAAGAAATTAAGAGCTGCATGATAATAACATTCATTGGCAGAGAAGCTGGTAGAGAAGTGAGAGGAAAAGCTTCGTTTTCTCATATAATCCGAGCTGGTCTATTTCCGAGTAGAAAATAGTGAAAAACAAACATAAAGAGGAACAGGCTGCTGGCGCAGGTCGCATGGGGTGCGAAGAGGCGCGAACGGTGACGCGTAAGTCCACACAAACAGAATTAATATACTGTTGCAGCACAGAATGATGCAGATGAAGATCCGTACGTTGCACATACATACGTAGATATATGTGTGAATTCAGAGTATAGTTAGAGTGAAAATTATAAGAGCAATAAGAAATGCTGGGAAACGCGATGACGCGGTGGTACGTTCTTGGAACCAAAGACTTTGTCTTGGCACGGGTCGCGCGAACCGGCGCCTATACTACAAAGAAAGATATGTAAAGGGTCGTGGATGTTTTATACAGTAGATTACACATCGAGTCTTATTTTGCAACTGCCAAACCACGAAGATTATAGCGAGGAGAAAAACGAAGAATAAAAAGACAAATACACAAAGAAAATTATGGGAATTATGGAAAACAACTGCATTTTGCTTATTCGTTGGGAATCTTTTTCTTTTCACTCCATTCCCAAATGTAGGTCACAGTAAATTATTTTCATTACGACGTTTACACACGTATTCATTTTTTTCTCTTGTTATCGATGTATCGCGGCCATTAGTCCAATCTTTAGGGGTGAGTCGTTCTGTTGGTTATGTTCCTCAAGTGGTTTGGATTGTTTGTTTATTTATTTTTATTTTCTAGTTTGCGTATATTCGTGTGATAATCATTTACCTGTGTGTACGTACATACACACTACACTATACATGATTACGATCTATTCTGGAGACAAGTCAATTTACACGCCCCCACTTGAACCATACAAATACGTAACGGACATAATCGTTTGGACGGCGGTTTCTGTTGTTTTGCATTCCCGAATTCGTATTTACGCCGTTTAAATCACCGTGAAAAATAATTGTCACCATTTTGGCATGCCATATCACCTTCGCACATCAGCTATACCGATAATTGGCAACGATGCAGAAAATCTCTTGCCGGTGTGCCAGAAACAAAACAAATAAACAAAAAGAAAAAATGCGATTTTAAGTAACTTGCCGTGGATTATCGTTTACAATACATACGCAGCGAGTTACTTTCGCAATTAATATTTTCCCACGGAAACAATTTAATATTTTTTATAACAGCACAGCGTAATTGGTTGTAAAGAAAAATGCTGAATATGCAAATTCAAAAAATTCTATATCTACTGCAATTGCGAGTTGCGCGCAAACTCTGATGGTCGGGACGTTATAGAGCAGCCATTTCTTCTGTTGTAAACCTATCTAACATTCCACGCCAACTCGATCTGGGTCTAACCCCCAACCTCTGGGGTTGAACCCGCATTTTTTTCAACTAAATACAAAACCATACAAATCATAGCATAGCTAAAATATAGAATAACATTGGTGAAATATGAGTAAGAGTTGAAGGAAAAAGCAGGTACTTTAAACAAAATATTCCAGATTTTGTTCTTATTGCTTAAAAATTTTTTCACTCTTACGGGATACAATTTTCTGGATGTATCCATAATTTCTTGTGAATTACGCTCTTCTGGTTGCTAACCGAGGATATGTGTAACATTAATTTACATGGTTATAATTCGGGTGATGTGGTATTTTACTTACCATACGTGCATATATTTTATATCTTAATCGAAGTTAAAAGCAGATTGTCAAATATATGTGTATGTATAGCGCCATACAGATTTAATGCGGGCAGTGATTGTTGTGTAATTGGTAGAGATAAACTCTAAACCTCAACTATATAATCAAGTTTTCCTATCGCTCGTATTTTACTCCGAACACACGATATATCGTCATGCTCGATAATTGCGAGGCCAAATAAGCTCGAATTCGCAATGAGTATCTATCATAATCACGAAACAAACCAGATATCCCCGCATAGTAGTCCGATTATTTTATATTTTGTTTCCTCCTATCTGAACTACGACAATCATCGTTATTTTCTATAGATCACAGTTATCGAAAAAGGCTATGCATGCACGCTTTTCACTATCCAAAATGATCGGAGCATGTTTCAGCAAATTTTCTATTTCATAGCGTAACTTTTGTGAAAAATTTTAAGCGGTATAATAATTTTGACGTAAAAATTCTGTGAACGATCGCTGTCGTTACATTACATATAATAATAAAAGTAATAACGATGATTGTCGGCATAAGTCAGTCCAGGCGCCGCGAGGTTAATTTGACCGTATAAAACAAAACCATAATTATAAAAAGAGGCATAAATGTATGTTACGTACAGTATTACGTAGTTCATTTATTTAATCTACATAAGTATAATGAAACTATAAACGCTGATGATGCTGACACAAAATGCGATAAGTCGTTCCAGTTTGAAACACGAATTAATGATCTTCAGTTGAAAGGTCGAGCTCTAGATAAGATAAGAAGTTTGCTTGAAGATGCATCGTTACGTAAACAGATTACACACTCGGCTTGAAAAACGGTATAGATAAAAATAAAATATATCTGACAAATCGGGGAACGAGATTCTCGAAAATCGTTATACTTACCTTACGTTTGCTATAGTTTTGCGAAAACTTAATCCCGTCTGAAATTCCGGTAACTTCAACACAATGACCATATCTGTAACTCAAGAATATTCTGCTTATTAATCGTTTGAGAAAAACAAAAATGGAAAGATGACAAAATGGAAAAATGGAAAAGTGGTGACATTTCCCTTCCCGCGCCTCTTCTTAGGCCACCGGAGGTTCTCGCGCGCAGGGTTCGCGCATACATATGTGCGTATCGATGCAGAGCCGAGTGGTAAGTGTAAAATGCGCATCACGGTCATTCGAACGGTGATGTCACGTGGTACGGCTCGCCACCCCCACCATCGGGTACCATGCAGATAGACAGAAGCATCATCAACCAACTCGACTCCTTCGTCTTCCGTCTCGAACGGCCCGACACCCATGTTCCTTCGTCCCCCAGCCCCACTGCGTTGGTAGCCGTGGTGCGGTGCGCCACGCTTCTCTTTTTCAGTGAGTATCCGTGTTCGTGTTGCACTTAGATCGTTCTGTTCTGTTCGCGCACTCAGTTCGCGTCGTTCGCTCACGACGTGAGGGTCGTCTCAGCGTATTTTGTTGGTTCGTTGGTTCGTTAGTTTGGTTTTAAATCTCACTTAAAAAAAAAATCTTCATATAAGCTTATAATATGTTCAGTTATATTCTCGTTTTATTCATTTTAAAAGATTCATCCATGGAAATAGTTTTTTCAAAGTTATACAATCGTTCGTTATTTGCTCAAAAATTTTAATCATCGTTACAACCGAACCTCAAGAATCTCTCCGGGGGATTTGTTCGGAGTTCTTCGTGACTCATTTATTAATAGGTATGAATGTAATATAAAATGAAAGTGTTTCACTCGCGGGGTTTTTCATTTACTGCAGATGTATATAATTTTCTTTGTTTGTGAAATATAAAGAGACCTGATATCGTTATAATACAAATATCTATGATGAGTTTAGCGCCCGCGCGAGTGCCGTGGATGATGAAGATTCAGATGATGATGAAGATGACGAAGAAGATGACCTCCAAACGATCCCTAAGGACCATCGATCCACCGTTCATGACGTCCTGCAGCTACGGTATAGAAATTTCCAAGTATAAATATTCAAATATTTAAAATTTCCCGGCTAAACGCTGCATTTGCACTTTTCGATACGCGACACAAAAATCGATATGGATATCGGAAGTGATCGATTCATAATTTCAAACTACGCGCTTTCGAAATTTTTCTTCAAGTTCGAAGTTTCTAGGCATTTGGAAAATTCCATAAATCAAGATATGATAGAGATCGTCCATTATATTGCAAATGGAGAGGAAAAGTGAAAGAAAAAGTAGACCGAACGTGCAGCTGTTTTAAAAATCTCTGGGCATTAGAAAAATATATACCCACGCATATTTCAAGATAAAAATGTGCAATGTGTGTGTGTATTTGAATGCGGCATTTTGTAATCTAATTCAACGTTAATTAACATCCGCCAAATCCATTATATCTATAATATTCTGAACACACCGAGTTTTCTGTGCTCACGAATTATCACATTCAGTACTGCAAACTACGGAGAAAGAAAAAGAAAAAGAAACTCGCACGTAAAAGAGTATATTATTTTAATTGATCTCGCGAAATCTGTAAAATGAACGTAGCTCTACGGAAATAATTTCCAACATCGATAATTAATTTCTTTTTTACATTCTCTACGCAAGAGGATCCATGGAGATCTAATTAATGAATTAATATACATTGCATATGAATATGAATAATAATTGATTGTGCAAGAATTGCACACAAGGTACATACATACCTATATATACCCACATGTATATATATTATTGCAATTATACAGCCTATGATACCAGTAAATGCGAATATATGGTATATAATATTCCAATAAGAATGTAATCTTGCGTCCAATTATCGTTAACAACCTTCTTCGACGATCGCGCGCGATAAATCAAACATAATTACGTAACCGTTACAGAGTCGTAGAACTTCTGGTTGTATGTACATACATACCTGGACTAGTTGTATGTATATATATACACACACCCACATACCTATGTCTATATACCAGTGCTAGTTGAGGTGTCGCGCGATATACCTATATTCATACGAGTACTTGTGTATATAGTATATATATCATAAGAGCAAGTTATTATGTGAATTTTAGAAAGTAGCAGCTATCTACATATATACGTATTCAATTAATCGTTTAGTAACACTGCCATTATGTACTAAAACTTTTCCAAGATTCACCTGCAGCATACATGCAATGTAAACTGTACACGACTTACAATATACACACTCGACTTCTTTCGCTGCACATTAACTGCACCGTCACGTTCTCGAAAAAATGTTTTCCCCTATTCATAAATTTTCTTATGGTTTTTTATTCTTTGTTTTTTTCATTCCTCAAGAATCAGCCAACAAAGGCCGACCCGACCTTTCGTTCGGTGGTTGGTAGCTGCACGCCTCCGTTCCTGCGGTCATTCTATTATCACATTTTGCCGGCGAGTCGCGGGACTAATTAAATTATCCCAAGTACATACGACGTTAAATACTAAGCTTGCTGCTGCTACTGCATTTATGTAGCCCGCGTTCTTGAAAGTTTGAAAAATTTCGTTTCGAGGGTTTCTCTTAAATAACAAGAATCTTTGTACATATGTCGAACGAAACGGTTGGTAGTACCGTTAAATTTTCGTCATTTATAAATATTTAATCAAGAATTGCTATACGAGGTGATAGAAACATCCACCTGCCCTCCCCCGTTTTTCATTGAGTAACAAATAAATTCGGAGCAACAATATCGGAATGATATGGGTATTTATACGTCCACCGACTGTATCTGAGAGCGCGGTGCGGAGAAGGAGCTAATAATCAGCTCTTCCGTTGTGCGCGGTCGTGCCGCTGGTTAAACGGTGAACTTTACGGTTAAAATACCACCTAATTTTAGTGTGTAGATTTATTAGGGCACAGCCCTAACCCGTAGTCTTCCCGTTACCAACGAGACGCTATTCGGCCAGCCATACACTTATGGACTATTCCCTAATTTCAACTGCAACTCACCATGCGCTGCGATGTGCACCGCGCGCATGTTTGATGTATAAAAATTTAGTCCTCTTCAAAATCGAAACAAGGATCATTTTAGGTCGGTGAAATAATATTTGGAAATCGTATATCGACGGTTCGATTAAAATATTGAATTCGATTTCCGCATCATAGTCGGAGTTGATTGGAGTCGTTTATAACAAGGAGGAGAAGGAAATTATCTAAATTGACAGGCTAATATGTAAGAAATATCAGGCAACTGGTTTGAAATTTTTCTTATATCTGAGCTTGTCACACGAAATCTTAGTTGGGACTGTAATATTTTTTCGTTCGAAAGTCCTGCATTGGCGTTTGATGGCTAATTAGTATGTTAATGTAACGTTATTCAGAAAACTCACTCTTTCAACGACTACCGTTCGCATATCGTGAAGTTTATCGAGGATAGTTTCTCTATATATCTTACATAAATCCACCTCTACGCCCCTTGGTTTTTTTTATTTTCTTTTTTTTTCATTCACTTTTAATTTATTTTATAACTCTTCACTCGCAACTCGTGTAAATTAGATTTAAATTCAACATAAATTTTTTCAGCCCAATTATATAAGTTGGTACTTACACTATCATGGTCGCAAAATGTATTCTTTAGTTTGTTATCTGTGGTGTAGTATTTTACATTTTTTGATAAACGTGGAAAAAAAAAGCGTTGGAAGAAGCCGATCGGTAAATTTAATCAATTACGCTACTTTTAGGACCGTTTCACAGCGAAAGAGAACGCGATGTGATTAACGAATGCTCGAGGCCTGTTTAAACTAAAAACAGATTAATGATAATTATGGTTATTAAGGAGCTCGTGGAGAGTCATTTGCATTCGAGTCGATACGTTGTATGGTGTATTGATAACAAAATTTATGATAACGGATGGTTAATTCAATATTTATCGATCAGGAATGCAGCTAACAATGAGAGGAGAAAAAAAAAACCATCATTCCGGACGCTAATTATTCACGGAACAATTAAGGATGAGATCAATTCTCCCGCTTTCGGGCGGTGTAGTACGATAGGATAAAAGTAGCTTTTCAATGTTTAGTAACTGTTCATTGCTCGTCGGGAACGTGATGATACTTGGTTTCGGATTTTGTATTTTTTTCTTCCGAGTCTCCGGGGACATAACGTCACGGTGGTTGTGAGTGAATGGGTGAGATGAAATTCTGTGGTTTATATGGGAAAATATATTCGTCTACCGAAGCCATTACGAATGAAGATAAGCGATCTTTGTTTTTCTTGGACGAGGGAAAAGAAACTAGTATAAGAATACGAAAAAGAAAATTGAGAAGACGAATAAGAAGACGAAGAAGAAGAAGAAGAAGAAGCAGGTTTTATATAATCACCAACTGCGCGGGACTCGGTATTAATACTAGCAATAAATAAGAAGCGCTTGAGTTGGGATTCGAACCGTTGGCACGCCAGCTATAGGGTCTTTCTCTCTTTCTCCCATATCTCTCCCTTTTCTTTTCTCTCTTTCATTCCCCTCGAATCGCGTCCATCCCAGTCTCCTGCTTGGTGCCCTCTCTACCGTATATATATATATATATATAAACCGCACATGAACGAACACACGCTATCGTCGGATACATACATTTGGACACCCAACTCGACTCTTAAGTATTCGAACTTTCGAGTTAGGTACCCATAATGCTGTAATTTACATGCAGGTGTCGTCATGTGAGCCTTAGGCTTGGACCAGCCTCCTCAAATATCCAAAAACTAACGGCATCATCCGAATATACAATACGTATATATACATCCATATTTACGCGGGAAGGGGGGCGGGCCCGACTCCATTCGTTCCAATATAAATTACACTAAACCTAAATAAAAAGGTTAACTAATTTCTGCATGTGCTGCTGCAGCTGTGATCGCTAAAGATGTAATACGATTAAACCCGCCCGGCGTATCAGATGAAAATCATCCAGGATGCCTGAGGACTCCAAATTCCGAAATTTCATGGAGAATATATCCTGCAACGAATGAAGAATAAATATTGAAAAAATATAATAACAAAAAGTATACGAAGGAACGAAGCATCCGGGATGAAGCGCATTCCTTTAGCAGTTGTATATTAATCTGGAAGGCGGACGAAGGCATATAAGAAAAAACAAAAGAAGAGGATGAAGAAGAAGAAGATGGTCTGTTCATGCTGGCCGGACTATCTGTTCACATCTTACCGGGCAGCATTAGATTAAAGTTGATCTTCTAATACTGTCAGGTAAAGATGTCGTCAGAATTCCGATTTCAACAATGCAAGTATCGAAGGCTCCGCGCTCCTGCGGCAGCAGCAGCTGCACCACATCTCAACTCGTGTAATTTCGCCATCATAGTGCAGATATGTGGAATTCATAATATCACTGCCTTCGAAATACGTTTATCACGATAATAACGAGACTCTGCATATGTATATGTGAGACGCATACGTGTGTAAAAAACTCATATACTTGCACGCGATTCATCTATGCAAATTCTAGCTCTTTGAGAGACAAGGAAGAAGAGGAACAAAAAATACCGGCGCCTTTTAATAAGCTTTTACATTTCATTATATATCATGTTTAATTTACTCGCATGTACAGTACATATGTACAAATATGAAGTTTCTACATACATAAGTTAATGTGTACTGTACACATATAGGTGTGCGAAATACATAGGCTATGTGCATACGTGGATGAGTGTTGCAAAAGCAGGTGTTTTGTAGCCTTGAGGTGTCGTCTGGCCATGTGCGATATGGCGTATACTATCGTTCGGTTTGATGGCGAAATAAAAAAAGGGGAGGAAAAAGAAGAAGAGAAAAAAAAAATCAAAAATATGCATCGATTGCGCGGACACATATAGCCGATATAACGTGTTTTTGTAGGTAGACGTGTATGTATAATATGTAAATGTGTAGATGTATCATGATTGATCAAAAACTGTATAGGTGTATATACATATATGCATACATATTTCTGATACACTGTATGTACACGCTATATATTAGCAACAAAATAATAATCGACTAGATCAGTTTCAATTAAATCTATCAAAAAAAAGTGAAGAAGTTCGAGCGGGAAATGAAGATATCTGCCTGCATGTGAAAAAACGATTTACCGATGGAGGTATTTTTATCAACGTGGAGAATGAAAAAATATATTACCGACTCTTATGTACGTTGCGTATAGTAATTTCATTATCCTCCGAATTTTCGAGTTCAATTACCTATATTCGCATGTCATATGCGTATGCATGGAGATGTTTCTCGAACTCTTGAAAAATGTATGTCAACAAATCTGGCGGTATATCAAAAATTTTTTTCTCCATACAAGAGAATCGTCTGCAATTTGATTATCTTATCATTATTATTATCATCAAATAATCGTTGGAGATTCGATATAAAATTAGATGATCTTTTTTATTTTTACACAGTCTGAATCGTTGTAAATTTTGATCCACGGTAGATAACGAGAACAATTTTCGTATTTTTTTTTCCTCTTCACACGCATCGCGCGCGGTCTCCAGCCAGATTCTAGAGCACATCATATATCCATTAATATAAATATTATATCGTTTTTATTTTTTTTTCTTCTTTTTTCTACATTTTTTCTATACCAACCACGGATATCGTGAATTTTGTGCGCAATTTCGTCGCGGTTGGAATGCCATTAAATTGACCGGTAAACTTTCAACTTCATTATATGTAGTAATATAGGTATTAGTCAGGCATCTTATGCATAATATAATAGCTAGCGTTGTAAATAATACGCCTATAGAATGCGGATAAATAAATAAATAATGTATCTATACGACATATACCTACGCATACGCGTGTTGAACTGCAGCTACTGCGATTATCTCTGGTGTAATATAACGCGTCGCATTTGTTGACGACGATGAAAACGACATGCGGTACACAGATAATATTATTGTTCGTGAAAAACTGATAGTCATATACGTGCGAGAGTGAATACATGTATACTTATTTTTACATGAGTATTAGTATATCTCGCAGAGCCGCAATGCTGTGCAGATAGTATAAAAATAATTGAGTGACTTTTCGAATAAAAGACGCGAGCGATTGAAGGACGTCGAAATCATTATTAATTTTCCTTCCCATCTATGTGCCCAAATGTAGTACGATATTTATGAGGAATCGGAATTTTATATGGCCGTTTGAATGAAACTGATTTTGATGATTTATACCGGTAGGGAAAAAAAAAAAATCTTGAAAAATAAAAAAGGAAATCCATCAGTTTTGCCGTATCTAATATGTGGCGCGTGCGAATTACCTCGGTTTTACTGTTAATTTTCGTAATGAATTTTCTCGATTCTTGAGAGGCGTGAAAATGCGAGGATGGAATAGTTGGGATGAAAACTTACTGATAAAAGTTGTTGAGCAGAAGCATAACGTCATCTGGTTATTCTGCATTTCTATTCAATTCTTCGCTCTACAGGCGAGTTAATTTTATTTATATTTATTATACGTGATATCTACGTACGCGTAATTCATACTATATAACCTGCTCCACTCGTTCGCGGTGTAATTTCGTTTACCACTCACTAGCTCGTTGTCAACCTTATCTTTTCACGCGTGTTTAGGAATGATTTACGAAGGTGCTCATTAAACAGCTAGATTTTCTCAAGAATCCACTATAGTTTAATCACCTCTGCAAACTGAGTCAACCACCGGTGACAAAACATACATTAGATTTATAGTATATATTGTCATATCAACCGATAGAACGCGTTGATATTCATCGAACAAAAAATAAATTATGATTTAGGATGAACGACATGAAAAAATGATTAAATAAATAAAAAAAATGAATTCGCAAAATACCTGAGTGAAGTTTTTTTGCTAATCTATGCTAGAATTTAGAAGACTCTTATAACCCACGTACACATATATACCGAACCCTATACTACAATATCCGGGTGCGAGGGTATTTAATTTCAGCTGCCAGGTTCTATTTTACGTATAAAACTAAGAAAAGACTGTTCTAAAATTAACGACAAAGCAAAATGTTCGGTGAACGCTACTAGGTTGCTGCAGATACATTTTTTCTTTCCGGCAGCAGCTCACAGATCTCCAAGTATACTTTAAATTCGCGAATCCTCCAACTCGAAAAATCCTCGTATTTTCTTCTCCGTTTCTATATATCACACACAAGCTTTGCTCTCATAATTTCTTCCCTTTATATTTTCCAGTTAAAAATTTTTTTTTTAAATGTCTAATTATTACGAAGCATTAATACGTATCACACGACATCACGTGCGGACACATGAAATAATAATTTGCACAATTATCATAGTTTTTTTTTTTGTTCTTTTTTCCTTATGCTTTTTACGTACCCATCATAATACTATTCATATGGGTACATATACCGTGTCACAAAATTAACTTCATTTGCAACGGGAGTCCGAACAGCTTAGCGACAACAAACATGCGACAGCAGCTGCTGCCAACCAACGATACTTGGTGAGCCGCGCGAAGAACGTCGCGGCGCGAGGTTCTGCCTAATTTAAAACCTTTCTTTTTTCTTTTTACTTTTTCAACATCTTCTTTTTCTTCTCGTTTCTTCCGTTGAACTATAAGCTTTCTACCTCTCTTCTGCAACGTATACTGTAATAAAATGTATAAAGCTTGCACGAGATCTTGTACCAAATGTACCTCACAACAGCTAGGGCGGTGTACAGCACTTGAAAAAAAAATAATTAAATTGAAGACAAAATTTTTTTCATACATTATTTTATTGTCAGTTTTGTTTTCTAACGATACTTGGATTGTTTCTTTCAACGTGTATATAATTTTCCAACGCCCACATCTACATGCGGCGGAGCTATATGGGTTGTTCTCTCTAATCAGTCCGATCTGCACTTCCGCACTTTCAGCCCGGCAGTTCAGTATGAAGCCAATTATTGGCGTGAGAATTGTAGCCCCCTGACCGGAATTCGATCTAGCGATTAGTCTGCGGTGTGTAGCTTATTGATATAAAAATACATGTGTAGTGGAACTTGGCTAGAAATATATTCGAAAAAAATTAAAAAATAAATCTACGCGTTCTTATGTTTGATATCCATTTGGAATAATGAAAAATGGAAGACAAAAAATTATAGTGCGGAACATGTCCAGCCAAAATGTATTAACGATTTTTTGAACGCATTAAAACGCTTGAGTCAGACCGCTCGGTTAATTATATAGAATAGTTGAGTTAGGACTCGAGTTGTTTATCGAGTATAAGTGGTGAGGGATTGAAATAAAATTCATTCTGAAAAAAGTGTATACGTACGCGTATCGGACGGGGGAATTAAAATAATGACAATGACGACGATATCGATGGTAAAAAGAAGGAATGAAAAAAATTAATACATATAGTAATAACGATTACGTATGTATTGATATTCCTCTCCATGCTTTATAGGTGTACACAGTTATGCATACCGTATAGTTACTAACTCGTAAAGCTGTATGACCTTCTTTCATATATTATTATTTCAACTTACCGACGTACAAGTAAGAAGCCAAACGACTGTGCAGCTAGAAGTGTCACGACGCGCTTCGATCAGAAGTGAAAAAGGAAAAGGAAAAAAAAATTTCAAGAACTTATACGTAACATCAATAACGTTGATATGTATTAGTTAATATAGTGACACTTATGATGAATAAAAAACGCAACAAAAAATCTCATAAAAGTTTTTTTCACAGTCAACATTACAGCTACATGTATATTCAAACGATACTTTTACATGTATCTATAAATTTCAATTGATAATCTATACCTCTTGGTACAAAATCAGAAAAAAGTCACACGCTGAGATAGACAAAGCGTGTGCTATTAATTACCAGATATAAATCTTGGCTTTTCCCCCCTTTTATACGTTAACGGATTTTTTTTTTTAATGTCTATGTTTTGTGTTTTTCAAATTTAAGCATGTAGTTGAAAAAAAGAAGATAAAATAAGAAACTCGTGAAAGTGTGGTATAAATTATTCTCCCGAGTTGTTGGAACTATAACCAAAACTTTGAGAGAAGTGTTGGCGATTTTTTAAATAGGTGGTACATAAGTATATGTATATGATACCTGACTATATGCATAGCAGAATTTGAATTGAAGCTGCTGCGTAAAGCGGATTTGCTACATAAATTTTAAATATTTACGTAGCTGCCGTTTTATTAAATGCGATGTCCTCTATTCGCAGAATTGTGGGGAATTTTTCAAATCGATCATCGTTATAAAAAACAAAAAGAAAAATTCAATAAAGTTTCCAAAGATAATTATATAATATCGAGATATTTAGGACAGAGGAGAATTGAGGAAAAAATTTCTGTCCCGCGATATACATACCTAATCTCGGGTACTAATCTATGGTAATTTTTTTGTTTTTCACTTCGCCGCATAATCTTTCCGGTTTTTTTTTTTCGTTTTAAATATCTTTCTAATTCATCATCAAATTATGTACATATATAAATACATCGGAAATTTCTCCACGGAAATATATCTGTACATGGTTCGGTTATACGCGTTATGTAAAAATGATTTATAATTAGAACCAATTAAGAAAAAAAAAGAAATGGAAAGAAAAAAATTCTCGGCTGGATTAATTATATCGCGAAAGGATGCGAATTTATGGTACACATATTGTATATTGGCAGTTGTGAAAGCAGATAATCAACTTTACGGTTGAAAAGTATATACGTATACACATGTTATGTAGTTATATGGACATAATATCTTATTATTATAAAAGTGAACACCTTTTCCTACACGTTGCACTTGCACCAGAATCAGATGTATATCATTTTGATCTAAAGTTGTGGAACGGACATTTGCCGTGTGCAGCGCTGGTTCAGGTTGGGCAACGGCGCGTTGCGGATCTGTATCACCGTTAATGAGTTTTCAATAATTTATTTATCGCTCATTGATTGCTCTGCGTTTTCTCAAACTGCCAACGGAGACGCGTGAATAAAAAATTCGCTACTCTTTATTTCCGATCTTCATACACTCGGCATTTGTAAAAACAAAAAAAAAAATAGAACTCTTTTGGAAATTATTATTACAGTTCGCGGAGTTGCGTTTCCCATACTGCTGAAATTTCAAAGTGAGTTCAAATGCTTGTGTACTTTGAGATGAGAATAGCAGAAACCTGAAATTCCCGTGTCTGCAGAAAATTCTGAAAAATGGCTGATGAAAAGCAACTCCTTGTGCAGGTTTTACCACAACCAATACGATAAAGGACCGGAGAACAAAAAGGAAACCTACAGTGATGAACTGGGAATTATGGAGACTCATTAATTCCCGAATTTTCTTTTAATACCTACTTTCTTATAATATTCAACATGCGCTCCGCGATATACCTACTCGAGTTCGGCTGAGACATGAGAAATTTCAACACACGAGTATAATAATATTATATGAATATGTTACATACGTATATTATATCCATACATTTTCTTCTTTTTTTTTCCTAATGTACGGATAAAAATGTACATGAGAAATAGAAGTTTACGTGAGAAGAACACAAGAAGCTTCTACTTCTTTTGCTAGATACGGTGCCATGTTTACGGAGAGTACAAGCTCATGACAGGATATATATATATATATATATATGTATAATATGTGCATGTGTATATAATATATATATCCCACATACACGTTATATTGTCTATAAATAATACATAAGAATGTCCACAGTATGCAGTTAGTCGTCTCCTTTATACGATGAGAAGTATAATGCAGGGTATTATAATATCCGTAATTTTTCACTCACTCTCCCGATGTATAATACCGCGAGTATAGGTAGATATATATACACATGTATATATGTGCAACGTTATAACACGTGAACATATATTCATATTATATAGAAATGTCAAAGTATTTAGTTAGTTAGGTAGCTGGTTATGCAGGTTTATGAGAATATAAATGGAATTAAAAGACTCGAGTGACTCTTCTTTGCCGTTATAACAGAGCGTGTACAATTAAGGCACATTGTCCGTTAATATACAGTATGTATGTGGCTTATGGTACATGCACGTGTCAAATGAAGAGAAAAAGAAAGAAGACAAAAAAAGGAGAGTAAAAAAATGAAATAAAATAAAAAGATCTCTATATAGCGAAGGAGAGAGTTTCGGTTTTTGTACCACCGTCAGTTTCCTCCCCCTCATATTCCCTCCTCACCACCACGTCATATCTCCCATGTATGAGAGGCTATGTGCTCTCTCTCTCTCTCTCTTTCATTAACATATATACACATGGATATATACACATGTATACAGTCCCAGGGGAAACACGTGTGGGCCACATGCGCACAAACTCCGGGGGTCTGCCACCCCCTGCCGGTGAAAAGAGCAGCAGCCTTAGTTTCGTCGTCCACCAAGTACATTAGTCCGTACAGTACGTGTATATGTTGTCTATACTTATAGACCCTTGTCTTTCACAAGATTCTCATGTATTGTGCCTAACTTATAACTCTGAACCACCGATGGATGAGCCTACGTATATATTATATTATATACCCTCAACCGAAGCTGGTACAAAACCTTACGACTACAACGTGTAACTAGTAAGGCCTCCCCTTCAATCACTGCCAATTTGATTTCTCGCTTTTTTTTTTCTTTGCTCTTTCAGGAGCAACGGGCGAGGGATTAAAACAAAATGGTTGGGTTACAACGATCTTCGGCGGCTGCAGTCATTCGAACAAATGATGGATCATTAATTTTTTATAGAAATTGATGACTTTTTGTTGAATAAATTGTATTCTGTCGTCGTCATACATGTAATCGCACTTTTGTTGGAGACTTTATTTCATACATTCGTTCTCGAAATCTCATTTTGTCTAAATCTTTGGAAATGAATATATACATATTTTGGGCTTCGATTTTAGAATATTGAACTTCACACCAGAAGTCAATTCCCCTTTCTGGCTCATGAAGAAGGAATCCTTATTACAGCGCTTCTAGCCAATGAAAGAGAAAAGAAAGAAAGATAATAATAAACAATTAAGAGACCGCTCAAGGTATCCGAAAATTGTTCTTCTCATACAACGCATTGCGTGAAAATCAGATCTTTTGTCGCAATCTTCTCAGCTATCCTATGGTTTCTTTTTGAAATTCTTTACAGCTAATCGTTCCGAATCTGGGCAAAATCGTAAGAAATAGAGCTGAAAATACGCGCAGGCAGAATCACCCCGACATGGCGACATACGCCTCTGAAAATCTCCAGCTTTAATCTGAAATATATTCTCTCATCAAGTCTATGGCGGAACAGTGTTTGCGTGGGAGTAGCGGATGGGCTGTGCTCCGACGCCCCCGCGCGACATATTTTACAAGTCACGGAAGGCAACTGGACACGACCGACCATCACGGTACAAACTATATACCCACAATAACGTTGATCTACTCGATCGCGCGGCGGCAAGAAATCGCAAGACTATTTTTAAAATCAAAGTATAGGTATTACAACGTCCAGAACCTCCTCGATCGATACGTATAAACTAATATGTTATAACGATCTAGAGACGTATACATTTTTATACCTATGTACTACCGATCGATTAATTCAATTCAATACATCGCAGATATGATTTTTTCGTTTTTTCTCTTCTAATTTATTATCATTCGTATTATTAACGAAGTTTGTCTTACGATTAGAGGTCGACGTACGCTGCGGAGTATGAAAATTTCGTTTGGAAAGCAATCGCGGGGTTTGGTGTATCGTTTGTATATTTATATGGGTCATTCGAGCTCGATTCATCTATGGTCAGGCCTGACGCTCACCATTTTTGCTTCTGCAGTCGAAACATCTTCGTCTTTCCGTATTCGAGAAGTGTGAGAAAAAAGATGATACAACCGAATTGAAAATATACAGTGAGCCTAGTCGAATTGACGTAGAATACCCTGTGTACGTTGATCAGAGTTCGGTAATAAATAGTGTAGGCGATAAATAGAGCGACGAAGTTATATAGATCTAACACGTTTCACATCGCGGGTACTGTGCAATGTGGCGCGTGCCTTGTAATATTCGCTTATAGTTAACTTGTCATGGTTCGCGGCTGATTTCACCGGCTATACTTGTAACTTATACACATATAGATACATGGCATATACATACATTATTATACACAGTGTTGCAGATGGGTGTGAGGTTGTTGCAGTCCCGTTTAAAATAAAGTACATTTATTAGCATATTTCATTCGAATTATAGAAGACTTTCCAATGTATAAAGTCGTAGTCAATCGTGTCAAAATTAGAAGCCTGCGATCGTAACTGTTTTGATCTAAAAAAAAAAAAAAAAAAAAAAATACTCAAAATATATATATTCTGATTAGAATTTTGTCGAATAAACTTGACTGATACCAAATACATGGGGCATTCCATGTAAAAACGACCACGTATTGAAGCTCATCGGATAGTTCGGAATCGGCAGAAAATAATTTTTTGTTAAACTTTTCTTTATATCCAAGAAGTTCTGACAATGAGCCGTTGAGCAATCGCGAAGGCTTTTATTTTTTGATCCAAAAAAAGAAAACTCAACATTTTTTCATTCGATTCCGACGATGTTTGGGCAAAGATTTTCATTTTTTTGGAACTGATGTATAGGTATACATTGCGTACAGATTTTGAGCGAATATGACTACATAAAAAATACGTTCAATATTCTCGTGTTAATAATCAATATTACAACGCTGTAGTTACCTCTATATAATATATATATAGCTGTTACATGACCCCAGATTTATAACGCGTATTGGAAAGTTCACATTCTTTATACGAGTAGCTCGCTTCATAATGCCAGAAGTCACGGGCTCTTGAGAAATCTATCTACTCAACACAACGACTCGACAAGTTAGACCGTTGCGCCGTCTGACCCCAGACCGCAAAAGTTTCAAGGGGAGACAATAATCAACTATAATATGTATAATACAAATAATATGCACAAAAAATATCCTCGCACGATCTTACAAAGAGGAAAATGATAATAATTAAATATATATACCGCCATCATTGTTGTAGGTTATAAAATAACATTTTACTCCGAATTTTAAAAGGGTGAACAAGCGCATCAGGTCCGGAAATTCGTATACTCTACGTGCAGCAGCTGCTACGGTATAATAAGTTTCTTATTCTACCCTCTCTGCATCGGTTATTTTTTTTTGTAAATGTAAAAAAACTTCTGTTTTTTTTTCTTTTTTTTTATCATATATAATGTGTATGCGTACATTCGTGAGGTGAACATTTAAAACGCATAAAAGTAATTATTTAATTAGAGGGAGATAATTGCACGGCGTGGACGAGGGACTCTAATTTAATGGAATGTACGTGATGTGATGATAACTTTTAAGCACCTGTAAATATTAATTAAAAATAGAGCATGCGAGTTCTATTTTTCTATGATTCTATTATAGATTGTTATTTTCAAAATTTGTATTCTGAATTACAGTTGGGATCGATGGCTCGACTTTTTCAGAATTTACCTTTCGAATACTTTTAGAGTATAGCTGCTGATATAACCAATGTTCAATTTTACTTTTATTTTTCATCTTCTCTACAGCATATCGCTGATGACATCTTGGCGAAATGTCGCTTATCTATGTGTCACAATATCAGATTAGATACACCTATACGCCATGGTACAGAAAATCGCGACGATATAATTGTACGTATCCTGTAAGTTTTATAAATAATTTTGAAATTTCGTCGTTAGAAAATCAGAAACTCTCCGCCCACGAAATTCCGACTCATGTACCCTTTCTTCAGTTTTTTTCTTTCTATTCCTGCACTTCCACTTTTGTTTTTCTTTCATTTTTTTCATCGTCTTCTTTTTTTGTTTAAACGATACACGATTGTGCCTTAAAACCCTGCAACTCAAAAGAACGTTAAGTATAATAAGCCGGAGCAGAAGAGTCTGCTGGAGTTGTTTGACCAGCTGCCGACCGATTCCTTTTCAATATATATGTATATGTATAGGTATATGATATACAATATGTTCTCGGTGGTCGAAGCTCCAACTTACGCGGGTAGACGATTTTATTCTCAATCAATTTTCACACCGGGTATAATAATTTAAGAATGACCAATTCTAATGTCATTTCTATGTTTTATACCTGAACGCCATTTGCATATAATGAACCTAAATATCTCATCCTGCCACCTATTCAAATAAAATTGGAACGATCGGTACATACGTGTATAGATAAATATAAATTCTTTTTCTTTTCAATTATACCTGTGTATAAAAAATTCTCTGAAGCTGGTCTCGAGGTAAGTGAGACAGCGCAAGAGAGTCCCCCTGATCCTAGCCGCACGCCAGACGCAATATTTTATTAACTCGTGGTCGACACTCGCGTTATAACCGTCGTTCGCTACGTTATGTACATACGTATTATTATACGCGTCCTACGTACGTGTACGCATACAACTATACATTATACTCGACGTTGAGGTAAGTAAGTATGTAAGCGAAAACCGAATGACACTGGTATAAGGGTATTTGATTAACAGATGTCGACGCATGTGCGGCTTTTACCACATTTATACACGCAAATGTATACGTATAGAATATATCATTGCATAGGTGTACATACGTAGAGATATGCGATGCATGTGAATTTAAAATATGGAAGAAGTTAAAATTTCACATGAATAAAGTCTCGTTTTTCTAATACATCATTTTTTTCATACGTATAATGTAAGCTTGGAGTGAATTGTATATTGTAACGGTATTCTATGATATATTGTTATCTTTAGAAATAATTTTTTGTCACACCTCGAACTACCTTCCTTTTTTTCTGATAATCAATTCATCGCCCGAGCCGCCCTCTTGCACCTTCTTTTTCCGTTACCAACACTCTTGGTATTGATATCCTGACGTTGGTTGGCTGGCTAGCGACATACCGGCTTCTAAATATAAGTGACACTTGTTTCAAGTAAATCAAGTCGCCCAAAGCGAGAGGAGATGGGAAAAAAATAAAAAAACATCGTCAAGAAAAATGAAGATACACAACACTTGGGGAGGCTCTCTTTCGCATCTCGATATTTTCTGTACTTGCCATTTGATTCATAATGATATTGTGTAGTCGAACAATGTCATTAACTATTAAATAATAATCACACAAAACGATGCGAAAGGGGATCAGCTTTTCTATGCCCAACCAACCCTTAAGAATTCCGATATCCTAATACATCTGCGCTGAATTTGATTGAAACTACCGAAATTTTTGCCGATAATTCATGCAAAAGGTGAGTAAAATAAAGCAGACGAAAAAAGCCGCATCGTCTCCTTATGCGGCGTTCGATCGATCAAACAAGTGTTTGGTCATACCTACCCTGCACGTTTAACCCTCCCGCAATGTGTGTAACGAAAATAAAAGAGTTAGTCATTCTCCGCTGAATTTTTTAAGAGAAAACCAATAACCCTCTTTCCTCCTCCGGATTTAGTGAGTGACATATATGTGGTGGGGAATGATTTCACGGTTGGAAGTCTCCTGGATCGAAGTCTCTCTGCTCGAACAACGCCATTTTGACTTTTATAATTAGAATATCGTGTTGGAGTACAAAACTTTCGAGGTCTAATAATAAACCAAACGAAGAGTGTAGTTCGTTCGGACCAGGCATCATTTATATAGGTACACTACGGAACCTCATACGCTACGGAATTCTTTACTATCCCAATATTATATTACAGAGAAATAGTATATACGTACTCTGTGCAATGCTCATTTTATGAATCGGTAAAGAGCAGAGAGAGAGTCACACTCACTTTTCCACTTCACTGGCCTCGCAATCTCGCGAGTAACATAACTTTTACCTAAAATAAGTAAATTTACATTCAACATTCTTCGCTTCGTGGTGAAATACCTAAATGAAATGTTGTGGTGAAGTCACTGATCCGTGAATACCATTAGAATGCGAGTGTTGGATTAATAAAGCATATGCGCTATTCAAGTTTCGAGCTCTGCTGCAAACCCGTATTTTATGTGGGTTGGAGCAAATTGCATAAAAAATTGATCATCTCCAATATCTTACGACCTTTCTCTCTTCCTTTCAGTTTTCTACGTTTTTTTTTTCTTTGTTTGGTTCTTCGCAAAATAGTCTACTGCAACAGGAAATCATGGTGAAAATGTATACACGACATGTTTCATGATTCATACCACGCAAAAGAAGAAGATAAAAAAAAAGAAGAAGAAGACCACTGTACGCCTCGTTCTTTCTTACGCACGATCGCCCTTAGGGCTACACTGGTCTCCAATACCATGTATATATAAAATACGTGCGGTTTTAGTCTTCCAACAGAGAAAAGAACGCCATCCACCCAACCAACATATCAGCCAACCAGCCAACCAGCCAGCCACCAATGAGACATCGTCTGCGCTGACTCTCAATTCTACAGCAATAAAGACCTGGTTATCACGAGCCAAGTTACGGAGAAGCTGCTTTATAGTAGTGAAGTGCACAGTGCAGAGTTTCATCAGAAGGAGAGGAGTGTGCAATACGTACGTATGTGAAGAAATATATACCTATATTATATACGATATAGGTGGCATGCACATGTAGGTATCGCCACAGGATCGCGAGGAGCGAGAGTCCTGCGATGGTAGAATCGGGAGTAGCTGTTGCCATGCAAGTATATAAAGGCGAGGGAAGTTAGATTTCTCCCGTTGGTGGGTTGGCCAAGTGGCCACATGCGGACTTCGACTCTCGCACGTGCAAGCCAACCCGACGAACGAATCCGACTGGACAACTTGGACGAGAGACCGCACAGCGACCGCGCCCTAGACTCACTATGTTGTGTAGGTAATTGATTGAGCCGCACCCTCAAGGGTGTTAAACCTACCTTACAAACTATACCAAGCCATCGTCGTATCGGAACCCGTTACACAACCCCGGCAAAATGTTTATATCGGTTAATGATTGTTTGGACAAAAATTCGAGGCAAACATCGGGCTTGTGGAAAACATATTTTCGCTTTCACCTCCCTTCACACTTCCACGGTATGCCTGACAAATGGTCATTCGATCGATGTGAGAATCAAAAATCGTATAGGATCTCATTGTTCGTCGTGTAAAAATTAAAAACAGAAGAATACAATTTACAGACACCACCCTTTGAACAGTAGGAATGAAATATTTCTTGCACACCCTGTATACACGAGAAGTAGCTGGTATAATACGTACCAGTATCATACATAGTTGCGTATCGGTGCCATTTATAACGCCGTAGGACATTGCTAACGTATTTGTATATAGATATACACGTCACATACACCTACACGAAGAAATTCACATCTACGTACCTCCGTGTAACCTCCTACTTCCACTTTGTCCTCGTCTCTCGCTCGTTGCCAACTCTCTTCGTACGTGTTACGCTATGTATATACACATGTGTTTGGACATAAGCTATGTGTAAATGTATATAATATTACAGGTATACGCGAGAGAAACACTAGCACACATACGGATACCGGGTTGGATTGGACAGTCACGCTACATGGTGTGATAGCACCGCATTAAACAACCCCCTGGCCAGCAGTAGCAGCAGCAGCAGCAGTAGCACCCTGAGTTCGCGTCAGCTACGAAGTTTGAGTCAAGGTGGATAGGTATAACCGCATATACCTACTCCAAGATCTTTTCAGATAGAGGCCATCCGATGCCCGTAACTAAATATAACGAGTCTACCGTATACTGACCCGGGTATATGACTCTTCGCGTTAATTAGTTCCCCTTCGACGAGTCTCTCAGGGTTGTTGGCGAAATTTTATGTGTATACAACGATTCTTCTTTTTTCCTACTTCGTGTTCCTGCAATTGCTAATTCCTTTACATTGTATACCTGTATAGTGTAGTCCTTGAAATTTCGCATATACGTATTCGAGAGAGTCAATGTATGTTAGTTTATAGCCGCAGTGGGTTGGGTAGAATTCATTTTCTTTGTAAATTAGTGTTTATTTAATATCGAGGGCTGAGAACCGAAAAGGCATAACCTCATAAAAAAAGTAGAAACATTACCGTGAGGATAAATTATTCAAAAAGTGAGAAAAATTAACGAAACATCAAAATCACGCCTATAAGTCTGGATCAAACTTCGTAAGAAAGTTTGATGTTTTGAATCGCTCAATTTTTTTTTCTCGTGTATTCGTCCTTCTGGCGAGATTTTTAGCGGAAAGCTTGAATTTTCTGAAATACCGACGAACTACCGATTAACTGTCAAAATGACGTTTCTCTCAAAAACTACATCCCACCTGAACTGACATAATTTACATCATGCATGTTTCCTTTCTTTTTTGTTTCGTTCGCTTTTTCGACAGCTAACACCCTCGTGGTTTTCACTTCTTGACACATTTCTATACGGGGGGGGGGGGGGGGGAGAGGTGAGTTCGCAGTGTATTAAGGGTACATGTAACGAGGGTCAACTGTGCAAGGCATGTCCACAATTTCCGTTCCGGTTGTTTTTTCAGATTCGTAAGACATTCAGATATGCCTATGTGGATAGGTAGTTATTCCGAGTTCGTAAGACTTCGGGTTAACATACAATACATGTACTTCATGTGTATATACCTCGCAGTCTCTATAAATCTACGTTTTTACTACTGCGAACGGGGGGGTTGAGTATAAAATGATTCTATCAGAGGTCATAGAGGTCGTCGAGCTCCTTCCCTATCACCAGCTTATCCAACGACTTTTCTTCTCTATTCTTGAGTATGTATGTGTGTAACCGTACATAGTACGTACAGTTATATAAGTATATAGAATATCAGTAAAATACAAGTTTGGAATTCTACGCTGGTGAATATGTGTGTACGTATGTATACGTATAATATATTCGAAGATAATTATCGATGCTAAACAAAAGTCTAGAGCTTTATTATTAGTATACCTTATATACCTGATATTCTTGATATCTACCCCCCAAGATCTGAATAAATATCGCCTAGCTATATTCATTTTGACATTATAATATGAAAACTTGAAATATAAAAACTCTGAATTATTTATCGCCGGTTTTACAATCAATGGGAAAAAAATTTCTAGTCCTTTTCCGACCCTTTTTTTTTACGCAATGGTTATCCTAACTCACAGTTATAACGAAGTTCGTTATTTTCCAGAAAATAAATTATGATCCTTGGGGACGAAGATAAACGAATGTTATATGATGAGAATGTTCGCTTCCATATGTTATCCCCCGAGGAGCAAAGTCTCAGGTCAAAGGTTCGTTACTAAAGTTGATTTCAAACTTATCGCGTATACTGTAGATTTCCGCGGGCACTGCAGATAATAACACGTTATATTATATTGCGGAGTTTCTGTTTCGAAACTCATGTACGAATAAATGAAATAATGGAAATAAGTGCTGGACTTTCTGTATAATCAAAAATTTCTTATGCTCTAATGATCTTAATATTGTAGGAAACTAATCCATTTTTAAAATATGAGTAAAAGCTGAGCACGTTAATGAATCTTGAAGAGTTCTTTGCTGTTGAAAATTGAGCAAATGCGGCTTCCATTTTGTTTTTAAAAATCCCCATCGGCTGCCGAGAAACATTCGACGTTTTAAAAAAAAGGTTTTTGAAAGAATTGCTGTCCAGATGTCGACGAACAATATTAATCACATTTTTTGGTAAAGATTTATCTTTCCAATTTTCATAATTAAAAACAAAAAAAAACACCTCCATTTCTATTCAGACTTTGAATATTGTTTCTGCAGCTTGTGTTTTCGCCACCCTGTACGTAACGAGTCTGCGAAAATAGAATAATTGCGCAGCATTTGAAGTGTGGAATTGTTTATGCACTTGTCACTTTTAGCCAATGGTACGAATGAGGTATGTATAACATTATTATTTTATTGCCCGTGAATGATAAGAGAGAGAGAGAGAGGAAAAAATGAATAATAGAATGTTAGAAATTACATTACAGCCTTTGATGCGGTATCATAGTGGTGTTTTCTATGTGCCCGTATGACTACGAATGTCCCGTATATCCATAACGGAGATTGCATCTTCAGACTTTACACATGCATTATATTGAGGTTATATGGTCTATTGGTGGTTACAAGTTGGAAAAAAACAAAAATAATATTGTGGGACTTGGTTTGCTGAGCTGTCATTAAAAAAAAACAGAGCTTATTTGAAAAAATAAAGTTTCATGGTCGAAGATTGTTGTGATTTCTACTGCCGAGAGAAGTTCGCAATTGTGCAGTATTATACGGAGGATTCTAAACCAACAGTTGTGTTAGTCCCTGTCCTGCAGTATACTATATAGAAGATAGCGATTTTACGATAAGCGAAATGACCGCGTGGAGAGCGACAGAAGAACTGAAAAGTGCATGAGGAACCGGAGAGAAAGAAAAAGACATAAAACAGCCGTATAGTTATGTTTGTCCAAAGTGTTTTCAGAACGGATATGGGTAATCTGCAGATAGATTCCACCTATTTAAATACCTCCCTGCTATATATATATCTATATATAGATACACGGCAAAGCTGCATTTTGCAGCGGATTAGACCAAAACACGTTTTGAACACTCCATCCGGATATTAGTAATTTTTATCTGATTGTTCAGGCCTTCAGAAATTCCATCCCCTATCATTCGGACACATTGCATTTTTCAAGGTGAAAACACAAGGCAAATAAATGCCGATCACTAAAATCATATGTACACATTTATTTTTCTATGGGAAATTTTTCCTTGCAGTAAAGTAAACTGGCAAAAATAAATTAACTGAAATTCGCTACGGTTATATACTATAAAACTTTCACTACATTTATTTTCACGCCTATATAGAGCCGGCGCCCATCAACTACTATTATAGCCACCTATCTACCTACTTTATATACCTGCCTATACCCATCCGGCACTCCCATAGGTCGCATGTCTTTTTTATCTCACTTTTCTTTTTTGTTTTTCTTTTACAAGGACCGTATCGTCAGTCTGACACATATTTTGGTAATAATAATATATTTATAAATTTCTTCCTGAATATGATGATAGTTGGTAGTTTAAATTATCGATATTGACTATTTCAGGAACAGCTCAGCATGAAGTCAATTATTTATCAGTTATGGTTGTGCGATGATATATTCAATATCGATTTCTATTGTGTATGACATTTTTTGATACTATATATAGCTACTGCAGAAACTCGTAAAGTTTCTCGTTACAGTTACACTTCCTCATTCGTTCTACGCTATTTTATCCATTATACTGTCACATACCGAAATGATTTATGATCATTTTACAATATGCAGGACATAGCTACAGATTCCAGGATATTATTGAACAGAATATAAATCCGAACAGCTCTGTATCATCGAAAAAAATATTGCAGGCACACGTTTTCTGTAGTCAAGAAACTAAAAATAGACAAGTTCAAAAAAGAAATATACAAGAGGACAGAAAAACAAAAAAAAAAAAAAAACAATTGAATCAGAGTCCTATAAAACGTCGTCGGTGTGACGTGAGGTCAGGGGGCGCATTTCGTGTGCAAGATGACATCAGATCCTGCATCCTAAACAAAAAGAAATAGAATGAAAATAAATCTGGAATATTTACTGGTAGTAGATACATTGTGCAGCAGTACATCTCACAAAGTTATCTCGATCTTTCAACTCTTGGTGATCGATACGCCGTCTGGACGCTGTCGGTGATTTTGAAAGGATCCGGTCTTGTTTGTCACATATGATTATCATACATGGTGAACGATTTTTCCCAAGTTTCTAGAAACTTCGACGCCTACGCGACATGGTAAGAAAAAACTATGTACTCGGTTTGTTTTTTTCTTTAATTAAAAATCAGAATTCGAAAGTGGAGAAGTCCTCGAGGATCGTTTGAATTTTTCATCACTAAAAAAAAAATAGACAAAAATTCACGTAACTTAAAAATGAAAATTATGTAAAGCGAAGATGAAATAGAAGAAAATCAAATATATATTATAATCGTAGAATAATGTCTCTGGGAGTGGAATGGACGTTATTAAGAAGTTGTTGGCTGTACGCAGTGATGCAGTCTGTGGGTCTATCTCGTCAAAGAGTGCGCACAGTGGCGGGTTGGGTGCAGTTGCATCGTGTCTCATACTTTTTGTCATGATTCTAATGCTGCTGCACTCGAGAAGCCGGTGGAGCCGTAGCCCTCGTCTTTCATCGAATCAGCCTGCTTCGTAGCTTTTACGACACTCATTTATAACCAGAGCGGGCGAAAGACTGACTTGTGGTATATAGGTAGTCGTATAGTTCTGTGAAGAACGAACTTGAAACTTACATAAAAACACAGAGTCTTCCTCCGATCCAATGCCCATCTTTGAACCATTTTCTTTTCCCCAAACACCGGCTCAACGCACCCTATACAAAAGCCGAAATCGTTAAATTCAGCCGTTTAGTTAAAAAAGGAGAAAAAAAAAATTAGATTAGATTAATTAATTGATTATTAATTCCGTTTAGAAAATTTACCGAAATGGATTCTTCTGGTTTCTTCGAACTTGATGATTTTGGACCAATGATATACCGAATTTCTCTACTATACATATACACATGAATAAGAGAAATGAAATAAAATAAAATGAAATAATAGAATATCGTACAGTCGTTTATACTGCCGGTGAATTCGTGTAGTTGTCACGCGTGATTCGTGAAGGAAAGAACGTCGCGTCGTGTTTTCTACCAATGGGAAGTGCCCTAGGGGAAGGTCGGATTCATGCAAGTCAAACTAAAAATAAATTAACATTCCAGTAAGATAAAATCAGGTTTCCCATAGGAGCCGCAGCAGAGCTTGGTAAGACCAATGAAGAGAGAAGGAAGCGCCACCGACTCGGTTTGACTGGCCGATGGCCGTTCGGGCGACCAAAGTCGAAGAACAGCAACTACGGCAACAGCAGCACCGTGTAAGTGGCAGCTAATTAGCATTGCATTTATGGAAAATCAACCTCTACAGACCAATATCCCGCAGCGAGATAATACTTTCGAATTTGGATAGCCGTTTGTACCTCTTCTATACTGTCTCCACCGCACTCTATAGCTGCGTAAACGTTGTTACTAAGATTTATGATAAGATATTTTCACGAGGGACCTTTTTTTGTTTATTTACTGGCCCGACCACTAAGATTAGCTGTTCTAACTATAGATATATGGTTGTATTCTAGATGGATATGCGGCGGTTACATAGCTATGAATATATACAGGCCTTAGACAACAGATCGTTTGTTTACTGATGTCGAAAAAGTGGAAAATGGGATACAAAAACCACGGCATAGAAAAAAATGATAGAACCTAAAACAAGAAAGAAGAGAAAAAGCAAAGAATTCAGTTAAAAAGATCTCTTCCTCGCAATCTGCAGCAAACGCATAACCAAACGATATATGTAGGTTATGAGAAACGAATTTAGGGTCCATGAGACATCAACAGGATATTTAGAAAGATTACTCAAAGCATGGAATAAACCTACAATCTTTTTGTATCTTATTTTTTTCAGATATTTTTCAGATTTTTTTGTTCTAAAAATAAGAAAAGCTGCGAAATACGACCATATATTTGCGATCAATTCGCAGTAGGCATATAAATGTATGTATACGATGCTAATAAAGTCGCCTGAGAAAAGTAATGAGTCGGTCACCGAATCGTATTTTTATCCTACATTTTTTTTTTTGTTTTTTTTTCCTCTTAATGAGTTCGTTCTCGAGCTTTTTTCAAAAGTAAGTAAGTCAGACCAAGACTGCATCGCGAAGAGTAAAGACTACAGCGCGTTCTTTGTTCCTTCAGGATAAATTTAGCGCTAGTAGTTGTCATGAAGCTATGTATGTATGCATGAATTCGTGAGCACATGACTAACCAAACTCAACGAACAAAAATAGTATAGTCAAAAGAAGAAGAAAAAAAAAATACATCATTTTATACGATTCACGTACTCAGGACGAATTGAATGATTTATACATATAATTGTTACTGTTGAGATAATTTGCAAAATTATGCATCAAAAGCAATACCTTTGATTCATTTATTCTAGATTTGAACTTGGGTTTTCGTCAGTTTTTTGAAAAAAACTCGAATTTTTTTCAACGGTAAATGAAAACCTTGTACATATACGAGGCATGACGAAACGCACGCGTAAGCGAATGACGAGGACGAACCTTGCAAGTTTCACGATTGAACAGAGTGTCGGTCTTTATCCAATCAGTTCAATGCCTGCCCGCGGTCTCTCCAATTTGCTGATTATTTATAATCTGCCACGGACCCAGTTAGCCTCACGAGTCACTGTCACCTAAACGCAAACGAACCATGAAGCTTTTTCTCTCCAAACTTCATTAGTTTTTTTTTCTTTTCTTTTTTGTTATTTTTACAAGCTTTGCAGTATACAGGTACGATTCTTGATTAGCATTATTGTAGGAAGTTTTGAATGCGCGATGAACTTGCAGCGTTTGAGAGAAAAGAAAAAAATCAGACCTCTTTCTTCGGGAATATATTTTGCGGATGCGAAAATCATACGTTATATAGGTACATATGAAAGACGAAAGATGCATTTATATTGTTTTATATATTTGACTTGGGCGTTTTTGTATTTCAGACATTGTTGGCATGATCACGAAGTGCGAACCGGTTTAGAGTGGTTCCTTGCTATTGGGTTGAGTTCACTGACCTTCCGACCGAATTCTTCCGATTCTATACAAAGTTCCGAAACCATTGGCCGCCCATTTCCGGTTATAATCAACTACGATATCAGCTACGTCTCTCGGAACTCTCGTACTAATATACTTTTCAACACAAGCTACGTACGTACGCAAGTACATATACGCATACGTCGACTCGTCCCTTCTATTTTACCTGCAGTTTTAATCAATCATCAAATCTCGGTCAAAAACGATCGGCGTGGAGTCTCGTTCGTTTCCTCTATGGAGTACAGCATTCTGCTATTCCTTTTTTTTCTTCTTAGTTTTCGGATTCCGTTCCGTAGATATACTTTCAGATGTAGTATAATGTCATTCAAATAAATAAGAAACAAATGGGTGAATCGATATACCATGCGAACTGCATACAAATGTTGATTGATTTTATCTTTGAAGTTTGTAACGTGATCTTTCGCAAAAGCTTCAGGGATATAATACGAAAACGTGTGAAAGAACAGAAAAAAAGTGTCCTCAGCAATGCCCAACGTCTGATAATGTAACCAAAACTTCTGAACCGTTGTAAAATGCATGTTAAATCGGGAATGATCTTACGGTGATGCTGCCAGAGGTGTTACTCCGGTTCTTGGGTTCCCGATCGGCGTATGATATCGCATCATCATCATTATCATTATCATCATCATCATCATCATCATCATCATCATCGTCGTGATCGTGTGGTGTACGAGTGGAGTGCGTAGGTATATTTTACATGCATCTACATACATGCATCAAGGGAGGGAATGAGGATGAGGATGAAGATGAGGATGAGGATGAGGACGGGCATGTCCTGCAACGGAGTCGAGAGGTAAAGGGCTGACCAACCGGTCTCCTCCGACGATCGTTCGGTTTGCGGCTACAGCTTGGCTTAGTCAGTCAATGAACTCCGCAGCCGCCCCACGTGACACTGACCCCTCTGCAGCGGCAGTTTACCACCAGGGTAAACGTCCCTGTATGTATATACGATGAAATTCTCGATTATTAATATAACGTAGTGGAATAAATACCTGCAATGTGCATGTATATTGTATTTTGTATGTATAGAAACGTCGCTCTCGCGCCCGCGAAAGAACGATTGAAGCCATTGCGTAGACGCGCTGCAGAGCAACACGCTGCGGATGAGGCTCTCCACTTTGATCGGTTATCGACGCCATCTTAACGACCTGAACATCGAAGAAATAATTGGTTGAATAATAACCCACATCTGCAACATAAAGTAATACGCTATTTTCAAATCGCGTGTATAATTACCTGGGAATTTTCTAATCGATAAGTATCACATGTTTAACATAATTTTCTGAGCATTGGCCATACGTGGTTTTTATTTTGCAGAAGTCGAAAATCGTCGGGTCTAAATTTTTGAGTTTTTTTTTTTTAAATTCAAGAGGAACTTAAGGGGGAAAAATGATAAAGATCGAGCTGCGATTTGGAAAATATTTAGCAGAAGTCTTGTTGCATCGAATCAACTTAATTGAATTTTGGGGCCATTCGTCAATTTTTAAACAGTGAACCATTATTGCTCCTATACAAATATAAGCCGACAGATCGGCTCCGATTTTTTTTACTTTTCATTTTTAGCTCCAACCATAGTCTTGTTTGACTTACAATTAGTAAGACCCCTGCTAAAGATTCCCCACACCGTAGTTTACGAAATTTTTTTGCCGATCAGTAGCGTGTAAAATTTCAAAAATTCATTTCTTTCTTCCATTTAAGAACCGATTTAAAATCTCAAGTCTTTTGAGAACTGCCCTGCTTGAAATTGCTCGAATGGGTAGCTCTGCGAAAAAAAATCCATTCACAAACGAGAGAAATTCGGAAAATGAGGCTCGGAAAAATGTCATGTTAATTTTATTCTATGTCATATAAATTAAAAAATATAGTTCAATTTAGCTAATTTCGATTGAACATTTACAAGCCTTGCAATTAAATTTTAAGTGCGTTATCAAGTGCTGTGTTGATTTTTTTTTTGTTTTCATAGAATTTCAAGGATTATTATTATTATCGTTATGATTATTATAACCGGGTTTCTCGATTATCCACGGTGATTTCGTCTCGGAGGAGCGAAAAGCGGTTTTACACGTCCCCACTCTATTTTTAAGTCACGCTACACAATACAGAAGGATGCGCGAATGAATTTTATTTCTCTTTCGTGTAGCATATACATTTACCATTATCAAGTTAAGATAGTTTTGCAGCATCATCCTCGCTAAACAAGTTTTCAGATTTTTATTTTCCGTAACACATACAACGCGTTCGAATACTCGACTCCATCAGCAATATATGAGCAGTTTTGTACATGCGTATGAATAGGGAATGAAGCAAAATATCGGAAGGTATGTACGAACACTTCTCTACATGCGAAAATCTACGCCCTTAAGGCAATAAATTATATTAATTGAAAGGATGAATGACGCGCAATTATACATAACGTGATCGGGATTAATACTGCAGATTCGGATTCATGAGCTTAA
This sequence comes from Athalia circularis, assembly GCA_963978495.1. Classification (NCBI taxonomy): domain Eukaryota; kingdom Metazoa; phylum Arthropoda; class Insecta; order Hymenoptera; family Athaliidae; genus Athalia; species Athalia circularis. Next base: position 22,588,760 of record OZ021699.1, read on the forward strand.
AATACATGAGAATACCCTAAAAAAAGAAAAGTCGATCTTTGACCCCAGAATTGAAAAAAATTTAAGGTATACGCTTTGATAGTTTTGCGATTTATGGGGCAACATTAAAAATTTGCCTTTTCGCACTATTTTGATGTTTTCCTATGTATTTTGATCTCAGAAACACTGATCTGTCAACCATAAATTAAGCTACGACAAAAAAATCAATTTCCTACATCCAACGTTTTTGCAGCCTTGAATTTCTCAAATCTTTAGTCTTATCCCAACTATTTCACGCATTCAAAAAAAAATCGCACGGCTCTTTTATTTCATAGCCCCTCATCCGTAGTTTATATCGAATCGTATGATATCAAGTTACGTCGTATAGGGTTGTTAAAACTGATCCTGTTTGTCAAAATCGACCCTCAAATCAAACATAATGAATGATACCTCGCCATAATCGGTTCGTTGTATAAAGCCAACGATACGTTAATTATTTAAGCAGCTTATCGGGACGAAATAGGTTTTCCCATTCTATAGCCATAGGCATACGCATAGGTATATACATAGATATCCAGTATCCGGTCTGTTATAGAACTGCAGATGACGCGACAAAAGACTAGACACGGCGGTCCGCGGGATTCTGTACCCTCGACACTTCTAAGGATTGACAAAATTTTTCAGTTACACATATTCTCGATTAAAATTATTGTGGAGTTAGCACGCCATGTTGAGAAAATTTCGGAAGAGGGTACCCCTCTCAACCAGCAAAACTACTCTCATCATTTATCGACAACTTTCGAACCATTCAAAAGGAAACCAGAACTCTGAGGCACAAATATTTTTTTCACAAAATTTATGGTCCTATTTATTTGCCAACTATGGCGAGTCTTGCGTTGGAGGTTTTGCAAACTAAGCTTAGGTATATTGAACCTACTCATATATACATCGAGAATACTGATTTCTATCACTTATGTACGCCCTGCATACATATATATTATATACCTACACATAGCCGTAAGAAGTGCGAAGGCTAAGAAATAATCGAATAGCAAATCTGGATAGCTACATGTATTATACACAATATATGTATTTAGTACCTTATATTGTTCATATGGTTGTATACTATGAGAAGGGCTAAAGTGGGACACACGCAACCATAGCCTCAAACGTCGAGCTCTTATCAGGTGCGCGCAGGACTCGGAGCAAGATTCTAACCACTAATCAACTCCTTGTGCGCAAGAAACACCCCGTTCTTTTTATCGCCTAATTCGCATGTATAATGAGCAAGGTCAAAAGCTAGAGACAAATAGTTTATTTCATTTAACAGAATTAGGCTTACGAACACTGCTCACCTCACCTCAGACATTTCTGCTCGTGATTGAGAATCAAGAATCTTCTGATAGGAAAAAAAAATCTCATATAGGTCCAGCAGAGAAGAACATTTATTTTTTCAGGCCTGTTTTTTGTGGCAAAGTATTAATGACACGATGATCAAAAACAATCTGAAATTCAGGGTAAACCGATTCCAAAATGACGTGCTGATCGAATATCAAAACTATACCTCTGGCTCTTCCTAGTTCGGCAGTCGGAGGCAGCTCAACTTGTATAGGTTGAAAGTGTAAAAACAATTATGGGAGCAAAATGATGACGATTTAATGATGGTCATGGTTTAAGTGACTGGTATGTCCTATTACTCTACCTATAGCATAGCTTGAGGAGCTAGACACCATAGACTTGCCAGACACGCAACACGCGTGGTCCTATAATTATTTCCATAAAATAGATTATCTGTAATTATGTGGTCGTATAGATATTTGTTACATTTTTATGGTGCCTCTTAACTTGAATGTAGTGCAACCTGTGGACTGCACGATGGTACTTACATCTATTATCACTAGTAAGTAGACTTACTATACATGAAACTTCGGCAGCGAGTAGAAATCGTGCGCGTAGCCTTTTCATGCCCGTCATTACTATTGTTTCTTACTGCAAATTTGATCGCAATATCGATTGTCGATAGTACTTTGAATCATAGGAGAGATACACGAAGTGCGAAATCTCCCCCGAGTTCACTCTATACAGACTGGAAAATTTATTAATTTTTTATTTATAGCGGGAAACGCAGTTGATTTGAAAATCTAAAGGATTTCGAGCAAGTATGAAAACTAACTTTATGATCCAAGTACGTACTGCCCAAGCCGTCAACATCTAATTGTCATTCCATTTTTTGCCGCAATTATATAATAATTTTTTTTGTCCCTAGATTTTGGACAGTGATCGATATGCTTTGACAAAAGTTCAATATGATAGGACTGAAACCACATACTTCTATGTATATTAAAGTAATGGTAAATTGTAACTGAATATACAATACACAGACCTATATACGGTGCACTATTACAGGCAAAGCTTCACCACGAGTAATGGGATTGGCTGTCAACACTATAAATATATGCGCGCTTCACCCATCTGCTTATAATCATTTGATCGCCCTATCATCTCCATCCCCTACGACTAACCTTTTTATTACACAAACAATAAACCCGCATGAAAATATTTTCACTGGGTTAAAAATCGGTCAATTCAATTATACGTACCCATCAAGCGATGTTTGATTTATGTACACATAGGAGGTATAAAATGTAATATTTTGAAAATATTTTCCCCATAATTTTTGTCCTAGAATCGTGAAAAAAGACGAAACAAAAAAAAAAGGGTTGGAAAACGACTGGAAAATCTGACCGCAGAGCTTCTCTTACGATGAATTAGTTCATAACTTTTTGGGATGTGTACGCTGCAGCCATTCAAGTTCGTCGATTAATTTTTAATTAGCATCTGCGCGCGGTTCAGCGAATAACTTAATCTCTTACTGCATTATATGCCAAGTCAGGGCAGCAGTAAAAAAAGAAGCAGAAGCAACAGCAGCAGCTGCTACTCGTGACCACGCAATATACATACATAAATATACCTAGATATTTATTTATTCGCAATAACGTTTCACCGGTATAGGTATATAGGTACCTAATTTTACTTTCCTATATGGTACCGTGAACGAGCACCGGGCGAATTAATAACAAGGGTCGATCGCAATTATCTGGTTGCCGTGGTACGAAATTTTCGAGAATATACATGTGAAATTTCGGAAACACTAATTAACGGTAATAATATTAAAACCGCGGGTATATTATCGCGTTCTTTTTTTTACACATGCTGACCCTCGGCAGCTAGATCGAAATTCAAATTTACGTATTGAGGAAAGTGTTCATCGTCTCCACATACCTATATATATGTCATCATCGTATCTGTATTTATGCATGCACACATACGTAATCGTTTCCTTCGGAGTTTTCGAAGCAAAGGTTAATCAGGTCTGAATCGTCATTGTGAGTATGCGACCTGCAGTTGTACTTAAATGTCTGACTATTAAATATACCTCAGGTAATAGCTGCAGAGGGCAGGTAAAAGAAGTGAAAAAAGCACTGAAAAGAAGAGAAAAAAAACTAAAACAGGAATTCACGGAACAAACGCTATATAATAAGCTGCAGCACTTATATACGTATTTAGTTATTCCAAACTGGCCCATAAATGAACTCCACGAATTTCATTCTTTCTTATGCATTTCTTTTTTACTAATGCTTATGAAATTGGACTGACGAAAAAATAGCATTTTCGATGAATGATCGATTGGATTCCAAAATTCTCTCATTCCATTGAACCAGCTCTTCATTACTTTAAGTATAGAGACGGGGAATAATTTTATCGCCAAGCAATTCAAAGAGGGACTTCAGGGTCTTTCAAAATGGCGTCGTTTCAACCGTGCTCACATACGTGTATATATAGGTATATACATACCTATAATGCATACTGCAGGGTTGCTGCATGTGCACCATGGGGCGTTGCAAAAACTCTATAGGGCATTATACCAACGCCGTTGCCGGGGGTTACGTCAGTTGGTATGCGCAGTGCACCACTTGCATTTCCCACCAGTCTTGCAACAATTCTATACTCGAATCATCCAATTCGAAAGCAGTAGAGCACAAACACATCTTCAAAAAATATGTAATACTATACGTATATTAGGTATGCAACCTACTCCAAATACAGAAATGCACACATTCCCGTTTATTATAGCCTTATACATTATCGGCGCATCATTTGGCGTTGAAACAAGAGCGCGGCGTTGGTTGCAAAATGTATAAAATGGTGTTGAGATTATATACGGAAAGTAGATTTATGATAGCAATGATAATAAAAGAAAGAATAAAATATTCTACTGTCTAAAATGTGCGTTACGATAAGTCGCACGTTACGGAACAGCGCTTTTGGTGTACAAGGATTACGACGTCCCGGTGTCAGTTGAAAGTAGGGAGGTGTATCCCTGCCATTTTTCGCAAAAGGGTGGTCTGCAAGGCAGCACACACACTTCCGGACTGCTACAGCACAACTATAGCTACTGGTCGTTATTTTATTGTTACCAACTATCGCGGTTAGTCGTGTTTCGTTCACTTGAGTCAGTCGTTGTCTGAAACTGCAGCGGTTGATGTGCGTCTCGTTGAAAAAAGAAAAAAACAGCAAGAAAACTTCAAAATTCAATCGTCACATTTCAAAAAATGATTAAAAAAACACAAAAAAAATTACTCGTGATCAGTGACAGCGTCGTTCTTATGCGGGTAAAAAATGGAGTCCATCTTGATTGAAAATTATTTTACGTAATTTACCCGCTGGCGATTCATCATCATGGCGGACACTGTAGCTGACGCGGATCAATTGTTACGGCAAATATTATGATGTACATATAATTTTTGTTTAAAAATTGCAACAAAAAAAAATGCGTGGTACTGAGCGACAATCATTTGGTACATTATCGGCTTTATTTTATTATTTATTTTGGTTTTAATTTTTAGAGTAAACTATAACGATGGAGGACACGTAATTAACCTGCACTTCACAGTTTCGTCTTTCTTTTTCAATCACTTTTCGGTAGAAGAAACTACGCTGACTTTTGCTGTCGTCATATCAACTTACATTTTGTATATGATAAATATTAATTTTGCTCTGTACGAAAGATTTCACAAGTGCGTTGCCCGTTATTCCATTGTTGCAACTGTATACCTACAGTTTTGATATAAAGTTAAAAATTTTGTAGGTGTGGTAATAACGTAAAATTTTATTACACGCATGAATTAGTTCATCTGGACCTTTACGAATGAAAATTTTGTTGAATCAACCCTGCTATTATTTACTCTATACAGGAATATACAGCAGCCTTTCAATTCATTGGATAATATTAGACTCGAAGTGAAATTTTTTGTTTGATGTAAAGCACACCTGCACAAAGTGCACAGCGGTTTTTTCTCCCCTTATCCCCTTTTTTTCGCGACCCATTCGCTCCATCAAAGTACAACAATAATTTTTGTATAAACGACTCTGTTGTTTGCAACGCACGTTTTACTCAAACTGCTGTCGAATAGATAACGATGGTTAAAGATATTCCCATTTTTGTTTCATCATTTTTTTTTTTGATTTATCTCCACTCAAGATTTATACGCGGAAGACTCCATGTTCATCGAGCGCAGGAAATTTTAAAATGGAGGGTGAAATTTCGAAAAATTCTTCGCTGCAGTTCGCTCGGCAGTTCGATTGGCAGTTCGATTACACGTTATTTAGAATTACAGGTGAGAAAATTTATCTTTGTATTTAGTTTTTGTGTTATTAGATGGAAGACATAAAAATATTAGTAAATCAAATTACAGCAAGTATGACTGTAACGGAGATCTTTACTGCACACAATTTAACAGCGCTTGAGAAACTATGCATATTTCATAAATTTCTTAATTTGATACGAACTATATGTATATTATTTAATTGGCACGATATACCCGAGATAGTGGCAATGTAGATAAGCAAATCTACATCGAATATCTACTTAATTAATTTCTTTCACGTATATTATAAAACTTTTTGTCTAACGTTTCGAATTAGTTTTGTACACATATAAATATACAACATGTGTAGCTAGTCTGCGGTTACATGGTTGAAATGCACGTATATAGTTACAGCTAACTTAATTCTCTAAAACCACGTCCGCGTTGAGCAAAAATATCATAGATATATGATGTATAGGCATATCATACAGATTTGGAGAGATTTATCAAAGAATAGAAAAAAAATCGAAGAAATATGAATTAACAAACTGGGTGTGATAAGATCTAGACGGTGCAATTTTTCGATTCACAATCAAATAAAATTTTAGAAATTCAAGTATCATGTATACAATTTCCATATAGATATAATGTACATACATAGTTTTTGCATGTAACGATATCGCTATAATTAACCATTATAAATAATATATTCTATTGTGCACATCTGTTGAAAATTAACCAATAAAAATCTAACAAACTGTATAGTTTATTTGAATTCCACGGTGGAGTCACGAAAAACAAAAATTTTCAGTGCCGTTGACGAAACCGTGTGAAATGAGTGTTGAAAAAAACACAAGAAACTCAAAAAAGCACAGTAATTTTATTTAGAATGTAGCACGCCTTAGCAAAACCCATGAGAAAAAGTTATTATATCGGTCCATGGTAATTTTGCTGGGTCCTATTAGCTGTCCTATGAAGTAATAATTTTCAATCTTCAATTGAGTTACTGTAATAGAACGCACGTATAAAAATAGAAAATGCACGATCTTTCTCATTCTCTTCTCTCTTTTATATTATAATATTGCCACGAAAAATAAATCTCAAGGTCCGATGGCAAATGTTTGACAAAAAGTGAATCGCCACGAAAATCAAATCGCAGAGTCGATGGCGAATCAATATATTTCAGTGTTATGTGTGTGTGAAAATATTTCAAACTAATTTTCCCTTTTTTAATAACACGCTTCAAAATATGATACGTATATGTAGACGTTGGATATTGTATACATATATTTGTGATTAAAAACGCATGATAAGGTACGATGCTGCTGGTCATATTATAGTGCTTGATGAATATGCTCCATGAGGTTATACATCATGACATAATTAGTTATAAATGCCACGAAAGAATTTCCAAGACGATGGCGCATTTACATAATTATGTACATTAATTCTTAAACTGCTCTTATTATAAATCCTGTAGACAAAATGAAAAAAAAAATTCACAAAACTCAGAAGTACATTGGAAAAAAGATGTTTACGAATTTACATATTTATTCGAAGATAGAGCAAAGATTTTTGTCGCTTTCATATACCTATTTTAATGAGGGTGGGGGGGGGGGGGGGGGGGGGAATTAACGGGTCGTAATATACATAGGTGTCCGATGATAACGTGAAGTGATTTCAGCGCGTGTTGAGACTGCGTTAAAAAAAAAAAATAAAAGAAAGAAAGGTGGAAAATAATTTCCTAACGATGACCGATGTGCGGCAGTTATTATACCAGCTCTTGGTATTAATTTTCTGTTTAATTAAATATAATATATATGTATAAATCTTCTACCTGTGAACATGCAAGATCAATATGTACCGCGCGTGCTTTGAATATCTGCAATATTTGTTATATTGCAACGAAACTTGTCATCGCCATAGGTAGCACTGAAAAAAAAGTATACTATACGATGTTTGGAATGTAATCCGCATTTACAATGTGCAGTCCGTAAATAAAAGTATTCGATGCAGCCAATATTCTGCTACTGTATAGGTGGATGCATGGATGCGAAATTATTTTATCTGACGGCTGCGTCAGAGTGCGATACAGTTCAATTAATTAAAACATCTAGTCGCAGAAGAAAAAACAAAACGTATAGATATACGTATAGTACAAATAAAAGAGTAATGGAATTTATATAATTTGTTTTTTTTTACATTTCACATATACCAATTGCGATGCCGAGACACGCCGATATAATCGGATACGGGACATAATCGAATTAAGGATTGATTAATCGCAGAATTATGAAGAAGACTAAGAACACACATATTTTTGCTCCTTCTGTGAGTATTAATTAATCAATCGTCTATATATGTGTACATACAATTGTATTTTTAACTGTTCTTATATTCAGGCATTTAATTCAGGTACATTTCCTCTTTTTTTCTTAAAGTTGAAATTTCAACCGATTTCATTATCTGCGCTATTTCTTTTGTTTTAGGAAATCATCCTCAACGAGTGTTAAATTTTACATTGCTTCCTGAGGACGTCCGATCTGAAGTCAACTACAACGTCTTTTGTTAACTTTGCAATTATTATGTCTATGACGAGCTAAATATACTTAAGCGTTCGTAATTAAAATACATGTATATTATATCTCGGTCTATACATAAGATTCTATGTAATCTAGAACTTTCCACCCGTCAAGCCGGGTTATCTGAAAATTGCTGGAGTGGCCAAAGGGCGACTTGGGTCACCACCAGAAACGAAGTAAACAGCCTATCTCGTACGTTTCTCAGCGTTCTCCACGAGGCCGCCACAGTTCTTTAAAAATTATTGCCACCCCCGGATAACGAGGAGAACTGCGAGACAGCAGTTTATAGTTATTAGTTTATATAAGCCCGTCGTATGAAAGCAATTAAAAATAACCGATATATAAATTTACTGTATCAAAATATATGTATATATACTATATTATTTATAAATTAGATTCAGCTGCTGCTGCTGCTTATAATTATTTGTTCTCTCATTATAATATTACGCTGATACAGCATATACGGCTATAAAACATATATGGCATTATATAGTAAAATTAATTACGTAGAATGATTTTTTAAATACCATCATTTCATTCCGGGCGTATTAATAACACTGATTTTCATTCATTTTTGGAACCATCGAAATAGTTGATCCAACGTATGAAAAATTGCTTCTGCAATGTGTATAAAAGTGAAAGACTGCATACGTATGAATAAACGTGAGAGCTGCGACATTGAATAAATTTGAAAAAAAAAAAATGGAAAAAAGTGACGAATTACACTCTTTTAATCCTCCGCAATGCATAACGTAACCCCGGCAACCTTTCACATGAAACTATTATCATAAGTCAACCGAACATTCAAAGAACGTACCATCCGTTGGAAAATTCGTATAGATTAATACTGTACTATATTCAAATACGAAGAACTAAAATTTTTTGAAAAGAAAATGAACAAGAAACAAATCTTCGAATGTGCTTCACACGTGTACGTACGAGTGAATTGTGTTGCTCTGTTTTTTCTCTTCGAGCAGTATACGTGAAGAATTTTACGGCCTTCTCGAAAAAGTCAGGCAAAATATATAAGTCAGTGTAAATTAAATTTATACATTATAATAAAAAGGGTTTTTAAACCGGAAACTTGTGGTCCACCGAATAACAGCAGCAGAAGCATGCGGCGCTATAATCGTCATTCAGTTAGTTTCGGTGTAGCTGCAGCAGCAAAAGTCGTAGCAGAAACTGATGCAGCGGCCGGTGCACGGAGCACCTGCTGCATTTCGAACGGGTGGTGCAGCAGTTCAAGTATCATACTATATCTATCTAGCTTCAAAGTGAACAGAGGAGCCTGCAGGCTGCGCTACACACGATTATAGCTTCGAAGGACTTGCCCGTTTGATATATAAATATATACATGTACGTATGTATGGGTGGGTATACAGACAAAGTATATATGTATAGATATATAGAATATATTCCGATATAGGGAGGCTGTGCCGCTGCAGCTGACCTGTGACGTCACTTCAGCCGCCCAGTCCCTGGACTAATATGGCAAACCGGTCGACTGGTTCGCCACAACTGGTTGCTCTGCTCATGAGCCATAGGTATTATATCCTATGTATACACATAGGTAAATAAGAGTGTATGTACACAGATATATGATAAATATACATTATTATACTGTTCGGCATGTTTCGAACCGATTATACACCAAACGATCGATCAACCGTCGATTGGGATAAACAATTGATTTCAATAAGCAATCGCGTATCCGTTCAATTTGAATTTGTCGACATATTTTTCTCGCCCTGCGATCGCTCTGCAAAATTTGACGACGAGCTATCGAACGGAGAGTATGAAAAAATTATTTTCGTGCTCATCCGTTTATCCATAAGTTCGAAAATCGATCAATGAGAGATCTAACGAGCTATCCGTCTCGTTCATTTTAAAAATACTATACAGACTGCGTACGGTACCAAAATCGTGTTTGTATATAACCATATATATAACTGACTATCAATCGATTAAATAATGCGATTATCGGTGGTCCAGTTATATCCATACCATTAATGTTTATGGTGTCTTTGAAAGTTTCGTATTTCTCTGAAAATTATAGCTTCTCGTCCATCTTTGACTTTTTCTTTATTTTTCTCCCTCTTCCTATATACCTACCTTCCTACCTTCTTTTCGCTCTTGCGGTGAGGGTATTGGTATAATCTGGTATTGGGTAACGGATCTGCTGCTGCTGCTGCTGGTTGCGATGAATGATTGTGTAACGTCCAAGTGGATTTGCCGATTTGGTCCGAAGATGGATGTACCATATGTATAATGTACTCGTATAGGACGCGACTTGAGATCAAAGTTGCATCTATCTTGCAATTGATGCGAAAGAAAGAAAAAAAAACTCGCATTATCATTGCAACGTCCGTAGACCCTTAACACATATAAGCACTCGAATTTCCGCGATAACTTTCTCTAAACCCCATAAAAAGCGTAAAATAAAATTAAAAAAAAAAAAAAAATAACTAAACGAAAAACGTTTTCTGTACAGCCTATAGATAAGGGCGATGAACGATCAAGTTTTCGACGCATCATAAAATACAAGTAGCGCTCTTTATATACATTATATGATGCAGACTGAAATTTAAGTATCCTTAGAGCGCGCTGGCACTCGGTACGTGGTGATATCTTATATCTCGTTCATAGGCGCACATAGTAGGATATTAATAAAAACTCGAAAGAGGTAATCAGGCGTCACGTCGCACTTGAAAAAGGGTTCTACATAAACCGAATAATACTCTACCGCGTCTGTATGATCCGGTAGCTTTAGTCGCATCTTTCTACGGATGACGCGGACGTCGCGACGATGCAGCACACGAACGACGACGCCTGGATATCTTTTCGGCCGTTGATCCCAGCTGATGCGGAGGACAAATATGGAGGTTGTATATAGGTATATATTTTATTATACATTTTCGTTTCAACGACGTTCATATAAATACGTTTGTATCCTTGTACTCCTTGTTAATACGTTTTTCTGGAATACATGAATTTTATATCCATGTGTATTATGTTTAATAGTCGTGTGCCAGGACATCCATCATTCGTCAAATAGGTTATTGTAGAAAGCAATGACAAATTTTAATTCAAATCTCATGCGATTCATCATCGCAATATCGAGATCATTAAGCCTTCCAAGAGTATCAAATTTCTGTAGAATTGACCCAGTTTCTCAAAATTCTCATTTTCGTTATTATTCAATTGACTAAATATTCTTATCTTTGGCAGGACGGAATCGCCATGCTGCAAATTTCCGCCATTTTCTGTTCGAGGGTTGGTCCAGACTCTCGAGGGATGCTGCGCAATCCCCTAAATATCCCCCACCCGTATAGAAAACATCTCGCTTTTGATTGGAGATCTCGAGCATAAGGACTAGCAGGGGACGTATATAAATGTAATAAAAACATGGAGTTTTTGCAGCACTCCATTTTTGTATCGGAAATTTTTAGATATTATTACCTTTCATATGAAATATTATCACTTGCTCTTGACTATACTTTGTGAATTATAATTATAACAATTTTCCCCCAATTTCAATCTATCAAACTTTAGACGACCACTACACCTCTGTTCTTTGGGGTGTCCACACTCGTTTCCCCTTGCGGTTCACGCGTTAACGAGGTCTTATAGCTACTAGGTTACGTTTAGCTTTAGTTCTTCGGATTTCAAAATATGTATGAAATATCACGTGAGTACGTTAACGAAAAGGACCGCAAAGAAACCATAGAACGCTTCGAAGAGTTCGAAGAAAGCTCACAAAAGTAGATGGACGCACTACGGAGAGTAATGAAAAAACAAATATCGAACAAACGAAATATAGGTGTCGTTAATTGAAGAGAGAGAAGAAAAATGCAATCAGCGGTTCGACTGCTCGTCACGATATTCTGTTCTGCAAAAGCTCAGCGATAAACAATAATTTCGTAACCAAAATTTTTGAAAAAGTTTTGCAGCACCACTAGTTATAGGCTCCTTCGTCGCATCTTCGCGCGATTAATTTTCATTCTTTAGACAAATTTTATGCATAAAACTGATATACTTGTAGAAGAAAAAAAACACGGATTCATGGCCGTTTACAAATGATCGTGCGTAAAAATTGAAAACCGATCACGGAAAGCTCTTCCGCATATTATAACGTATACATATAAATCATATAATCTGAAAGAATGTTTAACATGAGCTCCGGTATATACTGCGAACAAACAAGGGAGCTGCGATCCTCGTTAACGAATCGACTATGTGTACATATATATTATGTAAACCTATATAATCTACCATAAGTATGCATATACCTACGTATACGTACACGTATAAGAGAGCTTCGTCGCGGTGTACGTTATTCGTTTCGGGGTGAGGCTAATTCCGGGAGAGAGTTGGTGCTGCTGTTGCTGCTGCTGTGCAAGCGAGGGGTTTGGCTATGTGGGATGGGAAGTTGCCGACTAGACGACGGCTTTTAGAGGGTGCGGCTTTCCTTGGGGAGGATCAATACTCTCGCGGCAAAAGCTCTCCCGCTTTGCTTGAAAGCTCTTTCGTTCTCCTCCTCCACCCGCGGTTATATAGGTATTATGCTATATTGATATATACATATAGGTATACAATTATGAATTCTGCAGCATACAACCACCGCAGATTATTTTCATTTCACCCATAATGATATATAATATTAATCTATAAGATTTGAAATTCTCTCGTACAACGAATTATTTCAACTGTTTTATAAAGTACATCAAAATCGCATGAGCGAAAGTTTCCACAATCTAACTATATCGGGGTTTTCTTATCTTCTATATACCTCTACTCGTTTCCCCGCATGCAGTTTATTATACACACATACCTATACCTTGAATTATTGTTATGCGATCCTGCAGTTCATCATTTAAAAGTGAAAAGAACAAAAAAAAAACATAATTCCAAGTAGCTTTTTTTAATTCTCAGAAAAGGTCTGAATATAATCTTCGTAATCCCTTCAAGCTTGTGGACCGTGAAACCGATTCTGAAGGGATAAATTTATATCAGCATATCGATCATCCGAAGAAAAAGCTCTATTATACGATAATAAAAATACCTTACGTTTTTGTTTAAGATTTCATAAGAAATATATTTTCGACAATTAGTTATACCGATTGGTTTATAATGATAATAATAGTAACAATAATAATAATAAAAATAATAATCTTCGGCAGTAATAATCCCTGGGAATACGGCGTACATGTGTGCATGTATACGATGAGATATAGCTAGTAGCCACGTCGGGTTTTTTTAAATTTTCCCATTAATTTAGTTGAGATTAAAACACCCGTTGACTCCAGCAGCAGTAGCAGCAGTGACTATAACACATAACCGTGCACTGTTCTCCCTCTTTCTCTTTTGACTCTCACTCTCTCTATCTCTCTATCTCCGTGGTCGTCATCTACCACGACGAAAGATAAGAAAGTCACTTGGTATGCGTGTTTCCATGACCGGAAGCACAATCTCAAATAAAATAATGAATTCATTCTAGCGACGCCCCCGATCATCGCGACATCCTTATAGAGTCCTTTATATTCCGTTCCCTGTAGCAATAACTATATAATATATATACATATTCCTATACACGTACTTGTACATAGATTATATTCAAAATAACTGCATTCGTTAGAAGCCTTGCAATTTAACGAGATCTCGAACGGCGATACATTGCAACGCTGCTGAAAGCCCTTTACAGAATGTTCGACTGCCGAGTAAAAAAAATGAATAAATAAAAAAAGACAATGTTTTTTCAACTATATACGTGCATGTGTATTGTACACTAATTGCGATAATTAAAAATTTTGCACATAGGGGTTATAATAGTTGTAGAAAAATTACGTATATATAAATATCGCGTGAAATTTACGGATGTATTTATGAATATTATAATAAATAAAATTGTTTTACTGGCGTTTATACGCCCACACGTTGTGTACCTGTTATATATACAGTTGATGATTGTATTATACCTATAGGTATGAAAGCACACGTGTAAATGTTGGTAATAAACACTGTTTAATTACCAGCTAATTAGTTGACCCTCGCTTATTGTATATATATATATAATCAGTTATGCCTGAGAATTAATTAACCCGCAGAGTATACGGCGCATACATGGGTATGTGTATATACTTATATATATATACACATGTATATTATAGTTGAATATATACGTGTGATACATACTAACTTCGGCACGCTAACTAATTTTTTAGGCTCTTGACGTACGTCTAATTCTATAAGCATGGCGCCTAGGTTTATTTTGTTATTATAATTTTATTTTTTCTTTCATTTGAAATAAAACTTGATCTCATATCTATTTTTTATTCAAATTATAATGCACATTTATTTAAAAGTCCTTCGTGAAGTCTATGAAAAATTAATCGACGATATATTCATACGATAGATTAGAAATTCTCATCGATCTCATTTTCAGTGATGGATTCATGATATAGAAATACAGGTATGTGGGGAAATTGTTTTCAAATAATATATAGTTGCGGTGGATTTCGAATTTTTTCGAATATGCATGTATATAGAAGATTTTTATACTGATATACATTGGATAGTTTTACCTTTGCAACCGCACGCGTTGGCTGCAGATGTGGTATGAAAATAAAACTAAATGTGAAAAACTATCAAATGAGCACTGAAGAAATAAAAATCTATAGCCATAATTCAGAGTGTTCGATCACTGAATCTACATGAGTATGATAATTTTGCATAAAAAGTCGATAAAGCCATAATTTTGTAGAAACTTAGTACTTTGTATAGCAAACGTAGCTGCACTTTGCCCGAGGCTTGCAGCGGCCGAATCGGATTTGTGAGTCGTAAGTTACGGTTGTTGAAAAAAAAAACCTAAAAAAAAAAAGCTAAAGAGAAACAAATGTGGATACAAAAAGGGTGCTTGAAGGGAATCGATATTGCGTTTATAAGTATTTCATGTTGTGTCGTGTATTTAGTATTATTAAAAAGGTGTGTTATTATTGATTGCAAACTGCATTGCATGCAATGATAATTGCGGTAAATACTTGACCGCGATGAAGTGAAGTATGTAAGTTAATAATTTAATAACTGTATAAATAATCTTCTATCCTGATCGATAATAGTGAAGAGCTGTGTATAATTACTTTAAAGATCAGGATAATGTGAGAGGACTCTTGAATAGTCCGACGGAGTATTCTCGATCGATCGATCGATTCTTGATCGCGCAACTGTGTTAACGATCTTTTAGAATTCCGTCGCTGGAAGATCGGTGCGATTATTCGTTCAAGTTAATTTGCATCTTGATTACAAGCGCGAGCGCGGCGGAGATGTAAAATTCTTGTGCGGAGTTCGAAAATAAAATGAAATAAAATGGAATCTTCTTCTTCCTCTCTCTTTCCTCTCCGTTTCTCATACGACGACGAAAACTTTTGTACATACATATGTATGTATCTTAAATATGTGTGTATGTTCATGCAAGTAGGTACATGAGACGTATATTTGGCAACACCGCGAGGCAAATATTTCACTGTCAGAGTGTTTACAATAAAATTAACTCCTACTCGCAAGGAATAAATGGAATATGCGTTTAGCATGACAAAAAGGCTGGCGATGGAAGGAAGCCTTGAGAACGCCGAGCCTTCGGTAGGTAAGGTCAGGTTGGGTGAGACGCTCGTAGTTTCAAATTCGGATGGTACGTCGCAACGTTTTTTATAGAGAAGAAAACTATAAGAACATCTACGTGTAACGAAGGTGCAGTAACATTGCTCAAAAAATGTTCAAATTTACGCAAAATTAATAAAAACTATCAACATTTTTCATTAGTTTCGATTTTTAGAGATCGATGTTACCAAACCCAAATTTCAAGTTCAGATTCATTGAACTTAATTCTCCTTAATCGTAGTTTGTCGACATGTCTAGCTGGCGCCTAGATTCAAAATGTTTGAAACCAGACTTTTGACATACCGATGGCAGCACCAGCCTTGCGGAAGATTCAAGAGCATATTGTTGCTTTGGCTGCTCGTGATGGATTTCATTTTCGCGCTCTCTGTTGGGTGCATTCTAAAACAAGAAGTTCAAGCAGAAGAATCGCGAAATGTCAATATGACATGGTTCAAATGTGATGAAGCGTTTCCTACAGAATAAAACCATGTCCCATTAGATTATTTTAAAATCTATCTAAAAATCGATTGTTAAATATTAAATAATGATAGTTAAGTAGTGAAATTATGCCCAGAAAGGAGAACACGTAAGCCCAAGACTACTGTCCTTCAAATCTAACCTCTAACTATTTCAACCATAAACTATCAGTCTTGCTTTATCCTTACATCATACCATTTTCCTACTTCAATATCTACCCTTGACTATTTAAAAATTTCTGATAGTATAATCCACCTTTCTCTTCTTTTAAATTCTGATGAACAGCAAGGCAAGAACATGGGAGAGGGACAGGCGAGAACGTATGAATACATACTTCAAAACACTTGGAGATCTTTTACCGCCTCATCAGGATGGAAGAAAGCGCAACAAAGTCGACATCCTTATTCATGCAGCAAAGTACATAAAAGATCTCCATGGAAGAACCGACGAATTATTCCATGCGCATGCTTCAGATGTGCACAGTTAGTAGATAATTTTGAATTGATCTCATTGTGAAAAAATTTATTTAGCAAGAGAAGTAATAACATGTATTGAGTTTTAACAGAGGAAGAACTTGTCCGTTTAAAAAAGCTTGTTTCCCAACTTTATTCTCGTACTCAACTGCTTTCAACTTTACTGAAAGAGGCTGGAATTTCGATCCCAGCTGAGCCAGCAATTGAAAAAGTATCAGCATTCAAGTGGTCAAATAAAATCAATCTCGAAGATAGCGAAAAGCTTTTTATGAAAATTGAGGAGAGTATGTAGCTCAGTTTCAGTTTTGAATTTGAAAATAAGTTAGCGAGGGGTATCTAGGCTTCAACTATTGATTGAATTTCAGAAAAACGTGCCAAAAGAAAGAAAGAAAAAGTTGCAAGAAACAAAGTGCCTTCAAAAAGAAAACCTGCCACCCCCTCGCAGCCTCAGTCAAAAAGGCTATCTAACTCGGGATTAAAAAGTGTTGATAGAATTGAAGACCAGGAGAATCGTGTAAATAGCATCAATAAGGATAAAAAATCGGCTAATAATACAGGCGATTCCGGAATTACCACTGGAATGCCAGGGGCAAATTTACCTTCCACAACCAGTTCAAGTGAGTACGTACAATCACAGTTGAATTTCCAGATAGACCTCTCCAGAATTTGATGACCATGTGGCACAATTAATGAGGCAAATTACTTCATTCTGGGCTCGCATCACAAAAAACCCATTATGTTTTATTTTATATTGAATCCAACAATTGAAAGAGAATAATCCATTAAAATATTTATTTCTTTATCTTTGAATCAGCTCCTGCTGAAGAGACAAAGGCTGCTACATCGTCAGGTTGTGATACCAATTTTGGTGAGTAGAGAGTAATAAATGACGAATAATTGTCCTGAGAAATTATTGTTACAACAAAAGTAATGGCTCTCTGTTGCAGCAGCAGAAAAAGTTGATTCTCTCAACAAAGTAAAAAGAAAAACCAAGACAAACCAGAAGGATAAGATTATCAATCACTGTACAAACCACCAAGTGAAAAATATTACAACTGGGACCCTTATACTGTCCGGTGGAAAAATAATGCCAGTTGTAACGCCTATAACTCCCTTAACTTCGAATATAATAGTGAATCCTCAAGCACAGTCAACAAACCCGTTCATATTGAGTAATGGTCAATCAAACCAGATGATCGTTATGCAGCATCTGCCAAATCCCGGTCAGAATTCAGTGATTCCTGTATGCAATCAGACACTCATCAATGCTGTTCAGAAAGTCACATTAAACCCAGTCCCAAACATTCAAACTAACATTGTTGTCAGCTCACAAGATTGGGTAGCAAACGTTAAGAGCATAATCAATGCAACAAAAATTAGCGGTCGAAAGTGTATTTTGCCTAAAGGCAGAGAAATCACAAAGACAACAATGACTTATAAGGTCCCGATTCCAGCAGTTCACAAGGAAAAGGTAGAAAAACCTAAAGAGATTGTTAGCCGGAAGGATGCTGAAGCCAAAAATAAGCCCAAGAATTCTGCTAGGGGTATAAAAAACCATAATAACTCAGCGAAACTCGGCACTGTCGATGAAACATCGAAGACTAACAAAGAAGATGCTCTTATTACTGACAATAAAGAATCATCTTCTCTGAAACGTATTTTGAGTACAGAATGTCTGAATCAAGATGAACCTGATAATAAAAAAATGAAAAGTAGCGAGAGCGTAGTAGATTTGATCCAAGAGGAAAACATTCATATGAATAATACCCAAAATACTAGTCCAACGTCAACCTGTAAATCTATAGAAAGTCTACGCCATGTAATACAAAAAATTGGCAGTGACTTGAGCGAAGCGACTCATAGGAGCACTGCTTCTACATGTGAAATTGAGGTGAAAAAGTTTTCAGACCCAACTAATGAAGAACTGAAGAGCCCTGCAATCGACAAACAAAATTATGGAACCCAGCTTGCTACCGAGCAAAGATTAGTGGAAGAGAGTACCAGAGAATTAATACAGTGCCCAAATTCAAGTACAGGTGATGTTTCTGAAAAAGAACAACCTAGTAGCATCAAATCAATAGAATTAACTCATTCCACCGACTTAAGAGATGCGCAAATCCAGGATAAAGAATTAACGCAATTAAATGGGTTATTATCAGCCACAAGATATTCTAGTCAAATTGCTACATCAACAGTCACTTCTGTTCCTGTTATTGATAAACCTGAAGAATCTCTGAAAAAGGTTAGTGAAATACAATCAACTAATAATGAGACGATATCAGCTACATCCGATGGAGATAACTTGAATGAAGTTAGAGAAGAAGAAGCTGTACCTGAAAGCGTGAAGGCGGTCTGTAATCTTGGTACTAGATTTGATAGCCTGCTACAAGCAAACGACAAAAGACCAGAGATGGTCGAAAACGTAGCGACGTTAGAAACAAGCAAGATTATTTTGAACTTGGATACAAATACCACTACAACTTTGAAACCAGAAGCAAATACAATGGCTAAGTCGATCAACTCTACTCTTCTCAATGAGGAGGATAACTTAAGAACGAATAAATTGGCTAATTTTGCAAAGGATGAAGGGCTCAAGTCCCTGTTATATAGCGCTGATAATAGCTTCATTCCTATCAGTAGATCAGAGGCATTGCATTCAGATTTGTCAAATGATATATTTGCATCATTGCAAGTTCCATCAAGTTCTCATCATCCGGAATCGATATCTCCAACAGCAGCATTTTTGATGGCTTTTCCCTTAGTTTCAAGTTTAAATGGAAAGACTGAGGTATTAGAAGAGGAGATGAAAGAAGATTTCAAGTATCGCAGTCAAACTCCACCTATGCTTCTGCAAATTGGTGCAATGGAACCTAATAGTTTTAAGCTTAAAGCTAGCGGAGCTACTTCATCCAAAGAACATATTCCTGATGAAGAGAGAAAGAATTTATCTTCTAACTTGGCATCTTATCCAGTAGTCAGTATGCAGAAGTGTGTAAAAGTGATGCCTGAGATCAACAAGGACCTTGAAGGTTCATCTAAACTGATAAATGATGAATCTGAAGTTAAAGGAGATCAAACTCTCATCAACTCAGGGAGGCAAGAAAAGACAACAAACTCACAGTCATCGAATGATACCCAGCAAATTGCTGCAGAATCTACAAAGTCATTGCCAAAAATTATACACACTGAGAACATTAAGGAACAATATAAAATTGTCCAAACTTCGATTCCATCATCTTTAACCACTGCCATTGAAGTGAATAATACTTTTGTGTACACATCTACAACGTCAAGTGTATCCTATAGCACAACACCTGTAATAACAACATGTGCACGTGCTCAAATTCAATCTGCACCTACCGTTCACCATCACAGGCCTGTATCAAAGAATACGCAGAATGTTGTTGCACCCATTCCAGCCAGCACAAATCCTGTATCAGATTCTACAACAAGCTTAGCTGCTGGAATTAATTCAAATTTCCAAACATCTATTTCTACTGCTGTACAAAAGTATGATTTGCGATCACAGTATACCTCGACACAAAATTTCATTCCAAACTATCCTAATATCAGTGGAAATATGGAACTACCTCAATACACTCCACCCACGTTTACTAGCTCAGTTGAAAAAAGTTCACAAAGTTCTTTGAATAATCATGTGCCTAATATATCCAGCTTAACTCAAGTCTCTCAGGTATCCACTCAGTGTCACGGCCAAGCTAAGACCTCAACTTCAATCCAGAATTTGATTCACACTTATCCTGTACGGAGTAAAGAGTCGCATTCTTCGGGTAATACAGATCAGCATCCAGGGGTGAATGAGACTTTGAGATTGAAGCAACACAATCAGGATCATCGACATGACGGTTATCACCGGAAAAAAGTTGAGACGGAAAATTTCGGGCAGAGCTTTTCATTCAACAAAGAGGACATGATTAATTCTCAGAATCAAAGTGTTCAAGGGAATACGAACCCTTCAATGTTTCAAGACAAACATACCAGTACCCAGAGTTATATACCTTACAGTAAAAATGCTAAAAAAATTAGTGGTTCTATGATAACAACTGCTGTGTCAACCGGTAAATCAGTATTGGAAAATACTGTTCACTATTCACAAAATCCTATGATAGCAGCCTCAAACTATGACCACAGCACAGTTACAGAAAGCAATATAAAATCTACGACAACAGTAGCACACAATTCGTCAAACTTCAGTATACTATCTTGGACAACATTCTCCCCTGTTGGAGGCAATAATAATGCAATGCATTACGAACAAGGACAACCACAGCCTGATAGTACTGAAAATAAAACAATCTGTGAAAATTTTGGATACGTCCCTTTGCATAAAGATAATGTTGGTTTCTCCAATATGCTACCAGAATTTCCTAATGAAACTGGTATGAATGTGAACAAATTAGGGAACAAGCCAATGTTGGAAGCACAGAAACAGCCATTCATCGATCAAACGAAATCCCAAGGTATTCAAACTACAATAACTCCCCTGAAACAAAATCAAAATCCGTCCGCTGATTATAAATTCAATAATGAAAATAAAAACAAAGCTAAGTATACAATAGAAAATAATTTCATGCAAACTAATTATACCAACATGGAACAACAGGCGAAACATCATTCGATATCCAACAAACAAGATAAATCAAATTACCCTATGCCAAGTTATAATCCACAAGTATTATTTAATATGCCAGATGCCGTTCCTCAAACGAAGTACTCTACGGAAAACTACACTGGTGCTAATTTCAAGTATACAGAGAAGCCGCCGCAAAATCAAAAGTATCAGCCAACTGTGCACAGCCATGTTTCCGTATTGGAGCAACCCAATTCAGTGTACAAGCAAAGTCAGAATGGTAACAAATCTAAGGTTCAACAAATCAGACCTCCAGTTAATTGGATGATGACACCTGAAATTAAACACAACACGAATATACCTGACATAATCTTGCCGCCAATCGGAAAAGAACTTGAGTACTGCCAAAATAATTTATTCACACAAAATACAAGCTATAATCAAGGCTCGACAAATCAGTTTTATAACAATTATGATGCAACGCACAGTTTCTCAAACATACCTGTAATACAAAATGAACCAAAGAAAGTTGATACCTTCTATTCAGAGGAACAACCATTTTCCTGGTCACCCACTAAAAATACACAGGTTGTTGAGCAAACTCAGTCAATCAAGCCTATTGATCAGCATATTGTACCATCAACGCTGCCAACTTTGGTAGGCGATTTAGCACTGGGTACAAACATCCCCGAAAAGCAAAGTTTCCTTTTTGGTCAGATGTCTACCAGACTTCCAAGTGAACACAGTAAGGAAATAATGAAAGAAAAAGATTCAAACGTCAGCCGAGAATTTCATACCATATTGCATCCTCAAAACGGGCAACATGCTGTTCAGGGCACCTTTTTATCTGTCAGCCAATTAGTGGAACATGAAAAGGCTGAGAAATCACAGCAGGCAAGAAAGCATCAAAGAAAAAGCACCAGCCCGCGAGGAAGTGGTAAAAGTCAACTAGATATTAGAAAACAGACAGCAGCGGATCAGCTTCATCACGATGACCAGAAATCCAGTGTCCAAAATTTTGCTGAGCAAAACTATCAGCAGAAGTATCAACAAAATGATACACACTGGAGAAATCGTAATTGCAAGAGTAACTATACTGCAGAAGCTCTAATTGGTACAAACACGAATGTGCAAGATGACAACCAGCAGGACAAACATGCATCTATAAAGTTTACATCAAATTATGGCCAAAATAAATTCCCTGGAACTTTGTCTACGGAGACAATGATGCCGATTAATTATTTTCCAAACACGGATGATGGCAACAATTATGGCCAAGCTAATCAAAATTTCAATTCCTATTCATATTCTTCAAACGCAAATATCTATCCAACTACCAATTTCATAACGAGTATATCAAACACTCCAACAAACTACATGATGCCACTTCATGAAAATTCTGATTATCTAGAAACCAATTCGTTCCTACTACCAAATGCAGCTTCGTCAGCAAACCCCATAAAATCTCAACATTACACTGGAAAACACCAGAACTGCGATAAACGACCATATTCCACTCCCAAAAGAAGCAAACGAAAACCGGACATGACGCAGAATATCGAGTTCCCAATATCTGGGATTAATTCGCCTCTCGAAGAGTATCACTCTTCATTTTTATCGCATGCAAACTTGTACCAAAACCCTCCACAAGCAAATATATATCCAAAAGCTGTTAACACGAATTTGCCCGGATTGCCGATGACTGGAAATCAGAATACTGTTGGTCCTACCGGATTGCCAATGAATTCAAATATCCCTAGAGGAACAAGCTCTGCCAGTCCTATGGTCATGGCACATCCTTCAGGCACAAGTTTGACGAACTTCAATCTGAGTACCATCTTCCCTGAGATTAATGATAAGGTATGTAATTACATGACTTAAGGGAGGAAGGGTTGTTAGCTTCTAGCTGATCCATTTTTGTTCAGGTTGCTGGATACAAACCACCAAACAGTATGCCACCAGGGTTGACACATCCAGTCAGTCATGCAACAAATTATGCTCAAAGAGCAAATTATTCCAATGCCTTGGGTCATACACCGCAGGTATGAGATACTCTCTACAAAAATGGATTACTGATCTTTTTTCTGGGTATTCGATTCTGAGGTCAAATAATATCTCAGCATTCAATGCATATAACGTTATACGTATTTTGCAGGTTTCTGAATCGACCCAGTTTGCCAATAATATGCCCCCCTCATCGAGTGTCCATTATAAAAATTCTTGAGAAATGAAATCAACCGTGTGTTAATATAATATGAATGTAAATTATGTAAACTATCTAATATGAATTGTCAGCAATAATTATGTTATTTTGTACAAATGTATATACGATACACAGTTAAGACATAATTTAAAAAAAAACATAGAATAAAATATTGGAACACGTTTGTTCGAAACGTACCTACAATAGGGTGTTTGAAGTATTCATTTATCAGAAATACTCCCTCATATCATTCACACTCTTGTATGTACAAAGGAAATCTCGCGAGAAAGCCTCACGTTTTTTCGAATTCGACCTTTCCGGGCGCATGCGGAAGGCGAACCTAGCCGAGCAGACGACAGGAATTCACGTGTTGTCAGAGAGGGCGTTGTACTGATGAATCTTCTCCTGGAACATGAGTGCCGGTAAAAAACGATCAACTCGATTCATTAAACTAATGTTAGCACTAGGAACCGAGTAGAGCAGAAGATTTCTGAAATTTAACATCATTATTCTTCGTAAATTCGAACACTATGGACGGCACAAGTCTGTATCACACGTTTCTCCGCATCCATCAACCTCAACTAGAGTTCACCGGAGTTCCCGTAATATTCTGGGAAACGTTGTTCAAGAAACTGCAAAAACAGATATTTGACTCCGGTTTAGTCTTCCAGCTAGCTCGCATCGATTATGAAGAAAATGCAAAAGCGGCTACAGATCTTGTGTGGAAACTGTTCAGGTCATCTGAAGCAAACATGTCAGCGCAGGATCCAGAAAACATCTATCTGATCGACCACGCTTGGACTTACAGCCTAAATTCAGCTCGACAGAACTTGGCTCAGGTTCCAGGTCTTTTGGATCGAATGTGTACCCTAATGGGATATGATGTAGAAGAGTCAGAGAATGATAAGGTGGAGTTTATTCTTTCCGAAATGTGGCGCTACAATCAGTTCTATGCTCTCCGTTCTGCACCAACAGTCGAAGACAGTATGCCAATTTGGTATATAATGGACGAAGTTGGTTCTGCCATAAATCATTCAGATGATCCAAATTTTCGCACTGTTCCCTTCCTTCATGTACCTGAAGGCATAACTTATACCCTTCTATATCCTCTTAGAGATTCCAAACCTGATGAGGAAGTAACCAGAGATTTTGTAGAGGGACAAAATATAGACCCTCTTATCAAACGGGCGCTGTTACTACCTTGGAGACAAAACGAGAGCTTCATGCAAGAGGATTTTATTCAGGAGGAGCCCAATGAAGCTTACTTTCTGTACGGACACATCAGGGAGAGCTTAGCTGATGCAACAGCCCTTCCCCAGCATCCTGTGGGTTCTCCATTGCGGGTATTTTCGCAGTACAATCTCGTGAATGAATTCCTAACCGACCCTGGCTTTGAAGTTGTACAAACAGAGCAAGAAGCGGATATTCTTTGGCTAACTTCACACTTTAAAGAGTACAGAGAGCTTAGCATAGATGCGCCAAGGGTACTCGTGAACCAATTTCCATTTGAAAATGTTCTTACTATAAAGGATTTACTTTGCATTGTGTGCAGGAGAAAGGCAGGCTTGAAAAAATGTGATTTTCAAACGCTGGAGACATTTCCATCGTGGCTACCAACGACTTATAATTTAAACACAGAGCTTGTTAAATTTGTGTCTTACTTCCAGCACCGAGAATCGAAGGGCCTAGATGATTACTGGATATGTAAACCATGGAACTTGGCAAGAGGACTGGATACACATATAACTAACAACCTGTATCACATATTAAGACTTCCTAGTACAGGTCCAAAAATAGCGCAAAAGTATATAACAGATCCAGTTTTGTATAGTAGACCCGAAGTAGGAAGAGTTAAATTTGATATCAGATACGTTGTTCTTTTGAAATCGGTACGCCCGTTGAAAGTCTACGTCTATTCGAATTTCTTCTTGAGATTTGCTAACAAAGAATTTGCCTTGAATAACTTCGATGACTATGAGCAGCACTTCACAGTTATGAACTATGGAAATGAGATTTCCTTGTACCACTTAAAATGCGCCGACTTCATTGTCGAATGGGAGAAACAGTACCCGGAATTTAAGTGGAGTAAAAAAGTAGAGACTAAGATCCTGGCTATGTTGGAAGAAGTCTTTGAAGCAGCTATTGGAGCAGATCCACCCAGAGGATTGGCCCACAACGAGCAAAGCAGAGCCGTTTATGCAGCTGATATAATGCTCGAATGGAGGCACGAAGAGATCCACCCCGTTCTACTGGAAGTAAATTTTACACCGGACTGTAAAAGGGCTTGCGACTACTATCCGAATTTTTACAACGATATTTTTAAACTCCTATTCTTGGACGTTGAAAACCCAGAGGTTTTTCATAAGCTCTATACGGCGTAGAAATGATTAATGGATTGTTTCTCGCTTCATCATAGTTTCTCAATTTCTGTAATTAAATATACACTTACATATTTACTGTTTGCATGTCTTGGAAGTTACTTGTTTACGTTAAACACCCTATATTTATTTTCTCTAACCGATGTTACATCGGTTGACAAATAAAAATCGTAGTTCGTATAATAATATACCAATACGCATGTACCATAATTAACTTGCTGTGTATAATATTCTGAACGCGCTTTACTTAAAATTAGTAAATATCGTGGAGCAGATATATCTGTGATTAATTCAAAAATTTTTACAACGGTGATTAAACAGAATCAATTTTCACCTATCGACCAAGATCAGATAGAATTGAAAATAAACTTATTAACGATGAATATAAAGATATGGATTGATACTAGCTTCCGACTATAAGGGGTAAATTTTGTGGGCGGTTTACCAAAATTTATATAATGTATCTCCGGAACGCAGTTGTGCGTTAAATCGTGCTTAATGGGATTTAATTAAATTTTAGCAGTCCACAAATGAGCTAATTAAATTAGCTCCGAACCACGTATACTGCACAGTGGTAAGCACAAACTATCGTGTGTCTAACTGCTACCAAAATTTCAGAGTAAATGTATAATGCATAAATAAAATAGTATATAGTATGTATTTTGTATAGTGATCAATAATTTTACCAATTACTACGTTATAATCACATGACTACATGAAGCGTTATGTGCGTTGCATTCTACATCAATCCTTCATTATACGAAACAAGGAATGTGTATGATGGGATAGCAGCACGTGCCAATAATATCATCATACCTATACATATACAACATATACCACAGTCCTCCATCCCCGTAATATGCATAGATATTTGCTATTGTAACGAGTTCTCCGTCTGTTAACTACTGATACGCGGTTATAGTTCGAACGAATAAAAGTTGGATCGTACGAAGGGTAGCAAAAAGCGTCGTTATATATCCCAAAGTTTTTACCTTATTGTTACCTAGTTTTTCCATCGGTTATGTTCGGTTAAATACCTGCATTATTACTTCTCTACTCTACTCTGGCCTTATGATTGAAGGTTTGCAGGTGAATCGTAGGTTGAGCTCTGGCACTTAAGTTTACCATCAATTTGACATGCCAACTGATCGTTTCACTGTACAGTTTACTTTCATCCGACACTTATCCATTGCAGGAGAGTTCACAAAGTTTAGCATACATTTAATAGCATAAAACTCCATAAAGTAATTTGTAATTCAGAAGAATAAAAAAAATTGACTTAAAAATTGGAATAACAATTATTGAAAACTTGTGGGATTAATAATGTCTAGAAGGCTTAGTGGAGGAGAAGAATTCGACAGTTTGATAGCGCCAGTGAAAACGTTGACTAGAATTATATCAACTTGGCCATTCGATGAAAAGGATCATGCTAGCGATAAATCAATTTTTCGGTTTCGATTATTTCGAATCATTCATTACGGGATAATTCTAGCGCTAACATTCGGTTTAGGGATAGCGGTTTCGGCAGACGGTTTTCGCAATTGGGGTGCAATGGAGGAATTAACCGAGTGCACTCTCATAGCATCTTCTTTTCTTTTGTGTTTTTTCCGTGTAATCATCTTCCTATTTCAGTCAAATAACGTGCTGATAATTGTAAGGGATATGCGAGAGGACTGGGCGATCTCATCTGAAGAAGATAGGAAAGTTTTGAGAAAAAATTGTGGTTCTTCTTATAAACTGGCTAAATTCTTCATATCGAGTGTGGTTTTTACCATCATCGCATTTATGGCCATGCCTGCTTTGGAAGTAATAATTTTAATCCGATCCCAAAGCTGAAAGCTGAATTTGAACATCAATGAACGAATGATTCATGTACACTTTTCAGATCGTCCTACTTGGATCTGAAGAACGGAATCTACCTTTCCGTGGTTACTTTGGCATCGACGAATCGCAATCACCATTTTACGAGTTACTTTACGCTCTTGAAGTGTCCGGAGGAGCGATAGGAGGTGCTACGATAGCTGGAGTAACCAGTTTCAATTTGGTAACGATAATGCACGCCAGTGCAAAATTTTCCGTTCTTCAAAGACACATTTCACTTATCAAAAACGACGATGAAAGATCTCAAGACCTTCTTCGTTCGTGTATTCAGGAGCACCAAAAGGCTATCGAGTAAGTATGAAGTAATATTTCAGTTTTTCATCACCGCTTTTAATTAATTGTTTTAATTTTATCTTGGATTTGCGTTTTCAGTTTTGCCGACAGGCTCGAGGAGGTCATTAACAAAGTGGCTCTTGGTCAGTTTCTATCCAGCACCGGAATGGTCTGTTTCGCAGGACTTCAAATAACTTCGGTACGATTTTTACAGCAGAGTTTCATTTCTCTTCTTTTTCATTTGTAAAGTGTTCGACGGTAGATATACTAAAGGGAAAAATTAATTGGCGATAATTCGATATGATCAGCACTAGACTCAATGGTCTTTAATTAACATCTAGATAATATAATAGAATTCGTTTCTGCACAGATGTTGGAGGACACTGGTCGTCTGATGAAGTACTCATCTTTCTTGAACTCCGCGATATTCGAACTATTCATCTTCAGTTTCAGTGGAAATGAATTAGCGGTGCAGGTGCATGAAATAATTAAAAGAATCGAGCTTGGTTGTAGTCTGCTTGAAAGATGATACAGAGAGTCTCTATGACGATTCATTTACATGGAAGTTGCAGCTTTGTTGATCTGAAGATTATTATGAAATCGAATGCTTATGATTTATATTATTTTACAGAGTGGAGGAATCGCCAATTCGGGTTTTAATAGCGATTGGGTCGGCAGTTCCTTTGGTAAGAATCTTCAGATTATGATGATGAGAGCAACAAAACCAAATAAAATAACAGCTGCTAAGTTCTACGATATGTCACTGGAGAGTTTCTCAACGGTAGGAAATAATTTGTTCACCTAATTCAAAAAGGAAAAAACAGTTCCAAACCGAACGGCTAATTTTGATTCAGGTCCTGAGTACTTCCTTCTCGTACTTTACTACTTTGAGAGCAGTGAACGAAGAAGGTTGATAAAAATTTACCACAAAACTAAACCTCATACGATAACGTAATGGAGATTATTGCTGTTATAAGTCGCATGTCTAAGGATTTATGATACGAAAAATACTCGATCTGTAGTTGTTTCTCAATAGTTCAATACCCACAATTATTGATATGTACAAGAAAAATTTATCCCAAGGATATAACGCTTACGAAATGCACTTCCTTCGCCCAGAAACTGACTACAAATAACTTAAGGTACTTCAAAGGATCGCAGCAGCCCTAATCTGTCAAGTGTAATGGGTCCCAATTAGACGTATGGAAGCTGTTGTGTCTGCTCTTTGCTGAGGATTTCGAATGGCTAAAATGGCTTGATTTTTTTATTCCTCTATTTCAATCACGAATTTGTTGAACAGAATCAAATAGAAGCAAACGTTCATCGGCTGATCATTTTTCTGGATCGCTCTTTCGTTCATCTATCAGAATGGCAATTCATCAAAAATTCTGCATATTATCTATAAATCTAACTTTTGCGAAGAAGAAATTAGCCGTACTAAAATCCGTCCTAATAATTTCTACTAGTACGTCTGTTTCTTGAGCGGTCCGGGTGGTGCGAAGCTTAACAATCTCTGGATGTGAGAGTCCGTGTTCCGAATGCGAGTATAAGTTTGGTCGTGAGTATTTTCATCGCTTTAGTGCAGCACGTGCACCCGTTCGTGGAGCACGTCATTCGGTGATTTTGTGCGTCTCTTTAAGTAGCTTGCCCATTTTTATCCCTGATTTTTTTATCATTATTTTCATCGCGACAAAGCGTACCGCTGCTACGCAGGAAACCGTCATGCAGTCCGACCGCATTGACTATCGCGATAAAAACATTCTCACAATCAGGTGCAAATGAATTAGAAAATCAAAATCCTACACAACGTTGTGCTTCGAACTTATATTTAAGATGCGGTTTGTATGTTCGATCTTAGGATCCATTTTACATTTTGAAGGTTGACCTATCCGATCGGCCATGTCAAATATCAAGGTCGCTGTTCGGATTCGCCCGATCTCCGAGAGGTAGGTACGAAATTATTAATTTCTGTACGATGATTTTGGCAATTCGATGGGTGGATCAGTATACCACAAAATGCTACTAGGCTGAGCTGTTTCAAAGTTTGCATCCCATTCCTATATATAGGTAACGGGTGTTGCTTTGCAGGGTGGCGCCGGGTAGTCAAACCGGAAGTACCTCCGGTAAAAAAGAAAGAATCCAAAGACCGCGAAAAAAAGCTCTAGAAAAAAAAAAAAGCGTGACTCGATTATAACTTAAAGAAACAACGTCGAGCTGGTAATAGTGTAATCGTATATTAGAAGACGTCAGACATTTATATCGTAACTTTTTTTTCGAAGTCACCGGGCGGTGTCGTTGATTCTATAAAAAAAATAACAAGATATACGACCTAGGTACCGAAAGAAAAGGAGAGATTTCTTTTTATACCGACTTCAACCAATGAATAAAGAACAAATTTATAACTCTCATGAAATGATTTACTTTTGGTTTAAAAAAAAAAAAATTTTATGCAGGAATGAATTTTAGTTAAATTTATTTTAGAACCCTGCACAAATATATTTTGAGACGCTTCGTGCATAATAAGTGCAGGTTTTAGTTTTAGTGCTGGAAGAGTAATAAACAAAATGTTGAACTGCTGCAGAGCAGTTTACTTAACGTATTGTAATTATCGCCGCAGCTTGCAGCGGCAATTAAATCTAGTGTACCTATACCGAAGTAATTAACACTTGTTTGGTAATTATTTAACGTGATTTCAAATTCAATTGCCCTCCCCTTTTCCTCCCTTAATTCGTCGCGTCGACGCTATCGAACATAATTAATGTATACGGTATAACGTAATATTTATCAATACGGTAGTAGTATATAATATCGTATGTATACCTGCTCAGCAATATGCTTCCGCTTGCAGTATAAACGTGCGAGGTAATTACATTATATCGTATGCTGTGTGTCATAAATATTTATCGACAAAATCTGTCGTTGTTTGATTTATGTATTATATGATAAAATGAAAGAAAAAAACAATACTATCTACCTACGATCAAAAGTTTGAGGAGAGTTTATTTTAATTTTTTATCAAGTGAAAAACGATCTGAAAAGAAAAAAAGAAAATATAGAGCGATTCAGAGTTCTGGGTAGACGATAAAGGGTATGAGAACTATATTTGAATTACCTGAACAGTGACCTGGGTGTATATAGTCTTTTGGCGATGACACACGACTCGACAGCTTAACGACTCCAACACGAACGACAAGCGACATCCGTTCCAGAAAAACATCCCTAGAGTTCACCGACGCTAGCCGACTGTCACCCTGACACCGACTAGACACATACGACTACATAATCCAAATATACAAATCTCCGCCACGACGGACTGTAATATACTTTAGCTTGTGTCTAATGTAAAACTTTCATCATTCAACAAATTTATTTTCATCGAAAGAAATTATAGAGCGTATAATGGACTCTTCGATTCTCAAAGACTTTAATTATTATATAAATAGTATAGGAGTGACAATATTTTGAACTCTATTCTTTATTTTCCTTGTTAATGTTCTGGTCGAATGAAACATACCTGGGGGTGACCATATAGATTCAAAGCACTAATAATGAAAGTCAAAAGTCCATTGGAAAATTGAAAATCTTTATTTCCGAACTGTCAAATTCAGGTTTCATTTTAACATTGAATTTTGTTGAAGTTTCCAACACCCTGAACAACCTCTGAATATTTTTCATTCGTCTAGAACTTTCACGAGAATTTTTTTTTCTTAGTGTATCCAATCAATAATTTTCAAGTTCCGACCTGAAATTAAAAAATATCACT
This sequence comes from Athalia circularis, assembly GCA_963978495.1. Taxonomy (NCBI): domain Eukaryota; kingdom Metazoa; phylum Arthropoda; class Insecta; order Hymenoptera; family Athaliidae; genus Athalia; species Athalia circularis. Next base: position 22,620,661 of record OZ021699.1, read on the forward strand.
CATATTTATGGTGATGCAAGTAGAATATTTTTCCAAATAATTATCTTGTCGGGGAGTATAATTCCTTTTGGCTTGCATTAGCTGCGCATCTGATATTCTCCGTCCCCTTTATAGGTATGTATATGCCAGCCGTAAACCTTGGCTTTGCCCAAGTGTAAAAGGAAGAATTAGATAGTCTTCTCTTGTATGTACCAGAAATAACTAAAGCCCTGCTGATGTCTCCGTGAGTTCAAAGTGCGACGTGGTTTATAATAGTGTTATGGTAAATGTTTGCTCGTTAAACTTTATCGTTAAACTTAAACGTAAGCTAGAGAAGTATATAATATATACTGTCACATTGACGTCTATACATGCATGCCAGCATTTTTGCACAATGGAAAAATTTTGCGTTATGGAAAAATTCTGCGATTATAAAAAAAAATCAAAACGTAGAATACAGTACAAGTAAATTAATGTTGAAATAGATTTCATCACCGCAATTTTTATTTTTAACTACTTGTGGTGCACGAACTTTAAAAAAAAAAAAAAAAAAAAATGTCAAATCTGCTTCTTACTAGTCATTCATATTACATCTCGCCTGCGGTAAAACTGCTTCACAATTCCCTCCCCGATGGCGCCACCCCCTTGATTCACGAATTTGCTACATCTCTGAACCCAGACAAGTTCTGAACTGTACGATTGCGCTACCCCACGGCCGCAAAATGATTTTGAAATTCTGAAAAAAAATCTAGCAAAAGGAAGACGAGATTCTCATTGAATTTTTTTTCTAATTTTTAGGGAGGTGAGCGTAACTGGTTCGGAGATAGTGGTTCACACTGACGGCAACGAACTTTTGTTAACAAATTTAAAAGTGTCAGCAAGCAAAGCTGGAGACAGTCGTAAGCGTACGAGGCGTTATGGTTTCGATTACTGTTTTAATTCATCAATTTTGGATTCCGAGGTTCAAGGATCTCAAGAAAGGGTCTACGATATCCTTGGGAAATCCGCCTTGGATGCAATATTTTCAGGTTTTAACGCCTGTTTAGTAGCCTACGGTCAAAGTGCCTCTGGAAAAACTTACACGATGATGGGACCGAAGGTAATAAAAAATTTCTCAAAGGACTCTAAAAAAATGATCAAGGAATACAGGAATGCTAAACTTCCAAAGAAAAGAAAATCAACTCATATCAATTTTAAATGTTAATATTATTACATCGGTAGTACATACCTATATATAAAAAAAAAAGAAGAGCATCAGCACTCTGCGGGATGCAGTTATAAAAGCAACACACCACAGTTGGATTTTCAAGTGGAGCTTTATACTGGCGTCGCTCTTTTGGAGTTTGCATAATATGCATGGATATGAATGTATGTATGACTCTGCAGAATGTAAGCTAGATATATCGTCATTGAACTCTCGATTAATGATGGGATTTACATAATAAATACTATAAAATGTATAGGTAGTTATATAATTGGTTAGCCATATCGTATGTATAGGCGTATCAATTATGCGGTACAGAAAATGAGCAACGAGTTAATTAAAAATTAAATCACCGACCTAATGAACAGAAATGCGTATTACAATGAGAAAATTAAATTCGACTCGGTATTATCGAGAACGCACGGGGTAAAAATGGAAAGAAAAAACCAGCTAATTAAAATTGACTGAAAAATAACAAAAGAGTACAAAGTAGGTAATACGTTAATATATGAAAATAATTCAGCAAAAACTAATACAATTATCTTTACCATTTCGATCAGAATGATCCCGGATTGACACCAAGACTTTGCGAAGGCCTCTTTCTCCGGATTTTCGATGAAGAAAAAAATGCCGGACAGCGCTACGAAACCGTTGTTAGGTAAGAGTTGAAAAAAAAAAAAAATTGCAGTTGATAAATTTTATACTCTTACAATCTGTTCTCTCATTCGAATTAGGACTACATACGTTTTTGTTTTTGAATTTCGAAATTAAAAAAAAAAGAAACAAAAAAAAACAGCGAAGTTTAATGGAGCAATCGTTTGGAAAATCACCCTCTCAAACAGTCGTCATCAACCGTTGCTAATGGATTTATATACGTTCGGATTAATTTGAATTGGGTCGTTTGGTAAAAGTTTCCCGGTACAAACTTCCCATGTAATATACTGTTTATATAAAATATAAATGGATAGATGTTCGTGTATATAAATGAATAGTCGCTGTTGCAGTATTGAACTATATAACTCCGGTATAACATGTATAATGTGATGTAACATTAATATGCACATACAAAAATGATAAGCATCTTTCTATAATAACCATCAGTGTGCTATTATATGAAATTAGTGAAATTCTGTGCGCTTTTCTCGCTATGTCGTTTTATTTGTGAAATTAGTGGTACATACAATTAGTTCGAAAAGAGCAGCATGTATATACCTATATGCATATACTAGCGATTTGATGCGGAAAACTCGCGAACGTATAACATATCAGAATATTATCCGCATTTGTGAAATTTTTAAAAAATTTTGAAATTCATTTCGAAAGTTTCAATATACCGGATAATTTTCTGAAACTCTTGGTTAACTTCCTTCCCCCCCCCCCCGCCCCCTTTTCGCACCCATTAATTAGTGAATTTTCTCTATGTATTTTATGCATCCACATTTCCGACACAGAAAAAAAAAGAATATAATAAAATGAGTAGCAATCCAGTTAGTCACGCAGGTAGAATGGTATAACAATTCCGTATCACTAAATCGCCGATGCTCTGAGCCTCGCAGGTTTTCTGGTGTTTCTGATATTTTCGCATTTAATTTCATACACCCATGTAAATAGGTGTGTGAATACATGAAAAAGTATAACGAACAAGTTGTGCGATGGCAGCTGACTTACAATGAGAGTGCTGCGTGTGATTTTTGTATTGTAAATAGAAAAGGGACACGTGAACCGCTTTGTAAAAAGTCAGAGAAGGAAGTGTTAGGAAAATAATAGGATATAGGGTATTAGGTTTAGGGTAGAATATAGGTAAAGGCGGCGCCAAGGTGGCGGTGGATGGATAGTCGTAGACGGAGAATTTGTCGAAAGGCTTAGTAACTCGCGACTCGCAAACCAAGGCGGACGCAACCCCGTTACGGGGGGGAGGTAAGATCAATTCATATTCGCACCTTCCCTCGTAGGAAAAAATAGATAATCAGAAGAAACCGAAAAAATACCTGCAGATAATACCGCACAAATTGTCAAGAGTTTCGGTGGGTAAATTTTTTGTACATTGCATGAATTTTTATTTTTTTTTTCCATGTAAACACGCAATATGCACATGATACATGAGCGCACATCATTTGGGGAGAATTGATAAAAGTCATTGATGAAAATTCAATATAGTTGCACGAAAGGAGAGTTTTTATTATTTTTATATTTCAATCGATAATGGAAACGAATTATTTTCAATCGTGAGCTTACGCTTATATTTTTAGCATTAATTTAGGTATATATACCAAGGAATGTAATAACGAATTGTTCGATATGTATAAGGGTTGTAACAATTATCTGGAAACCTTATCTATTAAATACACTGCAGACTAATTACTTTCCTAATTTAATTGTCGTCGATTTATTTCATTCTGGAATGTTTGATCAAGGGCTGGCGCGGCGGCGGGTGGGGGGAGGGGGTGAGTTTCTTTTCGGCGATATATCTTCGAAATTGACTGCCGTAGATTCAGCTGAACAATGTAGTATAGGTATAAATATATCTGTTTCCAGTTTTATACCATAATTTAATGGGTTAACGAATCTAATGGATAACGTGAATTAGGGTTTGCTCAGCAACAATATCAAATGAATTTCCGCCGCTTTGGACCGGCGAGATATAGTCGATGTGCGTGCTACTCTGCGTGTAGATAGACAGCTATGCATATTATACATTATACATATAGGTATACGTATACAACACATTATATCCAAATGGTGTGGATAGGTGTATAGAAATATCTTTGGCATTGCCAACATGTAGGTGTAGCGAGCCGCGAGTTTTGAACGCACGAGTGAAAATCGGCGGGTAAATCACGTCCGCACCAATTCACGTTCATGTTCAGCTAGATTCTATCTATCTATCTATCTATCTATCTATCTTTTTCTCCCTCTGATGGATTGCAATTTATTTATAGGATGCAATATTGCAGATGGATTGCATCGAATAGGTTGGTATTATTAAACATTTTAGTGATCTGCAATGTGGGTTACACGATCACACACACACATGTATATTTATATGTACGCGCGAATGTGCATTGTACGAAAAGGTTGTATAGGTATGTAAAATATACATTGGTGGTAATATGAGATTGAAAATATTCAAGTATCTATGAATCTGTATAACGATAACGTTGATGTACAAACAATAGCGCGCGGTTTGATGCTGTATCTACGTGTTGTACCTATATTATACGCAAATTGCATTTGGAGGATGAATCGGGTGTATATGCGCATATTGCGAGGATTTGAAATTATGAAAGAGAAAAAAAGGTCCAATTATCATTCGATTGACCGAATCGATTTGGGATAAATTGAATAATTTATGGTAATGACCGCACGACGTCTAGAAAATGTTCGATTGTGTCAAAGCTCTGGAATAGCCTCACCTCGAGTAATAATAATATTTTAGGGTGGACCGAAAATTCAGTTTTTGCTCGGTTTTTGCCCTCTGAGATTCAATAAATTCAGTATGTTTTTGTTATTGGCGACTAAAAATTAAACTGTGTCATTTCCAAGAACCGATTTTATTAAAATTTTTACATATACCTATATAGATCACGATATTTCGTTACTAGTCGCGATTACAAAATATAACTACATACATATTAAATCGTGTGCGTTCAACAGAATTGGGTATATTTTATGTCCAAATTAATCGGCTCTGTAATTTGGTGTAATCCATAAATGACATGAAATTGTAGGTTGATAATTCAAACTGTGCATCAGGATCAAATTAAAGCTGCAGTTCCAGATATAGAGAAAGCTCTATCGATCAATCAAGCATAAGTAATTTTGCAACCATGTAAATGTAGCATCAGCAACCGCAATGATCACCATACTATGTATACACATATATACTTGGCGATATTATATACTCGTACAAAGCACACCTCGTTTCTGGGTATGTACTACGCTTTATATTTACCAAACCACAGTGTTATTATTAACTCCATTATCAGCAACGTTCAGGCGTAACGATTATGAACCCCATAATAACACATTGAATAAATAATTCTAATCTCTATGTATAAAGACTCAAATTTTTCCATCGCGTATTATCGAGCCTCCCTTCATTTCGTCTTACCGCGGCGATGTCATACATTTGGTATAAATATCGAAAGTAATTCATTCTTCTTGCGACTTCGAATCTACTCTGATTATATTTTTCTCTCTCTATCGAGTTTTTTTTTTTTTTTTTTCTTCGTTCAACGATCGTGCCAATTAAGAGGTAAATGCTCTCTCGGGGTAGTCGGTCAGAATTAGTTAGGCCGGGTCAGTTAACCCTGTCTACTACAGGGCAACCTATAACTGTGTATTTAGAAGTTCGGTACCGAGAGCGTGTTTAACTTTTGTGGATGTACTGAAAATAATCGGAGCTTTCGGTTGCGTCGCAATGTGAGGAACATACACAAGCTTCGGTGCGGTAAAAGTAACGTTATAGCGGCATTTTAAGTTATAGTTATACCGTTATATAGAATGCAATTTCTGCCTAAGGTGGAAAAATTCTTTATTTCTGCATCATACCAGGGGGATCGATTCTTATTCGTGAAGCGCGAAGCGTACCGTAATACCCAAGAGACACGAAGCCCTTCGGGTGTTGGATAGTCCGGTTTTATGCCTCACCTGCAGGTGGAGTAAAGAACAGAAGGGGTAGCTTTAGCCGTAAGCATTCACTGGAAGCAAAACTAACACAAGCATATCAAATGTACACGTGTGCATGGTTCTCATAAAAACGTGTGTTGGTTGCCTCAAACAATTCTCTTACTCACCTGCGCCGGAATTGAAGCTTGGCAAAGCTTTCGACTTTCTGATTTTCAAACACCACGATATATCGGCTAGAAGTCGAACAGACGGGGGCCAAAAGCTACTTGAAAAGTTTTGAGAGCCAAGCGTGCCATACTACATTATATGTAATTATATGTATATACTATATAAATCTAGAAGGGAAATTCAAGCGTTTTAATTACGAGAACCGGAAGTAGAAGAATTTGAGAGACGTTCAATTCTAATTACATCAGAATTAGAAAGACTAGATACTTTTCTCGAATTTTCGAGGGTCGTTCTGTGATAAGTCCTCTATGACCTTGGGATGATTCGTGTTCGCAAAATCTACTTCATCGCATGCAGTGCTCATATCTTCCAACACTTGGAAGTCGTCGGTCTTTTGAACGAGGAGGGTTTTTTGAGGGGTAGCTTAGACCCCTGTGAAATGTGTGCTGGTGCTGTTGCTGCTTCTAGTGTATGGTGTGTAGGTTAACGCGTTCGTTGTACCATCAGGGCCGCGTGGGAAAGTACACGTGGTGCGGGGGCGTACTTCGAATACAGAGTTTCTCAGTATAACTGACTAACCCCGCTCTCTCCGCATCACCCGACGAACACTCCATACAACACCAATCTAGCTATCTTACATACGTAGACGCGTTTTAGAGTACGTCACGCGCTACGATATCTGATTTTCCTGGATTCCGAACACCTGAATTTTACGCAAAACACCTCATTGTTTGAGGAACTCTATAGCTTTTTCTTTGGGGGCTGAATCTGTACAACTGAACGCATCAAATCTATACATTGATATCGATTGTTGGATCAAGCTATGAAAATTGATCCCTGGTGATATCTGGAGATGAAACTGTTGGTACCACACTGTACGTACACGCATTACCAGTCTGGCTGACGACCTATTCCTTCAGGAAGAATGAACCAAAATCCTGCGTGTACGATATTTGAACGTACCGTGACTGCAATTGTGACGTTTTGTATCACGGTCGAATGGGTATAAATAGTTTTCTTTGCAAATGACATTTTATCACTTAATTCTGTTATTTTTTGTTCTTTTCTTTTATTTTTCTTCAACAAATAAATCCAACTGTACGCGGAAGTATTTAGAAAACTCAGAAGCCGTATAATGTTTTACTAATGCAGAAGTATACGTGGCAACTGTACTGAAATATCGACATTAAGTTTAATACGGAAAGTTAGCCAAACGCAACGGATTGTGACTGCGAAACCTACACCGTTCGTGTGATCCCGCGGGTAAAATGTATCATTTCATTTCTCAGTTACTTGGAGATCTACAACGAAAGGGTGAGAGACCTTTTAAAACCGTCGTCCTCAAATTCTGGAAGTCTTAGAGTACGAGAACATCCAAGACTCGGCCCGTACGTTCAAGGTGAGAATTTATAAAATTCTGACTGTTTAGTGCGACTAGACGGTGTATATATAATTCCAGTGCAGTGATCCGATTCCCGCAAGAGGTATAAGTTATGATAAACTGAAGTTATGTTTGCAAAATAAATCGCTGGATATCGTGACAAGACTTTCTTCATTCCTCAAATCTATTCAGATATCTACATCACCAAACCGCGCGTAAACAAACACGTTACATGAATTTATCAATGATCAAAGTCAGACTGGCACGCACGGTCTTATTTTTCGATTTGAACGATCTCCCTATTTTCAAATTTGACGATGAAAAATAACGAAAATTTTTTTATTCATTTCATTTCGTTCAGGACTGACTCGACACACCGTTTCGACGTTGGGTTCGTTGATGTCGTACGTTGAAGAAGGTACGAGAGCAAGAAAAACGGCTTCTACGTCACAAAATTTAACTAGCAGTCGGAGCCACGCTTTATTGACGGTTTCTCTCGCGTCAAGGGCCGATAATAGTGGTGGTACGGTTTCAACTGCGTCGACGGGGTTGGAAAAAAAGCAACAACTCGCTGGCCGGGGTGCTCGACTTCATTTGGTCGATCTGGCGGGCAGCGAGAGAGCAGGAAACAGTAATTACGGTTTACACCGTCTTAAGGTTAATAAAAATTCCATTTTCTGTTCAGTTATTTCGATAAAGGAATTCGCGAGTTGAAATTTTTTACTCGTATTCAGGAGGGAGCGAACATCAACAAGAGTCTTGTCGCTTTAGGAAACGTGATATCGGCTCTAGCTGAAAGAGGAGCGACCGGAAGTGGTCCTGGAAGAAGATTCATCCCTTACAGGGATTCAGCTTTAACTTGGCTCTTGAAAGATGCTCTGGGAGGAAATGCCACGACAATCATGCTTGCAAGTAGGTTGTATAAATTAATTGAGTTTATAATCTATTTTCAGAATTGAAAATTAAGACGATAAATGGTAGATTTTTTCATTTCAATAAAAAGGTACAGATTTAGTGCAGTTGTAAATCGATTTTATAACTGTATACTGGCCGTAATATTTGGACGTAAAATTATAATTGGTTTAAATCATTTTACAGAGTTATCTAGGCGCATACTAAACGAAGCGCGCAGTGAATATAATTCGATAACTCCTTCTGCGAGGTGTAAAAGAGTTGAGAAAATCGTTACGCTCTATTATGTGAAAGGGAATTGGTAAATACTAATCGCACACCGATCACGATTGTAGAAAGTCGTAGTGATTTAATCAAATAATCATGAGTCCGTGAGTTTAGAAAAACCACTGATTAAAAAATCGACACGTAGATAATGAAGTTTTTTAATCGTAGAAGGATTAAATAAATTGGGTAGCTCGTAGACACTGCTGTAATCACATATTTGATCCATCGCGCTTTTGTATAACATTAATTAATTAAATCATCATATTTTTAATGTATATAGCCACCGGCGATTGGTATTTCTCGGATATCTGGGGGAGCTTTAAACTGAATTACCAAATTACATTATAAATTTTATAAAATTGTATTATAAGCGATGGAGAATTAAACTGAATTTAAACCGGTATTGACTTGCGTTGCAGCGATATCACCTGCGAGTGGAAGTTACAACGAAACTGCCCACACACTACGTTTTGCACAGAGAGCGCAAAGCGTTGTTAATCGGCCAGTGGTCAACGAGGACCCGGTGGCGAGGGTGATACGAGAATTGCAAGCCGAAATAGCCCGGCTAACTTCACTACTATCCGAAAAGGTATACAATTGTAAGCCTGTAATATTGATTAATCCCGCTCGAGTATTCAGGTAGAAATTGATAAACTTTGATTTTTTCAGCAGGAAACTGTTCCAATTGAAAATCTCTCTTGTTGTTGTACAAAACAATTTAGACGAGACTCCGAAGAAGAATCTTGTGCCCAAGTTAACCGAGTGGTTGAAAAAACTGTTGAAAGCATTAACAGATCGCACGAATTTACACGTAGCGTTTCTGCGGTATCGCCTCTGCATCGCCGTTACAGCTCAGACGACAGTTTGTCATCTTCAAAATTGACGAATGAGAAAGTCCCAGTTATTTCTCTCCGAAGATTTGGTTCCTTGAGGTCTCTGGAGTCCGAGGAGGATGCTGTTTTTCGAAACAGTGATGATGCAGTGAAATTGTCAACAGTGAACAGCTACGATAGAGTTTCGTCTCTCGCCCTAGTCGATATTCCGACACTCGTAGCTGTTTTGATAAAACCAGAAGGGGATCCGACGAGTTCGGCACAAATCGAAGAAATTTCTAGCGAAAATATACTTGAAGAAACTGCAATAGAGGACCCAGAGGAACTCGACCCCTCGGAGTTTGACGATCGAGAAAAAACTACCGCGTCAATCGTCGACTACTCGAAGCTAGGAGAAGATCTTGAGGGTTCAAAGTTTCGTTCAAAGGAAGCTTCCGTCCTTTGCCTCAAGAACCAGGTAGAAAAGAACTCTGTTAAACCGAATGGAATCGAGGCAGCCACCCATAAAAAATCCTCGAGTCTGAACGGCTCGAAGAAATTCGGATCATCTGAGAGTTTCGATTCGCTTAAAAAGACCGAAACACCGTATACCGGATTGGGTCGAAGATCGTATACGAATTTACAATTGGAAAGAACTGACAAAAACGGAAAACACGCGAACCCAGTCGCGAATTTGTCAAAGTCCAAACGTACCTGGGGATCTCGAGGACCCACGGCTTGGGCCCTACCGAGAAAATCGGACGCTGGAGATAAGGAGAAGGACACTGTTAAAGACGGTGCCACTGACTCAGAAAAATCATCAAAGGACCTTGGTCAACAGAAGGCAAGGACCTCTCTGAAAAAACAGGACTCCGATAGTCCAAAGCGAAAATTCAGTCGAGACGGTATTCCAGGCATCCCAAAGGACGAATTAACTGGTCCTTTAGGCGCTCCGAAACTCGTGAGAAAAGGATCAGTCCCCGGTGAAGTAAGTTGGAGGACTCAGACGCCGATACACAGGTCAAATAGACGCGCGGAAATCGTTGCCGCGGTTACAGAACGGCTTTATTCGACGAAGAAGGCTACTGAAGAGGTATCAACAACGCCAAGTTCTTCTTCATTAGTACCGGAATTTCGTTCACCGGAGAGCACCGAGGTGAAATTAGCGAACACAACGCGAATGAAGCTGCAGGAGATATCTCGAAAGATGTTAGCAAAGCGTCGGAAGACTTGTGCAGACACTCAAACTGACGTGGCGTCTACTGTACGAGTCAAAGACGCAGCTTCGATAACGGAAAATCCTGAAATTGAGACAAAGGATGCCTCGGTCATAACTGACGTTCATGAAGAGTGCTTACAAGCGACATTCGAGGGTGGTGAGAGCTCGAGAGTTATTAGAGTGAAAGAAATCGCGACGCTAACAGAAAAGTTCGCTAAAACGACAATTCGTTGTGTAGACGCGGAGGTACTAACAGACGACTGGGAAGAAGAAGGAGGATCGGTATCCAGCTCAAATACGGCGATTAATCCAGAAACAGACAAACCGAGACTAGTTGAATCCTCAACGAACACAACATGGTTGTCAGATAACGGTAGGTCATCCAGTTCCCAAACAGTACCTGATGACATCTTACCAGATTGTAAAAAAGGTCACAACAGAGATTGCGACGTGTGTCACAGCGTCAGAAATTGCTGCTATCAACCGCTTGCTCTAGGTCATTCAGATCGTAGCGTGATTTGTATCACGCTACCAGACATGCTTAGCATTACGATAGAGTCACCGAATCCTTTGGAATCTAAAATCGCGGTTTCAGAGGGGTTGGATGATAAAGTTAGGGTTAAGTTAAAGGACGGCGAGACTCAGACTGAACAGGAAATTTTAGAACTGACTAATTTATGTTCTGACGTAACGGAGAGTGAAAAACTGGATGATTTATCAATGGTAGTTACCACGCGGTCCACGTCCTGCCAAAGCGATGGAAGAACCTTTAGAATCGAAAATATATTTAAGGATCAAAAACCAAAGACGCAGAGCACTTCTGAATTGCTCCCCGATTTGACGGAACACGTAGTTTCGAAGACCTCTTTAAAGCTAACGAACTCAGTGGGCACATTTTTTGGCCCGGAAACTTCGGAGAGAAGCACAGAGATCGAAGGGTTCAATTTTTTCGACCATAAAATGCGGGGAGCTAACGAAAAATCAAAAATGTTCAGCCAAATTACTAACATACCATGTAGAGGAGCTGATCCTTCGCGTCTGGAATCCTGCTATGAAGGGGTGCAGCTGACGAACAACCGCAGCAACTTTGAACTACAACCACAACCACATCTTAAACAGGAACCTGTGGTCGGTGTGAAGAGCGCATCGATACCTCGATATCCAAATTACGGTGAAGGGAGACCATCGGTTCCCTTGAAGTCCAGTGCCGTGGCCCGTATTCAAACTGAAGATTTGAAGTCACCGGTGTTGGTGGCAAGACTGATTGCCAGCGGTAGTTGCAATATGGAAATGGATTCCAGTTTCTCAGACGACAGTTTAGACCCGGAAGATGTGATTCCTCATAATTCAGTCAGTAAACAATCAGCATCGTCAAGATTAGACGATTCTCTTTGCCCTCCAGATGTTGTTGCGCACACTAAAAAGGATCAGATTTACGATTCCCATTTAGAAGATGACTTTGCTGACGAAGTTATTGAGTTTCCTAAAACCCGCGTCGGTATGCCGGATCCCCAAAACGCACCGAGAGTTCACGATTACGAGTCCTTGGTTTTGGGAAGGAATTGTTTTCTCCCTGCTTCAGCCTCACAGGATTCAGGAGGCAGTAATTCAAGCCGTATGGAAACGCCGGAAAGTGAAGAGGGAAGGAATCCTTTCAAAAAAAAGGTATCCTTTTCGAATTCGCAACCCCCGGACCGGCTGCGCGTCAAAGATCCTCGAAAACCTAAGCCAATAATTAAAAATAAACTCGCAAATATAACTCACAGTGAAAGGTATCTGGAGAATAAAGAAAACCACGTTGTCGAAGTTAAAGAAAGGTGCTCTAATTATTCCCGAAAGACGGAAAAACTCCGCGTATCTTCAACCCCCTTAGAATGCAGCACTAGCGAGAATAGTTTCAGAGACGACGACATTTCGTCAATTTCCGGAAGTTCCGAGACCATAAGATCCGGAGCAATGTATAATTCAGACGAGGATTCGGACGTTAATTCAACCCAAAGATCCGGAGAAGATTCTGACACGAAGAGAGTGAGATTCACGACTTTGTTATTCGGAGATCTCGTAGAGTCTGGTACCAGCGATTCTGAAGGTTGTTGTGAAGCTGCGGTAAGTGATGATGATAATTTTAGCTGCGATATAAAAACCGAGGATTTTACTAACCGAGTATTCGCCTCGTATCTCGACGAAGCAACAGCATTCGTTCATAACATGAACACTGTAAATGATTACGTGAATGCTAGTAAATTATTTCAAGAACAAAACGAATATATCGAGTACGAAGGTTGTAGAATAAGCCTACGCGACGACACGGAAGATTATTTAAAGGATCAGAAATTTTCAGTACCTCTAGATTCCTACAACAGTTGTCTTCGTGGTATAGAAAAACTGGAGAACTGCATAGAACGAGCGGTGAAACACGATAAATATCTTATAGATAAATACGGAATCCACTTAGAATCTGCCGCTACTAGCTTCAGTCTAGTAGACCCTGGTAAAGATTCGATCAATAATTTCCATACACTAAATCAGAGCTTCCAAAATCCAGATGAACTTGACTCGACATCAAGCATTGAAGATATGACGGTAGTCACCGACGAAAATTCTTCGGGAATCAAAGAGCGTGACATTGAGAGTAGAATATACGATCAATTAATGTCTCCGTCGGCTCCTCGACGTCGTTCAATTTTACGTGTAAACAAGCCTTATTTCCGTCGGTCAACTCGAATGTCCGATTTAACTGGTACTAAGAGTCCAATTTCATGGTCTCGTTTCCGAAAGAAGAACTTTACAGATTTTGACAGTGGTTTTTTATCTCCTGGAGATTTGCCACAGCACGAATGGTTGGGTACTTCAGATTCTGGTAGCCCGCAGTCTAATTCTGAGGAGTTAGTCGATGAAACTAGAGAGCTAAAAGCACCGAAATGTTTTCTTGTGGTACCAGAACCTGGGAAATCAATTTCTAGTGGCAAGGAATTATACGGTAGTGATGGCGGTACCAGTTCAAGTGAAGCGGTAGCTACTAGTTCTGAATCTATAGACACGGTTGCAAGTGTAAGAAACAAATTCAGATATCCAGGAAGCCCTAGAGCAAAATTACTCCAACTCGTCAGCGAAAGACGTCAGATTGTCCACCGTAGCAGAAGCGGTAACAGTCCTGGTTAAAACAATTATCGGAAGAAATTTGACATCTATTGCAAAAAAAAAATTCCCCCGGAGAAACCGAGTCGCTTCCAAAGTTGTGTGTATTTATTCATTTTACGAATACGAGAAGCCGCATCGGGTGTGAAAATATGATCCCGTCTGATATACGCGTTTTATATTGAAAGGTATGAAAAACTTTGTAAATATAATATTAAGATATTTCGTTCAACACTGTGTGCATATACTCATACATATATATAACGTGTGTGTACTTTCAAAATAAAAAAACGATCTGCGATAAAAGGAAGAAAAAACAATAAATGTCCTATTTAGTTTCCCTATAATATGAATTTTTCCCGAATATGACCAAGATAAATATATATAGCAGTTCAGACATACGTCATAACTTATCGATAGATTCCATTGCGTAATTATTTCTTATATGCCTAAATAAAATGTTATTTCTAAAGTTACTGTGTCAATGAGTTTGGATGATTTCTGATTATCTACGTCACGATTTATCATCGAACATTTGATGTTATACTATAAGAATGACCTCGTTGTAAAAATATTCAGAACAAATATGGAAAGAGAAACAAGTCTTACTTATAACGGTTCGGTATAATCACATTTTTAGTTTGTCGTTGAGAGTATAAAGTAGTTTAACTTGTGACCGTTGAAAAGGTTGTGATATTCCACGCCCAAAAATAGTTCAGAAAACAAGATATAATCATTGCGAGACTATTTTAATGAATACAGTTATTATTATTGTTATTTTGATTATGATTTATGATTACATTCAACAAATTACGACAGCGGAATTCGCTCAATAAACGCTGAAAATATCAACGATTATTCAATATTCAAAACTGTACGTGATTAAAATGTGAAAAAAAAAATAATTAATGAAAGATTAGGGGTGTCTGACACGACCTTTCGTCTCCTCGTCTCTTCATTGCGCGATAATTATCGTCTACGTTTATAAATATCACGTGTTTAACGTAAATTGATCAAAATTAGTAAAATTAGCTCGTCTGAAAGCAGCTTTTAAAACTATCGGAATTTTAATCTAAAAAATTACGGTTCGCGAGACAGCCGACATAATTTTATTCCAGCATGTAGTAGCATCGTCTTATCGATTGAAAGAGGTCATCGTCAGTTCTTATTAAGCCGTGAAGATTGAAAATTCTATGCGAATATAAACTTCACTGAGCGTCCACATTTTAATTTCAACATCTAACCCCGTTGGCTGTATAATTGCAAAAATTTCGATTATTACCTACATAAATAAGCACGAAAAACCAAAGGACAAAATCAAAATGGAGCACAGAAAAATTCGATATTCCGATTCAACGGTGGTGAGTAATGCTGATTTTTTATTAACTACATAAAATGTATATAAGAAATGAATCTTTCCACATAAGGAAAAGAAAAAATTAGTTAATATTGAAAACGAGAATAACCGTACTTGTTCTCTTTCATTTTTGATAATAATGTAAAAAAATTCAAACAAATGCGTGATGAGAAATCGAATAGTCTCTATAAAGTGATCTTATTTATTTGCATCATCGTCGGGGTCAGTCGTGGGTCAAACACGTATGTGCGTGACGTTTTTAAAACTGTTCTGGATACATGATGGGAATATTTGAGTACAACGATTGTGAAATGGTTGTTTGATAAGTTGGAGAGATCAATATTACACGGGATTGTCTTCGTGTTAATAATGGCGATTAAAGCTGTGTGGTGTGGTGTTGGAAAAGTTCCGCCAAATGATAATCACAAATAGGTTGTACGGCTCAGAGATGTGAGTAATAATTTATCACGTGACGGAGAGCACGTGTAAGTATTAGAGACGAGAATATAACGCTCGTCTATCTTCCAGTACAGCGAATGAGTTTCTTGAGGAAAGAGTCGTACAAGGTGATAAAGCCGGGGTTAACATTATTACAGTTATATAGATTCATAGAGATACATGCATTATAATATTATTACACATACATCCTAGAACCGGCAATTTCCAAGAAAACACTTTAGTATCTCGAGTGAAGTTCAGATTATTAGTTGTTCAATAACGTAATTAAAGTTTACTTCGCGCGAGATTGAAAACAAGGTGAGAGATGAGGGATTTAAATAAGCTACCGAGCCAGTCTCCTCCTTCTCATCACTTGTTTGCTCCAAATGGAGTTAATAAGAGTTACAGCGACGCTGGAAGCGTTTCCGACTCGTCAACTCCGACAGTGAGTTTTATAATCCTTTTCTAATCTTTTTCTAATCCGCTTGGGCAAAATAAAATAACAGCGAGAAATCAAAATTATTCATAAATATCTGTGAAAACTTCGAGGCAGATTAAAATACCGACAGTGCAGCTAAAAATCCATTCAATTTTCGAAAATATTTTACCACCCCTTCATTCAAATTTTCATTCCATTGCATCACCTGTCGTGCGTCTAGAGTTCGGTAAATTGAATCTCTCTCTTTCATTTTTTTTAGTCGACTTCGTACTCAAGACGGAGGTCCATTATATCGAAGGCGAGAGAATTTTCCTCGTTATCTTTGACGGTAACTATTATGTCTCCGGAACAAAAAGAAAAGATAGGGGAGAAAAAATTGTAGCGGCTCTTTTCCCCCTCATGTAATTTGTTCTTTAAACACGACATCCTGATAGAAGCGGCATAATCCCTATTTAATTTAAAACATTGCAGATGTGAAAATCTCGACCTGTTATTTGTGGGCTTTGGCCATATAATATTGATTGAATAATTTTTCATCCTTTCTTTTTCAAACAGTCAGATGATTTTATATTCGATCCTTACTGCGTCGAGGGTAATCCTCAAAAAATTACATTCGAGGACATCACTTCGGCGGCTTTTAAAATAAAGTCTGGAATAATAAATACATCATGCCCCGTACGTATATGGAGTAAAAATAAAAATTGCAAAAAAAATAAATAAATAAATAAACGAATAATCAAGAATAAAATGAGGTAGAATGTGCCAAATTGATATTCACATGCAGAAGAATGATGATGGTCGTTTTTGTAATTAATTCAGAGATCGCGTTTGTCGGACACATTGGGTATGGAAGTATACCTGAAAAAAGACTTTCTTCAATCAACTGGAAGCTTCAAAGAACGTGGTGCTAGATACGCGTTAGTGATGCTCTCAGAGGAGCAGAAACGTGCTGGAGTAATCTCAGCTTCCTTGGGCAATCATGCTTTAGCTTTGTGCTACCATGGAGCAAAACTTGGAATCCCTGTCACCGTTGTGATGCCCGCTGTAGCACCGATAATGAAAATCGCCGCCTGCAAGCAGCACGGTGCAACAGTTGTCGTACAGGGATCGGACATGGGCGAGGCAAAAAGAATTGCAATGACGCTCGCGAAGGAAAAAGTTTTAACCTACATAAACGGGTGAGTTATTTTTTCTCTCTATTCAATGTCCCTTAAGTTCGGAAAAACATCGCTTATTCCGGCGTTTTTATTTTCACGTTGAAAAATTCCATAACGTTGTAATATGTTGACCCCGGAGACGAAGTGTGACAGATGACATTCACGCGTTCTGATTGGGACATATCGCATATAGTTTGAATATTTGATCCGTTTGTAAAGGTATTAAATGATTTTCTACCTCGTTTTCAGTTACGATCATCCGCACATAATGGCTGGACAAGGTACTTTGGGCTTAGAAGTAGTTGAGCAGGTTCCCGACATCGACGCAATCGTCGTTCCCGTGGGAGGAGGAGGTCTAATCGCAGGGGTTGCATTAGCGATTAAAACTCTTCACCCCCATGTGACCGTGATCGTGAGTAAAAACGAAATAGTTTACTCTTACAATTAATCGCGTACCTGTCTTGTCTTCCTATTTCTCTTCCAAGATCACCGGACTATGAATTGGTTTGTAAGACGATGAAAAGTACCGCAGAAGACACGGTATTTCATATAGTCTCTATTTTTCTGTAACACAGGGTGTGGAATCAGAAAGATGCGCAAGTTTCACAGCGGCAAGGGCAGCAGGATGTCCGACCTACACTCCTATAGAATCAACTTTGGCAGACGGACTCGCCGTTCCTATGGTCGGTTACAATGCTTTTGTAACAGCAGATCCTTTGATCGATAAGCTAGTAGTAGTTAAAGAAGAGTGGATTGCGATAGCGATCTTGAAGCTTGTTGAAATCGAGAAATGTATCGTCGAAGGTGCGGGGGCTACCGGATTGGCAGCGATACTAGCCGGACACCTCGACGAACTCAAAGGAAAACGGTGAGTAGAGAAAATCAGTGAAAAAAGATTATCGGCTATGATCACAAGAAATCGCTGCGGGACATATTCCCTCGACCGGATAAAGGAGAGCCGGAAAACATTGTCCACTGTTCAGCTCGGTTCTATGCTTCAAAATATTTGTGTTCAGAATTTTTATATTTTCAACGCAAAGGATTTGGGGATTCCAGTTTGTTTCAAGGAGTGAAGAGGTCTTTGAGCTTGAGAATATCGTTTTGAGCAGAGTTCGCGCGTCATTCCCGCGTCGTTTCCGCGGCACGTTAGGTAACGACCCGAAACGAAGTATGGTCGTTAAAGTTAATTAGCCGTTAAACGGGCCATCCCTTTTCCCGGTATAACCTGCACCACCATCCCCCTGCCCACACACTTTTGCAGTAATGCCAATTCCAAAGGCGGATAATCGCGCAGGCCTAAATTTAGAAAATCTGTTTTAGAGTGGTTCTACCGTTGTGCGGTGGTAACATAGACACAACGATCTTGGGCAGGTGTTTGGAACGGGGATTGGCTGCTGAGGGACGTCTTCTGAAATTTACCGTCACCGTTTCCGATCGTCCTGGAGGAATTGCAGAGTTATGCAGGATGCTAGCGGATATTGGAGTATCGATTAAGGACATAATGCACGAAAGGGCTTGGATTATGTCAGACATATTCAGCGTCGAGGTCAAGGTCGTATGCGAAACAAGGGACAGTATTCACGCCCAACAGCTTCAAGATATGCTTTACAAAAATTACAAGAGAGTTATTTTTGGAAGCGCTACCGATCTTTCGACTATGGTAGATTCGTTCACCGAAAATGGAAATTAATTTATAATTTTTTATTTTTCATCTTTCATTTTTTATTTATTAATAAAAGAGACGTTTACCGGTGGTACTATCGCGGTAACTATAGTTTAACGAACACAATGGGTGTGTAATAGAAATGTAATTAGGATGCAATAAATTGATTTTTGAAAATAAATAATATCGTTTGTCATCTAAAGCTTTAGTAAGGCGGAAAAAGTATTTCCAGGGGTACAAAAGAGAAAATAGTCGTGAACCCCGTAAAGTATGAGCATGGGAAGGGCGTCGCGTCGGTTTAATAAGTCGAAGGCGATCATGATCGGCGAAGTTGGACAGAACCGGAGGATTGGATAAGTCGTAATAAATGTCAGGCTGACTCCTGGTTGGGACATTGAATTAAACGAGGTGCCTACCAGCTACATTTCCTGTGAGCGTTGCACGAGAAGATATGTATACGATATATATATAGGTATAGAAGGAGAGAACTAGTACCTTAGAGATTTTGGTCACGTCTAGCAGCCCTCCGTTCCCTGCAGACTCTGCGAATTCCCTTTACTCTCTTCCTCTCTCTTCGTTCCGCAACAGCAGGGACCACCACCTCTCACCATCAGCATCGCGTTGAGCTCTAGACTTGGAATATAACCGGCACATCCGCGCACGCCCATCCTCTGACACGCTACATTTAACGTCGAGCGAAGTTCGTATCATAATTGGATGTATTAAATCCTGATGCCCGTGACAAGCTGGGATTAGCTTGCTCGATTGTGCACCACCACCATCACTGCCACCAACGTGAACGCCGACGCGCTATCGTCTCTCGTCTCCTCTTCCTCTTCCTCTTCCTCTTCCTCTTCCTCTTCCACTTCCTTCGTTTCTCAGTCGCGCCGTACCACCCCCAAGTATGGCTTTGAGGTTCGAGGTTTTGAGGAGCGTCGTGTAGGTGTCGGTATAACATGAGATTACTAGAACCTCTGTCGACATTACTTACTGCAGACCCAAGTTACATATTTATGTACGCCCCCTACTTTTTTCAGGACTTACGGCCGACCACGCGACACGGATCTGCCCGAGGGGCTTAAGCAGATACGTGCCTAAATTTCAACGATCTTACCATCAGACTTCCGGACCACGCTGGTGATTCGGTGTATACACAGAGACATCACCAGGCTCACAATATTTTTCATTATATTTTTTCATATCGAGTCTCACACAGGATCAACTTGAAAATGTCGAATCGAGGATTCAAGCTGAAAAATGGTCCAGAACTTTTCCACGTTCACTTCTGAGGAGAATTGTTGTCTATGAAAGAAAATCCTTGTTCAACCTTTACTTATTTTAGTTATAGTATGTAGCTTTGTAGGACCACGTGAAGTAGAGGATGAAAATTATTCAAAGAAGTAATCGATTCGTATAAAGACTGGTGAAAAAAAAAACAAACAAAAAATATCCTCAATAAAACAATGTACATGTACAGAGGATTGATATATTGCATATTATATGGTTAAAATTGAAGCTCTCAATAAAACCAGGCAGATCAGTTATCGAGTTCAAATTACTTTTGAAAAATGTGAAAAATATCATCCGCCGGTGAAAATTGGAGTCGATGTCATGTCACGTACAATACGTCTGATAAATGGAGAATCATAAAATACTATTTTCATGTCCTTTTTTTTTTTTTCGTAATTCTTGGTAAATTCCATTTAACACGTATGACGTCCAAAGTTTCTTCGGATTCCAAGTTTATACATTCTGAAAATCTGAAATATGTTGAACAAAAAAAAAAAGTATATTTACATACAAATATATAAGCGGCGTAACACGTCGACGTAGGTATCAATAAATCCGCAATGCGCCACTAATTCTTCGACTGTTTTCAATTCCACTTTCGACTTATACAGCAAAAGATGTAAATCACTCAAGGTAGTATAACGCCGGCGCACAGGGATAATAAACTTCGGGTTATACGATCCGATCGGCGTTGTCGCCTCTCAGTAATTAGGGTAATAATAAAACCGTTACAGAGCTGCGCAGAACAAGCAAGGTTTACGATTGAATTTTATGCAACGGTCAAATCATATCGATGTAAATTGCAACTCTGGTGCAACATACTTTGACGTCACTCGTGGTAATAAATATTTCTACTGCACAACTACGTGGCATACTACCGCAAAATTTTACACCATCGCATACGTAGTTCCTGCACAGCGTTGTATAGTTATAAATAATACAATAGATCCGCATAATCTATATCATCCGTCACCTGTTACCTGACACATTTTACAAACATTTGCAAGAGTGCGGTACAGGGCAGCACTTGCGAATGTTCGCTCGCCGCGTATTCCTCTAATAGAACAGAATTTGCGATATTTGCATCCACTCCTCCCCCGCCTGCCCCTCCCCCTCTACCTCACCACTCGGCCAATTTTGCAACGTGGACCGTGCTTCACCACATTTTGAGCAGATATGTGAAGCACCACCAGCACCAACAGCAGCGGCGGTGTAGCGGCGGTTCGAAAATGGGATGGCAGGTTATTTTGTGACCTGGTGCAATAGCAGAATAGGGGTGTGATGATCCTGACAAACGCATTTGCCATTGCGGGTGGAATACATGAATTCATGTGTATTGTAGGCAGTGCATGTATTTGGGATACCATTTGTGTCGCATAACGGCAAAGCGCTGGATTTCGTAACAACGTATAGATCAGATAAATCTGTGTAACCATACCATTAATGGCTGGACACTTTTTTCGATTACTTTTACTTGAGGGTTTTTTTTTTTTTCAAAACATTCAAATATCTCACATACAGTGACAATTTTTCGGTTTGATGTTTTGAGGAATTTTCCGAATCTACTAACTGAAAACTAATTAAGTAAAAGCGATAAATATGTATTAATGAAATTATTGGTAAAAATAGTTTGTACGGCTTTTTTCTCATTGAAACTTTTGCAATGGAGGGAAAATTCTTTTTGAATAGTGAGAAGAATTTGGAATCTCGACGAGTAACAAAATCTAAGATTTGGGCACTTGTTCAAATCAGTCTAATTCAATTATCCGTTTTTCGTTTTTCTTTTCCTTCGTTATAATTTCTCATACACGAATATTTCGGCGCTCTGTGTCCTTTTGTCGCTGGTTAGAGCCTCGCCCTACCTAGACAGGCTAGGTGGATATAGACACATTAATAAAGGCCTGTACTGAGGTTGGTAGGAGTTTTCTTAGGCATTTTATTTTGGCCAGTAGTGGTACGCCCTGAATTTACAGCATTTAATATCAGCAAAATGAAGCACGACCTGAAGGGGTATGGGGTAGGGGCAAGGAGTCGCCGTTTTGTGGCATCGATAAATCGTTTTTATTGCTCTCGAGTATAGGCTACGTTAGGTTTGGCTGGGTCGTCTGACTCCCCGGTGACTTTACCGAAGGTTGGTTCTACACCTACCAGCTACCTCGAATAAAAATCGACCCCATATAATAATAACAGAAGGAGTACAGGAGAATTTCAGAAAATACCAAAAGCTATTGTTTCGTCGAAATAAAGACACCCCTCGCGCATTTGAAAATAATCGAAATCCCGCGCAAAGCATCGAAGCAACTTAAAAACAAAAATTTTTATTTTATTTTTCATTTTTATTTTTATTACTTTATCAGTTTTATTTCCATCAACATAGAGGGCTTGATCAAAGATTTTATAGCAATCTAGATACAAGCGTGCAACAAGTATGCTTCATTCGAGGCACGCACGAACGTCAAAGAGGGTTTCAGACATCAACCGCAGGTAACCTATGTACGTAGGTATATCTCGTGATATGGGAAAAGGAAAAATCCCCTTGGATTTCACTGCCTTCAGATATTTCCAAACTCTCCTTTTATTTATTTATTTAATTTTTTTTCTTTTTCACGCTTGACTGACGCGGCGCCTCTAGAGATAAACGATTTATTTATTCTCTCTCTCCTTCTCTCTTTTTTTTCAAATTGTTGGAAAAAAATTATAATGCCGCTCGGCAGATGCGGGAAAAGCATTCGTCTTCATTGTCGCTTCGTGTAGAACGCCGGTGAAAATCAAATGTAACTTTATGGGTTGCGTTGCAGTTAAGATGAACTCGACGGCGTGACAGATCACTTACTAAGATAGATCTGGTGCAGTTCCTTGATAAATTGTACTTAAGCGGCTATTTTCGTGTCAAGATGTATTAGGGGTTCGTTTTTATGCTTCCTTCCTCTGCAATCCTATGGTTGCAGCAGTTGCGGTCTTCGTGATATAACTTTATAAATTTCAAGCTCCTCGGCGTTCGTTCGACGTTGAATTAATAAAAGAAAAAATAACACCGCGGCGAGCCTAAGCACTGAAGTATTCGGCACGCGGACGTGTTTTACCGTGGAAGAAGCTGGAGGGTAAAAATAAAACGAAAAATGGGGGAAAATTCAGGATACCTATTCCGGATGTCGGCGGTTCGTTACACGTTACCGTTTTGCACAGAAAAATACCGTAAGTAAAGGGAAAGTAGGAGGTGAAGGGGACGGCGGAAGTCACGAAAGAAGCGGATAAATCCGCGAGACGTTTTATGAAGACAATAAAATAAAGAGCAGCAGCTAGGGGTCGATTTTAAGCCGCTGTAAATTGTTTTAGGAGGTTGAGAAGAGTTAGTATTATGTGTAGAGCGAAAGGTAAAGAAATTAGTGATAAAAGTGAAAAAGACAGAGACACAAAAGAAAAAAAGGACAGCGAGAGGAATGAGAGCAAAAAAAGTAAGGAGAGGACCGCAGAAGCAGTAATTTTACGCCAACTTTTATTTCCACCTTACTTCCGCAGTTTGAACCGCACCGCGGCACTGAAGAGATGTGATGAGAGTCAATCTGTGCGTTCATCCACAAACGGAGGCGGTATCGCAGAATTCTTTTCTTTTTTTTTTTTTGAATAACATAAAGTCATAAACACGTTTAATTGACTGTGCAGTAGTAATTATTCGGGCATATAGCGTGATCTAGTATCACATATTATATACAATTTATCTGCGTATTTTCCAGATCATCTTTAATAATCGTTGAATCTTCATTACACAAAGCATAGAGATTCTGCTTTCTCTGTGACCCAAATTTTTTTCTTTTATTTCTTCACCGCCGAATCGCTGACTTACGTTAATTGGGAAAGCTCTGTGGTCGGATCTTCAGCATTGTTCTCTGTTACATTTTTCTCATTCTTTTCCTCTGCCTTTTCAAGATTCTTGAGCTCCACAGCTTCCTGGAGCATGTCTATAGAGGCGGTCAACTGTTCTTCGGTTTTTTTGATTTCCTGCGCCTCTTTTTGTACCTCTTCAAGCTCAGCCAGAGGCACACTGCGGGGCCATTTGGTGTTACTATCTTCATATCCTACCTCATCATCTTCTAGATCATCCTCGGAATCGGGTGTATCCCCACGTCCAGGTTCTGTTGAGTATTCCAGGTCATCATAATCGGTTTTCTCATCTCAAGAATCAATTATACTGTACAGCTTACACATTAAACAGGTTGGTGGAAGTTAAATTAATCGACATTTTTTTTCTTCATAATACGTAAATCACGTAATTACAATGAGGAAATTTTGGTAGGGAACCTACTGCCAACGTGCTGCGATTTGGAGAATAAAATCTTCAACACTCACCTGGATTTGTTTTTGCGTCTTTTTTACACTCCAAGGTTGTTTCATCACATTCTTCATCGATAACCTGATCGTGACAACCATCGCAGTCGTCAATCACCTCATCATTCATGGGGTAGTACGACGGTGGCGGCGCAGGGTACATCGGGGGTTGTGCATAAAATGGAATCGGAAGAGGTGGATTCTGATAACCTTGTACTGGGTATCCTTGGAATGGTGCAGTCTGGTAAGATGGTGCAGGCGGTGCAGGCGGTGGTGCGTATTGCGGATAATAAGGATATCCAGTCTGTGGATAGTACATCATTTGTGGTTGCGGATAATAAGCAGGAACCGGATACGCCGGGTATTGTGGACTGTAGGGTGGGGGGTGGTAGCTAACGCAGCTCTCTAAAACAGACAAAAATGGACGATTATTGAAAAAAAATAAATTAATTGATAAAAAAACCTGCGGCGAATTAAAGTTAAATCAAAAAATATAGTTACCACTCGAATTCCGTGTACAGTTTGACTTCACTTGACTATGCACAACTTTATACCCCGAACATGGAGAACCGCAAGTACGATGCTTCCTGTGACCGCATACAAAATATGGAGGCTGCCAAGTTCGACGACATGTTTTGGGACGCACCACCACGCAACATTGCGTTTTAGTTGAATCCTTTCGTGGTTTTTCCAGCCTTGGTGGAAATCCAGAGAAATAATAAAACAGAAAGCAGAATTTTATAGACATTGCCAAGTTGGGAGAATACTTCGTGAGATATGTTATTTACCGTTCGGGTATTAAATTTTGGGGTGAGGAGTCCGGTTTAGCTTGTTCAACTTTTTCAGAAACCTTGGGTAAATTTATGACGTTGGTGTTATTGATGTAATTGCTGATGTCTATACTGGTGGTTAGATTATGCGATATCGGTAGATTCGGTCTTTCTGGTTGAATCGGTTTTTGATTTGTATTATTGAGAATAAGCGTAGTGGCCTTTTCCGTGATTTCAATCAGCCTTGTATTCTGCCTCTTCACTTGTTCTAGCTGCTGTCTGATGTCTGCAATTTCATCGAGGAGATCAGGCAGTTCTGATGGGGTTGGGTTTTGATCTGTAGGTCTCTGCTGCGGTTGTTGAAAGTTGCAAGGAGATGATCCTGTCCCGACGTTGCAGGGTGCAGGTCCCGGTAGCTGGGGAATCGTAGGGGAAACACAACCTATTCCATAGCAGGTCTGGCCAATCTGGATGCAACCAGAACCGTAACAATTATATCCAGAAAAGACGCATCCGACTCCCGAACACTGTTGTTGTTGTTGTCCATTTTGGAGGCATCCGTTACCAACACACTGTTGAGAGGGGCCTGAAACTTGAAGACAGCCGTTACCGACACAAGGTTGCAGCTGATTGGTCTGGAGACACCCAACATTCCCAGGGCATGGTTGGGCCTGAATAACCGATAGACAACTCGGGCCATAACATTGTTGGGAGTTCCCGCAAAAACCGGATGCACATTGCCGTTTTTTACGTTTTGTTTCCTTCAGTAGACACTTGATGTAGGACTTGTAGTCAGTCTGTTCGCACTTCTTTCTGATTTCATCATCGATTTTAGTATCCTGGTCTTGTGACGGTTGGTTTTCTGAATTTTGAGATCCGTCGACATCCTCAAGAGTGATTATTGCCGTCGGTTTTACCGCGGGAAGGACTTCTGGAACCGGAACTGTGACGGCGGATTTTTCCTCGGAGTATGCGGGAGACACCAGTAGCGCGAAGGCCCAGATAAACAGAACTGGCAACAGCTTTTAACATGAAAAAAAGTAATGATAAAAAAAAAGATTCTGTAATATGGGTTTTGTTCTACCGAAAAAATTGCGCGGATAAAATCACATAAATTTTTAATACTATGGATCTGATTCTCCATGACTACCTACCTATGGTTTGGAAAAGTAAAATATATGAGGGACATTTGTTCACTGCCACGTGATTCACGGGAACGCGCAGACAAATATTATTAGAGATAGAATTGATATTGGTGTATAAAAATTGATGCCGGGGGAAACTACTGCTTGCATTTCATTCAAGATTTTATCGGGTTATTGATCAATTATCCTATATCCCGACTGCAGCAGTTTCCTCTGCTGGTTCTCTTCGGCACTCGAAATTCCCAGGTGCTGCAGCTTTACTGCCAGAATTCGAGAGGACTTTCTATACTGTTTCTGGTGCTGCTGGTAGACGTTGGATAAATTATTCCATTTAACTCACAGAGTTTCTCGTTCTCTTTGAATGCTTATGCAACATTCATACGTTAATCGTGTAGTTTGTAATTGATTGACAGACAAAATTGTACATTAATCTATCGCCACTACTAGATCAGTATTTAATTGTTAATTTAATTTGAACTGGCAGCTGTGGATGCAGCAACGTTCTAATCAACTACCCGGGATTTATGCCAACAATTTGCCAACGAATAAATTTTCACGACAAATTTTACATGAAAGTCGAGGGTTTTTTACCTACCTGCATCGTGCACCAAAACGTACGTTGTTCACCTCACTCTTACTGGGTCGCTCGACTCTCAATTAAACTGATAATCGCAATGGATCGGATCGGCCGCTCCCAATATGCGATTAGATATCGAAACTAATCTGACCTCTCGCACATATGCGCGATAACGAATTATAATATAAAAATTTGACATCATTTTTTATTTTTCTCTGAAATGACTCATGCGAATCTATAGATAGATAACAAAACGAATTAAAATTAGGTTCATTTTTATTCCAAAGTAGGTGACGGAAGCCACATTTGAAAGAGTCATAATCAGTTGCTCCCTATTGCTTGGACATCGAATCGTAAATGGATAAGAATTATTATCAGCTACATTTTACAAGAAAAGAATGCATCGTAGTAATTAGTGATAGTGGAGGAGCTATGTTAGTACGGAAGATAAGTCAAATAGTTTGTCGTTATCGTTGGTATTCTTGAGGTCGATATGCCCATTGGATTATCAGCATAGTGCAGAGAGATTAGTCTTCAAACTTTAAAAGTAGGGATTCTTGAGTAGAGAGCTGGTGCTGAGAAAACATTGAATCAGGTCACTAGGTGCATATAAAAATATTCGTCTATCTATCGGTACTGCAGCAGCAGGTTCGAAACATTATCTTAATCTGTAATTCAATGATGCGATTCAGAATTCTGTAGGAAAGTTAAACAGAACTTTGGCCAGCACTGTTTTACAATGATACGAAATTTAAAACGCGAATTGACCTTCTGGCAAATCCGAGGTCATTACCTATAGTTCTACACCATTTTCAATTTCAATTCACAAAGTATTCTGATTTCTATATATACCTCGCAAATACACTGTCCTCGCTATTTTTCAAACTTTATTTGTCGAATGAAAAAAATCTAAACAACAACAGATGACAACTCATTTTAACGGGTGCATTTATCGTCGGAGAAATTTTTCATAGTGTACGGAAATAGATTTTGTGGTATCCGGTGCAGTGATTCGGAGACAAGTGAAAATTTCTGCGTGACTGAACCGCAGAAACTTGTTATACAACTGTGGAAATAATCTCATGAATATTTGAAAAAGAGCTGAGATAGAAAACTTAATTCGATTTTAATTTGTTCCCTCTAATTAAATTTGATACACTCTTAACTTTGCTAATTATTAGATTTCCACCGTTCAACTCTCGCGGTTAAAATCATAGACAGGGGATATCAATTAAAAAAATATGTAGATGTTGGCGAATAAAAATTTGGGGGGAAGAAGTTGTTTTTTTTTCTTTTATTTTGTTGGAGTCGGGCTTATACAGTGATCGACCAGTAGGATTCATTGCCATAAATAATCAAGGTAAGCTCCGATATAATTCATTTACTGATAAATTGATACGGCATGTAATCCAATGTAACATGGTATGCATAATATATACGTACGTAATTACGTAACTGTACGTGATCGAATTACGTAATGTACGAATGTCCGAATCGCGGTGCTTGTTTAATTGCATGATAAGTAGAAAGAAAAAGAAAAATTATAGAGCACATTGCCCCGGACGGATGTCGGGTAATTTGCGTTCGTGAATTATTTGAACAAAAAAAGAATTCGTACATTACTGTCATATATATTGTTCGACAGGAAACAAGAGTGAATTTTTCCCCAAAAATTACCGAAAATTCAGAGCTCGGTCATAAAGATCCATGAAAGGCTGAAACTTGGCGAAAAAAAAACAAAAAAAAAATTAAAAAAAATTCAGCATCGCACATGTGTATACTTGCGCTCGGTTGCGTCCACACGTGAATAATGAAGCGCATTGGGTGAATAATTAATTTGCCCCCAATATATCAATCTCACAGAATTTCGCAGGGTTGATACGCGGTAGGCTGCAAAGCGCTGACGATTTCCCGATAGTATGGTAACACGTTCGTGGATTCAGCTGGATGGTAAACATGGAAACGGATGTTAATTGTGTTAATGATGGACTCACCGATGCACCTGCAGCTGTCACAGGTGCGTGATAACGGTCATGTGTTGGTGCTTCACCAGAGTACGTTATCTTCTCTGGTATACTAATGCTCCAGATACAGTACACGCCCGGCTGACAGTCAAAGCTCATCGTATCACGGGTCAGAAATTCAGTTTGCAGAGAGATCAGTGCAGGCTGCAGTAACTTAAATTAATAAATCACGAGGGTATGATAATACAACGGGAAAACTAAATTTCGTAACGATCGACGAGGAAAACAAATTTCTATATATCACAGACCTAATATAGCCGTTTTTAATGCAACACTTTTTCGATACGGCTCACATGTAGATACTTATCGCTATAGTAGGCGATCAACTTCAACTCTCCACTTTAAATCTAACGATAAAAATTAATTTGATTTTTCATCTCGCTCGCATCTGCACTTCTTCTTTTTCGTACACCTTAGCTACTCCGATTATTTTTCTGATAAATTTATGCTGAGCATTTCATTAATTATTATTATGATTTTTCAACCCAATTTGTTCAAGTACGTTTAGGTATATTTATTTCCATTATTTTCCGTGACAATATTTGAAATCGTGTTCACGGTAACTGTACAGAAAAAAAAAAAAAAAACCAAGGTAGTTACCAGACGAATCAACGAGTACAACTTTTGCACCATAATAATTTCCATCAGCATCTGGTTGTGCAGGTAAGTAACAAGAATATTATTATAGCTGTAGGTAATACTTTTTTTCTCTTTCGCTTGTGTAAGTCCGCGAGATTATTCCCTGTTCTTTTTATACATAGGTATATACATTGCATATACGTGTAACGTGAAGAGAGAAGAGTACGATGTACGTACATTGAGATCTAGAGCTGCTGCAGCAAACCCTCCAGCTCTTCGAGAACTGAGCACCGATTCAGAAAATTTATTTGCTAAAAGTTTGCTCGTTAAAAACATGCTTCGCACGCAAACAATGCCACAACCATCTCCGGCTAGATTTCCTGCTCGGAAAACTATAAGGCAAATCATTTTTCACCCTCTGCGAAAAAAGCACACTTTCTTTTTTCCATAGCTTATGTCTCTGACGAATTTTATTTATTAAAGGGGGTCCATATGCGCAGAAATATGTACGAACAAAATTTCGAACTTAAAAACTCTACCCGGGTTTAAAAACAAAGAAAGAAATTTTTCTATGGTATGTAAAATAGCACGGGATAATTTGAGCACACAATATCTATACAATAGCGAAGTATTTGAGTTTGGAGATGTGATGTAGTGGCAACTCGGGCCTGACTGAATCAGGAAACTGTTGACAGGTGAGAGTCAGGTGGAGAATGCAGTGCAAGTCAAGGGTTGAATTTACCTCGCTATAATATGCCATAGTCCTGAGTGCATTGTTCTCTATCTGGTGGCTAAGAACGCCCGAGTTTCACGCCACCATTGTTGTAATTCCGTACCCAAAAACACATTAGCACCCCTACACCGCTAACTGCAGACTGCTCTCTCACGTTGCAGGTGCAGAATTTTACTTCAAACTAAACACTGTAACCTGCCCATTGTCAGTGTTTGCGTCAGCAGTCAGTTTGTTGTTGGAATATAGCGTGTATAATGAGATAAAACTAACTAAGTTTTCGTTGTTTCAAAACTTTACCTCTGCGTACGAATAATCGCTGTTTAATTATAATAATTAACAATTTTCTGATTCTCTTAAGCGATAAGGGCAAATTATTACTACAATAACTTGTTAGCTTCACCTTCCCCACCTCAAGCTGCAGAGCTTCAGAAATGTAAAACAAGCAAAATACGATATAACTAAGAAATACAGAAGAAGGGAAAGTCGATCTTATTTGCAAATGAAAATCGCAGGGGAAAACAGGAAAATCAAATAGGGGTGTAGGCGTGGAATTGCAAGCTAAGTGAGGATGGGAATAAATTTCGATGTTTTTTAGGGTGAAGTTCTGCACAGGAGGGTTGTTATCTTATCTGCGAAGACAATACCACCTAGGCAAAGGGGGGTGGCTATTTTTTTTTATCTCCTTTATTTTCTTTTTCCCGATGAAAAGAGTCAAGAAAGTCGGTCTGCGGTGGCCTCCGCGCGCGTGAGGGTGATTAGATTTTTCCATTATCGTAAATATCTTCAACTGCCAATTTGCATTTATATGATATTATTTATTCGACTGTTGGCCGCTCTGTGCGGAGATGCAGTCTGCACCGCTTGACTACGGATTGAAGTGCTCGTCTTCCTTCTTTCCTTCTTTCCTTTCATTCTTGCTCTTATTTCTTTTCTCTTCCTTTATCCCGCTCTTCTTACCTCAGGATGACTAGAAGCAGCCGCGACTCTATGCGAACTATGGGCATCCCAAAGAATATCGTTATGGAAACTCCACCGCAATGTTTCCCATTTCTATACCGGAGCAGAAATGAAAGTATATAAATCTGTATAACCACAAACCGTTTCAAAAGGTATCCCGGAAGCTCTTGATCTACAGGTGTTTTGCCGTTATATGTATGTATGTATAAAATACGACCAGACGCCGAAACTACCACGTGATTTCTACGTCAGCTGAATAAACTCGCAAAATTTCACCATATAACGAGTGTGATGCGTTCGTCAGAAATCTTCAGGAACTCAGAACTTGAAATTATACCTCGTGAATTGTGGGTTCTTGCGTATACCGAAATGGAATTGAAACTGATTTTTTCTCTCGTTATGGAAATAAAAAATCCAATCGCTAAAATCAGACTATCTCGATCGCTAGATACACTCTCCGCTCGTTGACCGGGCATCATTTTCATTTACGTAAAAGTGTGCAAATTTTTTTCCATGTTAATTGTAGCTAACATGAATATTCGAAATTTCAATTGAATTTGGAAGTTGAATCTGAAACCCGTTTCGTTGTCAATAATTCGCAGGCTTGAGAACAAGCTTTAAACATGTTACAATTCCGAATACTTCTCTCCACGAATTCAACTGGCTACCATCGGAAACTTATTTCTCGAATGTTACGTACCCCATGAGATTGCCGAAAAAAGTTTTTAATAGGTCCTGAAAAAAATTCGTGAAAAATGGTGAAATTTTGAGGCCGTGATCAAAGCGGCTACTCCGCCCAAGTTCAGCCAGATTTAGCACCGTTTAATATAGAGTGACCCAACTGAAATTTAAAAAAAAAAAAGGTAAAAAAAAATAATAGATTCTCGTCCCACCCTCCTGCCACGGCCATATATATATCATAGCGGGTAGTGGGATGGTTTAGGTAAAGTTTTAACCACGGGAAGGTATCGCGAGCGCGTGCGGTTTTCAACTCAAGTGGCATCGTGCGTGAGTCGTTTGGTCCACCTGGTGATATCCTGACTCCGGTTTACTACGAAATCCCCTGTACTCCTGGACGTGACAACGGAATGCTAACGTTCGCATTAATACAAACACCCTTGTAATTAGTAGCAGCTTGCAGCTTCACTCTGAATATTACTATACGCCGCGCCTCATTTATTATCAGTCACACTCCGCCGACGCCCACCTACGTCGTGTTTCGACTTTTTCTTTTGTCTTTCTGGTTTTTATTTGTTTTAATTTTTTTTTTTCTAATTATTTTTTTCTCTTTCACTCTCTTTCTGTTCCTAACACGAATTTTTTAATGGGTGTGTATTCATTCATTTTATTTATTTTCCCATTCTAGGGATGAAAAGCGTAGGTACGTATATAATTTTTGCAGATCACGGATCGTATGTTACGTAAAACCAAAGCCAAATTGTAAATTCTTCCTGAATCAGAGCCAAACCCTACAGAACCTTAAGCTTTTCTACGCTTTCATCTCCCCGATCATCTTCAATGATAACTAATAAATATCGGACATCGCAGTTTTCGAACCGACACCGTACATTGATTATTGAAAAATTGAAGATGGTGGGGGAGATAAATAGGTACTCGCATATATAACCAGTTATAATGTTCGTGATATCTAAATGAGAAATAAAAAGAAATGAAAGAAAATAATCATATCGGCCATCTGATCGACCAACAACGCGTTTCGCTGGAATTTAAAATTATATTTATATCGTCGAACCGTCTGTCGCGCGGGATTCGGTCGGTTCGTTGTATAGACATTCCTCTTAATTAGACGTCGACGACGCCTAGCGGTATGGCATCGTCAGATTCGAACTACAAAGCCATTTAAAAAAGAAAAGAAGTAAAACAATCGTCAGAATTCCCGAGTAAATTTTTTATCATGTCTCATCGCTGGATCGGCGAATATCAGTTGGATGGATCCAGGGGTAAAATCGGCCGCGGGAATGTTTCTCCAATAGAATTAGTGTCTTCATTTATTATTGTTTTTTTTTTTTTTTTTTACTCGACGATACGACGTTGAAATTGTCGTGATGAGATTCGGCGTATATATACTTCTCTGTAAATTGCAAGAATATGACAATGGTTTCGAGCCGGAAGCAATACGAAGGTGAAATAACGAAGAGAAAATATCCGGGTTGGTTCGCGGTCGAAATATTATAACAAAGCTCAAAAAGCAACAATTACAATATCAGCTCCTGCGGGCGAGGTGGAGCTCTTCTGTCGAGCTTTCAGTCTTTGAGTAGGTCTTATCTTCTCGTTTATGTATCCAGAGCTGCAACCGTCAAATTGGTTTACCGCACGTTGGTTATCGTACCAACAGTTTTCATCATAAACCGTTCGTATTATAATATAAAGGGGGAAAAGTGAGGAAACCAAACGAAACGTAGCCTGGAGCATCACTCGAAGAAAACAATGCAATTTATGCTAAGACAATAAAATATAACGTCGAGATATTCGCCGCTAAGTTTTCCTCGGAAATAACGTTACGTACATTTCAACCGACATGGGTAATCTTATCCTTCACATGATATTCTTTCCGTTTTTTCAACATATTATTATATTCGGAAGAACATCATACGTTTCACTCATTTACACTTTAGGTATAGAAAAAATTAAGATACGTTGCAGCATCTTATCTTGATATTTAGTCCGTACCCCTCAGGGCAGCTAAGAAACGCACCCTAAAATCTAAGAAAATCTTGTTGGCAATTTTCTCACGTACAAGGCAAGGGGAGCGACTGGTGGGTACGATGGGAACTTGGAATGAGGGTTGAATCGTGACAGAAGTGTTGGTACACCCAGGAACCTCTCTTAAACTACCCCTTCGAACTTTAAGTGTCCGCAATCTAATACATAAAAATAAGAAGGAAAATAATCTCGGGGTTTTGAGTTTGAAACCCGTGTTATGATTTTTCTATTTTTTATTTTTCCCCTTAAAAACCGTAGAGACTTTATTACACGATGTCAACCCCTGTATATATACGCAGTACACCGAGTCTCCAGGGGATTATATTCAAAGACATTTGCTAAGTGATCGATCCTCGCTGTAAGGGAGTCACGTGATCGATGCGCAATGTTCGAATGGAAAACTTTTGCCAGATACAAACTAGCCGAAGCGAAGCAGCTTGGAGAGTTTGAAAATGTTCGAGATGTTATCAGATGTTTGGTGTACAACGATGATAATTAGCAAATTCCACCCGTACGAATCTTCGAGTGTAAATCATCCCTGTAGTATTACATGTACTTTAACAAGAGGCGTGTTGCGTCTTATGGAACTTCGAACTACATTCAGCTTCCAACGTTTCCGCTGATTTGGGCAGCCCATAAGCTAGGATAGAAGTTTTGGGTTGATTCATCGATCACAACTTACCCTCTATACCTATACTTAATCACTAATATCAATATAATCAGGATCAGGTTATTAATTCTGGGTATAAATATATATACTATATACGTACATATATAATGTATTTGGCGAGCCGGTGGATCTTGGGCAACCATCGGCAACCGTGAACTACCCACATCGATTTTTCTTCACAAAATATATATGTGTTATACCTCTGCGTAGCGAACGGACGATGGGTCGTGTTTGGCCTCTACGTCATATCGGTAGGCTCCATATATCTTGCAACATCTACCAGTCACGGTAACACGGTAACTCATCCACCCCGTTTTCTCTGCTACACCTACTCCGACACTCAACTTGAAATTATTAGTTTAATCGCTGGGATTGATATGCAGGGGATGAAAGTCGTAATCGGAAATCACGCGTCCCAAGTTTTCGTGAAATACATGACGCGAAAAAATAACCAAAACGCACGAATATAAATCTGAGAGAAAATAGATAGTAAAAAAAAAATTTCAGAGTGGCCTACATCATACACGTATGCATTATTCGATAATCCGGAGATCGGGCTTTTTAAAAAATTAACCTTTTTTTTAAACCATATAATAGATCGTTCACGACAAATGTATGTGTGTTTTGTTCTAACGAGGTGCTAAAAGTTTCATGTGAGTAAAAAAAATCCCGTATCATATGTACGTGTGTAGTTGAAGTGCTTTTTACAACGATCAAATGACAAACATGACCGCGCTGTGTTCGGCAGATGAGGGGCGTTTTAGTTACTTTATACGGATGAACGGAGGTGTGCTGGGCGCGTATTAATTTACACCGCATAGCCGGGGCTTGGTGACAGGAACTAAAATGAGCGCTAAACGTGTGTCTTGTAAAAAAAACGGCTTCCACATGATGTGATGATATCGCATATGTATATGTGCAGCATAACGAATGTTGAAAAAGAAAGATTTCGCGGTTGCCTTACCGGCTCTACTGTATGGATAGTGATACAGTGGAGCATCTTCTTCTCGATCCTGCGAGAGGAGTTTTCGAAAGATTTTGTGGCTGAACCGGATGTGAGTGTCACCGTTATGCCCATGCGTCATCTTCATCTCCTCGCCGAGCGCACGGTCGCTACGAGATTTCCCATTCCCTTCTCTTTCCCTGCAAATGAGAGCCGGCAAGCGCCATTATTAATTCCGTGTTTTGCCACTGATGTATTTTCGTTGACATTGAAGTATGCTCGCCGAATCCTTGGATATTAATTACCCAAACCCCGACCCTAAAACCCTCGCTATATAGATATACCAAAACCCTTTACCGCCACAGCCTCGGGCCTTTGGATTATACTATGCGCCACTTTTTGGTTCAGATTAGCTGCTTCCCTTTCTCACTTCTCTGCGGTATAGCTGGCTAGCTATATACAGATATAGTTAGGGGATTTGTTACCGGCAACTTACGATCTCTCCCTCTGCATCAAAGGAGAAGTACCGGCTTTTGAGGCTATAATATTTACACAGCCGATAATATAGTCACTGCGCACGCAATACACTCCTTATATCATATAGATAACCGGTTAGATTAGAAACAGACACGGGATATTTGACAGGATCAATTAACGGGTATCCGATTAACGGAGGATCAGAGAATTGGGTGTGTTGAAGACGATTTCAGCAATATCGTGTAGATCAAGGGCTACGAAATAAAAAAAAGCGTACCAGCCTGAGGACGCGTACCCTCAACGAATTACCGGAATCAAAAAAAACATTGAAATTCTGTCAGTCCAGTAGATTCCCACCATAAAAAGCGCGTCAATTCTCATATTCACCGTATCGATGTAATTGCATGAGAATTTTTTGTATCACGTAACGAAAAAAAAATAAATACAGATCCTGCACGCCATTAGATAAGTTTATGAAACGCGTTCGAACATCCTAAATTACAGATATGATAAAATCGTTTACGTGCACATGTATGTACGAATCATTCGTAGAAACGACATTGCGTGTAAAATTCGTTTGCGATGTGACTCGTGTTGATACAACAAAACGTGAATAAGGCGTCACATACGTATGTGTAGCGATATTTATCAATGCTTGTATACGAACGTGCGGAACGATTACATCCGTGCGCAGTAGATGCGAGTATAGTAGTTATCGAATTAATAACAGTTCCGACATCCGGTATAAGGTCTACGTAACGTAGATATAGGTATGTACCTCGTAGGTATATTCTCTAGCAATCGTGAATAGGAGATAAATAGATTTGCAACTCGACATCGCGCCGCAGTCGTTCTCGGTAACCGTTACCACAAACTATTTACTATATAATAGTTGATGTTCTACTGAGCTGTGTATTCCGCTCCATATATCTATTCCATAAATATCCGTGTGAATCGTGTTACCAGCTAGTTTTAACGATAATTATCATCCCTACACACGGCTCCCTCGTAGCTCACGATCAGTCGCATCATGAAACTATTACTAGCGCTGTTTCTCGCCCTCTATTTCATCTCAGAGGTAGGTAAATAGTTTCGCGTTCTTCAATTTTATTAAAATAATTCATTCGTTGAAAGGCGTGAGATTCGTGCTACGATTTTTCTATGAGGTTGATATAAAAGTAGTGCGGGATTATTGTTCGTATTCTTATACAGATCAGACTGCGATTTTTGTACGAGGGAGGAAGTTCTTCCTGCTTTTCTCGTTGAATGACCGGATGTTTTGTATTTTATACCGAATCGCTTGGGTACCCGAAATAAACTACCGCGTAGCAATAGTGGAAACTGATATAAAAGTAGAGCTACTCGATTGCAGCGATTGTATATAACTATGTATGTCCTACAAAGTATAGGTACATACATATAATACCCGCTGGTTCTGTTCGGAAGATCTTTGAGGATGGAATATAGGGAGTTGAAAATCGATTTTTATTGACCTCAAGCACAATGACCGAGGTGGAGAAAGAAAACTCTCGAAAGCTTTTACATTGTAGTAAAATTTACTGCAACAACTGTTTCCGGTCTAACGGCCCGGCCGTTCGAAATGGCGACACTTTTCGGGAAGAATGATGAAAGAACGATTTTATTATGACCATAAATTTATACGCTATTTTCATTTTCTATTTATTCATCTATTCGCACGACACTTGTTTTTTTTTCTGTTTCTTTACCTTGATACTTTGACTTTCAGGACGTTTCGGCGGCGCCACAAAATGAACCGGTAGATAAGGCCCGTGATGTCTTCAACAAAGTCGAAGAAAAGATTCAGGAAGTTTTTAAACAAGTGACAGACGCAGCCACACAAGCTGTTGAACAGGTCAGGACAGCTATGCAGAACACCTTTCATTCAGCTCAACAAGCTGCAGAAAACGGGATGGATTCCGTGGCTGTTGCAAACACCTCCGAATAGTATCCACTGTCACGTCGTAAAGGGAGTGGAAGTCAAGAGATTTGTATTTGGATGCGTTTCTTTTGCTCTGAACTTTCGAAAATTGGAATTACGTGTACAAATATAGGTACATGAATACCTTGGTGAATAAATAAACTGAAATAAAATCTAAGGTAATGGAATGAATATGAAATGAAAGTAAATATTCTAAAATGGCATCATCTTTTCATATCGATAAACAAAATTAAGGGTTTTGAGATATATCGTCGGTATATTCATATCCGGGAGGTCGAAAGCAAAACTCGTATATTCTAATATCGGACAGGTGGTCAGTTATTTATGTAAAAAAAAAAGAAAACAAAAAAAAAACTAGTAGAAAAAAAATCGATGGTTATTGGTTGCGAGCATA
This sequence comes from Athalia circularis, assembly GCA_963978495.1. NCBI lineage: Eukaryota > Metazoa > Arthropoda > Insecta > Hymenoptera > Athaliidae > Athalia > Athalia circularis. The sequence goes on from OZ021699.1 coordinate 22,658,993, forward strand.
TTTTAGAACCGCGAAGCAGTCCATAAAGTAGTTTATATAGTGATACGTTGTATGTAGGTGCTCGTTCCTTACGCTTACGGTGTAGGGCGAGTTGGCGGCGGTGGCGGTAACTTAGTCTTATGATTGACGGTTTCCGGTTCCGGTTTTGCCGGGGGACTGATATATCGCGACTAGCTGTTACCTATACCTATAAAGATACTACGTACACGTACGTATATAACGCTTCAGGAAACGTCTGCAGGGGGTAAAAGTTTCACCGCAAAACTACTGCCCAATTTCATCCCACTGCAGCAAGAGGACTTATCAAATTTATCCCCGTTACGAGGAACCTGAAAAACAATTTAGATCTATACAGGACGATTAAGGTACAACTGAAATTTTCCAACGAAATGTCCGTCAGAATTCGGGGGTGAGAAAACAATTTTCATTTGTTTGGGAAAAGATTTATTATCAGATGTGTAAATAACGTGATTCTAGAACTGAAAAAAGTAGCCTTTTTTCGTAAAATCTAAAGGTATACGGGCATGGTCGGTGGAACAGATTTCATCTTCCAATTTTTAGACGCAATCGTGTACATCGTAGAATAATATATGTGTATGCGTATAAAAATATTTCTTTCCCACGACACATCGACCCAGGGTGGTTTTCAACCTGCATCTATCTACGCGTTCCACATAGCAGCTATTTGAGGGATGAAAAGAGGAGGGGGTTGTAAAGTAGAGAGAGCTTTGCGAGGCGTGCATTTTTAACGAGAGGAGCTCCACTATACTATTGCTGGATTGCGTCTGAGTCTCGAAAAAAAGTAGTCGCGCAGCGGTGCGGGATGGGCGGGTTGAAGGGTGTTGGAAAGGTGCAGCAGGGTGCCGGATTCAAGGTTTCCAGGAGGGGAGAGAAACACTTGAACTGTCTGAACTTGAACATACCTTTCTCACATGCACTACACTGCATAACTCCACCTACTACGATGATAAATTTTATTTTTTTTTTACATATTTTTCCGCCATTCAATTTACCACACCTCTTGATAAACGAGGGTTGTTGCCGGTTTTAATTAAACTTGTCCTCGTTTGTTTGTTAAAATTTCCTGCTTTTTTTATTTATAATATATATATGTATTATATGTATCAGTTAATTTACGTTACACGGTCTTAATTTGGAAAGAAAGGAGGCGTGAATAGAGTTAAATAGATCTGCGGATGTAATACATTAAAGTTTTAACGAACATTTGTCAGGGAGGTGGAAAAGTTTTTATAAAGGTCTTACGGAGTTAGGCTGTGCAGCGAACAAATACCGTGAGCGGCTACAATAGTAAATTATAAGGTTGTTGTAAGTGTAAAGTACCTCTTTGGTATTTACGCCACCGAAGACACGCGGGGTGGCCGTCGCGCGAGCTATGGTAGTAAACGACGCGGGTTTAATTCTTCTTGGGACGCGTTAACGACGTGGAAAGGATATAGTATGGCATACAAGGGGCAGAAACGACCCTGAGGCACTCGAAGCTTTGAAATTTACCCCACTCACTCAGGAGACGCTCGCAGTACACGGGAATGAGATAGAAGAGGCATCTATAATTCATGTAATCAATCGGCCGCCAAGCAGTCGAACGATAAGTCGCTAGCTCGCTTCGACATCCGAAGCGCATTGTTACATATATAACAGATACCGTTTTACGATCGGTATTGCCTTCCAACCGACAGGTATACAATTCTTATACGATCTCTACGGTAGAACAACGGAAACGGTATCTACGGTATTAAAAGGGGACATTGAAGAGCTGATCCTTTTAGTGCACATAAGTATGGAAAAAACACGTGTCGATGACGACCGGGATTTGAGTTGGGAAAGAGAAAAAAGAAAGAGCGAATAATAAGAATGATAAAATAATGAAGGATTCGGTAGACTGATCATACAAATTGACGGGAGAATGAATAGCGGTATAGAAGTAAAGCTGCCTGCAGGGCTACCGAAATGGTGCATTGCAGTGGCCGGTTAAACGGATAATCAATATACACGACATCAACTCAACTTTGAATTTTCCCCTTTTTCCCCCCCTCAACAAGTTGTACGATTTCGGTATATACCTGTTCAGGAATAACTTTGCCTCCAGATATTTTATTATTAATTTTTCCCCGACGCGACGGATTCGAAGCGCCGCGTCCGATCAGGTGTCAATTCGATGGAGTGCGAAAGTTATACTCCGTTTTAACGAAACTCTCAACATTCTGGTTATAAAATGATGGAAAACTATAGCAGACCGAAATGGTGGGAATATTTCAACCACCCCATTTCCTATTACCCACCGTCTTTGCGACTTTTAGTTTGTAACTTGGAATTACTTCGCTGCTGCCGAAGGGATCTTCGAACGGCTGCAAGCTGCAGGACACTAGGTAGGTAAGGGAAGTGAAGGAGAGTTGTGAAATGAACGGACGGACGCGACGATTCAGGTTCACTGTATAGTAATTAATAGGAGCTCACTTTGAGGAAAGATGGATGAATAGGCCAGACAGTCTGTACATTCTTCTATATATACACCAAATATATACCTACCCTCTTTCAGACAGTACACGTTTTGCAGGATCTCCGAAGGACTTCTCGTCCAGCCCAAGGCAATCAAACGTGCGGTGAATTTTGGCGGTGCTATAGTCACTAGCTAATGGAGCCACTAATGTGATTATGTTCACCGGCGGCTATTCCTTTCTACGGTGAAAGAAAAAAGAAAACATAAAAAATTATCTGCACAGTGTTTCTACTTCTCGTCTTAATAATTCAACGGAACCCAAAAAGATGCTATAAATTTATTGGGAGCCGTGTAATTTTTGGAGACCATTAAACAGTGCGTGATCCTTGATGATGACGCCTCGTCAAGAATCGCGCCTGCAGCAACTCTCATCTTTTATCTTTGACGATATACGGCGTCTCATATAATGCCTTTGGGCAAACGATAATTAGCGCTTCTTTGAACCGAGCCTAACAACGAAATTTATTTTTGTCGGTCGGGCAGTTCTAGTTACGTCTATGGGAGCACGTAAAAAAAAGTTCAAAAGATTTTTTTCTATTGCCGATCACGATTATCGCAAGCAGCCGTTACTTTTCTCGCCTGTAGATGTAAACGGCCCGCTATATAGTTGAGCAATATTCTTTTTCGGATAAATTTTTTCTTACTCCGCTCGTCCCGTCGTTTTTATTGTCCCGATCCTTGTGCCTCCGACGATTATACTCATGCGCTCATAGGACGATGTGATACGTCATGATAAAACCGCTAATCGGGGTTGCGCTCCGAACGTGATCGAGGTGCAAATTTTTGCCCTCTAATCTTCTGCATCCTGCAGCGGTTAGGTTATTCCCAGTTCCCGTAGAGGTTAGTAGAATCTCGTAAAATTCGTTGGTTAGAAGTGTTACTTTTGGCAAAGTGGATATGGGTATTTATGAGTTTTTTTTTTTCGGAGGGGTGTCAGCGTCTCGCGACCCCTAAAAGTATTCGGTAAAAAGCGAATAGGTATAACCCAAGGATTTGCAGACACCCTATATCCTGCGACAGGACGAAACGTAATCACGACTACTCGAGTCTGAGATTTCTTGGATAATTTGATGACGGGGGGATATGATAACTATCGGCGTATCTAATCCAAGCGCTGCAGTTAAGGATCGCGTAGTTCGAAGCGTGCGTCGCGACGCCGCGGTCTCCCCTCTTCCTCGCACGTCATTCCACCTTCTCTTCTCTTCAGCTCCTCTCTTTTCTTCTCTTCTATTTCCTCCTCTCTTTCCTTTCCTTCAGCTAGCTTCTCTCATCATCGTAAACTTTATGCCACGTGCCACTCTATGCCCTGTATAACCAAAAGAGAGGAGGTTTGGTATTACCGGTATTACGGCGTACCTCTTCTAGCCGGTCATGAAGACATTTTACATCCCCTTTTATAGTCCATCAGAATTTGACGGTCCTTTTGCAAAGATACCCTGCAGGCGCCCAAATTGCTTTACCTTTTTTTTCTTCCTCTCTCTCTCTCTCTACATACTTCGCGTGCAGCTATACTAGATTACATCTTCACGAGAATATATTATTGCTCAGTTACATGATTCGATTTCCAACGAAAACTTCGTTATTTATAATTCTTAATAGCACCGGATTTTTTCGTATACCGTATATCGATGTTCTCATTCTGATCCCATTCGAGCTTCATTCGAATAATTGTTAAATTCATTAGATATTAGCATAAAAAGTTTTTCCGAAACCCTTAAATAGCCTGATAGGAGGATATTTCATCTACACTCGAAGGATCGTCCACCTATCTCAGCGTGTGTATATTTGCCACGTGACTTTGCGTACCATCTACTACTCTTTGCATAAGGTAAACACAATTCAAACTGCACTTTCCGCTAATTACCTGCTGGGCAATTATACCGGTCGACGTTACTCTCCTAATTAACTCAATGTTGAACTTGAAGAACATCTAAAATTATCAAAAGTCAATGAGCTATTCCAGCCTGAATTTAACTACCACAGAAATTGCAACCGGTTGAACCAATAGATTTTTTTCTTTCCATGTCTCTTTTTTTTACATTCAAGTTAAACTTCCGGTTTCACACCCGCCAATTTTCAAAAGGTGTAAGCCAAGTGAGCGTGAACACTTCGTCAATTTATTCCACTTGTTCACAGGTATAATTCTGTTCCCTCTAGTTATCATTCGGCTGCACGAAAGAAAAAGGAATACAAATTTTCGGAGGATCAAAATGTAAATGTAACAGATTTTATAGTACATATAATTATCTGGTACATATTTATTTATATGGCATGTCGGTATCCCGTGAGCGTAAAAATAAGACAATAAAATTCTCTGATTTGTTTCCACTAACTTACAGGGGACGAATGGACGGGTGAAAAGTGTTGAATCGCCCAAGGGATGATGGAAAATGTGGGTGTAGGAATTAGAGACCGCCGCGGAGAATTGGAGATTGGAGAAGAGAGTGAATTAAAGGTTGGTTACATAGATATGTACGTAGGTGGAGTCCGATATGTATACCAACGAAGTACAATTTGATTGGGGGCGGATATTCGTACATGTTATGTAGTCAGCCCTTAAATACACGTTAACAACTTTTTCGACGGATTGCGAATACAGTATCGTCCTATATTTCTGGTAAATATATTTTTGAACGGTGTTTTTTACCTCTACTTCGAAAAACCGAGTGCCTCTGATATTTTTAAAAAATTCGAGCAAACGTATAAGTTATTATAAAACCGAGTTTGCCACAGTTATTTACCAAAAGCCCGTTTTTATTAATCGCCGGTATTAGTCAGGAGGGCGGTGGTGTAATCTAGAGTGAGTTTTTAAACAATGCGATGTTCGATTTACCAAATTTCCCACAATTTCCAGAGTGGATCAATAAACCTATACGTATGAAATTCGAGTGCATAGCAGGGATCGTAATCTCTTTGCAGAGTACCGGTCGAAATTCAATCGATCCACGTCACCGGTAGCGAAAGGGTTTGTAACGTGGGATGACAGTGGTAAAATACTGGATTCGAAATGTGTGCAGTAGCTGTATAGGATAGCAGCAGGAAACTCTCACCGGCGATCTGGGTCAAAGTATAGCGAACATAGGAAGGATCCACTGACAAAAATTTTCCCCGATAACGAATGGGTTAGTAATTGCTAGTAGTTTTTCATTCGGGAAAACTTTTCCCGCCGCAGTTCCAAACAATAAACGAGACTCTGGTCGAACGGCGACACTATACCGTTCTCGCCATTCTGCAAAAGTACCGGCGGTGGTGGTGTTGGTGGTGGTGGCGGCGACGGCGTCGCGACGCCCGGACCACAGGCGCCGCTTATATACAGCTGGATATACCAAACACTTAGTATTATAAATCTGCGCAGGATTAGCTTACGTGGCCTAACTGAATTTACCGCAAAAAGAAATAAATATAAAAGAATGAGATGAAGAAGGAAAAAGAAAAAACAGAGGGTTTAAATCAACAGCCCCTGAAGCGAGCGGATTAGACTATAGCGTGGTGTAACGGATTGTCGGTATTGGGATAGCTTTGATTTAGAAAAACCGGAAGTACGAGTTTATTTTTTTTGTAGACAAATTAGCATGGGAATGAAATTTATTCAAGCAGCAAAGATCTCTCGGAATTTAATGATTCGGAAGTGTTGGATGTGGAAGGAATGATATGCAAATTTAAATCTATGTATATTGACTCGGTATCCTTGTTCGTGGGAAGTTTAATTCAGAGTAGGTGCCGTTATAGACTTCGCAAGGTACGTGAAGTGCGTAGATATATATAAGATACGAGAGACACCGAAACGGTATCAGCTGCCGTTGAAGAGGTTGAATTAGGATAAGGAACTCGAAGATGCCTACAGGGAGGTGAAGAGTAGTACAGGAGTCGACTCTTAGATCTGAACGAGAAGTGGTTAAGACAAGGTAAGTGGTGCGGGAAATGCTTTATCCGACGATATAGCTGCTAGTGCTTTTCTCGTAGCTTCTATACCTCCACTTTGGGTGCAACGTGAAATCTCTATATCCAACGTCGTCGCGTCGTTCGCGTTAACGTTAGCCCCCGTCAATTCTCTCTGCAGAATCGTTTGGAAGCTCTGTTATCCCGGGCTTTTCGTTCAACGCTTCTCTAAAGCTCTGCGCAAGCCAACCAACCAACCAACCGGCCAACTACCCTCCAGTCAAAACGTCAGCATCTTATTCAACGCCCACGCGGTTCTAGACCAGGACTTTGAAGAGCGAGACGTGCTGGAATATCGGCGAAAGGGAGAACTAACCTACAGGAACGAGAAAACGGAGGAGGAACTTCCTCCTGCCTTTGACTAGGCAAATGAGCAATGAAGATCAGATCTAACAAACAAGACGAACCATCTCCACCCCTTTCCTGGAAATATATCAGTTTACCTACATATAAATAGTTCAAGTCGAATTTCCCCACCAATCCTCATAGTTTCGATGATAGTCAGAAATCGAAAATTCAGCCGTATATAATAACCGGTGGAATAAGGAATGAACCATCCAATGGTCGTGCAGAAACGGTGAACGATCAAATTTTCTAAAAACACTCGTGAATCGCGTCCAATTATCAATTATCATTCTCTAAGCTAATTAGTTCCAAGTAATTTGAGATAGAAGATTTCTGTAAATGATATCTGCAGATGTATATATCATTATATCCACACAATATAACAGCGTGGCTTCTGTTGAAGTTATGAAATCGGTATGGAAATTTTTTTAATTTTTTTTTTTTTTGCCGTTAAAGGCGCGGGGCGAAGGGCGGCGGGAGGGGGGGGGGGGGACGGGCGAGATAAAACGAATGTGATGTACCGTCCATTAAAAATCCATACGGTCGTACGTCGCTCACCCCGTTCATCCACATTGCTCGATTGAATTGATGGAAGACTAGAACGATATGACGGTACCGAGCATTCAGGATTGATGTTGATCAAATTTCTACCCCCTTTTCGATGTTGCTGCTACTGCAGTAGGTGGAATAAACATCGTTCGACTTGTATAAAACCGCCACCACTACGAACACCAAAGAATTTTGTTACTTGCCGGTAGGTATATAATATAGACGTAAACAAAAAAAAAACAAAAAACCATTTATATCACGTCACGAAGTGTCGCATGTATGTACATAATATACTACCATTGTCGATATACATGACGTCACATAGAAATCAAGTGTAGCGATACATTTCTTACACAATCTTCGACATTTTTTTCACAGTAAAATTTCATCTGGTCCAAATGTAATTTATAATTTTTGATCGCGGATACATACGAGCAGCGCTTTCCGGACGGGATGACAGAAACAAGGCAAGATAATCATGTTATTCCGACAGACGGTGTTAAACCAACATGCAATTACCTTCGTACTGCATGTTGCAGGAGTGATAATGACGACCCGGAGGTTCAAACGGGAGCATTCATAAGACCAGAAAAGCTGCAGTGAAGCGAACAACGTGCATACTGCTGCAGTTGCCATTATACGTGCGTTTTACATGCCCGTATATTTTAGCAACAAAAGCTGCCACCTTGTGCACTATGCAGGATCTCGAGGTACGTAGCTTCTACATTTTATTTCAACCAGAAGTTCAGGTTTTTTGAATTCAAGCTAGCTTCCAATTCCCACAGATTTCATAGATATAATTATTTCGCATTGTGCCAGATTTCTTCTTACACAATTGCATAGAGACAAATTTCGTGCATGTTACCCAAGAGTTATTCAGACCCCTACCGTTTCCGGTTTCAAAATAGCGGGCATCTGTGCAGTTTGAAAAAAATTCAAAACGTCCGCATCGCTTCCGTGAGAAAAAAAAATACCGACGAACACGACCCCACGTCGCCGTACATCGCAGTGAAAAAACGAGTTATCAAGAATTTTCTTCGCATCGCGCATTCAAAATGGCTGCTTCTTGCGAGTGTTTCGATAAATGGAAACGTGCGACGCACACTCAAGTGAGAAGACACCTTTCGATGTCTAGATATCAGCCGCAGAGATGAGCATGGTTCTGCGAATGATGCAAATCAAGCAATCCTAGTAATCTGATAATACCCCAGCTAGGTAGTTACAGCAGGTATCTATCCAGTCGCCTAGTATCTACCTTAGTTCGTTAACGCGTCTTGAGAAGTAACATCTTCATTCGAGATTTGCAGCACCCCGAAGATAGTTTCGGTAGCTACAAGATTCGTAGTCATCAGCTACACTGTACTCGCGCGTTTACTCCCTTTAATTATTGGAAATTAGAGAGAATATACGTGTGTATATACTTGTAGAGAGGGGCGGTGAAAAGTTTTCAACCACGAACCGAGAGGAGGGTACCGCTGCAGCTGCCACGCTGATTGCTTTCAACCACCTTCTAGTCTATCGCTTATCGTTAGCAGCAAGGATAAAGCGATGGAATCTAATCGATACGCACTCAACCGCTAATTAGATACCAAACTACCGCCGACACTGAAACTACTATGCCTCTTGATCGAGGATTGACAACTGAACGGAATCGATTATATTGCCTCTTCGCCGTTACGGTGACGCCCACTTTTTAGTTTGAACAAGAAAAATGGTGTTTTAAATTATTTTCGCTCGATGTTTGGGAAGCTTTAAGTCGATATTCCACCCGCAAGCTATACCTGGTATACGTCGCGTCAGGGGTGCGAATTTTCACGAAACTACATTAACGTACACTGAATTTGACGTCGACGGACTGTGACGTTATCCGACATACGTATCTCAACACATCGCGGATAGACCACCAGCCATGAGATATTCTCATCCTGACGCGGCGTTGTCGATTCAACGGTTTGAAAACCTGTGTGCAATAGATATCTTGTTACCATCGCTATATTCAAAGACCTATTCCCGCTTACTGGAAGCTGATTTTCAAAATGAATTCAGTTTCTTGAGTTCAGCTTCGAGTGAAGACGTCTGACTCCCAAGAAGAATCGGTAAGTTTGTAGTCCAAGGATCATGCACGCATGATATTTAAAAGTCCACTCTCAACTACCAAGCGAAAATATTCCATTATTGAGCAACGAAATTTGAAATCCCTTTGCAACTATTTCGACCGGCTTCTACAGTGTACAATATCGTTCCTGAATTAATTCCGCAGGTGATTCCGACGGTGGTTGCTGTAGTTTTTGATTCAACGTGGTTGAGATCCTCTGGTATCTCGAGAAGTTGGGTCTGATGGACGGGCCTTGGTTAGGCGCAGCGTTCACTCTCGGGCAAAGGGTATCATTAGGACAGGGCCCGGACTGTAATGACTTAATACCGCGCGACTGCACGCCGGTTACTCAGTTGAGTCGAGTTTGGGGCCCGAACAAGCCAAGGTGGTGGTGTATTTTGAGGTTGAAAGTATTAGAGTCCAGGGCCTCGAGGCGATCGCCGAATTCAAAGGCGGTTTAATCCGGACCTCGTTAAGCCAGTCTCGTTCTTCAGGCGGACTTGCTCGTGTCGTCCCCATTGGTTACCCGCGTATACCGACACATATGCATATATATATACTGTACGTTTGTATGTATGTATAGGTTTGTGCAGACGCGGGGGCATTTTAATTACTCAAAAAACAACCGATCATCATCGTCGTCGAGTTATATTTTATACCGCGTCGAGGAGAGAAGGGGCGTTAGTTAATAATTGAAGATTTATAGCACCCGCGGAATGATTCAACCATCCATACATACCTACCCTGCCATCAACTCTTGTTTTTTTTTTTATTTACCTCTTCTTTTTTATTCATTCTTACTAAAAACTAGCTGCTTGTTATCGTTTGCTTCGAATGCCATACCCTGCATGCATTTTAATTCGAAATATTTTAGACATTCGACTTTGATCATATTTTTATGCATGCACCCCTTGATCGGTTATAATGTGAAGAAGAACGACGTTAATCTTTGGGAGGAAAAAAAAACGAAGATGTACTCAGGGTTATGGATTACCGACAGGTGTTTTCACACCACATTTTTACTGAAAAGGTTGTAGATCAGAGGATTTTTGTTACAGTATCTACTGGAGTTCGTTTTACAATTTGTATGCGCTTTGGATCGATAATTCTCTCTGTTACGTGAAAATATTGTTCGAGATATTAACCATTTTTCAGTCTGGTTTATGGGGGTGAATAAATGTCCATTAAAAGTGAGAATACGTCAAGTATAATAATTAAAAACTTGCGTAACTCGTCTATCTTGCAACTGCAATTATATGCCAAATGAGAGGTAAACTATAGTTTGCAAACTACGATAAAATGGTGGATAACCTCCGCATTCATTTCCAGTATCGTTAAATCCCATTATAAACTAAGTACACAATATTATGTGTATGATGTATGTGTGTTTCATCGAGGAAAATTAATTGATGATTTCAGGGTATATGAAGAGTACGGTGCAACGCAAATATAATAATGATGTGTGAAAGATTAATCGTTAACATAATACAAGTCGTGTCTCCGTTATAACATAGTATTTCCATGAACAAAAAAAACACATATAATAATTCACCGAAAACGTTCTAACGAAACTCGGCGTAAGCTCCTCAGCGCGCACCGTTTCTCAGTAATTTGCAATCCTTCTCATTTGTGAATTACATCCTTTGAAAAGCAAACAAAAACTAAAACCAAAAACCGCGTTGATGGTTTCCACAACGAGAAATCTGACGCTTTCCAGATTTTACCTTTGAAGCTTTGAAGTCGCCAGGAACGAACGAACGTGAAGTTCGTTTATTCTGCCGTGCACAACGTGTCGGTTATCCACCGGGGCGAATATTTTTCGTTTGTAATACCCGCGGCCTCGTCCTCTTCCTTTTCTCTGCAGTTTGGAGACTGCAGCATAAACTGCAGCTGAAACACGCACGTTTCTACCTAGAGTCGTCAGTTCTACGACGTAAAACTACAGCGGTGCCACTGCCGTGGTATAATGACTTCATCCAGACAGTCTGTGCTCTGGGATGTGATTAAAGTAATTACTCCGTATACATACCACATACTATATACATCCGTGTGTACATTATACACGGTACGTATACTATAGTATACATAACGAAAGTTTCAACCTATCCGCTGAATGAACGTGCGTTATATACGTACGTGTGTAAACCTGGTTTTACGAACCCGCTTACGTGATACGTTTTGCAACTGTTTAAGATGACGACGTAGATGCATTTGAGTGAAACATTTACGCAGTACATATAATATAGATGCAGTATATTATGCATATACCCAGAGATAGGGAACTCCAGTAGCTGCAGTAATCACTGCACCCTTTACCGGTTATATACACACAGCATGTATACGTTCGTATATTTACCTCCAACCATTGCTGCTTTTGCGGGTGAATCAAGAGAAGAGGAACTGCTGCTTCTGCTGTTGCCTCTTTAATTATCATACTGTCACAGAACTGTTCTGCACAAGCAGATGACGCTAAACGAGGTGGTACATATGTATATAAGTATGTACATAGGTATATTATATAGATATCTGTATACTCACCGGTACCCAACTGCATTCAAGTTTGGAACAACTTATACCAAGACTTGTTAGAAACTCGGAGAAGTCGTCAGAATACCGACGGCAAATTTGAACATCAAAAGTCGTCATTTTGAAGACCATATTACCTACCAACAGATTTACCAGGATATTCTGACGCATTCTGCTTTTATCCACATTTTGGAAACTGGTCGTTTGTTTTTGTTTTTTTTTCTGTACATCCTATCGGTTGAAACGCGTTGTTTGATCCGATGAGAAAAAAACTAGACCAATAAAGAAGATCGGGTTAAGACTGACTGAGACGACGATAATTGTCTCTCCAGTAGAAATATAAGTAAATTAGTTAGTTGGCAGCTGCATCCCAAGACCATTGCACTGGTCCAGACTGCATCCTAATGTCTGGTGTTTTATCTTCCTTCTCTATATATTCTAGAATTATATCCAGAACCAAGTAAATTACCACGATAATGAATACTTCGAAAACTTTGCACTGTGGGATATATTTTATCCGAACGCTAGGAGTTTCAAACGTTCACTGTTCGAATATGCCGAAGGGATTAGCATGAGCGTCTTCCCTAAACTACACAATGTATCCGCCAATGGAACTAGAGTTCACCTCAATTTCAAACGATACGCTTCTTATCAGTTGGCCATCGGTTCACGTAGTGAAAGGACCTCGCAGACTCGGTGTAGATTATACTCACATAAGTGATAGTGGAGTGTGACAGTTGGATTGTGTTTTTCTGATTTCACCTAGTATTGCTTCCGTGGTGACTTGCCTCGTCGATGCCTCGGCACCGTGCTGCTCTCATTATTTCTGGCGAGTGCTAAGGTGAATCGAAATTCGTTGCAAAGTAGAGAAAGTTTGCAGGTATGATAAAATACTTGAAGCTAATGCTTTGAGATTAATTTTTCGCAAGTACTGGCATTACATTGTGGCGTTGTTTGGAGTTTTTTCAATGGCTATGGCCTTTGATTTTCTAGCGAATTTGGGGTCAAAAAACAATATTTTTTTCTATATTCCCCTGTATTCTTTGAATCTCTAGTTTTTCAGTCACGTCATTCGCCGCGATATAAAATCAAAACTCTAGCCGCAGGCTAAATGGACTAAGCTTGACCTGGCCTCTCGCATCTGCGGGGTCTTATAACCGTGAACTATAAGGCGTTTTAAAAACCAAGTCTATCGGGTCCTAAGATCGTCGTAGAATATATCTTGGAATTCGCCTTTGGTGTCTTAACAGTCGAAAATGACAGGGTACGGGTGGGACTTAATGGACAAACGACTTGTGACCTGCAGGCCCATGGCTAACTGGTGAAATAGAAGCATTATATTACACGGTATTATAAGATGGTCAGACTCCGAACAGTTACGACACCTCATCGAATATATTTTATCCACCAAAATCCCAGGAAAAAGAGAAGGAAACAAAAAAAAACACTGAGAGTAAAAAATTCTCTAACCTCCTCCGCTCTTTATCACTGTATATTTTTTCGTGTAAGAAAATTTCTTCCTTTCAGATTATATTCTATTCAGTGGAATAAATCTCAGCCCTGCACTGAGCGCGATTTGACTGCATTATAAAAATCACATTTTCAATGCGATATAGCACAGGTAATACCTACTCAGCAACTGGCGTTCTACGTTTTCGAAAACCGGGGCGTAATCTCCGCCGCAAATTACACTCATTAGCACTTTCTTCATACCGAACTCCTCGAGAAAGTAAAACGAGAACGGTTTGATGCTGCTACTGCACCAGTATTTAAATACCCATCTTTGTATAGGTTATACGTTTTTCACCTTCAACCGCTGCAGCAGCGACTCTTAAAAATCATCATCCTTAAATTTAAATACCCTTCACCGACTATTTGCCTTGAGATGCTATATAGCGTACTCGTATTTCTTTTGTCAAGCCTTTAACCGAGTCATTAACGCGATAGAATAATATCGCGAGAGTTTCTTTCAATTTTTCTTTGAATTCCTTTTTTTTCTGTTCTCGATAGCTCTGCCATTAGCACGACTGGATTCTTTACTTTTTTAATTACTTATATTGAATAAGGACCGATGCAAACTCTTACACATTACATTTTACACGGTTTTCTTTCATCTGTCAACTCTGATCAACCTTGAAATTTTTCACCCTGAACTTCCGGTCTTTCCGCTCCTTAATTCCTCAAATGTTGGCGCGTCTGATTGTTGATTCATAAATACGTATAATAGGCGAATAAATTCACGAATTTACGGTACTGAGGAGATAGAAATTCTTTTTTCTTCAACAATTCCCGATCCCTTACATAGGTTTCTTACACATTATTAAAACTATCTACTTGCCATCTGGCTTACTTAACGTACATAATACTGCAACCTACGCCCGTTTTCTCTGCAATCGCTTCTGGTGCGGCATTTGTCACCGCTAACAAGACCGGCATGCCTCTACTTTTTGCTATCAGACAACCATGTACATACGTGTATACCTACATTTATTCCAACCAACTACTGAACGGAAAATACACACAATGTGTATTATAAACTTCGGAAGGCAATTCTAGACAGGAAATACGTATACAGTATAGAATGCATTATATTATTGTTGTTATATTATTTCTCTGCTATTTGTTATATGAGAATAAGGGATATATCAGCATCTATCAGACCTTGAATGGTATGTAGAATTTTCTTTCGTTTTTACGGGATCTGCTACGATCATTAATGCGAGGTACGTTTCATTTTGGAAGAGGGATTTTTTCTCATAAAAAGTAAGAAACAAAAAGAAAGAGAGCGTGGGAACATCAAAGCCTGAGTAAGTTTCGCAGCAAATTTCAACTTATTATTTTACCATAGTCACCATCGTAATCAGACGTCACGTCGTAAATTGTCAATTAGTTATCATTGATAGCTTGATGTATAATTTATGTATTTATTCGTGTATAAATCCGCAATACCTACGTTTATACAACATGAGCAACTGAAAATTAGGTTTACTTTGAATTCAATCTAGATTTCAGATTCCACTATAGTATGTCTTACCTATATTCGTATACGTACGAACTCCGCAACTATACGTATAGTTTATTTGTCGTACCCTCGTTGATAATAAGGCCATACAATGGTGAATTCTGTGTCCTCCAGACAGACTTCGTGCAATGCGTCTGCGAATTGATCGACGGCTTCAATGAAGGATGGATGGGCTGAGCTTCAGAACACTCGTGCCTCTAGGTATACCCATAATATATCTATATGCGGTGTTATATTGAGACGTCTCGACGATAATCACTTTATTACCAGCTTGGAACCAAGATAAACGAAGCAAAACCGAATAAAAAAAATTAAAAAAAAAAGAACAGAGCATGAGGTAAAAATTAACAAATAAATACTCACCCCGGGCATAATATGATTTTTTATCGACCTGTTCAAATTAACCGTATCGGTTGCTTTGCCTCCGGATGTTACGGAGGGTATCTTGCAGCTCCGATTTAGTGGCAAGGTGTTCCTTGTGTAGCCATGCCTTATATAATCTGGGAATCACATTTTTTCAGGTCATTATTTTTCACTCATTATTATCATAATTATTTTTTTCTACCTTCCAAATTACGAACGTTCATAGGTTATTTTGAAAAAGTACCGAAGATCAGATACCTGATGGCTTCATAAGTATAAAAGAGGGAATGAATTAGAAAAACGTGTCGAATTTCGTTAACTCTTTTTGGGCAGGTGGGACATCAATTTTGTTGTTTTATTCTAAAGCCATAGCTAAGATATGGTATGCTATGGAACCTAGACGTCATTATTACTTGTCATAACCGCAAGGTGTTTGAGGTTTAAACCAGGCTGAACATCGGGTGATGTCTTTTTTGAAGCCGGGAGTAATAAGAAACATATTTGGGATTATACCCACCTTGTAACCGTAGGGAATAATAAGTGAGATTAGTGCAAGGGTTACGATTAAGTTGAGAACGACTACATCGTATTCGGGTGATTTAAACGATATTATATCACCCGCTCTAAAATTTCTAAAAAATTCATTTCAAAATACATTCCATAAAACGTGTTTTATAATTTTCTGTTTTTTTTGTAGAATTTTAATTTCGTGTGAATAATTTAAAGATAATATGAATAATGGTGTATCGAACGACCGTAAGATGATGATGTAATCTTTTTTTATTATATACACAGAAGAGAATATTTGAGTGGGTATAAACTACAAGCGGCCCTTGGGAATATTTATATTTATAACAGCGAAAGGGGTGGTTGGTTTTGAACAAAGGATAAACCACCGTCAATATAGTACGTAGGTAGATAATCGAAAACCGAGTCAAGTGCGGACTATGCGTGGCTATTGTATCTACAAGCTTTAAAAATAGCGAAAAAAAATGTAAGATGAATAATTTGGCGAGTTTTTTTTTGCACATAGGTTCATCAGCCAAAATAATGGTACACCTCCTCACTCTCGAGGAAGAAAAGAATAAACGGAATGAAAAAAAAAAAAAATGAAATCGCTGTGTTAAATCTTTGGCGAACGAGGATTATAATGATAAGCAAGTGACTTTTACCTCTCGTCAGAAACGTGCTATTACACCCTATGTAGATAGAGCGAATAGATTTTTATCTCCGGTCCATTCTCGCCGGTGAGAATGTCTATTGTTTCTTTAGTTTGGCCGGTATTCTGCTCCCTTTTTCTCTTTCTTCTTTTGTTATTTCTCTTAACCTGATCCCTCCTTCCCTTTTTATTCCAGACATAGATGTTACTGCGATTAGAATGATGTACGAGGTTTATTACACCGTATTCTGGGTCCTACTTATATACCCCAATTTCTCTCTCTCTCTTCCTCTCTTTCGCCTTCCTTTTGGGTCCAACTAGGACTCTCTGGATGTATGCGCACCCAACTCCCATTAGAACTTGGGAGTTCTCGGAGACTCAGAAAGCGCCGAGTGAACCGGAGACGAGGAGAGAAGCAGGTGCTGCATTCAACCAGCTCTCTGAAAAAAGACAAGAAAGAAAGCGAGAAAATAATAAAATAAAAAACGCCGAAAAAAGGGAGGGAAAGAGAGAGAGAGAGATAGAGAGAGAGATGAGACGACACGGCCCTTCGCTCCACTCTGATAGAGTCATTACGTGGCAGGTGAGCTGCAACTCCTTTCGAACCACAAACTCCTGAGGGCCCTACTGAAACTCTTACGTACGCATTATTTTAACCGCATGAATATTTGTACACGTACACATGTATACTCAATATACGCGATTTCATCCGTACATCAGTTGTGCGTGTGTGTGAAAATTCTTCGTGTTTTTGCTGTTGGCTCTTTCGCGATGCTGCTGTAGAATTTTATTGCAAAGTGAATTGAAATCTGTATTATTATCGAACGTTAGCCACCGCACGCTGCTGGTTTTTCGTTTATTCGTTTATATAACTCTTCCTCTTATTTATTAAATTGTTTTCTTCGTTTTCATAATTTTGCTAATTTTTGCCGCAGTCGATATAACCGTGAGCCGCAGAAGCTCTTACTTCTTTGTTTTTATGTTGGAAAAGAAGCGAAGCGGAGGATCTCTTTTTGGCATATTCGTCGCTTAATATAGCTCGGAGAAGAGCCGGCGACTGAGTCTTGGCAATTCATTAATAATTTTAATATCAGCTCAGACTCTAAACGCCATCGCGCGTTGAGAAAGGTGGCCCTCGACTTTCGAGCCTGAGCTCTCTTCTGTCTCAACTTAATCAACTCTTTGTTTGAGATTCTGTGATTATCTTCCCCTCATTAATTTCACCAACTTTCTCGACAGATTCTTACCTCCGGTATATATATAAATATAGGGCAGCGTCTACGTTTTGCAATCCCTAGCCAACTCGAGTGTTTCGATCGTAAAAACTTGCAGACGTAACAAAGACGAGAAAAAACCAAGAAGAAGCACTCGTGTCCTCCTCTTTTCCGGGCAACACTGTCGGGCGGGCGAATTTTTAACTCCAATAATCCTGGTGATGTCGATGAAATTGAGTATTTTCGATTCAATTATCATCGATAAATATCAGAATTCTCTTCTGCGGAAATTATTTCAGCAATAATTCTGTTGGAGAATTGTACTCGAATTATCGATTCTCGAAAGCACTCGGGATGTGGCGCATACATGCAGCAGATTCGTTTCTTTTTATTAATTTTTTTTATTTTTAAAGTGAATATAAATACTGTACACGATTTTCTACTCTCTTTCACAGTCTTTTTAATTTTTTTCTAATAATTATTCCACTCCGCAATTCTGTAAATATGCGACGGCTTATCACGTACCCCATCTATTATAAATTGATGAAATAATAGAAAACCGTAGCTGGATAAAATGCGATAATAATAATCCGCGGAAATATTGAGGCGTGAAATGTGAAGAGTTTTTAGAAGCAAAACTGACGAGTTCTGGAGCTACGTATGTAGTATATGTATTTAAATGACGTTGTATACTTAGTGCTCAATTAAATAACCTTGTTCTGGAAGAATTAATTAAGTTCAATTGCGTCTGCAGCGGTAGTATATTATGCCGCGTTTAATTGAACCGAGTCTTGTATATGTGGATGAAAAAGAAGAAGGAAAAAAAAAATTGAATGAATAAATAAATGAATGTTTCATATTCTACCACTGGCCAATTTGATGGGATATACAGTGCCAACAGCCACTGTTTGTACTGACGCAGAATTTTCCAGCTAACAACGAGAATAGAATAAAAGACTGCTGTTGATTATTGCAGTAGTGAATAAAACGCTCGCGTATATTATTGGAAAAAGACATAGTCGGCGGTAGGGAAGAGGGAACGAGAAGAAAGATGGTGAAAAAAAAGCGGAGCTAAAAGAAAAGAGGAAAATGAAGAAGATGAGGAGGCGGAAAAGGAGGGAGAGATAAAGAGTGTCGAGGGTACGGGATGAGGGCGATGGATGCAAAGGTCGAGCGAGACTGTCAGCAGCAATTATCATATCTTGGGGAGTTCAAAGGAAGCGTGAGTTAGGTGCGATGGAAATAAAACTAGAAAATGGAGAGAATGATAAACGCTGATGCAGGATGTCGGAACACTGGCTTAGCAAACAAGCCGGAGACCCCTTCTCGTGTTTAAGATACTGTCAGATCAAAGAGTGTATACTCAATTTTCTATTAAATATAACCGAAGTGCATAAAAAGTACCTAGAGCACTGAAAACGAATTTAATTCTTTCTTGAAAACTGTTGAGATTCATTTTATGTTACTGGAATATCACCAAAGTCCGAATAGTTCCCTCGATCCTGGTCATCAAGCTCGTCTTTCAGAACCATCTATCGAGGATTGCTATGACAGTCATCAATTTCGGGGAATCTGAGAGAAATCAAGACGAGTTTCTAGGAATGCCGCTGCTGCTGCCGCTGCCGCTGCTCTTGGCAACGCCTACTTACCGTAAGTTACGTTTTAAGGTTTAATTTACAGTCACTTTTGACCACGATTCTTTTTTCGGTTCGAACGATTCGAGAAATTTGTTGGTTTTCTTGTATGGTCCCGCGCCGACTTGAACGACGCAACACAAATACACCTAATTTTGACTGGATTGCTACGCCGAGTGGATTATATCACCACAAATTACTACGAGGGAAAAGGGGTGAGATCCATTACAAACGAAAACCAGATCACCGTGAAATGGAGGGAAGAAATTCTGAAATTTATCGTATCCTAGCACCTGTCTAAAAAAAGCCGAACGCTGTCAGTCACTAAAAAAGACCGAGGATTATAGTCTGGCGGATTTTGGATTGCGAATTTATCCCACCGCCAAGGAAAAAAACGAAAAAACGTCCTTGAAACCCATCCCGTTGACTTTAAAACTGAGATACTCTGAAGAGTTTTGACAACCTGTCATCGACCATCCGTACCAAAGCCAGCGGATGTTGATTTCTACGTACATTGTATGCATATACTTAGTTTTCCTTGTGTCTCAGAAAATCTAACCGCAGACTGCGCAGAGGTTTTCTGGATCGTTTGATGCCATGATGGGAGTTCAGTACTCTGGAATAGAAGCATCAGGCTTCTCACAAAGTGGCGGACAAAGTGCTTTGAAACAATGATTGTCGCGGACAACCTTTCTAACAGAAAGCAAAGAGGGAAGAAGTAGCAGGTATGAAGTAGCTGTTACATCGGTGAAAGTGAAAAAGCTACAAACACATTTGATCCCATGAATGATCTGCGGAAGCGGAACAGAGATTTTTATGCGTTGTATAAATGGACGAAGGTCGTAGAAATAAGATGAGGTCTTCCTTGTACACACATGTATACCTATACACTCTTTTCTCCTCCTCGTAATTCTGATCTATCGTACGTAAGGAACAAAATGAATTCTACCTCACCTCGGCCCTCGGTGTCGTGAAAGACATATGCGAGAGAGGGTAGGTACATTTTTTGTCAAATGATTACCCCAAAAAGAGGCGAGGATATCCAACCTTTACTTGGGCAGGGCGTGGAAAAAGTAGTGTCGGTGAGGTACAGTCGACTGACAGTGGGCTGAACGAAGAAGCTCTGGATGGTGCAAGAGGAAATTGAAAAATCCAGTGAAAAGCTGCCCCGGGCTACGGTGTTGGTGTCTGTGCACCAGCTCGCTTCAAGTATTTAATTTAACTTTTTTTTACTCGTTTCAACCACATTTCCAATTTCCCCTTACCACAAAACCCCCCAACGCCAATGCCATCGCCGCCCTTATACCTTACCTCACCTCTCCTTACTTTGCTTTGCAGACGGCTGCTGCTCCTACCCCACCTCAGGACCTGCTAAGCTGCTATCAAAGAAGAAGAAGTAGAAGAAGAAGAAGAAGAAGGAGAACAAGAAGGACAAGAAGAACAAGTAGGTGCGGTTTGGTGCCTTTTCAGCGCTCGAATAAAGAGAAAGAAATGATAGATAGAATAAGTATAAGAACGAGAAGAAGAAGGAGAAGAACAAGAGAAGGAACAGTAGCCAACGAAGTCCTGATCTGTTATCGATGCCTTTCATAGAATAGCGACTCTCCGTAGCTCGCTAGCAAAAGATGTCCCTGTTTCGATATGATTCACGTCTCCATGGAGCATAAGAGTTGGTATAGATCTACGCTCCAGACAGAAAGTAGCTTCACAATGGTCACATATGATGCGAGTCTATATCGTTTCAGGAAGGAACGTGCTTCGAATATACTAACAATGAAGATCTCCTCTACTGCAACCTATTCCATACTCTGGTGCACGCCAAATATTCCAAAAAAAGTGTTGACGTTTTAAACCAAAATAAAAATCAGTCAAATGGGCTCTAGACTCGATGGCTGCTCTCTTCCCTTCAACAGCGTTTTCAACCTGGCAATCATCTCCATAACACTGTGACAAAACGCCCTCGATTTCGGCACCCTTTCATGAAATTGGAGCCAAATTCATGGTTTCAATATGACGATTGCCGACGCGGAATGAACAGTTTCATTTGATCGATACATGCCATCATCGGCATGGTTGAAAAATTTAACGTGTAATGTCGTTTGAATCTTTTTTTATAACGTTTTTTTTTTTGGAGCACGTGTCCAGAATTTTTTTTCATTCAAAATTGCAAATTACAAATTATAGCAGAGCTTATCTCTACTATCCAGTTTCGATCGTGGGCTCCAAAATGACCAGTTAATGGCTGAAAAATAGTCTCTATGATTGACGTAGCCAGATATGAAATTTTCCAAGTTACTCCAGGGCTTCGGAAGTTTTCTGTTCCTTAAAAATCGTTACATTCGTCTCACCTTGAGGATTTATGATCATTTTTCTCCTGACTAGAGCCATGGCAGAGATTCTATTTTTCCGTAACCATGTCAGCATTGATTTTTTCAAGGAAAGACTTGCTATGAAAAAGTAGAAGCACCCCGAAGAATACGTATCGAAAAGTACTTTTATACTGTATTTGTTGCATAAGTACGCATCGTTCACGGTAACCTCGGTGAGATCAAGACATTCCCTACTTCTACCTGACTCGTAGTGGACCGCCCCTCAATTACTTCTACCTGATACTTGTTCGAGGCTCGATACAGCGTTGCTACCACGCCAGAGTCGATACACGGCGAAGCGGTCTCTAAGTATGATTACAGGGCCCGCGGCCCCAACCTGAGCACCCAGTGACTATCATTTCAAGTAGACGATCCGCTCGATCTTATTATTTCAAAGTCAAAATACATGTGCTTTGAAATTATACGACACGTCAAATCGCCAAAAATGAAAAATGACAATAATTTCATCATTGATTTTTTAGGGGCTTCGATAGATTTTCGCCGGTCAAAATTTACCGCACGTTCTAATTGGCCATACTCCCTTGGAACATCGTTCATTTCGTTTAGTGTATATCGAATGCATCGCATCTTTGTTACAAGAATCGTCTGTGGAAATAAATGAATATCATATGATCCAAGTATTTTTTGGATCTGTCGATAATTCTGTTGCGCCGTATCAATTCCTATGAAAAGATTACGACCATTGAGCACACATAAACATACCTCATGCGTGTCTCGTTTCTTCCCGACATGTTCCGATGTAGCGTGGATGATGATTTTTTACCTCCAATCTTTCCCCGATTCGTAATTATATACATCGAAGAGACGAGGTGTGCGTAAGGGAGGAGGAGAGGGAGAGGGAAGGGGACATGTGTAAAACAAATGCTGCGGGTTTTTTTAAGTATGGGTTGCGTCTCGGTATACCTTGACGAATATAGCGTCTATTCCTTCGAGGTATAATGCATATGTAGTATCTTCTGGTTAATATAAAGATCGGCTATCGCGTCCCTAGCTTGTTAGGCTTAGCTTCAGGTGCAGAGGGTTTTTCTTCCACTCATCCTTCAGTCCTCCAGTACTTTCACCCCTCTTTCTCGTAGATAAAGGAAACAAAAAAAAAGGAGAAAAAATGTTCCTTCAAAATAGCTGACTGTTAAATAATCGATCTGCAAGCTGTTACAACAGCAGCAGCAGCAGCAGCAACTCTTCGGTTTAAGGCACGTATTTGGGGTGTTGATGGTCTTTTTTTTTTTCTTTTTTTCTTAAAAAAAAATTTTGCTGATTATTTTTAGGAAAGGTGTATTGATACGGTTGAGGGATGAGATGAGCTGTGCCTGAATCGTTCGAAGGACTCTCAATCAATAGCAATTCCAGGATATATCTAGAGTATCTATATCGTTATTGCCACATGGGTTTTATCCAGGTTAGAAAAATCCGGGCAGCTAGAGCCGCGCTCCGGGTTCCTTCAGCTCTTCAAGGTACCAGCTCGGCGTGTCGAGATTTGGAAAATGACGTATCGGGGTCGCCCAAAGCCGGGATGAGATCAAGATGATAGATGGAGTCTCTTCGTACATGTACGTATATACTTACGTTACTCAACTGTGTGCCATGTGCGACGTAATATACACGTACGTGCGATCAGTAGCTGGATGTGTACGTACAGGGTGGGGCAAAAAATAATAGCTAATTTTGGAAAGTTGATGGAGACTGACGCGACAGAGAAATCTGTGTTTTTTAATTTCTCGATTAACATTTTTCTCGCAGTCTCAAAGTAGACCAATTTTTTCCGCCTACCTTGTGCGCCGTGCGTTACAACGATCGTCTATCTTGTCTCGTTTCCAAACTAGAATCAAGACATATCATCCCTCAAGAAGCTCCGAGCCCACGCTCATATCTTATATCACGCAGCTACTACACTATAATTTACGTAATTCATATTCGAAGGGGTGTTTTACCCTCAGTCGTACGTATCGTTCTGTATTCCATAACATGCATTAAACCCTGAGAATAACGTAGCGAGTAGACATCGGGGGTACTAGTTAGTTTATACGTACTTATTGTATATTTAGATGAAAGCTTGGCTGGCATGCGACGTTTGCTTCGTATTTTGTGGCGGTAGTATTTTCTTGAAATACACGTCTTCAAAGTACTTTAAATGCTGTACATACCTTATACAGCTGTACCGCCTAGCCGTACATTGCTGCTTTTTACCGGTTTAGAAAAACGCAGCGTAAAAGACTACCTTGTACTTACCTTCAGCCGCGGCTACTACCGTTTCTTGGGATTGAATTCTCCACCGTGCGCACAGTTTTCAACGAGTAAAGCGCTACTTTAAACAACGTTTTTAACCCGTACCGGGTAAGAGAAATTTAAGCAGACTAGTTTGAAAATATTTTTTGCTTTATATTTTACCTCTGGATCAACGTTGAATTGAAAAGTCGCTGGTTTATACCGAAAGTGGTGTACCGTCGGTACCTACGTTGCTCGTAACCGTGATGATAAAACGATATAATATCGAGTCATCAGAAATTGCAGGCTTTCAAAATTCATGACGATTTATATCCATTGTATTCAATGCCATGGGCGTGTCGGGCTTTCACCGAAGGACCAGATTAATTACACGGTGTTACGTCAGCCGGTGTTTGTCTCGTGTAAATAAACACACGCCTGGACGCACCTACGACGCGACGGCGAACGGAGGATGTGGACGTGAATGTCGACGCGGTTAAGGTTGGATATGCCTGGTCGTTTCGTACCGACCCGAGTCGGGGCCGAGATTACCATTCAATAGATAATCCAAAGGACTCCGCGGGCTGTTAGCAAATGACATACTGCAGGGTACCCGGAGAGAAGCTGCTTCGAGGATTCAGATTTATATCTCAACCACATTTGGACCTGTCTATTTACGTCTGCGCGGGAGGTGAACCGCCTACGCGGCAAGGGCAGACCGTGGATTTGAATTTTCAAAAGAAATACATCTAATAACTTTACATGGAGAATATTTAAGTTATGTTTCTTGGACCGGCAGCTGTCAGGATTTTCAAGAATTTTTTCCGACGGTATGAAATATATGCAGTGAAATCGAGTGCTGCGGAGATGGGTTCGTGACAACTGAACTTGAGATCTGATTCGCGGATATCATGCAGCTTTTTTACATTATACATTAATACGTAAATGTCAGAGTATATGTTTCAAACTTTTACATTTCCATCTTATTTATCTATTCCTGGTTTATTCAAGTAACCCGGTATAAGCTCTCTCCTCTTCGTCGGAGTACATGGTACATTAAAATGTTTGCGAAACCGAGAGCTGCTGGAGAGTGGATATCTTTATAGGTTGAAAAATAAAGAGAAAAAAAATATGCGGTAGTAAGAAGAGAAGAAAAGAGGAGAGGAGAGGTCGACAGTCAACGAGATTTTTTCTAAACCTTGAATATTCTCTTTACCAGAATGTATCACTGAAACGCCAACCCTCATTGTTCCCGCATCTCTCTCGAAGAAATGTCCTTGATAATCCAGCTGGTGTACTATCGCTGCTGCAGAGTATGGGTGAAAAAAATAGGCCTTGCGGAAGCCTTTGCGAAAAGGAATCTCGAGGATTGTGAGCATGCATACGCAATATATGTTTTCAGGTGACAATAACGCTTCGAGCTGTGCGTACGGATATCTTGATCCCCCAAAACACGGTAAAAACATGTTACACTATTTTTTCTTCGCACAAGTTCTGCTGGCAGTGGTTAACAGGGTTTATCGGTGGTACCGATCAGTCGTTAGCGCGTCGACGAATGCAGTTGGATGTGGCTACCAACCAACTGGCGTTTGAAAATCGAGTGTCGAAAAGACTCAACTGCGAATTCAAGGCCACAAACATTGGAGTGGACGATTTTGCATACATATAGGTGAATGTTGGCGGATGAGACGACGTGACGTTAAAGAAGTTTGGCAGCTTAAGTCGACGTCTTTATTATCTTCGTGTGCTTTTGTCTTTCCGTAAATGTGAGAAAAAAAGAGACGGAGGAGAAGAAGATGAATAATAACGACCGGAAGCGACTCGGTAAACGGCGGGTTATGAACCCTGGGGAAAAAGAAAATGGAACCGTAGACCCGGAGGAATGGGCGCGGTAAGGATGCCAGGAGTTGAAAGCGGTGCTCGGTGTATTGAGGATCCTCTCGCAGAGTTCGAGTAAAACCTGGTGTGCAGGTATGTGTGATATATAGTGATGATGTGCTGGCCATTAGAGAGCCCGCAACTTCACACTCTCGAGAAGCTGCTGCTGCAGAAGAAGAAAAACAAGAAAACGAAAAAAAAAAAAATTAGAAGAAAAAGAAGGGGGCAAAACGATATAGACGCCGCCAACTCGCTCGCGGCAGACATGCAACTCAGCGCTTTGCACTTTTACAAGAAGTATGGGGTCGGTAGTTATACATGTATTATGGGAACGAAAATAGACCAGCGTATTGAAAAAGACGAGCGTTAAACTATGATCGAGTAAACGATCCGAGGGAAAAACGTATTGGGTAATAATGAATCGCGAAACTAATAAAAAGCGATATTCGCAAGGGGATCACAGCTACCGTGACTCTGATGACGAACAAGAGTAAAATTTTTAGTAAAGTGTACACAGTCGAGTGTTACCGTTGTGAACAGTCAGCCGTGGAAATATGCTCCAGTTATTTCCGGGTCAATCTTAAAACGCAATCTTCGGCATCACCGGTTACAAAGTCGTTCGATATTCGACAAAATTGTCTTTATACCGCGTGCCACTGCACATCGTGCAGCTCGATAACTTCTAGGCGACTAGATGAAGGGTTCGGGGTGATGCTGATCAAAAAACACGGAAGAATGTTTGGGGAGCACTTTTCTTGGCCTGCATTATCCATATCCGTTGAATTTTGGATGCAGAAAAGGCGACTGCCGGGTCATCGCGACGTTCTGCTGCTCCTGCATCTAAGGTGAAGAAAGAAGAAGAAGAAGTGGGAGGGTGAGGAATAAAAAGAGGGCCAATCGAGGAGAGAGAGTAGACCAAGAATGGAGAGGGAAGACCTTCTTTTACCAGTGGGATGACGCGGCTGAATATTTATCAAGCACCCTATCCCCCTCCTTTTTGTGCTTACACTTTCCATGCGGCCATAGACGTCGCACGGCCGTATCGTGCACCTAGCATAAAACATCCCATTATCTAGCATGAAAGCCTTTCCCCAGCTCTTTCAACACCGAAACAGTAGCGTTCGTCTCTCCCTCATCTTTTCCTCCTCGCCCTCCCTCCCCCTCGCTTCAATTTCTATATCCACCAACTCATCCCTTGAATCAAACTATACAAACTACCAGCTAGCAACGTAGAAGAGATACCCATTCTCTTTCTCGTTTGCTTCCTTCATCCGGTGAACGATGAGGAGGAAGTAAAGTAGAAAAGGGGATGATGAAGATGGGGAAAAGATGGGAAAGATTGATTAAACGGTTCGAGAGTTTGGCATTTTCCTTTCACTATTGAACACTTGCAACCCGCCACCCGTTAATGTACATCAGAGTCGATTCAACTCTTGCAAAGATATCGGAGTGATCCAAATTACAGTCGAACAGTTTGTATTTTTTATATACCTGCACCTACGCTACGTATAACGAGATGAAAGTGTCACGTGCCAGAGATCTCAAAATTACCTCCTTCGATGCCTCTGCCCACTCGGAATCCTACGTTCTACACAGTCTTGTTTTAATCACCATTCGTATATAGGTGAGCACGCGCTGCCGTTAAACGACCTTTAATTATAGATACTACAAGTCCTTTGTGTCCTCATACCGCTTGCTTAATAGCCCAACGAAGCGACTAGCCTCTACCATCGCGGAGGTACGCTCAAATCGAGCCTAACTCGAAAATGGTGACCATTTTCCCTGCTCGTTTGGATCCCCCTTAATTGTTATTAAGTTGCTATTTCTTACGCTCAAAGGTTATGCGTCCCTTCCAACCCTGTTCTTTGTTTAATTTCGTTTTCATTCATTTATTTATATATTATTTAATTTTTTTGTTTTTTTGCAGAGACAATTCTCACATCCAGTGAGTCTATTTTCAATTTCGACTAACCTTGAACTGTTCTTGGGCCAGCTGTGTTACGGTGCGGTTGAGATGTGAGGAGGGCTTACTGACGGTGAGGTTTTACCGCTAAACCACAACGTGAGATCAAGGGTTGCCCTCTGTTTATCAAGTCGAGCTGCTGGATGGGTAATCCGAACCGAACCCAGAACACCCGGATTTACTTTCCAGTTCCGATCCGATGAACCCCCTGTTACTCCGGAAAATAGACGATACAGGGGGTTTTAATTATTGGCTAAATTACATGAAATCGATGACTATATACCGGGAATTTGAAAACGGTCTAATTTACTACGTGTACGTTGAATTGTTTCTGGATAGTCTGAGAAATAATTCAGATCCAATCCAATATAGTCATTGTAGTAGTCCATTGGATTGTAATCTGAAATTGTAGAATTTAGAATCGTGGTGGAATGGGGTAGCCCGGTGCTGGTACATCTCTCAGCTCTGAACGAGATTCCTATGTCCTATTCAGTGCGGTAGTTCACCGTGCTGAAATTCAGCATCGATTTCTTGTCCGAATCGGATTTACACTAGCTAGTATACCAATTGGATATGCGGACAGGGTATAGCGCTTCGTGATGGCATGTATAACATTAGGATATACCTATGTACCACATATATTCCTGGTATGTATATGTTATGTGCGAATCGAGTACTCGCATTCGCACAATGCAGTTAAAACCCGAACTAAACCGGAAGAGAAGAAGCGCCGAAGCCTACATGAGGTGTTCCTTAGTCATTCAGGATACCGCTGGATGCATGAAAGTGACGTGGAGAGTTTCAGAGTTTCTACAAACCTCCGCAAGAAGATCCGTACATCACGGAGGGAGTCCTGCAGAATTTCGAGGTATAAGGCCGCTAGGTACACATATTTATAGGGAGGTGTAAGTACCGTTCACACATATATGTAAATACTACACCTATATGCATACCATTATACACTCGTAATCAAATATTCAACGGAGACTGAGCTGCAAAGTGCTAGAATCCCTGTTCATCCTCCCGCGGGAACGTAGAGCCTAAGTCCTAGAGAGTCCCTCCGTATAGTGCAAGGTGGACAGAGCTGATTTTATAGATATATAGTGGTTCTGATACTCGGGAAGAGAAGACCCAGACGCAATGTATGTCCTCGGAGGAGGAAATTTGACGGGAACAAAAAATGTCACACAGGGGAATTAAAGATGGACAATCTGAACCAATTCATTTTTAGGCCAAAAATGCAGTGGTTACTATCACTGAAGATGCGTGGCAATTTCGAATGACAAATACTTGGAAAGAATTATGATCGTACTTCAAGTGTTCCGTTTCCGAATCAGATATTCAGGTTGCAATGCTGGATGCACCAGAAGCAGCGGTACAGTAGTCATCGTGCCGTGAGGTTTGGCATGGGAAAGGGAATAGGTTGGGAAAAATTCATAGACTCGATCCATTAGTGGCACCGACCGGCGTTCGGTTCCCCTGAGAAATAACAGTAATCGCTTTTACAGACTGCTGCTTCTGATGGTAGTGGCGTTGGTGGTAGCGTAGTCGTGGTATGAATGCTGCATTTGCAGACAGTCCAGGTGCACAGCCGTCACTCGTTTCTGACACACTTATATCGATGTCTTTTCAATTTTTCGGCGACATGGCGCCACCAAAACCCAACCCCCTTAATCGGACGATGTGTCTTGCAATTGACACGCTGATGATTATTTCAATACATCGATAGATAAAACTTCCGGCCTAAAACATCATGAAACGATTTTCGATTGGACATGGTGGCAATAGTATTCGGATTTGAAGTTTTACCCCAAGATTAATATCTCGTTGAAGAAACAAAAGCCCTCGCGAGGAACCCATGAGGGTAAAAAATATTTATTGGTCTCGCATACCATTTTTTTCCTAAGACATAGTCAAATTCGTTTTTGAACGTTTTACGCATTTCAGCACGTTGTTCTAGTCGTACAGTTAATTAACAAAGGTAGTCAAAATTATGAACGGAATCATTGATTCCCAAGGTGACCGAAAAAGTATGAAATTCCAAGCTCTCCTGATCATTCTAGTTATCTGGTTAGCATCGTTGCGAGCGGAATCATTTTCCCGCAATTATCAAGAATTATTTTTAGGTCGAGGTCTGGAATAAAAAATAGGATGCCAAATATTGCTACCCCAGTTTTTCGGTCAATACACAATGAATTGAACGTTGATATTATATATTTCGAGAGTTGAATTCGAATAAACTTTGGGCAGGGTAAATATTATACGTTATATTAATAAGTATAACCATACCAAGTGCGGTATTTGAATTGCGTTTATTTTCGATATTATTCGAAATATTGGTCGGTGCAGCAGCGACAGAAGCACAACGAGCTATAGAACGGAACGCGATGGGATGAAGGCAGCTGTGCATATTCAGGTTTCCGATCGATCGAGCGATGCACATCGTATTTATAACGTACGAGGCGTCATCCTTGGAGATTACAATTCGATTTACCTATACGCGTTGTGTGGTGTAAATTCCACGAGATTACCGCCTCTTATCGTATTTGTTATAGCTGCAGCTTGTACGACGAACGAATCTTATTTCGTCGCGTTACAAAAGTGAAAGAAAAAAAAAAAGCTGGTGATATGTACGGAGTAGTCTCGGTTTACCAAGGCAAGTTTCCGTGCATGAGTGAATGATTTTGTTATCACATGAAATTTTTTATCATCCTAGACCAACAAACCTTGAGTTGCATATCCTAATATCAATAAGCGATGGAACACTGCCGAAAATTGTATTGGTGCGCTGAGATGACTCTATAGATTTGCTCCTGGGGGCTGGTCAAGAGCTGAATTGGGAATTTTTATTCCGGTTTAGCGAGGCTAGTTCATGTGAATATTTTTCTGAACTATCGAGGAAAGTTAGAGCTTTGATATTTATTGGTCAAAAGGCGCAAGGATTTTAGTTTACTTCTATTCCACACGGAATACTCTTACAGTTCATACAGTTTTTTAATTTTTTTTGTTTTCTTGTTTGTGAAAACGTAACGAGTCACTTGAGAGTCGAAGAATAACCGTTAAAAAGATCATTAAAACCCCCATGGTTGCGGGGATACCGCACGCGCATAATGTCATCAAGCAGATATATTTTTAATTTATTCAACGGTGGAAAGTCCCAAAACTTTTTTGAATGTATGCGATAGTGCATGGTACCACATATACTTGAAGTAATAACTTTTATGTTTTAATTTTTGATTTTCTATTCTACTCGTACAACGTGGACAATGGGTATGACTCCACTTTTATACACCTACTATAGATTGAAAAATTTGTGCTCGCTAGACCTGAGCTAGGAGAAAAACCTAAAACGAATAAAGACCCTCTGGGTTGGTGTGTAACAAAGCTAAAATTCCGTGACGAGTTTCGGGACTCGGGAGACCGACCGAAATCGTCAACGGTTTCTATCGCGTTGACATCTGGCGATGTTATAAACGCGGAGTTGGCGAGGGATGAAAATTAGCGTAAAAATTATTCGTCACAGATAGCTAGAGGCTATGGTTATAGATAGGGGTTAGGGTGAGTTTTGGGTAAGCATCGCAAAGGACTCTATTGTCAAGAAAACATTCCTTGTATATACGCAGCGGCTATTTTACCCCGCAGGACTTACCTGACCCGTAAGAGTTCCGTCGGGGGTTATAAGAAACGCAGCAAAGCGGTACTAATTTTTTTTCTTTCTCTTTCTCTTCTATCTCTTTTCTTTATTCTCCATTCTTACAGCGTTTTTCTGAGAGGAATTCAGGATAGAGGAGAGGGAAAAAAAAATTGTTTGTACGATTCGCAGAAGAACGGTAGAAATCTCATTCTCGTTTATATATACACGTGTATTCTGTAGGGATCAGGATGACTATGGGTTAGAAAATGTCACCAGGACTTAAGATAAAGAACATTACAACGCTGGATGGGATTTACTGTAAGGCAGTGGGTTGCACCTGGTCTCTGGAGAGAAGAGGAGAGCTCGGAGATCTCCTAATAAAATCGAGAAGAATTAATCTAATACCGAAGACGCTGCTCAGGTCTCGAGGGAATACGAAGGTCAAAGGCAAGGTAATTCAATATGATTCAACAAACAGTTTAATAGGGATTACGCCGAATGAAACCGGGCGGAAGAACCGCTCCGGGCTCCCCTGTACGTATAACCAGCATACTCGCACCGATGACGACGAATGAGATGAAGATGGCCTTAACTCGGTTGCTTCATAACAGAAACTCGAAAACTGAAAGTCGAATCCTTTCAAATTGAATCGAGCAAGTGACTCCTGATGGGCTATGCAACGTCAGAATCTCAGCGATTCATACAAATTTTCTCAATTTCATTACCCACAACTATATATCTATATTCATATTTTATTTGAAAACTCAAAATTGCGAAAAATCACACACGTATTTTTACCAATTGAACGAAGAAAAAAAATTCGCAATAACGCGCCTCCGTGATATCGTCATGGAATATAATCTGAAGAAAAAGTTCCCGCGATTTTGAACGAATATTGGGTGTGGTAGTAAAAGGTATATTTATATATATTGTGTATAGAGAGGGAGAAAGAAATTTTATTTCTAACGGCATTAAAAGAAGACGTGATTAAATTTTTTGGGACACCCCATGTAAGTCAGGGTGCCTCGATTTCTCGTCAATTTGAATTCAAAGTCGGCAGTGCACGTACCCAGAGCATCCCTTTCGTTTTTTTAATTACGCCCTCCGCCCTCCAAGCAATAAATATGGGAGTAGGGTTTTTGGGTTTTTAGGGGCTCCCAGCTACGACGAAATGGGTTAAGATCAAATTCAAAGCTGACGAAGGCTCTGGCTGATTACACTTTCGCGTTTTTTTAATTTTACTAAATTATTCCTTTAACCCAGAATCTGAAACACAGCTGAAACGGAAGAATTTTCACGCAAGGTGAAATTTCAGCTGAAGCGAACAAAGGAATGATGAAAAAAAGAAAACGAAAGGTACAACCTTGCTCTCGGAACAAGCCTTATATGATGAACATAATTAGAAAGGGGAGATAATTTGAATTTATATAGGAATCTCCTGAAAACGGAGGTATAATAATTGGACACATAAGAAAATTTTGAAGACGGTGAAAAAACAACGAACTTTTGGCGTGTTCCAAAAACCACGTTATTCGGACATTATATGATGGGCAGTAATCTTGAAAACGGGGGTAAACTCTCGGCGAGGATCTCTGCCGGGCTATTTATTTTTTCAGCGAGGACAATCTCCAAGAACTCGAGTTAATCAAGAAAAATAAGCAGTACTTTCGAGTTCCGGCGCTCGAACCCCCTACGGTAAGATGTAGATATACCTATATATATAATATACATATATACGCAACTATATACACACACAAAAGTGCGGAAAGACACGGCGCGGAAGGCAAAGGCAAAGTCAGTTTGAAAATAAAAGGAGGGGAAGAGTCTTATTAAGGAGAGATAATATTCCGTATAATAAGTTAGTACTTTGTGGTACGGCCACGGAGCGAGCAAAGAGGAAGAGGAAACGAAGAAGAAGGGCTGGTTGTGCCGTTGCTGCTGCAGGTTGGCGCGTTATCTTTTGCTGTATTGGTATTTACACTCGCCATGGGAATACCAGTATTAAGGTGGGACGCGGTCTACTCTAGTTACGTTTTCACAGACTACGGAGAAACAAACTGCTTTTGTACTTTCTATAAAATAGCCATTCGACCAACCTAGAGAAATAAGACGCCTCGATTCCTTGAAGATGAACAATGAAGAAAAAAATTAAAATTAATATAATACGGAGTATCGATAACACCCCGAACTAGCACGATGACGTTGCATTAAGCACGTCAACCATTTTGATGAAAATTACACGAAGCTATAGCTACCAGAAGGGTATGACCTTTAAACAATCGAAAAAAGTTTCTGTAGTTTTCAGTCCTCGATATAATCCCAGGAGCATTCCTGCAGAAAGAATGAAAAAAATTGATCAGCTGTAGAAGTATTCTTTCCTTCATCATCTTCATCGTGTCCAGGTAAACGATCAAAGACGTTTCCGTGTAAAAAAACGGTAAAGAAAATAAATCGGTAACACATTCTTACCTAAGATTGAGAGATAGAGAAAAAGAATAGAGTAAGCAGCCCGAGGCGACAAGGATGAGGAGCGCTAGTTGGTTGTTTGGGTCACGTTTGCGGATCAGATCCACTCGACCATGACGAGTGACACGAAGCGACGTCTCTTTAAGAGTACAAAGGTGGGTTTCGTTAGCCCGAGGGATGCCGAAGGCAGTATAGTCCCGGCACTCCTGCGAATCCTCGTTCTACAGGGATCGCGGATCGGAAAATAGGAACGTAAACAGTTGTGACATATGCCGGCTTATGTAAACAGGGATTAGCGACTCTCCGTATTATACGCGTCGTCTGCTCAACAAATGCTCCCAATACTCGCGGAACCGTTTACCAAAAACCAAAAAAAACCTAACAGCGATGAAAAAAAAAACAGAAAAAAAAATTCAGGTGACCAGGGGGAAAAGGGACGCACCAGGCCTTTGCGATACGCAAAAATCTAACCGCTCCCTTTTTCTATATACTTCCCTCTCTTTTTGAACGATCAACGACAGGACGCGCTGGGCGAATGGATGGGCGGATAAAATCGGACATTATTGTACAACGGCTTTGGACCTATACTGATATGATCGGCGTGTGCTTACCCATCTGGAATTAGAATACTTTTATTTTTTTTCCCCGTATACCGCAGTCGGCTTAATCTCTCGGCTTTTGCTTCGGCCTTATAATGGTACCTTTGGCTAGAATGATCGCCGAGTGACAGATTTGTACATGCCATATATAGCTGTGAATTTTACGTCTACAATTTCACGGAGCGCAGAACTATCAACAATAACGATAAAATATGTAACGGCGCAACCATCGTAGTGTGACTTTAATTTTAACCACCGGGTCGCGTCGTCATGTAGCCTGCGTTCTGCGTATAACAAGAGCCATATGATTATAATTTGTTCCGACCAGATTACTTTCTGGCACAACAGACTCCTATCTCTGGGAGGTCCGAAACGTCATTTCACATCATTGACTCGATGTTGTGCCGGTGCTTGATGATTTTCTCGGATCCTGAGCTCCGGGAATCTAGGCTTTATGTATTTTCATGTGAGCGTTATGAGAGCTCGGAGAAAACTACAGCGTGCGATGCCATCCGACTTTACACTGTAGCTTTTGATTCGAAGTAGATCTCAGAACTAACACTTCATATATTACACTATATTGTACCAGCTTTTATTTCGGTAGGAAAAAAAAGACGAACTGATTCCTTGGAATCCTTGAGTATCCGACCAGACCATCATGCACCTGGGAAACAAGCAACCACTAGCTACTACGGGTAGTTAAGCGAAGTCATCGTTCTTCCAAATTCACCACCCAAAGAGGTCCTCCTCATCGAAAATTAATATGAACCATGCTTCATCCAATTTTTGTTCTTGGTTTCTTTTGTTTTCTTATGAATTTATTCAATTATTTTTTTTCTTTTTTTGTATTCTTATTCTTCTTGTTGGACGAGACTCAAGGACGTCGGAGAATTCTCCCTGTCTAGGGGAGAAAAGTGGAGGTGCTGCATGCATTACGAAGCAAATTTCATTATATCCTCGCTACTTCTACTAAAGGGTGGCCTAAAAAAACAACCGAACCATTCTCATAGGTGAATAGAAGCTGAATGCGTTAACGAATTTTGGCAAATTTTTATTTCTGTGAAAACTAGAAGAATCAAGACCGCTCTTAGGATTTGAGAATTCGAAGCTGCATTTGCATCGGTTAATAAAAAACAGAAATAGCTTTTCAAGAAATAAGAAAAAAACGCTGACAGTTGAGATGACCTGGTTAGTTTTTTTGAGTCACCCTGTACATGTAAGATATAGAACATTTTCGATGTGATTATCATCAGAGTCCTGTTTGCCGGTAGGATCGCATCCTTATTGGTAGCATCTGATCTACGGCGGTAACTATACTTTAAAATCTCAGTAGGAGGTCTCGTTTGGTCTATGGCGCGAAGAGTCTTGGTAAACTTTGTTACGCGTATACCTAAGGTGCTATATTCAAGGGCCCGGTTGCGACACCTTATAGATATACCCATGGACTATGTATGTACGTAGTAAAAGTTGCAGGTAGCCGATCCGTCACGACTCCTGATTCTCCAACGGGAGATGATTGTCCTAAAACATTTATGCCCGTTCCTCCGACACGCCGAATTCAAAACCCCCGTGAATAATCTGGGCGCGGACATTGTTCAGAAGGGAGATAAACGAGTCGCCAACAAATGAAAAAAAAAATATTATGAAATAAAGAAGAATAATGGAACGGGACAGCATTGAACCAAAGCGAGAGAGTTCTGATCGCATTCAAAATACTCGACCATGGCCGACGAGTTTACACCTTGGAATTAGGTACAACCCAAGGAGGAAGCAGACAGCTGGGATGAATTCGATGCGATGGAAACTTTTCGCTTTTCTTCTCCTAATTCCCTTATTTGATAAAATTTTTCATATTGTTATCGGGATCATTGTAATCGCGGTGTCACGTGGTCGAGTTGTTTCCGATAGCGAGAAACTTACTTGTACGTGTACGTTCGTTTGCGAAGTGTACGTTTTACGTGAGAAGCGAATGAAATTTAATCGTACGTGGAATAAATTCGTGGCATGGTAGCTGGTATAAACTATTCAACGAACCGTTGGAAGTATCCGGCGGAAACTAATTCCGGGAGTTGGGAAAATTAAATGACTGGTTCGAAATGAGTATGAGGTTTTGGAGGGCGGTGGTTATTTGGTGTTCGTGTTCCAGTATCAAATGTTCTATGCCTACGCAATCTGTAAGCTAAATTCCGGAATATCTGTACAGATATATTAAAACAACGATCGGTTGGCCGGCTGGCTAATGCGGTTTAACGAGTGGTCAAATGTAATTTGTGTACGTCTATATCTGTCTATTGATTAAACGTCGATGTCCTTTCCGCGATTTAGAGATAATAACAATAACAGTAACAACAACTGCAATATAAGCCATGTTTTGTTATTCTGAGGCCAACATTAATCTATTTCATTTAACTAATCCTAATGGATTACCAACACACACAACAACACCGGGCTGGAATTCGCACATCAATTAATTATGCAATAAGGGTAGGAAGTTAATTTCTTGATACGTTAAACATACCAGAGATCCAATTACAGTCGAAATTAGGAAATTATTCAGAGTTAATTTTCTCGCATATTCTGACGTACTTCGAGCTCAGAAATTCAAATCTGCTGATTGAATTAATCTTTCTGGTAAAATAATCGAGTTGTCGCCATTTCTTCGCTTTTCTGAACGAAAAAATTAAGACATCTCAAGTGGTTTTAGTCGCAGCCTAATTTAGCTCACGGCTTCGTGTTTCTAAGATCAAATTACATAAAAGTACATCAAAACACTGCGGCCGAAAAAATTTTGATTTTTGCCCCAAAAATCGCGAAAATCTAAAAGAGTATACCTTTAATTTTTTTTCGATCTCGGGGTCAAAAATCGAATTGTTTTTTTGCGGTATTATAAGATATTCTTATGGATTTTGATCTCAGGAACTTGAATCTGTTAACCAAATTGATCTATTTATCGAAATGATCGAGTTATCAGCAACTTTTCCCATAGCCCGCGATACAATCTATGTTCGTCATCGTTAAAAATTCTAATATCCATATAACCCGCGTGCTGTATATTTTGGGGCGAGGCGCGTGCCCTCGTTATGTATGTAATATACACCTATAGGGTGTTAAACCCGCGCATCAATGTAAAGGCTATAGGTCAGCCCTTGTTTTAGCATATTTGAATATTGATAGATGCTCTTGTTTGTACATGCACATTATATACAGACAAAATACAAGTATATACGAGTATGTATCCACGACCCCCGGGTCACTCGAGGTCACCGACGGTGTAGTGTCAGAAATCAATCTTTCGAGGCAAACTTCGATGCTAAATAAGTTGGATTCCCATCTTGCATCACCAGTTTCTGCATAGTGGAAAACCACATTTTCCCGGGGGATAGTCTGACTGTAGTTACGAGACACACAGGTATAATACACGTATAGGGATATCATAAACACACGCAAAACTTATTCCAGATTCGTCGCGACGATCCGATTATACACGTATAGTTAGTACGGTATCCTATGATTACAATAATTGATTCGATCAGCATTATCATCATTATCGGTAATCGATGGTTTAAATTCGCATTCAATATCTCACGAAATTCGACTCATTCTACGAGAAGAAATTGATAGCTCCTTTAGATTGATTCGACCAATGGAATGGAGACACACAAAAAATGGTGGTGTCACTGTATCGTCGCCGGGTATTTTATCGTTTTGACTGAAATTTTACCACATTGCTTTTTTTTCTTTGTCTTGTACAAATTTCACAGAATTGATAACGAGACAGGGAAGCATAGCCGAACTACGTAATTAAACTAGAATAAAGGATTCTATGATGTGCCTTTGAATTTTTAATAGTACACGCCTATGTATTACATGGATATGTATGTACACAGTATATATGTATTCTACTACAGCTACGGGAGTGAAGCAAACGACGGGAAAAGAGTATAATAATGGGTCTAGTGTTACCCGGTGAGCGGCTCGTTCTCGTATCCATATTGTGTAGTCGAGTAAAATTCACAGAGTTTTCATCATGTTATAGATTAGAGATCGATACTTTTCGCGACACAATAGAAGAATATGCAGGCGTGTGCCGTTGGCTGCTGCCGTTGCATTTTGCACCCCTGCAGATAATACGTGTTATACCTATACAAATTCCAATGAGACATTTTTCCCCTACTTTCAAGGCGAAATACTTACAAGCCCTTACGTACCGTGTGGGTTATAAAATAGAGTCAATTTTTCTGTCGCTTTGAAATATTTTAACGAAGGTGTTTACGGTGAACACCCGGTAGATACAATATACGTGGAACTCACCATGAGGTAGCTGCTGCCCCTCCCACTTTCATATAGGATCTATTCTATTATACCTCAACACAATCGCTAAATTATTACAATTACTGCTTTATAGCTCTTGCAATGGGTGTATATTTCGGTAGATAAACGGCAGCTGTTGAGTCAGCTGACAAATTTTGGCAATTTCGTTATAACCAGATGATAATTACGCTGGGTTAGAAAGTGTAGAAAAAAGTAGAAAATTTTTTCGATTCGTATGATTAACGGGATGTTGGTACCCAATTCTGGAGCATAAAATGAGGCCACTTCGGTCCGAGCCAGACGTTTGAATATCATGATTTTCGGAATTCATACGTCATTATATTTTCATGAATAGATTTCAAATAAAAGTTCGTGGAAATATTTGTAGAAAGCTTCAATAATCATGTAGGGAATCGGATAGCGACGTATGGATATCCTCCAGCTTCATTATGGGGTACAGGGAAAGGAAAAAATGTTGAAAAATTTTTACTGTCAGACATAAATTTACCTAGTGGCATGCGATCATGAGCGTCCAATTTTCTTCACGCGTTTAGCGATGTGAAATGCGCGCTGCTTGTTTCGCTGCGTTTAGGCACGCGTATTGTAGCGTGGAACTTGTATCGATAATCGTTGGTGCTTCCGGGTCGAAGGGCGTTGGCATGAAGAGACTACAGCAAGGGGTTAATTGTCTGGCGGGCAATAGGTTGGCGTCACGTGCACAGAGGCACCTGGGTATTGTTTTACCCACAAGGTGAGTGCAATTGAAAGCAAAATAAAAAAAGAGAAAAATAAAGGACTACAGAATCAGAGCAGTGCGGAATAGAATGGAATAGAATAGAATAGAATAGAATAGAATGGAATAGAATATAGGGCTGCAAAATAGCGGGAGAGTAAAGGCAGCAAGGGCAATACACCGTAGGCGACGGAAACGAAGTTATACCTAACGCGAATGTGGTGGAAGGTTTAGAGTAGAGGGGTCGTGTCAGGTAAGGTTATTTATCACGTTCGTACCCCTCTGTCTCCGTAAAAGGAGAACTAAACCAACCGACAAACCATACTGGCGAAACTACATGTGGGGGATGAGTGGGTATAGTTGGTTGTGTGCCTCTTGGCGGAAGTCATCTACGTGGTGTAAATTATAATATTCGCTTACGTCTTCGGAGAATTCGTAGGAGACTCGAGGACGCGGTTGCGGGGACGGCGCTAGACTTCTGAAAGAGAGAGAAAGATGGATAGATGGATGGAGTGCGAGAGGGAAAAGAGGAAAGGGGAAAGGCGAAAATGGGGAGGAAAAAGGAAAGGCATCGTCCTGCGGGGAGGCGGACGAGATGACGGCTACGTTCAGGGGTAGGGGCCTTCAAGCTTTACGACGGTCAAGCATTTTCTAATTAAGTTGGCCCTTCTGCGTAAAACGTTACTGCGTCACTCGCTTTGCAAAGCTTCGCACTTTAGAGAGCAGGACCTCCCGCTTAGCAAACCACGCGACCCCGCCGTGCGCCATGCCATGCGATGCCACTCTCAAACCGTATTTTAAGCCCTCGAGTCACTCAAACCACTTCGTTAGTTTACTCGACCGCTTGTACGAACTTATCCAGTTTAAGTGCCACAGATTCTAGACACACTATTTTGTTATGCCTTGTAATACATTAATCATACACGCGCTTGTTGTACCACCGAATAACGAGTAATGATAATCGTAAGGGGGTGAGAATCAGATGTAAAGTGACAAAGAGGCGTGCCCGATTTAATTCCTTCATTCATAATTGGGTCATTCTTTTGAAACCCTTTTGTTCGATTTCGTATCGTAAAGAATCTCAGTCTTTTAATGAAATCATATATATTTCCAAATAATCGTCGCAGTACCCATACAAGAATCGTGAGGTATACAGAAAAATAAATTTGGGTTATTATACATATTATTGGATACATGGCATGTGGAGAAAACTGAAGGGAGGCGAGATTTGGCGAAAGATCTTCAGATTTGAGAATCTGAAAATCTGAAAAGGTGAGGCGATCTATAATCGCATTAAAAAGTGACGTACCGTCAACGCACCTTTTCTCCACATCATATATTCAGACACTTTATGAATATGGTTTAATCCCCAATGCGAATATTGAGAAAACGCTTTTCTAGAGGTCATTCCATATTTGCAATCCTGCAGTAAATACAAATGTGACTATTGATATTTTTCGGGGGAAAAAGTAAAATGAGAAAGAGAGGGGAAAAAAGGAGATATTTACTGCTCAAAACTCACCCCATCGACAACAATGCACTTTCCTAAACGTTCGTCTTTCACCGGTAAATTTGAACTTCCATTCAACCAACTGCATGATGGATTAGCTACCCCCCACACCATCCGTTTGTCAGTTCGTCCATCGCCTCTCTCTTCGATTTTGAATAATTTTCAGTTGTAAAACGTTGATGGAACGCTTAAAGATTCTATTGTCAGAAAATATGACGGCTCGGTAGACGCGTCCTTCAATCCTTGGGGCTGCCACACCTCCTGCTAATCGCTACACTCCCTTATTCTTCACCAAAAGACTGTCATAATTCAATCGCTTCTTTTACAACTCTTACTCCTCTTATCCGATCTTTTATTATTATTATTTTGTTTTTTAGAAATGGCAAATGGAAAACCGGGCATTCGGTTACATACGATTCTCAAATATAGTTATATGCCTAGTCGGGTGCAGCCAACGTTCTTAAATAATTCAGTAGTCGTGCGGTGTGTGAAACTTTTCTGTTTGTATATTGGTGCAGAGCGAGGGGAGAAGTTGGGGAGAAAAGTCGTCTCCTTTGGGAGTTGGAGTTCTCTATATTCCACTATGGGAAATGGAGCGTGCCTGACAATATGGAAAATAAGGAAAACTATTACCTATGTACTATACCGGGAGCTTTCGAAACTGCGGGGAAA
Organism: Athalia circularis; assembly: GCA_963978495.1. Classification (NCBI taxonomy): domain Eukaryota; kingdom Metazoa; phylum Arthropoda; class Insecta; order Hymenoptera; family Athaliidae; genus Athalia; species Athalia circularis. Next base: position 22,700,718 of record OZ021699.1, read on the forward strand.
TACGGTGAAGCCGCTGAGGAGATATAACTGATGGAAAAAGTGCGAGAGAGGAATGGGAGTTTAGCGATGAAAATAATAGAAAAAAAAAAGAAAAAGTCGACAAAAAGGGGCGAGAAGGAAAGAGGAAAGGTTTCTCAATTGCTGCAGTGCTGCGCACTCCGAAGGAATGAGAGCTGAAATGCTTCTTCTTCGTGATCGTTCGTTTGGAAATCACCTACAGTTTATACCAGTTTTGAAAGTACTGCGTCGACACCTTGTATAGGTTATATTCGCTGTCCGTGAAACCCGTTCACGTGTGTTCTATGTATATATTTATATACGTATGCACGTACCTACAGTGAGACTCGAATTCCGCCTGCCCTTTCCCGCCTCCGTTACGGGTGCGGAAATCTCCCCCGCCATCGTCCACCTTAAATCGCTGTAGCCACCCCGGACAGACGTTGAAAGGAGTCTCTTTATATTCACGAATCAATCCCCCAACATCTCCGATACTTGGAATTGGAGGGTGCGCGGCAAACTTAACTGTTGCTTCTCCAAACGAGCGCACCGGAGGGCCACAATTTCCCCATCCCCAAAAGCGTCGCGACGCTGCTTTTTCTTCGCTCTCAACGCCCGCACATCGCGTACCCAACCGATTTCATCACAGTTCAAAAAGAGGGAAAAATTCACCCTCGTGCACCTCTTTTACACCTATCTACTTTTCTATGCCGTAAATACATACCTATATAAATACCCATACATCTACCGACTTCGTCATGTCGCCGGGATTCTTGTTCTTTTCAATTTTATCAGAAAAAAACCTTCTCTCCTCGTTTCAACTTTCCTTCATTTATTCGGGCAGACACTTTTGGGTTAAGTGTTTGATTTCACTCGTACTTTAAATTCTACCTAACGGGTCCTACACACGTTATTTATTTAACCCAAGTTTACCACCACCTTACTTTTACTACATAACAAGATTACGAGCGGGTCGTATACTGAAATCTACCGAATTAGCTTCAACGACTTCAGGACCTCCGAGTGGATGAAACACCAAAATTAAATATTTCGAAAAATTCCTTACATGATCATTGAACCAACGATCTAGTTATCTCGTGCGTTACTTATAAATAATTAAGAAAATTTTTCTTTTTTTTGTTCGAATTTTTTTTCTGGAAGAAACACGATATTATCAGTATTGCTGCAAGTTAGCTACTTTCCTATACCCTGCGCATAAAATCCGCAGAGCTAATAGCCGACAAGCTGAAACCCAAACGCGGGACGAGGCGTTGAGTAAACATGACGATAAACCACCGCGAACGGTAATGCCCATAATCCAGGGGTCGGTGGAGCTATTGTTACCACTTTAGGGATCGACATAACTTGGTTCTGCCTGGTAGGCGATGAGTTCGGAGCCCATTGCTCGTAGGTTTGTCTATCCGTTCATCAAAATAACCCACGTGAACCTAAACCTGAAGCGAAACCTAAGCCTAAATCCGCAAATCCCACATATTGGTATAACATTTTCTGATCGAAATAACACGATACAGTTCCACCCATCGATTTTCACACGCCGATATGTTTATTACTCATACCCCCCCTAAATGACGCTCTGTATTTCCTACATCATAGGATTATTATTTAGCGACACTATTTAACCGAGCGATCATTAACAATTTGTGGTTATTTGGCGGCAAATTCACTTAAAATCACCTGTTAAAGCTTTCCGGAAAACTCTTCGGATGATATATTTTCCCATCACAGCGATTATCGGTAAGCGATTAGTTGTATAATTCCATGAAAAAATTCTTGAGAAACAAATAAGATTTAATTTTTCATGAGGGATAAAATTTCTTCCCTTCGACGCGAATCTTTCCCCCTCCCCACATCCTCTCCCTTCACTCCTCGGGCATCTGCAGGGCAAATGAAACCCACGAAAGTTTTTAATTTCATAAAATGCAAATTAGCAACGCTTACGTAATTAATTCTACGGGCGCATATTACGGGCGCATACATTTTCACGGGGGTATAGAACCGACTTAGTCGACGTCGTGGTGCAGGACCTCAGCTTCCTTCTGCTCGTGGGTGTGCTGCAGTAATTCTCATGTAAACTTTCCTGTTCATGAAATTTTTATCATGCCATCTCCGCTCTCTGCATCGTAAAATTGAAATTTGAGTGCTGAAAAATTTCTCACCTATATTTTCGAAAGTAGTGGAACGACACGCTTGTGGCACACACACGAAAAATGCATTCGCGAATGAAATAATACCATTCTTAGGTCAATATTAATTTTTCTTCTACAATTTATACAGGCTCAATTTCAGCGATGAAAAATATACGGATAATATTTTTTTTGCAAAAATGGTTTTAGTTTGGATTGATATTTTTATTGTGCTTAGAAAGGAACAATGACCGGCGTATATTTATTTGCAATCGCATGATATTCTAATGAAATAGAAATAGTGGGACGCGGCTGCAGGCGCTGCGATTTTTCTTCTATATTTTTCTCCGGCACTCTGCACATTGCAGGTTACAAAATGTGCACACGTAATATTTTTACCAACGAACAAAACGCACTTACGTGTCAAATATATACATATATACGTGGATGTACGAATATACCATACGTGTCTAGTCGAATACCCGGAAAAGCCGCGTTTTATTGCTGCTGGCTGCTGTGTGACTGGTCCAGTTTTTATTATTCGAGCAAATGCGCCATATGCCAGGTTTCTGCAGTCACGAAACGAGAAAAAGGGGTTTCAACACCCCTTCCCGGGGCGTATGGGTCGTCCAGAATTTGCTAGAAAAAGAAGAAAATGGTATTAGAAAAGAGATAGGCGCGGTGCAGAAGACGACACCGTTGTACGCCGCCGCCAGTCCGTAACACCTGTCGTATATTATTTCATAAATTTACGACATTGCGTAAATTGTATAAATTGCCCGGGTTATAACCAGAAGCTTTTTCAACTATATAGGTAGATATTACGACACGCGCCATTTGACTTTTTGTATCGCACGGCGCTATGCAGTTGCAGTTGTATAAAATATATGACGAGGAAATCTCGTCGGTGCCGCGCACCGCTGCACTGACGAAAATATAATATTTCATATTCTTCATGCGTGGTACTCTACGAAATATATATATATATAGATGCATACATAGAGAGTAAAATATAGATATAGAAAGTCGCCATATTGTAACAAGGGGTGGTAAGCATGTGAGGCCAACTCGTGCAGCAGCAATAGCAGCAGCTTTTCTACTACTGCGTGCAGTAAAATCCAGACCAGAATGCTGCAGACGGCTTTGAAAACTGTACTTTATTGCCTCCTACCTAACTGAAACACGAAAAAGAAAGGGAGGAGGTTGTCGTACTGAAAATTATTTCTAAAAAATATGTTCAGCGTCTAACAACGATTCAAATAGTGAAATAAGGGTCTCAAAAATGTTCGAGAGATTGTTCATTCTCTACACAATAGTATGGCCGAAATAATAGATCAACTCTTTTTTTTTACCCTTATCTAGTTTTTGAGCGTCTGAATTTTTTCCAAAGTTTGCAAAAAAAAATAAAAAGAAACTCGAAAAATTTCTTGATGGTACTTTGGAACACAAGATACGTTAGCCAGATCCGTGATCGGAGTTTGCTAAGCTATATTCTTTTCTTGGGGTCGTGTCGGCGAGGAATTTTGTATGTAGAGCTAGAAATGCGAACCCAGAAACGACCAAAGGTTGGTATATGGGGTCGGTTGGGGTCGCGGTAACACCTTGCAGTGATGCCTCCGATACACCATAAATTATTATATTCATATTATATAGCGTCCCAGCATCGTCGTCGCTCCCCTCGTAGGTATATACTATGTTTTGTTTTTACTTTCAGATTTACTACCAGTGATTCTCAAAGTTAACGTAAAACTGCCTACGAAATACGTCTACATAACTCAAACTTTCCATCTTCATTGAAAAAATAAATAAAAATCATATATAATAAATTAACGAGCTCTAATCACTCAATTTCAATTTATATAGCTTCTCGAGTAAGACGCATCTCGACACGAAATCCCCCTAATTTGTGTACGTGTTTCTAGATTATTTGTTTTCATTTTTTTCAGTCTTTTTTTCTACCGGAATTTTCTACTGCTTTACAATCTTTTTTTTCTTCCTGCGTTTTGTCGATTAAATTATGGTCCTCGGTTTTACGAGCGACATTCACGACGATATTGTTACTATCCAGTGTTGGATACGTGCGTATGTGTGTATTTATGTGTACAACGTTACATGGGATGTAGAGTCGTTTTCTGTTTCTGTTTCTGTTTCCGTTTCTGCTACCATACAGAACACGCAGTACTACTGCAGTTGCATCCGTCGAAATTCGTTTTCCGAGTTGCAACAGACGCCGCAGTGAACTTTGATGTTTTTATCGTCAGCTACTTTTACGTTTACAGATAAAAAAAATTACATCGTTGCAGGCTTGTACCGCACCAAGTGCAATGGGTGCATTTTTTGCGGTTGTAGAGAACGTAAAAGTGTATCAGAATTTTGCTTTTTATCTGCGCGTTCCTGCGTAGGATTTAATCTAAAGAAGCTGACTTGAGAATATGTTTGAGATATATTACTCAAAAAGCAACCACTTCCAGAATATCACAAGCGTCCTCAAAATATTTCTTCTTCGTTTTCCAGGCGTTGCTGTCAGCTGAGAAAATTAGCAAGCCAAAAAAAAAATGGCAAGGGTCAGAACCTGGTCGGGTTAACATGGGATGTCCCGTATAGAAAAGCTTCTGGTAGAAATAGGAAGGTTTGGGTTAAATACACGGGCGTCGAGACATCAGTTTGGACACCGGACTCTGTAGTGTAAGTCGTAAGAGCTAGAATGGAGTCGAGCATCGCGCGCGTAGCGCTATAAGGATCGTCTGCAGGAGTTGGGACGGAGGGTGATTCGGGTATATCGCAGATGTGACTGCCGTCCTTTCGCCTCCTTACTTCCTTTCCACTCCTACCCCCTCCACGTGTCCCTCTTCTCTTTTTTTTTCGTTTTATTTTTCATCTTCCTCGCGACGTTTTCCCAGCCCTCTCATCTCGCTAGAAAAGAGATAGGAGAGCGTGTGTATCCCAACCCCCGTCATCTCGACATCAATGCCCAGGGATGTTCTCCCTCTTCCGTGCGTCGCGACGCCCTTCTGACGTTACAACACTCTGATATTATGAACGGAAGAATCTTTCTTCCGTGCGGCCAGTTTTCTTCCTTCGCCTGCGGTACTTTAGCCAATATTCTCGGTAGCTGTAAGAGTTTTCGTCGCAAGACCGCCTCTCTATAACCCAACGTTCTTCAACTTATACTTCTATATTCTCGCTCAGACCCACATTCACCATTCGCTTTACTTCACACAAAACTTGAATTTTTTTCAAATATTCGGTCATTGAATTACTCGCAACTCGTTCTCTTTTTTCTATCTCTTCTTTTTCCGAATCAAAAAAAAAAGAAAAATGTATATAATGGACATGTAGGGGATGACGTTTTATCGACAGGGCAGAAATATCCATGAATTTCGGTGTACCTGTTTTAGCTAGAGTGTAAGGGTGATTTTATACCAAAACCGTAGTTTTATCCTGAGAGTGTTGTGTGGTATAAGTACTGTAGAGTCATGGAGAAACCTCGCTACTTGGATTTCACTGACACTTGGGTTAAAACCATGGCATGGTAGGGTCTGAAGGTAACGGTGGAAACTTATTATTCACACCCCTTATATACCCCTCGGTTATGGGCAATATTGCGAGCGGAAAATGTGCTGCCATGGGCTGAAAAGAAAAAAGGAAAAATGAGCGAGAATGTCATAGCCATTTTCGCAAAAAATTTATCTTCCCAAAAAATCGTGGCATTCGCTTTTTATACCGATCTTTTCACGTTTGCCTCATTTATGCTATACGCGGTATTTTTAAAAGTTAGCGTAATTTTGAGTAGGAATAATAATTTGAAGAGACATTCTGCAATTTTTTTTGTAAAAAAGTAACTTCCAAAGTCCTTGAGCGATTACTGAATACAGTTTTGGTTCGATAGAAAGATTCCTATTTTGCGAATAATCAGATATTCATTCTTGGGAAATGAGGTTTGAAATTGAAGAATATAGAGTTCGAAATATCGTGATCCTAATGAGGATGGCTGTTAATTTCCGTGCAACATTTCGTACGATAGATATAAATCAGAACAACATCGAGTGATGTCGGTATCATTATCTTCAGCTACTTCCTGACATTCGCCTAATCTGCAGATTATACACTACCCTTTGACGCTGAAGGATATAAAGGATGTAAAGGATATCTCTATAGACTTTCTTCTAGAAGGGTTGCGTAACATACACCGCTATTCTATGCATTCAACGAAAAGGGGAAATCAACCCTTCATACTATGTATGTATAGGTGGAGAAATCCTGCCGACTCTAAACCCTATATATACGAAGCCTTTTCAGATCTGATTAGTGTACTATATGGAAACTATTGAGTAGGATTTTGCGAAACGGAGAACTAAATTCAACAGCTTTACATTTTCTACTTAATTTTTTCTCGTCGGTCACTTTTCACCAGAATTGGGTATTTCGGTGTGACGATTATTTCGGTAAAAAGTCGGGTGCCTAGACAGCGTATCATAGCTATACACATAATGGCGAGACGTTATCTTGAGAAATGAGAAGCCATTCTACGATGATAGGCAAGTCTCACCTTGAGCTCATCCGAGTTTGGTGCTGGTCCTGCCGGCTTACCCTTTGGGTTGTATAAGAGAAGCTGGATGACTAGAAGAGCTGTTTGTGTGGAGGAACCTCACGGATTCCCTTTCTCACCACCATGGTCGTATATACCGGCATACTTTGCATACTTAACTGTGCTGTTCAGCCCCTTCGTTTCTCTCTCTTCTTTTTTCCGTAGGGAAGAAGAGAAAGCGGGCAATCGTTTACGGGGACAAGGATAGGCGCCGTGCGTCACGGTAACTAGAGATCCTAGATATAATGTACTAAAACCATCCCGAATTGGACGAGCTCATTAAGAACTTTTAGGAGCAACTCATTCCTTGGCACCGCGCATGAGATATTTACATGGAAATAAAGCATAGGAAAAAAAAACTGGAAAAACTTGCGAGGGTTTTCGATAGACCGTGATGTACATATGATTGGTAAGCAGCGATTAAGTCTGTCGTGGATCCTTAGCGCACTGTGTGAAGAAAAGTAAAGGGAAAAATATACAGGCGGACGCATGGAAAACACGAGCTCGTTAGGGTAAAAGGGGTGATTTGTTTTTCGGGCATATAGGCTGATGGGTACCTAAAACACAAACCACAAAACGCGACGCGCTCCGGTGATCTAACGCTAGATAAATAAATGCCTGCAACTCGAAGGTTCGAGAAAATTTCTTTTTCTCTCCTCTCTCTTTTTCTCTCTGTCTTGTACTTGTTCGACCTTTTTTTATTTTGTATCTTGGAATACCGCGTTGAGATATCTATGCTTTTAGTGTTTATTTTTAGTGAAAACATTGCAGTGCTCGATCTGTCAACCAGACCGTGATTATCCTGTAACCGTATATTCCCTGAATATCACTCGCTTTCTTTCTCTGTTTACTTTCGCCCTCGATATCCTTGGGGAACATTCTTCAATATTCTTACCAGAAAAATGTGAAGTGCGGGATAACGTTCAAGGTATTTATAAATATCTGGAACAGAGTACAAAGAAACGTTGCTGGAAATGGATTCAACGAAGGAACAAGAAACACGCGCCAGTCCAGCCCACGTTTTAAGATATTGGTGTGAATTCGGCTGCTGCTACAAAGCTTGCGTTATTTTTTACTTATCGAGATTCAAAAAAAAAAAAAGTAGGATAAAGGGAATTCGAAATATCACTCGAGACTTCTTACGACATGACATTCACACTTATTGTTAGTACTCCTCATCTTCATTACCTGGTCGGTGGATATTGAGGTTCTCGTCATCGCTAGCGTTCGCAACATCTGCTGGATTCTGCATCCTTTACAGCGTGTGAAGGAAGATGAAGATCTCTCTCTTTGGAGAGCCAAGCGTGGATTGTTGTGAGGAGACGCGCTCACCGTAAGGACGGCGTTTTTATTAAACCTCCAGATTATAACGTCACCGTCATCCCCTGACAATTTATTGACGTTCACCGAAACGTGGGCGTTCCAAAAGCCATTTATATACCCAAACCGTATAGAAGCAGCAGCCTCGCGAAATCTATTATTTCGCTTTCTTCTGATCCTCGTAGCCGAACCGAATACCTTCGATGGTATTTTCCACCTATGACTTCGAAAGTTTTTCAAGATCTACATTTCTACTCTGCATAAAATCTCTGTGTGCAGCAGCATCCGTTCAACACGTGGTTGGACCATGGAAACCGGATCTCTTTCGGTCGCAGAGATCCCTGCAGAGACGTAGGGGGTTTAGTTCTGTTTTAAAATATCTTTAGGGAGCAGGTGGTAACCACCGGCAGAAGATTACGACGAAGGTCATCCTCCAGGAAGCCGTTCTTCCTATACAAAAACGAAACTTATGTATCTGCTTGCATTTATATCATGCCCAGCATTCTATGACATTTTCATCCCTCTCCTATGCCCACAAAGTGACTTCCTGAAGAACATGTGGTCTCCCGGAATAACAACCACCTAACCCATAGATATATGACGACTGAAACTAAGGGAAACGTACAGGGTCTTCCAAAAACCCCGGGGGATTCGGGAAAACGTCACTTCATCTTAGGGGGAGACTCGCGCGCAATTCAGGAAGTAAAACAAAAATGACAAGAAAAATTGACACAAAAAATGATGAGAAAAAACCAGTTCTGATGTACCTTTTTTTTTTCTATGCTTTTTCCCAGCTACACAAGCGCAATTACGGACACGCGGAATTGGAGGTTCTGGTTCTTCCTTGGTAAGATGTGAAAATTTGTAATTATATTATTTCGGTTGTTGAAACACTAGATGTACTATTTTCGTTGTTTAATTTACTCTGTAGCGCGAAGTGAATGTGTCACTGCAAAGAAATAGAAGAAGATAGTCGAATCAACCGAAGTTATCGTAGTTTCTAACGAATTCGCCATTATTTATCTTCGTAACTTCAACAGACGGTACCGGTACATTGTTTTTGACTTTGTGCTCTGTGTATCTTGCAACAAAGACAACCGGTAGTCTGTTTTATTTATTTATCAATTTTATAACTTTTCGCTTTTGTTTGCCACGATAATACTTTCATGTTTTTTGGGTTTTCCGCTTCAGCAACGGCTAAAGATTGTCGGGATGGAAGAATATTTTCGATGCGAGACTGTTAGCGATATTCGTTTCTTGAGATATTTTTGCCGCCTCCTTTTCTTTTTTGTGTAGGTACGCGTCACTCTCTGTTTCCATTTCTCAATCTTGCACGTCCGTTCCGTCAAGGATATCAGCCGTTGGAGTAACAAAACGGGGGGATATATATTTATTTGGAATTCAGTGAGCTGACGGTGAACTTGGTGTGAGTCCTGGTGATTACTCCTGAGGGATTTATCCGTCAAAGGTGGTTTTTTATTTTTTCTTTCATGCGGTACGCATCTTTTTCTGTTAGTATGACTATACGTTGTACAATATTTGCAAGAAATGATGTAAAGAAGGAGAAAGAAAAAAAAAAAGAAAGACAGAAGCAGCTCGGGTTTTGATAATATCAAATTCCTTTGATAATTCGGTACGGAATTGAGGAAAGAGCTTCTTCTTTTTTTCCCCTACTTTGGCCTTACTTTTCCTCATTTGTTCGGAGCATATAATACTTCGCATCGATAAACCCGGAAGGACTTTATGCCACGAGTATAATAAAAGTTATTGAAAAATTCTTACCGGAAAATTCAAGCCCACGCATTCACTTTACATACCCATCAATGCGAATAGCTGCTATTTCGGTTCTTCGATAATAATTTAGCGACTAAAAAAAAATATCCGGACGAGCAAATTTTTTTTTTTTTTCGTTTCTCTCTGCAAACGGTCTTCGTGCAGTTTCGAGTAATTTAAATGCATGGGTGTAATACGAATCGACAGGACGTGCAAAAAAAACAAAAAACAACTGAATAAACCGGGGTAGGCTGCGCATTTAAACGCATTAATTATATTTTACCACCCCGCTAAAATTTATTTTGAAGGAAAAACGAATGAAAAAAATTGATCATAAAAACGGGTTAATAGCCGGGTTATAATACTCCTATACACATCGTGATTTATTGTCATATACGCTTTGTTCTTTTTTCATGTATTGCGTTCGGTACATAACAAAATGCCTATAAAATTGGGAAATTAATCGCTTTAGGCTAAAATATCCGAGCACCATCAGATACTGTTGTACGTATACGTCACCGCAAAATATTTTAGATGCAGCTCTTTGGCGACCATTCATTGAAATTCTGTTCACATTCATTATAACGTTCTTGTCAATGTTTATGATTAGCGATGAGAGCCTTAGATCTGTAATCGACTCCAATTACGTCTAAAGGGTTTTCATACGAGATAGACGCCCTTCAGATGGGCCTTTGTCTAGTGTAGCTACAGTCCTAAGATATTGTTGATTTTGCGAGGCAGTCTGATTAGATCCGAGCTGTAGAGATCGTCTCTGAAGTGATTTGTATGTGAAATTTCAAACGGACTCGTTGATTAGATAATTGTTTCCTTTGGTATTTTTTGTTTTTTTTTTGTTTTCAACTTTCAATTAAAGTCGACTGCACTCAACTTCCTACTTCTGTAGAACATACATTCAGAGTTGTTCAGTGTTGTGTGAGTGTTTCTTTTCTTCTTCATATTTCGAATATTTACGGTGTTTTTAGCCCCACTGATAATTAATTTTTTAAGTAGAATAATAAAATCCGATTAGAGTGAATCGTACAGAAAATATATATCTTTTCGCGAGTTGTAAAATCACCCTTTCATCTGAAAATCCCAGGAGCTATTAGAATTCCCTCGTGTCCCTCTTAAATCTGCGACAAAGATTTCAAGCCCTGGTCGCTGCCTCCAGGTCTGGTAATTTATTGGGCAGTCAACTGGGATGAAATTCTAGGCGCACTAAAAGAGAGGAACGAAGAAAGAACAAGTTGGAGGAAGAAGAAAGGGAGATGAAAAAAAAAATAAAAAGTTAAGTATGAGGCAGCAAAAAGAATAAGAGAAAGAAATTGAAAAAAAAGTAGGAGAGAACGAGAGAAGAACACGAGACCTCTCCAGGAAATGCTAATAGCCGTTAAGTTCTTGGCTAAGCTGGTAAACACGTGAAAAGGATCATCGCATCGCGAGCAGGAAAACGAAAAGATTTTTGGATGCCACGTGCGACCATGCGCGTCCTTGGGTAGTCGGGCGTGACCACGTGGTTAAACGTGCTTCAAGGTTTTGTGACTCTATGATTTCAGATACTTCGCCAACAAAAGAAACCCGATTCTTCGCCCGTATTATTTGTGTATAGCAAACTCATTTGACTCGAGGCACATTTTTATACACGATATGATGGATTTACGGGACGAAAAATTATCCTCCCCCTTCCCATATGTGGTCTCGATTTCATAAAAAGGAAAAAAAAAACTGCGTAATTGCTCCGGAACTAAAATGTGAGAATATTTGGTGACTTATTTAATGAAGGGATTATCGGAAAATCGTATATACGCGTGTACGCGTATTTACGAATAATATGAATGTATTTTGTGACAATAATCGCGAGTTAAAATTATTTGTTTGTCAGGAATAATGTAATAAAGATAAAACGTTGAATTCTGAATGAATATTTAGAGCAAATGAACGTATTCAGTTCGCAATAGCAGCGGTAGCAGCGGCAGCTCCAAAATCTCTTGGTACGCTGCATGGTGGTGTGAAAATGCAAAGCTGTTATAGGTATATGTATATGCCATTGTAGCAGCATTGCAGCCGCAGCTATTACGGGAACTGTACAGCGTATATAAAATATACTCGGGAAATACACCTGTGCCCCGCACAATTGTATGTATAATTACCAAATATCGTTCGGTGAACGTATTCGATACGTAATTATCAATTTAATTTCAAAATACCATTTCCTCTCGTTCAGATTTCAAAGGTACAATTTCGTGTAATCAACTCCACGAAAATTTTAGGGGATAGAAAGATGAAGTGTATAACGGAAGGAAATTTCGTCATTATAATTTTACTCTAGAACCGTATAGTTGATTTTTTAAGAACCAATTTCGTCGAATCTACCTACATTCCAACCCCTTCAACTTCCACTGCACAGTTTGTTTGTTTGTTTGTTGTTTTTTTTTCGCAATTATCGTAATTATTTTTTGTTTCTCATTCACGTTTGGCGAGTGTTCTCTGATAATGCGAAATACCGATACAAAGCGCGGAGCAGGTTATATGGGGCGTCGCCTCTAATTGTTTTCTCAAGCGTGGCAAGGGTGAAGTGAGGGGGGGGGGGGGGGTAAAGGGGATGAAAAGAAGGTACGCCAGAATTTTCTTCGAAGGTTTCTAACTAGGTGTGTAAACGTGTATACCCGATGTATAGGTGTGTACGTACATATAAATTGTATAGTGATAATACGTGTAGGTACGTAGAGTTCCGTCGGTGCTTGCTTTCTTATTTGTACGACCAAACGAGTTGAGAATTCTGAAATAGTTTCGGCACATCTTCGTATAGTCGGCATTTCCACATTCTACCTTACGTACCCTTACCTTCCACTTTCGACTATCCGCCTTCTTCGCCTCGGCGTCTCTCTGCAGCAACAACCACTACCACCTCCTACATATACCTTATGCTCGGGTCGAAATTAGTCGAGAAGCTGCGCTTAACTTGGAAATTTACGCCCGACTAAGAAAAGCTAATAAGCGTTAATTTAACAAAATAGCACCAGTTGCCTCCCTATACTACTACCGACTTCCTGCAGCACGCCAACCTTTTCTAACCTCGTTCACCTATCTCACCTTATACATTTCCGGGAACAGGAATTTAACAAGTTTTCCTAATACTGCACCCACGCCGTATAGGTTGAATATATAGAGATAATTTTCAAACTATTTCTAAAACCAAGATGAAAAAAAAACTGTTCGAGTAATTAGCGTTGATCGTTCGCTTGTTTCTGCAACGTACGAAGTCGGCCGAACACTCCGAGCGTTCAAACTTCCGTCTTTCTTGATTTCGGTGGATATTTTTACAGGGACAAAAAAAGATAAAGAAAACGAAATCTTTAGTAATAAATCACTAGCTGTAAGAAATACTTGCTACTGGTAATTCGGTCTGTACGACTCTACAGTAGCCGATCATATATAACATGAAGACCATAATAAAAATCGTCTTTTAACGTTGAACGTGGTGATTAGGAGTCTCACGACGCCCTCTGGACAAAGAACTTCGCCAGTGGGGTTCCTTCGGGATGAAAGCCACCCCGCAGACCAAAGCACGACTTCCTCAATTCTCAATCCCGAACCTACCGGGCAAAACCCCCCTCTTTGCCACCCCTTTTTTGCCCTTCCATTGTTGCCCGGTTACGCCCTACTCGTCAAATCAGTTTGAGAACATCGTCCTCGGCTGCTGCAAGGGGAGTTTTGCGGGTGCACCACTTGTTGTCACGACAAATATTATCTGCCCGGAAATTTCACCGTAGAAAGAGCTGCGCGATGTCATTTATTAGATTCGGCCATTTTATTTGGTATACATATGTACATAAATCCATGTATATTACATAAATAAAGGACGCTAATAACAAATACCCATCTCTTTGAATTCTTACGTAAGATTAAAATTAATGTTGAAAAAGCGCATTGAAATTCTGAGCTCATTGATAATTAGGTATACGTATAATATAACAACCTGAGAGGGGAACGAAACATAGCTCGAGACTTTTTTCTTTGTTCTTTTTTTTTTCTTGATGTTTGTACTTTGTAAAACGAATTGTGTATTAATCGGGATCATGTTATATATACCGTCTCTCTAGTCACCACCGAGTAGAGTGGTTATCAAATTTCATTATTTATGACGCGTGTTTTTCAGTAGCTACTTATTTGAAACGTGATACTTCGCCGTCGTGATGGTTCGGGCTCCGTCGAAACTACAAGAAGAATCTTAAAAAGTTGTCTAAGAAATTATTTTTTTATTTTTTTCCTTCATGTTGTGTTGAGAATGTTTTATGATTTTTTTTCTTTATACGCTACAGATGGGTGCGATAAAATACTTGAAATTCAGATCCTAATGTTTTGTTAAAAAGTAAAAACAAAGACAAAAAGCACAGCGTTCGACGAGGATCTGAGAGAATTTCTTCCAATTAATGTTTAATCATTATTTTCACCTGCGAATTTGGAGGTGAGTATAAATATTAGAGTAGTAATAGTAGCAAATGTATGTTCGAAAGTCTGAAAATGTCGCTTTGGAATGTCGGTGCAATTGTTAAAGTGAGGCTCAAAATCACATAGATCCGATGTTTTTTTGAATTTCCAGAAACATTTATCTTTAGAGAATTGAACTTCCCACTGACAAGTTCTCCCGCTAAAAATGTATATCTAGAATGCTAGCGTTTATCTTTTTTTTTGAATCGGGCTGTGAATACGTATACATATATGACCATATATAGGCTATTAAGGAAGGTGATATCGGTGATCGATTTTGTGGGGTTACAACAACCGGTTAATTTGGCGTCAAGGATCATCCGCTACTCTGGTTTATACGGAGCGTGAGAGTATTAACGTATTAATCAACATCAGCCCCTCGTCTATCTAATATCAAAGATATTGCGGGGTTGCAGCATAAGGCCGCACCCTGTCAGTTGGATGCCTGAAATCTGTACGCGCGGTGTTGCCTCGTCGTTTCTATGTAACATTATATATGTATCTATGTGTGTACATACACACGTGTATATATGTGCATGTATGTATACATATGTATTTTACCCACCTCAGCAGCTACACGCAGGCCAGGCAGCTCTAGGATTTATTTCTGTATAAAGGCGTGACTAAAAATTGCAATATTTCACAGGGTGCACCGTGTTGCTGCACGTGAGCCGTGTGCAGGCAGCAGGGCGCGTTACGTTTTCGCTTTTCCATATAGAAAAGCCCGCGCGTCGCGTAGAGCGCATATCTATCTAGCTGTATATACATATCTATTATATATGTATGTACATTCATAAAAATGTGTACACATATATACCGGCCGGGATTCGTATGTAGGTGCATAATATGTATCTGTGTATATTACATACGTCTATCCGGAACCTGCGCGGCGGGAGCGACAGGAATACATATTTATTCGGGAGCACAGACGCAGTAACACACATACGCCGCCTGTTTAAATATATTATATCTCCGAGGGGGTAAAACGGGGGATTCAGGGGTTGGTTTGCGCTAAGCTCGGGTAAGACCGCAGAGCCATTTGTCATGCTTTTTACTAATAAGCGGCTGACTCTGTTTCGGTTGGTCTATATATTTTGTTAATTCAAAGATCGGAATATCGCATCGTGTTCAGCCGGGTCTGGAATTCTTAAGAAGATCGCAGCCACTTGCGTTTTTAATATTTTCATGAAATAAGAAAAAAGGAACTTCTATATATTTCACGGGAAGAAGCAACCTGTTCGGATATTAGCTATATCTCGGCGATTTGACGTCCGAAAATGTTCACGAGCTACTGGGCACATGTTCAAAGCGTTAACCGACGTGTATGGACGATGAAATTAGATTTTCAAAGGGATTTCAAAGGCCTAGGGCGGCCGAAGAAATGTGAACTAGTAAAAGGTCGGGCTTAAACCGAGAAAGAGAGGCCTGACACGATGCTTCCCTGTGCGAAAAATTCATTTTCCAGTCATTGACGTGGCGCTGGAGATGAGAGGGTTGGTTGGGCGTCGAGGACCCGTGCCGGAAAAGGAATAGATGCTCTTGAGGTATGTCGAAGCTTATCTCCCGAAAATATGCTCTGTTTTTTTTTTCGTTTCCTTTTTTTTCGGTATTCCGCGCCAAGCCCCTGCAGAAGCTGGTGATTTTTTACCGCGCACCACGTCGGGTGGTAACTTATGGACGGGTTGAGATTCTTAAAGAACTCCCCTTGCCCCGTATACTCCACCCCCTCTTCTTCTCTTTCCTCTTCGTCTTCTTCTCCCCTCCCTTTTAAAATCTTTTCGTTTCTTTTCCTCCTTTCGTTTGCCGCATGCAACGCATTACATCGTACCGAGGTACCAGAGGAGGAGAGCTTTTATAATTTCACCCCTAATTTATTTTATAGCTGAGCTAATAAAAAACCAACTACCCCGATATATCCAGGCCCCCACGGCACGGCTGCCGTTGCTGCATCTTTCGTCGTGCCGAAACGTTGACTGGCAATTTAAACACGAAACTTGAGCTCTTTAAGGAAGTGGAGTGCGGGGAAAATGACAGTCTGGAAAATGTGAACGCCTTTAAGCTTATGTACTACAAACCGGTAAAAACACGTATGGTTTTAACAAATAAAAGCAACCCCACGGGCATCGTATGAATTTCACAAACGTATTATTATCCCACCAACAAGGTCACGCAATATCACACGGTGAAGCAAAATTTTTTTCATAAACTCGTGCGTGTAATACAAGCCCTTATACCCCTTTAGAACGGGGAGAATGAAAATGGAGAAAATTAAAATTTATTGAAGACTCGATAAAACCAAAAGAAAAACCTCAATTTTTTCTCACACAGCAAAGCTGATTGTGAAATCATATGAGACCGTAGACTCAAAATCTACTTCGCATAAATAACCAAATGTACATAAAGAAAGCGCAGGTGTGCAGACTATTCTACTCGTATTATTATTGTATTATAATATGCAGGCAAATATATCTATGCGCATACAGCCGCGCTGTGCCACCTGCAGGATCATTGTGATCCGGAGAGCCGTCTGTCAAAACTGCCCTCGTCAAGCTTACAGCTGATTCCTCCGTGACCATTGAAGATGTTGTCCTCTTAAGCGTTTCGGTCCTTCAGTTGGTAGAAAAAATCAGTAGTTTGCTACGGCGACGGGATGTCATACTTATCGTTAGTGAAGTAGATACCGGAAGTGTCATAGAGCATATATGTCTTTTGAATTCGTTTTCCTCCCCAAGCCGTATTTGAATTTGGTGATTTGGTGAAGTCGATGACTCGACCGCGACGGGCGTCTGCCGAAGATAGGAATATGGTGATGGCTGGTAAGGCAGTCGAAACTAACTTTGGTCGTTTTCCCTACTTCGAATGTAATTATTGGAGAAAGTCAGGCGAGCAAGCGCGGTCATAATTTATGGGCCATTTTGTCTCTTGAAAGTCCGCGAGGAAGTGCTTTTTTTGTTAATCTCTTGCGCCCGTGCGCTCCTACAGCTCTTTCTCTTTTTCTATTTCCCTTTTTTCTCTCTCTCTTCTCTTTCTCTGCACCCTCCAAACGGGCGAGAGCTGCTCGGTAATTTCTCCTGGTATTCGAGCAGATGAGAATTTGATGAGGTAAACATGGCCGTGTTTTTTAATACTCGTACTTCAACCCCTACGCGCGGAATACCCCGACGTCTCTCACTGCAGCTAACCCGCCCCCTTATATTGCAAGACTAGACAATTCGAGCAAACGGTTTAAATAATAACAAGTAATTACGGGTTATCTCTACGACCCTCAGAATTTTCGCCTTATTTTCATATTTCCACGCTCAAATATTTCTGTGCCGCATAAACATATTACCGAAATAATAGCGTATAATTATTTCATTTTCAAAAGCATTCAACAAGCTTCAATTGATCCTATAAATTTTCAACCCTTCCCAACTTCAGATATCTCTTTATGTATCCCTTTCCTTCTGCATACAATACAAAGCTACTTATCAAATAATTGCCATTAAAATCGGCTCAAATTGTTATGATTGAAAAATTCATCGCCCCCTTTTTTTCTTCATACGGACCTCAAAAGTCGCTCATCTGGTTGCTGTTCTTCTAAAGCTTTTGCGTCTTCTTCTGTTTCTTATTTATATTGTTCTCAAAGGGATTACCGAGACCGTCATCGCTCCCAAAATTTAATAACTCGTTATAAGGGGCTTCTATGTATAAATCAACAGCTGGATTTAAGTATCAAGTTTAGTCTCCGTCGCGACCCGGACACGCTTTTTGTGCGGGATGGTTCTGGAAAAATTAGTTTCGAACCCTATGAAGAATTAATTGAACACTTTGAACACATTTTCAGATGAATATCTGCAGTCAAGCGTCGCGTGATCTTGTATACATATACTCGATAGCCAAGTATGTATAATACTGTGACGAACATAACCTGATCCCTTTTCATTGCAGCCTAAAATGCCTTTGAGTAGGTTCGTTTAATGGTTGGTTTATCTGTCACCTGTCATCAGGAATTCTTATCCCTTTGGATCGGGGTAGTTTAGTATCGGCGTTTGATACGAGTGGTAAAAGGGGGGCAGCCGCGTCGCTTAGGAACCTCCAATTTCTACGCATACTTAATTATACGTAGAACGTTATTGCGAAGTACACGGTTTAATTAAAACGGCTCTGATCAGCCTCTGCTAAGGTTGGAACGTGAGGCGTTTGAGGTAACTGAGCTCAAACTTTACGCGGGGGACTGATCGCCCTCGTTTTAATTAAACCTGCAACGGGACACCGTTTAGTCCTTCCCCTGTACCGTTGAAGTAGGCAATACTATAGCCTCCTCCGCGTCTGCAGGAAAATCTACTCGATAATTATTGCCAACTGATGCCCGTCGTCGCGACCGTTGCGAAATTTACTATTAAACACGCCTAATGTAAGTAAGTCGCAATAAATGGGTACCCCGCGAAAATTTCTATCCGGCAGAAATGGGTAAAACAAATGGCGGGTGAAAGGGGGGGTCGGGGTGATAATTGCAGAGCTTCTTTCTATTTTGCCCAGGATCGTGATCCGCTGGTAGTGAAGGTCCATTTTATTTTTTTTTGCCGACCCAAGAACCGAAGAACCTTCGTTCTCGAATATCCTTCGGAAAATCTTATCAGAGAAAAAGGATCTCCTGTCTTTTCAAATTTACAGTGACTCGTAAGCCAACAGTGGCACGCGCTACGCGAAGTACAAGTAACACTGTCTGACATATATCAGACGTGTATCAGCCGAGTCGAGTCTACGTTAGTATTCTTACTCTTTCCTCTATATATATTTTTTCTCCCGCCTTCTCCCTCTGCCCCTCCGCTACGATTTTTTTCCCCCTATTTTTAGCCGTATAGTGCTTTTTCGCACCCCATCGCGAAATCTCCTTTCTTTCCCCCTCTTTCCTACGAAGCTCCTGCTTCGTTTTCCTTGTTTCACGGCGCCCGTCGTCCCGACGCCTATAGTCGCGGACTTCGGCACACTTTTAAACTCGCTCTTTTGTTAAAAACTTTTCAAGGTTTGATAGTTTTACTATTTACTTCTTGAGGAGGAGAGAAAACAGCCGCCCATTCGTGGGATAGATGGCGATGATGCAGCGAGTGTAGAGTAAAAAGTGACTGGAAAGACTGGAAGAAGATAAAAAAAAGAAAAAAGAAAAAAGAAAAGGAAAAGAAAAGACACGACTACATACACGTATCTGTATCTGCGGATGAGGCGAGAAAATTGCGGAGAATTTCTGAGATACATATAAGGTGCTATACACGTAGGGAAAACAGAGACAGATTCAGCTACGCAATGCTCACGCGATACTCGGGCCATCCTACGTTTGATTGCGTCTAAACGTGTCGAGAATACAAAATCAGTTGGTTTGGTCCATATCCGGATGCTGGTCCGACGCTTCGTGCTGCACGTCTATGCACAGTAGCGGCTACACATACATACATACGTGTGTATACATGTATGTATAATATTTCCTACCTTCTTGCAGCCCCTTTACTCGTATGAGGTGAAAATCCCCGGAGAGAAGATACTCGGGAAGAATTTGCTTTCCAGCTTCGATTCTGCTTCTGCTGTTGCAGGTCGCGGGAAACGGATCGTGTCACACGTTCTATCAAAACTAAAATTACTTGTGCAGAGTTCCATTTTTTTCTTCTGATTTTTCTTTTTTTTTCTTTCTCTATATAGATACGCAGAGACACTGATTCTCCTACCATATCTGGCTGGAGTAATTTGAAAAATGATAAAAAAAAAAAGGAGTCGGTCGAAATGAATCATTCAAAAGTTAACATATAATAGAGGCAGCCAGCCGACGAATGAAGGAGTTTATCGAGTTACCCGCAGCTGCTATACTGGCCAGGCCGGTGGTTTGAGGAATTGTGGAAATTTCAGAGAGACGGCGACATAATCAACCAAATGTCAACCCCGTTTGCGGAAAATAAAGATCAAAGGATTAAAATCTGTCCGTTTTATAACGTTCTTCGTGAGTCACAGGGTAATCCTATAATGGTATCGACGAAAAATGGCGGGACAGACGATGGATAAAACTGATAATGATCGAACAAAACGCAGATATGGACATTGTTATACGTTATTCGTTCTTTTGATTCGTCTCGTAGCGATTTGTAGTTGATGAGTTTTTATATATGTAATCCTTTGTACGTACAAAATCGTGCGCGGCGGATCGACCGAATGATAAAAATTAGGTTGATCGTACGGTTTCTTCAGCCTTGCAAACCGCAGCGAAATTTTTTATCCAACTCTTCTTTTTTCTCCTTTTCCTTCACATTTTTTTCCCCCCCTTTTATTCGCTACGATGTTATATATGTCCCGTGGAACCGGTTCTGCACGTTCTCCAGTTATACCATGGCAACGTAAGAAGGGTGTAGGCTCGACGCGGCGCGGTTTGCCGGAAACACGCGTCTCAATTATTCCGTCCGTCCGTCCTTTACGTTCTTTCCTTCGTTCGGCCCAGCAGCTAGCCAGCTACTACTACTACTCGTATACTCTACCTCATACATCCTTCTCCCTCTTTCGCATCTCGTCGACGCTCTTCCGGACGTCCGAGATGGATCATATTACGTCAGGGATAAGGTATAAAAAACTTACGAGCCGCAATCTAAAACTTATGGGACGGGACGTAATAATAAAATATCAGGTGTAGCTATAGATACATGCATATATAGGTATATGTAAGGGATGACTGTAGGATAGGGTGGAACGTGTATGAGCATCGTGTCCTGGAAGTGGTCGAGAGTCCTTCCTAGCCTTCTCGCGATTCCCTCGTACGTTCTGGAGAGGCGAGTTGCGGGTTTAGGTCAGGGAGATGGAAATTGAGAGAAAGATAAAGGATGGAAGAGGAAAATGAATCCAGGGCAAAAGTTTTGCCCGCTGGTTATTAGCCCATTACATGGAATTACAAGGAGACGCGAGCGTTGCTCCCTTATACATCATACTTTATACGTAATATATAATTTCAAATTTTTTGTACTATACGATTTTTAGTTTCACTATTGCTATTACTGAATCTAAAATACACGCTCTATATTGCGCATTTTGCGAGTTTTACCTCGCAGTGCGAGTTCTGGTGAACAACAGTTTTTTTAAAAGAGGAAACTGAAGTGCGAACGAATCTCGACCGCCTTTTTTCCTCCGCGCGTATATTATCTTTGGGAGTATCTTTCAGTCTTATGTACGCAGATATATAGAAAGATAAGTGTAAGAGATAGGGAGGAAAGGGAACCCCCCATCCGTCGAACAACCTGCAACAGCAGCTACGACCCTTATTGTCTTTAGAATTAAATTTCACCGCGTAAAACTGCCGTCAAATCTCAGCTACCCGCCGCACTTTTCCCGTTTACCAACACGCCATGCTGCAATTTACCGGAGGGTGAAAAATCCCGGGAAACGAAGACGAGTGTCTAACAACCCCGAGTTATATATCAACCTCTGAAACGACTTTCGTGAGCTTGGAAAATTCGATATTCTTGCAGTTTTTCTCTTTTTTTCCCCCTCTCTTTCCACCCTTCAAATTTTTATCGTACAGTGTACGGGTGCACTCAGGATGGCGGAACTTTTACTCAATTTTTTTAATTTCTTGATGCCTGGAGGTAACGGAAAAAACAGCTCGACCCATAGAGAGTTCTTCGGGGACAAAAAATATTCAAATTTCGCACGAGGTGGTCAGAGATTCCCCATTCTCCGCTAGAATCAACTCAAACTTCTGAGGCTGGCCCATCGATTGCAGCGGTTCATAGTAAGCGCTTGTTTTATTCTGCGATTGAGAAGTTTTATTCTTCATGCTTACCGCGCAAGGAATAATGAACGAGGGCTCCAGCGGTTCTTTTTCTTCTTCTTTTCTTCTTTGCGGGTAAAATGGTGGAATTTTATCGACCGCGGGCCTATATAATTCACGTAGGTTCATCCCGGCATCGACCGACAAACTGACAAATTCCTCGCGTAGGAAGCTCTCGGCTTTGGCTAAGAGCTCTCATTTATAATTACACCCTCGAATCGAACCAGCCATCCTTCGTCGTGGCGTAGGTATACAGCAGCAGCGGCAGCAGTGGTGGTTGTATGGCATATATACATGGTATAGCAAACTATAAGGAACTCCTCAGCTATATCTACCTGCAGCTAGAAGCCTGATTCCTCTCCCTCTCGCCTGCTAGTGTCACGGCCATTAAATTCCACCTCTGAATTTACTTCCGCTAATGAAACCTCACATTCGTTACCAAGAGAAACTACCTCACAGCGCCAAATTAGCGTAGAATCTGTTTCAAAATTATGGATATAGATATGTATATAAATGGATTCCTTGTTATAATACCATCACCCTTTATCCATTCTGTATATATGTATAGTATATGTGCTCAGGAAAAGTGGCCTCGTTATTATTACAACCGAACATCTCGTTCTAGGAGATGAAATATAAACCGTGTTGAAATCCTTTTCAAGTCGGTGCTTCAAACGACGGAGCAGCTTTTCACGAATCGGTTGTGTAATTTTATTTTTTTCACTTTTCTTTATTACTCCGCTTTCATCGTTTTCACTCGGCAGAAAAAAAAAACAAGAAAAAAAAAGTGTAAGCCGTTTCAGTTGAGCCGATTTCCAAGTTGTATTTGGTCAAGTTTTACTTGATTGATAAATTGCATTGATATTGTTACACAATTTCTTTGCGTGTTTTATGTCTTCTAATTATGTCTGTATTAAAACAAATCATAACATGCCGCAGGTTCGAAATTTCTAACACATTCGAAGTATGTAAAATCGATTCGAGCAAATATTACCCAGTATACGGATATTATCGGTAGACCTTACATCGTGCGCTCTGTTGAGATTCGTGGAAATTGAACGTCAAACAAGATACATATAGGTATCTGTTCCAGACCATGCTAACGGCTATATTCTGTTTGAATTGTCAGTCGACGATAATTATAGTATGCTCAGTGCATATATTTATATACATTACATATACCGCGAGATAACGTATACTGTATTGTCGCATATCACCGCGAAAGAATTAATCTTCCAATTCAAAGCTATGCGGGAAAGCTTCGACACGCCGACGACCGTGGTGAAATATTGAAAAAGACCATCTATCTACATATCTATCTATCTATCGAGCTATCTATATCTGTCCATCCATTCTACGGTCGTTCAAATCCTATCAAATATTCCTATTTCTAGAGCTACTGCTGCTGACAATCAACGATCGACAGGTCGAGCGCCGCTCAAGCATTTAATTTGAATTTTGACTGCGGTGCAGAAGGAAGAAAATAAAAAATGAAAAAATCCCATTAACTAAAGTTATTGACAGAAAGTGATGGAAGGAAATAAAATTAAATAGAAACTCGTATTTTATAATCTAATATCGACAGGATAGTATGATATGCGATATTGTATAATATTCTTAATAAATAATGCAAAACGGACTATTTCTGAAAAAATATTCTGACTCGCGTTCCAAAGATGATATTGTCCATACGCATATACCATGAATATTTATCAGAAGAAGTTTTTTCATTTTCTCACATCCTTTTTTTTCTTTATTCATGCTTGTCGGTGAAAAGAGCGTCGCGCCGTGGCAGTGCGAAGGATCTCCTCTGTAATATTTTCCATCACGTGAGCCAAGATTTTTTGACAACCAAAAAGCCGTGGTGTTCAGTTGGTTCGTTGGCTTTTAAAATCTGCTAAAATTGGTGGCTTTGGCATCGGTCGGGGGTCAAAGGGGGTCGAGTGTAGGGCGACTGCAACTAGAGTGTGCGTGGGTGGTTGGTTGGTCCCAGCCGGGGTTTAATGGCGCGCCAAGTAAAGGGTGTAGAGTTTTGTCAAGAACACAAAGGACTCGCGCCGCGTCCCGTCCCCGCGGTGTGGCACGTGAAACTGCGACTAGAGGCTAGGAACGTGGATCAAGAGAGAGGGGAAGTTTTGGGGGTGTGTAGAAATTTTTTTTCCTCTCTTTTTTTTACCTACCCGCCTTTCCTTTTGCGTTGCAGGTCGCGAAGGGCAGGGCGGCTGGGCTTAAAAGGATCAGGAAATCAAATTTTCTCGCCTGTTTTTTCGAGCGGTGTGCAGATTTTCTTTTTCTTTCTCCCTATGCACGATTTTGAGTGGGAAGTCACTTAATAGGATGGTAGAATTCTGAAGAACGATTCGTGATAAAAATAAAAATAGTTCTTTTTCTTCTTGACTATAAATACGAATTATTATAAATCTAGTTTTCCTTTGCGGAAAAAATGGGAAGCAGCAAATGAAAAAAAAAAAACGATGTACGACGTCACCACTTATCGTTTGAAAAATAATTTTCAAATTCAATTTTCTACTCTATAATTTGTCCAGCGAATCAAAGCTCTCGAAGTACATTATCAAATTAAGCGTTCCGCTGTTCGCCCTCTTTGGAAACCTCGACGTTTCATCCCAAACCCACTTCTGCACCAGTTTTGTACATCGGCTTCCCTTTCTGACGGCGTCAAAAACGCCCCCAAATCCCTCGCGACTTTTATCAAATTTTCTTCCATCTCTGTTTCTTTTTTTTCCTCGCTAAGAGACACTCAGCTCTAGCAACTCTTCTCGATATTTTTTCTCTTACCTCTCCCCTTTTTCTCGTTCTCCCTCATCATCATCTTCGACACTCGCGAAACTCGCCTTCGCTCTCTTTATAATACGATATGAATTTTGAAAAATATATATTTACTCAAACATACCACACCCTTTGATCTATTGTACGATGTACATTATATACTTTATGAGCTAATTGGTAATTCCTCTCTGAATTCCGCGAGGAATAAAGCGCCCTTTTCTTCTCCGGGGCGCCAGGCGCCGGGCGGTGCAGTGGTAACGCGTCAAATATTTTTGCACTTCTATGGCCCTCAACCCTATACCATCTACGGCGGTCTGGCTGGTACCAAGCTTTTATAATTCTCTCCTCCGTAATAACCCGCAGCGCATAGTCGCATGACCACGAACCACCCTCTTGCTAGTTTGGTTGCTGTTGCCGAGGTCGACAGGCAAGCTACACCGCAGCATTATCGAACGGCTTTTGTTCTCCCTCATTTTTAAACTTTTTGAAATTTAATTACGTTTCTAGTTTTTGTTGCCTCGTTTCTTCGCTCATTTTATTATAATTTTACGTTACGTACGGACGTTCACTTCACACTGTTAAGAGTGATTGGTTTCGATCGGTCCAGTTCCATTGCTAAAGTTGTTGAAAGTAGCACCAAAAAATGTGAACTTATCAAGGAAAAGTCCAGATCAACGTAGTTGTTTCTAAATGGCATTCAGCCTCAGCTTTCCGCATCTTTTCAGCTTTTTGTTTGAAACCAGCCAATTTGCGTAACCGACAAATGGGTACTGTACATGTGAAATTTTCCTTCCATTCATAATACGTGCGGTTCGTACAGTGAGAGGATTTCTTGGTGAGACGGAATTCGTGATGTTAAGATGTACGGATATATTCCAAAGGTAGTTTAACGCTAGTCATTATTTATTTTCTACCTCCACCGAAAGCATTAAAAGGTCTTGAAGCGAAACTGTAAACCTACAGCTAGATATATCGTGAAAGACTAAACTGGCTCCACTATCTTTAGATGGAATAACCGCGCTCACGTACTCGTTTCAATGGAATGGGGTGTGTTAAAAATTGCAGGAAGGCCTGCGGCGGCGGTTTGCAATTCGCTTTTATACGACTCAACCACCCCAGACGCAGACACCCCTTAAAAAAAGGGCGAACGTTTAAAGTCATGTGACTCAGAAGCTGATCGAGTCACGATTTTTGGGGTCATGAGGTCGTATACTGTGCTTCCTCTTTCAAAAACGGCGGGGCTCTTGGAAATGCTGGCGCTTAGTTTCCAGAAAACTAGAACGATATTTTCTTATGTCTATTGTTTAGCGGAAGAAATCCTCTACCGAAAGATTATCCGGGCGGTATAGAGGCGATTAGGGAGAGACAAGAAGAAGTAGGAAGGAGTTTTCAGTTTCCTCGTGTGCATTATACTTGTTCCGCACGTTTTGCCAGGTAGATAAGTACCGGCATGGCGCAAGCGTTAAGCTGCTGCAAAAGTGGATGTATATGGTGGTAGAATTTTCGAAAACTTTACACCTCTACAACCGCGACAAACGCGTTGCCGCTGCAGAGCGAAACTCAGAAAACAACCCCGTTCTTATGTACACCCATATGCATGAATTACATATACACACAACTACGCGATATGGTAACGCGGTGTTGTAAAGTGTTGCCTGCTGAGAACTTGTCGCACCGTTTTCATACTGTGCGTGTCGCTTTGCCAACCACCATCCCCTTTACACACCTATATTCAACCCCTTCATGACGAAAAGGGCGCAGACACGTTACTACATCACCTTTATACACAAGTTTCAAAAGCTCTGTGTACCAACCTACTAAACTTTCGACGTACTACAACGGAATATTGTAGTTGAAGAGCGATGACATGTCACCGAAATTTCTGCGAAAATCTTAACTTCCTTCGATTCTTCTGTCGTTTTGAGAACTTTTAGAAATGTTAGGAAATCACATACGTATTTTTTGCCCATTATAGGGGTGGGTGAAATTACAGATTCTTAAAACTTGTCGGAAATTCATTTTGCTCTTCTTTCACCGCGGACGAATGTCAGAAAAACGTCATCGTCTTTCCAATGCCGCTTGTCTGCATGGGACTAGATTCAACAAATTTATAACGCGTTAAGGATCATATAATACATATCCGAAAACCGTATACTGTACGGGGTTCTTACGTATAATATAAACCGCATATAAAAAAATCGTGGTGCAAAGAAGCACCCCATATAAAAGCAGCGGCTTCTCTTTTCTCTGTTCTGATGGATCGGAATATAAGGGCGGACCCGGTGCAGCACCCTGAGGCATGGTAAATTAAGCAATTTCCCTGGTACAGTTAGGCATCTGGGTAGAAAAGAAGGTGAGGTTTCGAAAACGACCTTTTATATCAATATACATATATATCTATATGCATGTATGCAGCAGTGATGCCGAAACTGAAGTTGCTGCTGCTGCTGCTGCTGCTGCTTCAGCTTCTGCTGCGGTGTCGTTTAGTCGAGCGTGTCTAACGTCTTCCACGATTTTCATTCACGGATTCAGAGACGAAACTTTCATCCCTTAGCTTCTACCCCGCCCCGTTAACCTCATCTCTATAGATCACAGAGAGGGAGGAGGAAAGCCTATTCGTTGTAGGTCATGGAAACGCAACGCAAGCGGTTTTATACCTGCTGCTGCTGCTGCTGCTGCTGCTGCTGTACCTATAAACACGTTATTGAAATATACATACCGCATCGTGAAGCTAAACCAACTGCAGTTTTTATACGGACACATACCCCATGGATCGCAAACTGGTGTAGGTTTGTCCATATCACCCTTATATATACAAATCTTACCTTCGTCTCTTTACCTTTACGTTTACTTTGCGGCCCCATGGGAGTGTAAGGTATTGGAATAGAGAGTCGAATTTTTCAACGGCATAATGGAGTGGTAGGTATTTCTATGGTTTTCTTTTTCTATCTCCTCATTATTCCTCATCTGTGAAACCCCAGGGTCTGTGTGTACTATATACTTTTTCAATGTTCATACAACATAGGTATGTAGATCTGACAGAGGGATTTTGAAAGATGCCGCCTCTATATGGCCGATGCTCGATGCTTCGGTGAACAAACGGCCTTGCGGTTATTATACTTTACCAAAGTATAAAGGACCTCGAAGAAATAGGTAGACGAATATTGTTTGTTATTTTGATACAGGTTTACATCCCTACATGTGTACATATTTCTGTATAAATAATATCGAACATTGGTTTTCGAAATCGTTATGGGTGCAGCTCAACTCTGCTTTTACGATCCATCGAGCACGAGCGTCCGTGTGTTTCTTTTTTGTACTTTTTTCTTTCAGATTTTTTTTTCTTCAATATGACTCGGGTAATACCCTTATATTCCAATCTTGAGAATCGAAAATTACCTACTTCCTTCGAACAATTAAAAACCAGTGCACGAATGTTTAGCCGAAACTATATTATGAACAGGATAAAAATGAATCGGCGGCCTTCTTTCTGATCCGCTTAGGAGTTTTTAGTCCTAATCGTATTTAAAAGCTACCAAATCCTACTCATCTTTACTAACCCCGTACCTGAACCCCATCATGATTTATATTATAGCACTTCTTTTGAAAAGATGTCGGTGAAGGAGAAAAAAAAAAGAAATTGTAAGGGATGAATTATCACAAAAAGCGGGCAGATGATTTGGTTAACCTTGCGGTTAAAGCAGGCGACGGTGTGGATCTTATATTCAACTGTCTTGAAAAATGTTAAGTTCGATCTCGTCTAAAATTTGGTTGATCATGGGAACTAAGGGCGCGAATCGCAGTTTCTACATAAAATATTCAGAACATGTCGGGCTTTATTTATAGAACTAGCGGGGTCAAAACCGCAAGACCGCTAACCACCGAAGACTACTCAATTCCGTTTGCGTATAGGTACAAAGTGTAAAGTGATGTTTTACGTCAACCACCCTACGTACGTCTGGTATCGCTCCGGGGCTACTTTCTTGTTCAGAAGTTTCAACAAAAATCGTGGCGTGCAGACGAGAGAGTAGAAAGTTGTAACTGCGACCTGGTCCTGAAACCCAAATCAATTAAAAATTTTAGATACTCTAAAATCTTCGATTAAATATTTCTAACTCTTTTTCTCGATTCAAAACTCCTACCCCAAAATCAGTGATTGAACATTCGCGAGGATTTTTGTTCTTTTTTTTTTATTTTTCTAACCAAACAACGATTTTTGGTGAAAGTATCTGAATTAAAAAAATAGCGCTCATAATATTGCCATCTCATATACTAAACTTTGAAACTTGTGCTTTTTTGTTTGCTTCTGCTTTTTTTTTGTAACCGCCTGACGAAGGTCTTTCGTTTGTTGCGCATGGCGTCACAAGTGTCACTGGGACGTCGGAATAATGGTAAAAGTCATTTTTAGTGGTTAGTTTCTTCCACAGTGACGTCGCGTCGTGCAGTTTTTGCGGCATTATAATAGCGGTGAACGTATCCCGGGGTGACTTTGTCTCGCGGCACTTTGAGGTGACGACAGGAGGACAACACCTGGTCCAGGACAATATAAGGCGGTGATGTCGCCGTGTATAGTACCTACATATATAACATTTTATATAGCTCTGCGGCATCCCGTAGCGGCTTCGTGTCGTCTTGCCACGCACAATTATAAGCTTCCGCTCTACTGCTCCGCCCTTACATTGCGGATTCGGGATCAAGGAAGGCCATGGAATTCAAAAAACCATAGAGAAACTGAAGAAAAAACAGAAAACAATACGCGATGTCTTTAGATGAGGAAATTGTTTTTGAGAAAAGTGCAGAATATGTGAGTAAGTTGGGTGAGTATAATTTCTTCCAAATTTTTCGATTTTAATCTCAAATTTTTGATTCCTTTATTTATTTATTTCGTCTTTGAAAGGATGTAATGGAGATCCAATTACAGTGGTATTACGGGAGCTGTCAACGAGGATTTTCGAAATCCTCGTCGTATTTTTGATGTCCGGGAACACCGGGAGTCTGAGGCGAATTATAATGGGGTAAGTGAACTGCGGCTAAAGCCGATCTTACGCCGTTGCGATTCCATCTGCCCTTAAGACGCGGTTTTGTGATCAAAAAACCGTCCTTCAACTTTCTGCTGCCTGCAGACGTTTTCGGAATATCGTTCGTCGAAAAACAAATCTTGTTTTCACTTAATAAAAGCCACTTTAACATTTTCACCGGATATTGAATCATCAATTTCATGCAGCTCACAATCTATCACAGAATCTCACTCTGCTAATTAACTACGAAAGGGATGGAAATTTCGCCCAAATCAAATTACCAAAAATCAATTAATCACAGAGTTTTTCTTTTCTCTCCTTCTATCTCTCTCTCTCTCTCTCTCTTTTTTCGGCTTTCTCTGGCAACATCTTTTATTCGCCTCTAAGAAAACAAGGACGATTTATGAATTATGTTGTCTTCTATAATTTTTCCCCGCGCTTTCCGTGTAACAAAAAAAAAAACAAAAAAAGAAGAACTTCAATCATTATTAAAAAAACAGTTCTCGAGAAATAACGTTGACTTCTTTGCACAACAAAAATAATTAGTTTCGAATGGACAGGAAACATCGACAAATACGTTAGTGCTGACGATTATCAAATTTGTTCAGATTTTTTTTCAGTGTGGCTAGTGATGCAATTTCTTGAGATTCTTAATTGTGATCGGCTATCCAGAGAACTCTGCAGTTACTGCAGATCGACGAAAACTTGCATGCAAAAATCCTATAATAATTTTTATTGAACATTTTTTACGAGGTTAATAATCTCGTTTGATGATCTGAAAACTTTAGTGTTCTAATTCATCTATTTTGACGTAGCAATTCACTGGGTACATTTCAAAAATATAATCGGATTTCATTTTATCAACCCAACGTGTATTTGCTGAGAGTTTTCAACGTTTGTACCTGGTATTCCTTTATGAAAAACGGTACACATGTGGGATGAAAATCTGGTTAATGTTCAGAGAGCTGTGTCATTAAATAATAAAGTCACGTATCATCCTTCACGCAGAGATAAAATGGAAACAATAAAAATGAAAGAAAAAACCAAAAAAAAAATAGAATAAAAAAAAGAAAGTGAAAACAAAAAATATATTTGCGAGGTTTAATGAGCGCTTCTGCTTGTACATTTGAGGGCGTTAATTGCACCGAGAATATTATATTCCGTGTATATTTATTGTAGCCACGGTTATATAAGTATGTATAGGGTAGGTGTACGGTAACGGTTCTTGAACGTAGCAACTAATTGGCAACCGTAGCTACCAGCCAGCCAACCAACGAACCAGCCTCCGAGATAATGCAAATTCACAAATTTACTAATGGTCGTCTCTACTGCGTCGTTAGAAGAGTTAGTCTGGCGTAATAAAATCGTTGAATGCAGAGTAGACAATGGGACGACGCTCCCCGTGGTACTCTTCTGCTTGTAAGCTCCCGACGGTAGAACAGCTTTTGACACCATGCAGAACCAGAAGGCTGCCTGGGTATACCGTTTTGTACCCTCGTGTATCCTTCTCTGTGCGTGTAATAATATACGCTTCTAATTGCGACAAAATTCCTATCATCCGCCTTTATTTCACCGTCTTCTCTCTTCTTCGTTACACCCCCTAAAAACCATCTGATGTAATCCGATTTTCCCCCCCCTCCATGCGCCAGTGTATCTAATTCTAAAAATCTGCAAAGTCGAAGCGTTCTATGTTATAGTTCTTCGATTTTGTCAAAATTTCATGGGGTTCACATTGGTAAAAACGTTATCTCTAATTCTTCTGATGATCTGAATTTTAAGATGGAGGAAAAAATTTGGTTGTCTCTCGAAATCTAGCCGGCTCAAGTTTCATCAGAGACTCAGCTTCATTGTCAGCACTACAAAATTAAATTTTCGAAATAAAAATACCAAAAAGAAAGCTTCGAAAATAAACGAAATTTTACTCCATCCACGTAACGTACGGTGTAAAAGCCAAAAAAAAAAGAAAATTGTGATACGGAATTAAAATAAATGGTATTACCACAATTTTTTTTATTCATTCGCAACAGATGCGAAATGTATACATTTTTTTTTAAATTTTTTTTCGTTTACGTACAATATACATATTTCGAGCTCGGGGAGCGGCCGTTTTACACGATAATGAAACCTGCTAATATACAATCGGTTTTATATGGGGTAGCAGTGGGAGGGTTTGGGGGAGGAGGGCGCTTTTTCCTGTACCGCCGTTAAGTCGTGTTATCGTGTAGCTTTTCTGCGTGGTGCTCGAGAATTCGGGGGAGTTATTTAACGGGTTATGACGAGGAGCTACGAGATCCAGAGTATATTATGGATAGGAGGGAAGGAGTCCGTTTCGTGAAAATTTATAAGTACATAATAAGGCACGTTTGTGATAAACCCGCGTGAGGGGCAGGGGGGCGAGGAAAAGGAGGTGGTTGAAAAGTGGTAGACATGAAGGTGGTGTTTATTGGTTAATTGCCTTGTATTTTTCACGATGCTTTTAGCTAAGTAGATGATAAAAAGAAGGCGATGACGGGACGTTATACGGCCAATTGGAGCCTTTTAATATCGCGATATTTCAAGCCCTACATTTACCATCTATTTTTCCCCGTTGTCGCGTCGCGGCGTCGCGAGTGCTGTTTGCTCGTTTAATACTGAAAACTCCCCGTATTATGGATACGTACTTTTCCACCTCAAACCAGCATATTCTGATATTCGCTGTACACGGTGACGCGACGATGAATAAACAGTATACGGAATATCGCGATGTGCAACTGAACACCGATGACCATATCGCATGTACGTAAATATATGTGTACGTATAACTATACGTATACGCAGTAAAAGAGCTCGGAAACCATTTCCCTGAGCATAGCCTATTATAGTAAAGTTTGAGGGCCTGCAGCAGCTCTCTCGGTAGTCAATGTGATATAGGTATACCATACACATAGGTAAACGCCTTGTGACTATGTCGGAAATCGATTTTAGCTTCTTTTTTTTTTCATACGTTAAAAAGCCGTTCTATACGTTCACCACCTTTATACCACCAGGGCGATACTCTTCTGAATATTTACTAAGTTTTTCAACGACTCCAATTGCCCCGAGGCTCTATGGGTATACCTACATAAGTATACATATATCGCCTGATAACTCACTAGTTTTTTCCTTTTTTTTTTTTTAACCTTTATTTTCTTTGAAAATTTTCCATTCTCACAACACTGCATACATTCATCTCTAACTTTCGATCTCCGATCTTTGCGTCTTGATACTATTGTACAACACATCGAAAATATTTTTTACACTTTAAGTCAGGGAAAAACAAACTTTTATAATCGCCAATCTTCAAATCCTTTCAAAATTATTCAGTAACGTAAGTAATATTGAAAAAAATCATACAAATTCCTTCCAATCGCGTACGTTAATGTTACTGATTCAATTAATCTTGTTCTCCAAGCTATTTTCACCAAAATTAGAAGGAAATTTTTCAAAGATTGCACCAAAAACTTTTCCCACGCATATACTGAAAGTATAAATTTAACATTCTTGTTCTTTTATTGTGTTCATACCATCGCTCACTTTGTCGGCTGTACAATGTTAAGGGTGAAGATATTTGTTTGCGTTTTACCGAAAAAAAAAATGAAAAAATAAGAAAAACTGCAGCAGCAAGTGCTTCGGTTTGGAAATTGTCGGTGTCATTTTATCAATGGGGTTGATGTTTGTTTGCCGTTGTTTGTCGCCGCTTGACGCCTACCGTTTGTTAGTATGGAGTTTAAGTTAACAATCCGACGTCAATCGGAGCGCGCTCTTGTAGCTGAGGACCGTGTGCGCGGCCGTTTATCTAAACTATAAGGTGAACTGGCAAAGATGCCGACTTCACAATTGTATAATGCAATATATAAAAATATAAAAGAATCAAAGAAACTTCAACAATAAGACCGACGAACGATTCGACCATTGTCGGCATTTTCAGAAAATGGTAACCCACCAGGAAACCCTGCTGAGAAACTAACCCCTCACAATTTCAGTTCCATTATGAGAATTTGTATCCGTTTCGTCCTCAAAGATTTTGGACCCGTTTACCACCTATTCGTATCTCTTTGTCACCATTATTGCTGTTTATTGTCAAATGTACATTCCTAAAGGAACCGCGCTTTTATCGCACAAAAATGTAACACTTTTTTTTGAATTTGAAAATTTCTCCAAAATCTCCCGTACTTCGTGACGACTTTTTATGTCAGACAATTTCTTTGGTTTGTTCTTTTTTTTGTTCTTGGATATTAAAATTTCATTTTATTATTAACTTTGTAAAAAATTATTTAATCAACTTCGACAACTTCTTGTCTGATGGCCAAACTTTCTTTTCCTCCTTGAGTAAAATCCATATCCTCTTCTCTCTGAAAAAGGGTAATATGCGGTACGGAAATTATTTAACGGGATACTTCACTACGTAATAATTTTAACTACTATCCAACCGTTATCAAAGGATGAAGAGAATAAAAAATAAATTGATTTTATTTTACTAGACTGTGCGTTCACTGAACTATGGATTCCTTTCGTGATTCTTTAGTGAAATTGTATTTCTTATCTGACAACGGCCACATAACGTTCAACTACGGCTTTGATAGCTCTCATAAAATATAATTCTAGTAAACGATTCTGGGTACATGGATTGTGATAATGAAGATAACGTGCTGCTAATAAGTTGAATATCTTGTTAATAACGTATTTCAGGCCAGCAATAATATGGTCACAACGCATTTATTTGCTCATCCGCGTATGGGGTATTCATCGTCAACTAGGTCAGTTTATTCGGTTGGCCGCGCGGACATTTTCTGCAATTTAAACATTTTTCAATTTAATTCAATTCATAGAAGACTCTCTTGAGTGGGACAATGAATTAGAGAATTATGAAAAATTGCAATCGCAATTGTACGAGTGAATAAAGTGGCGTTGTTGGCGAAGACGTGGACTTTGACGATGTTTGTGTAGTTGTAGGATAATAGGGATGTTAGATATTGTACCTGGTTTTCCAGGGGGGATCGTGAAGCCGGAGTTTGGAGGCTAACTGAGCCAAGGCTTTCCAGTTTACGTTACATCTACGTAACTATAGAACAATATAGCAGCAAATATCATATAGAATAACGGTAGGAAATGAGGAAACAAGGATCTCATATGTAGGTATACCGACATCACGTGTTTGCCAAAGAGCACTTAGCCCCGCTTAGCTTTTGGCATTTCACCACGAGCGTTGCTTCAACACCTACATATAATAGGAGCATAGCTTCACGTTAATGACAATTACAACGACGCCTGCATGCGCTGCATAACTTGGTACAATTATTTCTAACCGCTCGGTATATTTATACGTCATATACCATCCCAGAAAGACTCCCAAATCCCGATGACCCCATTGACCTTGATATCAAAACGTCCCTCCATAAATTCAGGTCGTTATAGTGTATTATAAATATACAGGAGAGAGATTCAATAATAACTTTGAAAATCATGAAATTTGTATTTTAATCCCACCAGACCATCCCCACTTACTTTTTCGCCCGATTTTTTATACCCCCTACCTCTCGATTTTCACCTCCCGCAGCGGTACTTCAAGTCTCTGGTAAATATTTCAAGATTTCTCGGGGTCGTATATGGGGTGAGTCCGGAAGATCGATTGGTAAAACCTTGAAGCACCTTCTCCCGTGTACCGAGTTATATATATCCAGGAAAACTCCTAATTC
The DNA here is from genome assembly GCA_963978495.1 of Athalia circularis. NCBI lineage: Eukaryota > Metazoa > Arthropoda > Insecta > Hymenoptera > Athaliidae > Athalia > Athalia circularis. Next base: position 22,736,333 of record OZ021699.1, read on the forward strand.
TGGTTCTACACCCTGAAGCACAGTGGAAGGGAACGGATTCCCACTTTATATACTACGTCACGTGACAACTTCTGAGCTGTGCTTTACGATGAAAGAGAACGTTAATTCGTGTAGCTTTTTTCTTGCCTTTTTCATTCCCTTAAAACCTTTATGCCCTTTTTTTAATCACACCACTCATCGAAGGGGTTGATATACGTACATCGTGCCTGTAGGTGGTGAAATATTTATTTTGCGATTATACCAAAAATGGTATGAAAAGCACTTCGTCAGGGTGTTTCGGAAGACCCTTCGCAGTGTTCAAAACCATCACACCGCGGTTGCTGCTCTAGAGCCAAGGGCCGAAAGCTGTAAATGTGAGAGACAGAAAATGACGTGATGAATCGATGTGGCCTAATTACGCTAGGTCACTCCATCAATCATACAGACCCTGTTGGTGTTGATGACGATGCTGAAGCCGATGCTAAAACTGAAGTTAAACTTAAGCCGCCTGCATCCTAGTGTTTTGGGACCAACTTTATACGCGATGTAAAAATCGCGACGAGTGAATAAAAGCTGCGAAAAAAAATACGAAATAAAATTAAAAAACAAACAAGAGCTGTATAGTAGAGTGAATACTGTAGAGGAATTGATGTTTCAAAAAGGCATAATCAGGCTTTTTAATTAACGTTGTGCGCTAATTCATATTACGTGAAGTGGGTGGGGGTGGAAAGGCTTCCTAACAGCGTCGATTCTATTTTTTGTATCAATACTTATAATGTACACGTTATCCTATGGAAACCGTAGGTACTTACGCTTACAAAGCTTCTCTGCACTTCTGTAGTCTCATTAAATTATCGTAGGTGATTACGCTTTTAATAAAGCAAAGTGGCTTGGAATCAGTAAAAAGGCTACTTACCGACACTAGAACTTCGCAAGTCACTTGTCATTGAGAACATAAGATACAAGATAAACGAAAAAAATATTGGGAACCAGTACTCTTTCCGAATTTTAATTACACACAATGTAATTAACGATGAATATTGAACATGGTGATGAAACTTCAACTCCGTTATATACATATATGTGCAATTAAAGTTAACATGTTAATTAAATTCTCTCGCAGAGATTTCATTCAATAATTATGGCTGTGAAATACCTGGGAGGGAGGATTTTTTGTACGTATCGGATATGTCAACCCGACGCACGTTCAAATATTTGGTGAGGTTATCGGTAATCGATATCCTCATAGCGTTATTGTCAAGCTAAATTGAGTGGTCAGTCGGGCGATGCGTGGAATTACGATGCCAGGAATCTAATTATCAGGTATTTTGCGTACATAACACGTCTTCTAAGACAGGTATGCGTCAAATTATGTTATAGGGTGACATTTCTAGTCTGGGGAAAATCCCCCATTTCACATTCCACGAAATAACGCACGTAATTGTAACGTAACCATTACGCTCTAGATGAAAAATAAGCGTTTGAAATGAAGGGCGGGTGATCATGAAGGGTAGTCCGACGAAAAAATTCGCACCTTGAATCTTGACATTCGACGCTACAATTACGCTGAATTAGCAGAGCGAGACCGAGTTAAAGGGAAGGGTGAAATAGGTCCACTGAAACTTAGACCGCTCTTATTAGCTCTGTGAAATATTAACTCGTCCTTGTCTACAAATTAACTTTACCGCGCCCGACGTTTGCATAAAATTAGCCCGTTGAGGCCTCGTACTAGTCGTGCTGGATGTGATGGTCGTGGTGCAGGTCGTAATAATGGTGGAAAAGCTGACTGTAAAGAAAAAGAAAAGAAGAAATGACGAGGAAAGTAAGAAGGGGAAAGAGGAAGGGAATCCAATTCTCACCAAGAGAGTTTTGAATCCCGGCCAACGGTCCTCGACAAAATGTAATTATGATGCCACTGAAAAATTCTCGTAATTGTTGAAATCACGGCCAACGTTATTACTATACTATACTCGTTTCCCAGTTAATTCGGTGTCCCACTTTTGAAATCCGGTAACTACTCTACTATGTGCTGCTACCGTTTCTCCATTGCAAAATTATCCCAGTCCCCCATAAAGCAATCAAGCACTTAAACATTTTTTTTATTTGTTTCTTTCATTTTTTTGATTTCAACTTTTTTTTTTTACTCGCTAGCAATCATCATTGAAGGTATTCATGTTAATTGGGTCAGGTGGTATTAAAAATAAGTATTTTCTTCCATGAAATGAAGTCAACAGGGTTTTCAGGATTTCACTTTTTTTTTTATCTAAAGTCCTGAAAAGAATAAACAAAACTGAAGGAACGACGCTCTCACATCGAGCGTTGAACAATTTTACGAGTGTCAATAGGTCAGATATTTTCACCACCTAGGCGTGAAAGATAAAGAAACAAAAAGTAAACGCTTCCAAGGGGAATAAAACTTGACGTAACCTCGAAGACGTCGCAGCTGTTAACGTCCTTTATATGTACCTAATATTTTTTATTATACCGACTTGTGTCCAAATGGACGTATAGTCGGTTGAGATAGGTATAACTCGAGTGTCGCTGGGGTAATAAAATCCGAGAGACAATCAGCTACAAGATTCACTCTATGAACACTTAACATTTAATTCAACGGACTTTACAATGCCAAGCTATCAGCATGCCCCATGTAAACGGAATCCATGCGAAGCTGGGAACAAGTAGTACCTAGCCAACGACGTTCACTGGTACAGCCGCCGGCAGAATTTAACCAAGATTTTGTGATGCGAAGATAAAATTAAAACGCCGGCCGATCTCTCCGATTCATCGATATTTAAAACGAGATGTCTTTTTCGCGGAACAAGTCAGAAGCAGTATTGAGTTTTGATTGTCCTGTTCCAAAAATCCTGGAGTTTTCTCATTTACAAAAACGTGAGCAGCTTCCGCGAATTAATTTTTTAACGGTGAATGAATTTTTCGAGGGTGTCCAACAAGCGAGGCGTATTAACGGTGAGGAATAATCCGTTGTTTTGAGTTTGCAACAAGATGAAAGAGAAAGTTTTGCGATCAGCTATACTGTACGGCGTTAGTATGACTGGGATGCGCACCGCGTCGCGAAGTAGTTCTACAGAGGAGATAGGATGGACGGACGAAGTGCAGCATGTAGTAATAACATGCCTCCCGTAGTTCCGGCAGCTCTTCCGACCAATCCTGACCTGGCATAACTTGATCGTACGGATGTTCATGAATAGCTCGTACAGTACGGTTTAATATCGAAAGGGAAATCCAGGAGGGCTGGTCTGGCGGAGAAGCAGATCCAGCGTTACCAGTCGAGTCTATTAGACACAGTGATCATCCGCTATTGTCCACTTGTAAATAGAATATCGATGGCATTATCGGGTGCTCTAATCTAATAGCTATATATACCGGTTTGTCTCCGTTCCAGTCTGTTAGTAGGTATGTACTACGTTGTACGTCGTGTACGAATGGTTGGCTAGCTGGTCAGTCCGATGAAGCAATCGGTTGTGTGTTCAGGTATCGCTAATGAGACGCGGTGCAGCTCCAATAGAGCAGTCTGCAGTCCAAAGCTAATATAATTATTGCGTTAGGTTTCCTGAGGTAAACAAGAACCGAGTTCTACACATCGCACAGGTTACAATCAGTACAATTAGAATAATCAACTCGTTTGACTACCAAATTCAAGAGATTGTGCTGCAGTCGCTCCGTTGGAGTTGAAAAAATCAAGTTCACTTCATCGTGAATACTTCTTACGGCGATTCCGCTGATCTGATTGTATCTTCGTTCGTTTTCGATCGTTATTTTCTTGGACGAGTCGAGAGTTGTCGGGACATTTGATTGGTTTCGAGAATGGGGATGTCAGTTAAGTACAAATTGTTGCAACTCGTACGACAACTCTGACCCCGATCACGTCATGTCGTACATTCGGTACACACCACCTGCAGTGGCGCGCTTCATCGTTTCACCTATTTTACCCATTTCACCTATTTCGAAAGCTTACCACTTCGCCAGTTTAACATCTACCGGCGACCCAGCTTAAGCCAAGAGAACGTTTCGTACGTTTATAATAGTCCACCATTGCGACACCAAAACGCCACACGGCTGTCGTTAGTTCTACGTACTGTGCTGGCTGCCATAGAGGTAGTGTCCTACTAGTGTGAATACGACCTCGGTGTCAGGGTAGTTTGGCTCGCGGACAAAATGCTGGAGTGCCGCGAGAAGAGTAGAGTAGAGTAGAGTAGAACGAAACGAAACACACCTATGTAGCGGCAGCTCCTATAAACGAGCAAAACACCCCAACGAATGAGGGAATGAGGGAGTTAGTAGTGGTGGTCTGGTGGCTTGTGCTTGCAATGTGGGAGAGCAGCCACTGGCCTGGAAGCCCCGATAACCACGTGCCGTGCTAAATGTTCGAATTTTAAATGAGCCACCGTGAAATTCGTCGCATTCTATACGTCTGTGTGCGGAGGGTAGCTGCAGGGTAAATGTCGGAGGAAATTATGATCCTATATATGATCAAATATTGCGAATTTTTTTTTCTTCTCTTTTCACATGACAATTCTCTTTTTACTACTACCTCCGAGAGATTATTATTCCGTTTTATAACTGACAGTGATGGACGATGGATTTTTAGACCTTATTTTCCGCTCTGACATAAAGTAGTCTTGCTCGTGTATTTACCCACTCGTCGTTTGTCAATTTGACAGTTTAGAGCTATAATTACATGTCTGTATAATATTCTAAGTAAGATAATATTTAAAAACAGACACTTTGCACACCATTTGAAGAGAGCGCCTTGCGCTGCCGTTGGTGCTGCAGTAGCGAAAGCGGTCGACTGTAAGCCTTCCGATAACTGGGGGCTATCCTCGTAATGGATGTCGAGGTATAACGGTCCTTGGCTCTCGCGTACTCCGAGAAAAGAAAAAAGAAATTAGAGAAAAAACTAAATAAAAAAATAAAATGAAAAATAAAAAGATGTGATTGACAGATGAATCGGCGCGTCTGTGACGTTTCAATAAATACGGATATAACTGAAATTATTATGCAGTTATAGAATTTGTTTTAATGACAGCAAAACAATTTATCGACTCTTTGAAATTGAGATTAAATTCCCACGCTTATAATAATGTCGGGAAAAATATTCTATTACCATTTCTAAGATAAAATATTTCCGTAAATCCTCAACCGCTGCAGGGGCTAGCGTATATATCCATTTCCTTACTACTGTGCCGAGCCAAATTGATAGAAACTCTGTACTACCAGCATCAGCAGTAGTTAAGTAGAGAGTATATGCCCGAGATATCCATCCTGTACATTGCAGGATTACGTAGATACAATATACATACACATACAACACACTCAAAGTACAAAGAAATAATTTTCAAGAAGTTACTAGTTCACCAATAAATGTCGGCCTCATAATTCTAACGTCTAGTTATATTATAATACCCCCCCCCCTCCCTTCCCCCTCCCTCACGATTAGAGTCAGTGTAAAGGATATACTAACTATCTTACTACTGCACATGGTATTATTATCACCTTACAATTCCACAAGTTACTAAAACTATGCACGACTTCAGTTAAGTGGGGTAACCAGAAGAAGCAACTCAGCTCAGCCTCTAAGCCCACGTTCCTACTAGCTACTTCTATCCGCCTAACTTCTTATTCGCAACTTCTCACATGCGGATTTCAACTTGGTATACATATGCATACATTCATTTTCGTTTACATAGGCCAAATTTCACGTACCCAGGGTTCACATTATCGTCCGTAACTGAAAATATATGTGAAGTAAAGATTTTATAGGTGAATTTTTTTTTTGCCTGAAAAGGATAGTTTTGGGAAGCTCTGGTCTCGCGTACAACGGAGCTTTCGGTTGTTTTTTAAGACCTGGATAAATTAGATGGCGTGAGTTATTGAATTCCAAAAACGTTTTCGGACCACCCTATAGAGTTTAAAGCAAGTGATATAACATCCGTAGTTTGAGGAAGGTTTGGCGAGGGGGGTAACTCTGAGATTTCTATTGCTCCAAGGATTATTGGCTTTTATCAGAGGTCTGGCGCAAGCCAAGAACCAAGAACCAAGTAGAACCAAGAACCAAGAACTCGACTCTCATTGTATTTGCGTCCCATTTGGCACAGGCTTTCAATTGAGCCCGTGCATTTCAGACCTATACTCATTCACTGTATCCCAAGCTTATTGTCTACAGTTCGAAGCCTCAAACTCTCTGCCCTGGTTTTACCCGCTGATTTTCGTCCCGCTAAAATCTACCGAGAGAAACCTCGTCGCCGGAAGTACAAACGATACTCTGGGTTATATCCCTCCACGGATCGTATCATCCACATTTCTGTATACTCCATATTATAGTTATCTTTAACAAACTTTTCCCAAATGATACTTCGTGGGTTGTTTCTATTATAAAAGTTGTTTTGCTATAACGCCGTGTCTTACGAGTTATATATTTTTTTTTTCTTCTTTCTCATCTACTTCCCGAACTACGCGGTCTTGCACGAAAAAAAAAAAACAAAAAAAATAACAGGATGAAAAGTAAATCATATTACAAATTCTTGAAGTTACAATAGATGGTTTTTCGGTTCGATTTATAAATAATTATATATTTTTTAAAGTAAATCATTTTCTCCTATTACTTCCATAATTTATCTGCCGATCCGTTCTACAATTTTACCCACAACTTTCGACATTGGATAAAAAAAAAGTGGAGAGAAACAAAATTTTGAATAAAAACTTCGAACGGATTCATTCCCCCCGTTAATTTAAGCGTAAAATGATATTTTCTGGCTACGCAAATAAATGGCTGTACATAGATATACTTATACATGTACCTACCCTGCGAAGCAAAGTGCAAACGCTTTACGCTAATGACCCCACTTCATACTCAGTTACACGTACGATGAAAAAAAATATATATAAATGAATAAAAAGTAACTAAAAAAAATAATAAAACGGACTCTATACATCCGTGAATCGAGGTAGGTGATCGCACGTCAGATTCAGTGCGTCAAAGTTTCCATAATTTTCAGTGAACGAATACCGCGAAATTTTTCGGTTTATCACAATATCATATCATGAATCGCACCGAAATTAACGGGCGCTGTTGTTCATTCGTTGTATTGAATTAGGATTTATTCCACCTCCTTGCACGCCCCGATTCTCGCTTTTCCGAGCGAGTGAACGGAATGAAAACGAGGGGGTGGTTTTTTTTCGTAACATGTTATGATAATTCAACATTGGAACACACGTCATAATTCGATTTGTTCTCTCAACTCGGATTTTAATAAGTTTTGTACATCACAGGTATACGTTTTGCAGATTCATACATCTCGATGGAATAACAAAATAAAGTGTAAAATTTACAAGGCGGGAAAAAATTCTTCGCAAAAGTATTTTACAGATACGTATGTATGTATGGGGGCGATATCTGGTACTGTGCAGTCCAGGGAATGTGAGTCCCCATTATGTGGAGCATGTGCGCTCATATGTGTGGAGGGCGCGCGCCCTTTACACGATTTTCTCTCCTGTCACATATGCCCGACTTTGTTCCGCGGGGCGGTAGGCAGTCCAGAACTCTTTGTAACAAACCCCTCGGTAATATGTGTCCAAAAGAAGGAAGAGATACGAGGTTATTTCATCGAGGGCTCTTGAGGCGTGCGTTTCAAACAATAAAAAGCAAAATCGTATAGCATTACGTAGCTGCAGGTTCCACCCTGATATTCCCGGATTCCAAAATCGTGGATTTATTGATCTACTACACTTCTCAATTATTCTCGGTGAAATGTTTACGACTGGAGGAAAGAAACATTTTTTTTTTTCTTTTTTTATTCCGCAGTAGGTGGGGAAAAGGGACTCGAAAACGTCGCTTGGGAAAAGAGAATCTGTGAGAAAAAAAAAGTAAGCTTATACGTGTTACATACATATAGATACCTTGAATGAAAAGTGGAAGGTGTGGACGTCAGTGATATACCCTATCTGTCAGCCCCTCATTGATTTCGGATGGTTGAACTTTCGAAAACTTGGATGGTTGCAAAAGAGAGTGTTCGAGGCTCAGGAATCAATTACCAAAGGACGATGGAAGGTACACGGCGCGCGCGTGCGCGTGAGTAAAAAAGCTCAAGTTAAAACCTCAAAAAGATAAAAATGAATGGAAATCGGAGGAATAAAAAAGAGAAATTCATCGAATAAAGATAAAAATATAAATTGGCCAACGCCGTCCCTGTAGTCAAGATATTGGTATTCGAGTTGATGTCGAAAAGTCTGGACTCTAAAGAAAACCACGTTGATCGTTTCTGATCCCGAAGAACCCGGTAAAAGTCGGTAATACAGTAACGGGGTTGAGAAATGTAATAGTTTAAGATTGTATGGTATAAGGTAAATAGCCAGGTTATATAGGTAAATGAAGGCATGAAAGAGTCAAGATTATGGGTAAAGTTTATATCTATCCCGAAGCTTTCGGAACATGAAACCTGCTGTTAAATATGTAAACCAGAAGTTTCTCCTTCTCTTCTTCGGCTACTATTATACATACTTGTATACCTCGTACCAACCGACCATTTTGAATGGACGTTAAATAGAAGCTATTTTAAACTAACCTAAAACCTTGAAAATTAATATCATTTTATCACCGCGGATGTAACACCCTTACCGCTGTATAATGGCTAACATTAAACTAAAATATTTAGAGGAAATTAAATCGGATTTCAGGTCTGCTTAATATTTATCCATACTCAGGGACCATCCGAAAGTCCCAGGGAAGCACAGCCGGGTCGATATTTTGCAATAAGATCTGTAATCCAGGGCGTATACTTCGTACCAGCTGCATCAGCGGGGATGTAGAAAAGTTGTAAGAAAATCAAAGTAAAAGAAGGCGAGGGATGATAGAGGAAATAAGGGTGGAGATTGAGCGGCAGGGGGAGGGGGAGGGGGAGGGGGTTGAACTCCGAGCAATGACCACAAAATTGGGCGTCGTAAAAAATGGTATCGCTTCAAAGTCCATTTATTCGGTATTTTATCATCGTACCGTACACCGCGTAGGAAAAGGGTCCTTAGGGATAGTCGTATAGTAGGGTAGGAATCATTCGGGCAAGAAATTAAATATTACCCACCATCTAGGGGAAAGGATACCGGAGGTTTGGGTTTGGGTTTTAGATGCGGGACGGCCAAACCTTCGCCTGCGCGACGCCGAGAATCCGGATTCCAAAGTGCAGACTACCGTACGTTCCCGACCAGCAACGCCAGTCAGTCGCCTGCTGCTCCTGGTAACGCAAACCCTGCAGGACTTTGGGCTTCCGAGGGGCGGCTGATGGCTCCGTCACTGGTCCCACGGGAATTCGTGACAAATAACGTCCCGATGGACTACCGGCCTAAGCTTTACTCGCTGAAACTCACTGGATTCAGAGCCCATCCGATTGTATGTATCCACAATATGGTATATGCAGATCCTGCAAGATTTTCTACCGCCCGAACTCGGGGGATGAACATTACATTTTTCCCCCCTTGTTTTCATGAATTTTGAAAACGATTTGAAAAATTTTTTTCCTTTTATTTGGTCGACAATGAACTTGCGGGAAAAATGATTTCCCTCAGCAGCGTACTTGTAGAAAGGTGTGTTGGTTCATGGCGTGGTTTGAAGGCGTACCAAGATCCCGACGTCCCGACGACGTTGCGTCGTATCAAGCGCCGGCGGATATTAGACTTGGCAAAGCACTAAACCTACGCCTGATGCAAAACAGGGTTTATACCATACCTATGTATACATCTGCATAGAGCTTTCATCCCTCCCTCCCACCCCTTTTTGGTCGTCTAAGGTCTTGTGCTTTGCACAATTCCGCGCGGGTGGTTCTCTCAAGTCTGGAAACCTTGGGTCCCGTATATTCCCGTACATGTATATATATATATTACAATATATCTATATATATACATATATATGTACTTCCCGATTCGAGTCCCAAGTTGCCGAAACAACAACAACTTCCCTAGCTATACTACTATACTTCCTGCGCTACGAGTATAAGCAATAATTAGAACAATAACCGTGTCTGGGGACCAGGTCACGCTTTAATTAAAGACGTTTCTCTCGTTGACTTACTTGGTTATACTTTCAATGCTAGGTATAGAAACAGAATTGAAAACTGAAAGTAAAGAGTAAAGACAAAAATTATATAGAAAAATAAACCAGACCAGGAAAAAAAAAACAAAGAAAGATCGGTGCGGCTGTTCTTCCCGAAGCTTTTTATCTAGCTGCATTCTTATTAGACTGTGCTATGTGCTATGCAGTAGAAGAAAAGATTTGCATAAGAAGTTATAGCCGCGTAGATTAAAATACGATTTTGCATTCAAGAAGAGAGAAAAAAATAAATAAAAAATACATGGAAAGGAATGAAAACAACGAGAACGAAGATCGAAATATGCAAAGGCAAAAGACCATCGCTGTTTTCCACCTCCCCACACCCCCTGAATATATACCATCCAACGGCTTAGCTTAGTTGCGTGAAATTAGCGGCGTGTTACGCGGTTGGCAGCCCTAAATTTAGGCCGTTCTGCCAGCCGGTATTAACGGTCTCGTGATTAATGTCCTGCACGGGTCGTCCCGTCGTTTCGACCCGGACTAATCCTACCAATTTTAATATCCCTATAGCTGTTGTATATAGGTATGTATGTAACTTGCTACCCCGCTACCCCTTGTTACGAGCGACAAATGTATTTGCGATATACGTACAGGCACCATATGAAATAGTTAATACCGAACGAGAAGAGAAGTATCTAGGAAAGCGGGAAGAAAGGGGAAGGGGGAATGAGTCTGGCACGCGACTCGAACTAGGAACCGTTCGCCGCAGCTTCTATATAAGTGAACGTACAAAGCATAGCGATATGCCGACGATACCCGGTCGGGATATCAATGAAATCCTGGACAAAGGATCAACCTGGTGTAAATATAGATCTATAAATATATATACCTATATATATATATATAATATGAGTTCTAGGGATGTGGAGCTCTCGATTCCGCTCCATGCCGCTTCGCCACCCCTCGGAAGACAGGACCTGCTGAGACCTATGACGTTATCAACGCCGACCATCGAAAAGAAAGGATCAATTGACGAGCTTCTAGTCACGTGCTGCACGCCGCATGAACTACCCCCAAAGAATTTCGTATAAAGTTATATTATATTGGGTCATTTCGAATAGGTATTATATACGACAAAGTTCGTCGGGAAAATTGGAGTTGGGATTAGGAGTAGAAGTATTGAATTTTTATATATATTTGGAGCCGTTTTTGGGCATGAACCCCTCGAAATGAATGGCCTCTGACAATGAAATAGATTTTCGAAAGTAATTCCTTCAATTTTTTTTTTTTTTTTTTGTCACAGGACATTCCTTATTTTCCAGGTACATTTTTCACCTGCTCTGATTTTTTTGACACGCGTCACGTGGCTGCGCTCGGTGAATATTTGTATGAAGAATCTGGAGATAAGGATGAAAGAAAATGTTCAGACCTGTAATATCGGTGTGGATGGTACGCGTATCAGATAAAGCCCCTTCCCCCTGGCCCAACAGTGGTAGTTGGTTGCACAAGAGTCATAACGCGACATCTGTTTGGAACGAGGAAGGCGGGGCAAGGAACAGCCAAAAGGTGGAATGGGCAACGTGAACGAAGTATGAAGAACCTACAGTTTGAGGATCGGGGGGTTGAGGGGTAGGTTTTTGGTGTGTCTCTACACGAAAGCCACGAGTGGTTTAGGGGCAAGAAGATGAAGCGTGTAGAAGGAGGTCGGAAGCTCTAAGCTCGAGGCTTCAGGCAACGCTTACCCAGGTACTACATCGGCCATCGTTGGCGTATAAAAAAAATTTGATCTATTGCCGAGTAATATGGACCAAAAGGAGACGTAACTTTCTTGCATGTAAAACGACCACCAAATCTCAAGCGACAACCCGATATTTGAAATTACTATGTTGGCAAGAATTGAGGTAGGTCACGTTGAGCCGTAGATATAGGTACATCAAGAGCGTAATTTAAGGTGCTAAGACCACCAGTGAAATTCTTCTTTTCCTCGCTTTCCCTCCTCTCTTTTTTTCATTTTTTGATACATACATAATATACGTATACCCAGTTTATCGACCCTCCGTGGTGGATTTTTTCCATTGAAGTTAAATTTTGATTTTCTGATTTAAACTCAGTTTTCCTTTTCCGATGGACTTAACAATGAAAGAAAGGTATGCCAACTGTCGCAGAGAAGCTTGCGGGTAATCGGGAGGCTAAACTTTCACGATAAATCACCAAATGGATCGGCAAAATGGAGAAAATAAAGAGAGGTAGAGAGTATGAAAGAGAGAAAGCAAAGCGACGTATAAAACGGGGAAAGGGAAGAGTCGAGCTGAGAGAATGCCGTATTCGTCGGTCGCGTGGGAGAGGATGGAATATAATGGATATTAATGTCAGCCCTATGCTGATTTCGTTGGCTCGAATGCGTTCATTTCTGGATTCCAATCCCGGAAAGGTTTACCGTATCCCGTGGGTCCCTACGAGACTGAAGTCTCTTAGAATTATGGGCCCCCCCCCGACTTTTCCTGCGATTTTTCTCCCCTTACTTCTCCCATCTTTTTCTTTTCCTCGTTGCTTCTGCCTTTTCTCCTGCTTATCAGTCAACGAGAATCTTCACTTTCCTCTCTCCTCATGTCTCTGAAACAAGATAAAAAAAGCTTCCTGTCTATTTGAATTTAAACGTACTCTGTTCATGCGCTTACTCTTTAAATTCATTACCATCCATGATTCAGGCTTGAAAAAAGCTAGGTATCCGCTTAAATCTGGATTAAAATATATCGAAACGATTTCATCCGTCATTTTCAATTGTGGAAAACGTCAAACAATTTTTTTCTTCTCTTTTTTGTTTTGTAAATCTTTTTTTTTACACGGGTACTCATAATCCGTGTGGGTTTATTCATTTTTTTTTGTTTTTTCTCAACTATGATTTGATAAATGCCGTCAGTAATTCTGGGTTTGAAAAATGTAAAAAGCGTCGTGGAGTTGTGCAGAAGTGGACACAAGTCACGAATTCCGTTTTTTTCGATTCTGTAGTTTGAGCTGGTTGCGCAGGTTTCGAAATAAGAACTGTAAGGAAAATCCTGAAGAACCTCAACTCTCGATCCTGACTTCTATACACAAGCTAGTCTTATACCTCTTATATAGTGCAGCTTTCTGAAGATTTTCGTCCACCGGAATTTCACCTCGCGAGACACAATAGCTCCCTGTAACACGATGTTGCGGCCGAGGAAAGTGCCTCGGGGGGGTCACCGCCTCCATTTGTGTCGACGAAAATAGCAAAATAACCGCTCAACCCAGCGGTTGCTCTTCGTCATCCTTCCTTCTCATTCTCCGTCTCCTTCTCTTCCTCTTCCTCTTCCTCTTCTTCTTCGCCGTCATACCGAACCTACCTTCTCCTGAAGCCCGAGGGCACCTGGGGCAAAACTCCCTACACGACGCCCGATGCCCAACGTCGACTATAATGCTAGTACGGCGTCAAATCCCACACCCTCTGCGACATCTCGAACGTCGCCTTCTACCTTGGTAACAACTGTAGTAGCACCACACCGACAAACTCTGTAGTAATTTCTGTCCGCGTTAGACACCAAAAAGAACTAATGGACGATGTCCAACCCTGCAGGAATATCCCGATCAGTGGATAGTATTTGACTGATAAGAAGATCTACGGAAATACAGCTTCCGTCGCGTGAAAGACCTCGATAATTATCATTGATCTTGGATTGAGAGAAAAAAACAAAATAATTTCCAGCAATTTTATAAAACTCATCAAAATCGCCAAAGCTCCCGATACGTTTATCGTTCGTGATAATTAATTCTCAAGTTCTTGCCCAACGCCTTGACATTGTGATTTTTTTTTTTTCATTTCCACAGCTTACGATAAAATATTTTGGTTCTTCCCCCACGCATAAAAGAAAAATAATTTTCACACAGGCAACTTCGGCTACAAGATTGAATTGAGGAGATGGCATCCGATATCCTGCAAAAGAGATGGAAGAAATCCTTAGAAAGATTGAGAAGAAAATTAATTTTTCCTAAGTAATCATAACGGAGTTGAATTTGAACGACGTTTCATTGGAAAAAAATCACTTGAATCTCAGGTAATCTAATGGAGCCAAGGAAAGGTTTTTATCATGGTGAAATAGACACGAAATTTTCAGACAAAAATAATTCGGGGCCCGTACTCTGATTGTGGAGAAAGCTGAAGATGGAAGAAAGAAAATTCATGTTTAACAATTCATTTTCGTTTTTTTATACAGCTCCTTATCCGTGAAAAAAAAAATCCCATGTTATCACCAATGCACAAACTTGTCTAGGATCCACTTAAAATTCGAATAATTCCATTCGGCGATCTCCGAGCTAATATAACAACTGAAGAAAGTATTTATTTAAGAACGAATTCATTTCCTATATATATTCACAGCGAATCTCACAACATAATATATACTGTAATTCTAGAGCTGAGAACAAACACTAGAATCGTCTAGGTGATTCTTGTTTCTGTTCTATATCCTCAACTAAAGTGGTGTATTCTGTATCTCCTCCCCCGCTAGATAATACCTAGACAACTGCAGTGTGCACACCTATATATGTATAATAATAGCTAGGAGTTTGTCTCAACGAGTACCAACTAGACTACGACGTGTTACTACCTTGACCGTTCCCATCTCGTCCTACACCCACGGGATCCCTACATATAGCAGAGAGGGCGACAACTAATTTATTTAGTCGCCTGCAACGCTGGAGTTTGAGGAGAAAAAAGGAAACAACGAAAAAAAAACGAAAAACAAAAAATGGTTTCAAGCATCATAAGCTAACGGAGTGAAAAAACAAATTAGAAAAAAAACAAGAAAAACATTTTAATTGATTTCGTAAAGTTCGAGAATCATTTACTTATTCTTTTTTTTTTTTTCCCCCTTCTTATTGCATCGTGTTACCGTCACACTTTGAACGTCCGGATTTAAGCATCTAATAAGAAAAGTTTGAAAGTTTTCAGATTATATTACACATATGTTGGGGAATTAGATGGAAAACCATAAACGTCTACTGTAGCACAGTGACTGAAGATTATCCTGAAATAAACTATAAAGTCTGAACGGCGATGGAATATAAAAATTGTTTGGCGAGTGAATCGAGTTTTATTTCTTAGTTGACAAAAATTTTTCAATTCATTTTTGTATCCCCCCCCCTCCTTTTGAGGGCATACCTTTGAACGAGCAACTTTGACCCAGAATCTGACAATGCGACTTGAAGGGTTTCGCATTCTTTTAAGTTTTATATAGAAAGATCATTAAATTCCTCTTTCGCACCAGAGAGTGAAATAGTTTTCTGTGAAAAAAGAAAACGATGAAATATTACAGTAGATATCGACTCCGGTACGAAAAAAGTGTAAACCGTGTATTTATACAGAATCATCGAGTTTGAAAGTTTGGTGAAAATCTACTCTGCCGAAAAACGGTTTGAAAAGTTATTTTCTTCAACTCGGGGGACGAGTTAAGGGCGAATACAATTTCGTAACTAGAAGAGGTGGGGAATAGTTGAATCTTTTTTTAAAAACCGATGTGTGGCGGCTGGTTTGACTTCTTTCGCTTCCGCGCGAACGGCGACGCGTCGTTTCTCGGGGACGTCCCTGGTCCCCCAGGAGGCGTGTGGGCCGCATGTTTATGGGAAAATAGGTGCGGCCAGTTAGGTTTCGGTTGGGTTGCGTTGAATTTTGTGCCGCTGCTTCTGCCTGCTACACTTCTAATTGCGCCATGGACCTGCCGCTACCTTGTTCAGATTCAGATTCAACCCGACGTCTTATATATCACCGAAAGTGGAACGGCGTCCGAAGCGATGCACGTCCAGCAGAAGAACAGCACCTATGGGATACACCGTGTATGTAAATTAGATATATAGAGTCCAGTTAAAGGAGAAGCAGCAACAGGCGCAAGAAATTCTCGTTTCGACTTCTTAGTTCTTTCTTTACCTGACGATCGCAGCGGCGGTTACGCACCGGTCTTATATCACTGAGAAGATGTGGGGGGGAAAAACGAGGAAAGAATAGGAAAAAAAAGGAAATAAAAGAAAGTGAGCGAGAGCCTGGTTTCAATCTTTTTCTCTGCTCACGCGGCGAGGCGACCGGGTGCCGGAGATAATAGCCGGGGATTCTTATCGAGCCGGTTATCGGAGATGGGAAGATATAAATGGAAGCTAAGCGACAACGCGTTCGGATATATCTGGGAGAGAAAGCGTGGATAAAATACCCCGCGCATCGATATAGAACTAGGTGTGTTATATAGGTACGGATATACAATGCAGTGAAAACGGAAGAACGCCGAGTCCGACTGCAGCGGTTATTAATTTGGTACACATCAGGAAGTATCGGATGCAGATGGTTCAATTTAATTACATCACATTCCGCGGTGTGGATATATATATATTCATTTATATATTACGTGCATCGGTTATTATTTGTTTTCGTTCTGTTGCTATACAGTTTTCGTGCGACAAAAAAATGTAGGTTAATTATTCTAAGTGTTCACACGAAAAAAAGGTGGATTAATAGTCCATGTCCGACTAATTGACAAATTAAAAAATTAGGAAAGGAATATGGACGACTAATTATTATCCGACTTTCACCCTTTCGTTAATTATTTCCATGTAGGATGCGTAACACCCGACTCATGTAACTATACTTGGAGCCTCAAACACGTAAGGTATAACAAACGCCATGTGGTTAACGAAACCATTACCACCATCGATTAAAATATAATCATGTTTTCCCGAAATTTTTAACACCTGAATTAACTACCCGTGTACTTCCGTGTTTCGATCATCTCCTGCCATGTTTTAAAATTTCCTACAGAGTTTTGATAACCTTTTTTTTTCTTCTGACATTTTGTCACGTGATATTTAACGTGACGTCCGATCCCAGCTCGATGAAAAACATTAAACGATCGTGAGCTGTCGATCGAGGAAATCGTCTGGTTTCAATCGATGGAAAAAAAAGGAAAGAAATTCACAGACCGACTGGACGGAACAATTCCATCAATCAAACTAAACTCATTCTTGGAGTGCTCCCGCAGCTCTCGTTTCGTTCGGAGATTTCTCACCGTTTTAATAATAATCTAGATAATTTGCGAAATGTTTATTATATACGATAAGGTAAACGCGACTGCGCGTATAGTTCGCGGAAGCGTCGGGGACTATCGGGGATAGTCGGTGCAGGGATATATACTTTCGGAGGTGAGGGTTGTTCGCGGAGCGAGAGTTCACCCTCAGTTCAGCCGTGAAGCCGCCGCGAATAGCTTCACCTTCGACGGGGTTCGACCTACGGTCCTTTTATAATCGACGATTACACCTTCGCCCACCTACATGACCGGCACTTACGACACCCTCGAGAGGGTTGATTGTCAGTGAGAAAAAGAAATAAGAAAAGAAAATAACGATAAGAAGAAAAATAAAAAAGAACTGGATATTAAAACTCTGAAAA
Source organism: Athalia circularis (assembly GCA_963978495.1). Taxonomy (NCBI): domain Eukaryota; kingdom Metazoa; phylum Arthropoda; class Insecta; order Hymenoptera; family Athaliidae; genus Athalia; species Athalia circularis. Next base: position 22,753,816 of record OZ021699.1, read on the forward strand.
AATCGAAAGACCACTAATTTACCTTGTCCATTTCATTAATTTTTTTATTCCCTTTCACTTCCATTCAGACCATTCAAGTCCTCGCTCGCACCGTTTGTTAATATTTCATTTGTTGAATTTTCTTTTTTTTTCTTTTTCGATTTTTCCGCTCAAACGTGCAGTGGGACGATTCGAAGACTCGAATATAATGTACAATAATAATATGATGATCATTTTGATGAATGCTGGGAAGTTGAGCACGATATGATTTGGGGGAAAGCCATTGATCGCCTGGTTGCTCGCTCTACTCTCTGATGAATGGGTATAATAAATGTGATTTTCATTGGTCACGATTATTTTTACGTCATTTCGTTCGGCCAGCAATAGAGGCGACGATTATACAGCACACGTCACATCCTGCAATGCAGAAGAGTTTATAGATATGGTGGGTTTGGTGCTCCAAATGTCAACGTATAATTAAAGATATAATTAATGGAGCGTAATTAAATATAATTAACGTGACTCCGTGCAGTGTGTTATACATACATACACCCGAATATATATATTTCATTGTATATATATAAACATATATACAGCTCGTTCAGGAGGTCCGCCGCAGACCAATTAGCGCGTCAACACTTATCACTTCGCGAACCAATTAACTTTGCTGTATGAACAATGAGTAATTTGCGTACCAAGAACTTGGTATTATATTTTTAGTATATTAACTGCATCCGACTGAAATTTTCAAGTCGATGTATATGATATCAATATTACACTATTCCTCAAGGTGATTAAAATCACATCCGCGCAGGACTGAAACGCAAGAGAATCACTTGTGATAAATCAAATCACAGGACTGTTTCCAAGAATATTTATTTTCACCTGTAATGTGATCCAAGTTTTGATGAACAATTAAAATTCCATCAATTTATATTATAAATCTATACAACATCAATCGTTCATCGGGATCGGTAGTGAAGAGCTTTTATATTATAAGATTTGAAGAAATTGAAGAGGAACTTAAACTGACCGGTAGTGACCAAACGTCGCCGCAACGTCGAAAGAATCGGTAACAGAAGAAGGATCAGTGATGACAGCTAACTGCACGTGACACGTGGGGACCTTTCAAAGCCTTTGGTGAGTCACTCAAACTAGCCCGCGAAAATTAAGACACCTTTTCAGACAACGGAAACGCGGTACCAACAATTTAGCGCAGAATGTCCGATGAAAATTCACCCCCTGCATAATTGAGCTAACAAAAGGTACACAGCTGCGTCGAACGGAGCTTTCTCAGGTTGGAAAATTGGCGATTAATTACTTCCGCGAACAATTGTTTCGAAGGTGGTTCGACGAGGAGTCGATAAACACGACCCCCGTAACGCCGGTATAATGCATGATCTGAAGGGGAATTGTAAACTTCGAGAAGGGTGATGTAATTACAGGAAATCCATGGTGCTTTAATGTGGTGGCCTAAAATTTGACGATTCAATTGCGAAGATCGACGCATTTGCACACGTCGCCCCTAAAGGTATTATATACATGTTCCACACTTTCAGCGACACCGTGGAGCAAGCCAGTCGTTCCCTCAGGGTATAAACTCATTACGAAAATGGGATCGCTGCAGAGATTTAACCGCCACAATGTCGTGCACCACGACGTATACTTGCGACGTGGTGGTTTCGCTAAATGGGGGAGGGATTCGGGATCCTCAAGGATTTGGGATTCGAACCACCTGGGTACCCAGACGGCAGGTTGTGGGTTACGTAGTGGGCGGAGTTGATACGCTCGTTATATTATACCACCTGGTAAAAGTGGAAACGTATTATACGAGCATAACATGAGTCCCGTGACTTTTCCACTCTGCACACACCTCAAATCTTACATCTTGGCATCGGCACGCGATCGATAGAACATAGAAATGATCTTTTTCGGTGAGTCAAGAGGATTTATCTTACGGTTCAGAAGTGAACACGGAAAGTTAGAGGGTTGAAACACCTCTTTCTTCGTTGATCCGCCGCACTGACTTATTACCAAAAAAGCACTTTAGCCGATGCCGTGATGTGTACGGTGGGCCGCAAAAATACAGTTCATTTTGAAACGTGAAACGAAGCTGAACGGGTAACGAATACCGGTAAACTTTTTCTCTTTTTTTCCCCCGCTCTTGTGAAAACTGAAAAAGTGAACGCTACAAAATTCAAATTGAGCCAGTCTTGTTTTACCGACCTTGTACGCTCACGTGTTTCTTTTTCATACACCGGTTTTAATACATTTTATTGATATAAACTGAAATGAAATTTTCATCAATTGTGTATAACGTTTCTCGGAAGGTTTCAAGTATACCTTGTTTTCCATTTATTCATTCATCCGTTTATCAGAAAGAGATTCTAAGTACGTGAATAATTTAATAATTGAAACGCGTGTTCATCTGCGCGTAAATAATAAGTTACGGTCGTTCATATATACATGTATATAAATTTACCTTACATACGAGGCAGTTCGTACAAAAGCTAATTAAGGAAATGCCGAGGGGGTGTTGGCTAATAATTTACGTCAATGAGTAGGCTGTAATTGCTTGCTTAAAGGTCGATAATATTTGACTCTACGCACAGCAAACAAATATATCTCACAATCAGTTCAACGCTCCCACACACATAGACGCACGGTATCATATATTATACATAATATTATAAGTTGTTTCCTTTTCTGTCTCCCTGTTCAACACACTCAATCAAATTCCCTTCCCAATCCCCATACCTTTTTACCCCTCAAGGTTCTACCTCAGCAACGGATGTACAATTAAAAGTCTCTCCGTGTGCAAATTGCTGTGTACGTATTATAAGGTGTAAGATTGTACAAATATAGGTATATTCTCGTAGAGCGAGAGGTTCAACGAGCAAGTAGCGAACGATACGAATCACGGTGATAAGATTTAATTAATAATTAACGACTTCGCCGTTGCCGCTGCTGCGAGGCGAAACGAAAAACGAGGCGCCGCTCGTCAGTGCTCTTCCTAAATCAACTTGATAGCCTTAACTGTTACGTAGCTCCGGAAAACGGGCGCCGATTTGTTGAAACTTTTGAATCTAACTTTCAATCGAATTTTACCACCCGACATCAGATTCAGGAAAAAAAGATCGGAAGGTCGGGTGAACCAATCAACGATAATTATAACGGATTATTATACTTTTGAACTTTCATTTTTGTACAACGAATGACAGAATACAAAAAAGTATTAAAAAAAAGGCAACAAGAAAAAAGTAGACTCGCGTGATCGCGGGAACAATCAGAAAAGATCAGGTTCCAACTCTGAACTGGTTCTAAAACTTATGGGGATTTCCCGGTAGCTTGTTGAAGGAGGGCGCAAGGAGAGTGTTAATCCGACTTAAGTATTATTTAGAGGTTCCGTTCCGTTTCGTTTAGTTTGGGAATGGAATGTAATGGAATGAAATGGTGCGCGTGGCGTATAGCAGCTAGCTGCAGCTACTCAATTTATACGTTTTTGAGTCTGTAGATTTCTCGTTTAGAAATATCCATCCAGGATGTTTTGCTCCCGCTGCTCTCTAGTCGACGGGGCTACAGCCGCGAGGCTAGATCATATAATACACGAGTTCTCCGAGTGTCGCTAAATATCTCACTCTGTAGTTTTTCTACTCTTTTTGAGTCTTGAGATTGCTCCACGCCGTGGCTGCCACCGGCGCACATTTATGATGTTTAAGAGACGATACCACTCCTGGAGACGCTCCAAGATTGTCTCTCTCCCTCTCTCTCACTTTATATATATTACGTATAAATCCAGAATACAAACGAATACCCATCGGAGACGTGGGATTATCACCGATTTATATTGGCAGTAATAACTCTTGGTCGTTAGCGCAGAATTAACAGAAGACATCGTTCTATTTGCAGACTGAGATAAGTATGGTCAGTGACTTTTGCGATCGTATCTTAATTTTTTTTTTTTTGCAAAATTACGGTCTCCAGACTAGACTAATAATTTATCATCCAAAGAACTTTCCACGGGCACGAAAAACTTGGGATCCGAATCACGTGATACGATGAGCAGGTTTGATGGGGTCTACCTTTTAATATTTTTTAAGTAAAAGTACGCTACTATTGGGAAGAAATGAAATTCTTAATCCGGGAGAGTGGAAGAGTAGAAAAGCTGATTTTCTAAAGTAGTTTTTTTGTTGTATCACTGGAGCAGATAAGAAATTGTAAAAAAAAAAAAAAAAACGAAAAATTCCATACTCCAACGCACTAATGTCCTTACGCATAATTTCATCCGAAATCACGTACGGGTGAATAATTTGTCAAATCTCTTATTTGGATTATTTCTGATGAAATTCGTCTGTGACAGACTCCCCACGCATGTGAAATATTTATGTTATCTACCTACTCGTGTCTGCAGACGCGAAAGAAGTGGATAGAATTCGTTCAAGGAGACGTCGATTAGACGGGCGAATAAAAATCCCAAAGTGAGAATATTCGAACCCCTATGCAAGGTTCGAATTGTTTTTCAAAGAGAATTTTTTCTGTGTGTATATATTGACCTATGTCTACATATAGATAAATTCAAACACTTATCCGTGCCTTACATAGTCTGGTCCAAATGCGTGGGAGGAGCTCAAATAACTAGACGAAAATCGTACCAACTGCAACTTCGCAGACAAGACGAAGAAGAAAAATTATTGTTGAAGTACCTACTTCTATTTTGTTCTAAACAACGACCCGCAGCAGTCCTTATCTAAATTTATACACGATGGGGTTGCAGTACAACATCGAGGGTAGAAAGTGGAAGTGGAAAATGGAAATGGGAAGCAGAGCTTGGTGATGAGGATTCTCGGGGACAGCCTTGGCAATCAAACAACGATCACGCCCGTAATGACCGACTGACTGCAGCAGCAGGAGTAGCGGTAGAAGTATAGAGGGTATTACTACAGTAAAACGAGGGTTGGGGGGTAGTCTAGGGTGGTTTAGATTTTGCAGAGGGGATGGGGCTCTCATATAGTATCCTAGCGGGAGAAACAGCTGCGAGTGACACCCCCTTGTAAAGCCTCTGCCGTCGTTTCTCACCCCCATCCTCCCCCATTCCAACTTTCCCCCTTTCACCCCACCTATTTCCCCAACATATTATAATTACAACCTATACACATTCCCCGAGTGAAATTTGCATGATTGAGCAAGAGCCTGGCGGCGCGACGTTGGCGCGTTACAACAGCGAACGCGACGTTTTCTATATAGATATCCTACGTGCATAGATATACATACGTATGCATGATGGAATATAAGGGAACGTAAACCGAGAATTGTGGATATTGATAAGTACGGACTGTATACGTATTAATACATCGTATAATATCGAAGAGAGGAAGATCTGTTTGCACGAAATCGTTGTTCAGATTACGCGTAGTAATTAATGAGTTTAATCTCCAAATTAATTGTATGATGGGTTCACTGTATTTTGAATAATCACTCGGCTGTATGGTACACCATAAGCTATTTCGCACGGTACTTTTTCCAGATAAAAAATGTAACATGTACGCCATTATTATCCAGTCATTCACCTCCGGCTCTGGATATACCTTCGTACAGAAGGATATCGTAAAAACCGAACACCTGCAGTTCCCGCAGATAAAATCAAATTAAAAATCAATTCAAGATTAGAAATCAGAAATCAGAATATCAGAGGGTGGTCCGCACTCCCATAATCCCCATCCCGCATCCTTTTCCCTCTACATACATGCATAACTATAATTATGAATATTGTGCTTTGGGCATCTGTCGCACCACGGGGGGGGGGGGATGTGTGCGCTCTATTCCTAGTGCAACGATCTTCCGAACGAGCTTTTCCCGCCGTACGTCGCGTCACATCATTTTCTACGTATGTGTATACATATTTATACAAACCATATACCTATATATTACCGGATACCCACTGCAGTCGTCGACGCGACGAAATGAAACTGATATCTATGTAAATCGACCCACTATACATACCTTCGCATACACACTGCGCAGACTGCCATACGATATCCCATACCTATAACACGCTACGATGTTGCGTACGTACGTAGCTATTCGAAAGTATACAAATAGTTTCATGGCGTCAACGAAATCCACCTACACCAACGTGCGTATAAAATTATTTTACGCCTGTACGCCATGTAAATGTAAATTTACCTTTCAAGCGACGTAGGGAGCACTGCGAAATTGCCATAGCACACGATACTCTCGGGTTCAATATCTTCGTGAAACACATGACATGATTCTCGATATCTGCACATTACGCGCATTTGAATAAAAAAACAACCAATGAATCAATATTCCGATCAGGACGAGGACCCGATCAATTTCCTTCCAGATATGCATTTATAATCACATGCTTTTGAAGAAATCGCGCAAAGGAATACCGTGACTGTCATGTAGTAGATAAAATAACAAATAGATGAATGAAAGAATAAAAGGATAAAATAAATCATGTCGTACGATAAGGGTTCAAAGGTCACCGAGCAAAATTCGTTGGAAGCATCGCGCTTAAAAGTATCCGGAGTTTGTAACTCACACGTCAAGTAGATGGAATGCGCGATGCATACTTTGCACATCGCAGCCATGTGACTCACTATGCACATGTATAATGTTATCATATATTTGAACAAATAATTTTTACACCGGCCCATATCTGTATGTCTCTTCATGTCATTCGAATAGGGACATTAAGACTTTGAAACGGCTTATTTAAAATTGAGTTGAAAATCTGAGTTTTTAGTGTTATTTAAAATATAAAAAGAAAATCATTGGTGTCCATTTTAATCTTTTGTTGTAGACATTATTAAAATTCTAAAATAACTACCTTGTTATTATCGTAAGAAAATTCTTACCACCTCATTTATCCTTTCCATTCAACTTCATGTATGGAGCATAACTTCAGCCCTCGTTGGGTTCAACTCCTATAAACATATCTTATCGCTAAAAATGCAGCAACGGGTTTTTTCTTCTGCTGTGAAAATTGGGAACGGACGATGACGTGGCACAAATAGGGGTGCAGTGCGTGGTGTATAAATACACTAAACACTATGTGCAACGTGTTCATCGATGCGCGTGCGTTCCAGACGTTCAATTCGCCGTCCTCTCAACAGTGCAGATGAGCAGTCGCTGTGCGATCGGTTGAACCTTCACCGCGATATGACTAAAAAAAAGGAAAGAAATATGAAAAAAAAAACCCAATTTAGTTTTATGACTCTTCGGGCGCGAGTGCGCGGGTCCATATCGCACCTACCTATATGGCCACATATATGAAGTAGGTATACGTATACAACTACACTCACTTGCGGAGGTTCTTGTTTTTTTCTTTATTTTTTTTCACCCAGTTTTGCGATACGGTATTACGTACGGGAACTTAGGGTTCCTGTAGGATGAACGCGAAGATTACCCTCTGCACGGACTTTGCCATTACCGTGAAAGCATTCGGAGTTACGGTCACGCATACGAAATTCTGAAAAAAAGGGAGTCGAGGAAAAGCAAAGAAGAAAGGAAACCCGGTTCCTCTTGATGTCCTATCTTTCGAAACAACGTCGATGAATAGGTCCACCCAATTCATAACATCTAGATATATCGAACGAATGGGTGGAAAAAATCAGGTGTAAATTTGAAAGAGATCTTTCATTTTAGTTATTTCATTTATTAATTTTTTTTGTTTTTACTTTCTCTTGTTTCAATTTTCATTCTATGATTTGGAAAAACGTTCCATATAAGTTATAAGAAACAGTCATGATGTTATTGCATCGGTTGAATACGTTGCGATCTCCATGATATTGGTTTACAGATAAACACCTGGTGGAACGATCTAATTTTTATTAGTTGCACGTCAGAATAGATAAGATAATACGAGCCGCCAGACAAAAATGGCCGCAATCGGTTGACGCAGATTCGCAAGATTTACCGTCAATTTGTCTTTTTTAATTTATCTGTGGAACAGGATCTTCTACTGATCAACAGTTTCAACATTCGGCGTATCGCTAAGAACAATAATACTAATGCTGTTGAAATTATGAAGGCCAAATCCAGCAAAAAGTACTGTACAAAAGTTTGCTTCATCACAGCTGGCTTAAGGTGCTTCGCACCGTTGTTTTTCATAACGTATTCTACAGAATGAACGGCTACGTCCAAAGGATGATTCATCTCGCCTCGCCAATACGCCGATACCTGAGATTCAAAGAAAGCGGTTTACGTTCCGATCACCTAATCAAGTAAAATCTCATTATCTGCTTTAGTAAAATTGATACCTTCACCACGTTCTGCTTATACTTTGGATCGGTTGCAACCTTCATAATCGCCTCGTAAATATCGTCCTCTGTCATCGTTGAAAAGTTCAATACTTCCACAAAACCTTTCATCTGTGCCAATTTTATGTTCTGTCGTTGATCTCCAAAGATGGGTATGCTGACGATCGGAACTCCATGATAAACTGTTTCCAATAGGCTAGATATTCCACCATGGGTGATGAATACCTTCAATTTGGGGTGCGCTGATGAAGCATATTATGATATTTCAATAAAATGCACCGATTAGATCTCGGAAAATTCTGCTTTCTCTGAATCATTACCCAGTACGTCATTTTGTGGTAGCCATTTTTCTATCCGCACATTCTTTGGCTGATCCGTCATCGTGTTATTTTCCCATTTCCACAGAACATCGTAAGGCAGACGTTCAAAAGCTTTTTTCAAGGCCCGATTCAAATCATCTGGGACTTCGATACTCTTAAAAATGGACCCCAGACAGAAAAAAATCACCCCGTTTTTCGATGACTCCAAGTACTGCTGCAATTCCTGTAAAAATATTTCATTATTTTTGTAGCCCTTACCCGATTGGCTGCGGAAGCTGAACTCCTCATCTACCCTGTTAATGTGTATTATATTTTCCAAGCAAATTACCGGAGACAACGGCTTGGCTGGTTTGATGTGCATTCCAGCGACGTCCTTCATATTCGCCATGTAAGGACGGGGAGATGAAAATGCGGGATGGGTATTAATGAGAATGAAATCGACTCGTCTTTCGAGTTCCTCTATATCAGGGATCTCGACACTCGCATCACCCAGGTATTTAGCTGCCAGTGCCTGCTGCCGGGGCATGTAGTAGTATTTTCGAGTGACCTCGATGAAAATAATCGCAAGGGCGTTCTGAAGACGTTCAAATAAAGTCATTTGGTCGTCGAAGCTGGAATATGCGAAGAATCAACGCTACAGGTTGTTACGATAACCTGGTGTGAAAAGTTGAGATTTTCGATGTCCTAATTCGACCTGAATCAAGACGACAACATAGACATGGTCAAGGAGCTCAAAATATGATGAAATAGTCACCAACCCGTTATAAGCTATATCAAAAAAAGTCATCGTTAAATTTTGTCTCTTAGATGAATCGACCGAACCTGAAAGTTTCTCAGTTGGTCTGATTTCAGGAGCTTGCCTTCCTCACCTGAGAAATTCAGCGGGCACGTAGCTCCAAGGTGCAGAGTTTCCGAATATTCCGTTGATCGTTGACGTGGTGCGAAATGTGCTGACGAGGACTACCGGGCATTCGAGTTTGTGAACATAGACCAATAAAGCCTCGCTTGCGAACTGCTCCATAACCACAACATCGTACTTTTCCTTTGATCTAATGAGACTTTGCGCTTCTGGACTGGTCAACATCATTTCTGTCACCGAAATTCCGGCATCATAAAAAAAAAATTGGTGCTGAACGAAGTTTACGTTGAAGTAGTCCATTATCGTGAGTTCACCTTCGAAAATAAAATATGATCAGGAAATTTTTATACTGACTTTTCATCCGTATTTTCATCAGCCAAACGCGGGCTATTTATCAGAAACTCATGCAATGAATTTTCTCAAGTTGCAATAACTTTGAACTGTATACGAACTGCCTAATGGAGGACTCTTGTAAATAATTTCTCTGTAATTCGTAGCGTTGAAACCGGTTGGAAATGGGACAAACATCGTGATGTCGTGTCCCTTTTTAGCGAGAGCGTGCATCACGGGCGAAGTTACGGAGAGATGAGATTTCGTAGGGACTGGAAAGAGTCCCAAAATTCGAGCACCGAGTCCTCCTTGCCCCGCGAAACAGAAAAAGATGAACTGTGCGATCAGATGCATCTGAACTTGCATCGAAGCTTTTTATTATTCGTTGCATAAGTAAAAGTTTTCATCAACCAAACGACCAAACTAAATTAATCAGGGCAAGAGAACAATTTGTTACTTTATTCTAAGACTGATTTTTTTATGACGTTTCTAGAGAATAGCGCACGCAACTCTGACTATTGTAAGAGTCGTAGACTTTCTTTAAATCTAGAAAATTATCGACGCTATACAATCTCAGATTTCATCAGACTCCACTCTTAACCGTCAGAGTATCGGAAAGCCACTTCTATAACGACCCAAGAAAGTGTTTAAGCTTTAACCTACATAGTATTTACGGATTTTTGAGCCGCTATCTTAAATCCGCTATTTTCCATTATAAAGATCTGATAACTGATTCGTAATCAGTGACCCCAAAACCTATTTGGACACGTATTCCAATTTTTCCAGTGAATTTTGTGTCGGATGAGACATTTTTTCAAAAAGTAAAATCTAATATGATCAGTGTTATCGTTCCGGACCGGTAAGCCACTATAGTGGCTCGATCATGAGATCGACACTTCACACGTGGTCAATCCATGATATTAGGTACCTGTTGTGCGTTTTCTTAGAGAAATCACGCACCCCGAATGCCGGTACTCCGAAGGTTAACAGTTGGCGCGACGCTTCGGTAACTATTAATAATTATATCTGCATAAGACTTTACATTATTACATGACAGGAACGTGTGCTTGAATACGAATCACTTCAACAGACTGACAGCATATGTAACTGATCACGACAAGAAGGTTCATCATTGACCATAATTATCTATAGATAACGACCGAGTAAAAAACGTATTTAAGTACAAATAATTGAACGTCAGTTATCACGTAGGCACAAGTTGAATCTATACGTCTACTTAAAACAAAATTCATCGTTTTACATATTTTCAATGAACTGCATACATGTAACTTAAAATTGGGCTGCTCCCACCGAGGAGCGAGGCCCGCAGCACGATGCGCCCCGGTGATCACGTTCGAGTGTTATTTTTTTCTATGTTTTCTTTTTAAACGTTATTTGGCACAAACAGTTTGAATAAACACGCCTGATTGAATCTGACGTATGTACGCATCTGGCTACTGAATAGGTGTCCACGCCGATTGGCGTTCCTCTCATCCCCTGGACGCGGTATACATGCGGGGCCCCGAGGACCCCCTACTTTGCTCGACAAGGACGCTCTTCCCAAGTTTCTAGAACCCTCAGTAAAAACTCTACGATTTCAATAGACTCGTAAAGTGGTGCTACAGCTTCGGCACACGTATACACACGTATACCGTGTAATTCTTTCTCCGATATCATTCAGAGTACAGAGGAGCGTGAATTTAGTTAACCTTGTAGAAAACTATCGAGCTAGGTCGACGCGTTCAGACACTGACGCGCAATAACATTAGATTATACACCTCACACCCCCATAATCTTCACCCCTACACGGAGAAACTACACCAGCGTTGCTCGGCTATACCTACACCACCTACTCCTCCCTTATATTCCGCAACAACGGAAAACAATCTTTGCCGGAAAACACCGCCTCGAATAATTTATAGGGGCGGGTGAAATTTGCGCCCCACATCGCGTCGCGCATCGCACCGTTGCCCGTTCGCAGAGAAACGCGTTCCCTGATGCCTAGGGCAAAACCAACCACCACCCCCCGAGTTATCTGTCACTGTTACCCACCCTCTTCTTTTCTCTCGTTCTTTCCCTCGTCTCTTGCAGCACCGGTAACTACTATATATACCGTCCGGGTTGCGCAAGGGATTCGAGTCAACGCTAACAAAATAAACCCAAAAACCACCACCTAAGGATGAAAGATGGCCGCCTAATCGCTACGGATTTAATTTCAAGGGTAGTTTTTTCGAATCGAATCTAGCTCGATTTTTTTTTCTCGATCTCCGTGGAGAGGGAGCTTATATGAGGTACAAATGATAATTGTATTTTTGAAATAAAATTCACCACGAAAAAAAGATATAGAAGTATAATATAAATAAATTATCGTGCGAATTTTACTAATGAATCGCGGTAAATATTTTTTATAGATTTTCAGAATATGCTGAATGTGATTTAATCAATTGATAAATCAGGCTCCAAGAGTGCTGAAAGAAAGTGATTCGCCAATAATTTCAAGATTTCTCGTAAGATTTGTTGAGACAAAGGAGTTATCGAGATAACTTACGCGCCAGTTTTTTTTTCTGCGATTGTGGTTTTCGAAAAAATGTAAAGACAAAAGAAAAACCTCGTCGCTTTGACGTGAAATATCTCTTTATATAAGTTAAAGCGGAAAGGATATCTCCAAATGAGAAGCCCGGTTGGTTATAGGGGCTTATTCAGGGTAACGTGTAAGCAGCCCACGTTCTGCACGTTGCCAATTCTCTGCCCCAACATGTTAGAAGCGTACAGTAGATGCGTTTCCAGTTCGTAGGGTTATTTACCAGGATCGTGAGTCAGAACAAGGATCGCGCAATGCATTCCATGGTCTCATGGGAGCGAAGGGACTCACAAGTTAGGGCTGGAGATATCGGGAAGGAACTAATCAACGAGAGAATGGGCAAAAGGCCCTTTATACATACTGTATATACGGTAAAGGGACGAAGGATTGGAGGGTCTCCGTTCGTCTTAACGTTTGCATCCATCCGATCCCCGATCGACGCAGCCCTTCCTCTGGGACAAGAGTAAAAAAATAAAGCCCTTGATAATGACCTTATATAATACGGTGTGGCGTAAGATAGATAGACTTGTATTATAAGTCCCTAGATCTCTTTTACACATTGGAACCATTTTACACGGCCACATAACTTCAGTCTGAAAACTTTCATCCCCCTCAGGCAGCTTCGCCCTTACGTTGAAGATATTCGCGAGGGCAAAACCGCGTCCTGTTTACGCGTTGATAAAACTTTCTGTCATCTTTTTTTTATTCCCTTTTTCGTTATTTATTTATTTATTGTTTTTCAAGTCAAACTTTCTGGTACATGTATATTACACATATGGTGGTGAGTGTGTGCCGAACGTATTGCGCGTAACGGGCGTCGAAAATGGGCGGAAACTGCAGTACAAGGATAGAATTCTTCGGGCGAAGTATTCGCAGCGCGGTTGGCGAGTGCTTATATACCCATGAGTATATATACGTGTATAGATACACATGCTTTTCCTACAGGGGATGAGATTGATTAGTGTGGAGGGGGCGAGACCAACCAACCAACCAACGTACGCTAAGTGGAAACTGAGTTGAATCAAAAACAAATGACGAAGGTCGGACAGGAACGATTTAACTGTTACTTGATTTCGTGATTCATTACTTCTTTCTGAATCTGGAAAAAGAATGATTGCTAATAGTTACATGAGAGGAAAGAGTTCATAAAATTGAAGATGATGGATTACTAAGTGCACGGATAACAATTAGACAATCATACATTTGATTCAAGAATAACTTTTATCCTCCGACTATTATGCTCAAATTATTATTAATAAATTATCCCTAATTTGATGACGAATAACATTTCATATCGCAGAGTAATATAATCCGCTGGATTATTCTTTTATAAATTACGTTCTGATTTCCGATTCAATGATACTTTTTTTTGTGCGACGCCCCGAATTTGTAAGATTCTCTTTCACCCTTTACTTTGCAATAGTATAGTTGGGTGCTGATCGATCGATGTGCGTCTCTAAAGCTGAACTGAAAGCGTCGCGCAGAGATTGTGCTGCAGGAGCTCCAGAAGGGCGACGCGACACGATATCGTTCTTTGATTCGTGACCCACTCTCTCTCTCTCTCTTTCTTTCTTCCCATCTGTCTCTCTCTCTATTTTCGGTACAGCAGCACAGTAGTTAATCAAGTTCATTCACAGAAGCTTGAGCCGCTGCTGGTACCGCTTGATACTCTGAAGCTACTCACGACAGCCATACCCTCATAGATATGCCACAGTGTTAAGGTGAATAAGCAGCATTGGTCTGTCTGTTCAGTATACCAACTAAACGTGTACATTTTGGTATACTAACAAGAAATGTTTTACAAGCGTGCGAGCAGTAACTACACAACAGAGAAACTCACACCTTAAAACCCCCTGTGCTTAATACAAACCGTGTACACTCGCAGCTAGTCGACGCGGGACGTCTTTCTAAGCGTTTCAATGACTCGACTAAACCTCGACACGGGTGTTGTGTTGTATGTACGTTTGGTATATACGTATTCATGTATTTAGTATATGTAACCTATGTTATGTGCTCGAGTCGCCTCGATTTCGAATAGAAACTCTGCAGACGTGTCAGCTGTTGTTTGTTACACATAAGTCACCGTGTCAGCACCCACGTGCCAGGGAATTTCAAACCCACCCACATCATTGGAAATTATTTTCTTACATCAGGTAAACCTAAATAAGTTACCGACGCAGTGCCGATGATGATTCCTACTGAGTCGGACCGATACCGGAACATTGAAGGTTTTTGTCTCTCACTACTTGTAGTTTTATTCGATTGTTCGCGAATAAACTGACGTGAGTTTATTGACCGATGTCTCTGCATTTCGGTATGTGCGTTCGTACACAGCTCGCTTTTCTGTACATTCTATTTTCTCTTCCGTCCTCGTAAACGCCGGGATTTTGCCGACCTTCGATATATCAGGTTGACATTAAACAACGAAGTTTTGGAACTGCCGTTAAACGCTCGTACACCTCTGAGTTATGGCTTTAGGGCAATATTATTATTTGTTTATCAATACTAAACCCCTTGATTTATCGACGATAAAGATAAGTATACCTCCTACTACTAATACCACCAACAAAATTCATCGTTAACGAATCCAAACCCAGCGTGCACGATGGTACCTTACAGAAACTCCTGCAGTAGTTAATACCTCATAAACGCGATAAGAATTGCACCTATAAGGAGAAAATGATTAACCGGCCGAGTGAGTCGAAAAAAATTCCAGCTACGCGACCAACTTTATTACATGACTAATAACCCTTTTTCTTAAGTTCCGTCTATCCTGCGTCAATATCAACCGTCGCCGCCGATAGAGACTTGAAATTTTTGAATTTCGAACTCATCGAATATTCAATAGAATTAAAGAAAAAAAATGGATAAATATTTTATAAGGGTACAAAATACAAGCTGAATACAAAAGTCCGGGGTTTTATACATCCTCGAAAAATATTTTTTATCCGAGATGCGATCCAACTTTCAGAGGTGCAAGTTCATGATCGTGGATTTCACCATATGAGTGGCCAGCTTTAGCGATCCGTTCACAGTTGATCGCCAGAGCGTGGGACGTGTCAAGTTTTGTATGTGACACTTGCCACTTCCGGTTGGTTGGATTCCTTAATACGGTAATACCGTAGCCCTTAAGAGGTGAAACACGAGGGTCGTTCGAGGGCCGTGCCCAGCCATAGTACGTTGTCCGGACGGTAATTCGTGTGAGAACTCACAACTGCCTCTTGAAGCACTTTCTCTACTCTCTTTCTCTTTCCATGTCACTTATACGCCGCGGCGTCGAGCTCCCCTTTCTCTCCCCTTCATAGTCCTTCTCTCCTCTTATTTTCTCCTCTCGAAAACCTTGCAGACCCCAACTCTGCAACAGCATTATAGTGGCGAGCCTCTTCTCCACGCGAAACTCGAGCACCTCGAATCCAATGGCGTGCGCCGGAACAGCTCTGAGATTTTTATTCCTAACGTGATTATGAATATTGTACTCAGCCACTCGAACCACGCACAGCGTATTTTTTTTATTCAGAAATCAAACGAAGTTGACAAGAGCCAACAATCGATCCATTTATCCATTCGCTCATATCGTTCGTTATCATCCGTTCGATCGTTATTGAAATAAACGAAGGAGTCAACGGTAAACTGCGGGATGACTCGTCCGATTTTTCTTTTCTGTGTTCGTTGTACCACGAAATGCGTGTGTTTGCCGATCGTTTCCAAAGATTTTTCTACCCCGCGAGTGATTCTCCACTTTTTTCGATTAAGGGTAGTTCTTTTGTGTTCCCGAATGGAATATCGGGTGGTGGGGGGGGATGGGAGAAACGTCATCTGCATCAAAGACGTCTGGCATGTGATGCGATAGACTATGAATGATTCTTCCATCCCGTTATAGTTTTTTCAATGCTTATCGTCTTTTATTAATTTATTTGCTTGGTTCTATTCCTGGGAATATAAAACTCCCGGATTCAGTTATATCCGCGCGCCGCCACGGATCGTCTTAGAAAGAAATATATCTCTGCAGTTATTTCAATCTCCTGAGACAATGCAGGGTTGAGAATATCTATCCAATACGGTCTAGACACGTGACAAAGATCGAATCGAATTGAATGAAGCGAAATCGAAATAGGATCTCAAGACGTGACGCGTTTGACTTCCTGAATAAAACCGCAACTCTTGCCATTTTTCCAAGCATTAAATCGCAAGCAGTGATATTCTTGTAATTGAATAACGGACTTTTCTGTCTCGAGGTCTTTCACTCGATACATCGATACACAATTTTCTCTCTTAAAATCATCGTTGTATCAAGTATTACGTCACAGTTAGACGTAATGTAAGATGTAATATAATTTGCGCAATGCAAATTGACAATGAGCTAAGGATGCGCTCGGCCGTGACATGATCGAAAACGCGAACCTAACCGCTGCAGAGCGGACGGGTGTTTGGACTCATCGTCAGTTTTGAACAAACAATTCCACCATGCGAGTGCTCTGGTAAATCTCTTCATAGCAGACGACGCGATGCGGATGCGGCCGTTACAACAGTCTCTATACAGCAGGCTGCAAATCGAAATAGCAATTGCCGACAACGCGAGCTATAGTATATAGATTGCGTATACACTATAGATATACCTTCACCGAAATGCACCGATTCAACCAGCTTTCATTTTATATATCATCGAGTGTACCGAAACCACTACCGCGAAGTAGGTTCACAAGCCAACCACAACCACGAAATCGACTAACGAATCCTTCGCGAATAATCAATCGATCAGCGTCCATCGTCGCCAGATCTATTCTCTCTGTGCAGTAGCCAAGAAACGATTTACATGCGCCCTTTCAAAATCGAATGAAAAAAAAAAAAAAATTATGAAATTTTACTTTTGACTCCTGTTGTTTTACATTTCAGGGAAGTTTGATAAAATTACCGTGAGGGTGTCTACATCCTTTTTCATGATAATATTCCTGGACAGATAAGGAGAACAGACCGAACATGTTGAACCATTTCCAGAAGGCTCAACCCATCTACGACGAATTTCAGTTCGAAGTTGTAGCTTCAAATATTCCCGAAATTCACACATGTTCAGGTTGTTCCGATAATTTTATAACTTAGAGCGAGAAACTCAATCTAGGAGGAAGAAAAAAAACAAAGGGAGAAGAATAGGATGAAGAAAGTAACAAAAATTAGAAATCTCTGCTCGCGTGCGCGTTTCTCGTTGGGTTAATTTACAACTGAAAATGAAAAAGAATTATTCTCTTTTTTTTTATCTGGCTATGGAAGGTGACGGTGATTGGAGCGCTGAAAAAAATCGCGTCAAAATATAAATAAACAAAAAGGCCGTACAGTCGCGGGATGCCCTGCAGCCGTATTGACGTCATCGTTCACCCCTAAGAGTAGAGGAGGAGAGAAGGTTGGGTTCGCTGACGCATTTCAGTTCGCGAATCACCCGATCGAATACACCATCCCGTATAGAGCTACCTATACTCGTTCGAAAACAGTTTCAGCGATTTCGCATGTCGAGAAGTCGAGACCGCGAATACCGAAGCCTGGAACCTGGAGGCCGGAAGCATTCGTCATCGCTTCGCTTTTGTTTTATTCATATATATATAGATATTGTATATAGAAGGTATCGATTTATTTCCCGTCTCTGATGTCGCTATATACGTATACATATATAATTCATACGTATACGCGTTCCGCAAAAGTCTAAGCGCTAAATTCTCATCTCTGCAACACAACAGCACGCAACCCCATTTGCCGCTTGCACAACATCAACCCCTCTAGTATTTATACTCCTGCGATTGAATTCCACATATAATTCGCGTCAAAAATACGTTTACAAACGTAGGTCCATGTGGATGTAATGCGCGGTTTACGAGCGCGGAAAACCACGTCTCTCTACACCGATATATATATAATGTTGTACTGTTTCTACGTCAAAGTTAATTTTCTAAAGTTGATTTCTGCCGGATGTATGATGTATTTTTCACATCGTTTTCCATGAGTTTATCATTTTTGTCTTTTATCTTTCTCCTTTTAATACCAAATATTATTGTTCTTCGATTATTTTGCGCGGGCTGTGACGACCAACGCGCGGATTCTGGGCGTTTGATGTACCGCGCACATGGGCATGGATATACGTAAACCTAGTCGAATGTCATGTATGGTTTGAGTGAGACGGAGGAAAAGATATTCTATAAATAAAGCTCAAGCCACTGTGTAGATTACGTGCCAACATCGGTACATAGGAGCTGTATTAACAGAAGTTGAGAAATGCGGCCCAACGGTTGACTAAGCAAACTAAAATACGCCGCGTACATATCCAAATGTATAGTACATGATATACTACGTGACTTTGACTTTTACTCGAATGTGCATATGCAGCTGTATGTTATGCCTATAGGTATACATTAAACATATACCCTGCACTTTGAAAAATCTAAACTTGGAGATGGAAGCTCCAAGACTTTTGTTGGAACGATAACATCGTAAACATTATAATTACCCATTCGTTTCAGCTGATACCCTGAAACAAACAGGAATACAACAACAAAAATGGAAAAATGAGGAAGTAGAAAGAAAAAAGATAGCAGGTGATTTTTTTTCGTCATTCTGAAATGAAAACGTGACGTTATATCCGTACGTGATTGTAACTCGGCAATAGGTGTCCCCTGTCCATCACAGGCGTGAGTTTTGCGCGGGTGAAAACTCCGTCAAGTGTAAAATAAGTGTCAAGGAGCCGTGAAATATAAACGGGGAGAATTTACCGTGAAGTCTAGCGAGATGCGCACGTGCTTTCTTACTCTCTTGACTCGTCTTCAGACTCTCAGTCAACTCCTGTATATATGTTCTGTGAATCCTGGATGCTGAGAGTCATCCGGACCACGTCAGGTACGTAGAAAGGTGGACCAATCCGAGCTCGGACTTTTTAGATGATAAAAAAGTAGAGGTATAGCTCAGCTCTCCGAGTTGCCCGGAGGCTGAGGAAACGGCTCCGGCATTTTAAGCGGGTGAAAACTCCCCCCGCGTTCTGATTCTCCTCGAGAAGAGCTTTCGAGAACGAATATACCAGATACCTACCTCACCTAACCACCCCCATCGTATAAGGTATACGCAGAATGTAGTAGGTAAGTTAAGAAATATGCACGAGATTATTCACAGCACGCTATAAGACCCGAAAGGAGGATCATCCCCCCTGAAGAGAATAACAAAAATAAGAAGCGGAAAAAGGAGGAAGAAAATAATTGGAATTAGGGAAGTACTATCCGGAATAGCGTGTACTGCGCAAGAGATCTAATCAATATTGCGAAAACTACCCCTCGATATTATAGGGAAGAAAATATATCCTCCAAATTTTCATTCTTTTATAGCCAAGAAATAGGGAATTGCAAATCAAATCTATGTGATTGTGCAATATTCAATCTACGTATACGAATAGCTATGCACATAGGTGTACATATAGCTGCCTATACAGAGAAGCTTAGGAGAGCTGATTGACCAAGCGAGTTTCTACCTCGAGTCCATTTGAGTAACATGAAACTCTCGTACGCGGTGTGCAATCCCCTTTCAACTCTTGGGGAGGGAGGCTGACACGTGAAGATGGGGATGAAACTAGGATAGGGGAGGTGGGGGGAGTAACGTTTTAGGAGGGGTGCGCGTCCACGGGGAGTCTAAAAGCTCGACGCGGGTCACGAGGGTAGATCGCATTAAGATACTCCATGGCATTTATAGGCTTCCAAAGAGTGCATTGGATTGACGTGGCAAACGAAATTTTCTTCAACCTCATACAAGAAAATTCACACTTTCCGGTGCTGACACGCATGTAATACGAGAGGGGCTGCTCCTGCACGCACTTATATGTATGCGCGTGTATAAGAAATAAATGACAATAATCATAATTCATACTACATGCGGGAGAAAATAAAAATTTCCGAAACAAATTTAAGATCTTCTCGCTTCGGAAACAAAACGAAATAGCAAAACTAAAGAGAAAAAAATATGGTGTTGAGTTTTCTGGAGCGGAGAAATATATTACTGCAGACGTGCACCCTGCACCCTGACACCTTGGGGTCGTTGATGTTTCTTGGCGCCCCCAGTTTATCTTTCACATGTATATCTGTATACATAGAAAGGCGGTGGAAGTGAGATGGGTTTTTGGGGGATGTGGGAGTTGACAACCCCCGCAGGAAACACAACACCCAAATTAACTAGGGAATCCCTTCAGCACTATCTGGTGCTCCTCGACACTGTAAAACTGGAAAATGGTAGGGGGTTGGTAGAGTAAGAGGGCATCAAAAGCTCAAGAAATAGCTCCTTCCATTCGCACTCGTAACACCCAAAGAAGATCTTCTCGCTTGCAAATTAGAGAACAGGACTCTCTCTGTCTTGATACTTTGTACGAAGAGACTCCCATCTTTTCCCCCGCCCCTGCTATTTTTCTTCCCTTCTTTCTGCCCCAAAGCCCATCGACAAGGGACTTCAGAGGAAGAAGGAAGAATGAAGAGACGACGCCCTCGATTTGAAGAAACGGGAATCCAATTTGAACCGGGGTGAATGAATGCTCCTAAACACCCCATTGTCGAGGAGAGTGACTGCGTGTGGGGTACATTTAGTACGCCGCCCCGAAAAAAGATCCGGAAATTTTTAGAAGGTTTTCTGCACTCAATGTCGGCTATTGCACTCACCCGGAGTAGGGTTTCAGAGATAACCTTAATCATATGTGAATTGCGCGAAAGTATCTTTCGAGCATCCAGAAAACGACAAACCAACGAGGATGAAATTTTGTACTTGCAAATATGCGAAAACTAACACCAGCATTCTGGAATTTATTCAAGACACTTTCTTTTGCAATGGCATAAATAAATATAAAGCCTTAGCTGGTTTTGCGTTTCGTTTTATTCGATCACATCAGCGGCGGGAGGGAGGAGGGAGGGGGGGGGGGGGAGGACGATCACGCGTAGGTATTGTGAAAAGGAATAGGAACGAGGAGTTCGAGACTCTTTGAAAGTTCCAAATACGATTCCCGATATCTTTCAAAGTGACTATCCCAAACCCCTTCAGTCCCTATCAACAATTGAGAGGGTTTAAATTATTAGCGTTAATGCAGTCGGGAGATTTTGCCAGGAATTGAATTCACCTTCGCCATTTTTGTTATCATACGTATTATCATTCGGCGTCGAATTTTGATCTTCAAAGAGCTTTGATTCAAAGTAATTAATTTACACTAGTAGAAAGATATTTGCTTCATTGGGAAAGCCCGCAACTTCTGGTTTCTGTCTTCCACCTCATTTCCGGCGAAGAGCGGAACTGTGAAGATTAAACAAGATTGTTAATTCCTTAGAGTAGAGATTCCTGAATCAGATTCGTTTCTGTCGAAATTCTGGAGAGTCTAAAGCTTGAATGTCGAGGAAACCGTATTACTATACGTATAAGTGTAGGTCGTTCGATATAACGGACGATGAGAATAAGAATTTAGCCTGTGATCGAACAACTGGATCTTTACCACGGTGATAAAATCAAGTCAGAAATACAGCCCATAATTCCGGAAAAGTTTTCGATCTAGTTGATCCAATTAATAGAAGAATTCGTCGCACGGACTCTGCAGGGGTTCGCACTGCGTGAATTTCTCCATGTACGTCATGTACAACTTCAAATTCTTATTATCTGAAATGTAACGAGCACGTAGATGAAAATGAAATAATCACCAGATCATCGCCGAGAAACTCCAACCATTCAAGAGAAAACAAACGATTCTCCTACAAATCGAACATTCTACTTTTCTATATAACCCTTCTATTTATGCAGTGAAAGAGATTGTAGGAAATGGATTCGATTCTCTTGCTGCAGAATGAGCGGCGTTTCAATTTATGAAATAAAAGTTCTTTTCTTCTTCTTGTTCGATGCTGACTACACGTATTATACGAGTAACGAGGAGAGAGCAAATCGTTCTGAAAATTCATTGATATCGATTCGTTAATTTCGATAACAAAGATAATTTGTACAACAGAAGAAAATCAGCGGTCGGTCAGAATTATAATACTCCGATTACGCCTGATAAAGAAATGTGCTGGATTCGAGCAGCCATTTTGAATGGGGTCGACGAAGAATGTTGGAAAAATTTTGGATAAATTATATTCCTCGAATTACAGGCAATCCATAATCGCGACTCAATGTACGAACGATCGGACCCGAAAAAGAAAAAAAAATTATTTGCAGTTCTATGGACCGTACGGAATGGTATATCTCGACCATTTTCATATCTGAAGATCGTCTTGTCGCGCATTTCCGGCTCGGCAAGTACCGCAACTGCCACTGCTGCTGCTGCTACTGATGCTGGTGAGTGAGAGAGCTCTGCCTGATGTAACTCTCGACTTTATTCGTATCCAGCGTACCTCAGCTACTGTGAGGTGGAGTAAGAGGACGTGAAATGTATAAAGTTAGAGAAGACCAACCGCTAGCAGCTAGAGGGAGAGATGCGAGTCTAGTGCCAGCCGCCGCGGCGCTTCTCTTTGGCTCCGTCGCGCGTTCGCCGAAGAGCGTCGTTGAGGAGGACGCTCGACCTACTTCTAGAAAGCCTTCAGAAGAGAATTTCGTATCCGAACTTACTGAAGCGAAGGCGATGTAAAGACCGAGGGTAACGGAAACGAGAAACGAGCATTTACCCACTTATGAAAAACTTGCAACTGCAGAATCTAGTCTCGTCCATTTCAAACTTAGAGATTCGAAATCGCCATTTTTTGAATCCGCAATTTTTTAATCTTCGTGTAATACATAAGAGCAGGAACAGAAATAATGAAAAAAAAAATTAAAAAAATTCTACGAAAATAAAAACGTTCCAGTGTAAAACCTGAAAAATGCTCGAAATTAAAATAAAACGAGTTTCTTACGCGCGGTTCTTCAGCGCCCGTTATGGGGTGAGATAAAGAGATCCTGTGGGATGATTCCGCGTTCAGGTGCCTCAATTTGGAGCGGTGGATTTTCCGTCGCTATGTATATATCTCTTTCGCGCGATATCACCGGTAGATTAAATATTCCCGAATGTCTACCTCCGGTACAATTAGGAGATTCCTGAAAACCTCCAGAGAATGAGTTAAGCATGAAGAAGAGGAAGAAGCAAAAGAAGAAGAAGACGTAAAAGGAAAGGAAGAATAAAGAGAAGACGAAGGGGATCGAAACAGCTGGTGAACAAAGCAAGTGCTGCTAATGGTGACATTTTAATTAACATGAATGATTAGAAGACCGCCTACATAAAAGGGAAATTGATTCCAGAGAATTTCGGTATATATTCTGGACACAAAGGCGAGTAGGAATGTCACCACGGTAAAGACATGGGCCATCAGGGTCGAAACTGGCCTTTAGGTGGCATTTAGGAAATTCTGACCCTCGGATTTTACCGCGCCCTCCACCCCGTGACATTATCTTTGTATATTCAGTAGGACCCTCAACAATACGGTACGCGCGTAATCCTCGATGCAAGTAGACTAACCCTCTCCATACTTCATTCTCTCTCGAATTTTCGAAGGCGTCGACGTCGCCGTCGTCGCGGCGCGGCACGTGGCACGTGGTACGAGGTAAAGCAGCATGGCATCGCCAGATCTGGGGTTGTTTATACTCAGATATGGACTGGCTAGGACGATTACAGGGGATAATCGTCTTCAGGCTTGAACTGAAAACATACAAGGTGGACTCCGAGCAACGAGGCTGCAAAGAGCTATTTTAGGCAAAGGGTATACTTTACATACGAAAAGCCGAGGGCGCACAAAGCCGATAACGTCGACCAGATCGGATCGACCATATAAAAAAAACTACTCATTATCCCGACGCTATAATGACTCCCTCGTTTGGCAGTAGAATAATCCAGCTCAATTTTCACTGAAAACTTACGTGCATTGCACACTGGGATAGTCCTTAATTGGATCATACGGCTACGGAACTTTGAAATTTCACTTCATCCGAATAAAATTTTTCAAACGTAATCAAAAGCCCAGGTTCCCAGGTAGATGTATTTGTAAGCCGAAAATCGAGTATTTTTGAAATCATTTGACTGTTCCCGGATGTATTTTGACCTAAAAACCACGATGCCATGGACCAAATTGAGCTATGAATGAAACCGATCAAGATATCCCAAATTTTTCACTTTCCAAAGCGATAAATTGGCGATGACTCGAACATTTCGATAGTTAGATCAATTTAGGTAGCCGAATTGGGAAGATCCTCAAAACAAAAACGAAATATTGTGAGATGAGTGGCCCGGAGTGAAACCTAAATTTTTCTTGAGTTTCGTGTAACTAATTGATAAGCGTGAAAGTTGGGTTACAGATGACAGGAAGCTCTGCAACAGTACAGCGGTATGATAATAGTTTGGCTTCTGGTTTCCGTCTCCGGCATCTCCAACCATTTGGGGAATCGAAGGGTAGATGGGATAGATATTTGAATTAATAGCGCAGTATCTTTTCCCCAGTATCTATTCATGGGAGTTAAGAACCCTTCCCGCAGCTGGCCGTATAGATGTTATCTCGCTAATCCACCCCCCGCGCTAGTGTTGCAAGATAAAAAAAGAAAGTGGAGAACTAAAAAAAAAAGGTCGAGGATAATAGAAGTGTGAGAAACAAGGACATGGATGAATACAAAAAAAATCGGTGAATAGAAAGAAAAAAACGGAACCTATCTAAATAAAAATATCTGTTTAATACATTTAACAGATACACCTACTCTACCCTAATACTGGATGGGGTAGTTGCGGTGGTAAGCCATCCACCGCACCCCTATTTACTGAACTCAAACTCTATAGTCCACAGCGTTACACATTCAGCGAGAGAAAATAGAGATCTAATAAAAACTTTCACTTTCTATATAGAATCGCAACTGATATTCGAGCGATCTCATGTTGGAAGTTGCGAATTTGTACTTTGGCAAGTAAATATCGTTGTCCGAAATTAACAAGTCTTTCACTTTAAGGGTATCCGACTTTAAGTAGACACATAGGTAATATATAATATATATATATATATATATATATAATGCATTAATTTCGTAGAGATATAGATATTATGGAGAGGCGAAGAGGTGGTTGGACGCGTGGGCAGAATTGCGGCTGTTTCTAATTCTGTTAAGGAAGTCGCGCCGGAGCTTGCGGAGGACGAGAAGTAGAGAAACTGCGACCGAGGGAGAAAATGGGTTTGGGAACGCCGCGACGCGACGCTCGGCGTCAGGGAGCTGCTGCAGACACGCGTGTGTGAATTATGCTACACACATATATATAGTCTATCCAAGCACGGTCAAGTTATAAGGAGACTACTGCCAGAGAACGCGGTCTCCTGTACGGAAAAGCTATATGTCGAGGGGTGAAATAGGGAGGAGAGGAAGGACATGGAATGGAAGCACAGGCCTAGCTTTCGCGGGGTTCTTGGGCCCTCGACAATTTATTACCGCAGAAAACAATGCCCTGCAAAGTGAGGGTCCAGACCGGACAAAGCAGCCACTGCCATCCTTTGCTCTTTCTCTCTCTTTCTCTCTGTTTCTGTCTCTCGGTTACTCACCACCGGCAAACTTCGCACTTTCTTCTCTCTCTCCTCTATCCTGAAACCCGTAGTCGTGGGAGAAGGTAGGTACTATACGCATATCCTGGAAACGCCAGCGCCAGACCCAGAACCAGAGCCAAAACTTCAGCTTTACGCCCTTTACCAGATACTTCACCTCCCGCAAAACCTCGAAGCTTGCATTCGCCATTTCTGTGCGCGTATATATTTCTGAAGAAAATATATACATACTTACATATGTGTGTGTCGAAGTAAGTAGAAAATTTTTGTTACGATAGAATTAGTTCGAGTTATCGTTCTGGATCGTGCTGCAAGAGGGGTAGTTTGAAGAGCTTGCGAAATGCCGGGATAAAAAAGTAAAATAAAATAAGGAAATAGGGAGAGAACCAGGAATTCAAGGAAAATGCTTCGCGTGGAAGTGGAGACGATCGAGAAATCCTGGATTTTTTAAAGAAAGTGGAAAGATAAACGAAAAATGTTGTAGAATGGAAATGTGCAGCGTTACGGAATCGAAAAAAAGGAAAGTCAATGGGGATAAAAAAAAAACACATACACACTTTGAGAAATGCATTTTAGACCTACGATCCGAAATTCCTGTAAGATTTTTTTCCTTTTTCTTTTTGAAGGTATCATTTATTTTAAAATATTATTGTGCCCGATTGTGCCGCGTTTACCACCATCACTTTATATGGTATTTGTAAAAATTGAGCGCAAAAATTGCTTGCGAACAAAATCTCGTTGAAATTTTTTTTTTTTTTTTGTTCTGTAAGTCACACGTTATCGGGTGAAATAATATTTACGACGAACAAATGTAACGTGTTATTTATACGTATTCCCTCGGTGGTAGTAAACCAATTACTTTTTTCGATATTTAATCTATAAAAGAAATTCAATATTTACACAAATTCATCGTGCCTCGAGCGGTTTCGTGGCCATAAAGAACAGGATATGATACACAGGATTTCTCCAAGGTGTTTTATTATCCGAAACCAGCGCCTTTTTGTCGTCACGCGAGAAGAATGTATGTATAGTAGTGATGATATTATTCTGAGAAATACAAACCCAGTGAAACACGAAACCAAGAATATTCCAACTGGTAATTTTAACCTGGATTAGAAGATATGAATCGTAATCGAAACTCGCTCACGTAGCTGAATGATGCAGTTTATTACTACAGGGAATGAAAATGGAAAGAAAAGAGGTAGTTTTCTGGATGCAAATGACACAGCGGAAACTTATATAGTGCTTTATACTTTGTACGTCGATTGGTAACTGGTATGTACGTATATAATTTATTTTGTATAGAAAACAGTCGGCAACCTGCAGCACCGTGGTTGTATTTAATTATACAAACCTCCCTTAGAGTATCTCATGAATATATATACCGATATCCACATAACTTATACACATATCTACCCGTTATATGTATTCCGATACCTGGAATCGTTGGTAGAATTTTAACAGGGTGCAAAGCAGTGTTCGATCTTTTTTTTTCTTTTTTTTTTTTTTGCGAGCAATTCCGCTTCCCGTTGCTCCCCTACTTCTTAGCCGGACTTCGACTCACCCCTAACTACGTCTGGAGTTCTGCTTACCTCGCCCCCTACCCTTCTGCGCTATACGTCGGGGGTGGCACGTGATAAAATATTAAAATCGAAGTAGAAGCGAAACGGCAGTAGTATAGTAGCAGCAGCTAGTCGTTTATGCCAGTAAAACTACCCCCCTGCCCCTCTCCACGGCATCGACCTGACCGGCTGCACGTTTCACGTCGAAGGGATGATTTCGCATAGCATTCGATAGCACCGCCCCCAGAACTGGGGTAGAGCGAACCGTTGCCCTCCTTCTGATACCCCGGCAACGTAATTTTTACCCTGCCTTTCCACCCCTGCATACGTATGTGGATGTTTGTACGTATACATGTGTGTAGCAAACCCGCGCATCGGTCATAACTAATTCAACGGACAATAAAAACGATTGTGAAATGTGGCAGTTAGGTTAGGGGTGGATTTTTGACGAGTATATCGAACGGCAGGATGTAGGGCGAGATTAAGTTTGGAAAAAAAAAGATTTTTCGCTGTTGCTATCCCTTTGTTTCGATGGGTAAAAAAAAAAAGAATAACTGGTTCGAGAAATTTGTCACGTATGGGATAGTCGAGTGAGATGAAAATTCTCGAAATACGAATCGCTTCGCTTCTCCCCGTACCCATGATAGTGAAGTCAAAAATCCGTCAAGAGAGCTATGGTTGTCAGTCTTTATGTTCAACTATATGAATTCGAATTGAAAATGAGAAATTCATCCCATTGCAAAAACAATAACGCTGCCACTAAAAAATCTTCCTTCGAGAAAAAAAAGAGGAAAAAAGTCCATTAAAACCAATAGTCTCTGCCAAGTATAATGACACTGGCTTCGAATTGAGAAACCCCAAAATGAAATTCATGAATCCGCGCGTATGAAGTAAAATAAAATTAATGCAAGATCACAAATTTGAAGGTAATATTGCCTGCTCGGTGAGTTTTCCCGAAACAAATACTTATCAGAATATATTCGCGTGTTTGGAATGAAAAAACGATTCATCGCGAAATAAAAAGTTAGAACTCGGGGGCATAAGGGTTGTAGGGAGTTAGCGTAATAAATATTTGTATGGGAATGACTCGAATTCTGATGTCGTCGAAGTTACTCTTTTTTCATTCTTGTTTTGTCATGTTTTGCTATACCCTCTCGAACGATGTCCGTGTGAGCTTTTATCTCTTTGCCCATTTCGTATGTACATAGATATTGAAAAAAGTTCCTTCAACCAGGTGAAAATGAGAGCTGGACGAGGTGGATAGGTGTATAAATTTTCAAATAACATAATCCCCGTCAAAAACAGGTAACGAGTAAATATATTTTCAATAAATACAAAAAAAAATACAATTTGATACTCATCGTTGCCATGGGCACCACACACGGGTTGACAGCCGGTGGTTCCTGATGGTAGGTATTGTTTAAACAGAAAAAAAATATTATTAAAAACAAAAAAGGACTGATGAAAATAAAAATGTAAACAGGATAAAAATTAAACGAACAAACTGTGACGGGGGTTGGTGAGTTCATGATATTAAACGCACGGTGTAAATATATACATAGTGCGCGGATATAATACGGGGACGGGAAAATATCGAATAACTAAATAAATAAATAAATAAATAGACAAATAAATTTGCTCGCAATATCGGCTGATGTTATATTAAATTGAATCGACTGATGAAATGCAAACTACCTCTTTTCCAAAATGAACAACAAATTGCGGGCTTCGCTGTAAACATTTATACGATTGTTTTTTTTTGGTGGTTAGTTTTTATTATCTTCTTTTTCTCAAACTCATTCTCCTGTTATTATGTAGTTTTATCCTTGACAAGCGATGCGATTCTTACTGGCATATCTACAACGTCCGGTCTTTTTCCGACCATCCCACATTCCATCACCGGTTATAATATAGATATTATTACAATAATTATATACCTCATGGTCAGTTCGAGCAGCTGCAGTGCGATGATGACGGTCAACCGCCGATTAATTTAAACTCTGACGAGGGACGTATGTAACATACATTTTAGTACGTGTGATTTTACTATAATAATTTCTACATCCGCCATCACATTCTGACATCCAATTATTATTATATACGTTACAAACAGTGACCAGCAAAAAAGAGAAGAAAAGATTGAGCACACACCTTGATATGCATGTCCAAATTACCTGCGTTGTATACGCAGTTTCCGCTTAATGATTATTCAGCGTTTATATTCACGTGAGGACCCTCACGTCCTTGGTATTTTTTTTCCCCGTTTCATTATATTTCATTTATTTATTATGAATTTTTTTTTCTTCTCATACTGCAGAGTACTGCTGCTACGGGAATGTTATTTAAATCGGATATCTACCTGTTTCGTGAAATACAACAACGATGTACTGTTTTACAGGATTAAAACAAAATTTCAATCCGCAGGTACCAGTTGCCCGCATCAAACTCAGGGGGATAGATACTGTATGTAAATGGAGGACACAGATGATATTCAACAGGATAAGAAAATAATGATTCTCTATTTCTTCGATATATTTTCTCAACATTTATGTTTAATGGACACCAGAGATCGTTGTACATTATGTCTTCGACTGTACGTCGAAGCTCCTGTACAGGTTACAAATGGGGAAGAAAAAGAAAAAGAAAATTTGACAGTGGCTAGTGCAGGTTGAAGTGGAAAAAAAAAAAAATTGGAAGAAAGATTTGCACCATTACTTTGCCCCATGTCCTTGTGACAGCCGATAATTGGACGTGTCCTTCTCGTTGTTTAAGAACGTACGAGGCAAAAAGTGACGCCCTTCCGGTTCTGTTGGTCCTTGTTCCGATGCTGGTTGTCCTGCTGCAAGTTTTTCGACCGTTTACTCTTCAAGATCATTGATAGATCGATTGTTAGCGCAAGGTTCGAAATGTGAAGGAGGTGGAGCAGGGAGAAAAGAAACGAAATGTCGGACGCCCTGATCGATCCGATATATACAATATCAACTATATATACCATTTTGGCAAGGATTAAAGATTAACTCTTACTCCCGCTGCACGTATACCTATGTGCACGTATACCTAGAATAAGGACGACGGGGAAAAGTAACGAGAATTTTTTCTTTCGCTAATCTTTAACCAGCGATGAGATTGAGTCGCTACATTCGAGTGAATGGAACCTCCACCCCAAGCTTTCACAGATATATGTATATACATAGGAGCTGTACTATCTTTATATTTCATTCTATCTTCGCTGCAGGAAGCTAGCGCGTGCTTCAATCTGCCGGAGCAGCTATTGTCGCGAAGATTTCCAATTAACGAGGTCAAACCAACTGGTATACGTACCGGTGTCGGTCATAGAAGTATAGATATAGCCGCGCTCACGATTATAGTCGCGATGCGTTTGGTTTTCTAAATCGAATTTCACCCGCTTCTATTCGTCGTTGAAAGACAATTAATTGATTTTCATCGAGTGCAATATTTTCATTTTCATTTATTCATTGATTTTTTTTCACAGCTGCGGTATGTGCGCTAAAATATATATTAGCAGCGCGCACATACGATTTGCGATGAATGATTTTGTCTGAAGAAAACCAAAAAAAAAAAAAAACAAGAAATAACGCCAATTAATTCATATCACAGAATTATCCGCGAAAAAAATAGTTGTTTACCTGTATATACCTATGGTGCATGACCGACCTGCAGGGGGTAAATAAAAGAGAGACAGAGCGAGAGGCGAGAGGAATGGACGCAGAAAACGTTGTGAGTCCACGTATACATAGGGCCGTTTAAAACCTAACAGTGCAAACATTACAAGCGCTGATTGCTTCATTCTACGGGGCCATATTCCACTAGCAAACGCCTGCGGGATGGATGAGCGTCGCGTTGAGTCGCATTGACTAAAGTACAGCTATATGTACCCATGTGTACATTTACGTACCTAGTGCGTCCGTGCTTTATTTTTTGGACCAACAAAAATAAAGATAATAATAATAAATAAATTCACGTAGTACACTATGTCTCGCTGCGAAATTGCATAGGTTAAAACAAACTTGAGTTATATAGAATAATAAAATGTGCAACAATTAACTGCCTCCGCGAGAGTTGGAATTTTTATATTTTTCATTTTTCTGTTTTCCAACACGTTATTTTTAGCGATACGCTATAGAACTCCACGGGCAAACGTTAAAAAATTTTCACGATGAACTCAGCTAGAAATTGAAAAGACGGTCTACGCGATATCTATAGATTTATTTATTTATTCATTAATTGTCTTGGTTTTTCGCTCATTTTGTCAGATTTTCCTGGTACGGTTGTAGATTTGATAACTGGAATTGCTTTCATCCCGACGTAATTATGAAATGCCAACACGAACCGCAGGTTCCACTTTATAACTCGCGCAACTCTGGTGTTTTTATTTGCTTTTCTAAATACATATAGGTACGTTGAACAACGGCTTTCTTTCTTTCTTTGCAATCAGCAAATACGAGCATTTAACGGAAAAAGCAACGGTTTTGTATTTTTTTAATACAAAAATTTGATTGTACAAGGTCGAAATTGAAATAATACTTGGGAATTAAAAGCGCGATTATAATCCGAATAATCAGAAACAGAACTGCCGGCTTATTCATCGTACTCGTATGCGCATATACGTAATTGAATCAATTTCAATATAATGGAGGCTAATACCCCGCTGCTTTGAAAATAACAGGAGAATTACCCGGAAGCGTTCCAGAGTCTTCCAATGGTAATTTTTGTACGGGGTATAAAAGATCGATCCCATTACATCATTTCCCAAAATACCTCATACCAAGGGACGGAGTCTAAAACCCTTCGTCAAAATCTTCTTTTCCATTACACATGGACCAAAAACGGTATCACTACTCATGTGTGGTGGTTTTTCCGACTGAAAATCCCGCAAATAAAGTACCCGGAGAAAATTCCGTTCACGAACGAGGACGGTTAAACACTTGAAACAGGAGGAAGATACAGACATACCAAATACGCGGAGATATGCGACTTGGGGAAAAAGAACGAAAAACTCTCTTCTCCAAAACCATCTTTCCTGTATATTTTTTTCTTCTCTTCGTTCTTTCGTTCCCATTTTTCCCTCTTTAAAGAGAAATAAAAAAGAGAAAGAATAAAATAAATGAATAACGCTGCGCAGACGAAGAATTTCTTCCGATACGAAGAGAAAAGCCGGAAATATATTAAACAGGAAGTAAGAGTAAGTTGTACAGGAAAAGTCGGTCTGACCGCTAAGAGAAAGAGAGAAGCGACGGTTGCGCGCAGAGTTGACCGGGAGAATAACTAGGGCGGTATATCAGACTTAACTCGGTACAGATATAGAATCGTGGGTATTATCATTCTTTTCTTTTAAGGTTATACTTTGCCCGGCGAAGAGGGAGAAAATATAGAGTTCGAGGTCACGGTGAGCCGCGTTCTCCAATGCGGCCGCACAGGTTGTACGTTTATACGAGATTCTCAGCGAGCGAGTTGGTAAAAGAAGATCTTTACGATCTTCGTGTCCGCCACCAATCTTTCATTAGGACTCTTGACTGCCCAAAGAATAAGAGCTTAGGAACCGCGCCGCGCAACGCCGCTACAATTTCGATCCGCAACTTAACAACCGCGAACGGGAATTGCGGCGGTTTGCAGATGGTGGCCGAGGCGGGTATTCTTTTACAGGAATGAGTTACTTCGGAATTCTACGGAGACCAACCTCGGACCCCGTCCATCTCGATCCCTCAAGGGCTGCTAATGCCGCTATTCCATTACCTTCTACAGAACCCCTAACAACCCCATATACAGCTACTCAGCTATTTCTATTACTTCTTCACGTTTCTTATACATCATGGAACAAGGGGGAGAAAAATAAAAATAAATACAAAAAATCTACGATCGTAAGACACGTTGATCGATGCCGCAGGATTGCTCATTAATTTACTTAGGTTTTTTTCTTTCGCCTTTCGAGCGCAATTTAATCTCAAGCGCGAATAATCTTCTACTGTTTTTTTTCGTTAAAGTGAAGGAAATATGCGTTTGAAGGGCAAGGACGTTTCTGGCTGGCGTCCAGCCGATCTCTATCGTATTCAGGAAAAAGAGTGAAAGAGAAAAGCAGATAGATAGAAAGAGAGAAGTCGACGATGAGTTGGTCTTTGACCCTCACAGGGAGAGGGAAAGAGATGGAAGAATTCTGAAGCACGTCGTTTGGTGTGGATGGATGCGAATGTCTGTGAAAGGTATCCGAAAGATGCGCCGAATGATTTCGGTGGTCGCATCTCTTCTTAACGCGACGTCTTGGTTCATCGCGTCCCAGTCGACGCGTTCCATGCTCTGAGAATATATGTACCTAAAGATCAGAGGCCCCCATTCGTCGTACTGACGCTAAAATTAAGCTCAAACAATCTCGTGGTCGGAGCCAACAACCAGAGTACGGCCCACCGTTCGCTCGCCATCGCTCTGTATACGTCACTATATCCATACGATTTTCACCGAGAGACAGATTTGTGCTTGAAAAAAATCACCACGCGCTTGAAAACCAGGGATCTATATATCCGTCCAACTATTTTATTTTTCTATATTTATTTTACATCGAAACTCGCGT
The DNA here is from genome assembly GCA_963978495.1 of Athalia circularis. Taxonomy (NCBI): domain Eukaryota; kingdom Metazoa; phylum Arthropoda; class Insecta; order Hymenoptera; family Athaliidae; genus Athalia; species Athalia circularis. Next base: position 22,787,838 of record OZ021699.1, read on the forward strand.
AGCTTCGCGAACGGAGTATATTCAAGAAAATTCTCAAGTTTCTGATTTTCTCGCTCTTCAGATTCTACCTTGTTATGAGAAAATAAATCTTTCCAGAAGTCGAGAACGAGGAAAAAGAAATTGTAATCTTCCACAGCATCAAAAGAAATGAAAATTTTCATTAAAATAAAAAAACCGTCTATTTCTGGGAATACCGAATTTCAAATTCAATGCAAAACCCATCGATGATGGTTTATTCCATTGTTTGCGACGAACCGAAATCTCAAAGAGCATTCGATTTGCTTCGGGTACTTTGGAAGAAACGAAAAAAAAAAATTGTTTCAACCCCTAAACTGTAAACTGTAGACAGCTTATATGGTTGGCATACCCCGATGGTGCGGAAACGGTAGACACAGAGAGCGTTGGGACTCGGGACTTGAAACTGCACGAGGCGTTGCTACAGCTGAATGAGCGATCGATCCGACCAGACCGTAAATCTATTCGCGCAATAGCAGAAACTTGAACCGCGAGCAATTTGTCTGACTGCAAACACATTCGAAATAAAGAGACTGCAGAGAGAGGGAAATAACAAAAAAAGAAAGAACAAAAATTGAAGGGGGTAAAAAGTACATATCCCGCTGGAGTGTGCGCAGATGCGAAGCGCGAAAAAATGCGGGATGCGTTAACGAGATCCGTGTATACGTAGTGAGATGAAAAAATAAGGGTATTATGCGTACCTGTATACATACATGAGCTACGTAGATAAAAACAAACGTAAAAATAATAAAAATGAAAATTTCGTGAACAGAGAAAACCTGGGATGTTGGAAGGGAAGGGGAAAAGGATAAAGGAACAATTCCCTCGACGCGTTGTGCGCCTTTGCAGCCGGTTTATTTATTGGATCACCCGTTGTCTAAGTACGTACGCTATACTGCGGTAAATAACGTTATCCTGGTATAGAATGCACGGGATTTTATGGGTATAGCTACGGATACGAGTATCTATGGGATACGATGCGGCAAACTCGAATTATGACGAACCGCGAGAGATGTTTTAGGATCTAAACAGTATCAATCTTTAGCGCAACGACTCCGCTTTGATCTCTGAGCGTAACCTTTGGGGGTTTAAGCGATTAAATTTAAGCGCGCGTAGTAATATATGCAAAAAGAACGGAGGTTGTACAACACACCGAGAACGAGCCTCTCGTGCGCGTGCTTTTCAAACACGCGATACCGCGACGCACCGCAACGTCTAGACGATTATTAAAGGGAATGGGACAAGTCTCAGGGCTCGCGCGTCGCTTCCTCCCGTATCCTACAGTCGACGACTACAAACGAACAGCGAGCAGGAAAAGAAAAGAGGAGAGTGGAAGGTAGAGCTTAAAACGAGGGATGAAAAAAAGGGAAAAGAAATCTCCAGACTCGCTCCGTTTGCACTACCCTTATGTAATTATTTTTATTTTACAGGGTGTAGAAGCGAAACGCCGTGCAATGCGGCTCTACGGGACACTTTGCAGTATATCCCTACTACATACTCCGTATGAATTTTTTTCTTTCTTCACTTATCTTCTCCGTGCGTGTCGAACAATTTTTTTACCTCGTACTTTTCTGCCTTTCTTTTGCAGCCTTATATCCCTTGTCTCGTCTGGTACTATCTCCGGTAATTCACTTCACTTTTATGATTTCGGTACACCAGCCCTCGGGGACTACGCGTGGCGTGAAAAAAAAGTGCGGTGGTGTCCGCCGTCGACACGCATGGTGGATACCGCGCACCACGTTTTCAATTTTTTTCTTTCTCTTTTTTCTCTTTTACTTTTCATCGCTCGCAAAAACCCTTTGAATAACGAATCCTTTACCACATACCGTACCGTATATACCTACGTGTATTCTCGTTTGGAAAATGCAAATTTTTCTCCTCCGAAAAATAATTTTCGGATCAATATAGTCGCCCGGTGCAGATCGAACCGAAGGAAACAAAAGTAATATCAAATTTATAGTGGTGTCTACTTTTCACCCCTAAGCTTCACGTGACGCTCCGACGAATATGATCGCGTCTAACATTTCACACCATATGAATCGATCGACGTGAATCTGGGTTGGTTGGTCCTGCAATTACCGCTTGTCTTAACAACGATATATTGTTCATCTCCCTCGTACCGTACACTTCGGTACATAAAATAAAGAGATTTTCCATCCCCCAAATTTTCTCGCCACGAGACTTGATTCGTCTGAGTTCTCTGTCCGAATATATCAACCCCTAAAATATCAGCGGGGGGTCCAGAATCCGCCGATCATTCACGATGACTGGTCGTTCCTTTTACTATTCGCTCGGGATAGAACGGGTTGCCGGAAACGTGATCATCGGAACGGACTATATATGATCACAGAATTTGCACGCTGCACAGAAACTCCGTCATACAGGACCACCCTGTATTATCCGGCGTTGACCTCCTCGTATGCGTGTAGGTATATAGGCGCGTATATCGAGTTTCATTAAGCGCATTTCGGGGACGACCCTAGTCGAATTTGGAGAGAGGTAGGAGGAAGGGGTTGCAGAGTTCAGTTCGGTTATCACGTCAACGAACTAACCCCATAGTAGAAGAGACACATATCCCCTGCCGTACTCATGCACCACGCGTCCAAAGCAAGACGAACCAGTAATTATACCTATAGTAATTCAGCATCGTTGTTACGCCGAAAACCCCCTCGGTAAAGGGAAAACCATGCACGTGACTGAGTCACCGGAGTAGCAAACCTTCAACCTTCTCCGACGTCCAACCAACTCCGTAGCCACAGCGCTAATGGATTTGACAAGATTGAATTATAGGCAACGGTTTCTGGAATCTATACCGACATATGTGTGTACAGTTGTATATTGATATACTTATATACGTATTGCATTCACGTATGTATACACATGTAGTATATGTACATATCGGAACGCCATTCGGAAGTAATGGACTGGACAGACCGAAATGGCCACGCTGTGACGCGACGTAAGTTGTGCCATAGGACTACGTTCTACGTTTCGCGACAATGATCGCCGTATGGACGAAATTCCTACAATTTATCACGCCGGGGGTTAGAGTAGTGCTAATGAAAGCAGGGGGCTGCCGCTGAAGTAGAGAAAATTACTTAATTGGTCTCAGTTCACCGACAATGCACGCTGTAAATTATCCCGTCTGCCGACAATCGAGCGACTTCTGCAGGGGGCATGTACACCTTCGATTTGAGAAGATATTTCTTCCATTCTCTTCCTGATTCGGATGAAATGATATAAAATTTCGACAAATCTTCACGGGGTTAGGCCCTCCACATATTCAGTATTTTACATCCACTCATCGATATCTAGCCCCAGAAAGGTTACCGGAGCGTTTCAGAATCTCTTGATTAACCCCCCGTACACACGAGCAATGAAAGGATCTGATTATAGAACGAAAAAGTCATTTGGATTTTTTTCCCAGAAAATTTTCACGAAATACTGATTTTCTCCCTCATCCGCCGATATTATTTATTTAGAAAATCTCTCAATTTATAAAGAGAAAAAAGAAAACTAGATCTACCAAATTTATATTATGTTCTTGACCACCCGGAGTAAAACGTGATGGGTAGGCACAGGTGGGATGGTTTTATAGATGCAGAGTTGCAAAAGGTGATCCCTTTTTCTAGGTATAGGTCACGGTGAGCAGCCCTTAAGCGGGGTTTTGGAATGGGAGGGTTGGGGTCGAAGGCGCGGTATCCAATAGTCGTATTTCGTTTACTTTGATTAGCCAGGGCGGGCCGAATCTTCGAAAACAATTTGGCCGGCGAAACGGAGGATTGGGGTACTACAGGGAACGAAGAGGAAAAGGGGGAATGCATCAACGTAGGGCGCGCGAAGCATCGCCGGTTCGGTACTTTGTTCACCCTTTTATCCCTGCGGGGTGAGTAACTCAGTGGATGGCATCCGCTAAGCCGTCGCTTTTCTCTCTTTTCCTCTTCAATTCTGCAGTCAGGACCCTCGCGAAACTCTAAACCGTCTGATCTATGTACACAGCTATGTGTATAGATGAGAGTAGGTATAAAGTTTACCACATAACGTGTATGTTTGACCACCGCCAATCGCTCCCTCTATCCTCATCCCAACGAAGAAAGAGAGGAAAAGGTCGAGGGAATAAGGGATGGAGACCAAACCGCGCGTTACTTTTCTTGCGATAAAATTTCTAGCTATCCATAGCTGATGGACCATGAATATACGCACGCATATCTGTATACCCACAAGAGCAGAAGACCTCCGCAGATCGGAAAGAAGAGTGTAAAAAAATATCGGCAAATCACTCCCGCAGGCGCCGGTCACGAGGTATTCCTACTGTATCAAGCCCATCCCTTCTACATGTTCTTCCTCTGGTTCGATTTGCAGTTCGGTGTTATAATGGTCCAGGAAACCCGTGACCGGTTGTCGATTCTGAGTTCACTTCATATCTCATTCTCAAAATCTTTTAGCAACACCGGCAGCCAGCTCTAAGATAGTTCAGAGTTCACCCGGGGGCTTCACTTCTCTTCTGATTGTTGCTACATCCTACTGGGGTGTGTATATCGCTTCCCCCCCCCCCCCCACCCCGGACGCTGAGATGGCTTATATCTAGTTCGGAGTTGCGTGATATATGTATCTGTGCGCCTATACACATGTACCCTCAAGGAGATCCAGACCCACAGCGCATATCGAGTTATGTCAGATGCCCGAGGGCCACAATAGTTAGCCTCTGTGCTCTGCTCTGTGCTGTTCTTCTGCGATGCATACGTAAGACCGAGTTCACCGATCTACGAACACCCCTTCAACGTCCGGAATCGCCCCTACGGCTGAAATTAGGAAGGAGAAGGACCTCGCGCCTTGGTAAATCTCAGTAGGTATAGCATGTCAACTGGAGTCTCTCGTAACTGCCCCAGGGTTTCAAGAATTAACCCCATCACATGTGACGCTTGTGAATAACCAAGAACCAGAAGGACTTGACGTTACTTTTTCAAGGTTTCGCTCCGAAGGCAAAATTCAAACTTTCTCATGAATTACACCCTTCTGGTTCTTAGCCCCGGATGCAACGTATAATGATATTTATAATATACGAGCCGCCTCGTCGCTTTGTCAGAATTTCCGCATCAAACCACGAGCAGATAGCGCGTGCGGAGTGAAACTTCTTCATATAATTCTGTGCTTTGAGCTTTAAAAGCTCGTCACACGGAAACGTCTCTTCTATAAATTAGAGACAACTCACGCGAGCGTTACTCCACTACCGCCTTACTTCGCTGTACATGTTGCCGGGTATTTAACCTAAGTATTCTAAAAGTGGAATTTATTTAACGGTTGATAATTTTTTCTCATATACTCATGAGACCCAGGCGCAAACGAGCCTCGCGCTGCACGCGGTAGCTTACTTTAATTAATTAATTAACGATATAGTACATTGTACATAAACGTATGCTGCAATGGCTCTTTTTTGCAAACTGCCCACCAGCCACTCTCATTTCCTCTTTGCTATAAGCAAACAGAGAAAGAACATACAAAAGGATCACAGAAGGACTATATAAATTTGCGATTCAAGTTTCGTGATACACGTGCACGATGTCCATCCAACGGTTACACGTCTGTTTTACTATAAATACGTGTTGCAGGATTGCGAAACAGGTACACATATATCTATACGCATACATATCTTACACGGTGTTCGTATATCTACTAGCTAGAACGGGACCCCATTGCTTACTCGGGAAATCAAACACTCGTCCGGTTATTATCCAAACATTAATAAAGTCTGGCTTCGCGGAGCTGCAGAACACGCATCGTTGCACCGCAACGATAACAATGGAGACCACCGCCGCACGTAGCTATGTACGCATATATACATTTATACATATATATACATAAGTATACGATTCTTTTCACTCATGCACGCGTGTGCACGCCTTACACGTGCGACGGCGCAGGTTTGTTTCGGTTCGCTTACTACGAGCCATAATTCTCTGGTCCTCTGTATCCTACGCACGTCAATGATTAAAGCGCGTAGGACAAAAAATATAAAAAACAATACGAGGCGAAGAAAGCTACGAGCGGCAGTCACAGTCCGACAGTTTGACCATGTGTAATTATCCTGTATAAAAACGTCCACGGGATTTGCCGCAAGGTTTATATAACGTATATGATCGCGTCAAAATTACGACAGGGGTGCGACTCGAATTAGCTGACGTTCTTGTGCATATTCACTTCCTTTTCTTTTGTTCTTTTTTTTTTCGTCGGTTTTCTTGAAACAATTTTCTCAATACTTGACGGCGAGACGACGCGAGAAGGAAGAAACGATTAACCGTATATATATGTATAGGGTTGGATAACTGAATTTAAACAGAGAAGATAAGAAACTCCGAGTTCCGTGGAGTTTCACCGAGAAGATTTATGGTGCACGTGGATTAGCAAAAAAGTTAACTCTTCCCGATCTTTAGAAGCAAAAAGTGCAGCTGTTTCGCTAAAACGCCTTGAAAAATATCGTTTTAGCGAAATTTAGCCGAACTCTGCTTCTGCTGCTTTTGCTGCCGCTGCTGCACGGCGCGGCGTACGTATATATCTGAAAAGTTTCATCAGTCGTCTCGACGTGTCGCCTACCTATACGTATGGCACGGAAGAGCTGATGCGGGTGAAAATTTTACCCTTAGACATAACCCCGGTTTCTTTATTCTCTGTAAACGTCTCATAACGTCTCCGCGGGGGCGCGAGAGAAATAACGAGGATGAGAAGGAAGCGAAGTTTCCATTAGCGAAATTTGTCCGTATAAGTAATTCGATTATGGGGTAAGCCAAATTTCTAACAATTCTAGCACAAGTTAGTTTCCTTTTGTAGCCATCTCTGCAGATTTCGAACACAGGCAGAAACGCTGCGATATTTTGCCGCAGTACCTGTACCTATAGGTATAAGACACGCGGGAAAGTGTAATTCGGGGATAAGTTTAAACTCAGAAACTAACACCGTCTAACGATTCTACTCCCAGCCATTTTAATATCTACTTATACATTTATAAGGCCTCTACAAGGTGAACCGAAAAAAAAACGGCTCATTTTTTCTACATATTTTGAAAAGAAGCCGAACGTGTGAATACGTCCGGAGGAAGCTTTGTTTTGCGGCAGATGGGGGAATGAAGATTTTATTTCAACTTCGAAGAATTTCGAAATTTCTCAATCGCTGTTTCGAGTAATTTTCAAAAAAGAAATGGTGCTGTTTCAAAATGTAATCCGGAACGCCCTTACCCTCAAATTTCACTAATTGTTCGGCGGTAAATGGCATACATGTAATTTAGTGACCATGGGAATCAAGATTGATTTATTCCGTTATTACTATAATTGTCATTCTGGTGATTGATATTCTAAACGTGTATCACTTGGCAACGGATGAAAATTTTGAAAATTCAAAAAAACAAAATATGACATCCATTCTTCTAATTTTCCCGCAAAAAAAAAGTTATCGCTATGATTCGTGCAGGAGTTCAACTTCTGGTCACGTTTCAAAATTGACTGTTATTTCTTTTTTTTTTTTTTTTCACCCTGTAGACGAAAAGATACATACACGTTTATATCTATACACATACCTGTGTTAGATAGGTAGGTACTATAACTTTGCGGTCGGCCAGACTTGGCCCGCATACTAAGAACCAGGAACCTGAAAGCGGCTCTGGAGCTATATCGCCGGTTTTTATATGGCTCGGGGATTCATTACTGCTACTGGAACGTTACGCGGGGTGATTCGAGGCATGCCTTTCACAGTTCTCGATATTAATTTGCCAACCCAGTGAAGAGGAGACTTTGAAGCGGTGACGAGCTAAAAACGAAGCAATCTTGTCGAGTATTTTGCCAAGATTACAAGTGGCTGAGGTCATTGCATACGCGTCATCCATCCCTGCGTCACACACGTGAAGTGCGATTTCTATTTTCTTAAAACCAATTTTTCTACGACTTTATAACTGCTGAAAGATTCTCGTAAAAAAAAAAAGTGAAACCATTGGAATTCGATGGTTTCTCTAATTTATTCTATCCGCAAATTTTTATACTCCATGTGAGATACACATTCTTCTTTTTCGTTACAGGTTGGGTCGTTGGCGCATTTGAATGTCTATTCGTGGATCTTTCTCAATTCCAATTTACCGCTTTTCATTTAGAAGAGCGTTTGAACTGTAAATCGTATTTTAGGCGGCGAAAACTAAATAAGGGAATAAGGGGTAATATAAAAGGGGGGCGGAACGGTATGTTTTGTCAGTGTCTTTATACGTATAAACCCTGTAGGAGAAAGGAATTGGTATATAGATAGTATTAAAATTTACGCTGAAAATCTCGCGTTGTACAAGCAGAACGTTTCTTACTAACGCTGCTGTTTTTGGCTCTCCTACAGGATATCGCGAAGGGCTGAAAGAGTATTTACAAGCACGGCAACCTAATCACCGTTGAATTGATGGGTTTAATTAAGGGAACGTCTCGACGAACTCGCGCGGGAAAGAGCTTTTCCTCTCTTCTTCGCATGTGCACGCCAACGAACCCCCACAGCTATGTATAAATTCGTATTATAAATACAAAGGTTATACATACGAATAATATACACATACTTGGGCATATATAATTATTACATCCACAAGTAAATATAAGATGCGTAACTTATTCTTTTTGTCTCTGCTGCGCGACTGCTCAACTTTCTTGCACGATATTCTCACCCCCGTAATATTTTCGCTCTCATATATTATTGTAATTTCCAAGGCTTCGAGCTGATCGCAATTGCACATAATAGGTAGCAATCTTATGGACGATGAGGAAATGAAAAGGTTTATATATACTAGGTATATGTATAGCATAATCTATCAGCCGTCTGCAGTAGCGAGCTCTGCCCGCTAATCGGCTCACAGACCAATTTGGACACATGCATACATGTATGCGTACTCCTTCCATTTGACGATGATCCCTTAATCGAATCGAGAAACTACATTTCCGCCCTAATAATACATATATAGGGTATTTTCAAGAAAATCTCTTCCCGCAGATAGGTATACTTTCATTGAAATCAGAAAATCGAACGGACGGCTCCTGAAATACGTCGATCTTTTTCTTTGCATCTTCACAGACGTAGTTGGAGAATTTTCGTTTTTGATTGTTCAGGGGTAAATTTGCTCAGAAATATTTTCTCAATTATTCAAATTTGAGAATGGGATAGGATGTGTAGTAAAGTCAATTACGTTTCGAATTATGAGCCGCGATTGGGACACATATAGAGGGCCTTGATAACTCGAACGATAATATTTACTTTCGATCAGATGACGATTGGAAGCAAAGTTCTTGCTAATCGCTAAGGCATTCAGCGACGAGACGTCGGAGCGATCAGTACCCGGAACTTGCTTTGTTCTAATTTTGAGTGAAAAGTGGGGTTTAGAGGCTGATACGGCGTCGTAACTTGAGATTTCGTGATAAACATCGATATCACGAAATTATTCTAAATTTATACCAGCGAATTTTGCAATACTAAACTAAAACTTCGTGTTTCGAAAAAAGTGAACTTGCATAGACTTGAAAAATGAATCAATAATCGGTTCAAGCTCGTCAGCAATCATGCTGGAATCATCCAATAGGATGCCCTCCATTTTGCGCAGGTAAAAGATTTCTATATTCAATCTGCCGAGTTTCTACCATTATAGTTACAAGTGAAAAAAGTCTGTGGGCCGCAAAATTGATAACAAAACATTCGATATAAACTCTATATACGTAAAATGGCTCGTACACGAATTTCATGAACTCTGTAATAAAAAGAAACGAAAGAACGAAACCAAAATTGAGGGGAAGGAAAAATCATGGGGGCGTGTTTACCGCTCACTCGTACGTAGGTGTGGGTGTGTAGTATAAATACCTCGGTGGGACGAGTTTCAAGCCAACTTACACGAGGATATTAGCAAACCTCATATCCTGCAACGGGGTCCAGAACTGGTTAGAATCTTCAGAGTCCTCATGGTCACCGGATATGAACCGCTGCCATGCTCTGCCGTCCGTCAGTATCCGTCGAACCGGACAGCCGCTCTCTTTACCTCCGGCTCACCGGTCCGGTAGCTCCTGAATTTTTGTTTTACTTGCTCGAACGGTTTTTGTTGTTTCTCTTTTTTATTTCATTCCATTCGCTCGTCTGTAATACGTGTTTCCGCGCGATGGGAGCACAAATTAATCGGTTAAAAACGAAAAGTAAAACAGATCGTAGAACGATAAGAGAATTAGAGTAGATGTGGGAATTCCGGGACGAGGGAGCCGGAAATTTTCCCTTCAAAATTGAACTGACCAGCGTTTTTGGGGAGGCACGGTGCGGTAATATACTTGGGGTATTATACGCGCGTGCCGAATGCGTGTCAAAACCTGGATTGACGATGCGTTACAGACCGCAATATCCCTGATGGGCATTTATACATACCTACTGTATGCTTCGATGTCTCAATTACAGACAGCTGTCTGCCTCTCCTTTCCCTTCCGCCGCCCCGAAACAACCCTGAACCCCGATGTTACCGGGCGTAACACCGAACACGCACGAACTCTACTAGATTCACATGGGTCTTTACGTTACAACGCTACACGTTACAACGATTATTTTCCAAACCAGTGGAAATCGTCCCCACGCTACACTGATCGATGTCAGATCACATTCGATTTAACTACGCGTGCGACGTATTTAGCGAATAAGAAATTTTCTTTGCTTTTTTCAAGTCCCTGAAAAGGGTATAACGTGTATGGGGCGTCAACAAATTTTGCGAGGTGAATTATTTTTTTCCTCCTAAAAAAAAAAATTAAAAAAGTGACACGAGAGAATATTCCCAGACACCCGGTACCCTGTACTCCGTGTACTTAAATTTCTTCGCTTGATTTCTGTTCGGATCCGTTGATTGCGGGTTAAAAATGTGTAATAAAATTCTATGTAGCGTGATGCTTGCCGACCTGCGAATTGCGATTCATGTAAACATACACGTATAGGTACCCATAGAAGTATGAGGTATGAAATTTTCATTAGTTTCTACATAAATATATGTATGTGTAAATATTTTTTATTTTTGTTACAGGTACGGTATACTACCTAATTTCGGAATTTTATGAGCCCCTAAGGTTAACAGCAGAGCGTTGGCGGTGGGTGAGTTACACGCACAAATATTAAAAATGAAGAAAAAATTTGTACATATGGCGCGTGTGTGTATAATACATGCATATCGAGGTGGTGAAAGGTCGCGATCGTGTATGGCGTGCGTAGAGGGGGAGGGGGTCGAATTTACGTGAGATATTCAAAAGGGATTTTTGTGGCGAATTGTATAAGCCGTCGCGCGGAGGAGGTGCGGAATAAAAGCCAAACCTCAGTGCTCTGGTATGTATGTATATGTGCACGTGTATGGGTATAGGTTAGGTATATAGGTGTACATAGGGGTCGACAGAGGACGCCCCCGAGGCACCCAACCTGGCTGACTAATCCCGTGGGAGTCGCGGGCGTGCGCGCGGGCTTGAAAATTTGCATACTTATGACTGTTTATAATGTATAATTGACGGAGTGCCGTCACATATATATATCTGTGTGTATATATATACTCGGTTGTTGGGGGCCCACGAGATTTCGAATAATCAGATTATCAGCTTTGCATTTTACCTCTTGCCAGCAGCTCTTAACGTCACGTCACGATTAACGCTCTCCTACAAACATTATTACTAGGAACATTAAACATACATTTATATACATTTATATTATATAACATCAGTGACTATCGTTTCACTATATGTATACGTATAACTACGTCTAAATAGCGAATGTACACGGTGTATGTGTTACTTCTCCTCTTTATTTTCCCACCGGAAAGTTTATTGACGGGAACTGCCGCCGCTGAAGGATTTATGATGCCAAAGCGCGCGAAGCGCAAATCGTTATATACATATACGTAGTACGTAGCATACCAATACACCTATATACTTACCAACCAACAGCGAATCGTGGTTATGTGGTTGTGTTCGCGGATTTATTTGCCCCCTCGGAAAACGTGCGGGGTATTTATGTACGCGACTCGCGAACCTCAAATTGTTTCCTCGGGCATAAAATCAACGGGGTAAATACCACCCTTGCTATCTAAATCCTAAATAACAAGAGACACCTGCAGAACATGTGTACGATTTATGTTTATCTGTAAAGAGAAGAATAAGTTAGAAAAATCCGGAGCTCCATAAGGTTGAGAACTTTTTTTGTTTCGGCAAACAAATGTTATTCTGTTCTCGCACTTTTTTTTTATCTAATGCATGTAATCTACCTTGAAAGAAATACAGAAGAAGGAGCATCCCTCCACGCGATAAGCGTTTGTCAAAACAAAACTAACGTGAGTTCAGATATTTTTTTAATCATTTATAAAATGGGGGTGGAAATAGGAAGCTTTTTAGTTGCACCATCCCTTTTTTTCCTACCCTTTATAGGAATCGGGGCGCGAGCGAGCTTTACGCGTTTTACGTTTCACACTTAACACGCTTCCTGTAGCCCATCAGGGAACGTAAGCCGTTATAAGGGGAGAAATTTTCTATCGGCTTGCTGCTCCTGCCGCCGTTGCAACCCCGCGTGCGGAAAAGGGGTGGAGAAGAAAGGCATTTTATTAGCAGTTTTATTTCCTTTGATTAAACGGAGTCGAGTCGAGTTGAGTCGATTGAACCTCGAGGGCAGCTGGAGGGCGCAGAAAATCATCCCTTGGAAAATAACATTTTAGTACTCGACTCTAGACTATTCATTTGCTTCTATTAACTCTTTTCGTTTTTTTAGTTATTTACTTTTCGGTTTTGTTTTTTTATCATAAAAAAAAACAAAAAAAATAACTAAATAATTGAGAAACGAGAATACGAAAGTTCGTTTCAGTCATTTTTATCCATTTTTCCCCCCTGAATAGCTGCGATATTTTTTAATGGAATTTTTGAATCACGTGCAAATCGTGTTTGCTGCACAGGCAAAATTTTTATCGACTACTGTTCACTGTCTGGCGTATAAAAAGCGGTAGTTAGGGCTGAGCCGATGTAGGTAGAGATTAAATGTAAAAACAATAGAACGTGGTTGCATCAGACACCCTCTAAATATCTGTATATACCGTCAAAGCGTGAAAATAAATCATACGCGCGAGAATATCAACCGTGGAACAATCGCTCGTCCATTTGGGAAATTACGCATCGTTAAGCTTCCGATAAAAATCGAATAAAAATCGCCCCTACGTATATGATAGCTCGTCACTTCCGTTATATTTTTTTATCTATCCAAGTCCGTCGTCAATCGTTGAACCGAAAACATTGACAATGAGGTATAATTCGCGAGAATCTGCTGAAACTTTTAGAAAAGAAATAAGTACAACACACCTATATTCGTACGATTATTGTAAAATCTCTTGCTTTTTTTCATTACTTTCCGTAAGAACGAATCGCCGATCACCCGCGCGCCTAACGGTACCCAACTTGACGTGGATACCGCAGTGGCTTTGAAATAGGAGATGCGTCAAAGTGAAGTAAACTTATGCGTATGCATGCGCGGACGTGTTTGGGTATATTAGGGTGAGTCTCTTGCCAAAGCGACCGTCCAAATTTCCATGAACAAACAATACAGATAGTAGAACAGGAACAGGTCCTGACTGTTCCTGATGTCGTATAGGATATTCTATGTGAAGACTACGTCGGCATCCAACAGTCTAGCCGTTGTAGGTACGTGCTATGTATATGTAGACACGTATATGGTATATATTCACGGAAGCCTTATACATACTAACGCGGAGTCCGGTAATTTAACGCCCGTCAAATGACGCCGCCCGCGTCGGCAAGGGTAGGTCATAGACCGCCGCGAAACGAGACCCCGACCGATTCTACGCGCACCACCTAAACAATATCTACTCTCACACTATGCCCTGCCGAGATGTTCTTTGTATACCGAATAGCGTGTACCATATACCCCCTTCGACTATGGAAACTCCTTCCAAATAGCCACCTTTGTGTACCTAAAGCTCCTCGTATTGCATCGCTTCGCGTTGGCTTTGACGTTTTAATAGATAGCCGGATGCAATATCGATGCGTTTATGTTTTAGTAATGTAATTTCTCGTCCAATTGACCTGCACGGATCATCTTATCGTGCCAGTTTTGAAATTACGAAGATCAAAACTATATTTTTACATATCTAGCCTAAAGGCTTGAACAGAAATTTTTGCATCCACAATCGCTTACGTATACAGAGTGATTCACCAGAAGTGTCGGAATAGGCGGAGACTAAACGACGTGATGCGAGTGCGACAACGAATGCGATGGCCAGTCTATCGCGTTGCTATTTTCGTCTGTGGATTATCACGCTGTTCATTGGCTATAGAGCTAGGCATGACGTCGACTAGTCTCCGCCTATTCCGACACCTCTGGTGAATCACCCTGTAAATGCAACCCCTGCGGGTTTTTGGTGTTTCATAGATTTTTCAACGTGCATAGGTATAGATTATGCGATGGCGAAAAAATTACGAATTCATTGAATAGTTTTCCGATACATAGTTTCATATTTCGACTTGGCATGACACCACTGAATCATTGAAAATTTTTGCAAGGTTGATTATAAAAAAAAGAAATTGAAAATAGTTAACAAATCTGCGGTAGTCCATTTTCAAAATTTGTATTTGACCGCACCTATTATATTTTGATGAACTTTCATTTTACTGTCATATTACTGCGTATTACGTACATAGCTTTTGCGAACAGTTGCAATTCATGATTTTATTGGATATAGAGTAACTCGGGGTAAACCATTTTGCTGTTGGTGACATTTTCATGTTTCTTCTTTTTAATTTTTTATTTATCGTTATTTTTATTTTCACATTTCCCATTAACTCCGTTGGGAATCCACCTTTGTCCACATAATCTACCTATACAGTACATACCGCTATACGGAGAGAAAGCGCAAACGTGAATGCAAACGGGCAAACGAACCAACAAATGCGTAGGGACCGAACGAGTAAACGAGCTTGAAAATAACAAAGGTACACAAATATACTAAAACATCATTCTACACTACCGGCGGAAAAAGTCACTAAATATGTATATTATAATTTAAATTAAAAAAAATGTTTTTTTCAGTTTTCTTGTTCCGTTTTTTTCGTTTTTATTTTTAATCATCCCAATGATTGTTAGTTATTTTAAAAAAGCAGAAAGCAAGACTTCGCGATGCTGGTTCGTTCCGCAGTCTCTCTCTCGACGGACAAGTCATCCGTTATCTCAGTCACGAGACCATTAAACATTAAAATCAGTACGACGGTTCTCTCGTCCCCTGTGTCATTTGTGCTTTTGTTGTACGTGAAAAGATAGCCACTTTGTTATTCACACAGGGGAGGGTTCTGTAGGTTGCTGAGGGTGCGGAATCAACCCTGCGATGCAAGGGAATCCGGACCCCGAAAATTATAACCGACCCGATCTTCAGCACACCCGTAGCCAAATTCACGTTGTTATATCGCGTACGTTAATGTGGAGATTAAAAAATCTTTTCTCAAATCTCGGAATTCATTTTAGAATAATGACGATCCGCGGTGACGGAATTTTTCACTGAATTTTTTCAAGAATATATATTTTCTAACGCAGCGTTATGTTGTTCTGATTATTAATAACGTGGAATTTAATGCCTCGTCAAAGGTACGAAGAGTACGTTACCGTATATTCATGTAACAAAGACGTCGGTAGGCGAAGGATTCTGGGATTCGACCCTTTAATCGGTTCTCCGATTGGTCGGGATTCGAGTCTTGGATTTTTGGGGATAAGGGAGTTTTATTAAAAGTGGTGGTAACCGCCACAACTGAGTGACACTGACTTTCCACTCAGCATAAACGGTAATAGCTTTGAGGGTTCGGAGAGTACGGGCGTAAAGTCATTATCCGCAGAATTATTTTTTAATTAAATCAAGGAATAAATGCGTCGACTCGCGGACCCACCCGCGTCACCGTGCGGTGCACTGTGGAAAGAAATAAGAAAAAAAAAATGGAGTGAAAGGATTCAAAAGAGAAAGAGGGACGCTTAAAGTGTCCGCCCAAAAAGAGGCGGGATGGGAAGGTGAAAGGAGAGAAAAAAAAAGGAGAGAAAAGATATCTGATATCTGCTGGCGAAAGCGAGCTTTCCAGGTTTCTAGCATCTCTTGGAGGAACTTTTAAAAGTTATTTAAATTAAATAGAGTGTAGTAGAGAGGGCAGGGTGGCGGTTGAAGCAAAGGGGACGACGAATACGACGACGCGATGCGAGCGACTTTCGGGGGTAGAGGGAGTTGAAGGAGTGAGAGATAAGGGATGATTACGGGACCAGGAGTGTCTGGAGGGATGCCGGAGCTCTGTTTGAGAGTGACATCTCCTGATAGCGACAACACCCTGGATAAAATATACACGTTTTATTCGGGAATTAAAAGCTGTTTCTTGTCTTTTATTTTATTTTACTCCTCTCCCGTTCTTATCTCCATACACTATATATAGACCCCTATTTCCTTTCTTTTTATCCCTCACAGACCTCCCGAAAATCGGCTATCTATTTATCCGGCTTTCATCTGTTCTCTCTCTTTCTTTTTTTTTGTTCTTAATTTTTTCATACTTTTGTTTTTTCTCATAATCATCATTCTCTTTTGTTAATTAGTTACGAGGTTTTTCGTGACGAGCGGTTAAGTTCTGAACCCTCTAATATCAACGAACGCAAGATGTCTCAATTTATTAATTGTCTTAATAACCCTTGCCGACCGCGCGTGTACCCGAATAAGACGTGAAACAAAAAAATATGTAGTTTGGGTCCAGCTATATGGCGGTTCCCTTTGTGTTTCCTTCAGCTCAAATTACCGACTCAACTCTATACTAACTTGAGACGCGACTTAAGCGCTTAGGGAAGAAGAGAAGAAAAAGAAAAGAGCACTAAAAAAAATAACATTAAATAAAAGAATTAGAAATTGGGAAAAGAGAGAGGATGGAAAAAATAAACGGAGAATACGAGAGTGCACTCTGCGTGTATATTATAGTTCTCCCCATGCCGCATGCTTTAAAGGCAACGTCTATAAGGACTGTCGCCTAACCCACTGCTCGTATAATAAAGACCAGCAGTAAAATTAAGCAAATAGAAACCCCGAACGAGATGCCATATTTATATCGATGGGTTTAAAATAGTCGCTTTCGGAACATCCGTACAACCGTAACTAAATTACTAAAAGAATAATTATACTCATGATAAAAGAAACAGCAGCTTTAGTATATAAATATATACTTATGTAAACCGGATATTACGCGATTTTGTAGGATAAAAGAA
Source organism: Athalia circularis (assembly GCA_963978495.1). Lineage (NCBI taxonomy): Eukaryota > Metazoa > Arthropoda > Insecta > Hymenoptera > Athaliidae > Athalia > Athalia circularis. The sequence continues at coordinate 22,805,133 of OZ021699.1, forward strand.
TTTTAACACTCGAGCAAAATACGAGACATTATTTTCTTTGTCGGTTTCATGTTTGGACATCATCAATTTAATCCCCTGATTTTCACCGAATTAATCGCAGAAATTGCTTCGATGACAACTTTGTCGAAAGACTGCATAAGTGTACACATATAATCACCGGATCTAGACGATTTATGGAAAGGTATAACAATCCATCCCACACAATTTTTCGGTGGTTGATCAATCCATTACTTTCCGGACACGTGACTCTGCCATCTGCTGTAACTATTGTATCGCATATACCTATATACATATAGTATATTCTATCCCGCAGGAACTGCTTCTTCGCGAAGATCATGTGCTCTGTTTTCTGTTTTTCTCATTTTTTTACATTGTATATTTATTTTTTTATTTTTTATTACCGCCATAGCATAGCAACGCTACACGGAGAGGTGTGCCATCTGCTTTTGAAAGTATGGCAATTATCGTAGGAGCTCTCTAGCTTTTGGAATTGACTTCGGAAAGGGGGTAATAAATTCACCCAAAAAAAAAGAAAAAAAAAAAAACGGAAACACGAAACGAAACTAGAACCGGGTATTAGCTTGATCAACCGATCTGTATATAGCTATTGTCTGCGCCAGGTTTTGCACCCTCTGAATTATACCTCTATCATCATCGTAATCATCGTCATCCTGCTTTTAATGTACTATAGCTTTGCATTGTTGAGGTCAAGATACACCAGAAAACAGTTTTCCATTTTTAGTTCCGAAAATATAAAAATTACTAAGACTGAAACCTTTCAATTTTTTTCGATTCTAGGGCCAAAGATGGAAATATTTTTTTCCAGGAATCGGAATCTGCCAACTAAGTTGGTCTATCTGCCGAGATGATCGAGTTTTCGCCAATTTTTAGCTTTTCAGAACGAAAAAAATGAGATATCTCGATTCAGATCCACGCAAAAATAAAAAAGACTCGCATGCGAGTTCGAGTGTACAATTTTTTCTCAACCCTTCGGGTACATTTGACGGCTGACACTCGTCGTCATATTATTATTTTTTGCAGATCGACTTTCATTTGCTTAAGACGCGTAGCCGAGCAACAAAAAGAATTTTCTTTGTAATCAATAGTATTATAGTATATCGGATCATTTTTTGTGAACCGAAATGAAAGTGCTTCCAAAGTTTCGTAAAAGTGCAGAAAATACGTCGTCTTTGCTACTTTTTGTGACAATGATGTTTCGTTTCCCAAAAGTTCCATACAATGGTATGCGGGATCATTTTTTCGCACAGAGTAAAGTGGATTAAGAAAAAATTCGTGCTATTAAGAACTGGTATGATTATTATTGTTATTTTCATTATTATTATGATCAAAAGCTGTCGCGAGGCGCATTAAATTAGCGTCAGTGAAAATTTATCGCCCATTTATTTAATTTAGATTGATATCAAGAAGCATTAAGGGCTGGAAGAGTTACACCGAAAAGTTTTCTCGAACTGTCTGACTTCTCTTCCTCATCAGCCGAAAAAAAATAAGAAGAAGGAGAACGAGAAAGAAATAATTATCGTATATCTTGGAGAAGTTATTGGTTTATTTGTTATTATCAAAAAACGGGGTGCAAAATTAATTAATTTTTCGTCTTTAGTTTGTCTCCTCATCGTGTGTTCGGAAGCGAATTCGCATTATTGAAAAATACCCTAATCGTGGGATTGAAATAGCCGGATTTATCGGTGACTAATAATTGCTGACCGAAGGTGCTAACGATCTGTAATCCTGGGTGACGTTTAGTGCCTGATGTTTGCCCTCTGCGGAGGCATCCCCCACTTTCTTCTTCATTGCCCCTGCACGAACAGAGGGATATCACTTAGGGCGCGCGTGTCAGGCCGTACGAGCCGCCATATTGGGGACATCAAACCCGTACGTGCTCAACATACAGTCACACAAGAAGCAGCAAAGGCAGAAGCAGAAGCAGAAGTAGAAGTAGAAGCGGCTATGGGTTCAAAGCGTCGTGGTGCGCAGAGCCCGTGGGGTGCCAGAAAACGTTGAGGTGGGGCACGCGGATATTGTTTACGTGCCGTTCCAAAAAAAAACCCACACCGTTGAACGCAGGAATTTTGCGGACTGCATCACGCCCAAATAATAATAAGGGGATGATTTTTGAGTTTTTTGTTATTCCGAGGTGGCTGCAGTGAATAGAATGGATGGGCGCAGATATTCTTCAGGGGGACGATAAGAGCGAGTTTTAAACTTGTAGGGTGGTGAATTTTCATTACTATGCATCGTTCAACGCCTCGGGATCTTGCAGGTGTAGGTAGAGAAGTTGCTTTTGCTGGTGCGAGAAGTGCTGCGGGAAGATCCCGTTTATGACCCTGCGTTGTAACCCAGTCGAGGTAAATGTCTGCCTTCGACAAGTTAAACGTGTATTAAGATGAGGAAGTTACAACCTTGCTTCGGTACAGCAAGCTGAATGAATATATAAACGCCATATAAACAGAGAGCCCTAGCGGCGAGTCGCTAAAAGATCGAGCGAACTGTTCGTAAATTATTTCTTAATATATTTAACTTCTTCTTACTACGCAGTGCGCGCTCGTGAGGATCAAAATAAAAATACAAAAGGATAAGAGTATGGTATATAGTCGAGATGGTAAACTTTTAAAGCTCTTTTCTTCGCCAACTTTTCGCCCTGCATATGGTATAGAAAAAGCTTTTTCAAATACGACACTGGCAGAATTGGACGAGATGAATATTTCCTGCGCAGTTTATTCAATCTTCGTACTATTAATTTAGCAAAAACTTCATCCCTTACTTATATCTCGACGATGTGGTCTTCCCTCTATAGTACCTTCATTACTAATCGAAAACAACTTGTAACCATGCAATATAGAGAAGTCGGCGAATTTTTCGTCCCTATTTCTTCTTATTCTTTTTTTTTTCTTGTTTGTAAACGGGAATTCGTGTCCTCTATACTTGTGCCTACGATGGCTTTGAAAGTTTTCTCATGCAGAGGAAGACCCATTTCACGCAGTCATTGATTTCGTATATGCCTATAATTTCTGTATGAGAACTCAAGAGAGCAGAAAAGATTACCGCATAGATGAAGAAATGCGGAATACGGACTTTCATATACGCTAGCGAATTTATAGCGGAATTTTGCTATGGGGGACATTGATTATTTGATACAAAAACAAAAAAAAAAGAAATAGGAATGAAAGAATCTAGTGGAAACATCATAAACAATTCGCTGCACGAGGAATGCGCTCAGTTCTCAATTCGTTCGTGACCTCTGACCTGGTATTATATTTTATTCGCTTCAGATCGCGGTTCAAATCTACTGGGTATATAATATATGGTATAGGTACAGTTATTATACGATCGCTTCATTTCCATTCGTCTATATGCCCAACATTTGCTTTAATTCTTACCACCTCCGCAGCAACTTGCAATTTCCATTTACGGTAGAATAGCTGAATTATAAAGGCAAATGCAGAAATTCCATCGCTCGTCGATGTATATGGTATGTATAGATCACTGATGGAAAAAGGAAAAGTAATGAATTCCCAGTGACGTCAACTGTTGACATTTGAGGTAAAATTTTCACCCTAATATCATGAGATGCTTTCGTAGATCAAGTTCCCAGTTATTAGGTTATCTGGCTCCTTGCGACATCCTAACTCGCGTGATCCTTTTGGACCATCGAGTTTACAATAGCATGCTCAGTTTTGTTTCAGGTCATTACGTCTAATTGTTATTCCGCGGCAGTAGTAGTAACAGCAGTAACATCTACCAACCCGGAACCAAGCTGCCATGCTCAGTTTTGTTCGTACTATACAGAACCCCGGTCATCAGTGTCGTATCTGTTCAAATTGTTTGAAACGTTCCACGGTTATTGAGGCTATCAAATTTACCTTTTTCAGGGATTCGCCGCGTCGAATACGTCCCAAGATTCTTTTCTCAAGAAGAGATGTACGTTGAACACCTTCGAATGGTTGGAATGAAGGAATAATAATACCTTTCTTTTTTACTCCCTAATCAAGACATTCGTAATAATTACCGTGTGAAAATGCAACCTTGGTTAATATACATGTTATACTTATTCATTCGTCTTTTAGGAGAATTTGATTAAAAAAAAACAAAAAACGGAGTTGCCAGGCATTATCTAATGAAACAAATTGGACCGGGTCAAAAATTTCCAGCATTCAATTTTTTTTTTATTTTGTTTCTCTGTGACGTTGTCTTCTTCTAACTCCGCAATCGGATGACAGGTTCAAAGTAAAGAGGTGCAAGACTATGTTGGTAAAGTTACTAACCTAACCCTGGTCACGTATCTTTCATGCGCCAGTTAAGCCGATATCGGATGATGGTTAAACTCTGGTGTATTACGAGCATTTCTCGAGCAAGTAGTGAAGCGTGAAAGTTATCTACGGATGTCCGCTACGCCGATCGCAAGAGTTTTTCCCTAGAATTCAGTGCAGATATATACATACGCGTATACACAGACACCCGTAAGTTACAGGATTCCGGAAGAGATAGTTCCTTGTTGTGTCCGTGTAATCCACGTGCATATGATCGGTGCTTTCGTTATAGTAGAAAAGCGAAGAGCCGGATAAAAAAACAAACAGAAAAAAAAAGACAAAAGAGGAATATGAGGACTTGAAACGGGGCCGGTTTGTAGGGTCCCAAGGGAGATAGAAAAGAGTGCACGAGCCGAGTGAGCAAGGGAATCAGAGGGAGTAAGAAAATCGTAAAAGGAGACAGATAAATAAAGGAAAGTAGGGGGAAAAACTAAAGGGGAAACGAGATGATCCCGTGGGTCGCCCCGGATCGCATGCGAGAAAAGGGGGATGGAGAACGAAAAAGGGGCAGCTCGTAAAACTGGGGGCATGTGATTTCCCCCAGGAGGAAAACGCCGGCAGTAGTAGGCGGGTGGGTCTCTTTCTCCTTTTCTATATGTACGATGTTCTCCTTCGTCTCCAACCTTTCTTGGGATGCTTATAACATGCATATAATACTCCGAATGTTATAATCGCCCCTGCCGCCCGCGTCGCTGCGGCGTGGCGGGTTGGAATTAAAATTAAAACAAGGTAATTTTTTTTCCATTCATATGTAACGAAAAATTCGCGGGCAGCCGGGCAATCCCGGCTGGCGGGCTCGGCGTCACATCCGGTTCGTGCAGCAGCCTGCACTTTTTCTTCCCCTTAATAAATAGGAGGAGAGAATGCGGTGTGGCGGAGAAAATTTTTCAACTTTCAGCAGCATTATTAAAGTTCAAGGAACGTACACCTAGTACTTCCAACGGGCGGTCTCGACTTCCTCATGTGATATTTGCATACCAAAATTTTCCGCTGGATTTGGCAATCCCCGTGCATCGTGCATGTGGCCACTGTATTTTCATAACTACCTATATACCTATAACGGCTAGTTATATCACACGTGACTCGTGCACACGAGTTCATTTCGTTCGATTCCGTAGCACATACGAAATATACGTCCATATATGTACACCCGGTGAGATTGATTCTGACTCATTTTTCCATACAGAACAGAAGGACTTTGAGTCAGAATCAACCTCGCCAGGCGTACGTAGATATGTGTGGAAAGGTGGTATATATATATAGCTACACTTATAGGCATACATATGTACATGTACCCTCGATAAAGGCTGTCGGCCGGTGCGCTTGATCGTCGGTTTGAAATTACAGTAAAACAGGTTGTGAGGGTTAAAATTTAGCCTAAACCGCGTAAAATTTGTATAAAATTATGGTTAGCAACCGGAATGGAGTTGAATAACATAAATACAACATTCCCTCAATTTACAACCCATCTCCCCCTAACACCGCGTTTCTAGTACTACATGTATATGGAGTTTTGAGATGATTTAATGAACGTTTTTAGTGATATTCTAACCTTAACAACCCTCGGCGCGTAATGCTCGCACGTAATATTCAGCTCATCAAATATGTGCAATATTAGATATGCAAAGTTTCGAGTTTCCACTTTCCCAAGATTCAAGCTTATCGTGACGGTTTCAAGTTTCGGGTTTCGAGCCTCTATAGTTTCCAGTTTCCAGACGACGACGCAACACGCGGTCTCCCCGTGCTACGGGGATACTAGCTGTGACGAAAAAATGAAAAATAGATTAAAATTTTTTTTCTTCTAAAATAACTAAAACAAAATTCACGATATCAAACAGCCCACGACCACGAATGGGTGCAGAGTGGAACAGCATGCTGCACCGATTGAATATCGCTGCACTCTACCGATTGATATACTTCGGGCTTCAGCCGAGAACCTCTTTCCGGCTGGCTTGTATTTTATTGCCTGCCTATCGAATATTTCCATATATTTGCATGCTCTTGCATATACCGCATTCTATAACCCGTTATATATCCTAGTTTCGAATAGAGCTGCTGCTGTTGCTGTTCCTGTTTGGAAACACCGCAGCGTGGAGTTATGCTCATGTGTATAAAATTGTCGATATATCGTATATACATCTGTATACGACGAAACACTTCGCGAATCAATAACCAGGCATCGCCGAACGGTTGACAAAATGAAACAAAAATCGAATGAAAGATTTTTTTCGTTCTATACTTTTTCTCGCAATAAATAAAATCTCTTATCCACTACAAAACGTGCAAAAGTTCTCGAAACAATCCAAGAGAGAAAATTTAATATCCAAAAATTATTTGGGATATCAAGCGACCAAAGTTTCCTGAGATTTTTGTTCAAATCAGAAAATTGACTGCAGGTGGTGCAACTTTTGAACTATAAAAGATATGCGGAGTTATCTCCTGCAGGAGAGAATCTCTCCTGGAACCGTGGGCCAAAAGCAGAAAAGACTCCGAAGGGCTTTATTTTTCGAAGACATGAAATTTCCGAATCGACTTGCTTTTCCAAACTTTCCGCATTCATCTCGTCTCAATTACAGAATGCAAGTAAAAGTATTTCAGCTAAAAAAAACTAAAAATCACTAGGACCATTTGACGGAAAATCGCGTGCTTTGGATGCGAAATATATAAGAGACTTGAGATCGACGTGAAGCTTGCGGAATATCGTGGTGCTTTTTACACCCCTATACGTGGTGTACTCGCGCTATAGCAAAGACGGTAGCAGCGGCAGCGGCAGTTTCTTCTTCCCCAATACTCACTCTATATGTATACGAACATACCGACGCCGACCGCGTCGTGTATAAGGAGCGACGATTTTTCAGCAGGGTTGATTCGAAACTAAATTGCATTTGGTTGCGCCGCGTTCGCGTTGCTCTCTCCGAGATCAGAAACTAACGCCCGCGTACTTTCGCTCTGCGAAGAATAAACTCACACAATCTTTTATTTTCACTTCTTTTTTTCCTTTTTTTTCTTCTCATTCTTCTTTTCCTCACTCTCGCGCCTTACCTTATATACGTACGCTCGTGTATTCCTCTCGTCGGGTCTTCATATATTTCTCTACAGCAATTCACCAACGATTCGATTCACCCCACATTTACAAGTGTTATATCCCATATATATGGATATTGTACGAAAATGACAAATTTCACATCCCAAGATTTCAAATCGTATGTATACACGTGTATTCATATTGGGCACTTTATATCGAGTCGGTGTGGTTGTCACCTTCACTATTTTCTTTTTCATTTTTTCTATTGTTTTTTCGCTGATACGATCACCGCGGTATCGCCCGAAAAATTGTTCTTGCCAAATCTGCGATAAAAAGATGAGAAAAATCTCGTAGATGAACGTCTGCTATCGGTTCTTGGGATGACAAAATAATGAAGGATAAACTCAGAGTTCAGAATAATTTTGACTATGCTTATTTTTGGCGTCATCGGAGCTTCGAATAAAAATGTTGGACGTGGCGTTTGTGAGGATTGATTGTATTTCTGTGCACTATGTCGACTGTTATTTTGGGGATATTTCGATCCCCATTTGACCGTGACGTAATCATCGTGTCATCGAGTTCATGAACGGAGAAAGAAAACGGTTGTCAGGTTGTTGCCGCTGTTGCTGCAGGGGGTCGTCTGGTTTTTGACCAGCTGCCAAAAGCATCCCTCCTGTGGCTTCGGAATTCCTCGTCGTATATCCCACCGACCGCGAAACTCGAGATAGATACTCTGTACTGCGTATAGGTAGAAAAGATTATTAGAGCTTCGTATATTATAGCTCTGCAACGACGGAGACGACCCAGACTGTAGATATATACGTTGAGATTTATGATTGAGCCTTATCCGGCCCTGCCAGAGACGTGCTGCTTTGCCAGCACCCAGCAGATAGAAAATGAAAAATGCAGAACGCGAAGGACGTAAAAGTTATAACGGAAAACAGAAAATAGACGTATCCTTCGCGTGTATCTACCTACCTAATGTATGACGCGCGTTATAACAAGAGAGAAAATAAGAAAATCGAAAAGATGAGATGAGAAGAGAAGAGAAGAGAGAATGCTATAAAAATTTAGCATCTGGCAGCCACCGGCGGAAGAAGATGAAAAAGAAAAAGAATCGAAGAAAAGAGAAGGGGTAGAACCCACGCGGAATTAAGACGAGCGTCGTCGCGCCTCGGCAACGGCGCGTGGTCGGCCGGGGCGGCGTTGCGACGCTTGGAATAGACGCGTCTCGAACCACCGCACTATACTACTCCCTGAATTTTACCCCGGACTTTGTGCTTCGAAACTCTTCCGTACGTTTTAGAGGCAGGAATCGGAGTTCCGCGCCGTCGAGCGCCAAGTGGGCAAGTGGTCTTGGAAGACGTCTTCGCTATCTCTTATTTATCCGCTATTTACAACTCGCTTTCTTGCTACACCAGAGGTATATCCCCATATGTACCGAAGGCTCCGCGCACGAACACCCCGCAAAATCACGCCTCATCGAAAAATGAAACGACAAAAATCCAGTTTCAATATTACCGAAAATCTTGTATCTTTCCACTTCACCCAAGCACCGAAATTTCCTATAGCTTTCACCGAATTATTTCTACGTTTTCAAGTCCAGAGATTGACTTCCAATCATTTTTAGATCAACCGTCACGTCTGCAATGATAGTTGTTTTTTGTACGGTGATATCTGATCGATAATGGATTGGCAGCTTTTGTAAATGAGTTTTTCCGACCGCTGAATTTGATCCAAATTGAATCGTACATTAAATTTTCGAATCATGCCAGAAAAAGCCGAATCCATACCGACAATGATTCTATGGTGACAATAGTACGACTAGATTTTTCCAACTTTCAAATTTAAAAATAAGAAACCCAGAACGGGACCAAAAATTATAAAAATCTCAGTGGGTTGAATAATGGGGCAATTTTTTACGCGATCATCATTATTTTATTTTCCATTTTCGTTTACCCCCCTTTGCTTTTTCTCTTTACTTTTCCTATGGATGAAATATTCCGGGCTCGTGTCTCCGGCGTTTGGAGTTGGGTGTTCGACACATCAATAGATCGATCGCTGGCCTCAGGACAAAACGGCGCCTCCGCAGGGGGCAGCGGGTTCGGTGACAGTCTTGACAGGTAATACCGAGCAGAAAACTTATCGGCAAGTTAAACTGAATTCCAAATTGAGTCTCGGCTCCCGACTGACGTCTACGCTTGGTGAGGTTAGTAGCATGTACCTCACAGTTAGCAACCGAAATTAATTCACGATTCATTCCCTCCTTTTTTTTGTTAGTTCATCCATTCGTCTCTCGTTCAACTACGGATCTTACTTAAATCAAAAATGGAAAATTTTAGAAGAAAAAACTAATAATTATGACTTCCCCGTACATCGAATTTTTTTCTTGCACAGAAAAAAGAAATAAATAATATCAAAAAAAATTAAAATTGCATTCCGAAGCGCGTTTCATCAAGGTTTAAGTATCAGAAGTTGAAACTAATATACCTACCTGGTGCTGACTGAGAAATTTTCATGCAGTTAGTTTTACGGTCATAATTTCTTTGCAGTCGATGATGAGATTTTATTATAAAACAAACAGAACTTCTTATGGTACTGTTATTAAGCTATCATTGCCTTACGGGCATTCTTGGAAAAGCAAACGAAAAATAAACTTTTCAAACATTCCTGGTGAGGGCGATTGGTTTGGGTTGGCAGTTACGGGCCCTTCGACAAAGGTGATTTCTGCAGGCGACCTCCTCTAAACTTTGAAAATTTATACGAGCACCCCGTCGACCGACCGACCGACTGACTTACCCTGTAACATCGTCAGGACCAACAAAAAGTTTCTCTAAAACAATCCGGGGAGCTAAAATAAACCGCAAAACTCTAATTAGAGTAATTTTTTTTTTTGTTTTTTTTTTGTTCACTTTTTTTATTCTACTGCCAAAGGAGACATCTTCAGAATTTTTAGTAGTTCAATCAGCGCCTTTGAAACTCTACAATTCAGAATTTAGGGGGCTTCTGAAGTATAAAAGTGTATTCTGCTAATTTCTCGTGAACTTATGAATCTCTCTTGTCTACAGATATTTTAGGAATAAATTAATATGGGTATGCATTACATATAGCATGATTTGTTTTGCGAAATTGAATTTTTTTTTTTTTTTTGAGTTTTGTTAGATTGTCTTTTAAATATAGGAAAAAATAGAATTTCCGAGTTTTCCAACGTCACTGGGCAGAAACAGAATGCAATGTATCAAACATTTCTGATTCAAAAGTTGAAAAACAAAATGTATCTCTAATCTGACAATGAATGGATGGAAATCAAGGATACGAAAAATGTCGACTACCCTAGTAGACTTTTTTCCGGATATAAATGTGTCGGTGCTATAACAGCTACAATATTGTGTAATAAACGCAGTAGGATTTATCGGGTCGACATCTTTGCCAAAATCTGCACAACGTATGTCGAGCCACCTATGGAATACATAATTTTGTACATAGGATACCCTGACTCAACCCAGACCTACCTCGTATATAACAGCCCTAACCTGACAAGGAATCGCGAGCCGTATATACCCATTTCTGAAACGAACAAGCTTCTGTTGCTTCTGGCGCTGCTATTGCCCAGCGAAATTTCCGTTTCTAACTCCATTTAGTCGGCCACGTTGGCAAACAGAGTTTGTTTGATTATCCGAAAGCTAAACGCATTAGTTGCTAAAATACAGTCCCGTCCAAATTGGTGAACGCGGCGGTGCGAGCTACACGAGACAAACCGCCGAGCCCACCGTGGCGGCGTGGTGGGTACGAGGTACGTCTAAGGCATGTGAAGCGGCAGCATGTGCATCGCATCGCCTCTAATAATCAAAATCTAACAAGCTGAACGCATCGCTGGAAGAACGATTATCGTAATCATCGCCGTTATTATAATTGATCGCACACACAATTGATCATAGCAATACGACGGTGGCAGGGCATGCAGATAACGTTAATCAGAATCGGCACCGGTTCGCGGTTAGAGTGGAGAAGAGGAAGTGACATGGGAAAGAGGGGGAAGGGTAAATCGGATCGGAATGGATCAAAACCCAGGGGTTGAATCGGCTTGTCGAAACTTGGCAGGTACATGCAGCATGTATGTTCGTATATATATTTATGTAATATCGATTTGTTGCCCGGAGTGCGGTTTCGCCAATGCACAGAGCTGATATCCGCACCCCTATAACTTGCACCACCAGCTCGGCTTAACCTCCTCCCTCTCATTCTTCTTCTCCTCTTCCTCCTCCTTCTCGTCGTACCGGATGCATAATTTAAGTGTCGTGCCCTAGATTCCGTTCATTCCTGATTGCCACCCACTACAAGGCGCACCCACCCCCATTCTACTGAATTAGTCAACCCTAGGCCGTGCCTACCTACTTTACTGTCCGATATATTTCCCCTGATTACACCGCAGCTAACTTCACAACTCGTGTCTTACCAGTTGCATGGATTAATCCGAAATTAGAACTTCAAACGAATCTGCTCGGTATCTGAAAATAATCAATGATCATTTTTGTTGGACGACGTGTTTTCTTGCCAATGGAAAAACGTCTAAGCAGAATGACCGGTTTCTGAATTTTGCCTACGGACTACCGGTTTCATTTCCCATGTTTATGTATATGGAGAAAAAGAATAGAAAATTGAGAAGTTATAGGTGTGGAATAGCGCGGTAGTGCCCAGGTAACCGCATGTGCCGGGGTAACCGGGGCTTACGCTGCGCTTAATCTATATTGATCCGTTAAGCCGGGGTAACAAGATTAGTCGGTGATTGGTATTTAGTACCAACCTATATACGTATATATATGTATATGCACGACTACCAATGTATACGGAGTCCCACAAACAGAAGCAGAGGCAGAAGCTGCTGAAGCATTCCGCCACCGATTGGCATTAGCCTATAGCAACTCACTTCAGAACGCTCTTAATTTCTCAGATATTCTCATACCATCGGCAATCACCACCGCCAAGCGTACGCCGCTATGGAATCTCTCGACGCTTTATATACATTCTATATACATATACCGGTCTCTATGTACGATTGGGATACCCTGCAGTGCTGCAGGAACCGCTTAGGAATTTCTACTGCATAGTTATTACACCACATGCATGTATGTACTACATATACCTCGAGATGATGGGTTATAGGTATGTTATGTACTATACATAAGTATATGCTACCTCTCTATACACATGTACAGGGTGTTCCGAAACGACTGGAAAATTTTAAAAGGTGTACGGTGACAAACGGATCGCAATCATTACCGCAGGATTTCTGGTACAGCGTTGCGGTTTCGATTTCCACAGCAACTTCTGCTAGAATTAAGTATAGAAAAATTGTAACGCCGATGTAATGACACTAGAATTTATATGGTTTTTATATTTCGCTTTCGAAACCAACAGATCAAAACGGAAAACGAGTAAGTATTACAAAAACCGGGGATATGGCCATAAGGTAAAGCACGATGGCGAAAGGCTTGTGAGGATTTTTTCTCGCATTCAGATGTTTAATTCGCGTTTTAAAATACGATTTCCTGGCTCATTTTGATCCACCCTGTATGTGCATATGTGTACGAGGAGATATACAACGAAGATCATCTCTTAGCCAGCGATATCCTATCTGAAAACGTACCCATGGGATGCTGTGCAGTAACGTACGTTAACGTACGTAGTTTCACGTGCTCGATGCAGCTGCAGAGGACTGTTCAACTGGCTAACAATTTATGCACATATGATATATGGATGTATGTATATAAATAGACGTCCATGTACATACAGGAGCCAAAATAGGTATCGGATATTCTATGCTATATCCGGATTTTCGGATATACATCTTATACTTATTCCTCGCTCACGACCAGCAGCATCCTAAGTAATCCAAGAGATGAACAGGACTTTCAACGGAACATAGCATGGTGTTCGTATCGTCGAAAGAATGTTTCATATAATTATCAAAGTCGAGAAACAATTATCAAGATTGCATCTGCAGAATGACATATCGATGAAATCCGACGATCACTGGACATCCAGAATTGAATGTTATCAATGTAGAAAATAGTTCCCGATAAATTATGTAGTATCGCGGATCCTCGAGTTAAAAATTTTTATCGAAATGACTCTTTTTTTTTGAGAGAAAAAAAAATATCTATTCACGCGTATATAATTTTTGCTAATAATCTTTTTTCTCCTATACAACTGATGTTACACCTATCAAATTCGCAGCATCGATCAAATACCGTAAATGGGGTTATGCGGGTATGAAAGAGTAAAAAGAAAAAATACAATAAAATCGAATAAAATAAAGGAAAAAAAGGAAGCGAAAAAGTAGTAAAATAAAAATGCGATCGCAAACTTAACGCATCGTTACATTTATCGGCTTTACATGGTCGTATATATGTGACATGTGAGAACGATGAGTATTCTCAACGGTACCGAACTACCATAGGGGGTAACTCGGGCGCACATGTCGAAAACGCAAAGTCGGTTAGCCAACGATCATATACAAGTACCTATATACATATTTTTCCCCAACTGACAATAGGTACGTCACGAAGGGTAGGTGAGCAGATAAATAGATGGTATACCATACGCATACAGTGCCATATGTGGGAGCACACATGCCACAGATATTCCTGTAATAATTTCTATATACGTTCGTATATTTCCTGATCATCCTTTCTCCGGCTTACGCGACGTACCGTCTCTGCTCACGATTCGCGTAGAGTACCCATAAGCTGAATTTTCAAAAGCGCGGGAAAAATAAACGAATCAAAAAAGAAAGAAAAAACCTGGAGAATGCGATGCGTCTTGTATTTTAAGTCGGAGGATCGTACCCTCTAGGCACATGTATAATGGGACGCAGCTTGACGAAGCCGACGCCATTGAGGGTGCCCTCGTATTAATTGAGAACCCACTATACCCGAGGTTCAACAATACCCTGTCAACCTTTGAATATTACCTACCCCTGCGCAGCAACTTGAGTATACATATATGCATAGGTATATAGGTGTATAGGTATGTAGGTACGCGTGTACGTATACACGGGGAAATTAGTTGTCATATCCTTCATGGTTACACGCTGGTATATATGGGTAACTCGTTGTTCGAAAGCTTCAAGGTATAGCGTAGTCCAAACACGCGTGACGGGGCAAAATAGGGCAAAAGTTCTATAAGGTGCGTATGTATTTACATGTTATACGTACATATTTGTACATAGGTATTGCTCAGGTATATATCTACACTATTTTATACATAGGTATATCTACGCGTATTTATATCTGCAGCAACGCGCCGCCAACCGTTATTTATGAGGCAAGTTTTGATATACCGCGTGCGTTTAGGGCACAACTTTAAAATATTAAAATACAATGTCGATAGGACACCGGCGACGCGCGGGGGCACGATTACCCCCCCACCCCCCACCCCCACCCGCGCCCTTTTCGACAGATTTATCGCACGGTAGAGATAGATAGATGCCCTCCCGTAGATCCGTTACCCTGATAACCCTGCAGTGCAGTAACAACGGTGAACGGATAGCCGACAACACCCACCAACGTGCCCTCGCATACGTTACACGGTTTGCTTTTTACACATACGTTCATAGATAATGTATCCACGTATATATGCATATATACTTATGTACTGTGTTTGTACATGGGTGATAGTCGGCAGCCACACTCTCTAGTGCACAAGCACAGCTATGAGGTATAACCTACTGCAAACCCCTAATCGTTACTGTTTTCATGTCCGCAGTCGGCAGGGTGTGATACCGGCACTTCCGACTTCCGTGCTGGAAAACCTTCTGACTATAAAATGAACGCAATTAGTCACATAATACATATACGTACCAGATGTTATATGCTCTAGGTTTTACTATTATGTTGTTAGTTTTTAATTAATTAACGCGTATAACGTACGGGATTATTATGCAGAATGGGATCGTAAACTCATACGGTACATTATATTTAAAAATGCAAGTATCAAACACAAAGAAAATAATTAACGGGCATGGGATTTTTTTTCTTTTTCATTTTTTTTTTGACTTTGCGTTTGTTTTTTCTCTCGATTATATATAAGTAATGAGAAACATCGGTACCTAGTTTTAACACCTGAAAAGTTATGAATATTTCAATGAGTTGATAAAGAGAAATCTGCGTAATCCAAACAAGGTCCTCTTGGGTTACTTACTGGAAGTTTTAATTCACTCCCAATCTTGAAATTTTCATAATCCAGCGATCCATTGAATTTAAAGATGTTGACACAGTTATAAATATCTCGGAAAATTTTTGTACATCTTCCAGTTCCGGCGAGGCCCTCGAGTATTCCAGAATGTCGGTGGTTATGTGATTTTGAATTTTGTGATTTGTGTGGAATATTCAGATTCAGTGTGACCCAAAATGTGCCTAAATATGCTTCATTATGATAAAAGAAACACGTTCACCAGATGTTTTTTCGATATAGTAGAAAACTAAAGTTTTCGTGCTGAGCACGACTCGACCCTTGGTCTCTTGAATTATCAAAGGTCAGGTCAGCATACACGCATATCGAGGTCTGCAACGCGCGTGACTCTATCAAAAAAACAAGGAAAAGTGGAAACACGGAACATAACGTTGGGATTCCCCTCGAACTACAGACGGAACGAACGAACGAACGAAGGGACGGAAGCAGCGGCGTCGTGCACGGTGTGGCCGTTGCGTCCATGGTCGCGGTCTGCGGTACCGCTATATACATACCACATACATACGTGTTTAGATATTACCTACCTATATACGAAAATAATACACGTCGGCGGCAGACGATCAACGTCCACTACGTGCCACACGATACTTGGCTATAGGTATAAGGCAGGTGGTAGTTCCGGAATAACCGGCGCCACGGTTCTACCGACCAACCCCCATGGTTTGAATTATCATAATACCGTAGAACGTAGCTATACCCACAGTTTCACATAAAATTATATAAATTTTGGTCTCCCAGTTTTTGAAAATTGCAGTTTATGCTTCACTTGCATTGAGCGTCGCGATCAACTGCGGTAAAGCTGAGTTCGTGATCTTTGCTCAAACTTACCAAAACCTTGGAACGATTGTATGATTTTTGAAAATTACTCAAGAATCGCGAAGATTATTGATTTCAGAATGCAGTGATTTCTGAATGTCGATAAATAATAATTCAGAATTAACGTGCCGAAATTTTGAATCGATTCGGAAAGAAGCAGGTTTCGGTGGTATCGATTTTACGTGAAATGCCCCGTGCACACCACATACCTATAGTGGTATATGCTGATATGCCATGACAAGGTGTGGCGTCGAAATGACATCCGAATATCGCATTTCTCGAGCTCATTCAAATGCATTGAGAAATAAAGGAACCTCTAGTGGAGAGCACAGTCGGTGTTTGGCCGGTTTGTTTTCCAATTTCGAAAAATATATCCGAGAATTTTTCTCATCCAAATTCGAATATTAACAATTTTTTGCGGGTGGGTAAATTCAATAGAAGTATGAAATTTCGATATTACAAATAGTTCTCCCTGTGTTCTCACATACATACATATGCCCATCTCGTTTAAAAATCTTTCATGGGAAATTGAAGTGAACTGATTGTGAATTCGAAAAAATGAAAAAAGAAGAAGAAAGGACGAATATAGCTGCAAAAAGCGAGGCGCTACCTGAAATCCGTGGAAAAGTGAAAGATGTACTTTGGTGTATACCTATATATGCGCATACATACATAAAAGCTCCGTAAAAATCAGAAATGTGGAAAGTTAAGGAATCAGCAACCGAGCGAGGAGGCAGGCTCGGTGATCGTTCAGTCGGAATTGTTTTTTCTATGTTCCGATACCGACTTCACGGAAAGAAATTTGACGGTGCTTCGCATTTCTACCTTTATATTTTATATTTCGGATCTGACTTTATTTAATATCACGGTGTATGGCATATACGCATGTACACTACAGTAGCTCGATCTTTACAAAGGCTTCTGAATGACACACCATTTTTCCTCGTACACTTTTTTTTTTCTTTTTCTTCTGCTTTTTTTTCTATTACTATACATATTTTCGTTGAATATCGACGCGTATAGTTGGGAATTATTGTCAGTTTAAAAGACCTTTGGACAGTCAGTGTAAAAAAAAATAGCAATTTTTTCCCCATTTTTTTGAGTATACCATATAAAAGGATCAAAGGTCGGCGGTTTGAATAAAAATTAAATAGAAAATCATTTCTGTGCAGACTTTTAAGTGCCATACACCGAATTGTAGAAGCTTCGTTTCGTTCCATTACATTATATGGGGTTGTCCTCTATAACTGTTGCTGCTGCTGGAGAGGTAGAAAAAATTCAACCGGAGCAGCATCACGTGGAGAAACTCCGTGCAATTAATTTATGGGATTAACCCGGTTCTTTTTATGCATGCCAGTGCCAACCCCATGGGCTGTAACTGTAAAAGATTGTGAAAAGGCTTTACTTAAGCATCAGGAAGACGTACCGCGCGTCTACTGACTCACAATTATGACATCTAACCCATTCCTGTGGTAGTTCAGAACTAAGCACAGCTTCATAATTTCATTTAAAAGAATATATAAATTTGTAATAAAACAAGCGGTTAATTTGGCCGACCTCCATGAGCCAGTACCAGAACTTCCTGTATTTTTAGCATTAGTGCAAAAAAAAAAAAAACATTCTCGTACTGATTGTGAATTCCGAGATCGTGCATTGAAATTTTCTGTTCGTATTCATTGTAAAACTATCGGATCAAATGATTTTTAAATTTAACAGAATTCTGACAGTCGAGAAAGAAATTTATGAAAATCTTTTGATTCTTTGCTTCGTTCAGATCACAGAATAAAAAATCGCTTTTGTAGACTTCGAAATATATGTAAATCTAACTCTTCATAAATGGGGGTGATTATGATAACTTCCGTTGGTAAAGCGGTGAGTTAAAAATGTCTTTTTCGAGCTTTCGGAACGGTTTCTAATTTTTCTTCATAATTTTTTCTACTTTCATGAGGTCTGTTTATGTGTAATGTAATTATTGCGTAAACAGGAAGCTACATGACGATAATAGTGAACACGAGAAACTTTTCTATGTGTGTATCCAGCCAAGGTATGTCTTCTTGGAAGGTAAGCCCAACTGGGATCGCTGACTCGAGTCCTGTGTTTTGACAAGATCCCTAATCTCCGTGTCGGTCTGTCAGCGCAGCTCAATTCACTACACGCGTTGCGACGCCGTGGAAGGTCTTCCAGAATATAGTTCGAACTAGTTCGTAACCAGACGCCTATTTTATACACTCTGAAGGTTAGCGCCTTCTGGAACCGAGAAGAGAAGTCTTTACTTCCTTTCCACTCCCTCAAATTGTGTAAAAAAAAAAGAACAATGATAATAAGAAAACGTCATGGAGCTCACATTGAAAAGCTCTTTCCAAGGTATTCTGACTTATCACTCATCAGTGATGGATTTGAACTCCGCCATTCGGAATCTTGCGACCCGCCTGTCAACCGGCAATTCATAAGTTTGGAAGATCTCCCGGTGGAACTTCAGATCAAAGTGCACTGCAGGTGAATCTTCCGCATTCTCCCTTTATTTCATCATGTTTTCTCTTTTTTCACTTTCAGACCGCCCATAACGATATAACGTAAAACAAAAAAACGTTCTCCTTGTTCCCGACTCCGGAATTCTCGTCGCATAACAACTATCCTTTTTTCTCTCACTTTTCCAAGATAGCATTGACAGGTTTTCACCGAGGCGTTTTAAACCAGTTCTAAATATAATATCGTCTCGATTTGACAGTGACGTGCGCGGAGGAGGGTTACGGAGTCTCTTCTCTACGGGGAACACGGGAACACGGGAACACGGGAATACGTAGAGAGAACGAAGAGCAGGAAGGGGCGGGACAAGAGACACTGACGTCTGTCTGTCGTGGCTAATGTGTTGTCACAAGTCCCGCGCGCTCTTGTGCTTCGTGGGCTCACCTCACCTCGAATCTGTTCTCCTCGAAACTCGCTTATAGATATGTGCTTTGCATATGTATACATATATATACCTATAATATATACGTATTCACCTGTGTATTTAGATATACATGTATGGATAAAAGCGCGTTCCGGGTATCACAACGGTGACGGGTTCAATTAACGTTACATAAACTGTATAAATATCATTTGACGAGACGTTGCTTTGCACGGTTACAGTATGAGCTGCCTTCACTATGAAGCCTTTTGTCTCTATATTCAGTTACCGCTAGTCGTCTAGAATTCACCTTCGATCTATTTACGACTAAATTTATTTATGTTATTATATATATTTAATCGGATTTATCGAATTAGTAAATGTGAACGAAGTGATTCGGATCTCTGTTCAGCTGGATATTACGTAAAATTGTTATTCCTGAAGCGAGATACTAATAAGGGATGAAAATTGGTATCAAAATTTTCCTAATTAATTATGATGTAGCGTTAAAAGTTTTGCCCAACTCGAGCGCAGGTCCGTAAGTTGAATATCAAATTGATAGGTAGGTATATATGCGTCTGCTTAATTTTCACGCGGGTTTAACAGAGCGCACGTGAAGATTTCAGACTTTTAGACAGCTGAATAGATTTGCGAATCAGAATAAGGCTAAGCAGGCAAAACTTTTACAAGATTATTCCCAGTTATTTCTCTAAGAGATCTCCAGGGATTTCTCAAAACCGTGTCAAGGTCCTCCGCTTTGATAAATTAGCCCGTAACTTCTATAATATTTTCAATCGGGATAAACTATGCCGGGATACGTTAACTACAAAATCCAGATCCTTCGTCTAGACGAAACGCAGTTCCAATTTCAAATCGTACTCACAGAGTCGCAGATGCTTCCGATAACACCGTCGAACGAAATTGAACTTCTACTTTGCATCTGGCACCGGGCCACTTGATTCCCACAGAAATTCACCCCCTATACTGGTTTCTTCACAAATCTCGAATCCAAAAACAAAAAAAATGGGCATTTATAAAACGCGGGTACGAGATATTAGGCCACTAATTATTTCAATCTCCAGATACAAAACGAAAATCGCTTGCCATCGAAAACACTTTATTTCCGGTTCGATTTTGATACACGAAAGAATTCCCCGGAAACGATTCAATCGGGGAGATTTTTCTTTTTTTTTTTTTTCATATATATGACTATGATTCGTCCTTGGTCAAAGGCGTCACGGATAATAAGTACAAGGACGAGGAGGTAGAGGAATAGATGTCGAAGTTCCCTTGTAAAGACGACGGTGGGCGTTGCTGTGGAGATGAAACAGGGACTCGAGCGAAGAGGCTGCCTCGCGCTGGAGCATAAAGAGAAAAAAGAGAGAGACTTTTATCTATGATTGGCCGCGTTATTTCCGGTCCATCTCGCGAAGCTTCTGTCTGTGGCAAAGCTCGGGAAATTGCAAAGCCTTTGGAAAAATGAAAGCGCCGAGTGATTGGTGAATTTTCTCCTCTTACCGGTGCCATTTTCTCTCTTTACACATTCTCGAAAATTCGTTCCGACATAGCTGAAATCGTGGGCAGTGAACCTAGGAATCTACATTTATAGGGCAGGTTATATACATCTGATTGGTTCTGCACACCTCGTTTTATTTAAATGACACGTAGAGATTTGATTAGAAAATTCGTACGTGGTCCAAAGAAACGATCCAGTCCTGCAGATTACATAGCCGTTTCCTCATAGCTTCTCTGGGAGAGTAATAAGAGAG
This sequence comes from Athalia circularis, assembly GCA_963978495.1. Classification (NCBI taxonomy): domain Eukaryota; kingdom Metazoa; phylum Arthropoda; class Insecta; order Hymenoptera; family Athaliidae; genus Athalia; species Athalia circularis. Next base: position 22,826,208 of record OZ021699.1, read on the forward strand.
TTTTTTTTTTTCTCAATGCGATTCAAAGAAAAAAAAGAACTTTGAAAATCTCAAGCACTTTGATATGGTTATAATATTATACCCGCATAAACGGCAGGAAGATATTGCTGACCCAATTGCTTCTTACACTTCAGAGATCTCATGCTTAATAATATAACCATAATAGTACAGGTAAGGTTAGGCTGTGTAATTCCAAATATTTCAAGATTATAAACCAGATTCAGATTTCAGGCCCGCGCGAGTCAGCACTCTAAAATATGCGAGAGCGCGAAAGCTGATCCAAATCCATGTACCGACCCACTCCTTGAAAATATAATATTATACGCACTTGAAACCAAAGGGCTTAAATTTTTCACTCAGAACTGTATTAGAAAAAAAAATTGAAAAATTATCTCTACCGATAATCAGTTATGCGTCCTCGAATACCGCGCAAATGAAAAAAGCGGCCTCGGATTTATTTATTTCTTTTTTTTTCCATTCCCATCGCTCGGCTAGCTGCTGTCCAGTCCGTGATTGCCTCAGGCGCGATTCGTCCAATCGTAACTCGCGGCTATATCCTATTGTTTTCATTGAACGGTTGGTAGCGTGGGCACCCGGACGGATGAACGCCTGGATACCCGGATGCCCGGATCTCTAGATTGGACGACTGGCTCTCGGCCCCACAGTAGTACTCGGAATCATTTTAGAGAAATCGAAACTCAACGGTAAAATCACGTCGGCGAGTCGCTCTTGCCCCCTTCACCCTCTTCTCTCCTCCTCGTCCCACCCCCTGATATCCCGTAGGGTTGCTAACAGAAATGATCACGGTTAGAGCTATACAGGAGCCAGAGCTCTCGAAAAAATTCTACGAAACCAACGGGGCGGCTAATCTCACTTCGACTCCAAATCGCTTCAACGAAACACCGGAAATTACGTTGCCTTACTCTTCTGCTTTTTTTTTCCATTTTCTGTTACACCTATTTCTTTGCTATCATTATTCTCGCGTAATCCTAATCGACATCTCAAAATACCGATTCCTCGTTCCTGGAATTGGATATATACGAGTGATGATTCGGATTTTGTAGCGATTGAAATTCAATGCGGTGATGTCTTTGGGTAAAAGTTGAAAAATAAAATAACATGATATAACTTCCGCCCCGGAAGATTCAACCGTTCGAAACAAATGCTCGCGGGGTTGGTAATTTAAATATTTTCTGGGTTCGAATAATATACCTACCTATACGCGAACCGTTGGTCATTCAGTTCGTGTATCCCCAGCATTTAAATATAAAGAGTTCGTGGGCGGTGCTGCTGCTGCTGCTGCTACTGTAGGGCGGTGAGTTTGCAAAATTTCCATAGAATCTCTCGATGTCCCAATGTGACTACATTTTCATGCGCGACTCTAACGGATTTCCGCGACTTCTCTGGAACTCCACCGACTCCGCAAGCTTTCATTATATTCTACAACGCTTTCCGCCCGGAGAACGACTCGCAAGAATTTAAGCACACAGTGCTCGGAATGCCGAAAGAGATCCGCCTGCACGTTTACTCGTTTAAATTAGTCCATACTCATTTGAAGAAAAAAAGAATTCATCAGAGAAATTCTTACCCTTTGAAGCGAAAAAAAAAAATCTTTACTCCTTCTTTCGCTTTCGCTCCCTCTCCTTCCCCGTCTCGAGTTTCCAGCAACTGCAATTATCCTTTTGGCCCTTGGCTAATTTTTCGCTTAGCAAACAATACAGCTATAGTCAAGTAAGTTCGGTTATGAGGGGACGGAACCGCAGGCTGAGCAAGCCTGAATTTTTAGAGCTGTTTATCACTCCGGAACACGTCGCGCCTCTTCCAGGAAAAATCTGCTTCCCCTGCTTCAAGGGGAACCATCAGCATCAGCTCTCTTGAAAAACACCATCCGTACCATACCGCTGGGACTTAAAAACCAGCTCAAAATTTTTTTTGCCACATTGGCCTAGATCAGGGGAGATTTTTTCTCAATCGGGTGCAAGCAAAAGGGTTTCGACCAAAGGTTTCAGGTTTTTCCAGATCGAAGATTCACTTTATAGGGCAAGTATGATATCGTTTTTTCTTTTTTTTTTTCTCATCTCGGGATAGTCGAAAGTGTGGGCGTCTACAAAGGGCGCGAGATGCACAATACTATAAGAATCTCAGGTCTTCCAGCGCAAGTTCGAGCTGATGGAAAGGCAGTAAATACGGGAAGGTTATATCGGAGCTAATTCGATTGATACGGGGTAACGGGGCGATCACGAGGCTAACGAAGCCCGAGCCTGGAGAGAAGTGAGGTAGGAAAACTCGAGGAGAGAACGAAATAGAAATAGAGAGAGAGAGAGAGAGAGAAGGAGGCAAAGGAATGGAGGGAGAAATAAAGAGGATAAGAGCGATGTACAGATGAAGGGGGAGAGAAAGGGCCCTCGGTTCTCCCAGCTTACGCTCGGAGTGAATGGTCGAGTTTCCCAATTACCTGCCGCCCTTTATCCACTCGGGAATAGATATCTATCCACCCTTGGATTCTACTGGGGAATCGAATCACGCGTTGAATCGTCGTAACACGGCCACTTTGGCCAATCAGGTTTCAGCTATACACACCGGAAACTACCAAGGTTCTCTCGTTTTAGACTTCCTTCCTGCACATCGACCAGGAACTGCTGTTGCAACCTCCAAAGTAGGTACCTATCCACCTTCCTCCCTTCCTTCCGAGGGATGTACATATACCTACCTAACGGCGACTACTACGGTCACTCGATGCCAGTACCCACTTTAGAAAGAGCAATTACAGCGTCGGGACTCTAAAGTTTCAGAGGCACTCTTCCCCAGAGGGTCATCCTGCGATGGACTCAAGAACTCCCCAGACGCAAGTCACCTTTACTAGTACTAAACCCGTAAGAGATTCCGATAGTGGACGTAGCCGAATTTATTCCATACTCACTCGGAGATGAACTTGAAAAATAGATACTTGAAAATTGCAGTCGAAACTCGAAATTCATACACGTAACGTACCGTCATCGCTAAATTATAGCTGAGGGAAATAAATTTTCAACATCACGTCGTTTAGCTCTCAGCGATAGACTAGTGTATTTTATATGTATGGAGTACAGCGTATTTACGTAGCGGTGTCACTTTAATTTAAGCTTTAATTACCAGAGTCTGTGGACAGGGAATTATCCATCGTTTGTTGCGGCTTGTCACGTTGCAGACTGTTAATCAAGGTGGAAAATACTTCCGCAACGAGGCGACACCGCCACCACTCAGGTGCAACGCCGTCATGTAATTCCGTTGAACAACGGCTTCTACTAGGATCGTTGTATAGATATATACATCTTGTATCCTATATATCCGGACCATCGCCGGAAGCGGAATTTTCACAGATCAGCGGAGCACTAATTCCAATCATCTGCTCGACGTGAAACGAGACTCTGAAGACAACCACTGAGGTGTAATGAAAATACGTGTGCAAAGGAATCGCCAAGAAATTTTCCCAAACCGACGCATTTTCAATAGTTTATAGAGACGAAGAAGGATCGGCAGTCGAAGCTTGAATTCTTTTGAGTTATGTTCTTTTTTTTTCTCTCTCAAACTATTTTCGTAAGAGTTGGAACTGCAAGTTAGAAGAACAGGAACAAATACTCTTCACTGATACTCTTAACCCCTATAAATCGGTGAAAAAGTAAAATAATATAAAACAATATAATAAAAATACAAACGCGTGAGTTTAGGGTGAGACTAAAATCGGCGTGTTTCCGGTTAGCGAGATGGTCGTGTTGGACCGTTTGGATGGTACCCGCGTGCGCGATAGTCCCCAGATACGTTTAAGGCTTAATTGAATTCCAGCGGGCAAGAACTCTGGAGAAATGAAAGCACCACGGGATGGTGGGTGGCTGTGCTCGTCGTTTACCTAAATTACAGTAGCAACCGACCGGGGATTCCCCCGCGAAAACGAAGGTATAGGTATGTATCTATCTATCGCACAAACGTTGCCTCTGTGCTACACACCCGGTCAGATATAATCTGGACAAAACCAGAGCGAACAACGGTTCAGCATGCTATTACATGTAGGTATAACATAGCTATGTATGAACGAAATAGGAAATAACGCGTTCACCTCGCTTTTGCCGTTGTTATCGTGTCCAGATTTTTCGAGACTGACCATTTTCTCTCCCGTGAATTCTCATTGCCTTTTCGATAAGCTTATGTTATTACTGATATTTTTTTCTCCTTTAAGCCGGTTACATCGCTCCAGCGATTAATTTCCTCTACATAATGTACATAAATTTTAGATCCCGGGAGTCTGTTTTTTGGTAAAGGTTGAATGAGGGACGGATTTGGATAACACCTTGCGTTCATTGTGGCAATAAAAGTTGAAAAACACGCCCCCTTCATTCGCGCCAAACGGCGCTCGGAAATTAGGAAGGGAAATGTGTTGGTTGCGGTTATATGCCAAAGCGGCAAATTCTGCACGCTGTGGCACGACGGTGGTAAAGCAAGCGACGAGTTTTTCTCATTAGCCACGTTTACGAGGGCTTTGTTCTTTCCCCGAAACGAAGATCTTATGGATTTATTAATCTCACAGCAGCCAGGTCCATACCGCGACCGTATTCGTCAGCTGGTCCGACATCAGGACCAAAACTATATACGACAAACTTAAGTTTCTTCCTTCTCCTTTCCAAGGACGAGCGTAAACCACGAGACCCAAGACTTTATTATAGCCTACAAATTATACTTCACCCATAAATTATTACAAACTGAATTAAGAGGGGCTGAGATTCGTTCGTTCATAGATAAAACATGAGGAACTACTAAATTATTGATTACTGAATTTGTAATCGCGCGGTAAATTTATCCCTGAGGTACGAAAATGTATCTTCTTTCATACGTAATAAAGAGAATCTACGTTTTTTCGCTTAAGACAATTTAGCTTTAGAGAGAAAACGAAAAAAAAAGCTAAAAAGATAAAAAGAGAAAGGGTTTGTCGTGAGCCACAAACAACTGCCACGATTGAAACGGAACCCGAATTAAAGTAACGAGGGAAATTCAGTGCTCCGTTTCCCCAGGGCGGAATACGACGACGACGACGACGACGACGACTGTAGGTTACTTCAGGCAGAAAAGCGAGAAGAAAAATAAAAGAAGAGAAAAAGTAAGAGAGCGTCGATGTAACGTAATAAAGAGAAAGAGGAAAAACGAGAAGCAGGAAAATGGGGGTAGGGGAGACTTGGCCCGGCTTCTTCGACGCTAATTGATTCAATTGAATCGAGATAATCAATTGAATCGGCCGCGTCGCTTCGTCGGCTTTTCCGGGGAGGCTAAACTAAACTCAATCCGCGGTTGGGGATTCTACCGGAACCAAAAAGGTTTGGCCTGCAGGTTTCCTCCTTTCGGATATATCAAACCGTTTTCTTTTTACGATCTATTACATCATTCTGACAACCATTCGCCACGCGCACTGGTTATTCAACTGCACAAGCTTTCCGTATCATAACAAAAAAAAGAAGAGAAACGGTAAAAAAAAGAGCACAAAAGGAAGAGACAAGAAAAAAAAAACTGCAAGACCAAACATTCATACGTATAAAGCGAGAACACAAGAATTTTTATCGACTGTTACAGAGCGGATTATATTTAATTGGATGTACTCTTTGAAAGGTTGAAAATTGAATTCGGTCAAGTATTATACTCGTCTTATGTACACATTTTTATTCTTTCTGTAACTGAATAAATTTTATTTATTCTTTCTTTATACATAGCAGGTAGATACTTGACTTATAATCGGCTCAATTCATTCTTTGCGTGAAACCATAGCTTGTGAGGGATCACATCGATACACTGATCGAATATTTATCAAAACCTCACCGGCGCATAGGTGCCTATACCGAGAAAATCACGTGAGTTTTTATTCCTTTTTTCTTTCCAAACAAAACTTTTCCTTCCTTTCTTTCTGTAGTCGTTCTTTTTTTTTCTCGTCTGGCTACCTCTAGGTGTCTACAGATCACGTGAGGAAAAGGCGTGAGTCTGGAAATCGAGGGGGAAATAGGGAAACCCCTTCCTATCCCAGACTCGCCGCCGCCGCCGCCGCTGCCGTTGGTATAGGTATATCCGCTCTCGCTTGCTCTCCAGAAGCAGTAAGGAGTTGAGATACAAGTCCGATAAGTGAGATGCGCTTAGGCGGAGCGAAAGGGGGATTATCCAAAGTCCCTCCTAGAATCCCACGGGAATCCCTTGCCGAAGACAGACACCCCTACCGGAGTTTCAACCTGCGGCAACGACCCTACTTCTCGCTCCTCTCAATGCGGCACTCTCTTCGTAACTAATTTATTTTTCTAACTCTGAATAGATTTTAAACAAACTGACTCTGAATGGATTTAAAACTAACTTAACCAATCGACTCTGAAAACATCGCACTAACAACATCTTTAGTTTCTCGTCTGATATTATTCGTTGGCATTTTTCTCATTTTTCCAGAGCTTACGGAGCTATACATATGACATTTGGTATGAACGCAACGGTGAAAAAAGAAATTTCTTGCGCAAAAAATATAATAATTCTCGACAATTTATCTTGTCTCTCCGAGCGTGACAACCGCTGGTGGTGCAGTAGGTATATATACGTGTCCGCCCACAGCGCGGTTCTGTATTATTGTGATTAATGACGCAGAGATAATCTCGGCTAATAAAAATCTCGGGAAGTCATGAAACTCGGCAAAATTGAAGAACGTTTTTATATACCTACTATACTGTCACAATCGTAATCATTATCCCGGATAAAAGGTGCAACGCAGAATCGTCTTAATACATTCAACGAAATTTCCATCGCTATTTATATCGAGGGATAAACTACTGCGAAAATACCTGCATAAAACGTAAGCATAGATTTTTTTAGATAGATGCCATAGCGACCCCTTGGAATCAACGCCCGTATTTTGTTCCAACGAATTTCAACCTGAAGGAGTTGATAGGAAGAATGAAACATATCAAACAAGGTGTTCTCATTTATACCCGTATTCCCCGGGAGGTTGTAAAACTCGCGGACGCGATGGGGAGTGGGGTAGAAAACTGGAAGAAAGAGGGAAAGCAAAGGCAATAAAAGACCGAAGAAGAAAATCTGGATGGGGTCGTAAGCAGTGCCGAGCAGTCGGGTTCGGATCAAACCTCGGAACAAACTGGAAAACTCTTCGATTTGGACTGCTACAATATTTCTTAATAAGGAGAGGCTGGGATGGCGATTGCTGATGGTAACCTTGACGGGGAGATGAACGCGATGAAGAAACAGTTGGCGGCATAATTTCAACGTTTCTCCGTAACACGGCTGAATATTTGGCTAATTGAAAAATTCCTTGTGAATAAGAAACGTGAATTATGAATTGAGAGATAAGCTGAAAAACAATCTGAGAAATAGAAGCTCATAAAAACCGTATACCGTGTGCTAGGCCAACCTACAAAGCATAATTTAACATCTCTGATGTGAAATAATGAGGGATGAAAAAAGAAAAACCAAGATTCTCGCACAGAGTTTGTTATTGGTGATTTCTCAGGCAGAAAAACACGACCGGTTCGCTCTAACGATCAGAAGATCAAAATTTGGCGTGGCTCTGGCTTATTAATTAGACCTAACGACCAAATATTGATATTCTCCCCTAGCGCTCGTTTATTTTGTAAGGGTTCTTTTTTTGTTTTATTTTACAGAACTCATTCTCTGGGTGGTGCCGTTGGTTTACAGAAACGGTAAAGGGGGAATCATGGCGCATGGTTGAAGACTCGTTAGTCGTTGACGACTTATTCGATCGTTTTAAATCTTGTAAAAGCTCAAAGTTTTGGGCGGTTTTATATTACAGTGAAAAAAAAATTCATTTTCCAGAACACATTTTTGCATGATAATAATAATAATACAAAACGACGATCTAATTACGCGTGATTAAGCCCTCCGTACAACATGGGGGACCTCGTGATCACCTTGAAATCCCTCCCTCGTGTCACCCGGGTCGTCTCTTGCTCGGCAAACCTATATTGCGCAAAACGAACTGGACAATAAAAAAGATATTATACCCCCACAGAATCGAGATATAGGGTTTATAAAGTCAGGAATAAATCCCCGTAATTTTCTCAAAAGGTAATGTACCAGATTGCATTTGTCGGAAAGAATTCTCATATGAATTAGTTTTTGGTCTAGACGTGACGTGATATACCACGTGGAATATACCGAATGGTATAGTGACCGTCGACATCCGGCTCATTAGACACGCGATTCGATCCGAACTTTGGTTGGCATTTGGGAAAGTTCATCTAAAAAGCAAGGGCAGAACGGTGGCTGGCGAGAAGTCACGTAAATTGGCCTCGGGTTGTTTGACGGTGAGCGCAAAAATACTTCGGGGCCATTAAGCCAGGAGGGCTAAAAGAGGACGGAAGAATGAGAGAAAGAAGAGGGCGAAAGGGTACAGCGGAGAGAGCGGTAGAAATTCGTCCTCTCATCTAACGCCAGCGAACCAAGAGGCTCGCGTGTTTGGCAATCGTCCGTATAACCCGGGCCAGGAAGCTTGATTTAAATTAATTGTCAAGTGGAAGAAAACAATTTCCCGTCTTCCACCGTCCGGTCCCGTAGAGCTGCAGCATCAGCAGCGATGCAGTCTAGTTGCATCGCGTCGAACGCGCAACTAATTCAGACACTTCAAAAGAAAAACTCCTCAGCTACTGCAGTTTCATGTCGTTAAACTATGGAGTGAGCGAGTGTCCTACCGCCGTTATCAGCAAAGAATCAAAGTATCAACCATGCCGTCTCCTATTTTTCCTTCAATCTTTCCTTTCTTCCATCTTCGTCTTCCCCCCTTTTTTTTTGTTCTTTATCTACAAAAAACATTACGAGAAGGGTCGAACATCGAACTGAAGGAGATTCCTTTAATCAATTGCTGTTAAACGTATAAGGTGACTATAGTATACAGTATGTGAATGGAAACGAATCGTCCAACAGAGTAGAAAGAAGCGAGAGGAGGACCGAGTATAAAGGTTGACGTGAGGTCTGATTGTGAGTCGAGTCAAGTCGGGTTGAGTGAAGTTCAGTTGAGCCAAGTTTGTCTCGCTAGGAAAGCATCGACTATCCTTCCTCTGGAAAACTTTTCCAACGGCCAAGCCACCCTTGACTCTCAACCGGGACGCTCTGATCGAGTGGTTTTCTACTTAGACTAGTTTAAACAATTTCAAACGGATGCGGAACTATCTCAACAGATTTCCTACTTGCGATAATATGATCGTAACACACACTTGAACTAAAAATCTGGACGTAAAACAATTTCCACGAATGAAATCAAAAGATTAGCTTTGCAGACTGCGAGCTTTCGCTAAACTGAACTAAACCAAAACCAAACTAAACTAAGTTAAGCAAAACTAAACTAAACCGCGATTATCGCTTGGGTTAGATACGCACGAAAGCACAGATCTTGGTGTGCGAAATGTGTTCTCAAACTTTGTTCCACATCAACCTCATGTCGAGCTAAGGACGTACCAACGTCTTCGATCGATCTGTTTGCTGTCGAACCGATTGAGAGCCTTCAACGAACCGCTGAAGATTATATGCATTTCCAATTCCTACGTCACACTAAACATTCACGTATATTCCAGTAAACAAAACACCCAATATCTGCTATTTATATACATAACATTCTGAAAACCAATGATTCCGAACAATTGAACGCCATCGTGCTTTTCAACCTCAAACAAACGATGCAATATGGAGATCGATTGGGCAGAAAAAGTGATCGTTTGAAATGATTTCACCTTTTTCATAGTCATTTGACCAACCATGAACTTGTGACGTTTATACATAAAGTACCCAAAACTTGAAATTTCCGAAATCCACACAACATCCACCTGGTTATATAGTTTCTAGTTTGGAAAGTGCTTCAGGGTAATATACGAGGTTCATGTCGCGGATAATATTACTAGTTTTACCTCATGGCTAGTGTAACGAGAATGCAGGCAATTACGGTAGTGGATGATATTTCAGAGACAGAAGATAGCGCAAACCATCGATACCAATATGGCAAGCGCGCATCGCGATGCATCATGTGATATCGCTGGGGCTTCTGGTGAATGATTCTACACATCTACGACACTTACATATATATGTTCAGAGTAATTTATTTGTGAATCACGTTTTCCTTCATGTGAACGGTTTCAGTTACCTTCGCGTCACGCTACGCTGAATTTCGCTGTAGAGAAAAAAACAAACGATAAAAATAAAATTTCTTTGAAACGCCAACTAATTCAACTTTCAAACGGTCATTTCCACGCATAATACTCTTAGGCCCTGTAATTGATAGAAGAATATGTGAAAGAGCTTTCAAGAATACTAATTCATACGCCATGTATGTATAAACTTTTTCAGGAATACACATTTTAGATCTTCAGATTTGTTATGAGTCACTTTATTTTCTTTTGCTTTTTTTTTTCTTCTCCGTCTTCAATCATAATAATACTCATCCAAATGAGACCCTTAGCAATTTTCAAGAAAACGTTACGGTGCTTGAAGGAACGAGAAATATTATGAGGAAGTTAAAGAGGAGAGTATAAAAAATAAATAAGAAAGAAAAAGAAAAAGCCCGATTATTCTTCGATCGCGAGTAATTTGTACTCCCAGACTCTTTTAGATCTTCCTATATTATAACGTTTCCCGTTCTCTCTCACTGCCTAATTGGATCTCAAAGAGATGAAAATCCTGCAGGAAGTTGAGCGTTCAACTTGCTCACACTTTGAATATACGTCTATACCTAACCCCGAACCATTCCAATTTACATACAATGCGATAACGATGAGAAAGCTGCACGCAGTAGTACCTTATGATACTGACGGGTCTTGTCGAAACTAAAAATTAATAGATGCTATATGTGAAGGCAGTTTCAATGTTGCAGCTTTGCTTTTATCATGAGATAACCGATCGGTTGATTCAAGCCGAGAAAGGCAGGCAGGCAGGAAGGAAGAAGGGAAAGACGACGGTTCGATTACCGTTTCTTCGAAGTAAAACCAACAAAGCGTAGCTTCTTGTCGCTAGACACTTTTTTATCGCTGCTCATTGTTGATCGTTTTTGGTATATGTTTAATAGATATAATAAATGATGATGAAAAAAGGGAGAAAAAAAGAAAGAATAAAAACTAGCGGTGCATTTGTAAGATGTATACGGTGACGCGACTCACAGTATACGTTACGGGTTCGACAGGGGCGGACAAAAGTAATTTCGATAAGATATGAGTGTGGGGACATTTTTCAACGGTGTTTATCTGTCGCCTACGCATCCTCCTCGAGAGATAAGCCACGAGCCATCGCGTTTCGTGCGGAGGCGGCGAACTTGCGGCTAACCGATCGCGATGTTTGACTACCGTGTTTACAAAACTCGTTCATATAATAGAAATTCCGGATATCAATTTTCGGCAGTGAAATAAAATTGAAGAGGAAAAAGAATAAATTAAAATAAAGTCAAATAAAGTAAGACGAACCACAACCGCCGCTGACGAATCAATCCAACAAACATCATTCGCGTCGTGGGTAAAAATTAACTACTGAAAAAACATCCAAACTGTTTCAGCATAAACAAATAAGATATCGACAGAACACAATTTCAAAAATAGATCCTTAAAGTTATTTTATATTCATCGCTTATTCACGATTTAGGATAGAACGAGGAGAGGCTATCTTGCGATTTCCCAATGGTAAATTCGTCCGAAAGTTTATGTTCGCCATAAAATGAGATAAAAGAAAAAAGAAAACGAAATCGGTTTCGCTATGGAGTTTCTGGTAAGGTGAAGAAGTCAGCTGAAAATAGCTGATTCGGATCGTTTTCAGTTGACAATTTAAATCTTTACGTTTTATACTGTCAAAGTCACTCCTCGAGATCACAAAACTTTTACCCATAAAAAAAAATCCTCTCTCCCATATGTGGTTGTCGGAATCGTTAATCGAGATCGAGTAGGTATTACAAATACAGAAAAAAAAAAAAAAACAAAAACAAAAAACCCCACTATAAATTTGGCGCGTGTATCAAATCAGCTCTGTCATAACTGTCGATTATTCGCTGGAGATAAATCGCAGCTTAATGAAAAAGACAAAAGTGAACTTTTGAATTGGACAGCGAAAAGTAAAGCTTGCGATTGTTCGAGTATGAACTATACAGTATACTACTACGTTTCGGTAATGTTTACTCGGCGGGCAACTTTGCCTTCCACCTCCATGCAGTTTCATGGGTAAATTATGCGAGTTATGCATCTGTATGAACGGAGTGAGTACCGCGTCTTTCATCCAGTTGCAGCAGAGTAAAAGTAATAACAAACGACAAGCGACGCTCACGCGTTCACAATTCTTTTGGAAGAATGCAATTTCTAGACGAAAGACAGCATAGAACCAACTCTCTTCAACTTTTCTGACCTTTGAATCATGCAGCCGCCATTTTGTCGAGTTAAAATGTCTGTTGGATGATAATAGAAAAAAAAAAAAAAAAAAAAAACAACATCAAATGGAAAATTCTATAGCAATAAATATGACATATGGCTAGAGAATCGATGAATACAGCATTCGGCATTATGTTATATGATATGGCGGGACATTCAGGTTGTAATATATTATTATTTTATTATAACACCTAGACGCCTTTGAGTGTGGTACGTCAGGTGGACGTTCGGGAGGTTTATAGTTTAAGGGTGGAAAAGGGCATGCATGAAGAGCACGAGGGTTAGGGGGCGTAACCCCCTCGGGGAAAATTGACGCCATATGCGAGAACCGTCTGCGATCAGGGCATTGTAAGACTAACGCTGCGTAGCACGTGGGGATCATCAGTACTCATTGTCAGACACTAATCAAATCCAACCCTGAATCCAAACTCTGCACCCTGACTCACTCTTCGAATCAACCAGACTCTGTATACACTTCGATTTCCAAGCAACTGTTATTGCACTCCCGATTTGAATCCGACACCTACCTATATGGATACCACGCTTTCTGCAGGGGTGTCGCCGACTTTCAATCCTGCGTCATGCGTGAAAATTGTACTTCGTGTATTTCAATAGAACTCTCGTATAATTGAATCAAGGATCATCGCCATAGGTATAATACCTACTTGAGCTTAGATTTTAAAGAGGGTTGATTTTAGAGCGAAAAAATTTTTCGGCTTCTAAACTTTTTTGTAAAACTATACCAAACAATTTATCGAGTGTGATGACGTTCCTTGCACCTTTCTGCAGTAAAGTTATCGTAGCCTTTCATTTCACATCAAATTTCCTATAATATGAAGTATGACAAAAAACATGTTGGTATAATAATTTCTGAGAATCACAAATACGTACAACTTTACATAAAATTCTACTACGGGGATTATCGAAATGCGTCGCAGCTGAAGGTGAATACGCGATATGGTATTGCGAAGTATCGATGTCCCGCATAAAATATAGCTCGTCTCAATATTTTCGTTTCGCATATACACCAATTGATCCACAGAATACGTATACTATATGAAAGTATTTATTATTTAAACGTGGAATCCGCGACTAGCTTGCGGATTTCGTTATACTCCTTTCGTCGATATCCATTATAACAACGCAACGTTCGGTTTTACTCAAGGGAAAAAACGATGTGCGTTCAAACCTTGCATAACCTTTCGCTGTAACTGTGATACATATAAATGCATAGTCAGAAAATATTTATATGAATATGATGCCTATACGTATACACCGAACGTTATAAGCGAAAGGTATATTTCAATCCTGAGCTTTTTTCAATAGCCGTTCGTCTCGCCTCGACATAAACTTTTTTTTTTCATTCCTTCAACCATGTGTATTATGTTTTTTACCTTTTCATTTCATTTATATTATATTTCTTTTTTCAAACAACTTCAGAGAATTTGCCAAACTCAGTTCCCCGCGAGGATAAACCAGCTCAACCAGATCGATAACGAAAGCTCGAGAAAACAGAAGAAAGAAAAAATTCGAAAAATCGAGTATCACTTGGGGCAAATCCTGGAAACCTTTTTCTCACGTCTTTACACCCCAAATTTCAGTTCGAGTCTCATAGCACCTCGTTTTTTTCCGATTTGAATGACTAAAACCGTATCATAATAGTAAATAATTTTTTAGGCCTTGGATTTCTGCCGAGAATTTAACCCCACGGGAATTCCTTGCCGTTAGGAATGCAATAACGTAATCAAATGTTGCCTGTTTAATACCGAAGTATCAAGCTGAACGAAATATTTCCGTTATATACTCACGAAACAACCGCGCATCACGTTTACCTGCGAAATCGTCTCCAGGACTTCAAGCATACCAGGAAAATAGCCCTCTTATGAAAGAAGTTACGAAGAAAGAGAAAAAAAACGAAAAGAAAAAATATTTCATCAGAAAAAAAAAAAAAAATACGAGAAAAATGACAGAATTTTTTTTTTAATTTTCATACGTAATTGTTCAACACACACACACGATATACATCGGGATCGTCTGGTTAATGATATCGTGTATGTGCAGAAGAAAAAAACGAAGAAAGATAAAAAGTATACTACAATACAAGAAACGGTGAAAAGATTGCAACTCCCATCACCCTTCACTCGCGGAAGAAAATATTAATAAGAAATATAAGGAAGTCACGAAGCAAAAAGGAAGATTACTGTAACGCGAGATATTTCCATCCCCAAAATGATGATGATCATAATAATAACAACAACAATAACAGCAATGATATTCAAACGCGGTAGAGAAGATTGACTGCTTTGAAATGCTTGGTGGGCAAAAGAGATGAGCTCGTTAGAATTATTGCTACCGAAGTGAGTTCTTTCCCTTTCCCCTTGTACTATACCTCAGCTTATACATGAAACCACCTTATCACATCGTACGAAATTTCCAGTCTTTTTTCGCGTAGGGCATAAGGCAGGCATACGCACTCCGTCCACAACGTTCTTCAGAACCGTCGGTGAAGAAAAAAAATGATATAAGAAACAAGAAAACGATTATCTCCAAACAGAAAAAGGGGAGACAAATAAATTTGAAAAAAATGAAAGGAAATATAATAACAATAATAATAATAATAATAATGAGTAAAGACGAGGAGAATTTTCTACCCTCTACAAAGGTCGTAATATTCATGGAAATCTCAACGTCGTCGCGGCACTGCGTAGTAGGTCGTGCAATTCCTTTGGATGGAAAATTCAACCCCCTCTTACGGAAGTTCCTTTGAGAGGAAATAAATATAACGGTGCAGGTAAGGTGTGTAAGACGTATAGTTAATAGATTAAGAGTTAAATATAAAGGAAAAATCGATTCGACTAACGTTCGTTATACGTATGTACGTGGTAAGTGGTAGATGATGGGTATAACGTGTTATGAAAGATATACGTGTATGTATACCTGCACAATTTTTTATTCCGCGACAAATGCATGTGCTTGTATGGAAAGGTGGGTATAAATAAGACACGCACATCAAGAGAATTGGTTGTTATCGACACGCAAACTACGTGGGTTTCTAGGAATCGGTAGAACTCGTGCAGTGTTCCTGCTCGATATCGTATATACGAATCAAACATAGCCAAGTTGTTTTGCGGACTGATGTGTATAACGTTGTAACTTAATTGTTTTCTGGGTGGTAGTTCGTTTCAGGCTAAAATAAGGGCTGCTTTAAGGAAACGAGAAAGCCGGGGGTGGGAATTTAGGGCGAGGAATGGAAGAGGGAAAAATAACCTGCACGAACGACGTGACGTCAGAATTTCTGAGTCGGTTCTCCATCTTATACTGCAGAGCTGCAGCAGCACGTTATTTTCTGTTATTCATCTTCACTCTCTCCAAGTTTCAGAGCGGAAATTTGGTTAGCTTCTTTTTCCTATAAAAATTTGGATTTTGATACGATTAAATAAATTCAGAAGAAGTTCCACAAAGATTCACACACAATACACATTTTATATATCACCCATACGTCGCACTCACATCTTCCGGGAAAAAAAAAAAAAAACAAACAAAGAATGAAAGTCACCAATTTCTAAGGACCTTCACCCTTTCAGCCGAACATTGATCCTGGATCCACAAGGTGTGGGTAATTAAACCCTTTCAGTTCTCAGCCTCTGATATGAATCATATTTATACTTAAGTTTAGAAAGGTTACTTTTTACCACCTACTTTTTTTTTTTCTTTTTTGACTGGGGTAAGGAGAAACCGGTCAGACACGTAAAGAGAAGAATGGCTGAGGTAAGCGAGTTTGGAGAATTTTGTTACTTTTCGAAATAGCTACAGCAGCAGCAGCGGCATCGAAAGGGTAGGTGGGTAGGGTTGGAGGGTTGGATTAGCGAGTTTTAGGTTTCTTTTATTTTTCAACTTCTCATAGTTAGTTCCAGCTGCACGTTTTCCCGACACAACTTCTCCGCCTTTTATTGGCTTAACTCTACAGCAGTGATCGTGGTAAAATAATCGACATCAGGGTGGGTGTACGATACCTATAGAGCTACGCGCGGTGCGACAACTTTGCTATACTTTTCTTTCATTTTCTTTTTTGCTTTATTTCAGTCGTCTGATGCTATAGAGACCATCGAGGTAACGTCCGCCGTCCGCTGAATGGGTATAGGTATGGGTATACCTATATAAGCATTATATCTATAACAAACATTATTACATCCGTCCATCCTGCGCAAAGTTTCTCAAGATATTTCTCGGGGGTTTCTATGTATGGCTTTCGGTCTATTGATACTTACCCTTATAGACTCGGCCAACTTTCGACGCTGTAGACCCTGGCTGCATCGCTATTTTCTCATCTTTCTTCCTTATATATTTAATTTTTTTTTTTTTATTTTCTTTTGCATACCAGAAATTCGTCTCGTACATCGATCGTGTTATTACGGAAGATCTCATAAACGTATAAAACCAAAACAGCGATAACAAAATATGCTCCCGGCCCCTTTCTTTCCACCATTTTTTTTTCTTCTTTTCTCATATTTATATTATCCACGTAACAATCCGTACAAAGCTCATATAGCTGCTCATACAAAGCCCCGCGTTTACAACAACTGCAAAGCGCGTTTGATTGCGATAAGGTGATTCGACGGGACAGGAAATGGCTCAAAATCCCTCCGGGTACAATTTGTTGTCCGCAACTCACCGACTGCGAACGGAAAACTTACTAATTCGCACGCAACCTGGCGTGCGGATAAATGAAAGGCAACGCGAAAGGATATTCTTACCGTATGTGCTGCACCAAAAATATATAGGGCATCCCATACCAATTCACCTGATCTAAGTCCCTGATCATTTTACATTTTTCAATTTCTTTTTTATATTTCACAATACTGCTTACAATTAGTAACACTCGACCCCAAAAAGCAACAAAAATGATCTGAACGTATGATAATCTCTCTTGCGGTCCTCGCATATTTTTTGAAACCCCTTGCAAGGTTTTAAGTGATAAATTCTTCTCGGAAATTCATCTAAGTTTTTCGTGATGTTTTTTCTTCTGTCTTTTTGGTTTATGTTCACCTCGATTGACGTAAAGCGAGAATCATACCCGCGAATAGGGATTGCGTCGACTAGATTAAGGAGGGTTAAGAAACGCCGGCGGACGGGACGAGGAGGGCGGAGGGCGGAGAGAGGAGGGAGGAGGGAGATGGTTTGGCTGGACCAGACACAAAGAAGAGGCGAGAGGGAGAACGAGAAAACAAGGAGGACGTTGGTAGTTAATGAGTCGGCGTGGTCCCCTAGGTTGCGGTAGTACACAGAGTCTCTCTGGACCGTATACCCTGTGGGAGAAGAGTGGGAGAACAAAATAGAGATAAAGAGAGTGAGGTATATAACAAAATTGTCGAGGTAAGACGAGGACGACGATCCAAACTCTGCTTCCGAGGCAGAGGCTTATATATCTGCCGGAACTAATTGTCCCATAATTCACTCTCGCCGACGTATAGTTGTACTTCTACCGCTCCCGGCAGCCTAGCCGTTCACCCCCTTTACCTCCTTCCTTCCTGTCCCCCTGTTTATCTCCGTACACTAGCAAAATTTGTCCAAAACCCCAACTAACCCTTGGAACAAGAAAGAAGTCCTTTATAATCCCGCGATCCACGTATACGTCGAATGTGATTATTTCTATGCATTCGTTTTCGAGCACAGATATATTACATCGGCAACCGTGCAGCGATGACGTCTTCAGCTGAGTTAATTAAAAGAGGCTTGATGATTAACGATGAATGTAATGAAAGAAAATAGGGTTTGTATTATACACGTTTGCGTACATCTGGTTGCCGAATGTCAGATCGGTTGTATAAGAACGCTACACAACACGTAGTTTTATCAAATGTTTGGAGCAATATTCTCAAATATATATTATACGACTACCAAGTCGACTGAAAAATTTCTTTTTCATTTTGCACACGTATGAAAGAAGCGAGACGGTTCCAGATCGCTCGAGATTCCCTTTCATACGAGAAGCGAAATAGAGAGAAAAAAAAGAATGGAAAAAAACAAAATTACAGTCGGAAAAAATATACGAGAAGCGCGGTCTCCAATGCGGCGTGACTCGAGTCTGGCAATTAGTAGGATTAATGGATTTCTAGCTGTAGGTTGGAGTTAAACGCATCCTCCGTTGCAACCGACGCAAGACGACGACTACTCTTCTCCTTCTGCTGCTACTACTGCTTCTGTTTCTGCCATTGTCGCGATTAGGCAAGCCTTGTACTACCAGATACACTGCCCTGAAGACACGAGCCTGCAGAGACGCGATGGAAGAGTACATCAAGAACTTGGAGAACATCGCCTCCATAAATCAACGTAGGCATCTCTCGACGCATTTGCTCGCCAACTTCGTATTACCATAACCCGCGCTGTTACTCAGATGTACATCAGTTGACAATTAACCCGATTCACAGGTGAGTTGTCAGGCGAAATGATACAAGAAACTGAGATAATTATTACTGTTCTCTTTGAATTTTATCAACCGATTTCATCGAGTCAACGGCATGACTGCCGGAGTGCGAGCTTCACATGTGTTTCCAATGTGTATATTTACAGGATGGAAAGTGAAAGAATGCAAAAACAATGAAATAAAAGAAAACGAGTCATCGGAGTATACAATGCTCCCAAAATCCCGTGACACGACCCACTGCATCGAAGCCACGCGACCCTATACTTTGACAGGAAATCGATTATACACGGAGCGCGTGGCGTGTCAAAAAAAGACAACTGAAGGCAAACAAATTTGAGTATAGGTTGTACGTAGAACTTCTTAGTGTGGGTGTTGAGAACACGGATATTGTATCGTTATGTTACACTCGTTCAGCACCAGCTTCCGAGGAGGTCCGACGAAAGCTTTCGAGGGTTATTCCTCGCAGACGTTGTAAGCGAGAGATTTCGATTGACGTGTGACGACGTCTGACAATGAGCCCTTGAAGTTGAAAGTTGGTGAGTTTGAAGTAGCGAAGAGTAGCCGATGGTCCAGAGTCGTACGCGCGCGCGGCAGTGCGTAAATCTCGAGATTCGGACAGTTACGAGTTCTTCGATATAAACGACCCCGTTTAGCGGTGTAGTGGCCGGACTCTCGGCAGCGTGGGCGTGCGCGAGATCGAATCGAAGAAAAAAATGTTGGAGAAAGGAATGGAAGAGGATAAAAAAAGCGAGTGATAGAAGAACCGAAACGGGTGGGAGAATAGTAACAAACCCGTCCAGCTGTCGCGGGGTCGTCAGAAACCAACCGCGTCTCGTAAACGGAGCGAGTTGGATAGCGAAATAAGAAAAATAAGAGGAGGAGAAAGAGGTCCCGGTCCGTGATCTCCAGACAAGGAGTGAGCGAGTTAGGAAGCATAAGATAGAATAGGAAAGAAAAGAGGAACTCGTGTATATTTGATCCCTTTTTATTTATTTCGCTTTCTTTTTCTTATTTTCGCTTTTCTTTGCTCCTTTCTTATTTCTCCTTGGCAAATTCTCAGCGTGTTACACGTCACCGACTACGGAGACGACGACGCCAAGGAAGACATTGTGCGTCGAGAGTCGAGTCTCGGAGACGTCGGAGTCAGCCTTCAGTTTTCAGCCTCAGGGCTCAAGTCTCCTCTCTGCAGTCACTCTTTCTCACTCTTTCGCTAGATGCTATACGGTATCCAGAAGACGGTTTAATAATATCGCAGGACGTCGCGTTTTCTCATGTACCGAGCTTATACACATCGAAAGAAATGAATGGGTAAAAAAACGATGTTATATACAGAGAAATGCATGCAGAAGAAGTAGAAGAAGAAGAATAGGAAGGGGGTCGTCGTCGACGTCGACGTAGCCGTCGGCGTCCGGAGTTGGCGTTGACTCGGCTTGGTGACACTGTTGGCTAAATATATACCGTTCAGATTCTATCTCTCACTCTCTCTTTCTCCCGCCCACATATATGTAACATATTCACAGACACACATTTATACCACCAACCTACATTTACTTGAAATCTCCTCCCACACGTTGGCGTTGCTCGTTGCCGCTTAACTCTGGCTAGCTCTCGCGGCGAATTGCGAGCCGGCGGTGTGCCACAAGATATTGGCCGAGCTATATAGCCATATATATATATATATATATATGTATATATGTAGCTATATAGGTAGGTACGTATGTATATAATACACACGCCATATACCCACATACGAAGGTGTCGTTTCTGAAGCTGGTGTGAGGATAGGTATGTGGGGCTTTGTAAACCGTGTACCTTATACCTTGCTAACACGATTCACGTCGTTGTCTTTCACCAAGTCGACTCGACTGTCGCATTATATTTTCATTTATTCCCACATTATACTCCTTTTATGTCCCCGTTACCTTATACCGAGGAAATAATATAAGTGCACCCCCCATATCGCTGTTTTAGTTTTTACGTTGTATGCCCAGAACAAACGAGCTATCTGTTTCCAATTGACGTGTGATTTTGTTTCATCATTTATTCAATTCGTTTATTTTTTTTTCTCCTCTCGTTTGATTGCGAAATTAACTCTGGAGATGAAATGCCGCTTTGTTGAACGATATGACGCGGAGAGAAAATGATAAGCGAGAAATTCATTGGCGGCAGTTTAATACGTAAATGTATTCGGCAATGTGGGGTGCAGGATAAGTTGGTCATATAGGTTGGTATGTATAGTCAACACGTAGATAGGATCGAGGATGGTGTGTAGGTATTTTATTTACAGAAACGGAGTGGTTCCCGGTAATTATCAACTCGACAAACAGCCGCGCCTCTTCGCTGAATTATAAAATGAAATATTTACTACCAGAGCAAATGTCTTCTTTCACTGTTATTAAGCCAAAGATATACCTACTCCACTTTTGCTGCAGATTCCTGAGGGTAATTATCGCCGCCGCTATCAACGATGGGTATTTTATATACGTATGTAAGATGATCGTTACTTTCGTTGGCTGATATATTACCTAAAGTCTAATCAACAAAATCTCACGTTAATATTTCAACAGTTCCAACCGTTTCTATTATTCAAATGATCATTATTACATTATTTATGTAACACAACCCAAGGAATATCAGACTCGCGGTTGATTCGAGACCCCAAAGATAATCTAATTATTGAATAACGGTTCTCGAGTAAATCACCATCTTGAAATTTTGACAACCCTGGAGAGATTGTTTTTCCCCTATCTCGGAATATCCCCGAATCCCGAATTATCTAAATTAACCCTGAGATCATTTTGCCACACTAGAATTTCAGTGGACTACATAGTTTGGTATAAATACGCGTTCGTGTTGGACGAAAGAAAAGATAAATTGTTGACCAAAAAAAAGTGAATGTCCTATTCCCGCCGGCTTTTTGAAGGCGAGCAAAACGAACGCGATTGTGTTAGCGCTCACCATCAGTCAGACAGTTGAACACGCGTGGAACAGAGAAGAGCGGAGAGCGTCTATCTGCGGCTGGTGTAATTAAGCTGACAAAGTTTGAGGGTCGTTGATGGAACAATGCTAGAGTTACAGGGCAGTCGGTTCGACGATGGAACCCATGAAAAAGCAGAAAACTGAAAACTAAAATCCAAAAGCAAAGCGAAACTGAGTACACTACAGCTCTGCCGTCGGACTCTTGTATGATTTAGAGCTGCACCTACAAACGTATCCCTGCAATGCACTCCACTGCTATGGTATAAAGCGCTGAAATTCACTACCGACTTTTTGAAAAGAATGGAGAAGTAAATGATTTATGCGACGCGTTAGCGCTACCATTTCCAGTAGCATGTACTACCGGACTGGTGTACATTTGTATACATATATATATATACATAGTAAAAATAAATAGAAACGTCACTGTCTCCGTCCAAAAGTTTGGGAGTATAAAATCTATGAAAATCTCTTCTGATTTCTACGTTGAAAAAGTTGAAACTATCTGTCAAAAGGAGATGAAACTTTTTCAAACAGGAATAAATACTTTTGGAATTTTAATTCCCGATGTAATATACGCATACTAATATAAAACCCCCTCTATTCGATGGAGAAGTTAGTTTTGTATAGTGTAGCTCATAGAGCATCGTTGTCGTGTCAAAATCAGACTGAGAAGTACGGCATACAACTCTGAGTGGAGTAAAAGTTTAAGCGACAAGTGCTCCTCTGGCTGCTGTCTCTTCCTTTGGGATATAACGGTGTACCTGCTCCCTGCGCCGTTCATGGTGAGCCGAACTTTAGCAAGTTGGTATTTAAAACACTCGAAATACTTAATAAGAAAGTTTGCCAAGTAGGGCTGGGGGCGCGGGAATTTTCCCGACGTTCAAATATGGGGTGAGATAAGGGTGGGAGGAAAACGCGGAGAGAATTTTCTCGGCTCTGTAGTATAAGGAAACGTACCTACCTCGCAACGGGACCGGGCAAAGAGGACTTTAAGTTTTCAAGCTATTGAGACGAGTATACAAGTTCAAAGTTCATTCCACCGCAGTAAGTAGGCTTGATCGGCTTGCGCTGTTCCTCATTTTCACTCCACTGTACCCTCTTTCCTCCCTCACCCACTTTACTTTGCCTGAAAGATTTTTCCATAATTTTTTTTCGTAAATATTTTTTCCGTTCATAACCACCAGAAATTCATGCTGGGATCCCAGCCAGCTGAATCTCGAATCCCGTTTCGTCTTCCGTTCTCCACGAAAAAAAAAACAGGAGTAATAAAAAATTCAAACTTTCCTTCGCCTATCCGAGAACCTATGATAATTATATAGAAAGTAATTTGACTAATCGACGATTTCGTCAACGCGCTTCGTCGGTCAGTCCGGCACGACGATAAACTTTTCCCTTCGGGGTCTTCCGGTAAATCCCGAACTAAGAAGTGAGTGAGTATCTAGGTATGCCCGGTTCCTTAGACCAAGGGAAGACATCTCAGTTTCTTTTTCTTGTTCTTCTTCTTCTTCTTCAGCGTCTTCACTACCGGGAGTAGCACGCGGGACTCGAGCACTGGGCTCCGATTGTCTTTAAACATCTTATCGCGCTTCGCTGACTTTCAAAAGATTTCAAACTTATATAAAGACGAGCGACGGGCGGACCAGGAGATGTCTTTACTCTTATTAGACTCGGAATTCTATAGAATTGCCCTCCCGAGTAGCAAGCAGGCATCGCCCCCGCGCCATCTCCTTATTATCATTGTTTCTATTATTATTATTATCATCACTATTTCCTTAGTTTCCGTCGTTATTTCTTCGTTTCAAATAAAAATCCACAATATAGTTCCTCCAGAAGAAACGACTCGAGTACTTCTAAAAGATTCGTTATAAAAGCTGACCAAAGTATTTTCCCGCAAGTAACCACGATAAACCACCTGCACCTTATGCCCTTATGCCTCGTTATCGAATCTTTTTCGATAGCTTGCCACTAATGAAGACAGTATCTTAGAACATTTCCGTCTCATTGATTAGAGGTCATTATTATGGTGAGTATTAAATGTCAAGGAGGGGTCAAGGATCGTCGGATCAGGTCTTGATTTTCAGCCCATTATTCGGTTCAGGTGTCTATTACAGAATATTAGAGACCCAAGAGTTCGTAATTATGATATCCATCTCCCATCACGTTAGAAAAGGAGAAAAATAATAACGTCTCAAGCCCAAGAATAACGTCTTTTAATTTACTTTCGCGCAAACGCATCATGAACCGATGAAAATAATTTCATATTCCAAAGATCGGTCATCAACTCTACGCTGTCCCTGTGGATCGTGACCTTAAGAAACTAGCGAGCCATAACTGAATATAACCATTCTTCATTTCAATATAACGATTGTGAGAATATCATCATCCCTAGACTGGTACAGAACGACACGCATAGCGTCTGCCCTTAGGTCAAACAAACTGGCTTTTCTGTCTAAATGTCTGCTCCACCAACAGGGCAGGCTTCCACTGCACGTTCAATTCGTTGGGTCAAAGGAAATCTCGGTTATAGTTGTAGTCTTCCCAGTTGGTGGATGTCCATGTGACCCACGCAGAATGTATCTAGGTGTCTAATGCGGGTATCCGTGTGTCGCTGCACGGTGACTACTGGTGAAGCCTGACGAGTATACGGTAAGCACCATTCCACCACCATCATCTGTATTATAGCTACCAGCAGTGTGGCACTCTCTACCGCATCACCGCATCGTTGCACCTCAGTACTACACACGATGTACACACCGAGGATGCATCAAACATGACCCGTCAATAGCCTCAGGCTACCGTTGGGTAGAGTGGAAGGCAGACTCTACGGACTCTACCCATTCCGTATAACGTCGTCTTCGTAACCGGTCGTTGCCACTACCGGTCTACCCGCAACGTACGGCAGCATGCTGATACGTATAGCGGTTCGTTCCAGTCCTCATGCCACTCCAGGTACAGGTCCCAACTTCAATGCGTCGCTATAGGTATACCAATGGAAGAGACCTTTCGTACGGTCAAACTCATTTCATGTGTCATCGTCTTGACGAACGAGAGTTGAGCGTTGCCTTTCTTTGGTGCAGGAAAGACTGAATCGATGAACAATATGATCAGACTGTATAATATTTTGTGCACCAGGGAAAAGAGGACGTATCCATTCCTATGTCACTCAAAAATCTCCGAGGACATTGTTGAGGTTGAAACACATTGGGAAACACTCGCTCGAAAGGTTCAACAAATATTCCTATTCTCACGTACAAATTTCGTTATAACACAGGTTGCACCACGGCACGGTGATACCAGTCAGTCACTGACCATAACGTTGCATTGATGGGGTTCGACCGTGTAACGCAATCGTATATTTTGTGTCAGTAGTTTACAGACCGTGAATCCTCGGCGAGCTACATACGTAGTCGCAATAAAATAGTTGTTACACTTTCAACCAAACGTAGCGAAACTGTTACTCAAACTGTTACGCATAAACTGAACTTCGCGCGGTATGAGTATAACAACTTTCTACCCATCTAGTGACCTTCCTAAGTTGATCGATGAAGATCTTTATTACGGGTCACGCGCAGTGGGAAGCCTTAGATTTTAATGATGATGAAAGATAGATAAGTGGCGCAGATAGGTGCATGCGATTGGGTTTATATTCGTGAGCTTTGATAAAGAATTAGCACGTTAATGTGCGGAGAACCACCCGGTACAGGAGTGATTGTGATATACAACAATGGAGGAGCAGGAATAGGAGGAACAGAAAGAGAGGATGGGGCGAGCGGGGGTGGGTAGATAGCGAGTACTTACTGACGTATCTGTTCTACGTATAAATATATATATATACGCGGAGAGTAACGTTGGGAGTTACGTGCGTGCGGGCGTATAATGGAGAATGGTCCCACTATGAGATATTCCATTACTCAATCTCGCCGGCTTTCACTATACTCCATAAAGACATTAGCCCACGAACCCGGTAATTATGACGACAGCTCGCGTGCGCGGACTGACGAATGGAACGGCGGTAGCGGTTGCGGGATCCTCGTACGAGGGAAACTGACTGCGGGGGCTAAAGGCTGAAGGTTGAACGGTTGGGGTTGAGGACGAAGAAAGATAGTGGCTGAGAAGAGTAAAAAGAGAAGAAGAGAAGATAGGGAAGGTTTGTCCCCGTGTTACGTTACGCGTTTGCTTTAAACAACCAACCTTTCTCACCCCTTTTTACACTCGCGATTCATTCTGATTCCGATTTTAGGTCTCGCACAGAGACTTTTGTAATACAATCTAGAAGCACGCACGTGATTAAATTGCGATCCGTTAAAATATAATGATAACAACAATTGAAAAAAAAAAAAAAAAAACAGAATAGAAAAAAAATTAACATTTGCCACGCCTCGCATCCCTTAATTACCATGAGCCATGAATCTTTGTTAAAAATATACACATTCGAGCTTTCAAATTAATTACAACAACGCACAATGTATGTGCCATGAGAGAAAAGAAGAAAAAAAAAAGAAAACCACGAAATAAGGATTGTCATAATTTAAACTAACCGAGCGAATTTCCGGCAGTGTGAGCAAAACAAGCGAAAAGGATTTTTTTTGCATATCCAATGACCAGATTATCGGATGCCTCTTCCGCTTCCGGGCAGGACGGAAGCTATAGCTGGGATGAGTAAACAAGCCTTGTTCTTCGCTGGCCAAATGTTGCAGGTACGAAGCGTTGTATTGCAGTTTACTGCAGATGGTTATAATAATGCGATATGCGAAAGGGAAAGCGAAAGCGAGAACCATTCTTTGCACGTGGGGTTTGTGGGTACATACATTAAAGACCGGCTGTTCTGAAATTTGAAAAGTAAAAGTATCGATTATTTTGGGTCATCGAACCGGAAATAAATGGGATCTGGTATACGTGTATAATGTTTCACGATATAAACGGAAGAAAAAAAAAAACGAAATATTAATTGGAAGTATCTATACAGACACCCGTCCACAACGAGCCTCGTTTGTTTCTCTTTGTCTACCCGACAAAATCCAATACCACCATCGCATCGTGGGCCGATGTTGAGTATTTTAACCGACGAAGAATTTTTCCATTAAATATAAAATTATTCAGACAATTTTCTGCGATAAAATTCAGTCACAGTAGATATATACATGTGTAATTTTGCTTCGAGATCCAAACTCAATTTTACACATTCGGAATATGCGGCAAAGCATACATACATATATTGAAAAAGGTTAAAATTGAACGCGCTTAAAAACCGTCTAGGTAAAATAAATCGCGGTGCATCTCTTTCTGTTTTTCCTTTTTGTTTTTTTTTCTACTTTTTTCTTCCATTTTCCAATTTGCCGACCAGTTTTAATTGAACTTCTAGCGTCTGCATATTGCAGGAGGTTTGAGGATTATCTCGGCTGTTTATTCGACCACCCCAAACCAACGACCAAACACTGGACCGCGGTAACGTAGTTCACGGTGTGTGTAAATTATTGTATCATATGCAGGTGGAATAATCTATACGCATGTATATGTACTCGTATTGCATAGTGTTGAAAACATACTAAATATAATAGAGAAGCTGCCGCTGCCGCGCCCTCGACTGACTGCTCCTTAGTGCCCGTCGCGTCGTTTTCAGCGGTATAATATTCAGATATACGTATACACCTATATGCGAAAATTTGCAATGGTTCAGACACCTGAGACCCAACAACTTGGTCTCGACTATACGCTATCACACTACATTCTGAAATGAACAAAGGCAACCAGTTGTTTACGAGTTCTCTCTTGAGAGATGGCAGAGAGCCTCGTACACAGCGGTATAGTTTACATATAACCCACAAAACTGCGGATGGAAAACCGTCGGAGAGAAAAAGAGCGAGGGAGAAAGACAGAGGAAATTATTTGTAAGGAAAGGGAAAGCAGAAAGAGAAAAGGAGAACAAAACCACGAGTGTCGACGGTTAGGGTGCAGTCTGACACTCGCAAAGATCTCGCTTACTGTTTCCATAACTTTCTCTGGAACTGACGGTTCCCTTCATTGTTCCTGGGTGTTGAGAACCAGAAACGTGAGTATTATTCGATTTACAGTAGTCTATTGAACTAACAGACTTAATTCTTTCAAGAAACCAAAGAAAAAACAAATTTCGATCGCTTATTATACCTGTACGTATATAAGTATCTCACAATCAACCCTCATTGCGAATCGAATTCGGTTCCTTGAATTTTCCACTTACTCTTTGAAATGGGAAGTAAATTAAATCTGAAACGACTTTTGCCATGGAATAGGGTGTGTGAGGTTCTCGTGAACGATTCCGGTAATTGGGTCATTTCCAGCTCTTTGAGAAAGATCAGTACGCTTGATTCTCAATACAAACCATCCTATATCCGTGTACCTGATATGCGCTGAAAATTTTCTCTAAGAAAATCAATCGCTGTTCAAATCTATGTGCATAAGGTATGTACGTCAAATTCAAGTTTCACCAACTTGCAATTTACACTCAACTTCGTTAAAAAGAAGATTATGTATCACGCTGTTGCTGCAGGTTTTGTACTCCTGCAGGATGACGGTCGCCTACAACTGTTTGCGTAATTTAGTCGTTGCAAGGAATTACTGGAATCTTGCGCAAATTCCTTTGGACAAGAATGACGATGAAGTCGGCGGCGGTTCACGTTTGTTATAGTTACTACTTCAATGGTATTTTGGGACCACCTAATTATGACGACGTCTTTTTATTTGATTTTGGCGTCTGTTGAGTCATTTATTTTTTGACCAAGTGACTCCGGTGGAAATAATCTCGCACGAAGAAAAAGAGAAAGAGTTTAGTTGAGTGAATACGTTAGACGATAAAGGGAAGAGAAAATGTATGTGTAGCTCGCGCGAAGAACGAGGAAGTTTCTAATACTGGTGGGTGAAACTTTGCGCTTGTCGAAATTGCCGCCAACGTTGGTAGTAACTCTGTAAACACCAAAGAGCCTGTCACGGTATCGATCTTCCAGTTTCATCAACTTGTAATTCCGGTACAGTGTATATTATCATCCCTTAACAGCAGCTACCGGTGGCTTAGAGTGAAAATTCTCAAATTGAGCGAATTGCTTTGCCCTAGTTGTGTCTTGACTTCGACAGAAAATGCGCCAAAGATCTCGGTCTATTAACTTTCCTGAGAAACGCTTCGGGATTTACATTTTTTTAACGTTTTATGCACGTTTTTAGTGCCGGGTGGGCCTTTCAGAATTCTGCTAACCATTTCAAGTTTACTCATATAAATCCTCAGGACAATTAAACTTGATGCATATTATAGTTTGTCAAGGGTCAACAAACGTGGTAGTAAAATATTAAATTCATCATATCCAATTGGATTTATTAATTATAAATAAACTGTTCTCGCTATCTCGTGTAGTATTTTTTCAATTCACTTTGTTAAAAGCGATAATATTTAATTACTTTTAACGAGAGACGGCTGTATCGATTTTCTCTCGACGCTCGTAGAGAGAAATAGTCATCTGATTTAATATAATATAGAATAGAATGGTGGTTGTATTGTTTCTGTAACAACGATAGTTGATGTTACATCGATAGTATCGGTATCGGTGCGAAGCAAGCGCTCAAGTATCTACATAGTTAGTCTGGTGGGTGGTAACAAGTAATAATTATACATGCAACAGAATCGAGTGGGAGTAGAGAATAGCTGTAGGTAAAGGAGGATAACCAAAGTTGAACCCTGAGCAAGAAAGCAAACGAGCCCAAACAAGGATGAGGAATAAGGAGTCGTCGTCTGAGGGCAGACATCCCAAGGAGAATTGCTGCCGCTGAAGCAGGATGAGGATAAACCGCGGGGTGACGGGGCAAGCATTGTTTGCAGCTCCAGGAACCCCGCCAACTAAGAGAACCGAGCGTAGAACTCAAGCTGAGAGCATAATGAGCAGGCGGGAGGTAATGAAGACCGCTCAATCTCTCCACCATATGGTCTACCGCCAGCGCATTATATATACTCAATTCGTTGAAAATTCCTCCCGAACGAGGAAAAAAAAGAAAATTCAAATACCACGGTTGCCTCAATACCCTCCCCCAAGCAAAAAAAAATCACGCGGTTCAATTACACGCGGCGAAAAAAAAAACTATAATAATCGCGTCAATTTATTCCAAGGATCACGTTATTTTTCTGCATTATACGGGGTGAATCGACCCAGAGCCCGTATCTGGGAGGGGCCTAATTTGGGATTTTTATCCGTTCAACGCGTTAGACTGAAGAGAAATGAGAAAATAGAAGCGAATTTCGCTCCGCCTGGACTGGAAGTTCGAGACAATTCAGCCTGTACAGCATCACGGGCAGCGTAGAGTGGATCGGCCATTTCTATGTGAGCGTTAGCTCGGACGGAGTTTATCTGTAGTATATAGATATGGAGGGTTTGGGATATCCTGACAGAATTTCTACCTGGGGCCGCCAATTATCTCCGCGTCTCACCCAACTGGCGCGATTGAGGTGCTGCAGCAACGGTGCAGTGCGGTAGAGAAAGGCCGGTAGGGTACCCTGCGTAGCGGCGTTTAACAAACCGTGTTCGGGCCCCCGTTGAAAATGAGTCCAGAGCAACGGGAGATAATTCAGATATCATCCCCCCGTTCGTCTTCCAAACTCCCGCCTTTCCTTTCCTACCGAAATATAGGCATCTAACAACTCGCTGCTGTTGCCCTCCGGGTTCGCGTGCCAACTGACGCCCTAATCCCAAAAAAGGTGAAAAAAGATGCAGATCGACCCTTCGAAATTATCTCTCTATACGACGATGGTCTAATTCTCGCCCAAATTTTGGTGGAGAAATAATGAAGATTTCAATTTCCGGTAGCCGAGAAAATCAAGCTAAATCGTCATTATATCTATGTGAGGAAGAAAGGACGAAAAAAAAATCAGTTTTTCTTACACTATTTTCTGTATATCACTGTGTACCGTATAACACACTTTCTCAGAAGGCGTCGTTACGCAGTAGGTTTTGAACGAAGATGAGATGATCCTAGAGGAGTAGCGTGAGCCACGCCCCTTTGACCGTGAAGTAGGTACTTCTTCACCTTCACCTTGATCTTACGGTCTCCAGAACATCACCCACCGCGGCTACCTTCCCCCCCTGGGGCGTCACTCGTCGCACGCCGCAAGTCCCAGGTTTTTGGGCCCGCCGCTGGACTGCAGAGATGGATTTATGATCCCGACGGTTTGTTCCTCAGGGGGCTAATTGGTAACAGCGTGAACAACCGAGATGGCAGGTAGTCCAGCAGCTATACCTTTGAGAACACGTTCGTATAATAACGAGAGCGAAGAACAACCAGCTACCATCTTAGAACCTCCTTGGGGTAACCTTATACGGAGTCGTTATATTGTTCAACGCTCAGGGTGATTGCTGCTGTTGCTCCTCTTCTCCTTATCCTCCTTATGCTTTCTCTCTTCTTTTATTTTTTTATTGTTGTCATCATCTACCCGAGCTCATAATCACTCTCGTCGCAGGTTTATTATTATTATCCTTACCTGCCTCACTGTCATTATCCCTTAACCCTACGCAAACACCTACTCTATGCGCCGCTGCACCACCGTAGGATTAATAAATGTATAATATATCTGGTTGACCGGTTCAAACGAAAATTGGAATATTGGATTTTGTTGCTCATCGGGATTCTAGACAGTTCATACGTTGAAACAAAAAAAATTAGGTCTCGTTCGGAACCTGTTCTGAAAAAAAAAATTCACTTCTGTTTTTGTAATGGGGTAGTGAGAACTCGATGAGCAAGAAAATCTGAAATTCCAGCAATTTATCGAACCGCTCTAGTGTACATACAATACTATAGAAAGACATCGAAGCCTACCTATACCTACATAAAGAAAGAAGGTAATATTTCTGAAAGCTTTATACTTTCCAACCTTTCCAAACCCGCCGTACGATTTTTCCGTATCAATTTTGGGGTTAACAAAATGGGGAACAAGAGATAGTGTAACAGTTTTAAAAAATGTATCTTCGCGGTTCCATTATGTCCAGTCTTAGAAGTAAAAATTCCATCGGAGTGGGTCGATCCCCATAGTTGGCGAATCGCGAAATTATTAATCTACGTAGTTCACCGTAAAATTCGAACTCACGACCAGAGCTGAATTCAATGGTATATTTCACGATTTTCCAGCGGATCCGTCCAGCCCAAGCGTCGGTGTTAAAGTATTTCACTCAAGCTCGAGCGGAACCTACTGAATTTGTGTGGATCTACAAATTTAAATGTTACATAACGCATAAGTCACGAGTCCGAGCCCATTTTGTGCTGCAGGTGGTTCGGAAATATACGGGTTAATTAAGCCGTTATTTAATTAAAAAGTTATCTACCAGACCGGCACTCTAATATGTTCAGATCAAGTCATCGCCCGGATACGGCCCTCGAACTCAACATTATATCAGTTTTCTGCGCGAACCCCTCCAACAAACTCCCAACTTTAGTCCGATCATTCGTCGGACGAACAAGTACGGCGAGATTCACCCGCGAATTATTGCGGTTTAAAAAAGTTTTTACCGCATGAAAAAAAAAAAATGAAAAAAAGAAAAGAAAACTCAGAGAGAAAAAAAAAAAAAAAAAACGAAGAATTTACGAGGTGTAATTTACAACTACGCTCTTGGAATTGTATAAGATAATAGAATACACGGTCTAAATCTGGTTTCCCGAATTCTAAGCGTTCATTCCTTCGAAAACTTACTCGGGGGTCCTAATCTTATCTCTAAAATAATCTCCGGCCGTTGTTCCGCGGGGTGTTGACGCTCAACAAACCAACGACTCTGCGCAACCAACGCTCATGTAGATACAACATTCTTACATATAGTCGGTGAAGATCCTTGCCACGGAGCAACATGTGACACTCTTATTGAATTAGCATATCAAGGAGATAACAAACAGAGCGGTAGACTGACGCAGCTTAATTTGTCGAATGAGAGAAAAAGAAGGAAAGAAAGAAAGAGACGTAAAAAAAAAAAAATATAGAGAAGGGGCACCAGCTCTGCGGGATTTTCGTTCGTTGACTCTTGTTACCACCTCAATATAACACGTTTTGATGGGTCACATACCGGAAACCGTGTCATTCGCGGGTTTCCTTTAAAGTATAATCGAATCACCGCGTTTTATGTACACCACACGAGACGTAAACTCACAGCTTCTTCTTCGTCTTTCTCTCCTCCGTCTTCGCGTTTTCGCTGAGAAAACATATCTATACCTGGTTCTCCCAGCAGTTTTGCTACCTCCCTAGTTATATACCTGTACGTATACATAAGGTCATAGTTCGGTCTCGAAGATTCTTCTTGAGGGGCTCGTACCGAGGCGCCGGAAAATATACGGAGCTGGTTCAATTTCTACCCTGTGCAGAGTCGCTCAGCTCGCGGAGCCACGCGAGAGCTTAACGAGTTTAACTCTAAACCCCCTTTCCTGTCTTTTTCTTTCCTTTCCCTTCCCTATACTTCTCCTCCACTCGGCTGCTTTGAAATATATGTAGGTATATGATACGTATGTATATATGTGGGTTGCCGTAGTCTTACCGTCATATTCCGTCGGTATCTCACTCACGCTCAGAAATGTGCGCCGTCGTACGGCACGCCCGCGTCTTCATCTTCTTCTACTTCTTCTTCTTACTCCTACACGTAATCATATCCCAGACCGAACGACGGAAACGAACCAATTACCAGACCCCCGTTGCTGGCGCTTGATGTATAGATATATTCATACATGTACACATGTGTGTGAATATGTGGGATATACATGCATACAAACCAAATTGCAGAGCTTGCGCAACTCGCACGTTCGGTTATCCTTGCAGCTTTTTCAGCACCACGAGTTTGTCAGCTGGTTTCATATATACTATAACTGTACCTTGCACGATGAGAAAATCTCTTAATTCACCTCACGTAATTCTCCTGCGAATTAAAGTAGGCGCTTCCTGCTGCAAACAGCTCAGAGAAGAGTAATAAGAATAATAAATATACGCCCTGCGTGAAACTAGACAATCTAAACTATGTATATACGAGCTTTAATTATCTTTTTATTATTAAATTTCAACTCGCACGAGCGGCATGCATCGCATCGCATAATTATTTTTTCTCTTCTTTTGGTCTATTCTTTTTTGGTTTTTCAAGAATTTTTTCTTTTTAATATACATTTTTTTCCTCTCGTTTACTCAATTACACTTTTCGGGACTTTTAACTCGGGGGAAAAACATCCCTACGACGTGAGGCGCCACCGTCCGAGTCCTGGGGGACTATCCTGCTTACTCTGAACCTACACTCCCGTCTGCACCCTTCCAGGATACTTTGGCTCTCTTCTGCGCCAAAACGCCCCTCGAACGAAAACAAATATTTACTGCCGATCTTGTCCCTTCGATAGCCACCACTTGGCTAATACCTTCCCAAATCAGAGTAACACTGGTGAACCTACAATTAGTACCTCAATAATAATCGTTTCTTTAAGTGAAGGTATACCACCAATGTTCGGGGTCTGGCTCGTTCCTCTTCATCTTGTTTTACTCTTCTTATTATTTTATTTTTAATTTATGTATTTTTATATTTATCTTCTCTTTATTTTATGCTTGTTTACCTACTCCTCCGACGTTTGTCTTAAGCGGCTTCAATATAAGAGTTTGGTAGTCCCAAATAAGAAGAAAACCCTTTTAGAACGTTTGTAAACGACGACGGTAAACTTTTGTGGTACTGAAGAGAAGAGGGAAAAAAGAAAATAAGTCCGACGTATAAGCATTTAGAAGCGGACCATCCTCCCTGCAGTCCTCGCACTCTCACCTCTTTCCATGCACTGATATAGGTACATTTTGTTATTTTTTTTGTTATTTTTACTTATGCACGAGAACTGAACTGAGGAAAAAAAATCGACGGAGTAGAAGACACCCAAATTGAATTAACAACGGATATTTACTTAACGGATATCTTTTTTAATTTTCACTCCTATATACCAACTCCTTGCGAGTTCTTTTGTGTACAAAGCATTCTACGTTCACTTAGTAGTTTGCTACATCGACGCACAGGTAGTGCATTGTACCGTAATGCTATGTAGATATAGCTTCTTGTACATCCAAAAGAAATCCTGCGCCAGGTATACCGGCGTTTAAAACTCCAGAGCTCGGCGCTCCTGCAGATCACACAATTTCCCGGAAATATTCGTCAACATCTATCCTGAGAAAAATCCATTAGCGCCTGATAAAAAGAGCAAACAATACCGTGAAAAAACAACGAGCGTCAGATGATATCTTAAGGGCTGATTTTTGACGTCCACCGATTTTATCTACTTCTTTTTTTTTTTAATGGATGTCGCGTGGACCTGCAGCTCTCTTCATCCTATAGAAACCCCTCTGCACTATGACGAAAAAATTTCCCGTACACCAATATTACCTGAGCCAGCTCCCCACTACCAAGGGCAATTTTCAACCCTCCCGTTTTACTCCACCTTCGTACTTTTCTTACCCCAACCACCGTGGCTCACGCACATTTTCCCTGAGGAGTTTGAAGCCGGGAAACGGGGAACTGGGAACTGGAAACTGGGAACTAGGAAACTGAGGGACGCGCGCAGAAAGGGACGCGACACAGTCCACGAATACAACCAGCGACCCTTGTCGCACCCCTCCAAGTGCACACGAACACACGTATACAAAGATCGTATGTATATCTATCTGCCAGAGACTGACTCTTGTGTGTTGGCCGCATCCAGATTCAGCGAGAGCGAACGGGATAGCAAATTGGTGTAGAAAGAGAAGGGAATAGGGATAGAATGGAAGGGAGTGCTGCCCTGGGGAAAGAGAAATTGAACCGCAGGAAGGACTTGGAAGCTTTACCACACTGTTCGGAGCAACAGTCTGCTGCGCGTCGCCGAAGAGCGAGCGTCGGTTATCAAATGGGCTCCACGTTTTGTAACAAACTTAAACGCGTTAGATCTTCATGAAAGAAAATTAGAGTCACACCTCCGGTATTAAAAAAAAAAACATCATCATCCCCTAAAAAATAATAAATAAGAGGTTACTTCAAACTACCCATCCCCAAAATAAATCGTTGGAAGACGTAGAAGAACCATCTAGTTTTCTTTTTTGGAGCCAAATTTTACGCGAAGTTTTTAGTATTTTATTTGTGTTTATGATTGAATTTTTTTTTTTTTGGTATAGTTTTTAACAAATGAATGTGCAGTGCGTAAGACGTCGCGGATGACGTACAGTAGTGAACCGATTATTCAGTGCGATGGAATGATATATGAAAAGTGATGGCCGTAGTTTTAGTGAGTTCGATTTTTTAATTGAAAAAATTGAAAAGTGATCTGTGACATAAGATGATATATTTTGTGATTACGATCTAATACTGCGAAAAGTGATAGAAAACAACAAAAAAAAGTGCGAAAATCAAAATTTGGTGAAAAATGCGGTCGTAGCAGAGAGCGTAACGCTGTCACGTGAATTCTTTAGGTATGAAGAAAAATATTTTTTCCCGAAAAACAAAAAACTTTGACTTTATTTTTAGCATCATAATCCGAAATATCATCGCTTTGGGGATTAGCGAACTATACAGCTTTCTTTTACTACACCCGACCCGTCGTCTTTTCCCGAATTTCCCGTAGGATTTAACTCCTGCAGGATAAAACTTACGCAATATCGGAGTTAAGTCGCTAAAACTACCTACCTGCACTTCTTACTCTGATAATACTACGGTGAACTTTTTGAAGGGAGAAAATGGTTTTTTTATATATAGAATTTCGAATATTCGAACACGTCTGCAGAATAGATTTCCACCCGCCAACAAAGTTTCCACGCGTCGGAATTATCGACGACGCGATCTCGCGAGATGCGTCAAACTGATAAGTTCGCGGTTTCTATCTCAGATATTGATGAAAAGTTATATGTGAATTGAAATTTTTGGTGGTATGAAAATGATCGGGGATAAAAAAGTTATTCGCATTTGATTCATTTGAGATACGTGAATTATGATCGTTTTCAATAACGTATAGATCGATGCGTGAAGACGAAGGAATTGAGAAAGATGATAATCTGTAATTTCATTAT
Source organism: Athalia circularis (assembly GCA_963978495.1). Taxonomy (NCBI): domain Eukaryota; kingdom Metazoa; phylum Arthropoda; class Insecta; order Hymenoptera; family Athaliidae; genus Athalia; species Athalia circularis. The sequence continues at coordinate 22,863,058 of OZ021699.1, forward strand.
TGGAAATACCGAATCCTTTACACAATTTGATCGAGTTTATCGTCATTTAGTTTTATCAGGTTTCACGATAAAACTACACTAACGAAGAAAAAACAACCTACTATTTCCGGAGCAACGTTTCTCTTCAACTGACGTTACCGTTAACGGCGTTGAAAGTTCCCGGCAGCAAAGTTTACATCTTTATTCTAATTGTAACCTCCGACGAATCTCACGCGACTATGATCGTCTGTATAATTTCACGATCACATATATTTAACACCATGACGATACGATGATTAAACGATCATCAAATTCTAATTATAATACTTGTACATTGGCCATCATCATCGGGAGAAAAAGTAGGTCCATCCCGTGTTTCCTAGAGTCGAAAAATCCCGCATGTTGAATAATCACACGCTGCCGTTGACGAATAATTGAGCAATATTAAAGAAGAAAGAAATCATGTTCTTTTTTCAAAATGTACCGTTAAAATAGCGTCCAAGAAATTTATCTCCTGCATATTCCGATCAAGCTTCTGATACGCCGTCCGGTTTTCTGTACGGCGTAAAAGCGTCCGTCCAAATGACCTCTGCCCTCCGATCTCGATCTCCAGAAATTGTGTAGAACGAGTGAAAGCGAAGGTTCATAAACAGTATTCGGTAGTCCGGTAGTTGAACAATAAAGGTAGCCGTTATAATTCCATCAAGTTTATCTGGACCGATTCCGGTCTGACTTTATTACATGAACGTGGCGGGAATACCCAAGACCTCGATTAAATGATACGTCTGTCAAAACTACCCGCAAGTTTAAGAGTTCGGTCGATAGGGGCGTTCCCGAAAAAGCACAGAATACAACAGTAGGCAAAAGACGATCGAATAAATTTTTATTATAATCGAAAATCCAGTCTACGATTACTCAAAATTTCATTTCTAACGTGTCTTCATTCATATTTAACCCTTGCAAAGGGTCGTCGCTCTATGGCGCGAGTTTCGCCGGCGGCAGCTACTCCGGCGTACTGCGCGTCTTCCTCGCGGCTTACAAGTATTTTATTTTGGTCTTTGACCAGGGGGTAGCAATGACAAAAATGGATTATATACACCAGCAGACCTCCTTACAGTGCTCTAACTCCACCTATTTTGGTTATCTTATCCCTTACTTTCGATGTAAAAGATTTAATTCATTTCTAATTAATAAATTGAACGAGAGCGACGTGCGACAACAAACAAAAAAAAATCCAATATTATAATTTCTACTTCATTAAAACATCACGAAATTTATGTGTTCATTTTTTCCATTTCTTCTCTCGCTCTCTCTCTCTCATTCATTCGTAAGTGAAATAGATAGATGTAGGCGAAGAGTAGGAAATGCAGGTGGTGGGTAATTTTAACAGTTAGAGTTTCTGCAGCGGTACACACGTATATTATTATACTCTGTAAATTTTAATCAGACTTCGTTATGCCGTATATACGTAAAAATTTTTGCACCCCAAGAGACTTTCCCTCCCTCCGTGCCCGTTGGGTAATTGCGAGCATCATTTTTGCAGCAGTGGGTTAGTTTGGTTCTTTCGCGTTTTACCTCATTCGGGGTCATTCGTTCATTAGAATGCATTTTTTTCCGTTCGTACATTGCTTATACAGTTTGCAAAAGTGCAGGAGAAATGTAAAACTGGTATTTGCATCACTTAGGAATTGGGGTGTAGCCACAAAACGGATAAGAGTTGAAAATATATCGGTGACACGATAATTATGGTAATCGGGGATAGTTACAATATCAATAATAATAATGATGATGATAACGATAAGGCGTCTTTATTGACTATGAAATGTTGGCCAGAGGCGATCGAGTCAGACGTAAGCTGATGGTTTACTGCGACTTTCCTAATCTCAAGTCTTAGGTCAACACGGAATAACACAGCAATAATAATAAAGTATATAGTAATACAAGCAGAACCACACCGATGCGAGAAGAAAATCTATATACCTCTTTAGACGCGTTACATACTTACCTATATAGATACTACACACCTATACGATCAAACGTAAGAGATATAGACGGCGTATTAACTCAAGAGATATCTGATCGCCGCAACTTTTAATCGTATTTCTCATATCCTCATATCCTGTGCCAGTGTAATACATCCGTTCGATAAGTGTACGGAATTGTATACAGGTATGCAGTACGTACGTATAAATTCAATCAACTAAACCCACGTACATGGCAGCATGTGTAGTATATATGCGTATCTGTACTCTTTCGGTGCACTTTGCAAATCGTAACATACGACATCCTACGTACCAAATGTGTGTATATAGAAAGAAGGAATTTGTATATCGCGTGGGATGTGAGCAAATTTTTGCAAATTAATTCACTGCGTCGCGTCTATATACAGAATTAAAAATATAAACTATGTAGGTATATATAACGTGAAAGCGACTATATACGCCGTGAGAAACGATAAAAAAGAGGAAATAGCAATAAACTAAAAATAAAAAGAAAAATAATGATCCGGGCGAAGTTGAGGTGCTACCATATCGTGGAATATCGTAGGCCTCGAGATGTAACGGGAGGGACTTAGGTCGCGGACTTTTAAGGAAGGTGGAAGAGGAGTGCGAGCTACAAAACTTGAGGGGGTAAAGTCGAGTCCGGAGCCGCGATGAAAGGAGTGAGGTTCGGCGACTGCTCGAATTAAACGACCTCTCAAAAAACTTAGCCCATTCGCTAGACCCGAGAGAAACGATTCGGCCATAACGGCCAAAACCGCCTCGTAAAAGGTGCAAACTTTTCTCACCGTTACCCGGCAAACCCGCCGACGCAATTTTCTCTCCAAACTCTACCTTTAGGTACTAGCTAGGAAATACGCGCAAGACGCGCGAATAGATTAGCGAGAAAATAAATAAAACAAGAAAAAGCAAATTACCATCAATACCGAACGTTTGCAATACCTATTGTAAAAACGATCTCGTATAACCATGATATGCAGATATATATCTACACAGAAAATATGTGCGCGAAATAATTTCATAAAATTATTATTCCTTCAATAAAATTGTAAAATGTGAAATGATGTATTGAATTTCAGGGTTATATATAGGTAATCCGATAATTTTAATATCTAAATACGAAAAAAGGAATTCGGGCTACAAATTATTCCTGGATGAAGAAACAAGAGAAGAAAAAAGAAGAGACGTAATATTCGCACCCTTCGCACGCCTTGCGGGTGTCTATATATAGGTATACATACGTTTTTTCGGTATTTTAGAATTCACCGCGTTTATAGGAACGATATATTTCTTGAGGTGGTGAGCGGTTGCGGTGGGTGTGAGAAAAATGTGTTCCGAGACATTTCGGCGTGTGGCGGACCCTCGCAGGATCGCCTCTACTCTGCCTCTACTCTGCCGGTCTCTTTGGAGAAGATTGTGCCGAAGTTAGAGGTGGTTGGTTATAGTCCGCGGACGGAGGAGCGTCGCCAAGGGGCAGAAATCACCCTCTGGGGAGTTTTCCTCTTGGACGTGCAGGCAAACGAGGGCGAGTCGCGTGGGCCGGACTCCTGCACATCGCAGACAGGTTATCCCTGTATCCCTATGCTATAACCCTCTGAACCACCCCCTCGGAGTACAAAAAACTTTTAATAGGTTTTCCCCCTACTGGCTTATTGGTAGAAGTTATAAATAATCGTACACGAACTATCCTGCTCTCATGATCCGCGTTATAGCATCGGAACGGAAAAAAAAGAAAAAGAATATATGTCCGACAGTGGTAATTAAAATTACGTACACCACTGTACGTAAGTTTTTGGAAATTTTTTTTGAAAGAGCCTTTTATTTCCTCAATAAAAACAACGAACTCTATATGATAGAGAAAAGAGTGAAATCATCTTTCGACTCCAGATATTGTGAGAAACGTTTTATTATCACCTACTTATTCATTATTTATTCTCTTGTCTTTTATATGAATGAATATTTCAGCCGGATCACGGGCGCGAATGCAGATTACATCGTTACACGTGTATATTATATACATATATATAATATATGATAAGTGAGGTAATTATTAAGATTTGCGAGAGCTCTGCAATATAATGGCTGTACATCGCCTATGGAAAGGGAGGTGGTGTGTGGGCGGGGAATGTATGGGAAGTGCACGCGAAAGTACATCGGTGTCGGCTGGTTACCCTTGTAATTCTGGGGGTTAATACCGCGTGCGGTTCAGCTATAGAATCCTGCAGGTATAGGAATTTAACCAGGAGTTAACCGCGCGCGCTCTGGAAACTAACCAAGCGAGATTTTAGTACCTAACATACCGTGATTGTATCACTGCTGATTGCATTACGACAATGTTCTACTCGCTGCTAGCTGATGCTGCTGTTCAACCTCCCCGTGAACATCACCTTAATATATATATCTATACCTATAGATTGTGTATAGATTTTCAAACCGATACGATTCAGCGCCAACGTTCGTGCAAGTAACCCGATCCGCCGGCTAAAAGATCAAAATACTCCATACATCGCACCCAAATTTCCACTTTACTTGCCTCAGAAATTTCTTTTGAAAATTTAATTCTTTGTTTTTTTCACTTTTTTCCAGCCCGTCGGCACGGGGCGCGAACCGCTGTACAAGGCGTTTGGAAAAAAATTTTCATGATTAAATTAGCTACACCTCTGCAGAATTGTTTTTGTTGTTCTTTCACGGGTAGGGCGGCGGGAGAAGTAGATACTGCCGTGCCAAGGGTGAATGAGAATTACGTATACGTATATACGAACTGTATAATAATATCTTATACCTACACTGATAATAAAAAAAAAAATAAATAAATAAATGCATAAATACGTCGGAGAATGCGTGGGCAGCCAGGCTTTTTCGCTAATACAAACGTAAATACGTCGTTGCGTTGTACGTATATTACATTACTATATGGACTATTGCACATGTATAGGGTGGTATTTAAGTATAAAACGAACTCTGTACTTCTCTGTGTATGTAGGTGTACATATATTCGTGTACGTAGTAAAACCCCCAGGACGCAAACGGACGACCCCACGTGGGACATGCCGAAATTACGTGTGCTTATTACGCGGCATATTAGGCAAATTTCAGCACAGCGCGTTGCAATTTATCACGATAAAACTTTATGGAAATACGTATAGAAGCTGAGAAGACCGCTGTTTTATATATCACATATATGTATATGTGTAATAACTGTATATATTGTGACAACTCGGTGTTGTGTAGATGTATATACATTTATGTATTACATAGATTAAATACATATGCAAGACTCGCTCAACACATCTCGTACAGACTTTATATGTGCAGCAGATATTTCGTTTGCTACTTCTACCTCTACCGGTGTTCACGCGAATTACGTACGTAGGCGACGAACTTACTTTAGTTATCAGTATGCAGATTTGTCAGTTATAATATTATTTTCTATACCAACGAAACACTATTCTACCGGTGAAGATGCTATGAAATCATAATGAAAAAAAACCTTATTCATTCGTTATTCAATCGATCAAGTGCAGTCTATTCCGATTTTATCAAAGTCTTATTGAGAAATGATTTTATTGTCTTTTAATTATCGAACAAAACTGTAGCTGCAGTGCCAATGTAACATTGCGAAGAGTTTGATATTATATAGATGGGTACGTTGCGACGCGTCTGTTTTCAGGACAAGTTCGCCGCTAGACGCGACGACGTGCAAAACTTTGACGATAACGTCGTAAAAGCCGCCTACCCCGTGTTCGAACCCGCGTGCTGCTTTAGAAATGGGGGAGGGAGAGGAAAGATGGGGGTGAAGATGGCGAAAAAGAGGGACGAGGGGTGCAACCCGCGGGCCCGAGAATTGTCTACCGGATTCAATATAGCTGCTGTCACAATAACTCCGCGCCCTCTACCTCTCTGTATTTTCTATCTCTCAGTTCCTTACTATGTTATATCCTTATTTCCGTTCTTCTTCTTCCTTCTCTTCTTCTGCCATTCCGTGGCACTCGCATACCTATGGAGTATAACGACAAAGTGGCGTCAGGTATAAAGGTACGTAAAGGTAGCGAGCAATAACAGTAGCTACACGACTACTAGATGCGGAAGAGTTTTTAGCCCTGAGGCTGCAAGCTGAACGACTTTTGCAGACGCTTTTCAACCAACACCCGCTAGCTTGTTGTCTACACCTACTGTGCATACAATATAGATGTATAGTTTCTTGTACATCCGACGTAATTTACATAAGCCAAGAAACTTGACGATCATATCAAACTAGACTATACTCTCTTATACCCTCTATAGGTCTGGCTGTCGCAGCGGACTGTCTATTCCTCACTCGAAATCCCAAGGTGTTTTAAAACCCTCCAACAATAGATGGTGTCTATAGAATCTTATACATAGGTACTCTACTGGTTCAAAAGAATGCTGCTATTCTCGAATATTCGCTATACTTTTTTCGAGCCAAGATGTTGGTAACCCAACCGAGAAACTCTCTGATATAAGTATATGCTGCACGTACGCATACATATGTGCAGGTTTAGATGTAGTCGGTGAAGTTTGGAACGTGGCTTAATTGTCGAGTTCGATACAGCGTTATACGCAGAGTAGAATTTTTGCGCGTGGAACCTTTCAGCAACTATAAGTTTGGTTATGTGGTCCGGTTAGAGAGAAAAGCGGTCGATTTACGAAGGTGGTTCTAACTAGACCCACTATAACTCCGAACTAACCAACCCGGAGGCGGCAGTTTCATGGAACTTTATGCCTCCCGAAGACTAAACTGGCGGTAGCTGGTACCAAGGAGAAATTTAACTCGAGTTTCGTGTTAAGGGACATCGTGCAAATGGACTTTATATTTATTTATTTATATCTATTCATTTTTGCTAAGAATTAATGAAAATAGTTCCACAGTCTACTTGCGACAAGCGGGCTATATTGACATAATTATTCCAAAATTTAGGCGACGACGGTCTGAGCAATTACCCATCGTACCCTTGAAACGAACAAACCCGCCCTTATGTACGTCTGATGAGCGACGCCATCTTTGATTATATGGTCAAGCCGATGATGACGACGCCGATATTATTACGATTACATCACACTGGAACGTATTTCGATGGTACTTTGGTGCGCTGGTTTTGGACCGCGTGTGAGATCGTCGCGAGGTGGTTTATTATACGTATGTGTGTAGCTAGTAACCAAAACTAAGTGACGGTAAAACTCAGCTGCGAGAGCCAATTAATTGGTAGCGGTTGCCAACGCGGTGAGACAGGCGTGACTGATTCGTTATAAGACGGTAATTAAGCCCATCCACGCCTAGAATTTGTATTAGCATACTCGACCCTCTAGGTAGGGAACCTATACCTTCATCCAGGGATTACTATACCATGCGCCGAAACGATCACAGGGCAGTTTGCCCCCGACGCGATCATCATCGTGCCGTTGCCGTCGCTAACGAGAACCAACCAGATACTATAACGTTTCTTTTTTTTTTTTTCTTCGGAGTGCTCATTTCGAGGGCTTAATTCAGAGCTTTAATTGCCAGTGGGATATAAAAATCGGGGATTATTTTTCTCCCGGCCGAGATAATTAATTCATTGGAATTATTTTAGGCCCTGATCATCATTTTTTACGTTATTTTTTTTCTTCCACTTGCTTTTTCTATTTTTATTTAATTTTGGTTTAGCTCGATGCGGTACGCCTCGATTAGTGCGATTGAAACCAATCGCTCAATGTATCCTGTGGGAATATCTAAAAATAATTACAGAAAATTGTAAGGATCTACTGTAATCCATACCTATATACAATATCGTTCTCTGCAATCCACACTTCATGAGAAATCAACGCGATGTAGTTAATTTCCCTGCTCATCACCTGGATACAATTAAATTTCTTTTTTTTTATATTCAATCAATTTAATGTCACTGACATGATTTACTGAATAAATTAGATTTACTGCATGTACTTATCTGAAATATGCATGTATAAGTTTGATTCCGGAGGCTGTAGCAAGCTATAATTGGATTTGAATGGCCAACTTTTCTACCACCAAATGAATTGAATCGATTATTTTCTTATTCATTTTCTCAATCCTCTTATTTCGTTTTTTTTCTAATGTTTTTTTTTAACTTTTTTGTCTTTAATATTCTTCACGCGAAGATTGAGAAGATTGAGACGAATCCAATCATAAAGCTACGAAACGTATATCCCGGTAATGACTCCATTACAGCTTATACGCTGCGCATGGGTTCCCAAAAATAAAACCGTAAATCTTTTTCTGAGCAATTGTTCCGCACTGTTGCTTAAGAATTACTCTCATACACTTACTTACCATTAGAATACTGAGGGCAATAACTTTTAATTAACTCATCCTGAATGATATATTATATGGGATATTGTTGAATCTATCTTAATCTCTCCTCTTCGTACGGCGCGCGGTCACCGTATAAGAAATGAACTAGGGAAAAGGGGAGGGGGTGAGCGCAGGGTCAGAAAAAAAATAATAAATAAAGTAACGTACAAGCGATGATCGTCATATGTATGATAATATGGAAAAATGTCCAATTTCTTAGGAATGCTATTGCATTTTATTGATTTTGTTTTTCGTTTTTCATTTTTCAGCACGCCGACGAAGAGGATGGAGGAGCTGGAAACGCTGGAAGGAACGGAGTGCCCTGAATGCCCAGGACCGCCTCCAGAATTCCGGCTACCACCACCGCCGCGACCTCCTTTTTTAACGGAGGGCACCTTCTGTTCAGAGGCGCCCTTAGCGGAGTTGGAAGACTGCGTAGCGATTCCGGTGAGAGCCTCATTTCTTATGCCTGAAAATTTTTTCCCTATACGTTTTATTGTATCCTATATACAGGTATACATACGCACGTGTATGTATTCCTTCAGATATGATCGATGGAAAAAGGGAGAACTGAAAACTGAGAAATAGGGAAATAAGGGAGTAAGGAAAGATCAGTAGAGGATCAGAATTCCCAAATCTCAACTATAAAGGTTGTCCATAAACAAAATCCACTGGTATATGCATCGCTGCGGTTGGTACGTTCTTACCTAACCTTCTGTACAAGGGTGAACGCACTACGCTCGACATTCACCCCAATAGGTGCAGATCGTCGTACAGCCTTATATTTCTATACGCCCTTTTACTCCCCGCCTGGCCCAGAAATCGTTCAATGTATACGTATACCTACATCTATTTTATAACACACACACATACGTACGTCGCACTTCGAAGACGGAATACGAAGGGCGAAGAGTAGGTGGGTAGGTAGTTGTGTGTGTAGGTAGGAGCTGGAAAATATCATCGTCGATCCTTTGTGGGGAGGATTTTGGGGACGACCTAGGAAATATCCCCCACCAAAGGATATATATTACCTCTCAAAGAGAAAAGTGAACGAAAAAGAGTCGAACGAGGTGAACCTGGAGAGTGGAGAGGAAAAAGAGAAGCACGGAGAGTGGAGAGGAGAATCCCCGCATTAGACGCGAGAGCTGCGGCTTCTTCTTTCTCTACGCTATAGCTGGTATATCACCTACTCGCTGCAGTAGACTGATCAAAGAACGTCAGGTTTCATGATATGGAAAAATAAAATGGAGGTACAAAAAAAAGAATTATAAATAAATAGAGGAGAACAATGTAGTTTATAAAAAAAAAAAAAAAAAAAAAAAAAAGGATAGCAAAAAAAATTAATAATGATAATAAAACACAACATACGCTAGACTGGATCGTAAAACGAAGAGGCAAAATAACCTATCCACTTCGGTAAACCTACTTTATGCCGAGAATGAACGCCGCGTCCGCATAAAATAGAGAGGAAAAAGAAGTACACGTATTTTAGATGAAAAAAAATCTGAAATTAGCGATCATTGTACGTAGGTGGGCATGCGTGTATAAATTCTGCCAACAAAATTGTTCTGTTCGAGTAAACTGGCCCCCAAAAAATGGAGAATCACAGAAACCGTATAATAATAACGCTGAAAATTGCACGGTTGATGCGAAAGACAAATATAAAAAATGGTTAATTTTTCAATCAAGGATATTCTGTTCCAAAATACTTTTCAAACCCATAGGATGTTAATTCCGTGTGCGGATTAGAGAAAAATACTTGGTGAGATTAGAAAATTCTCTTTTCAAAAGAGAAGGGTATTGTGATCGCGGTACCTTCACTATTTCTCATAAAAATCGGAGGGCCCCGAGATACCGGAGGTCGCGGGCTGCCGCGGTAGCTGGCAGTACAGTCTTTGAAATGCAGCGCTGACGGAAAAAAAGTATTTACTTTGACAAGCAGCATGGCATCGCATGGCGTCACATCGTATCGTACGTTTCCTTGGCCTTAATAATACCGCGAGCGGGATAAACCAAGAAACCAACCAACCCTGATCTGTATAAGTAAAAACTACACCTACAGCTACTTCGCCTATTAATAGCTAGAACACGTGTCGACCGAGGCGTAGCTCACTGCCATTATCGCCCGACAATTTTACATCATTACGCGTAATTGGAGGACCCGATTCCCCATTATACTCAACACGGGCCCAACTCAGACCCCCACCCAACCGTTACCACTAATTTTGTTTTTCTTTTCTTTGTTTCTTCTTTTTTCTTCATTTCTTCGCGTGAGAAGATTACGTACTATATATACGCACGGTACGATTTTTACTCTCAAAGTATGTAATGCGGTGTCTAGGTATGCGGTGCGTTAGTTTTAATGATGGGCATCATCTCGTTTTGACCCTAAAAATAACAGTTAATTCCAGTTCGTTAGTCAACGCGAGAAACTGTAATGTGCACTCATACATCCAGGAAAAGCTAATCAAAAGCTCCCCGCGACTGATATCAGAATGAACAAATTTTTATACCTCCATCTATTTACTTAGTTTCTTTTTTGTTCCTACAAACCATCGGATTTCTAGCAACCAGATATCAAATTGCTTGTTTCCTTTCTCTCATAACTTGCGGAGGATGGAGATATTATATTGATGCGAAAAAGCTATGCACCCACACATTTAGCATCATATTATATACGAAATACGCTTCTGCTGCGCTCCAATAGAAACGGCGACCAGTTTGACGCGAAGAATTCCGATATAATAATAGAAAATGGCGGCCATTTAAATATTGCTTCGGGTTCAGCTATATATTCTGCACTACCATATCATCGTATTATGGTGGGTCGAACGCGTCCGGTACGAATATATAAGCGAAAAATAAAATAAGGAGAAAAGGCGAAAGAAAGGTGAAAGAAAAAAGAAAAGTTAGAAAAATCCTCCGCGATTCCGTATACACCTGAACTATACATATTATACATATATGTATAGGTATACCATAAACCCTCGCTGCAAAGGTATGGCACACGGCTTATTATACGATTATTCCATAATGCAGCGTACTTTGTAAAAGTTAGATTGCTTCTTGCAATAACACGAAGCAGAAGAAGCCAACAGACTGTCCTCCCCCTCTCATTTCAGCAGGAAAAAAAAAAGAGACAAGAGAGAGAAGGTAGGCAGAAATAAGGGAAGATCGTACCAAAGAAAGGGAAAGGGATGGCACGTTGCGGCCTCAAGCGATCTTGAAATACCTTACATGGAAAACATCCCCTTTCCCTTTTTCTCTAACGTTACCTTAACTTTCTTTTTCTTCGCCCCCATGAAGTCAGTGATACAAGGGTCTATGTCTGGGAAAAGGTGTGCAGCGAGTTTCTTTTTAACGTTCTTCAACTACATCTTGGAATAAGGTACTTACCTCCGGTGTTTTGCTAGTTATGCAGGGAGAAGCTGGTTGCTTTAGTGAGAAAAATTTTACCCCGGTTTTTCCGCGGATAGGTTTTATATATTTGAAGCAGCAACCACCTGCAGGTGAATAACCTAACCCTCCACCCTGGTTTGCAACGGAAAAGTTGGAAGTTGGAAGAATCTTAAGGAGGAGGTGAGCTGTACATAACACACCGAACAACACTCGACTATATAGTACATATACATAGTAAGGCATGTACATATACATATGTAAATGTATATACATACCTACGTCGTTGCTGATACGTTTTTGCGCGCGGTGACTCGCTCTTTATTACGCTAGGGAATCCGCTTTGTTTCTACCAACGACGATCCCATGGGGGTTAAAATATGGGGGCGGGTGAAACGGGTCTAAAACGTGAGAGAAAGTCAGCCGTCGTGATGGTGGTGGTGGGAAGACTGGAATATAAAAGAAAGAGAAAAAACCAAGAGGAATAAGATAAAAAAAATATTAAAAAAATTGAATAAAGAAACACCTATATATATATCTATACTATATACGTACCTTCTATTACATCGGCGGAAGACTTACCTGTAAGGATCGCGAGAAAAAAAAAAGAAAAACTAAAAAAAAATGAAAAAACTAAAAAAGAATCGAGTCTACTGCACTGCAGGATTGTTCAGATCCCATGCAGGTCTAGGTTTTACGAGAAAAAGGAGCGAACGTTATAGATTCCGGTAATGGCTCAGGGGTTAACTAGGATCGTTACACCATTTCTGTGAACCTATAGACGATCCGGTACGATCTATATGGTATATAGAAAGAATTAATACCGTCGGTAATTCTTCTATACGATCGAAACTATCTGGGCGCAGTTAAAATTCTGAACAATTTTCCAGAAAATAATTTAAACTATTCCCCAGCTAGCTAATTCCGACCACCCGCTAAATTACTCTTTAGACGATTAATCGCGAGATCATTTGCGCTGCATATTATCGTATGTAATTATTCACATTTATATAGGTACATGCATAGTGATCGGTATGCACGTATAACATCACGTAGAAACGGAACCAGATTTTCCGCTATAGTACCTGTACCTGCAGGTATAAAGTCGAATAAATCATACAGTACGGTGTCGATGCCGCGGCTCGAGTTGGCGGTTATCGCTTTACATAAATCAATGGCTAATCCAACCGTAGTTCGGCTGCTGCCGCTGCTGCTGTGGATCCAACTACTCCGCCGTTTTCATGATTTCTTTCTTTATTTCATTCTTTATTTCCGTATCTCCTAGTTGCGCCGCTTTCGTTGTTGCGGCGTCGGCGATTTCCTCCCCTGCGTCAACGGTATTTGAATAAAAGTGAAAAAAAAAAAATGATGACAATAATAAATAAAAAACATTAAAATTCTTTTATCCAGATCTCTTTATGTTGTTATTATTTTTATCCCCTTCATTTTTGAGATACCTACATTTCCCGATCACCGCGTATAAGATATACATAACGAACTATTTTCAGAATGCACACGAATGACATTTTGCTGGAAACGAAATGGTAGACGTTATAGATTCAGTTTGAAATCTTTTTTCCAGCCCTATATAACGCGCAAGCTTTTATAATTAGAAAACGGTCGCCAGACAAACTTACAGACACGGATATCGTCGCGGTGAATCGTCTAGTGTAAAGTCAGAGGTAAATGACGTTGTTTATAATGGAAAAAATAAAACTCAGATGTTATGCTATTCGGATGTGGGGCTGACTCTTCCACTATACCTATATATAGAGAATTAGTACATCATGGTTAGATATATATTTATTATATGCTGCATGGAGCTGTCATGTCAGTCGAGTTACGCGGTAGAAACGGAAAACCGGGTTCGAAGGGCGTCGGAAGACTGAAGTGGGTCGGGTCGCAGGGTCCTCCGGTAACAAAGCGAGGTCGTACCGCGGAACCGCAGTTTTACGCGACACCCTTGTTACGACCACCTCGATCCTGGCCCCGCCACTCGATTAGTCAACCTGTTCCGGGCCCCGCCGGGGCATCCAAGAATAACGCTTTTGGGTTCAACATATAGTCGCAGGTTAAGACGTTGTATCGCGGTAGATAATAACGGAGAAGCTGAGTATTTGCTTTTGTTTTCTTCGATTTTTCGGAGGTCAGACTCATATGTATTGGGCCAAGATTTTCGGCAAACTTAAATCTATGAATCAGGATGTAGAGTACAATTGGTCGTAACACGTGACGAAAATTTGCGTCAATTGGTATGGCTAAAAATTCCGGGCAAGCCGAGATACGTATAAAAGGACTTGAATCCTGTCGATCCAATTTCGATCAAAATGTCTAACCCGCCGTCAATCCTGTGTAAATAACTATTGCTGCTATCCGCCATCTGCCATCTGCTGCTGCTGCTGGACTTTAAAAGGGAATCCTAGCCCCGTCAAGGACCCTGAATTATGTAACACTCCTTGTGAACTGCCATGGATCTCTTTTTGAATTCTTTGACGTTGTTGAGTCAAACTCCCCGAAAATAAGAAAAAGTTAGAGTGGATGAGGGAGGAAAAAGCTTATGGCCCCGAACGAACCCCTATGAATTTTTTCTCTTTGTCTTTGTTTTTGTTTTTGCTTCTTAAATTCACGATGAAAATTTATTTATTTATTTATTCGTTTGTTCAACTTTTCAAATTTGCAAATTTCCTGTTGGCTTTATATATATGTTTATGTATTACATATACACATATGTATTAACTCAAACCACGGGGGCTGTAGTGAGGTAGAATACGAAATTATTCGAAATTTAAAAAAAAAATCACAGCACACATACATACAGCACAAAAATTAAATATCGATTCCTTTAGTTCTACTTCACTGACGGACGAATCGTTAACCGATGACCGAAAATTGTGTAAAGGGAGCAACGAGCAGTAGGCGTTTAGCCACTCTTACGTATCGCTGGCTAATAATTCGAGAAGGAAATGAAAAGGCTAACTCCGCAGAGGCCTCAAAAAGGAAAAGCACCAGGGCAAGGCCTCGAAACAGATTCTGCGGTTTTGCCTTAAACCCTCATGAACAATGTTCTCGGCTTAAGCGTTCGTTAGTAATTTCTCCTGGAATCGGGGAGGGAAAGGGGCAGGCAGTTGGAAGGCTCGTTGTTACCTATTAACACCGAGGGTAAGTGTAGGTACCCTGAACTTTTTCTCCATTTTTCATATGCCTCCACGACTTTCCTGAATTATCTTATCATTTAAAACCGCCCGAGCTGCGAGAACTGAGCGAAAAAACTCATCGGGTTCAAGGATATGGAATCAGGGCTGATGTACGTATGATGAAAAAGAAAAATTAAATCTAGTTCGAGATTAGAATATTTAAAAAAAACGAGAGAAAACCGTCTACCTTAACTTCTCAATTGACAAGAGATAATATTTGAAGGAGAGTTTTTCTTCATCAGAAGATCCTGCAGTGTAATAATATACGTCTATTTGCCTATTGATTTTCCAAGGGATTCAACAGGCGATTCGTTTGTGGTTTCGCTAACTCTCGACCCTTTCGAATGCTTAATGCCTAATGCCTAATGCGAGGGTTAAGGATATCCCGACAAAGATTATACAAGGGAATCAAGTACGGTTCCCGAAATTCGCTGAGAAAATAAACACTAACAATAAGGGTTGCAGACTTCCGAGGGCGACTCGAATTAATATAAACAGGACTTTTCCGCTGAAATCTACGTTCTCAAAATTGAGCCAACAATTTTCTACCGATAGAAACTGTAATAACGTTCCCTCTACATTTTTTTTTCGTTTTTTCTTTTCGCCTTTCTCTTTTTTCTTTTTATGCGTCAACGATATAACGGTGATCCTGTTTACAGTCGTCGTGCACATCGAAACGCAATGCACGGTGCATGGGTTGGTAACAGTAGCTGCTGGTAACCTATGTAAATTTTTGGACAATCGTGTAATTACGGTTACGTACGTACAGCGAGCTTTTTGGTATGGTTTGGGGGTTGGCAGGCAGCTGGGGAAAACGCAGTGACGAACGTTTCGGAGCTACGTTCACGTCTACGTTGTAGAACTACCAGCTCGACTGGATATATAAATGTATTGTATATGTACATACTATAACGCGAATGGTTAAATCAACGGGACAATTTTCAATTCGGACCGACATTGTGCCGCGCAGTTTATGCTAATAAAACCGCCGAATAAAATGACCGTAGGTTACTGCTGCTTGCTTAGTATGTATAATACGTTTATGTAAAGTGTGCCAACCGCATACCATAATTGAAAATATTTTTTATTCGTTCAACGATTGCTTCGCTATCCTATTATATTTTCTTTGTACATATACCTGTAATTTCGCAATATCAGGGAGCTACTAAACGTGAAAATATGGGTTGACTTTATGGTGCGGATACATAGACGCATCTACGGAAGTAGATTATATGATATGTGGATAGAATACAATGGAATATTGATTGCACGTTGTTAGTAGCAAGCGAATGTTAACTAGAATATAGAGCTTCGAGTACGTAGTATATGCCTACATATCCTGGAACACAGGTGTACAAATATTCCTTTGTTTGCCACAGCTTCGGAGTTGGTTCGTTACGACACGACGGTGGTATACTAATTAATCGGAGCGTAGCAAATCAAGATGGTACCCGCGAAACTGGTACATGGATATAATAATTTAACTCTCTCCTTGTCTCTTTCTTTCTCGTTCTCTTTCTCTCTTCCTCTCTCTCTCTCGCTTCTAGCCTTCATTTACGCGATACATTATTATATTTCTGCTTACGTTTGGTATATAATAATGTTGATAATAAATACGGCGAGTAATTATGAAAGGTTTTCTCTGACGCAAAGATTCCGCGAACCCACCTGCGAGCCCGCTATTATAATATCTGCGCCCGGAAAAATTAATAAATGAAAAAAGGGAAAAGAAACCGAGTTCCCGCATCAACCCTAAAAATGATCAGCCAAACTCTGCTGCCGATATAAGTACAAAGAACTTCTTTCCCAAACGACCTTAATTGGAACGGTTAATTGGCATCAGGTTACTCCATGCCTCGCCGGTTCCTTTTGATAATCAGATTGTAAAAACTAGAAAGAAAATCTATTAAAAATGTATCGGGGGCATCTGTTTTCAGATTTAATTATTTAGGTACAAAGAGAGAGAAAATATCTGTGTAAATATAGGTACACATAATTCCGGGAAAATTTGTCACAAATTTTCGTCTCGACCGTATAGTTTATTTATTCGCAGAAAATCGAAATACTTCAAAGCGCCGAGGATCATCCGTGGATCTGAAGAATGCGGTGAATTTTTTTTTGCTGATTCGTCGTATTTAGAGGAAGTGGATTACCGAATCGGTATCATGATGCTTGAGGTTCTATAACAGAGAAATATGATTCACAATTTCTGGGGTAAATCTTTTCTTCATGGTTTAATTGTTAGACCGCCAATTAGCGAGAGCTTAACTGCGGTAAACAGGTATCTCGAGATTCTGTTAGAGCAGATATCGAAACTGATCAAATCACGCGAAATGGGTGTATATACGTTATATACCTTCCTGGAACTATACTTCGGGGTCACGTTACAGCTAAATTCCTTCGAGTATATTATGTTTCTCCACGCTCTGTTATATTCTCTGCACTGAAGAAGCAAACTAAAAATGAGAAACGAGAAATGAAAGCTTGCGAGCAGCAAGCAGCCACAGTTGCAGTTGCAGTTGCAGTTGCAGTTAGTGGAAAAAAAAAGAGAGAATGTGAAAATCCTCGACGAGACGACGAGTGTGTCTGTCGTTCAGAATGAAGATGAGTAGGAGGAGGAAGAGCAGACCATGGCAAGTACCTGCAGCCTACTGAATACCGACAACCATAGGAGCATAACGTGGTGGTGAGTGAGACGTCGATCAATACGACGACAACGTGGAGGATTATGACACGTGGAATCGAGACGACGACGACGACGACGACGACGACGACGAAGAGCGTGAAGCTGCTTTGCTCTCACAGATCAGACTTTTAGACTTTGACGAGAGCTTTCGCTGGTAGTCATCGAGTCGCGCGGGGAGTAGAATCCGAAGGTTGGTACGGAGAAGAATGAATTGGAGAGTGAGGGATGAGATAAAAAACGGGATAATAATTCGCCCCGAGACCCCTACCAGGCAGGCCAGGGTCTTGCTTTCCAATTTTTCGAAACGAAAAGGGAGATAGATTCTCTCATACTACTCGGTTGTGTCGTGGTGATGGTGGTGGAGTTTTGGCTGAATCCATTAGCGGACGCCATTAATATCTCCGTAATGATGAGTGATGAGCAGCCCGCAGAGGAGCTACGGGGAGGGGGAGACACAGAGGAGAGCCTCCCCTGGCCTTGCCTTGCCTTGCCTTGGCTCGTCTTCTTGTCTCCCGCTCGCGGTAGCGTTTGATAAATGCTGCTTTTCTTGGCAAACTACCAAACAACCGATACCCCCCCGATAGCCTCCAGGAGCAAACGCCACTCTTCCTTCCTTCCTTTATTCCTTTCACCCTTACATCTCCTATACATTATAATACCACGTACTGCCCAGTCAGTCCTCGTCATCATTGGGTTAAATTACCAAGATTTTGACGAAGAAAATATACCAACAAAAAAAAACAAGAAGAAAAAAATTAATCTCCAACCCTAAATTAACGCTGACGAGGCAAATAAGTGCAATTTGTCAGCGTCCGTCATCGGATACATACACATCCGAAGATCCGAAATTGTACGAATGGCGTAGTTTTTTTTTCGGGTCAGATAATTTCAGACAAATTATTGAGGGCTGTACGTTTCACGATTTTATTCGGAATATCGTTTCTGTATAATATTATGTGTGTGTATTTACATACATAGCGCGGATGAATTTACAGGTGTATAAAGGTCGCAGTGGCGCGGAGTTTCTTATATTAATCGTAATTAATTAAATAACGTCAGAGCAAACAAACAACTTTGCGGAAGGAAGAGTCGCCCGCTTTGTGCCCTGAATATTATACATATATCTATATATTACGCATATACATATATACCTAGTCTGAAAGCGCATGGTAAAGATTACTCTACCACGGCTTACATAAATTTCCATATACTTTTGAGGGAGTTCGGTGGTAAAGATCCGAACCACTGCGCTAAACTTGAAAGAGGAAGGAGTTGCGAACCTCTTCCTTTTCATTCTCGCTCTATTCTCATTCCTTTTTTCCATTCCTGTATGCGAGTTACGTAACTCTTCTAGCCTTAAAAAATGAAAAATAAAAGAAGAACTCCAAGAAAATAAATAAGATCTCAGTTAATTTTACCGAATTCTGTTGTGCTTGCAGATGATAGACGCCTCCTACCACACCAATCCGTCGCTACAAAGCACGGCCTTAATCATCACCAGTGCAGTCATCCTCCTACTAATGGCCGCCATTATTTCCGTCGTATTTTGGAAGTGAGTACTCTCTGATCTGATAATTATACTTTTCACATTGATTATCTGCATCGAGGAAATATCAACAGGATTATTATTCTTTCTTTTTTTTCATCATTTTTCCCAACTCTCGAATCCGTTGTTAAAGGTACAATGATAAGATATCGAACTCCCCAAATCCACAGGGCTTTTATAAATGAACTCGGGCTCGACTCGGGCATTTTTATCCAGCTTTTGCCATTTCTGGACTCGAATATCTTCGAGCCAAAACAATAGATTTCTGCGTTATTGGAGCGAGGGAAAAATAATGAAAATAAAATAAACAAGATTCACGTTCGATAATCGGTGGATTATTTTTTTGATTCTTATTTCGGAAGCGTTGTCGTATCGTCGAAGACACCCCGTGGTCGTTGAGGAATAAGCGTCCCGACGCCCCGTGCGCGTCGTGCCGTGCCGAGAAATGGGAAATCATTGGTATTCGAGTAGCTCTTAAATTAGCCAAAAATAGGCTGCTACGGTTGGGGATGTTTTAGTGCCTCCGCGTGCCCCTGACAGTAATGTTTTTCTCTTTAAAACAGCTCGAAGACCCCTAACTACCCGTAACTACCCGCCCATACGTGACTCGCCCCGAGCTGAGACGACGATAGATTTATAACTCACAAGGATTTTGGAAGAATTAGAAATTCCGAGGAACACGAACTGTGCAGCTATACCGGTAGTGATAATTGCCAGAAATCTCTAAGCCACCTAGCAATAAGAGAACCGCGAGAAATTTGTCGACGCGCTTTTAATTTTGACAAGAAAATAAGATGAATAACCAACGAAAATTTTTTACCACTCGCATACAGTATTTCGCAAAAAGTAAGACTCTTTGGCGTATTTTATTTGCGGTGTAATAAACGTTAGTTATACCCACCCGCCTACCCCTTCGAGAATTGGGTCGGGGTTTGCTTCGGGGTGTAAAGGTATAAAGAACAAAAGGCAGAGTAAGAATGGGTGGGAAATCCAAGGCTCGTTTGGAGGTGAAGAAGTAACGGAATTGTGGTCCAGATTACGAGGAGATGCATAGCTCGATCCGCTACAGCGCCGAACTTCTACGTGAACGCCGACCAAGATTCATGTTCGATATCTTTCGCACCTCTCCGCTCTTCTCACTTGGTCTATTCGTTCGCTCACTCGCTAGAGGTAAACGGACTCCCTCTTTTTCACCTTACGTAATTTCCAGAGCTCTCCGCCATCGCCTTCTTTTTCCCTGCCATCTAAAGGCGCCTTCGATTCCCACGGGGTAGTAAATTGTGACTCGATAGTTTCCTTTGTTTTCTGGCATCGCTGGTACCCCCGTACTCGACGAGCTTACCGATACCTCAGCACCTACCAATTCACGTTATACCACTTCGTTCTCTATTTCTGATTCGATTATCGATCTTCGCGATATGATCAGATCGGATTATTAATTTATTCTCTCCACCTCGCAGTCAGCCAGACCGAAAAACGATGAGCGTTGAATTAAATCGAACGGTTTTTCAACCCTCCCGCCAACGAAGTCGCATGTCAAACGTGTACTATACGTATGTACGTGTCTCTATTTTTGACGTTTACATCGCCGAGAACATCTCCCTAGTAACACAGCTGCAGCTACTCTATCCCAGACTGCCGTACACCACCTTGAAAGCAGCAAACCATCTCGCTAACGAGCAACAACTACCACGCGCTAGAGTGTACACGAAAACAACAAATGCAACTGCCTCATTTCTGCCACTCGCTCATACGTCAACCTTGAGAACCACTTTTCAAAGTAAATGCTCACTTCATATACCAACTTCTATTCTTTGACTAGAAATTCGTTTCCACCGAACACTAAAATTGGGATTGTTTTTTGATCGATGATCCAAGACTGGATACGGTGCCGTTTCGGTGTGATAACGTTAGAGAATTTTTCTCCCCCTCTGGCTATAGATATCCCCATTTTATTTCTCACGGAATTCCAATTCCCTGAAAGAATCGCTGTGCGGCGGGTACGATGGCCAAAGATGATATGATCCTGCCTCGGGTGGATTTCGCCTCCTCTTACTGTGCTGAATCTTGGGTCACCCCTGCACGGTCACTTGATCCTCCATTATATCCAAGGGGAATGCATTCTTGTGGGCGCAAGTGTCGCTTAGTTTGGTTCAACGGACTAACTCGATATCAGCGTTGTCCCAGACAACAAACACCCCACTTCTGCCGTTGGTGCAATCTGACCGACTTAATCGAGGGCTGCTTAAGTCCTTCATTTCGAAGTGATTTAAGAATTACGGCATTAAGTAGAGTAACGTTGAGCCAAGTTCAAAGCGTCAAAAGCAGCCCGCTAATTGCACGATGTACATTAGCGCATAAATCAAAGTCTGAGGAACGGTGTTGTCGAAAAACCACAGTAATGCTTGGAATACGAATCATCCAAACTGGTGTACATGTTACCTACCAACCTACTCTTTACACGTACCACATACGATACGATACGCTACGAAAGCAACGAAGCGTGCACCGGTAAATTGAAGAGCTTTCTTTTGTGCGATGGTTACAAACAGAAAAGCAGCAACAGCTAAACCACAACCAGCAGTAGCAGCACATCCCCGAAACGAGACCTGCAAATTCACTGGTGAACTTTGTACTCTCTCATAGTTTCAACCACTGACCCGAATATCAAGGGCTCCGAGCTTTACTCCACACAAATGAGTCTACAGATTGCGACCAGTGATTCCCATGATGGGAAAGGTCAGGAAAATACGAACGAACTGAAGGCAGAGTGTTGAGAAAAATGTCACGTAAAAATTGGGGTCATAAGGTTGGTTTTATGGACCTCCGGTGTACAGTGCAAAGAGTGATGAGAACTTCTTTAGCTCACATCAAAGGATTCTTTTGCGCTTTGTCGAATAAGATCCGTAGGAGACGTTTCTATGTATTCAAAGTGTGATTATCTCCTCTGGAGGACGGTGTAAGCATATCGTATCATCTCAGTTTTAAGTATCATTCTTCAGACTCGTGATCCCTTAAACATACCGATCGTCTGAACTCGTCGCTCTCTCTACCCTAGGAATGGGAAAAAGATGAGAAGGATCGTATTTATGGGTACATATGTCCATCGAACCGAGAAAATCCTCAACGTTGTTTGCCCTCAAAGAAAGCATCGCCAATATTTTTCGCGGAACGTTGAGTGCCCCGGATTCTTCGTGGTGTCTAGTTACAGGCTAAACTTTTACGTAAAAACGTCCACTTGGCTTTTAGTTTTAACTCGGTGCGCAGTGAGCCAAAAAGCTCGAGGTAAAGAAAATAAATATAACGTGGAACAAAACGAAATGAATAACTACGTTTATGGATAAAAAATCCGATGAAACAAAAAAAAAAAAAAGTAGTGCATAATGGTGACGCGAATTTCCATATTGATTGTGCGATACGTTTCAGGAAGAAGGGGTGTGTAATCGTAACGTTCGCCAGCGAGTTTCCGGCCCCGCAGTAACGTCACTCAAATTTTCAGTTCCGAATTCCGGTCGGGCAGAACCCATACCAGTCAGTGAACACCCGAATGTCAGTAGCTGTTCGTTCGTTCGTTGTTGTCGCGAGTATTTTGTTCCTCGTTGAATATTCAGGAGAGGTTCAACGCTGAAGGGATCGGAACGAACGATGAGGTGATACGAGGAGAAAAACGGAAATTACCTTTCGCTGGTTTAATATCCACTTCATTTTATTACGCCCTTCTTTTGAGTCTTCGACTTTCACAAGGATCTGATGTATGCGCTGCAGATTTATACTTAAAATCGTTACCAGACACCCCGAAAAAATACGGAACCTATAATATCCTGTAATGAAAGCAAAAAAAGTCTTGCATAAGTCACGGACAAAATTTAAGTAATGAAGAATATAATAATGCGTTTGAATTAATCCTTAATTAATCATAATCAACAACTTGAACTTTAATACGGGATTGATTACACACCGGCATGCACAACTAGAGCAAGAGAAATTTAAGGCAATTATCGAAGCAGAAATATCTCCAAGATTTTCAAACTCTGATTCTCTGGGGGATGTTTATTAACTTAAATTATTTTTAAGGCTTCAGTTCACCTCAAGAGCTACGTGAGTAAAAAACGATAACGAATCCGAGATGAGGATGAGGAGGTTAGCTACCGTTCAGAAGATGACGATATGTTGTAGTTCCCGCGATCAGCTCAGATAACGGATAACGGAGCTGAACGGTTCACGTGTACCAGAAGAGTCGGCGCTGGAGAATAAAAAGAAAAATAACATAGTTGGGGAAGAACAAACAATCAGTTATCTCGTTGCCTTTGGCACTTCTTGGCCGCCCTGGTGCGGGTGCAGCGCAGCTCCCGAAGCTCGCTAACGAGATCCGGGATCTCGGTCGAGTACGAGTGGAGAACTCGACTTTGTACCAGAATTTCTCACTTCAACGGCACAGTTTACACACTCTCGTTCCACGATACCCACCCCATCACGTTTTTCGCACCATCCTCAACTCTACCAAACTTTTCAACTTCTCTATTCCTATGCTTCTGTACAGATTTTTAACTATCCATTACAATTCTCCTGAATTGATACACCAAATTAATTTTCAATGATTATAAATTGAATTTCGAACTGCTTTGAATTGGGAATTTCGGAAGCCAAAAGTTGGTACTTCTCTCACACGCTCCACTCGGACCAATATAATCATTTCGAAATTTAGTTCAGCTTGTAAGTTCACAACTAGATACTCGAAGTGTAGACACATACCTGACTCGTTCTCTAGTTGCAGCTGGCTAGCCTGTCCATAACACGGCTCTCCATGTAGGCGAACAGCCAGAATACTCAGGTCAGGATTTGATGCCAACACTCTACCGCACGTTTGGTTACTACTCTATTCACATTGCACATGCATGCACGTTCTCCCTAGAGTGCGGTTAACGTACTTGGCTGGATATATAACTAGCCCGTTACATCGATCTACAACGAGGTTGAGACGATATAACCGAATATTGCCGGGATCAGTTGCTGCTGCAGTTGTCGTTCAGAGGAAACTAAAGTGTCCTTTGAAAACGGGGAAAACGCTGTCATCGAGAAGGGTTTGAAAAATTTGATGAATAAAACGCGTCTTGTTCCAGAGAGCTTTCGAAATACAGGTCAACTGATCGTGTTTTTAACGTTCTCCAAAGTATCGGAACTGAAATTCCTATGTTAAATTACAAAGTTTCGAACCACATGTGAGAGTTTAGAATTTTTTGACAATCAGTTGAATTTAGTTGATCAAAATTGCGACCCTCATCTTTAGTCGTTCTACAATCCCCCCTGATTTGCGTTCATCAGAATCGACCTAGGTAAACGATTCCGAATACGTCTTTATCATACAACCATCACGACGCAATTACACCCCGTTAGGGTAATATCTGGTAGCGCGTTATCCATCGGACAATAGTATTCGGAAGCACAAATCATTGCAACAGCATACAGAATTATTGAGAGAATTATGCACCCTAATGGCACCGAAACGTGACACGTATACATTTCGAATCGAGTATAAATATACATGTATGTACTTGGATAAAACGCGCAGATGAGATCCTATTTTATGTAATATGAGAAATAAATTTTCGAAAGGGTAAATTTCACCATTAAAAGTTTTTCACATTCTGCTTTTTTCTTTTTCTTCCTTTTTTTTTTTTTTTGTGAAATCGATATCACTCGTTCCTATACGATCTAATTTCGCGGGTACCTACTATACAAAATGCCCAGCTAGTAGCTCTTCCTTTCTCACTCTATCTTCCGGCGTATCGGACGTAATAATCCTGAATGGTTCCCAGACCCTGACGTGCTGTCACCACCAATCATAACCCATTCAGTTTGGTGCGGGTTAAATTACCCATACAGACCCACGCCGTCCAAAAACAAACGACCTGAGTCACTCTCAACACTACGTGTTCATAGCCGCGCGGCATGGCGTAGCCCTTCGTTTATAGTTGGTACGCACATTGTATTATACGCACCCCTTGTATGCCTCGCAACCAACCCTTTGCAGTCGGGGGTGGAAAGGGAAAACCATTTTGACCGGTGCATACTCGTTATATTTATGGGAGACGAGATCTTACAGGGTATATTGGAATAATAATCATGAGGCGTTTAGCGCGAGAAGTGTAAGAGAGCAACGAAAAAAACAAAAAAATGTAGAAGCGCAGAAGGGAATTGTGAAGTTTGAGCTACAAGCGTTAGAAGAGCTGCAGGATACCGGAATTGGGATTAAAATCAGAGCTCGCGTCTCTTCTCGCCCCCACGAAAAGACACGAATCCAAATTAGGGCGTTCCCATCCCGGTTCCTCTCCCTACACTCCTACAGGGCAAATTCAAAAAGTAGATTTCCAAGTGAAAAGTGGTTTAGCATACAAATTTATTCGAAAACTTTCGTCATTTAAATATCTGTGGTGTTTCAATCAAGAAGTGGGTATAACGTATACATACACATATATTACATGACACATAGGCATTTACTGTACATATCGTCCAGTACATATATATGCATGATGAAATTTAGCAGTCTACGAACGATGATATCCGAAACGCCATTTCACAGTTTTCCCGATAAATTTTCATCACATTTTCATCATAACAACACGCGGACAGTATCAAAAATGAATAAATAAATAAGTAAATTCTTTGCTTTTCCAGCAACCTTATACGTCTCCGATTTCATTAAAAACTCCATACAACTTTTGAAAAAGGCTCGAACCTATTCGCTTGATCCTACGCAGCGACGGCTTTCTTCTTTGACCGACGTAATATATTTCGGGACTGGTAATGATATTTGCTCGTTAGAGCTTCTACTACCCTCTTTTACCTCTAACAACCCCAACTCAAATATTCTGCCAACTTCGACCCCCTTCTCTTCCCTATCCCCCTTTCTCCCGCGCCTGAAATTAGGGCAAGTCTTTTCTTCCCAGTTCGTGAATCGTTCCTGATTATTGTTTAAACTATTAATATTTACAGTACCCCCACCACCTCCCCCATATTTCAAACTCCCGTGAGACAAAAACGCCTGAAAGAAACTCTCGTAAAATTGTACGGGAAGCTTTTTTTTTGTTTTTTTTTTCCTTCCCTACATATATCTAAAGTGTAATAATTCATGTAATACCGATATTTAATTGCAAGGAAAAAAGAGTGTGCTTTGAATAAATGGCGATGGAATATCCACCGAGAAATAAGTTAGAGTTTTAGGTTTTGAACGTTTTCGCAAGTGTTTTTCGAAGCGTGGTTCAATAATTCGTTTAAATATTCCAAGACAGTGTTCTCTCGCCTCGTGAAATCGGTGAGCGGACGCGACCATCGCCGCTGGTGCCGTTTTCTTCGTTTTTGGGAAACCTGCAGAAAATACGGAGAATGTGAACGGAATATTGTTATCGCGAGGCTACCGGCTCCTGCGGGAGAGAAGATATCCTTTAGACATTCCTCCGAGCAAACTAACGCGGCCCATAAATGTTTTAAATATACAGAAATTTCCTTTCTCGAGATACGAATAAATAAAAACCCCGCCATGATAATTTGAAAGGTATGTATAGTCGAGTCTTCTCATTCTTATATTACTTTTATAGGCGCAAATAAAAATCTAGAAACGTTTCGAGAATGATTTTTAATCAGTATTATGACGGAAATATAGAAGATAGCAGAAAATATATGAAGACGTACACTAACAAGATCTGAAAGGCATTTAATTAGACTGAGTTGGAATATCCATTTAAATCAGCTATTCACCACTCGTAGCAGAAAAATCTGCCGACTTAACGTGGATATCATCCTCACACTGCCAGCAACTCGAGGAAAAATTAATTTTTTTGCAAATTTCATTCGGGTACCTTCACTATGTTGATATAAATAGATGCTGGAAGCTCCAGTAGTGTTCTTCGTGTAAAATAACGAATGATTGCAATTTATCAAAGAATAACGAGAAACATAGATAATTTTTTTAACGGCTCGCAACGCTTTCAGGAAATGGATGTAAAAATGTTGTTAGATCGGTGAATGACAAAGTTCTTGAGAGGAGTCTTGGAGTGGGAATGTGAAACCAAAATTCGGGTCTTTGGTTGTATAAGATGTCGCGAGGTTGGGTAATGAAATTTAGGGGAAGATATTAGACTAATTGAGATCTTACATAAGTTCACGGGAGGTGAATGTTCTGTTTTAGCTGAGTGGGCTAAGCATATCGTGAAACCGTGGAGGCGACCTGTCGGTCCTTTCTATAAGGAAGATGAGCTTCTCTTCTAGGTCGCGACTTACCCACCTTACTCTCAAACGGATCAAGGACCCTAGCAAATATTATCGACCTCCAAGTATTAATTGGATAACTGATGTGAAACTCGCCAAGTAAATTATATACATGTGTATATAACATTATACCCTTCTCGTTCTGCTCCTCTTTAGACCCCTAACAATAAGACGATCGGCATGCCTTTTCGTAGAAAATGTCACTCGCTTCAACGACACTTAGAAGAGTTCAACAGATCCAAACGAACTCTCTCCGATAAATCTATCGGGGCTACAATTTAAAGGAGATAAATTTAAAACCCCTCCACGAGTGATTCACAGAGTACGTTCCAGACAACTTCACTCTAACTCTGATCTCCCGAGAATTTACCTCTCTAATCTTCTTCTACGTTTTATTTATTTATTTATTTATTTTTTTAATTTTTCCTTTTGACTTTATTTAAATTTTATTTTTTCTGCGAAGTGACGTGAACCGCGGTCGTCTCTTCTCAGCTTCTCAGAGCGACAGAATTGCCGGAGATTAACGTCCGCCGCTCAAATTCAGGAGGCCACCGAGGGTCTCATGGTCCCGAGTTATAGGATTATGGGCATTATTCGCTTCGTAGTCTGAACCCTCTCAACGTCCTACTGCGCTGCAGTTGTACACAAATGAGATGTATAATATAGAGAAATCCCGGTTATTAGTTGATACAATTGTTATTATATTACCTTCGTATAATACGATGTGTATTATCTCCAGGAAACAGCTACTGTACTGTAGTTAGTACTCCGATTTCCCCGTACTTCAGTTTCAAGGATAAAGTGAAATTCACGTGGTTCATATGGATATTTGAACAAACATTCTATGCGTGGGTAGTATATGATATGTACCATTCATGAAACGAGTATTCTATGTCGAATAATAGAAGTAGAGTTATGCACAAATCCAAGAGTGCAAACTATTTGTACATTTAATGGGATTGAATCCACGTACGATGTTTGCGATTCACCGACGTTTAACGATTTAAGATTTAAAACTCTCATCAAAGCGTATTACCAGGTACTAATGTACTTTGAACAAGTGCAATTGGAACGTCGAATTTTAGTTCGTAGACAAATCTAGCGCAAAAGCTATAGAGGATACGATAGCTACGTTGTCCGCAAATATATAAAGTAGGTCGTAGAGAAAATGAACGGAAAGTTGGTCGGTGATTGAGTGTACGTATAACGAAGCATTTCATGCAAAATGAGTTAGTCCGTAGTTCAAAACGATTGTATGGAACGTGAAATCTAAAGAACAAAAATCAATTTCTCTGTTTCAGACATAAACGAAAAGTGCAGAATTTACTTCCGTGTAAAAGTGCAGCAGGAGCAGCAGCCGCAGCGGCAACGGGAAGTCGGGGAAGAGGCGGAGTTCTGGATGGACAACCTCATTCGAATGTTGGAGGGGGTTCCGTACTTTACGAGGATCTTCCAGACGCGGTTTCCCACTCTGGCCTGGTGCATAACCATTTTTCAAGCCACCATCTCCACCACGGGAACCATTTACAGCAAGAACAACAGCAGCAGCAGCAGCAGGTTCCTCAACATCCCGGTCTTCCGGGTCTTCCTGGCCTCCGTCCATCTTCAGGACAGCCAACGATCGAGGTACGAGCAATCCCCGAAGCAGTAGTGACGAGAGCACCGGCTCCTCACCACCTCGACTATCTCGACTACCGGGACCCAAGGGCGATCCTTCGGGTAGCTGACAAGCCCTCTAGAGCGGTACTCGGAGGTTATAGAACCCCACGTGCCCTCCTTGCAAAATCTCAAGGCGTTCCATTCGCAATGACAACTCAGAATCCTGGGCCTCCGGTAACCCCGTCGTCCCCAATATCTCAAGGTCGTCAAATAGCCGCACAAAATGCCCTTATAACAAGCCCTTACCACCATTTACACCCCCATAATTGTAGCCCACCGATATCAGAGAGTCTGAGAAGGCTTTCCGGTGATCCAATAACCCCGACACATCGGCCAAGGTTAAGAACACCCACTCACCAAAGAACCACCTCTTCAGCACCACCGTCAACACCTTCTCAATCCTCTTCACCTTCACCTTTACCCCCGACACCCCCGCGTTATCAGAGAAGAAGGCCATCGGTAGATTCCGAAGGTTATTCGTTCGTTGACTTTGGCGATGTGGGCGGTAAAATTGACAATAGTTTCAATCCAATAGAGCGTCGTCTGCTGGGGGGTAGATCCAATTCCGTAGATTCCGAAGGTTATTCTTACATAGATATAACAAATAATCGCAACATTCGTACACCCGGTGCGACAAGAAGGGTCGTTGTAAGTGGCGTTGACGGCACAGACGAAGAAGTTTGTCCACTTTGTACAGTACAAAGGATTCACGGTCTCCTCGCCCATCCCGAAGACGTTTACAATTACACAAGTCTAGGCGAATTATCTTCGTGACATTCGTCTTTCGAATTATCAAACTAGTTCGATCTCTTTGGATCAGACGTTTTAATCAGCCCCCCCCCTCACATTTCGGAAGTTCATAGAAGAAAAAAAAAAACAAAAAGCACACGACCAGTTCCAAATTAATTTTTCTTCAACATTCAATTACCCGTTTCATTATCATGATTAACCGCTTCGTAGGGTCCCCCCAAAATTTAATATTACGTAAATTATTACTGGTTCTCTTCTTATTACCCTGCATGACGTGATGATAGACCGGAAATCGACTGAAGTATATTTTCATTTTTTTTTTCCTTTCCATGTAAATACAATGCCATGTATAGGATAGATTATAAATGAGTATACATGAAGACAGTGAGATAAAATATAAAACAAAAAAAACAAAGCAAAATAAAATAAAACGAAAGAAAATTTTATTAGGTCAGACATATATATAGATAGCTGTATAATTAGTAGTCAAGTCAGGCCAGACTAGTCAGTATTTTATTATATATACATGTTTCCATCGCTTGGTGTCTCTACGCAATCGGGCGGGCACGGCAAAAGTAAAAATCTATGATACATAAAGTGACGATGATTCGTATATTTGATATGTGCGTATATCAATTTGTTATACCTACACCATACCAACCCACGCGAAATAATTATTCTTGAAGTACTTTTCCGATAATCGTTGCGATTGCGAAGGCACGAAGAAACGGGAGAATAAACTCAACGGTTGTAAAAATTAATAAATAAATCAGCAAATAAATGCATAAATACATAACAAAAAAAAAGGAATCTAATAATAATTATACGTCATCATCAATTTATCATATAAAAGATATATTGGATCAATGTTACATTGTAAATAAGTTATTCGGAGAGGTAATCAATTGCAAACGTTACCAATTTATTCGTTTCACTATGAATTTTGTAAGATAGCTATTGTTACAATTATTATTATTATTATTATTATTATTATTATTATTATTATTATTATTACTATTATTATTATTATTACCATTATTATTTTTATATTATGATTATTATGATTATTATTAATATTAATATTATTTTTATCATGATTATCATTACTTTTATTATTCTTATTATTATCATTATTATTATTATTGATCTTATTACTATTATGATTATTATTTATTGTTTAAAAAAATTTAGTATGGGCGGTGTACATATATATAATATTTTGTAAATAGGAGCGAGGGATAGTAATGTTTAAAAAAATACAATGCGAATGTATGTAACATACGTGTGTGTTTAAAAAGAAAGAAAAAAAAAATACAAGAACAAATGGAGAAAAATTATGATGAGAAAAAAAAATATTGATAAAATAAAAATTACTTTGATGAAAAATTTGAATAGGAGTGGTTATTATATATATCCCGGTCTTACCGCATATCCCAAAGTCCCGTTATTCCTTTTCATTATGATAAATCATCTGTTATATACTGATACTTTCTCAGTAATGACTTATTTGTTTCATATTTTTTTTTTTCACTTTGTACGTAATTCGATGAACGGATTTGAACATTCAATAAGACCCCGAAAAATTGTTCTCGTGAGATTTGTATCAGAAATGGTGAGATCGCGATATAATTATTAGAAATTTTATATTATTCATTTATTTGCTCAATTTAATTTTGATCTTATGGTTTCTTTTTCGATCTTCTGATAATCGGTATTATAGTTTATTGAAATATACATGCGGGCTCACTTAATTTTTTTTATAACGGTATAACCACTTCTGGGTTCAAAATTTTCCAGGGTAAAAAGAAAAATAAACCAAAAATCATAAAACAAAAATAAAGGAATATACGTTGTGATGAAAGTACACAGTTTTCGAATATTGAGAGAAACAACTCGTGTTTTAAATGGAAAAGAAATGAAGGAGGGAAAGAGAGTGAAAATGCAGAAAAATAATAACTGTAGTAATAATAATAACAATAATAATAATAATAATCATAATCATCACAATAATAATAACGATCATAAGGAACGGAAAAAATGAAGGTGGAGAAAGAGACAAAAAATGATGGTGATGGGGGCGAAAAACGCGACGAAAAGCACTTTCGAAAGTGGAACTACTCGGGCATTGTTCGCGGTCACCTCTGCCCTGTGACTTCGGTCTGGATCTTGCCAGAACTGGAAACCTCTGAAAGATCTCTCTAATTTCGCAAATGGAGCGCTCTTCGTTCCTTACAAAGATATATGTAGACATATATGCGTACATAGAATCGTACATATGTACATCATATAGACACGAATATCCACCACATACGATATTAGTAAATCATGCGTATGTATGTGTAATATAAAGTTTGGAGGCGCCTTGGGATAACGAACGAAACAGACGCATTTTAACGTGCGTTTATTTAGTCTAGATTCTCGCACCAAAGGTTAGAGAATCTAAATATTAAACAGCCGTAGGTGTACGCTTTTTATCAAAGTTAAACGTGAAAAGAAAGGAAATATTTTTTTGAAGCAATCTTATTTCGATTATTTGTAGATCAATATAGTTATTGTAGCGAAAAACGCAAGAGATGTGATAATATGTCGGGAACAAAGCCGGACATTATTTCAATTTCTGATTCACATATTGAAAGAAATCGGCAAGAAATGCAAAAAAAAATGATGTACTATTATAAAAGCGTCTACGATAAAGACTATAAATTTGTGCGATGTAATTGTTGAAAAGTTTTAGGAAGCGTGCTGGTAGATTACAAGGTTTTTTTTGACGTTGTTCGAAGTTCGATCCGGTAGTCTCTTTATTATTTATAGGTGAAACGTGGACAATGGAAAAGCCACGAATGTACAATAACGGTGGGCTTTATTTAATAACAATTAGGTCCCGGTATGAAGCTGCCGACCCGTGAGTAAACTATATAGAACAGGTATAATGCATATACGTATATATACCTACATACAATCATGCATAGGTAGGCTAATACGTGTACAACTCCATACAGTTTGCTCGTTGGTGTTTCTAATTCTCGTTTGGGATCATAATCATGATCATAGCGATGATAACGACGATGACGCTGGACCAACACATAACTATCTCCCTCAGTTTCCCCGTTTCATTGTCAGAATACAATTCTCATCCGACTGTCTCGAATGCTTGACCCAACACATTACGCTATCCCTTCGTGTTGTATATACATATAATACAAAGTACATAGCCATGTACTGCAGTGTATACCCCTCGAAATATAGTGAATAGAGACGTTTGTCATGTTGTGCATAGAATAGCTGGTGTATTATCTATGTGGATACAGATAATGTTCATTTTCTATCCAAATGGGTGTAAACTATAGTCTGATTGAAGAGCAGACGGAATTATACGTATAATTCTTGATACGAAAAAGATTTGCCACAGGAAAATAATTAGCAGAAATAAAGGGGATCATGTATTGAAAGAGAAATCTAGACACAGCTAGCGTGGTTTCTATTGGGGCAAGTTAGGATAGGTAAGGAGCGTTAGAGACAAACCATTAACCGACCTTATCACAGAACTTGAAGTTATACTCCGGGAACGATTCGCGGTTCGAGTTCTTCGCGGCTATGTGCGAAGGCATCGAAGCTGCAAGCTCAGTCTTAAAAGCACCAGCTCTCTATGTAATTCTATGCAAATCAACAACCAGACTCATTTTCTCTCTCCCTCTGCGAGTGATTTCTCTTATGTACTACATAAACTCTCTTGGTCTCTCCTTCTTTTCTCTCTCTCTTTCTTGGCTCTAAATTAAAGCCGGTCTCGCGTTCATCTACCGCAAGCTCGCGGTAAACACTGCAAAGTTTAATTCCAATTCTTGAGGTTACCGAGGCTTAAGCTGCTGCGTCGTCGAGTAATTAACTTGCTGGAGATGGCATCCTTCTTCTCCCGTCGAAGTCGCTGAAATTTTATACGCTGACCCGAAAAAAAGGAAATAAAATAAAACAAAAAAACTGTACCTCATCGACCGCATACGAGCTGCAGTCGGAAATTCGCCTCTCACAGTTATTGACTTTTAGCAACGAAAAGAACCTTCTACAAAAATAATTTTTCTTTTCATTTTTAACATGAATATCAAGCACGCCCTTTATATCACTTACCGCATAGTCTTATCAGGATCAAGAAAGCGTTTTTTACGTGCTACACAAAATCCTTCTGACATTATCGCCCTGGGTTATCGGTCTTAAATTATAGGGGTAGTTTTCAACTTGACCTATTATGGTCCGCCCTGCTTTTACACGCATCTAAAATAAGCACTCCCTTTCTTTCCTTTTTTTATTACATATAGTATGATTTTTTTTCTCCGCAGATGCTGGATGTCAACGACGGAGGCAGGGGTGTTTTTGTGTGCAGTAGCCCCGGGCCAGATCACTACAAAAATTCTCAGGACCCGTACAATCCCGTCTACGAGGAACTGGGTAATGGTAAGCGCAATTATCCACCATCTGAAAAATGAACTCAGAGCTTTGAATTTTTCCTCTCAGTATATCCAATACCCGTGAACCTCATTTTAGATGAAAGTTGTGTCTGAGGAAGCCGAGCATTTCCGCGTAGCCGTTCCCGGGGTTTGTCCGCCAAGGCGTGCGTACAAGCCCGGCTCAATTTGGTCTTCAGGTATATTCACAAAAGGAAAACAAATCGCGTGATCCCCCCCCCCCCCCCCCCCAGCCCCTCTTCAACGCATCGAAAAAACTTTCCATCTCTGTAACCGATCGTTGTTTTGTCCCTCAACTAACAATATTTTTGCTTGTACGTTTTTCATATACAGAAACAAAAAACCAAGGCATAACTAACCGCACCATGCACAATTATATAAGGTACTCCAGGAACAGCTGCTGCAGACAATCCACTTTTATCACTTTGTTTCGTTTTCTGTTTTTTTTTTTGTATGTTTTGTTTATTTACCGTTTTCTTTCTGCTCCCTCTGATGAAAGAGTCGTCTGTTTTTATAACAAATAAAAGTATGACAATAATTCACAGGTGACCTTCATCCAGACACTGACGATGAAAATGAACCCAGCGCTCGAAGTAGACTAACGAATCACCGACGCGTTCATGCGAGTTCCAAAGCAGCGAGCGAGGATGAATTTGCCGAGGATGAACTTTCACTGGGAGAACCATCGGAGGTAAGAATGCTGACTAATACCGTGGGTGCTCCTGCTTGGGGAACGTGCCCCGCTGCTCAACGACCTCCAAGAGGTCGAAGAGGAAGAAGTCCAAGGTCCCTGGATCGTCGCAGGAAAGATAAGGGTCAAGACGTGGGCGAATTTCATGAGGGAATGCTACTGGACGCCCTCCTTCAACTGTACCCGAGCGTCGCAGGTGAGGAATTAAAAATGAAGAGAAAAAATAATAAGAAGAAAAATTAGGTTGCTCATTTTTCTTTGCGAAACTTCACGCATTAGTTTTGCGGAAAATTTACTGTTCAGAATCGTATGAAATCAAGGGGTAGTGGTTTTTTCCAAAGTAAAAACGGCGGTGAAGAATGTAACGATCCATCCTTGGAATATTTGAAATATTAATGATAAGTTTGAATTTTAGGCGTCGCTGGTACAAGACCTTCGAATGGTCAGCGTCAGCAATCCGTCCCTTCAGTTGCGCATCGACTTCCGTATTTCATGCCGCAGCTACCAGCAGCTCAGGCTCTTAAGGTTGAAGAGAACCCTTACGAGAGCGTTCCAGTCCTTGGACCACTTCACCGTTATACGACCCTCGGTAGAAGTGGGGGGGCTCCTAAGGATAGATCGAAGTGTTCTCGGTACAATTCCGAGTACTACGGTCTCCAAAATCAGGATATTCATCCCGGGGGTGGTGGTCCAGTTTACACGCAAGTAGGCGGTGATTATTCCGATGCGTATTCGCAGCCAACTGACCGTTTATATTTAGAGGATAAATACTCGCAGCCAGTTTACTACACTGCAAGAGAACCGGATCAAATATCATCCGGAAGGCTTTACCAAGGTCAGCCAGACAGCAGCTTTGGAAGCGACAGCGGGTATAGTCATCACACTTCCGGTACCACGGGGACAACGGGAACTAGAGGTAGCAGTTCAAGGGCAAATCACAGGAAGGATAAACACAGGAATTCACATCATTCTATCGACTATGTCGTGTCCTAGAGGAATTTACAACAAATATATAAATTCTCAAAATCTTAGATTTTCAATTCGAAATACGATAATAAAATTAGCCCATAATTTCAATGCCTATTGCTATAGTAACTAGCAGCTTCTTTTTTATATATTTTCATTTTATTTATTTTTTCCTTATTCAATGTAAATATATGAACTAATTAACCAAAGGACGATGCGTTTTACGCGGACATGTAGTATAACGTACATAATACGTTCAACGTTTCTTTTATTTAATTTATTATATTTATATTAACCTAATACTCGAAAAATGACGCGATATAGACCAAGAACAAATTCGTACTAAGCTGTACAGAAAAATAGTCGATAGAAAGTTAATAGTAATAATAATAATAATTTAAGTAGTTCAAAATAATGCTTAGAAAAAAGAATCCTGGATGCATTATACCCCATGTAAATAATAAAAACCAACAACCAGAGAAAAATAAATTTAAGATTAGAAAAAAAAATTGTATCCCTTGATCGATTAGCATAGCTGTACCATATCGTTATCGATAAACGCGTAGGTATGTATAATTATTAAAATACAACCATTAAATCTAATATATACATATTCTATATTATAAGTATATTATATAGTTTGTATAATAATTTTTAAATTATTTCTATCGAGACGTTGTATACTATAACGATACGTACAATTAAATTTAATTATATTGGTATAATAAATAGTTATAAATAATATTATACATAAGTAATACACAAAGTGATGAGGAATATTTAAGCGCACGCAAAGCGATAAATTTCTATTTATCATATTAACAGAAAATACGTAGCAAAAATTAAATGGTCTACGATTCAAAATTATTATTGATGATTTTTCTTTACATCGCAACAGTACTATAATAAAAATAATAATAATAATAATAATAATAATAATAATAATGATAATAATAATAACGCTAACACGTAGCGACACAAATCCTAATTAGAAACATACTTTCTAAATAATAAATAAATAGTGATCAAACAAAATTGAGAGGAAAAAAAAATAAAGAACAGATCGATCAATACCTTAAAACAAAAGAAAGAGAAACAGCAACAAAAACTTTTTTGTAGATAAATTTTTTCTACGTATCCCGATTACGCGAAGTAAGTAAAACGGATATATATATATATTATATATATATATATATACATATACTGATACATATACCTTTATAATAAAGCTGCCAAGTGTATAAATATTGAATGGGATTGCATAAAAAACAGCATCCGGACTTAAGTCGATGTATTACACATTTATAAATATAATTCATTATTCCCAATACCGTTCACGGTTGGTTCATAGGTCAATAAAGGTGTGGCGATGAAGGTGTTGTATATATATTTTTTTTCAAACACCGTCGATGCAATATCATGCTTATACATACTTATAGATTACACATTTACGCATACATGTACCCATGTACCATAGTAGAATGCACTGCATGAATTGCGTGGCGAAACGTACGGGTTATGATTAAAATTATTACTATTATTGTTATTATTATTATTAACATTGCTATCATTATGATGATGATTGCTATTGTTCTTATTATTATTAATGTTATTATTATTAGTATTATTAATATAAAATATTGTGTACGCCCCGAAGCAACATTATATTGTGAACCGCGTACAATCAAACTGCACACAATCAAATAATTGCTCGTATATTTTCGTTGAAATTTTCATCCTCAAAGCTGCAATATCTTTCTAGACATTTACAATATGCTTATACCCTTTCAATCGACAAGCTTTTCACAATTTGCTATCGAAGGGTTTACTAGAAAAAAAAAAATTAATACTACATAAAGAGCATCAGGTTGTAGAAGAAAAAAAAAAGAACGCTTTTTGTAAGTCTTTTGCGTCCATGTTGAATAATTTTTATTGTGTATTATAATATTATATTATATTATGCAGTGTCTCATTACACAATTAATAATACCCTGCATATTTATATAACGACTGCACATTAGAATTCCTGCCAATTATTTATATGTTATCGTATGTTATCAATCAAGTTTCAAAAAATGCTAACCGAATATTACGACGATTATTTTTTATTTCAAAAATATTTTCAATTAAAAAATGATCGATATTATTTTTTGCTATTGAATACTCGAAAAACTAGCGTCCCTGACATCAATCTCTCAGTTATTTATATTAATTCATAAAAAGGGTATAAAATATACAAAAAAAAGAAGTAATTTCTGTTTATAAAGTCCAATCACTGATAATGTTAATTTTATTATTATTATTATTATTTTAATTATTGATATTACTGTGCTCATTATTTATTACAGTTATTACTATTATTTATTGCTCCTGGGGAAGAATAATAAAAGTTACGTTTTTTTAGAAATATTTTCATTTGTTGAATTGATCGTCATTAATTATCAAATTTATTTATTGAATTAAACAAATTTTTTTTTTCAATCAAAGTATTTAGATAGAAAACAATGAATAAAATACACTAGATGTATGGTTAGAAAAAAAAAATTAGTTACTAGAGTACCTTGAGGAACTGTAGCACATTTCAAAAAAAGTTCATATAGTTTGCACAGAGAACCGTTGCTCTCCCTATCATATCGCGAAATATTGAGAACATAAAAAGAATAGAAACAAAAAAAGAAAAAAAACAATCGAGAATGATCGAACTCAGATATATTTGTAAATGATGCAAAACATAAATTTTGCATGTATAATTATGTATTGATTGTATTTAGGTATGAATTGTACATATTCGTATAAATATAAATGAAAAAATACGTATACCTACAGTATGAATAAAATGTACTGTAGGTAAATTGAGTAAAAAAAAACAAAAAAAAAACGATGAAGTGAAATAGTAAAACAAAAGAACTCAATACAATAAAATATTATAGGTTCGTGATGGAAAAGAAGGAAACCCCAGCTCGCCGAACAGGGTAACTAGTTCTAACATCTGTCTCTAATACTTTTCACCGTATGATCACTGTGCGTATGTATCTGTAATACGCAATATAGTAAATAGGTACTACATAAAAATACGTTTCAAGGAAAGATGTGAAAAGAGGAAAAAGAAAAGAAAATAGTTGTAGCAGCCCGTTAATTAATTTAATGTAATGCCGCTGCTGCTGCCGCTGCTACTGTACGAGTGACGTATTATATGTAGGTATTGTATGTACCAGTGTACACTCTTACAAATAATCACGCAAATATCAATTTAATTAAAATTAGATACTCTATCACAAACTTCATACTACTATAATATACAAATAATAAACAATTTACTACTCAAATTTATCGCATGCGATGAACAAAAAAAGTGTTCTCATTGCTTCGTCAAACGTATACATCATTTTTACGAGCTTTTATAATTTTTCGATTTTTTCGCCTATTTTGGTTTTCTCTCCTTCTTGACCCCATTCAAATTTTTTTAAAAGCAAGAAATATAGCTGATAAAAATGTATATCTTTAATTGTTTTTCGGATTATCTAAGATGACTGTTTTCAAGATTACAGTCTGAACGGTCGTAACTCCTCGGTGACGTTCTTTAGCGTTTTCGACGTTCTGCTATTACCTAAGAAGATTGAAAGGAAATGAAAAAAAATTGAGCAAGTTGAAATCTGACGCATAACTTGTGCTCCGTACAATAGACTGAATATGAAGGGCTGGGATTAATTTAATTGCAGAAATGTCGGATTTACCTACGCAATGTTCTATAGGAATACAACCATGATGGTAGGTATGTATCATATTACAGCTTGTGGTATAGTACATGTTTACATAACTATATGATTTCGCTTTCGAGTAGAGGCAATTAATTACTGTAGTACAATTAAAACGTCGCTGCACACGTCGATGTATATGCTCGAAGAGAGCATAGCAAGTTATACCATGCTATCATACCTAAATATGTTGTAATATATACTTTTATAAATTAGTTGTGAGGCTAGTCCTATAATAATATACTATAATCTGTCGAAAGCAGAAAACAGGAGAAATAAAGCAAGGAAGAATGATGAAAAATGCAGCAAAAATCAAATACAGAAAGTAAGTGGCGAAAAATTGTTAACAAAACAAAATATCTCTCCACAACGCACATTGCAATCTATAGGAAAAAAAAGATGGGAGAAAACTGGGCGCGGTGGAACCTCAAACGCTGTGCAGAGAAATGTCAGACGAAACCATCCATCATAGCTAATACCACGAAGCTCTTTCACCCTGTGCTGCTGCAGGTTCAGCACACCTCGTAACTGGGGCCAAACTAATTACCTAGCGAGGTAAAAAAAAAATAATAAAAATACATAACGGAGATGAAAACCGGAACACTCTATCTCGATTCCACTTATTCCTCTCGGTCTCTTGCCCGTCATTTTTTAACCCACCGAAAACCGAGTTAACAATTGATGTAATTAAAGAATTTCAAGTTTTCTTGTGTTGTTTTTTCAGTAGAAAAACTATGGTAATTGCCGTCTGAAAATATCCTAGTCTACGGTTCTAGTTTGTTCTCCGATTTTTTCCATGTCCTACAGCAACTTTGGAGATGTGCCCGCCAAATTGCTAAGGGTTGAAAATATTCCGAGTATTTCTCTACATTCTTTGCTCGGCATTTTAACTCCCTTAACTTTCATAGCCGCGTAATAATTTTCTGGTGACCTTATCGTTAATCGATTCAGATATAGGAATTTTCCAAGCTATTTTATATTGCCTATATTGGAGCAATGCAGGCCTGTGCATTCATTCCTCGTTTTCGGAAATAATTAACTATATCGTGTTTTTGGTTCTTTTTTGTTATTTAACGTATTTATATTTCGCTATTATCGCAATAATTTAGCTTTTATTTGTTGAATACTGGGCCAGTTTAAACTTTGGGTGAATTATTGTTTAGATATTATGCAAAGACAATTATCTGACGGTTTTATGATTGTGATCGATTATATTTCACCCCGGCAAACTGGTGGGCCTTACTAAACACCGCGAAGTCTTTGTACGTGACGTTTGCTAATTAAGTAGAATTAAGTACTCGCATCGTACGTTATATTACGTAGAACAGCAGTTGGCTATAATTTTCATGATTCACTCGTTAGGTTATTAAACTTCCAAGTAAACGATGCCTTCTCAACTACAGCAGTTATATAATGCGCTGTGCGTATACACCCCGTAGAAGTTTGAGCCATAGAAAGGCTTCTGGCTCCAACGAAATGATTTCTCTATTCCATTAATAAATATAAGTCTAATATGTACCGATGTGAGGTATACTGTGGATTACATGAGGCATTCCACGTGAAATCAACTTGACTGAAACCTCGTTTCTCAGAATTGGTTGAAACTGTATTACATTATTTTTCAATTTGTATAGATTTTTATTTCAGGAATTTTGGAATTGGCAGCATGTATGACTTTCTTTGAAACATATATGCGGAAATCAACAATGTCGATTTCACGTGGAATGCCCCAAATATAAATTATCATTATGTTGAGAATTTCTATAGTTCGGAGAACCTTGGTATATCTCGTGCATCAGCCAGATCAATATTTGCATAAAACAATCTCCTCATCGCCTGCTGATCCATCGGTTTATACACACCAGGGAAATACAACTTTACGAAATCAATTTTCTACACATATGAATCTACAGAGCTTTACACAAGAGTTTCTTTGATACCTTATACACACCTGTGCTCAAAACCAAAGTATTACTATTACTTCATAAACTCTCACAAAATTTTGTACCGCGTTATAGAAACCATTCTTCAGTCAACGTAGAAACCAATATCTATGTATAGACAATCTGCACAGCGTACGTACATTCAATAGATCCAGATGGGTTTCCGCACCAAATATATTTAATATTTTCAATTCGTGATATGGATCAAATTGATAATAGATTCGCAGCTTCATCGTAGCATAATTGCGGATTAGATTTGCCAATTTTACGGATAGCAGCGTGGAACGAGCTGATTATTCGCCTTGCACGAATACGAACCGATTTAATTTGTGGTTCAAAAATCAGAAAAAGGCATAGGCTAATTTGTTGAGATTTGGGTGATTTTTGAGGCCAAAAACTGAATATTTTTTTAAATATTTGCACGAATATTTCTTGTATCAGGGGACTCAAATTGGACCATAACAAGATTCTTCTAACTGATGGATCAATTCCGTCCTCAAATTCGGATATAAATATCCGTGATTGTAGTAGTCATGTCAATCAACTGTAGATCAGGACAACAACAGAGCTACGATCGAGTTCCATCGTCATTTCTCAACTATTCTAATTTTATTTTTCAGGGCAGAAATGAATTAAAAGAAAAATGCAACGAGAATCCATTCTAATGCCCGCAGATAATTTGCTGGATCGGAATGATCACGCGATGAACAAGACTATCAAGGACATCCGACAGTACCTCTGGATCAGCACCCTTATGATTACAGCCAGCACGAAAATGTTGACGATGGGCCACATCACCGAAAAAGTTCCTACCTTTGTTAGGGAAGTGTTTCGACATTTGACGTTTCATTATTCGTAAATTTATTATCATAAAAGTATGGCGAGTACTAGATAATGTATAATAATGCAGAAGCCATCTTCACGCCTGTTATGTCAGAATAATCAGAACAATTTTTTTGAATTGTTTATTTTGAGTTATGTTCTTCTGATATTTTTCAGTTTCAGGGACGATTCGCAAGACTCATGGCCGGTATTCCTACTTCCGAATGTACAATTTCAGTCTAAAACTGATTTTGATATTTGGTATCTCGATGGGTTGTATTCGTAGCGTAATTCAGTCAATGTAATCGTTTTTCTGAGGTCAAAGACATCGTTTTTTGAAATAGGCAATCAAGACTAATAGCAGACAAAAATTTATTTATAATTTCATTATCACAAATGTTTAAACCATAAGTTACGATGATAGATTGAAAATACATAAGTACAACAAATATAATTTTGCTTTTCGGCACCGTTCACCCATTAAAATAAGAAAATTTTCCAACTAAACGGTCATTATTTTAATATCCTTATATAAGATGTATTTGCTAGAATGCAGAAGTGTGCAAGAAATCTGATGGCCCGTCACCTTCAGGAGTTGATTCAAAATGCCATAGCTCAATAATATCATTAAAATCGATATTAGCCATCATTTATTACATGCTCAGCAGTTTTATTTCATTTTTAAGCGCGTTTGTCACTCACTGTTCTCCGGATCGAGAATTTTCCTCTTGTTTTTGGTTTTAAGTTGAATAAAAAATATAAAGATTTCTTGACATAATTTTTTTTATGCTCTTATTGATAAAATAGAATACAACGAATACTTCGTTAGTTTCCTTTGTCAGTTGATATCTAGAAACATAATTAATTTAAAGAGTTAAGCAAAATATGTAGGTGGGACAACAAGGTCCTGCAGTACGGCTAGCTGCACGTCAGTGAAACGCTGCTGGTGACCCGTTTCACCCGCCCAACCGTCGTAGTGTGTTCGTTTGAAATCACCTAATGTCTTCCGAATTGTTGCCTGTAATTGACATGTGAAATGCTTTACTGATTCAACCTTACAAGAATTTTTGATTCATTATTTCATGCGCTAAATACTCACAGGAATGGGTTGGGGGTCGTTCAGATGAGGTCCAAGTTC
Source organism: Athalia circularis (assembly GCA_963978495.1). Lineage (NCBI taxonomy): Eukaryota > Metazoa > Arthropoda > Insecta > Hymenoptera > Athaliidae > Athalia > Athalia circularis. Next base: position 22,906,636 of record OZ021699.1, read on the forward strand.
TTCAAAGATGGGCGGTAAAAAAACTGGTACATCATAAGGGTGGGCGTTAATGAATGCGCAGAGTCCTAGAACTCCTGCATGGCGAATGCGTATTATTGCAGCTTCAGCGCTTCTATCATGTGTTAGAGTTTCCACAACAACCGGTTGTTTTTTCTTCTTCCTAAGCCTCGTCTTAGCTTTTATTTTGAGTTCTTGCTACCGTTGAAAAAAGTGCAATTTTATCTTCTGCATACTGATATCAGAGGTGTGCACACGTACAAAGTCAAACTTACCAGGAGCGCCTCTTGATCTGGAATGAATGTACAGTGAAGTAGTCCACCAAGTACTTGACCAGCTTTTTCTCTGACCTCAAGTCGTTCGTCTTCTAGAAGCCTAAGAACTATTTTCCGCACCTGATCAATCCAGGAGGAGTTACTGAGTAGGATACTCATATTGTGGAACACTAGAACTTGCAAAAATTCTAACCCAGTGGCTCTTGCCCACCAAGAGGTGTTCGTGGTAATTTGATCAACAGCTTCCAGAGCTATAGGAATGTGTTGCGGTAATGTGAATGCTTGAGCTAAAACCGCCAGTGTCCCAGTACACATTCTGCTCAATTCCTCATCTGCCTCACTATTTTCTAATTGGCAAACAAGTGGAAAAAGCTGATAGTATGCAGGGAGCGCTCCATACTGAGATCGAACGATACTACCAATCAACCATTTACATAACGTCTTCAATAATCTCACAGCTCCTTCTCGTTCCTCAGTATTTGAATCTTCAGATAATCCATTAAGATTCACGTTATTCACTAAAACAGATAATTCAGACGACTCTGTTTTACCCCCGGATACACGGGAGGAATCTTGAATCAACCTTTGCAGCCGTGGCGTTACTTTGTTCATAAAGTCTGTTACTGGAATGGACGACCTTGTATCAGTACTTGGTGCAGGGAATTTCAGATCTGAATCAAAAATTGTGGCTAAGAGAGATCCAAGGCGTTCTCGAACATTTTGGAAGGGATTGGCTAATAGTCGATCTTCCAGACGGCTCAACAATCGATTCAGCAGCTCTGAAACTCTCCAAGACTGCTGGCCAAGCGCGCCTTGCAAGGCATACAATCTTCCACACTCCACAAACGATGCCTCAGATTCACTGAGTGGTGGTTCTTCCATGAGACACTCTAAGAGCCAGTGCTGTCTATTAGGATCACGACTTTCCTGTGCAGTAGCAAAGCAGATTCCCCAATCCCCAACAGTTTCAACAGTCAGATTACCAAGTGCTGTTCTAATAATGGGTAAGAGTACTTCCCACATCGCAGATGTCATTGGAAATGTCCAGTGCTTTGCACCTCTGATTAAACCAGCAACTATTTCTGCAGCACACCTCTGACTGCTTTCATGTTTATCAGCAACTAGTCTTTTGAGGTGAGGTATAAAATGTTGCAGGTGTGTATCCCCGTGATTTCTGAATAGGCCTTTGAATAAGACGAAATGAAAACTGTTAAACTTGTCTTCCCCCTTCTTTTCCTCCAGACTTAAATATCCTACAAGTTTTGAAATGTTGCATGGGTCGCTGAAGAAAATATCTACTTCCTTCTCTTGATCAGATAAAACTCTGACATTTGGGTCAAGAGATGGCTGTTCTGATGATGGAGCATAGACCTCTAACTTTTTTGGCCAACTGTAATAACCTATCCATGGCTGGTGAATATATCTTGGCTCTTCCCACTGCTCTGAGGTTAAAGGCCGCGTTTCATAATTGTATTGTAGCCATGTATTATCCAACCTCTTTCCAGGACTCAATTTTTTACAGACTCCTTGACTCAGGCCAGCTGTACTTTGCTCAAACATTGATGGATTTATAGTCACCTTTAATCATAACATTCTCTTAGCATTTGCAGGTAACTTTTTTTCGATTATTAGAAAATGAATATAGTTTAAGATACCTTAAAATGTTTTCTTTTTTGTTGCTTGAGAATGAACACTGTGGTTCTGATGGCAATTTTTCTTTCCTCTAAGGATTCGTGTATGAGAGAACTTAGGAAGTACCGTACTATTTTTGCTGGGTATATATGATCTGGGTGAACCAAATCCCTTATGAAACTCATGGCCATCAATCGCTGTCTCCAATGAAGATTTCGCTCAACTATAGCTTCCAGTAATTTGTCTAATAGATTATTGTAGTACTTTAAATTTTTTGCTCCTACGTTTTTCAAAGTTTCTATACCCTTTTCTATTTCAGATTGGGTAGGTTGTGCAAAACTGGGTTTTGGACAATTATCCCACAAATGCATGGCTGCTTCTATGCATCTTGATGGTACTTCAATTTCAATAGAAATGGTTGGAAAAAGCTTGTGAACGGTATCAACCAACCTTTCTTTTAAACGAATCACTGAAAGTTTCTCAGATGGCTTGGATAAAACCAATGCTGGCCAAAGTGTGTTCAGTAACATCCAATCACGCTTTGTAACCATTGGAGCTTGCTTCGGACCTAGTAAGACATACAAAGCACCCTGGGGAAAAAGAGTTAAATTCATCAATACAAAGAAATTGGAGCAGCAGTAAGAAAATGTTGAACTGCTTACTTTAAATGCGTCGTGATGTTCTTCGCTATTTTTAGCCAAGATTTCAACCAATTGAGGAACCAACAAAGCATAAGAATAAGGAAAGCACTGCATAGCAGAAAACAGCCTAGTCTGTGCTTTAGACCGTACTTCACTGTATCTGCTGGTTGAAAGTTTAAGTAGTTCTAATAGCATCAACTTGTGTGTCTCTGTAAGACAAACCACCCGCTCTAATAGGCGTACTTCGTGCTGCATTGCTGCACGTTGTACCATCAGAGTCCGCATATGCCTTTGTTTGCCCTTTAACTTATCCTCCGTAACTTGTTTGCAAAGCATGAAGTTTTTACGTCTGACCTCATGATCCTCGCCCACACGTAATCTTCCTAATAGCAGACTTCCCCAGTTCTGAAAATTCAACAAATTAACAATGCAAGTCAAAAGTATTGACACAGTGAAAAATGTCAAGCTCATTGCAATTTCAGAGAACACTAAACAAACACTTTATTTTCGTACCTCGATGACGACAGATAGACTTTTTATATCATCTTCGGCCTCGCTTAAGATATGAGCTTGTAATTTAGACATCATCCTTGCAAGATATTGTCTGACGTTACTTCCATCTGGCATTTGTATTTCTCCTGTAACTCCTATTGTTGGTGTAAATGATGTCGATCCCAAAGATAATTCCAGCGGCTCAATGTGAGGTTCCGACCAAATTGGCAAAAACGTTTCACAGCCCACGAGAATGGCGTTCATTATATTGAGATTTGTGAACAAGTCGTCCCTATCAACAAATATATAATCGATTCATAAAAACTAAACTATGCACAAAATTTATATGCATATTAGAAACATTAGCTTACCTTGACAATAAACTTCTATCTGCAATATATTGTTCTATCTTCTCTACAACTGGTGGAAGGTACTGTGAAAAGATTCTTTTCATGACTGCAATTTCCTTCACTCCAGGCACATACCACTTCACATTTAGATCTTTGTTATCTACAGCTTGCCCCCAATCTCTGATTGGCAAATATGTAGGATCATTGAAATCCCCAACAGATGATCTAAACTCTAGAGGTGTTACTGTTGACAAAGATAGAAGAAGTATCTTCAATAAACGACTTGCAATTTGATTTCCTTCTTTCGATTTAAGATACAACGTCTTGTTGAGAACTTCCATCAAAGTGTCAATATATGGTAAGAGATGACTTCCTTTTGTATCAACAGTTTCGGCCAATAGTAACATACTGTACAAAAGCTGATTATCTAAATTTTCTTCCTTAGCCACATCATCGCCTTCTCCTATCGCTTCTATTATGTTACGAGCCAAGGGTGGAAGCAGTACGCGCAAGGTTTGCTGTCCGTTGATTCTAGAGAACGATCGGCAAAGCACAGCCGCTAGGCGTCCAGCAACTTGTGTTTCCAGGATACGCTCAGTAGCTAATGTTCGCAGCTTGTGTAATGCGCATTCAAAAATAGCATCACTCGTTTCACCAAGTAGAGAGGTGCAGACTGCGGCTAATGCATTTTCAAACAATGATTCCAACTTGCTTTTTCCGTCACCCCCACGGCTTTCTAATCTCACAAACTCTAGAGAACTTGAGTCTATAAGGTTAAAAACTTTGTCTATGAATTGTAACACAAAATCTTCAAAACGGGATGTTGCTTCGCAGATTAATCTATCATCTTCTTCGATTGGGACTTGAGTCCTCGATGAATCTACTAGTGGAACCAATCCGGCAAATACAGATATCAATCGGAAAGTTACAAAACATTTTCTTGCATCATTGGGATCTATTCCAGGTAGAGACGAGAAGAGCAGAGGTAATACGTGAGATGGCCCCTCCACGTACTCGTAACCTAGAGACGCGAAAAAATACAGAGTTATATCACAATAACTGTAACTGCAGTAATCTCAATACATTAGTGAAATGGAAATCGACCTGTATTATAATTCCTAGAGCCTTGGACCATAGGCCTAGCGACTGCTACAATACAATTCATGGATGCTGTTAACTTGTGGGGTTCTGTAAGAGAATCTAATACAGAATATAGTCGCTCTAAGACATCTGGGATTATTAAATTAGGCCTCATAGTGGCTAAATGCTGCAAAGCCTGTCCAGCGTCCATACCACCCATCCTTCCAAACATAGCTGCCATTGCGACTGGCTTTATACTCTTTACAAAATTATCAATATCATCATCAGTTAATTTGAATGCTGCAGGCACAGGCTCTTCCCAGGTCTGTTTGCCATAGCGTTCTCTGTAAATTATTTAGGACACTTTCAATGATTGTCACACGATATCAATCATCTGATGAACAATTAGATGGTAGATACTTGTGGTTCTTACTTGTGAAGACGTAAGATGAAATACAAAGGAAGCTTATTGAGCAACTTCCGTAGTTTTGACAGCCATTGACCATAATTGGCCGGATGAAAGTAGCTTTCTACAGTTTTTAAAAATTTATTCAGGTACTCCTGTGCGCTTGATCCGTTACCCTACAATTCATGATACAAATGAATATCTGATGGGGCATAGATTGATTCTAAATTATCAGAAAACTTTTAAAGCTCTTTGGCATACTGCTCATGCTATTACATAACACACAGTAATAAACAGACATAATAGAGCGATTAAGAAAACTGTTGTCATACTGTCACAAAAAATTGACCAAAATAGGAAATGACTAACCAGAACTGAAACAATCCATAAAGCAATCGATGATGTGTCAATTTTGTGATGTTTACTGCTCTGCATATGTTTGTAGGTGACTGGTAGACTTAAACACCTTACAAATCTGGTAAACATAAGTGGAATATGTGGCTCCCAATTGATATATCCAATATTGTGAGATGCTAGCCTTGCCATAAGCCACATCATTTCATCTTCCCATTTAGGAGCATTGTGACAGACTTCCCAGAGACTCATAAATTCATTAAACCACAACTGATGACCCAGGGAATGATACTTTGGGGGTAATGTAAGTGGTAAAAACCATTCCAAGGTTTCCAGGGTAGAGGACATGGTTGCGTTATGCAAAGGACAAAGACCTGGTCTAAGTTCATCCAAAATTTCCTGTGTCGCCGTTATAGGAAAGTACACTTTGGCTGCGTGAATTAAAGCATCGAGTGTTGATTCAAGATTGGAGAAATATCTGTACATTCCAAGTGCCATTTCTCCAGTGGCCATTATGCGATAGGTCAATCGATAAAGCGGTTCCCATGGCAGTTCCAGCTCCTCTGGAGATATTAATTCCTTCTTTCTAATGAGTCGAAATTAGAAAAGATATGTGTTAGCTAATGGCAAGTTAATGCGATTGTTCTATAAAGTATGATTATTGCTTATTGCTGTATTTGAGCTATAAATTTGTACAGAAAAGCTTATTCCAATTGGAGATGGCAAGAATGTAAACAAGGCGCTTGATTTTTATCACATACTTCAGCAGTATTATCAGTGTGGCTCCAAACTCATGAACTAAATGAGGCTCCAAATTTGGGATGGTAATCATTTCGTACATTAGTTTCACAAAAATGATATGGTCTTCCTTCGAAAATTTCATCCCATATAGCTTTATGTACCTTGAAAATGCAGAAGGATGATTATTCATAAGAGTAGTTTCTTATGGTTTTATAGAACGGAATAGAGACCTAATAACTAAATATCTTTGCAGTATGTCTTACTTGCACAATCTGACGGTCCACAGACTGCATGCTGGTCGAATCTCGCGTAGTAGTACCGTGCGACCAAGATTGGCTTTGATCTCTGCCAACCAAAATTGAGACTCATCATCGATTTCATCGGCGTAAGGTAAAAGCTTATTGCAAAATATTTCCTTTTGAGTTTTAAACCCCAAACTTTCAACAGATGACCCATCAGTTAAATCATCCATGAAATCATTGTCCATTGTGTCCTCGTCCATTTCTGATAGATATTGTATTTTCCAGACGTTCTAGTATGTGCCAGTTGAACTCAAAATTCTACTTATGACTTATCCTTAAGGCACTCACTACTGCTCTGCGTCATACGTCATTTAAACAGCAGTGTCTGCAACAACAACTAGCTTATTTTCTACCATTCATTTTCCTCAAGTCATGTTTTGGATAACAGAACCTTTATTCAGCTGGGACATGAGCCCCTCCACGTGCATCCATCATTACAATAAAGAAACAGGGATTCAAGAGATTCTATTGGCCGACAAAAGTGTCATTCTACTATAGAGCAAGGACAAGCCCACTGGTATAGACTACTCATCAGTGAACAAGCCAGATTCGCCGATTGTCTAACTAGACTTCAGCAAATTGGCAGACGCGAATAGGGGATGCGCGGCATGGATCGCACCTGAATTGCTACATATGAATCTGTATGAATGCTCAATGCTGCAAGAGGTACAGAAACAACGAGGTACTCTGTAGAATTATACCTTCTGAAATTAGAAAAAAAAAAAAAAAAAAACGACGAGGCTGGTTAGAGTATTTTGAGAAAGGTTTGATTTCAAATGATAGTATTTTCGCAGAACATGATTCGAAAGCGGCTAACGCATTCTAAGAATCTAACCTAAGTTGTCGCTCTGTGTGAAGTATCCCTCGACGTGTAGCAGTGTGGTATTCATTGAGGTACAGGTTGATATTTCCGTTGTCAATATACTAAACCGAACGAATTATGAACAAAACAGCAAGACACGTGCTTCGACTCTGTGCCGCAGCCCGTAACCTTGGAAAATTCCCAGGAAACATAGGATCGACGTACTATTTTAAAACCCCTTTGCGTTTGTATTCCTCAACCCCTAAAGGTACTAAAAAAAAGTTCCATCTATCTAGTTTTGGCTGTGTGATCTAGTAGTAACGCATTTTTCAAACTGTTCTAGAACACAGTGAAATTTAGATGCAGCTTAGCACCAGTCCAATACATACCTCATTCCATCTTGCACGAGTGATTGCTTATTGTTTCAGATAACGTGCTTCCTACATTGACAGAAGCCACAGATCTACAAAATGATGTTATCTTCAAAAGTTTGAACAGCGCAAATACAATACCGGATATACTTGATGCAGTGAAAAAATATCGTTCATTGTTGAGCCATCAGCACTCAAAACTAGCTATGAAGAAACTTGTTCAGCTACAGTATGCAACACACAAAGACACTGACCAATTTATTGGTAATAACCCGGGCTTCTTAATACTTTGCGAAGCAGTGATCAGTGATATCAAATCATTGGATGCGAATGATGCTGTACAGATGTTAAGACTTGTTACCAGTTGTAAGGTGCCATCAACCAGCGTATTATCGCAATCCCTACTTCAGGTGATTCGTCATTCTATAAGCCACTTGAAATTTGGGCAATTAGTTGATCTACATTTTATGGTAAAGGATCTTGATAACACACCATTGGCAAAAGCGCTGAAAATAGCTGTACCAAATATGTGTGAAATCCAGCTTAGGAATAAAATGTTAGATATGGATAATGATTCAGATTTAACAACTGCACTAGCATTTTTGGCTACCAGTTCAAAGAATTTGAGATTGTTAGAAGTGGTAATCAATACACTTCGCAGCAAAGGCCAAAATATGAATCCTTACATCGCTCGAAGAATCTTTAGATATTTGTGTATTTGTGAACACTTGACACCTGGATATGAAGAGTTGTTGTTTAATGTGCAGCAAATTATCATTAAAAATATGCACCAAATAAGTGGCTCAACTACTTCAGATTTAATCTTGAAACTTGCTATCAAAATTAGTGAAAAAGGATATAAAGAGTTTTATAACGAGGAATTCGTTGATGCTTGTGCAGAGCATATTATCTCTACAGATGCTGGATTGAAACATGGTGTTGCATTGCTAAGCAAATTACGGAGGATAGGTCATACGCAAATTCGGTTGATTGATTACATTGCTGCCAAATGCTTTGAGAACCCTTCCATATTGACTAACTCCAATTCTACTTGTTACATGAATTTGATAATAGCTCTAGCCATGGCTGATTATAAACCAATATTTTGGGAAACCATACATGAGATAATATTGAAAAATATAGCCAAGAATGAATATCCAGATACACGATTACTCTTGAATTTAGCAACCAGTTTGGCAGTGTTTGATTCTTTCAACAAAGATCTCACAAAAAGAGTGTTCAACACGGGTTTTCTGACACACATATTGGCTAAAATAGATGTGAAACACAGTTACTGGAACTTACTGTTATTTTACCAAGCTGTAAAACTCTTCTCTCCTACCTACACTGGGCCTTGGCCATCTGAACAAATAATACAGACTGCAATTGAAGTTAATGGATTGAATCAATGTAAAGCCAATTTATTACCTGCTTTAGTACAAGCCATGGGTGGCTCACAGTACATTCTGTCTAATCTTAAGACAAAGCTGGGACATCACATTGGTGAGACAATTTTCGATACTTCAATTTATGCATATCGTCATCATCGAACTGGACAAACTCCGCAAAATCTTTTACTTGCATTTCAGATCATGTCATCATTATGAGGAAAGGTGGATATCCAGTAGCTGTGAATATATCCGAAATAACTGAACGAGAGACTAGCCCATATGTAGAAGATCTGCAACTCCCCGTTGAAAGTCAAGTGTAAGAATAGAATTTTAACAAGTTCTTCTTTGTTAAACAATCAATAATTTGTTGTTGAGTATCTAATTTAAATATCTTACTTTCAGTATCATGGTTATCAATTTGCCTGACGATGCATATTCCACTAATTCTCGCCGTCTAAAAGGAGACTGGGCCTTACTACTGAAGACGTTGGAAACTCACACTGGACACACCGTCATCCCGATAAGTTCAAAGATGTGGGGTGGACTAATGGATCGTGAGAAAATTCCATATTTGATGCAAGCCATCAGACTAAAGTTTGATAATGTTTCGGCATCTGCGAATGTGTGAGACATGGCAGTGTGACTGATAATGAGTACATAAAATTGCACGAGCTGATGGTGCTGCTAATCATATTATGGATTGCATTGCAGCCATTGTCTTTATATATATGTATATATATATATATAAATATGTATAAAAATGAGACACTGTGTCTGAAGTTACGTAATTGAAAAAACAGTTGTCTGGTCTTTATAAGTAGAACAATAAATTTTATGAAATTTGAATCTGAGTGATTAATACAAACCTTCCACAAAATGACTAGTGCGTAATATTAGATGGGCAAAGAAGCATTGGTCAGATTAGAAGTGCAAGGGAAGGACAACGTGTATGGTACAGTGATTCTAAGAGTGGTTGTTGATGTATAACAGTTTATTATATCAAAATATATAATATATCAACAGGAAATATAATTGTCATTCAATTGCTAGTTGACAGGTTTGTCAAACAATGAAAATAGCATAAAGTAATTTATATTTTTAAAAAGCGTACAAGCCAGGTGTTGCGATCATCTTCATTGTAAAATACAACTACCTATTTGTCTATAAATAACGGCCAAACTGAAGAGGGTATCAGCATTGTAATAAAGTGAGATCTGTATAACTCGATGTTAATAATTTCCTAATATCATTCGTAATAGTACCTTCTCTGGGTAAACTCAAACGCCCCAATTCATTGGTCAGTTAAAAAAGGCAAACTAATGTTAAAAATTCATAAATAAATATAATAGGAAAAAGATTGGCTGTGTCTTGGACGCAGTAATAAAAGCTGCCTATAGATGTATAGAAATCTTCTGGAGCACCGGATAGCACCATTTTTGCCTTGCAAGATCTCAGCAAAGTATGACAGCATGAGGTGTCATCATTGATTGAGCCCAAACAGTTTCAAGGCATTAAACGCAGTAGCAAGGGCCACTTCTTCAGGTGATTTCTGCATGAAAGCTGCCACCATTTCTACTATCGCTGGCAATGCACAAGGTTCGTTACGTTGAAAAGTGCAATATCTATGTAAAAATGTCATGGAACGTTCCGTCAAAGCATCTTTGACATGTGGAGGTAGTTTGCTTGCTCTTGTATTAGGATACATAAATGGAGCATCAGTTTCTACCAGGATTCTATCTAAAGGAGCTTGACCACCTTCCAAAAGTTGTCGGACCCCACTATCGGATTTGTCTTTACAGAGGTATCCTGTTATTCCAATGTAAAATCCTTGATCTAAATAAAGTTGCGCTTCCTCCGCAGTTCCTGTGAAACAATGTACCAGAACCGGAGGTAGCCGGTTGGGATAATGGCCGAGGACTTCCAGAACATCAGTTTGAGCAGCTCGTTCATGTATTATCAAAGGTTTATTTAATTGGCAAGCAAGTTCAACTTGTTTATGAAATACATTTCTTTGGGTTTCAGGATCAGAAAAGTCACGATTGTAATCCAGCCCACATTCTCCAATAGCTACACACTCTGGACTACTAGCAATACTCTCAAGCTCCTGAAGAGTCTCGGAATCTTCCCAAGATTTTGCATCGTGAGGGTGAACACCTGCAGTTGAATATAATGTGCCAGGATATATTCTGGTCAGTCGTAGAGCTTCTTTACTCGATCTGATGCTGGCCCCTGTGACCATAATTTTCTTCACACCTGCATCCTTTGCCCTCTGAATAACACTGTCTAGGTCACGGCTATACTTTTTGTTCGTTAGGTTTGCACCGACATCCACGAGTATGTAATTCTCGTAGAACTGAGTCATTGCTCCAGATGATTCCTTTTGCTCTGTGCAAGATCCGCTCGGATTATCTGCCATGCTATCCGCTGTGAGCACTTAGGGTTAGATAAATTTTTAAACTGGGGAGTTTTAACGCATTTAATTAAACTTTGAATATATGTGTAGTAGAAGTAACGGCTAACAGATGTATCACTTTAAAACAATATACGACAATGCGGTATTATCAATGCACGTTACCCACCCCGCTTTCGTGCTTCATGTGTAACCAAAGTATGTCGTATGTGAACAACCCCTTCACGTTCACTTGTCTTTGATTCGGAAGGATAGTCCTCAATGAACAAAAGGGTCAGTGGCCGTGCAAAGTCCTGATAATGACTGGTGGAGGAACTAGATTTTCAATACAGACCAATCACAGACAACCATTCGGTGGGTTAATAAGCGATCGTTGTGAAATCACATTGAAGGAATTCATTGAGTGAACCACGCACCGCACGCTTGCGCGAAGACTATTTTTATTTTTGGGCCATTCAGATGATATTCAGATAAATAAACCCCTTGACCAAAAAGCCCTTGGCAAGGGTCAATAAATGGTATCAATCGAGAAACAGGCTCTTATTTTTAATTAACTGATATGATCGTAAAAACGATATATTTATTTTCATTTAGGATGAAGTCACCGGCCAGATAATGAACAAAATATCACCCAATACCAATTCATTATTCCTTTCTCCTCTGTACATAATCTATTGATGGTATATAATCTGTCCATGAAAAGTAAAAGTCTGACGGTTATTTGATTCCATTTTATTCCAATACAGCGTTGTATTGTCTTCTTGTTGAAATATCGTATTGAGTTACAGACACTCGATGTTACGTACTACGTAAATCTTCTACTTAGGTTCCTTCATTGTATCTTTTTTTAATCTTTCATTACATTAGGGTCAACGTCTTGGTTGAGTAATTATTACATAACCCCAAAAATTTTTTCGCTTGAATAATTTTGTCACTAAGATTGCAAGAAACGTTAGTAGTATATTCAGAATGCATATTGAGTCATGCCACAAAAATGGCATAAATGATGTGGTTTGTTTGCTTCACTGGTTGTCGTAGCAACCGCACAACATATACATTTCAGATCATTGTGGCACAGACTATGGTCTATGACAATTCATTTGTTGTGATCCATATATCCACAAGATCCTATCAACTGGTTTTTAATATGAATAATCTTCAACAGCTGAAAATAATAGTCGTTGGACCAGTCGGAGTGAGTCCTCTTAAAATCACACACATAAGACTGATTATGATTTGAAACTGTTTAATTTCTTTGCATAAATATTATACTTAATTTTTTTACAGAGTGGTAAGACTACCATATCAAATTTTCTGGCAGACGCAAGCGACATTCCTTTGGATTATAGACCGACTAAGGGTGTCAGAATTCTGGAGTTTGAAACACAGAACATAAATGTCAAGAATAAATTCATGAAGGCTGATGTAGAATTGTGGGACTGCAGCGGTGATCATAAGTGAGTCGATATTACAAATGACAAATTTTCATATAACGTAAAGGTCTTTACATCCCTAAGATTCAACACTTGCTGGCCAGCTATAAGAAATGGTGTCAACGGTGTTATATTTGTATATAATGCTAAATCACATGATTATCTTCGTGAACTAGACCAATTATATGATTATTTTGTAAATCAAACCAAGCTCGGTCCAACAAATTGTGTAATATTTTATTACAACACTGAGAACGTGGTCATAACTCCTGGAAAAATGTGTAAGAAGAAACGTTGGGTATTTTACAATTTTCGACTTTCTTTGAGGGTTGGAGACAGATCTACATGATCTGTACTGCAGCTATAAACAAATAATGATTTTCAATTTTACAGCATCAAAACTTGCACGTGTATCACAAGTGAGCTGCAATGTTGAAGAGGGTGCAAATAAATTGAAAGTCGATTTCCAATCATTTTTGGGAACACTGATGAGCAATTTACAAGAGCATACAGACCAAGAAGAAATTAGCATTATACGAGACAACATACTCTTTACCATGTAAACTTTCTTAGTACGTAATAGAAAGTAAGATACTTCCCAACTCTTCAAGGAGAATAATCAAATGCAAACGATCAATTTCAACACTAGAGCGTGGCTGCAATTTGTATTCCGCCTTACCATAATTTATACTAAACAATTCATTTATGTTCACAATGGTGAAATATTATTTTTTAATGCATTTGCCATTAGCATTGCCATCATCAACAATAGTAAAGTCATATTGTTAAAGAACATCTGGAGACATCTAAAAATAAAGTGCTAATATCAGAATATCTATTTGTGAATAAATATGTCCAATTAAATTCATTCTAATACATCATAATTCTACTGTGATGTGATAAAATAATCGAAATAAACTAGTGTATTTGGTTCATAAAAAAATTGGTTCCTGCGAAAGAAACAGCGTCCCATAATGAATATTGCATAATTTAATAATACTATGCAGACTTCTAATATTTTCTTTCAACTTATGAGTAAAAACAAAGATGAACTACGAACAAACTCGGATAATTTCACAAGCAGCATTGCGTTGAAATAGAATTTCACGGAATCATCGTCATTCTTCACAATGAGAATCGTCTCCACTATAATGATTTAACACATCATTATATCCTCAGTATGATCCATATTAGTCTCTTCAGGATAAACCAAGCTGTACAGTGCAGTTAGGGCTGTTTTGGCCGCCATTTTTTTGGCGTCTTTTTTATTCTTTGCTGTACAACATAAAAAAATCATGGTTTAACCAATAAGTACTATGTATCTATTGAAGGCACAAGGAGAGTGGAAGAATGCTATTTATTGAGATCCTAGGGCAGAGCTTCCTGAGGACCACGTGCAGTAGATGAAAAGCAAACAAAAGATACAAGTACAGAAAAATAAAACATGAAAGCATATCACTCAACATGCATGTGAGTAAGTCTCGATGCAAACAATGGCTGATACTTTTTAAGCAAGAAATACCTCATTAAAACTACAAGAAAAAAGCAGAAAGCACGATCTCAATAGCATAAAATAAAAGTCATGTGGCCATAGGATAGTGAGACATAGAAAGAAAAATATATACATATACGCCATAAATAAACTTCATAATTATAAAAGTAAAGGAAACGAAAGACTCGACAACTTAGCCTAGAAGAATGAGCACCCATAGTAAATTCTGTTGCCAAGTTGAACATATGATACCGCCCAGAAAAGACGGGTTTTATGGGGTGTGAACCACAAATTTATTTCAAGAGAGTGGGAGAGACAAAGATGAAGACAAATTGATTTCATTCAGAAGCAAGGCTCCCTAAGGAGCACAGGTAGAGCAGAAGTGCGTAAATAGTATATTGACTAACGCATGAATACAAACAAAACGGAAGCCAGACACTTGCCTGTACCGTTGTAGTCAATTCCATCGATTTCTACGGCCAAGGTGAACATGGTGTTTGGCGGATTACCGACACGATTCACTTCAACATAGGCCAAACCAGGTTTCATTTGGTTGAGCAACATAACAGGATGAATGTTAATGGCATTAGGTGGTAAATCTTTTTGAATTGGTGCTTTTGGTTCCTTTTTAGCACGTCCAGGGGAAACGCCTGGTCTAGGTACTGGAACAACAGTCCCTTGATTTTGCCACTCTAAGAAAAGTTTATAGAGAGCAAAACTGGCTAGGGAACTCCATGGGACTTCATCTGGTTCGTCAGCAGCTTGTTCTGACGAGGGTGCAGTGATCAGTTCAGAACCTTCCTCTTTAACAGATGCGCTCTGTGACAAATCTTCCTGTATTGCTGATTGTCCATCTAATTCTGCGTCAATGCGTGCTTTACTCGATGCTGTCGTCATTTTCTCAAGAAGCAAACATTTCAATGCATTTTCTGCTGCATTCTGACGCGCAAGTGGTTTGGACAATCCTTGACCAACATATGTCTTTCCATCGATCTGTAATCCACGATTAGTTTAGTTCTTTTCGTTCCACTAAAATTTGAGTAAATGAAATTACATTTCATGCCAACTTAGAATATAAGTTACCTCAGCATGGACGACAAATAAGGAGTTAGGCATAGCAGCTTGCGATTCTGGAAAAGTGAATTGTACTCCAGTTTTCATTTCGTTCAAAACCATGATTGCATTCTTGGGCTGCAATGCTCTCCTGAGTCGTTGATTCATCCTCAGTCGCTTCAACTTCTTATTCACCTTGTCTTAATCAACATTTAAAATTAGACACAATAAGTCGGTTCAAAGGTCATGCGAGTGTCACTGAAATATCAATCAGTTATAATGTTCACACGAGCTGTTCATTTAAGCTACTACTCGACAAAGCAAACTTTGGAATATGTAGATAATTTTACAACTTTCAAATTTGCGCAGTGAATCTTCATCACGTAACATTTATATTCACACGCCGTATACAAAATGTGAAAAAAAATTATAGATCATGTACTCACAACCAGGTACCCTGCCCCGTTTCCATTTTGGCTGTTCTTGATTTTCAATCTCCATGATCTCTTTTTCTTCCTCAATCTTTGTTTCAACATTGTTTGTAGGTGGTGGAAGGGATGTAACTTGAGGTGTAGCAGTAGCAGGGATTGTGGCAGAAGAAACACTGGACACAGCTGGTACAAAAGCTGTTGCTTGCTTGAGAATTGGTTTTAAACGTGGTGCCTGTGTAGCCGGTGTGATCTGTTGTAGCGATTGCCCACCAGAATTTGAAGATTGCTGCGGAATGGCCGGAGTTTTTGGAACTTGTAGCAATCTGTTTTGTTGCTGATGTTGTTGAAGCTGTTGTAGTGATTGCGGCTGAGGCGTTGGACCATTTGATTTGAACTGCGATACACTTTGTGAAGGTAGACTCTTGTATGTCCCAAGCTGATTGGGTCCAGACATCTGAGTCGGTTGGAAATTTCCTTGTGTTTGATACTGTAAAGTATAGGGTGGGTCGCCACTACACAAGGAACCTCTGCGGTTGTGCTACCCCACCAAGGCCTAGCGTCGCACACGCATTACACGCAATCTAACGCTGCCCCTATAGCTTACACCTGCCAAAATTCCTTCAAACCGTACTAGACTAGTTTTAATTCATAACTTAACCATGACCAGGTTTCAGATAAGAACATGATCATTATTCATCTAGGAATACACAAATTTTGCATGTTTCAGATATACTAGAATATTTGGTCCAATTGATGCAGCAACTATATTTTAATTATACGATCTATGCAAGTACAATTGATAAACACTCATATGGTTGAAGTGTATAAGATAAAACTTTTTATGAAAAGTGTGATAGCTGAAACAAATAAGCGAGTTGGCTTATACTATTGAGATTTTTAAAATTGGTACAAGACGTTTTAATTATTCAGCTAGCATTTTAACAATGGGAGACAAGGTTCAGTTTTGTAGAATAGAACAGCTGCAAAAATTGTGTATCACCAAGATGTTCACAATATGAGTTTAGAACGAATCCTAAGGAAGTGGCTAAGGATGCATTATGCTATGAAGGCAACTGGCGAGCCTGCCCCTGGCGGGGCGCACCTCCTCGGTATTGTTGTATAGCTACTTGGGCCTGCAGTGCAGGATAGGGGAACATGGGAACCACTAATTAGTACATGCAAATACAGACTGACTCTCGCACTTCAATTAAGACTGAAAACCGGAACACAGGAATGGTACTGTATTCTACTTAACTGAATTGATAGTTGCCCACATGATGGCATGAAAGTCATTATAAAATAGAATTCAATCTCATCAACTTGATTTCAACTTTTCTGTTTGGCGGGAAAGCCGAATTTGGCTGAATATGCCTTATACCTACAAGCTGTTTAGAAGCTCACCTTTGGTGTGCGTATCAAATCTACATGTAATGACAGGTTTCAATCTTATGAGGAACAGTATTACACTGTAATATATTATTTGTGATATCATGAGAATATACCGCTATTTTTGATATTCAACATATTCTTGTGGGCTCATGGAATCAGTCTTCCCGCCTGATAGAAACATGATACAACTATCATTTGCTTTTCACGGAAATAGAAATCACTTTCTGATGTAAAAATTTCTCACCGCTGTACTTTGATATCCCGGTCCTGAATTAGAATTTCCAGATGGTCCTCTTGCTGTAATACAAACCGTTCATTATTTAGTGTTGTACTTCAGTCGTATTAAAACTAGGTTCAAAAGATGACGTGCAGTCTGAAAATTAGGCAAATTCGATTAGCGTTCAACTGAAATCCGATTATTGCAAATAATGCAAGAGAATAAAAGGTTATTGATTGGAACCGTAGAATTCATAGAAGAATCGGCGCTGAGTTAACGTTATGTATTTTGTACGTAAAGAAAATGATAATTCGTTTACCCCATTGGTGAAATTGAAGATTCGATTTTTCGAACAGGAATTTAAACAAATAGTGCTTACCGGTAGAATAACCCTGGCCATTTCTACTTCTGGTGTGCATCGTTGTTAAATACTATTCAACTTATGTAAATAACGACACTCAGAACTATGCCCAGATGATCACAGACACTAGGCTGCGTAAGATTTCCACAAACCAAGCGACGCCTTGCTTTGACTTTAATGGCGACTGATTGATGAAGACACAACCTGACACAACGAACCATAGACTTAAAGAAGTCTATGCAACGAACCTTTCATGTGCCGTGTGGTGCCGTTGTGCTGTCCAAGGAGCGCATTAATAGTGCAACGCAAAACCAGTAGGTACAGTGGGGGCACAGTGGGGGTATTGCCAATCGCGAGCTTCCCGCTCTCATATCGTTGCGCAAATTTTTGAAATCATTTTCATTTTCAATCGAAACACCAGCAAATTTAACACCATGGTAATCAAAAAATCAAAAGTTCGAAACCAAAAAACTCGAACGTTGACTATAGATGTTTCGTTAGTAAACGAATTGAAATCGGTCTAGCAATGGATTTTATTCGTTACAAGTGATGCAAAATGCGGATTATGGAAATCCAACGCTGTGGAACCCTCCACGACTTAAAAGAAATTTATTTTTTCGAATTTCAACCACATCTTCGGTGTGCTTTGATCATGAGAAGGTTTCGTTGGGTCTGCTGAATGGGATCCCTTTGAAATGGTTTCGCAATTAGCGGGTGCCGCTTACGCTTCCGTGTTTCCGTTCCATTTTTCGCCATGGGACCACAGGCCAACTTCCTGCGAGGATGGAGGATCAAGTATTTGATATTATACAAGATGTTTAACCTATTACTAATGAGGACCCTTGTCAATTACATTTCTACGTAACGAGCATAGAAACTTTAATGGGGTAAACGCACTATCAGTGGGTAAACGCGAGGGTATAGACCACGACGAATTTTAACCGGAAGTGACGAACGCAGTTATAGCTATATTATGTGGGTATAGAGCGGGCAAGGCGAAGTTCGGGGAATTCCATTCATCGAACGGGAGAATCCACGAATATATATTTGTATTCAGTTTTGCGCTCCTTGCAAATTAGAATATTGCAGTACATGCTACGAAGTGTCTAAAATGGAGTTACTAGATAAGGCTCTTTACTGTAACACCTTTGGTTTAAGAGAAAGTAATTCGTGGGAGAGTTCAACCCACGGTATACATTTGCATTCTGTTTTGAATCGCGTTGAAAGAAGTCGCGTACTAAGATACGTAGGCTCAGTAGTGCATCCTAGTAGCGTTAAAATAAACCGTGTCGAAAATCCTTATCTGTGGGGCCGATACGTGTTACGATATGAGGAGATGAAAGCTGATCCAATTTCCTGCAATGTAACAGAGCAGATCATGGTGCACGCCACAACAAAATTTAATGCACGACGTATAGCAGGTGAGAATGAGTTATAACTTTTGTTGTTAGTCACTCTGATACATTCGCTGAAATTCTTGAATTGACTTATTTTGACAGAAGAAAATTTTGATTGGCGTCTTGTAAATCGTTCCCGATTTGGAAAAGGTGTCAGCTTTGCGAAGGACCCATCATATGCTCAATTCCGGGCCACACATTCCGACAGTTACATCGTTGCTGGAGTTTTGATTGCAAACCATAAACCTGGGACGTGGGGTCAAGAAATTCCACCTGAGGGTTACGACACAACTACTGGATACACGAAGGATGTATGCATAAAGTATTATGACAACGATTTCTATCCATATTACATAGTAGATACTTAGTGGTGATGTGGACGATACAATAATAAAATAACATTTTTGAGATTATAAATCACATCAAGAAAAATTGTTTATTATAATTATGATTCTAAAATAATATACATATCTTGGTAAACGAATTTCTAGACTTTACTCTCAATTCCCACCTTACAAGTGATTTTTTGAGTCTGTTAATCTGAACCAAATCGGCGGGATAGCGGGTCTTTTGTTAACAATATCTGTATAAAAAAAACTAATACAAGGCGTTTGGTGCCTCAATTATGATAAGCCTCGGATATTCTTACCCTCCCAAGCTCAACAAAATTAACTGAGGTCTCTGACACACAAGCCAAAATTACAGGTGTATCTTTGGCATCGTTTTGTAAGCGTAATATATCCGCCAGTTCGATAATAGGGCTATTTCCAGAACTGGAACACACAAATATCGCAAGTAATTCACACAGCTATAAGCGCTGCATTCTTGCCTACTCACTGTTATACAAATATAGGACGGTACAGCAAAGATGCAGTGAAGAGGCTCTACAACAGTGAACCAAACATGGCGTATGCTTGACCTGAGTTGTTTGTCACTTACCTGCATATAACTACCCTGGACATGGGGGTTCCTGGATTAGATTTCTTGAAATGTTGAGCTGCAGAGTACAAATTATAAGATATTTTGTAACCAGCTTGTTTACGCTTCCTCAGCCACCGGACGTTATTGAACGTCGATGCTTTTATTATCTGCAGACTTCTATAAACTTGAGCAAGGCTCGAAGCATTTTGTGGGCCCACTAAAGGTTTCACAAGCTGGGCCAGCACTTTTACCTCAGTCTCCTCGTTAGCTTTGCACTCCTCATCCTCTATGGTGATTGTTTCTCCTTCCAGCCATTTCGTCTTGGTTTCAGTCCAGGATGAAGCACCAGAAATTTTTTTGAAGGAAGATAAACTCTCTATCACCTCTTGGTTCATACAATCTGCAATATGAGGGTATTCAAGCGTGTCTCGACCAATTATGGAATTTCTAGAAAACAGGTGATCTATGTACTATATTGGGTCTGTAGTAGGGATAAACCCGCCTTGTAACTTATTGTTGGTCATAATGTGAATGGGTCCAGAAATCAATAAAGTTGTGTACCGGGTAGGAATTGACATTCGGATACAATAATCTATGATGGCTAACTCTCGAAAACACCGTTCTGCCCAACACGTTATTTCTGAAATTTGTACGATATGCAAGTAGTGGGTTGTTCGGAATAACAGCCCAGGGTGCAAGTTGATTACAATATTGTTGATTTACTATTTGATTGCCAAATAATCTAGGCCTAGCAGCTTTATCCCTATCATAGACACTAGTGGTGACATAGCCTGTTGCAATAAATCGAGCAATGAAGTTGTACCATGATTTGTATGTTTATTTCCATTGAAGCTCGTTGGCCCAGGGATATCCACAGCCCTCATGGTGGTTACTTGCGATACCCTGTGTACCCCGTTGTTGAAAACACACTTATCTACATTTGAAATTTTCGTTGTCGAATTGGGTTGCCAAACTCTTTTTGGATTTACATTGGGAGGCAAATATCTCTTCAATATTGGTGTAGCAACAAACTTCGTGTACCCACAGTTCGGTAATAAATTCAGCATTTCCATTCGTGACATTCTTCGCGGCACCTCTTGAATCTCGTCATCGGACACCTCTATGACCTACATAGTGTTAAAAATATAGTTGTATGAAAAAGTTCAAACGAAATCCAAGCTGTTTAACGCTTTGAACGGTGTGACTATTTTTTTTATCACGTATCTCATCGCTTCATAACTAGATCAATTCGTTACCTCGAGTACAGCATCTTCTTCATCACTCACATTTTTGTCATGAATGTCCATTTGAACTGCTTCGAATACCTCTTTGATTCCAGAATTGTCAGACCTTTGCATCTGGTTTGATTTTTTAAGACTGTCTGATACCTCATCAACATCTGTGAGAACTTCTTCTCTAGTCAGTGATGATGAACTATGAATGGGAGACTTAGGGAGCTGCTGAACAGTTCTCTGTACACGGGACCCTGGCCATGCAGAAATTATCTTGAAATCCCCCAGAAAAGTTTCGTCAGAAATAATCTGCAACCGTGAGCTCCTTGGCGCATTGTTATTGTCATTGTTGACAGCAAATTTACTAGGGCCTGGAAGATTTAATACTCCATTGTCATATGCCTCGCTTGCTGAAACCTTCAAACTCTTCAAACATGTATCATCTGATTTTCTATTCTGCTCATTCAATAATGGGGATATTGTCTTTTCTTCACTAATGCAACTGGAGTGAGCTCCCATTTTGTCGCCCTGGCCATCATTGGATGAAGTTTTAGAAATCCTAGCAAAACTACTTATGTTACTTTTGGCCTCCTGATTATTCACCTCTGGCTCGATTATTTCGTGATCGGAATAATTTTTTGCCTGGTTGCCACATAGATCGCTATTCAGCCAAAACCCGTTGCAGGGGTCGTACACCAGCTTCTTTCGTTTAAATGCTCTGAGTCGCGGCAATCCACTGCTGTCATCCTTAGCGATACAGCACTCGTTGTACTGATATCTTTGCAGTCGGTAACCTTGGCGTACCAAATGACTGTACACCCTATACTCATTTAGGGTACATCCAGATGGATTTGATCCAAGTAGAATACTATAAGCCTGCTGGACAGAAAGCGCTACTCCATCCCAACTTAGTTCCAGGCAATTCTGCAAACATAGGGGAGCTTACGAATCACCATAATAAAGATTCATAGGTAATTCTTCAACGTTCTAGTATCAATGTAAGGGTGATCAAATTGGTATGGATGGGATCAACATAAAACTCAAAATACCAATTCTAATAGCAGTAATGCTTCTTCAGGGATTAAATATAATTGGCAGTTCTCTTCTAGGCCGAAATTCGTCCATTCTTGACCAGACTTTTTTGTTACTCGAGCCCGTGATTCCTGTGGCAACCACTCAGCGGCAGCAAGTTGTGACTTTCGCTCAACCCTTTCCACGCCAAGTAACTGTTTTCGATCATTGAGCCCCTTCTCGATCTGTTTTTTTTGTAGCCAAGAACCGTTTGGCTCATACTGTTTTTGTCCCACAGACGGCAATATCTCTGCGGTCTTGTTCCATCTTTCCCATGTCTCATGACATATGCCCTTGTTCACCAACAATTCGGCAGCACTGAAACACATGCAAAATTAATGCCATTCGTCACTCTTAGATTCTCAACAAAATTGGGTATTAAAACTTCTGATTTATCTAAATTCATCTGTAAAAGAAATTGAAATGGCTTGTATATTGCAGGTTGACAAGCAAGATCTACTATATTCAGCAGGTTTGGAAGATTAACGAATACATTTCATGGTCTTGATGAATAGCTCATAGGTTATCATAGTGACAATATCAATGGGTCTTACTAAAATAGACGTATCTCAGCAATCTGAATAGAATGTGCAATTCTTGGGAACATAGATGTGATGAATCTTCAACAGTATGATGGAATGGACCAGAGTTGTGCGAAATCGTAACTGTACGACGAAAAGTTATCATTTTTCTGTATAATTTGTAACTAACCCTTTATCAATTCATTGGTAATGGATTTTATTAGGACCCGTCGACATGTGCTCTAAAGACGGTTTGGGGTTGTTCCATATCGTGTGGGAATGGGGGTTAGGTCGTATGTCGCCTTTTAATGACAACATGACAAGCCTCTGAATTACCTCAAAACATGTCCCAACATTTTTTACGCCGGTTTGGTAATGTATTCGTAAGCCGCTCGTTTACTGCATTAAAAATCTTTCTTCGTCTTTTGCTTCCATTTCATACAATGATCACTCGCTCGATTGAAACATTACCATCCTACCTGCAAAGTCCGTATCACGGCAGTGGTATATGCATTTTTATTTTACTCGAGGGATGGCAGCACCAATCCATGCAATGCTCCTTCTATGCAATGCTCGAAGATACAATGCCTTGTAGGGATTCTAATAGAGATGATCCAGACGGTGCTGCCGTTGACAACGAAACTCCAAATTACTTTTGCCGCAAAGCGCGTGATTTTGGTTTGTTGATTTTTTTGACTTTAGTTCCGTCGTGAGTTCCTCATGTGGAGCACCCAAATGGCAACAGTTCTGTTTTTTTTTAATTATCATATTTGTTCTTGATGATCCTCAATGTCATTAGATCATGTGAACATTGACTTGAAGATTCAAGCGGCATCCTCCACAAGAGCGTTGCCACAATGATCTCGGCTGCCAAATGTGCAGAACCGTATGCGACATCTGTATTGCAGGAACGACATAATACGACTTTGACAGAGCGACGGCTTCGAAGGTAACCAGGACCTAGAAAGCCT
The DNA here is from genome assembly GCA_963978495.1 of Athalia circularis. Taxonomy (NCBI): domain Eukaryota; kingdom Metazoa; phylum Arthropoda; class Insecta; order Hymenoptera; family Athaliidae; genus Athalia; species Athalia circularis. Next base: position 22,930,369 of record OZ021699.1, read on the forward strand.
TCATAGTTCCATCGTATGAGAATGAGTAATGACTTGTACAAATTTCATGGATCTGAATCTCATGAGATCTGCGGCAATTTTTTTGAAGGATACCCAACCTAACCCATTCGTTGATTCGTATAACTGTAAAAAAAGCCGAGTCAAACAAACGCTCTTGTAAGCAGTTGTGCTGAGCCTATAAATTGCTACATCGTTGCACCGGATTACGTGTTTCTTGAAGCTCCGACGTGGTTGAATCGACGGTTTATTGAAATAAAGGTCTCCGTTATTCACAACTCCAGGATGTGTACAGAATTCGGATAAGTAATTCAACCGGACAAACAAAAAAGTAACGGCGGTTTCCTGGATGTCCAAGATCTCGAAAACCCTCCTAAGATAATCATTGTCTTACGTTTAAACTTGAATTCGCTATCGTCCTTGTTAAAACGGCGCCCGAGCCGCCGACCCTTGTAATCTAGCCACACGTGTGAACCCGAACAAATTCGTCGACTGCGAATCTCAAATCAAATCGACGTGCTGTACATGGGGAACTCATAGAGTGGCTCATTATATCCTGAACGAGATCCTCAACCCAATATTATATTGTTCTCTAATAATTGTCACAACATTTTTCAGATCTATAGTGTATACGGTTCATAGTCAATCCGTAGGTGGCAGTGCAAGTTTAACCAGAAGGTGGCGACGCATTGTTCGAGCATCATCGTACCATTTTTGCCGCGAGTGAGTGGGCGGGAGTAAATATGAATCCTTCGTAACATATTCAATTTGTCACTTACTGCTGTCCAATGATTAATGTACATATTCTCAGTGGTATTTGGGGCATCGTAGTGAACTGGACACAAACAAATCAGTACCTCAAACTCAGCTTTCGGTCGCTTTCATTCGATATTGCTATTTGATGATTAAGTAAACGAGTAGATTTTGTAGTAAAAAATGGATTTCTATCCTCGACATCCCACTACTGTTGATTTTGATACGGCGAATCTTTTTGCCCAAGATTTCATTTTTATTCGCAGATGATATTAGTGTTGTGGAGTTGATGATATAATTTTATTGTATTCCTTATTCTTCATTTCTTGTCGAAGCTCTAAGAGAAATTATTTGAATAGATTAATTTAGATGAGTGTAGATGACAGATTACCAAAAAATGATTCGCACCCTCATCATCGTCTGGGTCAGGACTATTCTCGTGATAAATTTCTGTCAGAAATTGCCATAAAATATTTAGGAGGTAAAAAATTCCACGAAGCCGTCTATCTTGTTTGAACAAGCCGAATAGACGACGAGACATAATCTGCTCTTGAGCTTTATTCTTGTGTCATTTATGTAATTCTATTCATTCAGTAATACGCGTGGTAAATGAAAAAATCAAATAAAGGAAAAAATCTGATAAAGCATCTCTTAGGAATTGGTGAAAAGCGACCTTCAGAATATTCTTAACACCTGCAGGTTCTGGTAACTCACATATGCAGCAAGAGTTTCTACCAATTAGTGTACTTCGCCCCTGATGAATCGATCGTCGTCGCATACTTGGACTGTCTAATAATATTAATAACTATCATATTAAACATGCATAGGTATAAATAAAGTATGGTGTTATTTAACAGCTGAAAAAGAACTCTTATTTTGCCTACTATTTTATTTTTTCGTACGGTATTTATATGGCTGAAATCGCACTACAATATAGTCAGAGGCTCAAGATAAGAGAAAAAAGAAAATATCTTACACTTATGAATTTGATACAACGACCTAAATGATCATATTCTCCTTTATTATTGATGGATTTTAATTGAACGAACTGACCAAACTTTTCATGTATTATTTCGATGGTCAGCTTAGTAGAGATATACGACCATATCCGGTTGTATCAATATCATTCTTTCTGTTGCAATGTCTTCAGGTTACCGAGACCGCCCGTATGTTCTTCAAGTGACACGGCGGAAACTACAGCGCAGAGAACGACTGGGGCGTAGGAATTACGTTGTAGAGTGTAAAGAGACCGTTTTACCTTGTATAATCTGAGTCCTCTTTTGCCTCTGTAGAGCTTCCGGGTACAGGTGAACCTCGAGGTCTCGATACGCGTTCTCGTTTTCCAGGATGACTGGATTTTCAATATTGAGAAGCTGTTGCCTGTGATTTTTTTTTTCACATGTATACGATTATACGAAATAACAATCGTATCGATGTTAGGATTACGTAGGATTCAAATAAATCGAAGAGACAGTCGCAATGTTGCAGCGTTGCGTCTGATGTCTTTGAGGACGAATTTTTGACGTAGAAAAACTGAGGAGTGAATACCAGCGGTACCTCGTTTAGATGAGACCGGAACCGGAACCGACCGCCAGAAGCAAATCTGCTCTCGAAAGTAAGCCAGGGTCTACAAAAATTGAAATCAGAAGAAAATCAGGCTTATAATGTACAGTCGTATAAATCGAAAGGTTGAAGAAATTTTGTCGAAAACGGTGTGAAACCAAATTAAAGAAAGTATTCAAATTTAAATAGAACAGGAACCAGATAATTAGGTATGTATAGCGGTAAAAGGTATATAATAAAATAATTTTCTTTCGAGGGGAAAATTGGCAATCTTTTTCCTCAACAAATTAACCTTATGTATACACTTTTCCACCGCGTATAATAATAAGCCATTCTGCAGGGAGAACTTGCAGAGTATTAATGTAATTCACACAGGTGAAGCCGCACTGTTTATATTCAACTTATGTCACAAGAGAGCTTGCTGTTACTGAGCGGCATCAAATAAAGAATATGACAAACAATTATTGTACGTAATAATATTAACCAAGTATTCGTTTAACGCTAATTGGCACGCGCTACATCAGCATCCTATACGGTGGACGATGGACAACCTCAGTCCATGGTCAACCACAGTCAGGTCGTTGATGGTTTCGTACGCTATGCAGTTATGTACAAATATACAAGAATTAGTTTGTTTCCAAAATTGCAAGAAAGCGATAGAATGATTCGTTGTAATGCATGAGACTACAGAATAAATGTGGCGGTTGAGATGATATTTCGTGTGCAATGTTCGTCGTCAGTTTTTATCAAGGATTGTAATCATAACGCAGTCTAAGGGATTTTTTTCAGAATATTTTGGAATTGAGGAAGGTGTGTTTTCGGGTCGGGCGAGTGAAACATGAGTGGGCATTGGGAATGCGGTGTTTCATTAAATTTTCAAGTAACTGTGTGACTCGATGATCGGAGTACGTTGTTCGGGGGTATAAACGACGGGATCATGTATAGGGAATAGGTAGCAATACTCGCCGATAAAGAATAGTAAAATAAGTGAAAATAACAGATAAGGGAAGAGAAGAGAGAAAAGATCGAGGTGCGTAAGCTATAAGGTGGTTAGCATGACTAGCGGCGGGAAGCATCGGCAAGGTTATAAGGGTGAACAAGGACGTGGCTCAAACTTCATCCCTATGGGCGAAAAGAGAGAGAGCGAGAAAAAGAGAGAAAGAGAGAACGGAGGGAGAGACCGGGAATAGAGATGAGAGAGTGAGAAGGAGAGATGGGCGAAGTTAGGTTCGTAGGAAGCCAACGGAACCTCAGCTCCGGGGCTAGGTAGGGCTGGGTAAAGCGCAGAGGTAGAGGTAGAGGCAGAAGTAGAAGAGAAGAGAAGACCGCTTGAAATCCCTCCTTCCCGCCTTTCCTGCCTGCTCGGTGCCGTCCGCCATGCCACTACGAGCGGGCGAACGTACAGCAGGCTAGGCCGCGCGGTCCTGTAGCCCATTTGGCATTTCCCCAGCTATAGCGACGGTCCTTTAGCCCATCGTTGTTATCGTCCCGCAGCTGCATAAAGTCGGCTCCCCTCTTGCCTGGCGTTCCCCGGCACGCCGCGCCCTGCCGCGGCGGTCCACAAATTTAACAGCGACGGTGGCGCGGCTCACAGGGACGCCACGAACTTACGCCCCTCTTTGCGAGCCAACCTAACCTCTGGCACTGGCTCTGCCTCTGCCTCTATACGCAAGGCGTCCTTGTCGTCCTATCGATTCTCGTCCCTGTTCCCGCTTCGTCCCCCGGTAACCTTGGTAGAGAATAACCCGCCGTTCAATTCAAGGAATTATGACGGCCGCGGCTCTCTTCTCTTTCCCACTCTCTTGCCTCTACTTCGTCAGGGTCGTGGAGATATTTACGCGCGCGCGCGCGCTTAGAACCGGGATAGAACGATCTTTTTCAAAGCCGGTCTTCTCCAAATTTTTCCACCCGCCGCGCCCGCCTTATACTTATTCCAAAATTTCCTTCTCTTATCCCGCATACGCGAGTATATCGATCTCCTCGCTAACTTTTTCTCATATTATCGATTGCTTCTATATTTTAACGCCGTGCGGAACGCCCCCGCACGATTTCTGTCTAGGTGTAGGTTAGACAAAAATAACAGACCTGGATCACGAAAATTGCTCCTATATATACGATTATAATATCAGGACCTCAGAAGGACTACGACGGTATCCAATATCACAGTACGGGCATCCCATTCGTCCTCAATACCATTCAGCCGATCATCGTGCTACTGCGTAAGGATCATCATCAGCGCAACAAGTCCTGATGTAATCGTGCAAACGAGATTTTCTCAGCGTCACTTATCACCAATATATGACCAGCGACTCATAGAAATCGTAAAACTCTATCGCCCATAATTTTCAGATCATTTTCATGCTCTCGCGCTGAGTATTCCCACCAAAAAGAGGCAGAGAGAAAATCTCGATCCCCGAAATATATTAATATGTCGTAGCGGAAGTCTTTTGCAACTGGATCATCACTCGTGTATTGTCAGACCAGTTTCTAGTCTCTAAACTACAAACTCTCATGCGGCTTAATCGAAATCAGCCAGCGTTCCCGCTTCTTCCGATGTTAATATATCGGCTCATTTTTTAACGAAATAGTAGCGCACGTCCCACTTTCTTCTACAACTAGCTAGCAACACGGTGCACTCATAGACGCCCCGTGTCCCCGTGTACGGACACCGGTTATTCGTTGGTTTCTAGAAAACGAGAAAAAAAAATTTAGAGAATAAAAAGTGCCTTGAAGACCAAGAAGAAGCCCGATCTTCCTATTACTAATCGCGGAGCTTGCAGTAGACAATTATATTGTAAGCAAATAACAGCAGGAACTAGGCTGTGGATTGGACCGAGAATAATACAATTGATGGTAGTTTTAAAATTTTGTGATACTCCAAACGAGATTTGAATAAAATCGTTGTCAACTTAGGCTTGGATCAAAATGTTATTTGAAAAGTCTATAACGTTTTTCATAAAACAACAGTGAAAAAATAATGTTGGATATTTGACTATAGGAGTCTGGAAATGTGTGAAATTTGAACTACATATGAAATGTATCTTCGGCAACTCAAAATTCAGTAATACTATTTTAAAATTGCATCTTCGACAAATTAATTTCTGAAAACAGATCTATAGTTACAAGTTCACTTTGGGCATAAAAAAGATACGGATTTTCAAAAAAATGCACATTTCCGTTTCCCCTTTTTTCCAGCTCTTGTGGTCTATGTGAATGTTAAACGGGGTGGTCTCTGTTCCGATTGTGATTTTTCGAGGACGCGGGCCACTCGCGGTTACATACACGGGAGTCAATCGGCGTTGGCCAGCATTCAACAAGTGACGCACTACGCAGCATATCCTGTCTCTGGAGTTTGAATAAAAAATTCTATAATACGCGAAAGCCGGATTATCGTTCAGTTTCCAAATAGCTGTACAACAGCGCGGCGGATGTATATCGTTGAACTAAAACACGTAGTACTATACGCATAAAACGCGACGCATTTTCTTGCTGATACACGGCCTATTACAGGGAATCCCGATTCATCATCGTCAATGACCTGCAAAACAGCACACAGAATATCTTCCAATTATCTACATCCGGTTGCGAAAAGGGAACTTTTTGATTTTCAATTTCTATACAATCTTGTCAAAATGAAATAAGTCTCGGGCATTTCGCGTGCGTTGGAAGTATCGAAATCCCTAAAGTTCCATTTCCTAGAATTTTTATTACCTGCATATCGTCTACCTGCAGTGTTCTATGGTCGAAGACCTCTTCGGGTCCTCCCACGGCACCGCAAAAGGGTTCGGCATTGCAACTGTGGAAAAGAATCTCTACAACCCTTATTCTAGCTGTCTCGTACTTATACGATTTTCATACATACGTAGTTATATACCTACAATCTACATACAGACAGATTTTGTATTTTAGTCTACTACGTTGACTGGTGTTGTTTTTGACTGCCGCGCACACGTAGATATTTGATACGCATAAGTATATGTATGTATATATCTAGTATGTCTCATGACGTTACGTAATGAACAGGTAGTCGTACGTAACACAACTCGTTTGCGCGATATTGTTAAAGGCCCGAGCTGTTCTCTTATGTTAGACGTGGCTCGGACGTGCGTTTTTGTTTCCAAATATATAGACACCCGCTCCAAAAGTCATTGATACAAATATCGTACGATTATTAGTAAAAAAAATCTATTTTCTTGTTGATAATTCCATAGTCGTAAAGTCGATTGTTTACAATATCAGTTTTTTCTTCAAAGGTTTATTGATACCGTCCAGCCGTGTACTCCGTAGGGCTTTAAACTTTATACTTTCGATGACGAAACTGCTGCTTCAAAATAGTGGTGACATGATGGTTCCCGTAGAGGAAATTACACGTTCGCTGTGTTTAATTAAATCCTAACGAAGGCCCAACCGAGGCTTTCTTACACGGAGCTGCGCTGAAGGTGAGTATCTAGGAAATAAGAAGAGAAAGACCATCGAAATAGGAACCAAAAGACTCTTGCAGCATACCGTATGCGGTACGTTTCTAAAACGCCGAGCGATAAAGCTGGTGAAATATTTGTTGCGGTCTACTCGCCGCAGCCCGCGTTTCTTCCTCGGCAGCTACCACTACTGTCAGTAATGTAGGATCTTATATACGCGCATGTGCGCACATGACGTTCTCATGTAATAAGTACACGTATGTATATGATATAAAGTGTGGCGGGAATATGAGGATATCTTGTAGGGTAGATTTAAAATTTGTGTAAGAGGAATATTATCTGAGTATAATAATAAATAAAGCGGGGATTCTAGGGCTGATGATATTTTTGGATCGATTACTTGATTAAAGGAGAAGTAATTGCACAAGTCAAAATTCTTGAAGATATATGTATTTCGGAGAGGCGCGAGGGAGATGGGAGGGGGTGGAAAAGAGTCTGCAGGATTTGTATTATAAGAAAATTTGTGAAACGCGAAATTATCAAGCTGGGAGAATCCTTGCAGCAGTCTTTCCGTAAAAGTTAGTAAACGCCCAGAGTCGAGGGGAGTTTTTGTCGGGCTTACTCTCGCTCGGCGCCGAGGGGGCGCTTTTTAGTACCCCATGCCTGCAGCAGCAGCAGCAACGAGCGAAAGAGAGGAAATTCAAAGACTCGCTCTCTGCTTTGTTGAATACAAGGTTTTGGTACATAATTCAACCGTTATAATACCGATAAACAATATGGAATTATGAATATTGATTATTTATTGGGGCATTCAACGAATGAGATTTTATACGCCATCGATATAATTATAGCTTAAATACTACAATAATTCACGGACGTATACGGGTAAATAATCTTGAAATTTTCAAATCAGTCAGAACCAGTGTACCTGATATCAAATTAGAGTATGACAATGAGGACCTCAGAGGATTTTCAAAATCGAATATAACGCGTATCTGTTACTGCGAGGTAATCAGAGGGCACGTAATGACCTCGTAACCTTGGGTTTAATTGATTACGTATTGAAGGATAACGAAAATGTTTGTTGCCACATAACATTTTTCCTTTTTATTTATTAACTCATCTCGCAAAGAAATTTGATCCGTTATTGTAACAATCGTCTATCCAACTTGTATGAAATAACAGGTGTATTTTTTTTTGCACTAATAATTCTAGGTACAAAAATTGCTCGTGTATATCTACAATAATTGCACGAGCTTTGAAAAGTTTCTCACGATATTATTTTATAGTTTTTATTAAGGTATTTATTTTATTATTTTTTTTTCTTCTGCAGCGTTCACCACTCGGATGAAAACTGTGATAATTAGGTGCTCAGGGTGCAGTACTTTGATTTTTATTTTGCCTCTATTTTTGTTGCAATTTTACTTTCTTCTCCACTCGTTAATCTTCGCTTCGCGACCCATTAGCCTTTTGTTCCATATCAAATAATGAGTTCCCCAATTTATAAATGGTCTATTGCAGCGCGTATTTTATATAATCAAGATACTCGGTGGAGTCTCGCGTCAATCCTACGAGTGCACATGAGGTCAATCTGAGCCAACGTTTCTGTTGATTGACCGAATCTTCTCATTAGACCACAAAAACTTTGAATAAGTTTTTCAGCACCCGGAGGAAGAACTTCGCTGAATTAGTGGAAAACATCGATCTTCGTTTTTGATTTTTTTTTTCAATATGTTTCTGCTATAATTTAAATGTTGTAGGATACGTTTTTTCATTTCATCTGTTTCATTATTACTAGTCTTAAAAATTTTTGTTTTTTTCCACTAGTCTAGTGGATCTCTCGTTGAATGTTCGTCATTTCATTCAGATTTTTTGTCGTTTCTATTTTGTTTTCCTTAAGAAAAACTATTCGACCATAAAAAACTTCAAACCGCGACGATAGATTTAAAACAGAGTAGGGGTAGTAATATCGATATTCGCCTGGTTTATCAACATTTCGGGAAATGTTGATCCACTTTCATTACACAAATTCCGGATGAGCTTTCATTCAGACTTAATTTCTATGAAATCGGATATCGAAGAGCTGAGATATGATGATCTCTAATAACGAATGGAGTCGTCTGACGATCATACTTTCAGCACCGTCGTCTCCTATGGTATATAACGCTTTAGCGGGATTCAAATATATGCTTATATGGATTTAATAAGTAGGAGGAAAACCGCAGCTTGCCATATTCTTATCGAACAGGATCGAAGGTGAGTTGAATCCCCTCAGAGCCACAAAGGCGTGAAGAGTTCGTCAAGTACATCAACACTGCAACCAAAAAATCGTTCTCTGTTTTAAAATCAGAAACAATCTACTTATTTACCTCCAAAAATAAATCTGCACGGAAAAAATTGTTCTCTGAAGCCAAAGGGTTTCAAACCAACCGTTCTTGTCAAGTACAATACGTGTATCCCACATTACAACCATTCGAAATGTAAATTCAACTGAATAAAGTTGATTCACAAACAACTTAAGCGGATAAAATGCAAAAAAAAAGTACAAATTTGGTAGTAACAGTACTTGACGAGCCTTTTAGAAAGGTAATGAAAAAGTATATTGATAAATGTGTGATATATCATTAGACTTTTTTTCGGGAATTTCAATGGTACCACTGATCATGAAATTTATGTTTTTATTGTTATTTTTCTCACATTTTGTCAGTTAAATTCCTTTTTTTCGAGGAACTTTTTTTTCAGTTGGATCTAATTTACATTTTAAATGAGCGTAATGGCGGTACAAGCGTACACAGGTATAAAACGAGGCATAGAACTTGCGGCAGCAATGGTTGATTCAACTACTTAATTGCTCCAAAAGATGATTTTTTATTTTTTTTAATGATTTTCAAAGGTACAGTCGGATTGATTGTTTTGGATTTTGAAATTCAATGGTGCACGATTATGTAATAGTTTTGTTGTATTCAGCAAGTTTCTTTTGTGTAATGCACCCATGGTGCTTTCAAGAGATATTTTTTATCAAACCTTATATGTAAATTTTTTATTTCCGCACCAATTGAAGGTAGTCGAAAGGCGTCTTCTTATCACTTATTCAGGTTTCCTTGTTTTTCATTAAATTCTGCTTGTGTTCAAGAGAGTGATATACAAACCAGGAACATATAATGGCTGTACGAGCAGCTCGCTAACTCACCGGCAAGAAGTAAAGGAAGACGATTGGTGCTGGCGTCACGGACCAGCTACCTACAGCCGGAAGCTATCATGCCCAAGAGCGCATCGTCCCAAGGAGAAGGAACTTCGAGGCGTGTGTAAGGAATGGTCCCCGTATTGGAAGATCGCTCCGTTGGGGCGTCGAGAGAATCGTAGAGTAAAAATGTTAGAACAGAAATAGTGAAAAAAGAAAATAGAAAACGACGATCGTCCTAATTTCTACGCCCCGCTCTTCCAACGGTATACATGTAATAGCTAAAATAGTGACTATGATTATAATCGGTTTAAAAGTTGAATGTAAAATTAACGAATATGGTATCCCTGCAATGTTTTTAACCGTTCCGGATTCGTATCCGTGAATGGAACAAACAGAATATGAGACTGGAAAGGGCAAAGAATGAGAGATGAGGGTGAGGAGGTGGGGTAAAATTTCCCTGGAGTCAGTGGGATCCGGCAAATGACATTAACATCGAGCAACGTCGGACTAATGAGAGTACGGCTCCAGGGGAAGAGGTCGGTGAAGGTACCTTCGACGGCGTTGCTCTACGCGCTCTGCCGTGTTCCTACGACCAACGTAGCTTCGCTCCGCTCCGCTCAGAACGCGGAACGGGGAATCGATTCCCGCGCAAAAACTACCGCGCAACAAACCCGAATAACCAATCACATCAGGGTAAATTCTGCACGAAACTCAGGACTAATAACTCCGACTATTTTCGGACACTTCACATTTCACTTCTATACAATATTTAGGTGAAACACGTCCTACCGGGTTTTCCGCTGCAGATGCAACTTGAGTACCTTACAGATATATGCCCATCGTGTAATTCGTCCCTGAAACTGACGTACGCTACGCTGCAACAGACGAGAAGAGACGAGACTAAACGAGATGTTCGCCGTCGAACACCGCGTCCAATGAATATATAATGTGCTAATACACTATGCACACTGGACCGTGGGGATTTTAAGCGGCACTTCTAGAGCATCGCATAAAAACCAAACAATAATAATTACTACGCATTTTTACAAGACTACAAGTAAAATCGATAACAGAGATTCTGTAATCATGGAAGTGACGCAGGATTTCATGATGCAGCCAAATTAAATGGAAATGCAATCTAAATAGTGGTCAGAACAATAATTTCTGTGGCGGCCCAATATTGTGACAACGCTGCAATTTGGTTTACATATATTGGCACGTATCTATATATATTATCTAAACATTTGACGAGCGCCTGAAACACCGGCGGCAAACGGACTGGCATCCCTTCTCGGTTGGTCAGAATTTAATTCCTCCAAATACAGATCGAGATTCAAATTTTCAAAATTTTTCATCCCCTTATCGGATCGTAGAATCCTGGAAAACTGGCCGGTCAGGCGAATCCGGATATCAATTTGCACAGCCCTGCACGGGACGACGCCGCTCCGCGCGTATTGATCCCGACCAAGTCTCATCGATCGAGTAGCCAGGGCGCCCTAGCCAGAGTTGCTCAGGCTTAACCGGTCGTCATTCGATTTTCCTTCATTTATAATTTTGTGACTCTCTATATATATGACCCTTGGCCCTCGGTTTCAATTTTATTTTTGAGTTCGCTATCGCAGACAACGTTACCTCGTTTTGAAACTCTCGCAGATGAACAACTTTTTTTCATGAAAAATTAGTCATCCTCTCAAATTGAAAAACCGCAAGATTATTCCTACCGTATTTTTCCGTTCACTATGTTCATTGGATATATATAGATATATTTTCAATTTCCCATGTGCTCTGTTTTTCACTATTCATTTCCATCTTTACACATCAGGAATCTAGTGGCGTTGCAACACACACGACCCCTAAGCTAAGTGATTCCCTATTTGTCCTCTGAGATCCTTCGAAGAAGTTTTCTGAAAACTTTTTGCAGCGTTTTGGAAGCAAGGGGCGTTGGGCAGAAGAAGGTTTACCAAGGCGCGAGGTGGTGTACGAATTCATCGCCCACGATTAGGAAACTTTCTTCAAACTCATGTTAGAGAACTTTCCACCACCGCAGTGTAGCTCAGTTTTGGACGCGAAAGAGAAGTGGAGTGCCACGTGGGCACCCTAATAAACACCGAGAGACGTTTGCGAAAGCATGAGAAGAAATAAGGAACAAGGAGTATGAAAAAAAAACACATAGTATTATATATAAATGGACAAAGAAAGGACTATACCAAAATCACAAATAATCGCCACGAGCGATTTTTGTATCACTAGCCGGCTGTACGTCCTATACGTATATGTCTACCCTGAACCAACTTATTGAAAATGCGCGATGCGCACAGGAGTGCTGTTATATTCCTCGAGCGCGAGGTATGCAGAAGAAGGAGGTAGATAGGATGTGACTATATGTATGTGATATGCGTGTAGAAAACACGGAGTGGCTGTCCTAGACTACTCGTAGTGATTTCAAAGAACATCAATGCAGTGCTATATAGGAGACTAATTAAATTGCAAGTATATGAGGGATAGGTAAATGATAAAATAAAATAGTAGAAACAGTCGGACATATGGACGTAGATCAACACCATTAAAAAATCGCATGTTAAAGTTTGTGGTAACAATTCATCAGGCAATTACCATATTTATAACGAGACTTCCATTCACCCCCTGAAGAACGAAAGCTCTTAGAATATATCGATAAAGTTCCTTAAACTTCTCTATACATACGGTTATACACCTTGAAGAGAGAAAGGGTTGCGCCCTCGACCGAATGCGTGGCACGAGGTCGTAAAAATCCGTTTCCGGCTTGAAAGGGCTGGTACGGTCGTATGTATGCCGCACCGACTCGTACAGCTTTCCCTTTCTGTGACCCAGTGCAGCTTTCGCGGTTTTGGCGGGTCGCGCGCACAGGTTGAATACTGCTTTAAACAACGGCGTACTTCTGACTCTCCCCAGGGTGCGTGCATGTGGTGACCAAAACTACGTAAAACTGCTCGCTAAATCGCCGAGAATCCGTGGACCGAGAATTCCACATGACGACGTCATGGACAAACACTATGCGAGAATTAATATTCTCTGACTTAAGTGATATTCTTGAAAGTCAAATCTTTAGTTAGTGGGTGGAAATTTTTAGGGTTATTTTTCAATGGCTGATTGTTCGACGTATCCAATTTTTGTTTCTGTATTTCAGGTGCAACTTGACTTCTGAAACCTCGAGCCCAAATTGAATTCATTCCCGGAAGCCTCATACAATCTCCTATCTAATTATGGCTCTATCAAAATCATCTGCACTTAAAGTTACAAATTGGTCATCTATTGGCTGGCAATAGAAACTGGTTATAAAGTTTGACAACTAATAATCAGTGCTGTATGCAACGATGTCTTGATGAGATAGAAATTTGTAATAATCCTAAAGTGTATCAAATTCCATTTGCTGTTTTGTCAGTAAATTTCTTTTGGTTCGATCGATTCATGTTCCCTCCAATTAGTTAGGCAGCCTTATATAGAAAAAGCATAACTTTTGTTAGTGGTTGAACTGCTAATATAGTATATTTCAGAATTGCACACATGTCGAGTGTCGCGGGGGACCCAATTGGTAACCCTGTTCGTTCCGCAGCGGCTATGCTTATCTCGAGGAAACTCTCGCGTCTATATTACCGACGATTTCTACGAATTCCGCGCCCAAGCAGCGAATATGCGTTTCAACGCTAGTGACATTTGAACGTACCGGCGCCTCCTCCATCTCTCTCTTGAGCTTGCGCTCAGCGGTTTGAACTCACACTTTCCTTCTCTCCCATCTCTCTCAGTACAGCTGTGCTTCTCTCCTGCTCGCGCCATGAAGCTCACTCCCCTTGCTCATATTGTTGAACCGTTTCTCCCTCTCTCTCTTCCTTCCCTGCACTCTTCCGGCTTAGTGCTTTCTCTCTTAATGCCACCCTCTGTTCCTCTCGCACTCCTTACTCTATATAGCGATTCGATGTGAACGTGGCAACCGTGCGCCACTTGCGATAGCAAATATTGGCAACCCAGCAGTGACTCAGCAGCACCGCTAGCTTGGTACTCGTGCAACGACGAAGAACCATTTACTAACGAGGATTTTATATACAAAAAGGAAATATCGAGACGCTGTAGGTGATTCTACATCGGTGCAAAAAATTGTAAAAAATACAAAATCGAATGAAAAACCAAAAGTAGCGTGGTTCGGAATTCGTCTCGGGAAATAATTTAAAGATGATTGAGAGCTTTGGAAGCTCAAAACTCTCGCGCCTCTTGACGCCGAGCAGAAACGCAGTAGAAAATAACACAAAAAAAAAACGAGAAGCGAGATGGAAACTCCCCACATCGTTCCCTTATTTTAGGAATTCAAACGGTCGGCCTTCTTTACCGATGCAGCAGGAAGCGCAAACGTCATGTCATGTCCGGCGTTTCCGTACGTTGGTCAATAAGGGAACTACTACGGTATGACTACACATACATGTCTGGGGGCAGGGCCGTAAGCTTCTTAATGGGGAACCCCAGACCTTCTATGCACGCATGCCCGGTGATCACTGATGCGTAGCATTTTTCCCAATCGATTCATCACAACTAATGTCGCCCGCGTATGCTGCAGTGCGCCTTTATTAGAACATTTCTTGAGACTATTACTTGTAACACCCGTTTACTTTTATGCAATATGCACGGGATTTTGACGGACATTTGACGATAAACCCGACGTATATAGATGTAGGTAAATTCGTTCGTCATTTCGAACCATCGAAAGCTGGAATAAATCCATTCCCTCACGCTCGATCATCGTGATAATATGACATTCGAAGTGACAGCTGGACATGATTGTTTCTCTGATCTGTGGATATATCCGGCTAGTTCTTTAGCGGCACGTCATACGTAGGCACGTGTGTACGACCATATAGTAGCCACAGATATATGCACACAAGAACGGTGGACTTTCTTGCCCGTCAACAGCCGTTTATTCCAAAGTGCAGGAGCAGACCGGCTGCAGCAGCAGAAGCAGCAACATCGCCACGATGATTCCTGGCCGGTCAACTGAGCCGGCTGCTCACGCAGCTGCCGTTCAGCGATAGCGATGGTGCTGTATAAGCGCTACAGCACTTAAATCGTCATCTCTAGAGAACGATTATCAAACTACTAGCGCGTATAATAATATAACTCTTCAAAAGACGTGCCATGGTCTCGACAAAAAGTGACTGTAGCCTTCACGCCGCACTCTCTTCCGACTATCTAGTCCATCTTATGTTTCAGATCAAATATATTCTGGTCCATCGTCTTTACAGTATCCGAGGAAATCCCTCCCAGAATCACCCCCAAGGCGAAGATGATATAGTGCGGAAGTAGAGTAAGGAAAGAAGAAAGGACGGAAGTAAGGCAGGCAGGCTTTGGCAGTGAACTCACTTCTTCCACACAACTTAACGCACGTCCCACGACAGACAGAGAAGCAGGCACCGTACCGCACCTCACAGTGAGTGTGTGCCTTGATACCTTATGGTGACATACATACCTGTTGCTTGCACATATTCCGTTGTGTTGAATCACTCGAACCACGTGTGCCCAACCCCAACATGAGTCGATGCTAATACGAGCCCACCCCTCCAGTTACCCCCTAGCGAAGATATCTTTGTATTCATAGTACTTCTCGTGCACAGCAGCATCCGCCACACTGTTGCCACTAGAATTACGTTTCTTTGCTAAAACTCCCGGCAATAATGGGTATGGGCATCCATACCGCTGTACCGTACCGGAGAGTTCACCACTTCTACCACCTGTAAGCGGCAATTAAGTCGCACGCCATCCGCTGCCGGGCCATTCAGCCTGCTGCAGTAGCCTCGTTAAATCAGCTGCTCGTTGGAATTACTGTGAAGGATATAACTATCGCCCATGAATAACACGCAGTGTAACGTGCCCTGTTTCACCAGATTTGTGTTTTGGATAGGGAGAGTTCAGGAGCAGTCACTGGGTCAGTGATCGTCACGTAGATTAGTTCGCCTCGATTTGTCAAGGGATTTATATCCGCACTCAAAGACAGAAAAAAGAGAAGAAAAGGTCGTAATGGGGTTGTAACTGTATTGTGCGAGCAAAACAGTGAAAACAACTAAATAGAATCCCGAAGTGGTTGAAACGGAGGCGATCCGTCCGGCAAGTGGCGCCGACGAGTGTACGCCACACTGATCCTACCTCTCCCTCCTCCCCCGTCTACCACCAGCAAAGTTTAACATAAGACCGCCACCGACGCACCACTCTGTAAAAGATGGGCCATTCCACCGCTGACGGTCCTGTATGGGTGTTTACGAGGAATGTGGGCTCTCAGGGATCGAAAGGAGCAACAGGTATCTCAGAAGTTGAACGACACAGACAGTTGTAGGAAAATCATGTGCGAATGGAAAGTGGATTTCGGGTTCACTCTCTACGTATCACGGATGACTATTTTACATCTTGGATCGTTTCGATAAAACGTTCTTTCACTTGTCGTTTCCAATATCGTATATTCCATGGTATTCGTTCTCACTGATCCTTTCTCAGAGCGGCGCAGATTTCAAATTAATCGCAAGTCACGTATTAAGACTAAACTTGTCCAGCGATGAAAACTTGGGGTGGATAAACACCCCAGTGACCCCGTTCCACACTATGCCGCCAAGAGCAACAGCCGGGCATTAAGGCGGAATTAACAAAGGGTAGATAGATAGATGTACTCGGGCCTTCCAGCAATCCTGTAGGTCGGTTGGCTCGCTTCTCTGCACTGGGAACCGGACACTTGCCCTCGCTCGCTCACTCACTCACTCTCTAGAAGAAGCAACAGGTCCTCAAGGATGCAATCATACGCCAGTCCGGGCACTACTTCCGGTCGCATAGTTTCTTCCGGTGTCTCCGACCACCTACACCATAGGGGTTGACGAATAGAGGGTATTTTATCTTTTATTTTCATTTTTCAACCCGTCTATCTTTCCATTCTTTTAATTATACTATTTTGCATCACGGACTATATTTCGATCGGTATACACGTACAATGATATTGCACAGGCGGGGTACAACGACCTTCACCGTGACACTGTTGTAGCTTTAACGGAGTACCTACCATGCGATACGATATCGTCGGGAGTTCACCTTGTAAATCTCTCGTACTGGTGGGACATTCGAGCACGTAGGGGATATGCACCTGTGTCAGTTGTGTGTCTATAGCTGGTATACCGTTACATATAGTTATATACCCGCGGTATTTATAGGTATCACGTGTTATCCGTGTAGTAAATTCCTAGATAGAGCGTATAAATTTTCTCCCGAACGTATGAGACGTCGGACGCGCTGCTGTGTTCATGTGTGTTCGCTGCAACAGCGGCAGCTCCCCTCACATCCATATGTGTCGATGCTTCGTGGCCGATGTGGTGTATACCCCTTTGGTATATAGTCTACGCACACTTCCAAACTACCGGCGTCTTCACCCACGCGACATATATCTGTATATCTATGTGCTCGACTTTACGTATAGCGGTGCTTCGTACGGAGTTGAAGGTATACATAGCTACTGCTCATTGATTTCGATCGTTGATCGGCATTCGCGTTGCCCATTCATGGATATCTTATCGCTTTACAACCGCAACAACCTCCTTCCATCTCTGTCCCAACTCCCAGCACCAGCTCTCGGGTGAGGAGGGTCCCTTCCTTTCCCTTCGCTTCGCTTCTCTTCTCTTCGTTTCTCTTCCCCACCGTCGTTGCTATACTGCCACCAGCAGCTCTCCTCTACCCGTCCCAGTAGCAGCAGCAGCAGCAACACCACCGCCACCGCCGCATTCCTACACATCTCACACCTTCCAAAGTTCCAACTCATGAATGAACGCGTAGTAGACCATTTATGCTTTCCACGGTGTGTATTGTGTTGTGTTTGTCGAGTTAAACGGGCTTCTGGATCTCGCTGCTGGTGCTGCTACTTCTCCACCTCCTCCTTTCCCCCCTTCTTCTTTTGGTCAATACTATTTCTGTCTCGGCTATCTCGAACTAACGACACGAACGAGCTCTTATTTACCTCTGAACTTACACGAACGTCTCTCATATAAACGTTAACACCTTTAAACCAGACTTACCTCCCTCCCTATACTTCCAAGGTTCCAGATTATAATCCCACCTTGAGCAAACTGAGGGCAGCTTAAAGTTCCTTGCACTTCTCAATGTCATTCTGACCTATCCTAAACTCAGACTCACCATCTATCCCTGTTTTATTGAAAACACCGAGAGTTAATTGTTCAGTTGTAATATCCAGTCTTTATCAATACGAAACCGAATGATGCGTTAAAGTTGACAATTCTCTTACAACTCGAGTCTGCCCAAAATGGAGAACACGTGGCGAATTGTAAACATTGGCGTAACTCCGGAGACTGGGGATCTTCCCCCCTGAGGCATTGTTTGCATTCCACGGTGGTTAGGGGGGAAGTGAATCCAGTTAATCTAGAGATATAACAATCTCAATGCACGCACACTAGAGGACCAGGTTTCAAGCGTATCAACATTCGACCTTGCCACGTCACCTTCGAATTTCGCATTCATGAAATAAGACCGTGAAACTACAATGTCACAACTCCGCCATTGATCGGGCCAGTCGATTTTACACAATACAGTGGTCAAATATATGCCGTCTATAGGTTGGAGACGGTGAGCTGGAAAAGTGAGGGCGGAGGGCAGAGGGAGTTTGGGGGTCTTCCCATTATTGTCGAGTTATGAATGGAGATGTTGAACTACTATTACACCGTTAGCTCAGCAGCAACAGCAGCAGCAGTAGCAGTCGCGGCAGGTTCATCGGTTGCTGCGATTCGGACTGGCGCCGTTTGGGTTCGTTGATGTGAGTGCCGGTGTACTGGTGATGTTCGGTAAAGGGAAATGGAAAGAGGAACGAACAGCCGTGCAATCGGAGCCGGGGAGAGACGAGGGAACGAAGTGGCGCGGTGCAGGCAGTAGCGGAGGTGGAGGGAGAAAGGGAGGCTGATGGCACGTGCTGTGTTAATGGAGTGTTCTCGTTTTAGGGTTGACCGAGGTTAGTTCCCGGTTGTGCGGTCGGTCGGTTGCAGCACGTTGCAGGTCGGTCCATTCTTGAAGTAGCTATACATATATACAAGCGATAACGAGCCACTGCTCCTCAGTATTTGTCCAGCTGACCGACGAACACGCGTCACAAGGTATAAAGAAAAACGATTCAGCCGGTGGGGATAACTTAAGATTCTTTTGTGTAATTAGTTAAATAGTTTCGTGCAATTTCTATCAACAACTATAAACTGTAACGAATTTGCTTACGGATACTAAAATGGGGTTCAACGTTGGAATTACCGGTCTCATGATCTTCTTTTTGTCCCGTGCAAGTACATATCCAATAAAATATAGAAGAGTATACATCACGTATACTTATAATGGGTTTGGAATCGTCTAGATCGAAGAATCGATTCTTGGGGTTGCGTGCGAAGCGCGATATCCAGGTGAACAGTCTCATCGCACACCTGCACGTAGATGCGCGACTGCGATAAAAATCACCAAATGAACATTTTGATCCACATGAAATATATGGACGATCTACGATAATTGAATTGGTTGAGGATCGGTATTATACGGAGGGGAATGATGAATGTGTGAGAGTGAAAATTCTGGGACACGGGTCGCATATCTAAGATGCAAGATCGACCTCCGGATGTTTGAGGGATTCCGGCTAGCGGCGGGTACCTTCAATCTTTCGTCGTTCGTCTTCCGTCTTTCGTCTTCCGCAGCCCATTCTCGGGTGGCCCACTCGTCCATTGACGGGCGTCGTGTCGTCCTCGTTTCTCTTTCGTGGTAAGAGTGAGGTGGGTTGGTTTACTCTATCGCTCTTTCGCCCAGTGTAGACTGTAGTACTACTCTGGGAGCACCCGCCCACGCCTCACTCAACCCCCGATCGCTCCTTTGTTTATCACCGCAACCTGCAGCGCGTGGGCGAGTGAGAGAATCCGAAGGAAAGAGAGAGGAAGAGAAAGGGGGGAAATGGGGAGGGGGGGGGGGGCGACAAAGACGGGGTGTGCGGTGGTGAAGAGAACCTCACTCGAGAAAAGGCAGGTCGCGCGCGTTGGGGATGCGGGGTCAAGTTGGGGGGAGGAAAGAGGGGAGTCGACGGCAATTAGGAGCGAGAGTGAGCTGAAAGATTTCAGTCATTTCAAGCTCTCCCGCGCCTCGTCAGTGGGTCAAGTTCAAATGAGAACATTGCACCGTAGCTTAAGCGAGCAATCTACGCTATATATATATGCATAAGTAGGTACATGTATAATTTCTACACCGCCAATTGATTGATCGGTAAATACGTCCTCAGATAAGATGTCTTTTAGAAAATTTTTACTTGGGAACCACTGCACATTTGCCCTTGTAAAGTTGGGAAATTCTTCTCTGTTCAAGAGAAGGAGGATTTACGTGTATCGCAGGCGGATATATACGCTCAAATATATGCAACAGTTATCACGTTCCGGGTACGTTGCTCGGATCGCTGCTACTGCTGTATATGCTGCTTCTACTCGTAACTTCGTATCGCTCGGTGCAGACGCTTACAACTCTGGGAGTGGGTCAAGTTCATAGCTCTTATGATAACTTACGAGAACGTTACCCTTACCCCCTTCCTTTCCCTTTACTTCCCTTTCCTCTCTACAGCGGTTAAACACGCCGCGTGTCTCTTCCCTCTACACTTGGTACATACGTAGGTATATATCAGCTTTACTCTATTCCCCAGAGTAGTTTGCCAAATGCCGTTGCCCTTTTCCCGCATATTTTCATCCCCCACAGAGAAGCGGAAGAAAGAAGAAAAAATAATAATAAACTACCGAGCCACTTAAAAAGTGACGTTAAAACACGTGAGCTAGGTACCCTAACTCCGATTTCTGAAAGATAACCGAAGTTATTCGCTCCACATTACGGTACAAGCATCGAGACAAGCATGAATCAGTTGTGAAGGAAGTCTGAAAGATGCGTACCTGATGCAAGAATGCGAAGTATTTTAGTTGAGCGGTCATATCCTCGCCCAAAAGTTCTCCATCTGTTATACCTGATGTGATATATTTTATCGGAGCTACCGATCGTTGTTCTTTGATTTTTTTTCCTAATTGTATTTCTTTTATATTGTTTGTAACCGGTTGCAGTGAC
The DNA here is from genome assembly GCA_963978495.1 of Athalia circularis. NCBI lineage: Eukaryota > Metazoa > Arthropoda > Insecta > Hymenoptera > Athaliidae > Athalia > Athalia circularis. Next base: position 22,951,408 of record OZ021699.1, read on the forward strand.
TTCGCTTGATTTATGTACGAGTTTGACAACTTAGTGTATTTCAATTGAAAAGCGCTTTACGCACTCGATGATTAGAACCGATTTTTTTTTGTTCTGCTGCGAAATGTACTCTGTTATAGTTGGGTTGTTTGTTCTCCTTCTTACTTTTCTTTTTCAAAGTAGTCTTGATTGACCGACGACAAGACCAACGTATGTGTTTCAATGAAAAGACAAACGTCGTCGTTAAGCTGTGATAAAAAAAGAACCGGAACCCAATGCCTTATACACGTGACGGAGACACCTGACGCGCGGCGTCGCGTCGCTGAACGTTTAAAGCAAAAAAAAAAAAAGTATCGCGTGCCGATCGCCGCAAGGAGGTATAAGGTATACTAATCGGTATACCTACAAGAAATGTAGTGAACCTTATAGAATCCTCGTCTAGTTCGGGAATGCGAGACACATGTGGTGCAACGCCATTTATATCGCCTCAAAAAACTGGACAATTCACTCGGTTGATTAAGTTATTATCATGGCTATGCTTTTTATAACACAGAAGTGGACGTTCGCTGTACTCTTCGTTACTTATTACAGCAGTTTTACTTGATGTCGATTACGCGCACTAGAGTAAATTGGATTTCAAGAATTAACTCAAATATTCTGCGTATTTCCAACCGATCGTTTACTTGAGTTTTTCGTCAGGATCTTAACGATAAATTCAAATTTTTGCTTTACCAATCATTTGATGTACGGAAATTGTTAATGATACGACGTCCATTCCTGCCTATAAAAAGCTCTGATCGATTTCAGCTGCCAAACCAACGCTATGTTCATATTGCCAAGAGAGCATCGTCCGACCGATTCACTGACAAGTTGGTTGCGTAAGACCGGCTAATAGACTTTCTCGAAATCCCCACCGCGGCGTCGATTTCTTCAGGAATAGTCGACAACGACGTCGGCTCGGGTGCGTCGATCTTGAAACAATTCTATACATACAGAGTATTGAATATTTCCTTCATTTTCTCATCCAAACTCTGTATAATTTCGACCATCGTACATTACCTCAGTCTTTGCGGATTTTGTAATTCCAATTAATTATCGAAAAACTCTGGTGCATAGATCGCGAAGATTGAACATCTGCATTTTCCGGACGATCAGTTGTGTAGAAATATATCTAACAATAAGTTATCCGTTTGGTTATTCGAAGAGATGAGAAAGGAGAGACGTGGGGGGCGCGTTTTATAAACCGATACGCGGCAGGGTCCACGGAAATGTCTCTTAAGAGGAAACGCCGCCGCATCGCATCGCTCCCACGACTATCGAGAGACGAAGTTCTTCGTAGTAAGAGCGAGACCAAATGAGACAGGAAACGGATTCATCTGGTGGCGCCGCTCTGCCGACGAGATGGCAAAGCCGCTTCTGCGCGTCCAAGTATAAGTTTGACTCTTTTAGATCTTACGTATATTTAACAGTACAAGCAGGAGCAACTTTCGGAAGTCAAAAATGGTTCGGAAGAAAAATCAAAAAAGTTATGTACCGCCCAAAAAAGGAAATACATTGAACTGAAGAAAAAAAAAATTGAATGAAGAAGATTGAATAAGAATTCTTTGAGCAGTTAAAATTTTTTCAGGCATACTTTGAAAGTGAATTATTGGGCCTTGGATAGGCGATATCTTTTGCCGATTTCAAGAGTACCGCAATGACGTGAATGGATGTCGAGTATTTGTTACATTGCGGGTATAAAAGTACGACTTTTTTCGGTCGAAAGCGCAGGAGCACAAAAAGTTACTTTCAAAAGTCAAAAATGAAAAATTTGTGCAACCCCCAATTAAAAAAATATTTGATCGAGAAAAAAGGGATCAAACGCAAGCCTCTTGGATACTTGGATAAATATGTTCAATATGGGTTGAAAATTCTTTGGATCTTCTTTGGAGTACATCATAATGACGTGGGAGGATTTCAAGCATTTGTCATACTGCATCTATAATCTAACAGATACTACAGATATATGTATAAATTTTTATTGCGCGCAGAGATCGGGCTTTGGAGAACGTAGAGGTTCTGTGGTGAAGGTAGGTATGTTGTACGGTACACGAGTACGTATAATATACGTTCTGTGCAGAGACCGTGCTGGAGTTTCACCGACATTGCGGTTCGGAGAGAGAGGGCCTTGCCAAGCTCTCTGACTCTGAATCTGACTATGCTGCTGCTGCCGCTGCTGCTGCTGCTGCTGCTGGTGTTACTGCTGTTGCCGCTGCGTATGGTGAAACGTTCGAGGAACGTTGAACAGTGACGGAAAGAGGACGGCCACGCGCCCGACGGAGAAATATTATTGGGAACGTGGGAGAGAGACGGAGGAATAAACTTTTATATCCACCGACTTACAGCACCAGCTCTAAACATACCCGGTGGAACAAAACGTCGTACGTATACTCATATACAATGTATATGTATTTAGTGTACGTGTTTTTGCGAAAAGAAACAGAAAAACCAACTGCGTCATTGGAATCTTTTTTATACGCCATGTTGGTCTTCTTTTTATTCATTTTTTAATTTTTTTCTTATATTCTCCAGCATGTCTAGTTCTCTTTTATTCGCTTATATCTGCAGGAGAACCGACACTCTCTTGTTGTCGATGATGATAATTCTATATCGATGTCGGGTGAAAGGAACTCAAGGGAGTCGATGCACTACTTTTATCCGGATGATAGTAGGAGTAGAAAAAATTTTTGACGTGAATCTAGAAAACAATTATTTAGGGTGATTATCTTTTGTAAGTTTCAATGAATAATGTTTTATAATCCACCGGGTATATGGTGGGCAAGGACGGTCTTTGGGACGCCATAGTCTTCGAGAAGGACAGACTGTGAACTCCTTAACCTGACAAGGTTGCAAGGTCATCGTTCCAGGAGTGTGATAAAGACCGTATTGCAGATTGGCATCAGGCCATAAAAATAAGAAGGGAACTTTTTCACGTGACCACACTGACGTTGTATGACTCTGGGAAGGAGACGGAAGAGCTGGACAAATGACAGCTGATCGCATGCGGGAACCGGAGAACGGAAATCGTGATCGTAAGAGATCAGAAATCGGTAGTAAATCACCATGTGCACGAAAAAAATGTTGCACATCCGGAGGAAGGGGTAAAAATTTGAGGTGAGGTGAGTTCCGAAGTTGATAGTTAATCCCTGCCTCTATACGGTGTATCTATAGCTACACTGCAAGTATCTGGATATAGCTATAGGTGTACAAAGTGGAAGCTGGGCTGACTGGTTACTTTCTAAATTTAGGCGTCTACAGTCAGCAGGTGATGGACATTTTAGGAAGTTGGGCCACGATGTGTTTTGTCGAATGAAAAGTTCTCGTCAAACTTATTTCTTATTCTTTCCGTGCGATGATACGAATATCGACTCAACTTATCGTATGTACAGTATAGTAGTGTACGCCGGATAGTCACGCGATCGACGAATATTCCCTTATATTCTCTGCATTCTCGTAACTTCTGTACATAATCTACCAAGCTTTTTTTCTCCCCCGAAAGCTCCGATGCAACAACAGTCCCTTACACACGAAAAGACGACGAACATTACCGCACTAAACACGTCGACGAATAGTTCCTGGCGCCGAACGACGAGCGTGAGGAGCAAAGTAGGTTTTAGGTCGATGGGGCCAACGGTGTGGCCGCGTGTGCGTTGTGCGCAACGGTTCCAATTTTCGTCGTAGTATCGGGTCTAGTACCATTTTTTATATCATGTGCCCATTCGATTGGAATTACACAATTTTTGAACCCGATTTTTCCTCCATCTCATACACAAAAGTTCCAGGGATGAATTTTCTTACAGTTCCTAGTTCGATCGTACACAGCATACAAAATATACATAAATCCCGCATTCTAAAGTTAAGCTCGTCGCGTAATCTGAACAGTATATAATACGTATGGGGTTATCAGGCAGGCCAAGTAACTACGTCATATCGCACTGTATTGGAAAAAGTATATGTCCGCTACGACCGCGTATACGCTTCAAGTTCTAATCCGCAAATTTCGCCGAAGACGATTCATTTCTGATTTCGGGAAAAATAAAAATTGAACGGATAAAAAAAAATGCTTCCACATTAACTCTCAGTATCAAGATTATAATTGTCGGATGGATTCTTGTCTCGGTGATCACTATTTAAACAATTCTGTTCAGTGTTTACTTAAAAGTTGGAACTAATAGCAGAAGAGGGTGAATTATCACGGATCTTTGTTTCTGTAATGTAAGAAAATTGTTGATTCCTGCACTAAAAGCCAGCGTGTTCATTTCTCCTCTCTCTATGTGAATCCGGTACTACATACTGGTACAACTTTTGTTGTAAACATTTGTCAATTTCTCTAATACTGCTGGTAGTCGGTATATAAGGTATACCAACCTGCCATGAGTATGAGGGTGAAAAACTTTGAATGGGATGCTCTTCATGTGCTCGCATATACACAACGGATCAAGTTTTCTATACCTGTAAATATATCTATAGCAAAATAGAATACGCGAGGGTAGGTCACGGGAACGTGTGTGTGCACGCGTACAACTATTCGTACTCACGCATTAATACCGTGACAAATCGGGCACGCATATAAAACCAGGGACGTTTCTACGGAAGGCGCTACATCTGGCGAAAAAAGTTAACAAAACCAAAATATGTATCAATTATGATTAAAACCGTAAATAGACTCTTTTTGGTAATAAAACACATCCGAGTGAAAATTTACATGTTCGTCGGTTTACAGGAAAATTTTGTCGAATAATAATATTCGTTGCAGGTACATTTACACAGCGATCGATTAATTAAAGGAAGATTGTGAAACTCGAGGCGGTTGGTATATGTATATAATGCTATATTTTGGTTATCTGAAAAAGCTGCGGGAGGAAATTTCGCCACGGGGCCCTTTCACTTCTAGTTATGACGGTGGTTCGAAATATACGTGGCTGCAGGAGCAGGAGCGAGTCTCTGCACTGATGTATATAAGAGGGAACGAGAAAACGAGAGAGGGACCGGAGTGAGGGAGAGAGAGTGGTGAAGGAGTGGGACTGCGAAATAGAGTGGGCAGAGTGGGAGCGGTAAAGCTCGGCTGTGGCGAGAACGAGGACGATGGGATGGGGGTTGAAAGAGCGAGGGGGTGTTCGGCGATATAATGGAAACTCCTACTCGGCGGCTGGCTCGAATTGCGCATGCCCCTGGAAGGATGGAAAGGGCAGGGGGAGAAGCGGATAGAAAAAATCGGCTGAGCCAGAGGGGCGGCGGTATCGATCGAGGCATCCGAGCTTCCACACCGCCCGTCGCAGTGGTGGGTGCTGCAGGGTGCCGAGCCGACGAGGATGACGTCGGCGGTGGCAAGATCGCAAGGCTTATATACCAAAGTAGTCGACAGGGGGGCAACCAGGCGCACTGCGCCGGAGGACCCTTTGTCCTGCGTCAAATAAACTCAACAATTCAACATCCAGGTAGCCTGTGCAACATCATTCTTATCCATATCTGTAATGTAAGAGTTACGCAAAATTGATACCTAACGATTGTATAATTTAGATGTGATAATATTCTGTTAAATTTTAACTTTGTATGAAACAAAATTTATCGCCCATGTAAACGATCCGTAATAACATTATTCTTGGAAATCCTCGTCATACGCCCTCGGCGCATCTACCCTGCCAATGATAGCTGGACGCGCCTCACCTTCTACTATCGTTGCGAGTTTCATCACTTTTCCGCACAAGTTTGAAAAGCCATGGCCGACCCGTTCGTGACAGACACTCCTTGCGCTGTGCAGGTTGCCGTTTTAGCGCGGGAGAGTCGACGCGATACTTACATGTATTCAGATACATGGCATGTCTGTATCTTTCTATATTTACCTGTATGTAACTACGACGTTGCGATACCGAGTCCCAGTCGTATTTTTAATCACCGTTTACTGGCTATTTTGCAACTGGTATTTGCAATGAGTTACATGCACACATGCATGACAGACGTGACGTAGTATCAGTCATGTACTTACATGTATACACATATACAAACCGTGGTACCAAACCGTCTAGACCATCTAGGATCCAGACTACTATAAAAGCTTTTTCTAAGCTCCATTAAATCGCACGCAGGTAACACGATCAGCGTCTGGGTGAGGTATTTGGAACGTTGCATAACACACTAATCGATGAGGTTTATTTTAGCTCAAAATATATCAATCATCAATGATCAGGAGAATGATGAAGATGTAAATGTACTAGAACGTAAAAAAAAAAAAGTATTTTTGAAAACCTTGCGGCGGCTGCACGGTGCAGAAGAATAAGAAGAAGAAGTAGTGGAAGAAGAGGAGGATCGAAGTTCTGACCTACGTCTGACCTCTACAGTTCCTCCACCTTCCCGCTAAGAAATGGTGCGCAACTCGGCGAGGACGAGGATCGAGTCGTGCTTTTCAAGTCCTGACGCGGGTCCTTTTAATTTAGCGCCCACGCTGCGCCGACGGTGTGCCATCCGCGGACCCATTAGCTCTGCTGCATCCTACCTACCTACCTGCCTACCTACCTACCTACCTACCTGCCTCCCTGATAGGTACTGGGTTTTCTCTCCTTCGACGTTACACCATATGTACAGCGAAATACATACGCTGTATATACTAACATGTACTTCTAAAGCCGTATATACCTATATGTATACATATATATGTATCATAGGCATTAGATATATAGGTATATACGTATGGAATATAACGATGTTGGTCGGTGTGGGAGAACATTTCGTGTTATATATATATGTATATAGCAACGACCATGTACTTTATATATGCGTTCAGGAGTATAGCTATATATGGCAGCGGTTGGGGTGGGGGTTTGGGGCGTCGGAGCGTCGGGGACGAATGGGGCGAGCGAGCGAATGGGGAGATGGTTTCTCCCCCAGCGGAGAGTGCGCTACTGTGCCTTTCCCCAACGCGAGGGGGATCGATCCGAGGGTTGTGATATAGCCTTACCTACCACCCAACCTTACCTACCCTCAAGACCGAACTCGAAGCTACCCTAACGTGGGCCCCGAACCCCGAACCCCCGAATCCCCCAACCCATCCTCTTCGCTCGCTACGCATCCAAACTACCTTCTATACCAAAAGGGCGTCCGTCTCCGTACTTTTCCCGGCGCCGCCTAAATCCCACGAATTATGTCTGCTGATATACATAGAAACTCAAAGATTTTACCTTTTATTCATTACATAATATCAATTATTCAATCGTGTCGATACGAAGATATAAGAATTGAATGGATGTATTTTGAAGGTCTTCCTATCCTCTTCAGAATCGGTGTGTATACTTTTACCATTCGGCGATCATCATCGATATATGCAACAAAATCCGACGGTTTTTACACATTTGCGAGATAATGGTTGATCGCCGCGGTATGAAAAGAAATGAAAAAACCCAAACAGAAAGAGAAAATAAACTAAACCAAGTAGAAACGAATTTCTAAAATTAATCCCTCGTAGGAAGAGAGGAGGTACCGTTTCGAAAACCAGCGTTCGTTCGTTCCTTCCATTCGTTTTGTTCCGTTTCGTTTCGTCCCTCGAATGAAGCCGCGACTTTTTAGCGTGGGTGTGAGAGAGACGGTTTCGTTGGTGGATCCACCGAGCAGCAGTATAGCGTGGCGGAGAGCGTATACTCGCATTACTTAATCAAGTAAAACGAGAGGCGACGTCATTCGAAAGAGCGAACGAACGAACGAACGAACGGCGTGAGGGGACAAAGACGGGGGTTACAACGGACAATGACAAAATGCCCCGTTGCTGCTGGGTCTGCTGCTACAGAGAAGGCAAGAAAGTCGCGGTTTACACAGCCTCCGGATGTCTCCGGAAACAGACGCGGGCTCTTGGATCATCCGTAAGGTTCGGTTCTTCCGAAGTTGGATTTTTTCCCGTTATTCTTCGTTTCAACTTTTTGATATTACGTTGAGATTCTTCTCCCTCCTTCCCTCGATTTTCCAACTACACATACAGAAGATCAATCGTCGGCAAAATTTATAAGCGTATTAAATCCACTTGGGAAACGTTCAGGGCATATTTGACTGACCATAACAAAGGTCAATGAAGCACAATAGACCACGAAATTCACGTTTCAACGTTTTTACACCCACGTGCCCGTTGTATAGACGCTATACCTATAGTATGTATAACGTATACGGGATATTTTTGAATCGATCGAAGTGAGGCAATGGAAAAATAAGACGCCGTACCTTGTTCTTTTCAATGTTCTGATGACTATTTCATTCTTTAATTCTGAATCTGAATCAAAATTTATCCCCTAGAAAATTATAGATCATCTCTACAGGAGATGATCTACTATGATCCAAAAACTAATTCGCATTATCAATTCGGATGTTTGCAACGATCATACTACAACGATTATTCCGAAGAAGCGTATAATATATTAACTAACTGACCTGGGTCACTCGCTAGGGTCCTATAATAAGGGTTAAATTGATTATGGGGTGATAGAAAGGAAGTAACGGTTTCGATATCGATTAAATGATATATCATTATCCTCTGTACACATATTCTTGCACAGCTGTTAACCGTGACCAAAAATTTTCACTTCAAAAATGAATAATGCAGTATGCATGCGTAACTGGAATACTTTGCATCAATTGGACCAAAGTTTTACCCTTATATTTTTATTTTTGTTCTCGAAAAATTTACGTACTGAAAGCACACAAAAAAGTATAAGGTTTCAGAAATTTTTCGAGTTTTGAAAAGTCCTCCAAGAGTTACAGTGTTTTTGAACTTTTTCAATTTTGACAATTTTGTAAACCCTGAAATAATTCTGAAAAATCCTATGTCAGGTAAGCACATTTCTGTGCTTTGAGCCAACATGGGCAAGCGCTTTCTTGTTTTTCTTTTTTTCTTTACTTTTTTTCGAAGGAGACATTGAAAAAACTTCGATGGAAGAGTCGAACATGGTCAATTGAGAATTTTCATATCTATTACACCGGATTTTTGAAAACTGCGAGGGTGAAACGGTGGTCAGAGTGACATGACGTAGCAATGTAAGCATTATATATGCATTTGAAAAATTTCTCAAAGATTCCCGATCGGTTGACGATCGCTCGACTGCCGCCCGCCGAGTGAGTCCGTGTCCCCTAGCTGCCGGCAAAAGTGCAAAAATTTGGCGCCGCGTCGTCTAAAGGCGGGAAAAAGGAAGATCAACGTGGCCAGCGAGAGCGACGCGAACAACCCTCACACGATACACCAATGTACACACGTGAATACCCATGTGGTTTTCATTTATATATACAACACGTAGATTGACGTGCAGAAGGTGGTATGAGCGGCACCTGTCAAACTTTGTTACAGGTATATAACGTGTACACCTATACATGCACCATATTACAATTTGCCTCCTTATATTGTATAATATATCCATACATATACCTATATACACACATTTATACGTCAGAACGTAGCTGCAGCAGAAGCACATATCACCGATATTAGCTATTCCATCTACTGCAGAAGGTGATGAGCAGCTGTTTCTCACAGGATCCGAACGTTGTTCGAAGAAAAATGTGATGGATCATAATTCAGCGTTTAAAGTTGATTAAGAAGTGAAATTAAATAATTTACCGTAGCATTAATTATCGTGATAACGATAATCGTTGCGATTGGCGATGGAGAGTGTTCCGAACGAGGCCTACAAAATTTCGGAGGTCGATATAGGGTAGAAGTAGGAGGGATTCAAGGTCGTCGATATGTTACGATCGTGTCAACAACCTATACCGCGCGACGTGACTTTTGTCATCGTGGGTCGGTTGTATCCGTTCCACCGGCATCACCCCTACTCCCCGTAGCGGTTTCTCAATTAATTTCATTTTCAGCTTCTCTCCCCACGCCGAAACAAGGAGAGAATTATATCCTGGAATTATTCTTAGCGCGGGGATCATCCACCCTCGGCTAGCGTCTCTGCAATACTCAAGACTGTGATATACATACTTGTGCGAGGACGTATCGTAGTACGCAAACGCGATTGATAAGAATTCACATCAGTTATCAACGTTACAATGAGTAACAATTGAATGTGCATATTTTATTTTCGAATATCACACATGCGTTATAATCTGCGAAATTTTCATGTGCGTATACAGCAATCATTTAGTTATTTCTTTTTGTGTTTCTTTTGGCTATGGAGAAGCCAAAAAAATGTACATGCGTGTGTGTACGAAGCACGTATATGTGTGTTTTTTGGACTCCACACATTGGCGTTTCATGTCAGAGCAGCACAGTGTATATTCGTTAATCGTGAAGAAAAGTCTTCATCGCTGAAGTAACGATGAAGCCCACGTGCTATAGAGTAGAGTGCCATATTAAAGTATAGATACCCACCGATATCATACAATGAAATATATCCGTATAACATGCAGATCTATAATGAAAAATTAGCGACGAAGCTGTCTTATGCCTATTATTACATATACGATATAATACATTATACATATATATGTATAAAAAAAATTTGCGACTGCTGCATATATCCCTCAGGAGTAGGTATAACGTCGTATATAAAAGGAAGAGGGGGTCTTATGCGCGAAGGGATGGTAGAGGAGGGAAAAGCTCCGCATACTTTTTGAAAAAAATTACGTTCACGTGCTCAAATATCACGGACGGTACAAACGGGCACATCCACATCTACATTCGCTGCTGCATGGTAGAGAAGGAAAGATGTGGGGTCGGGGAGTTTTCACATCGCATCCAACATCGACACCAACACGAATGAACTAAATTTCAAACCCACACACGGTTGAACGGGCAACTGGCGGACGTTACCCCCCTTAAACAACCCCTCTTTTCATCCACCGACACAAGCATGCGACGCCAACCCCCAGCACACCTATTCCTGCAGTTCCACCCCAATCTCTAATACATCCCCGTATATACATATATATGTATGTTTAAATGTGAAGTTCTCACGTACGTATATATATATATACATTGATATACGAACACATAGAAAACGCCTGACAGCTCCGCAGGCGAATGAGGGGAAGCGATCACACGTTCATGGCAATAGTCTGTTCTCCTACGGCTCCCTTCTCCGTGGGTGAAATTCTCCCTCTAACGTTGCTCGAAACCCCACCGCTGTCCAACTCGTCACCCCTACTCGTAGGTATCCTACGGGATATACTTTGCTCTCTATACTCTCTTCGTCCACACCCCATAGATATCGCAGCGGCAGCAGAGACACAGCGACCATCAGCATTAGCAGGGGTAGATGGAAAACGGCGGTAACCTCCGTCTCAAATTTAAATTCTCTATTTTTAGCGTAATTTTTTTACGGCCCTCCGGCAGCGTGTGGATCCTAAAACTCTGCAATTATATTACTGGAAAATACCCGTGTAAAATAGATGGTAATAGAATTATGCCCCGTCATATTGCAGCGAGAAAATGAAAGAGATTAGAATGTCTTCGTGATGTTCTCGATGTCATGCATGGCCGAGGGAAACCCTCGAAGTAAAAGTTTTCACGGAACTATCAGGCCCCCTGATCGTCGGGCCTACTACCGGTTTAAAAACGTGCAGTTGCAACACCGGCAGGATGTTCTTAGGTATAGGGAGACCCTACATGATTTCCTGTCTCTATCCTCTTCATTCTTTCCTTCCCTTTATCGTTCCCCAACTCGATCTGGAATCTCCGATCTTTCATCACCTACTTTCTATCTCCTTTCTTTCTCCTCTGTTTCCTAAGAAATCCACTCATTGGAGGTGGGAAACGGCGCGGCATGAAATCGTCATGCCCCGAAGGACCCCGTCTCTTGGATGATGGCAAAGCTCCGGTATAGGGCTTAGAGTTGCTGGTATAGGGCGGGTATAAGGGAACTTCAACGAACGTCGCGGGTTTTGCACTCACGACTATACGGTTCCCAATTTAGACCCTGCTCCCTCCGAACCTTCCAACTTTTCCCCTTTCGTCCCCTGGTCCCGCGCCTTCGCCCCACCTTTCGGTTTGTCGACGTCAGAGGCTACGGGAAAGGGGGAGAAACAGGCAAGTATCTACGTAGAGGAAAAAGGAGGAGGAACAGAAGAGTGGTAGGAGAGCATGGGAGAGAACGAGGGAGATCGCTATGGTTTAAAGTAAAGGAGGAAACGAGCGACGAAGAAGAGGAACGAAGAGAAAGAACGCTATAAGGGAACGAAGAACGTCAGAGTGATTACCGTCTCTCTCGCTGTTAGACAGGCTTCGAGTTCCTCTCTGAAATATTTCTCGGGGAATATCGCCGGCGTCACTGACGACTACGGAGCCTCTGGTGCCGGTTGATGTTGCTGCTGGTTTCTGCTGCTTCTGCCGCTGTTACTGCTATTACCTCTGACGCCGCTTCGTAGCAGAGCAGAACCTGGAATGTTATGTACATACTACAGTAGATGGTTTTTTTTTTGTTTTTCTTTAGCTTTTTATTGCCAGTAACGCGCAAGTTCCCGTTAGCAAATAGACATTATTTTTATCCAATGATTATTCTCTACGATCTAAAACAACGAACGAAGCTGAACTGATCATACAAATTTCTCAAACACGAATATAACCCTGGCGTTGTTTTTTGAACTGAGAATCAGCAGGAAAATAATAAATAACAAAACCACGCGATCACGCGGCGTTTCGAGAAGCGGATACTCACAAAACCCACCCCACCCAAAAAAAAAACCAAATGCTTTACGCTATTAAAAAAATTGTGATGCGATGTACGGAGGGATAAAAAGTATCGGGTTTGAGGGCCGCGTGCGCGGGCTTCGGGACTCTGAGACTCGGGACTCAGGACTCAGGACTTTGGTAACAAGTATATATACCGCGTGAAGAACAGAAGAGAATCTACCGCAGGGCAAGAACAGATGAACGGAGATCCCTCTCTGCCAGTAGGTAGGCACGGAAAGTCAGTGGTGGTATCGTTGGGGCTCCCAGCTTCAGCCTTCTTGAGTCTTTCTCCTTTCCCTACAAAGCGTCCTTTGTTCACTCCTTCGAGTTTCCCCGGGGACCCCGCGTCCTTCGTATATTCCTCTCCTCTGGTTTCTTTACCGAGAGCAACACAGCAGAAGCAGAGGCATCACTGACGTAACTATCGCAATCAGGACCTCGGGCGATATGCTCATTTCTCGCTATATTATTTAAAACATTTCTGGACATCGAAGAAGTTGTAGAAATCATCGAAGTGATCACCGTTCAGGTACATCTACATGCTCCAAAGGATCATTCGAAGAGATCCTTGCCCTGCAGTAGGTCACTCGTCGTTCTTTGGTTCTCTCTTTTCGAAGCTTTTTCCAAAAAATCGATAACTCATCTCTATCTATCTATATGTGTATAAATTAGGCCCCCTCAAATCAACGAATTTTTTTTCTTTCGCTTTTCTCTTTTCCTGACAAGCGCCTGATCCGGAAGTCCGAGAAAAAATTTCGAAAAAGCAGAAAAAACAGGATGAGTTGAAAAAAAAACCTCCCCCCCCAAAAAAAAAGGAAAAAACGAAAGGCAAAAAGAGAGAAATGAAAATTCACTCAGCCCGTGAGACGGGGCGCAATCGCCGATCCCTTCTACCCTGAGATCGCTACTTCTCCACCCACCCCTGATGCAGCCCGTTTCCTCCCTCGGTCACCCTTTTCCCCCCGTCCTCGACGCTTTCCCCACCACGATGCCCGAACTCGACGCCGTCTCCCCTTCATCAAACCCCATTGGTCGAGACATCGACCAATCCCGAGGGGCCCTGGGACTCAGTGCGTTCCCCGCACACGTGGCTGACGTATGTCCATATTCTGGCGCTGCCGCCGTCGCTGCCACCCGCGAAAAACGTCAAAAACTTTTGCCCAAACAGGCCGGTCTTCGCGCCGGCTCTAGCCCGAGCACCCCGAACATCCCGAAAGCCTCTCACCGACTGCAACGCGGCAGCTACCAACGACCACGTGGGCTCTAGCTGAGCGCCTCGACGCCGTTTGACGCCACTCGACGATGTTCAAACTTATGGAGGGTTGAGAGAAGGAGACAGAACTCGGGCTTTGCACGAGTGATCCCAAATCTCGTACAAATAATAGAAACTTGATTATCCTACGATAGGTGGCGCGAAAACGATAAAAATTGAAATGATTTTCTACTTAAGATTTAACAGTACACGTATGCGGTGAATATATTTTGAAAATCAAAACTTTGAATATTGGATACGATAATTTGTAATTTTGCAATCGATTCGTATTTTTGTACCCATATATAGAAAATACGAGCAGAAACAACTGAATGAAAAAAAGATTATCATTATATGAGCATAATAAGGAAATACCTACGTATATTGATGCAATATGCACATTGCGTAACAGGCAATGGGAAACGGTATACCCGGATATTTTACATAACTGAGAATATTCTGCACAGAAAGTTTTGCTATCGGTACACAATGTACATCAATCATGCGTGCAACATTTTATAAATTGCATACCAGATACTTTTACCCTGCCAAAAATTTGAGAATTATCATTATCCGCGCTGGCACCATTCACGGGCGAAGTTGACTACTGAAATGTGTTGAAATTTCACTCATAACAATTTCCATGATATTCATCCTACTCTCTCTTTATCCCTTCGATGCGCCGATCGGGAAGCACGCCGCGCGCGGATGTTTGATCCCTAGGACTCTGTACACGTGATGCGCTGCAGATACACACCTATGGTGTGCCTGCAGTGTACATAGGATTTAGCATCGACGATATATGCTTACCGCTTGTTACCCTGCTCCTGGTGCTTCGCGGAGAGTCCACCGTGACCACCAACCATCACTTAGAAAACTGCAGTCATGGGCTGCAGTTCGCCAAGCGAAATAGTGTAGGCTAGCCTATACCTCGATCATCCTGGATCGTACATCTACCTACAACGTATATAGCATAGCGATATTTCTCATGTTACTCAGGTATTTCTCTCTCTCGTACGCATGGATACAATGATGAAGACTCGTTATGAATACTTACTGTTTTCAAAACTATTCTGCTTCATTTAATCAGATCCGAAGAATTCCGTGGAATTTAAGATGAGAAAAAGAGCTTTCCAATTGTCAGAACGGAGTGAAAATATGTTTGGGGGTGAAAAAAAACAGCCGAATCAAGCACGGTATATAAATAAAATAAAAGAGAATTTGCTTATTCTCGACACACCCCGGTACATATTGTTGAGATAAAAACCCGGAACAACTAGCGTTACCGCGCAAAACAATAATATAACGAGGAAAGTGCGCTTCCTGCAGTGGCAGCAGCAGCAGCACCACCTTTCACCATGTCGAACTAGTAGAGCAGTTCCATTGTGGTCAGCCGCTTGAGCAGGTCGGATAAACGAACGAAATCTCGCGAAGTAGTAGCTGAGAGTTCGTAGTCCGACGAACTAGGCTGACTATGTCCCGTTCGCCAGGGTCCCGTTCGTCAGTTAAATCAGATGACTGACGAACAACGATGAGAAGAATATCCCAACACAAAGAATTAATGGTAACGCAAAAGTAATTGAAGGTGATGCAATGGGAAAAGATGGTTTTCAATTCAAAAACCAAAATTTACTCCGCCGATCCTCGTGACTGGCGAGTATCTTCTGGAACCGATGAAGTTACTTGGGACGAAGAGAGTATATTATAAGATAATTCTGATTTTCGGGCGCGCCAGTCGTCCTTGGCTCGGTAATACAGTATACGACTGGAGGCATATCCTTGAGGTTCGAAGGCTGCCACAGGATTGCGAGACACGCAACTCCGGTAACTTTTTCTAGGAATGAACTGAAAACGTGTCGTTACAGAGAAATCCATACGATTAAATTGAAGCACGATATGTGTGTGTGTTTTTTTTTCTTCTTATTAAGAAGTCGGTCCCAAATTGTGGTTAGCAATTTTTTTTTGTTTTTGTTATTTATTTTTTTTTTTTACCGCTCACCATATACCAGGTGCCGATTGAATTCCGACGATGATGAGAGCAAAAATTAATTTTTCCCCGTGTTATCTTAGGGCAATGAAAAAAAACAGTGTATTATATCGTAGACGTTGACGATGACGACGACGACGAACGCGCTGGGAGTGGCGGCGATTCTTGAGTCTTGCGCTCCAAAGTGTGTCGCTGTTGCTGACTATGAGTCAGTCAGTCTTCGACTCGTAAGTGTGCCACAAATATTCCCTCCACTGCCGCGGTATCACCGCAACTCTGTGAGCGAACCTCGTCAGCAGCAGTAGCAACACACAACACGCTATGACCAGCTCTTACGCCAATGAGAAAGTGGCGCGATGGTTCCCAGGAAATTGTATCTGTAAAAGAAGATCGAGCGCGATGTATTTTCACAATATAATTTTGATAGTCTCATAGAACGACGTCAATTTTTTAGTTTCGCCGAAGATCATCGCGCCATGATTTCCAGTTCAACAATGAGAGAGATAGAATCTGACGCCTATCGTAATCAGGAGAGAAGAATTATAAGAAAAAAAGCTAGCGTTACTCACCCCCAGAAGGTAGATTACGAGGTGCATGAGCTGGGCAGACAGTATAAGCACGGGAAATGCCAACGCGGATGAACTGCGGTACCGCTATAAACAAACGAACGGCGGAAACGCGACCATCAATGAAAGTTAACGGTCAGCACGCCGGCGTCCCGTACGTACGTACGAAGGGTACGTAGGTAGGAGGTATCTGGCATGTAGGTATATATACAGATAATTCTGTTGGATTGGTTGTTTTCTTCGATAACCTTGGCCCACCCATAGCCGATGGTCCCATCGTCCCAGTTATCTCGCTCCCGATGATCCCTCCGGGACCACCGCAGGTTCTGCACCTTCTTCTCTTTGCTCGAAAAAGAAAGGAGGAAGAAAAAAGGGGAAGAAAAGAGAGAAAACGTGTGAAAATAACGCACGCCGCATACGTGCAAACACTGACCTGGCTGTAGGTCCAAATCTTTAAGGTCGTATACGAAAATTTGCGAGGTACGTGTCTCAGAAAGTGAAAAGACATTTCACAAGCACGATGATTTCAGTACAATAATTCAAAGCGGTCTGGCGTAGGCCCTAATTTTTTAGCAATGTTAAAGAATCACGTGAACGAAAATATTGCGCAGCCAGAGCACTTGGTACGGGCGAATGAAGGCCCGGTGGAATGTATGATTAGATAAAATATACCAGCACCGTAGTCGGGGTTCTTATCTCAAAAGTTTTTTTTTTCAACGCCTGAAAGCTGTACCGTTTTTTCAGAGCTTCAACAACTCGGCCGCGGGGAATCACACTTAGAAACTTATCCCGCTAATTTCGATATCCTCGTGCATCGTGGCTCTAGATATTTTCTAGGAGAAAAGAAATGAAATAAATCATTTCTTAAATGAAAAATGTTTGTTTCTTTGAAAAATGCAAAATTAATCAGCCGAACATCGTGTTAATGTTATTTTTTTCTCAAAAAGGTTTCGAATCATTTATCCACAGAGATACAATACAGGTTTCCGAACGTTCTGACAAACTAAAAAAGCTCGTTCTCCGCGCATACTATACGACGCAAGAAAGAGTTGGAATTAGCCTGCGCGTGTTGGAAGCCTCTCTGTTGCATGAGTCGGACGTTCGTATAGCGCGAGTTATGTTATGTGTTGCCGCTGTTATAGGTATAGGTGGGTAGAGAGCAACAGCAGCGAGTAGCGAACAGCTTGGAGGTGCGCTAACGTTAGCGCAGTTCTATAGTCGTCGTGCCTGGCTCCGGCGAGTTGAGGCATAGAAGTGGTGTGCCGACTGGAAGTTGGAATGCGGCCGAGCAGGCAGCCTTGAGCTGCCCAGTAGTGCGACTCAGCCTATCCTGTGCCTACACAACTTCCTCCTCTCACTCCTCGCTTCTCTTCATCGTCAATTTCTTCTTCTTCCACTCTTCTCTTCTCCTCGCCCAACTCCGTCCAAGTCAAACGTCGCCTCACCGACGTTGTTTAGTGGTCGCGAGTAAAAGATAGGCGATATAATACATTCTAGTGGTAGAGCTAAGCGCTTTGGTCAGACGAAGATCTTTTACCCACTCGAACCGGTCTCCGCGAAAGCTCGTATTGCTCGATGGATACAGAGCTGCATTGCCGACCGGGCTGGGTTCAAACGTCGAGCTTTTTTCCTCCTACTTGGATCATGATTTATCATTGAAAAACATAAAAAGAGAAGATATTCACAAATATTATACATGGGTAAAACTTTTCCTGTTGTATGCGAACTTTCCGGTAGATACATATGCGATACTTACAGCGATATAAGTCGTCTACTTGGTGCACTACATGTACGTACAGTACGTGCGAAGAAAAGCAGGTATTCTGACCCGACCGCAACCCGCCGCAACAAGTAGTCAGCTGCTACGAAAGTCAAGTACGCATTGGAATATCGATTAACGAGGAGTATAATACGTCGTAGGTATCGGAAGATTTCGAACTCGTATAGTATTATGGTATACGATAGTAGAGTGACTCTGAGGTTGTGGTAAGATAATTCGCACTCCCGCATAATATTTCAAGAATCCGAACAGGGGATGAGAAGGAACGATGCCAACTTGAGATTTGCAATTTCAACATCTGGAATAAACGGAAGGATATACTACAGCTGACGATGAAGGAAGGGAAAAAGGGGATAAGCTCGGAGTAAGCGTGCACGGCTTTTAGGAAGCCGTGAGGACAGTTTCCAAGTACCGCGTTACGAGGCTAATCTCCGAAACAAGAATTGCGTAAGCATCTCTCTCACGGTCGCTTATATCGCTGCTACTGCTGCTGCTGTTTGTTACTGCTCGGTGCTCGTTTGTACCGGACCTGCCCCAATGTCTCTGTCATCGTCGAGTTTTCGCTGTGGCATACGTCCAACCATGCGTTACGGACCTCTCTCCACTCTCATCCCCTCTTTTCTCTTATCTCTCACGCCATGGGCGCACCTCCACCGCTTCCTCATGCGATTCCGTTCGAATTGTTGACCACTACTTTTCTCGATCAGCTATGTACACCCCGATCAGGTCTTCAAATCGACACGACGTATGTTATAGAAAAAAGTTCCCCTGCTTTGTCTTCATGCTCTAGCGATTCAGAGTAAGTGTAAAAAAGTTTTTGCAGAGTTTGCTCGATCAAGTTATGACCTCTCGATGATACTTAAGCCAAAAATAAAGCGAAGCGAACCGAGATATTGCGGCAGAAGCAGCAACAGTAGAAGCAACAACGCTGATTGTAAGTGAGCGGGCGAGTGAGTCTCGTATTTGTAACTCATGGTATGTTTACTGCGAGAACTGCAGAGCTCGCGTGACTCGTGTATTGGTATGCGTTTACTGGGACACGTTATCTACTCGCTGTTAATATGTGAGTTTGTTTTTAACGCGCGGGTATTTTGAACCAGCGAATCGGCTATCTTCGGCTTTGAAAATTCTGCGCGTATGATTCCCGCGTGATCCGTGAGAGCGACGGAGGTGCAACAACGAGTTCTACTGATCTGCCGAAATTTTACGTTGGTATGTGCACACATAATAATTTGAATCCAAAAAATAAGGCGGAAATCGCGCATCGAGCAGAAGCAGCTGAGTTTCTCGCTCGTTGTAAGAGAGATAACAAAAAGTTGAAGGCAATTCATCGCTGATAAGATTCTTTTATCGGCGTAGAAGCGTTGATAAGAAGACGTCAGAAATTGGACTAAGCATAGGAAGACCTTCGAGAATAAGTTGCAAATTATCAGCTGTAATTTGAACCCTCGTTTAAAATTGCTTTGTATAAAATTAGTCAAAGATTTTATTTTCAGATGTAAGGACGTCGCTGAACTCAGTTTCAAGTCGTTATCGAGGCATCGATATAAATGAAATCGTTTCGCTTGTGAAAATTGACTCAGGTTTGGGATTCACCGTGTATATATGATACATGAATCGAACCGTTGGAAGTTCGACGCTATCTGCTTGTGCGTCCTCATGTTTAATCAGGCCGTACGTTATTCTGCACACGGCGCTGCTACGGGTCTTTTCGCGCGCGTTTCGCACCGCTTTATAAGGGTTGAAGCTGATGGGACAATTTTCAAGGGCGAATGATGCAAAGATTGCAAATTTTAAAAAATCAAAAATTCGTATGTAAGCGTTATACTTCATCGCTCTCATACTGCAGGACAAGAGAGTATATAATTTTACGTATGCGGCGTGTTTATATAAGCCACAATTCTCGCGGCCGTATATACAACAAATTATATTACGACGACGACGACAAGCGCGAGTCTTGCGTCAGCAGCGCGCCGATCCTTTTCGGTTCTATATACAGCATTAGCCGGCAGCGGTAGCTTTCAAAATTTCAAGTCAATTTTTATCCCTATTCATTCCGTTTATCAAAAATATTTTTTTTGTTTTTCTCTTTGTCTTTCGACCTGAAGAGTAAAACCGTACACTCGACATAGAGCTCAACGTACACGAAGCTACTGCGCAGTCAAGAACTGCTGAAGGTCGTCGTTATACCGCGACAAGCAAGACTCATTATCGGCTAGAGAACGAATGAAAAACGAGCCGTCTCGATCCGCCGTCGGTACTCAGTGCAAATTAAAAAGAAGGATAAAATGTATGAAAATTATAATCATAATAGTTTGAATTTATACGATACCACGTCCAAAAACGTATCGGGAAAATGTCACGAGTTATCCGTTGCAAGTGACGTAATTATATGGCAGTAGTATCAAGAGGAAATAAAATTTACTCATACATACCATCAAAAATCAGAAACTAGAATGAAAAAACAGAGAAAAAATTATACCCTCTGACCAAAACGTATTTCAGATCACGGATGAAAGTTTTAAATGTGTAGACTAAGGAAGATTTGAATTTTTCCTCGTTGATCAGCGGTCTTGATTTCTGGGACGTATAGTGGTTATAATATCGCATGCTGTATACATATATGTATGTAGATACATGTGCCGCGAGTTTCTAGATTCACGTTGGAGCATAGAACGTTTTTAGTGTTGCGTACGGCAACGCGTACCGTACGATTACTCGGCGAATCGCATCACGACGTAAAGCAGCGCGGTATTTTTCAACTCTTGGATAAATCAGCGAGTTTGAGAAAACAGAATTGTTTGGTACGCTGTTGGAAATAAGTTGCACTATAAGGAACAGAAACGCAGTGAGCAAAAGCAGACGGTTTGTTCCAGCAAACTCGCATAGTCAGACTCTCAAGAGTCAGAATCAAAGTCAGAGTTCTCGGTGAGCAACGCGGTGAGTCCGAGTCACGCAATGACGTAGCTTCTGGCTGGCCAGTTTGCTAAGGTCCTCCCAACCGCTCCGCGCGGTGGTAACGCAGCAATATCTTTAGAGTCTGCTGGTTGCACGACTCGTAAGTAAGCAAGCGAGTCAGCAGCCGAGGTAGTTTTCTCCGAGATATCCCGATGTGAAACGAAGAACCGAACGAACTATGGAACGGAGGAAAGAGGTTTCTGTATAACCGACCGTCTCTTTTCTCGCAAAAGCCCGCAAAACCAAGCAATATTTTAAAACTCTTCTCTGCGCTGCAATGAGCAGTTTTGAGATAAAGACGAGCCCCGAAGTAGCTCTCTCCGTTGGATCGAGAGCCGATGCATCGAATTTAGATTTTTGATGTTCCATCCATGCTTATGATTTCTGTACCAGTATCGTAGTTTTAAAATATCGTCTACGAGCTCAGAATTGCTCATGGTCGTCGCTCGAAGTTCTCTTTATATCTACGACGTCGTACACATCGCGAATCGGTTGTAACTCACGGATTGGGAGTTTTGAAAAATGTGAAGGTAAATTGAAAAAAATCAAATAAAATACCGCGCACGTCAAACAATTCGACAAATCCGATAAAGTGGTGTAATATCGAATATGTGAATAAAAATTGTTAAGTTTCACGGGACCCGGTTTAACGGGTAAATAATAAAAATGTTTGAGGTGAATTTTCTTAGGTTGCTAACCTGTATACCGAGCAGTAAAGGCTCCGCTACTGGTAGAGAGAATACCCAGAGCGTTGTCTGTGAATGCTGGCCGTGAGCTCGAGGCTTTGGTTTACCTTCGTATATACCAACCAGCCAAACGAACGAACAGCGGCGAGCGAGCGAGCGTTGGAAGCGAACCTCGGAGCACAGCAGAACGTCGACGTTGACTCGGTAGTGGTGTTCGTGTTCCTGTTGGTATTCGTGTCGGTGTTCGTCATAGCGGAGTGCAGGTGGGCCGACAAAGGGCGGAAACGTCCGATCGGGGCTCCGGGGGAAAACTGAGCAGCCGCTAGCGTCGCCTCTGCGCTGCTACTCGGTGGAGAGAGACTGTTGTCAGTATTCAGTAATGCTTTGCATGGCTGGCTCGCCAGTAGTAGGGTCGGTGAGAGTTGTTTTTCAGTCGCGAAGTGATCGTGTGGTGTTTGCGTACCGTCGTCGCCGTCGTCGTCGCCGTTGTTGTTCTTCTACTTCTTCACCATCGCAATCATCTTGTTCTTGTTCTCGTTATCGTTCTCCAAATTATTATTACTACAATACAAATACCACATCTGCTACTTCTGGCTCTGTTACCGCTGCCTCTTCTGTCGCTGCTGCCGTTTCTTACACGACTTATAAAACCCGTAAGACATTTGCTACTACACATCTTAAACTTTTTCGTCGACGTCGTCATCGTATTTTCTGGCGCACCGGATCACAACCAGAAAACCCAAAGAAATTTATACCGTCGGAAGTTAAAATCGTGCACTGTGACCGTTTATTAAAACTCCGTAACGTATCAACGAGCCGACAAGAGGACTTGAAAAATTTATAAAATTACGTCTGATATATATAGATATATTTAAAAATTAAGAATACGGTGCAACACTAACAACGTCTATGGTTAACGAACAGTCCAAGATGCTGTCATCAGTGCTAGCGAAATAATAATGTGGTGCGACGTTAACCAGGTGAGTCCAAAGTGGATATAATTTAACAAGTTTTATTATTAAAATACAAATTTACAAATACGTCGATGTAAAGCGACCCGACCGAAATCTCGTCATTCTCTGACTATTTGAAAGGCGACTACAACCGACTCAGTAAGTTTTTAATAAAGTAAGGGTGTATTTCGAGGAAGCGTTATACCTGTCTTACAGCCAAATTCGAAAGTGTTATTACGCTAGACAAAAATAAATATCAAATTCAAGTGTGAGGTAGAACGTTATCCACCTACCATTATACACGTGGAGAACTGGGAGGTGATAACGAACTAGCGAGCTCGTAGTAAAAATTCAACGAACCATCCTTATTTTCAATCGAGGTATTGTATTATAGGGCGCAAACGAAAAAATTATTCTCAGAAATAGATTTTCTGTTCGGGTTTTGAGATAACTTTATAAACCATCTTTCTATCAATTTAGTGGAAAAAGGATTCTCGGGTTAAAAGTGCATCGGACATTTCACCGCTTAGGAATTGTGTACGACTCCGAATTGGGGCCACAAAAATTTCCAAATTACAATAACTCGATCCTTGTAGCTTTCCATCTACAGACGTCGTTGGTTGTAAATTATCTGTACGGAGAATGAGGAGTTTTTCAAAATGCGTTTTAATTTAAGAATTTCGAATCCCGGCACCGTCGGACCTTTAGAGGTAGTTAGGAAGAACGTCAGATTTGACGCGTGGTAACCTCGTGTGCAGTTGTTTGAATTCGAGCGATCCCGCGTTTCCTTGGCGGGCAGCGGGCGCGGAGAGAAGAGGCGAGGCGAGGAGAGGAAAAGAGAAGAGAAGAGTGGCGAGGTGAGGTGGCTGCAGGTCGTCGGGCGCCCAATGGGTCGGCGGGGTGAGGCGCAGTGCCGCTCAAGGGGGGAAACACAGGCCGAAGTTAGTAGTCTCTTCTTTACTTGGCCGGCCATAGAGGAAACTTAACGCGCGTCGGCGACGAGGAGCTCCGCGATGTTGGGTGCGGGCTTAGGGGGGAATGGGGGAGCCAGTAGTTATGACCAGCCATCGGGACGGCGTCGCCATGGGAACGGGAACAACAACAATTCCACAATTCCTTCAGGCTCGTTCTTTTTATCGAGACTTTCTTTCTCTCTCCCTCTTTTTTTTCCTACAGTTTTTTTCCCCCCTTATATATTCTCTCGTAACCCGTGGAATATGGCATATATATTTTTTCTTATTTATTATTATGATTATTATTCCCGAAAACTCATAATACCGATGATGAAGATGACGATGACAAACTTGTCTTTTCTTTTAGGAATATGTTTATTATTTTCGTTTCCTAATTACGTTTGAGATTTTTTTTTTCTCAATCTACTTGTTCTACTTGTCAGTTGCAGTTATCGGATTCCATGCGATATATTATACCCTTAGTTCTGATATAGATTATAATTAATTTTGGTTTCGTTGACGATATCTACTGCAGACCACTACTGCTGCAGGTAGTTTCGCAGTTTTTAATTAGCAAAGAAATATTGTTTGTTCGATCTAACGCCTTCCTTCTCTGATCTGATTAAACAGTTAATTGGCACCGCGGGTGCTAGACTGTCATACGATGCACTCTAGAAATACGATTTTACACCCTATATCGGCATATTACAGAAAACAATTTCGTCCATCAATCGCAGCTATGCTACAATGTAAAAAATGTAAGAAATGTTCATAAAATTTTGCATTACACCCATATTGTGCATTACACACGTCGTATACGCACACAAAACTTACGTTTGCCGAATGCACTACTCCTTGGCATACTCGTTACGTAACCAACCATACAGTAATATTCAGCAGGGGTTCTCAAAAGCTTGAAAAAATCACCCTGTAGAGGAAAATATAAACGGTAATGGAACGAGTTATTGAAAAGCCGAGCAGCGTCGCTGATAACCATCGAACGTATGGGTATGAAAATTTGGTCGAATCTTTCTTGTGGTCACTTTTAGAGGATCGAGCGGCATTTTGTACACGTGAGAGTTTCGAAGCAATGAATAATTGGGCGGGTTGAAATAGTTTGAAATTTGAGGAAAACATTGACCTGCGCCGGGTTCGTCGGAGGTCCGATAGGAGCAATATTATGAATATGGTAGTGAGTTAGGGACGCCCCACTACACGAACAGGTCTCTCTCCGTTTCGCTAAGAGAGTCGCTGACTGAACGGCCGGCTGCAGTATAGTGAACCCAAAGCCCATTAATGAGAGTTATCGACGCACGATCTGTCAATAGACCCTCCCCCCCATTCATAAATTCGCCTGGCGTTGCACAGTTTTGCCGCAAAACACGTGGTCTTGATTTACGCGCGTATTGTGTAAATACCTACAGATATATACGCGTGTAACAAAACATTCACATCACAACATACTTATAACCACTATAGTTGAAGTTGCCGTCGCAATGACAGGCACAAACTTACACACACCCACGTCCTCAACTTTGGCGCTCTTTTTTTTTCACTTTATTTTCCTTATCACCTATGCGGTACTTTGAAAGTATAATCCGAACGTGTAAGTTGTTCACACTAATACGCACGTATGTATAAATAATTTTGGGAAGGTCGTTTTACAAGGAAGACTGTAACGAATTTACTATTACGATATCGTATACAGAAACGTGTTTGACAGTAAGTCATTTTTACATATATATCAGGAACATCGAAACAATCGTCTTCCTCAAACAAATTATCGTAACGCGTAAAGTAATCTGACGAATGATACGGCGAAATGTGATGAAAACTTTGTCTCAATTTACTCCTCCGAAACGTCCGTATAGCATGAACACGACACAATGTAGCGCACAAGACAGTATAACCGTGCGTGAACAAGGAGATTGCGTAAACTTTGTTGTGTAAAATACGTTCCACGATGTATCTTAACCGTAGGGTTAATTGACGATGTAGTAACTGATTACCGTACGCCTTGATTATTTTTACCTGATAATGTACAAATCCACGAGATGGAATGACAAAAGAAATAATTTGCACGTATAGTTAGCATTGAGGGTAGAATAATTTCTATACATCGCTTAGCGAGCTCAAAGACGTTTATCAAATACACGACGAGACAATTAAACCTATACGCGAAGAGATAATGATAGAGAGATAGAGGGGAGAGTGAGATGAAATTAATCGTCTAGATTTATCCACCTGTCACCTACTCCTCTTCGGTTCGAGTCAATGTGTAACACACGTACGAAGGTACACGTCGAGGTACCTGGATAGTTTTTCGTTGTAGGAATCCGCGCGACGGCGGGTCGTTCGCGCGCTTAGACCGTCTCGGAAACAGAAAAGGCAGAAGCACGTGCACCTTTAGTTGCACACGTGCCAGTCACATTTCTGTCGACAATACGTTATATATAGTACCCTACCACTATACCGTACACATGTGAAGCGAGCCAGTTCTGCACCCACAACCGCACATACGCGCGCATATAAAGAGAGCGAGAGAGAAGCAGGTATTAGAGAAGGAATATACCGGGTGGAAAAGGGGGAAGGGGGAGAAAGAGGAAAAGGGGGACAAGGGAGAGGGAGAGGGTGGGTAGATAGAGAGAAAGAGAGGAGGGCAGAAGCAACAGCTGACGATACCGCGAAGTGTGTATATATGCATACATGTATGTATTCTTAAGTATATAGGGCGAAGAAGAGGGTGTGCAGCGGTAGTTGACGGATACCTTTACGCTCTTACCGCGGTGTATTGTATGTAAAACATGGGTACATATATATAAGTTGATATACCTGAATAAAAGCACATATAGTACAGTGGAGGGTATGAGTACCTTGAGGTACTACACGTATACGTCTACCTATATGCATACCTATGTCATGGACATCGCACGACAAGTAAGTAGATAAACACACCGGGGTCCGGTTCGTAGTCTCTGCGGAATCTCGCGATGCACCGGCAGCATGATACGTATAATGTGATGTGTATACAACGTACACATACGGATAAAATATATACGAACACGTACGCGATGCATCATCATCGTAAAAGAGTTTAAGTTTTTCGCGGACTTGCTGAATGTGCATCGTTCGTATATGTATGCGAGTAGGTAGACTTACCCGTCCCCCTTACGCCTCGCTTTCCTTTTAGTTTATCCCCTCCCCGATGCTCTCTGTCCTTTTCATTTCTCTCCCCTTTCGCGCCCCCAAGTGACCGCCGGCTCACCTCACCTCACCTCCTGTTGATGCTGATGCTGCTGCACCAACGGCCGATGCACTTCGCCGCTTCCATGCTTTCATGCTTCCATACTGCAATTCAGTCGGATTCGGCTCGGATACCGACGAGGTTGATGATATGGCTCGGCTCTCGCCGCGACCAATTTGTTGCACATACTTTATGTTTGAACACTCGTGAACGATATGCGACAATTATATGCGCTACCAATGCGATATGCATCGATATCTTACTCCGAATGAAATGCCTTCTTATTCCTGCAGATCTATACATACATTTCTCGAGGTTTCATTGTCTTCATGTTATTTCTTCTTTTTTTTTTTTTTTGATTCGGTGACCTATGAATTTAAGGAAAAAATCGTTCCAGCCCACCTGTGCTGAAACGATCTCGTCAGATCGAAGTTTCTTGGGAAAATTTAAATCATTATCGCAAGATGTTGATCATTTTTACATCGAACGCGTCGGTTGCAGACGTCGGCGTCGTTTCATAGAGTAAATTGACGTCTTCGTCCGCAACAAACACACGTGGCCGTTTCGACGACTGTTGCTGGTATCGCTTAGCCATCTTTTTTCTACTCCAATTTTTTTACATCAGTAGCTACCAGAGCTACCTATCTGTCACCTTTATGACTTTACCTGACCTACCTGAGATACAAACATCCTGCAGAATATCGCACTCGCTTGCATCTCTTATACATATGCGTTCGTACGTGCAAAGAGAAGATGTGAACATCCCCGCTTTCTTTTTTAATTCCCTTCGTTCTTTTCTCCCTCGGGATCGGATCGGACCAGACGAGACGAGACGAGACGAGACGGACCACGCATTTCAAAGATCACGGTGTTCTTTGCGAATCTGAACGCGCCTTGCTCATCCTTGTTCGGCTATTTTGACGATCATTTGTCTCTTGAGATGTTCATCACTTGAAATTTCGTAAATTTTCGTCCCGCGTCGCTCGCACTTGATCTTTTTTCTTTTACAATAGATGTGACGTTTGCAACGGGTGGTGCACTTGCTGGTTAGTGGTTAAAGTAGCCACGTGGTGCTGAGGGACCTATAATCGCTCTTTCTCCTTCTCTTCATTTCTCTCTCTCTCTCTCTCTCTTATATCCTCTTTTCTCCTCGATTCAAGCCCTACTACCGCGTATACATATATACATAGATTTCCCGCGTTTGCACACAGGTGGCACTACCACTCATCAGTCTCTCTCCTATCTATCCTTCGCCTTCTGATACGAGGAGTAGATGCTGGTTTTGTGGAGGTGGAAAAGAGGAGGGTCGAGTCTTCCGAGTGTCGTTCAGGGCTGGAAAAGGGGCGGGTTGTTATGATATGCAAATCCAAGAAAGTATATTTGGTGCAGCACACGATAGCACACCGTCTACTAGAAATACGATAATAACAATCCCATCCCACCTCGCCACTTTACTTACGACTGCATACATCGGCACAAACAGTTGCGAAATACAAAAACTATCCAAGAGTCACGTTTCACTCAATCGAAAATCCAGCACTGGTTTCCTTTTTTGCCTTTTTTTTATTTATCGTATTTCGGTTTACCGTCTTCTTTGCGGATTAAAAATAATCGCACTTGCGAATTACCGCTGCGTTAGGAGGAATTATGGAGGAGAATTGCACTTGCACGCATCTATGGTGGCGATGCAGCAGCGTAAAGATGTAAACGCAACGGCGTCATGCCGCGAAACGCGTCAAGTGCTCAGAATTCTTCATAACATCTCTTTTTTGAAACAAGGTTTTCTGAGTTTATGCAATTACACGTCTATTAGGGGCGGCTGATGACCCTTTTGCTTTGTTTTGTTTCCTCTCCCCCTTCCTCCGTACTACTACTACTATCATTTCTACTACTACTACTACTACCACTCTGTACCTCCACCCTCATATTCACTATTTAGTACCTATAGATCACTCTTGATTATTCTCACAGACAACCAGACCACCATAAGCTTCCGGTTTACCCCCAAGTTACGCAACCATCTGCCAACGACATACTTCCCCAGATCCTTTGTGTATACTGTTCGGTTCGAACACAAACACGATGATCACGATTGTGTCGAAGAAAAATGATGGAATGAGATGTTCACGTTGTCGGTTCTAAGAGTTGTCCGGTATCATCCGTAAGTTGTATAGCAATGCTGTATAGACCATAGTTACCTATTGTCTATTAATTTATCTCTCTCACCTATTGTCGATATTTCTTCTTCGATGAGTTTTTGTTTTTTATTTTCATCGTACTTTCTGTTATGCCCATTCGCAATTATATATTCGGCTTGAAATATTAAGCGAAGCCATCAGTTTTTCGGGGTTGAAGGGGAAACGGAGAGGAGCGAATGGGGGATGAAATGGAAGGAGGCAGGCGCATGCGGTGTTTCACGTTATATAGTACAGTCCTCGTCGTCGTCGTCGTCGTCGTCGTTGTCGTTGGTGGAAACTGGAGCGTTTCGCTGGCGTAGGGGTTAATTGGACGCTGGCGCCGCGACGGCGGCTCGACGAAGCGAGGCCACGTGCGCCTGCTATCGAACGAACGAACGAACGAACGAAACTCACCCCCTACTTCCACCCTCTCTTCGCCATTCTCCAACCCCTCTCGGTCCAACACACCTCACGCAACCCGCACCCATACTACCCCTCGCTATACTCCACCACTGATCCGCCGCCTCCTTTCTTCCACCCCTATAACGAAGCAGCTCTCTTCGTCCCGTGTACATACACGTATATATGTAGCTACGCCGCGGTGACGTCATATACTTAGGACACATCTATATACTACGTTATGTGTATGTTACTGTCCATATAATGTACGAATATCGTATATACATATACGTAGCGAATGATCCAAATAGATTGCGCGCGTTTGTTTGTACGACTTGCAGAGGTACCGACCACCACCCCCGCTGTCAACTACCCCGACGCAACGTAAATATATACCAATTATGTATATCTGCATATAAGTGGGATACCTGTACGCATTATGTGTATAGATATATGTACATAGTCTATACAGATACGTATGTGCGTGCGCGCGGGAAAAGAGAGAAAAGGGAGGGTAGGGATCGTACACAGAACTCGTGTATCGATCGAAACTTTGAAGTTAGATTCAGCCCATGGTATAAAATATCGATTCGCGTGACGGCGTTACTCGCCCCTGCGCCCTTGGGTCTCTCGGAGTCACTGGAAAATTCCGTCAATGTTGAGAGGGGGTATTTCCTGTTTTTTTGTAGCCTTTTTTCCCCCCCTTTTCTTTTGATTAGTCTGTCGAAATTTTACAATTTTCTATTACTTCGAATCCTGCTTTTGGATAAATGTATATAATAATCGAGGTGCTGCTGCATCGTCGCGTTGTATCGGAAAAAGGAGCTACGATATGTAGATACATGCATATATGTATGTATCAGGTGCGTTGTGTAGTAGATATAGTATAGATAGGTGTGTGTATACACATATGCCCCATGCTTATTGCTTATGTGGACGTACATAAAACGTATAACGTATAGCGTATAACGTATAACGTACGTAGAGTGAGTCTCGCAGCAAGAAATTCCTTAGAAACGCCGGAGCGCATGCGTGCAGCAAAGTGAGAAACGACGAGGACGTCACATCCTCTGAAACCAGTTTCACAGGGACGCAACTCTCCGAATCTCTGTTCTCCGTTCCTCTATGGGTTCCCTCTACGTTCCTCTACATTCTATGTCCTCGCTCTCTTCTCTCCCCCCTCCCTCCCCCAAAATCCCTTTCCTTTCCGATTCTCTCCTTTCTCTTCTCATTTCACCGCCGATGACACCCCTTATTCCTCATCCCACATCGTTTGAGAAAGATCCTTGCCTTTGCAGGATCATTATACGCGTGAATAAGAACAATTTTTTTCTCCCCTTCCTTCATCTCGCATATTATAGGTACTAAAATATAAAATCGCGATGGATTTTTATGTGTAGAGGGTGGTCGGTGTATATAAGCGTGGCGTGGGAATGCGATGATCGTTGACTTTTATCTATAGATTTATTGCTTAGGGAAATTTCAGATCGAATAATAGTTCTATGTTTTTTTTTTGTCTTCGTACCACGTGGATCATGCGCAACGCGAATAAATCGCGACGGTATGACGTATGGAGAGAAGAAAAAAAGAAAAAATACAAAAAATGTACAAATGAAAAAGAATGAATGAAGAAGAGTAAAGAGAATTTAAATCCAAAAAAGTATAATGTGATGACAAGATACATGGTCTAATATCAGACCCTAATCCGAAAGCGAGCTTATCGAAAATTTGCGTTCGCGGCCTTGTGAAATTTCACCCACCTCGCGGAGGCGGTGTGGCA
This sequence comes from Athalia circularis, assembly GCA_963978495.1. NCBI lineage: Eukaryota > Metazoa > Arthropoda > Insecta > Hymenoptera > Athaliidae > Athalia > Athalia circularis. The sequence goes on from OZ021699.1 coordinate 22,982,804, forward strand.
GCTACGCAGTGCGTATAAGCGGTTCAACCCCACTTCGAAACGTGGGAGCAGAGCAAAGAGAACTGAGGGAGAAAGAAAGGGAAGAGAAGGGAAGGTGCGCGTTTTTGGGGCGCCCGAAACTCAACTTTTCCCAACCTCCCATCTTTCTCATTCTCATTCCCTTCATTTTCTCATATCTCTTTCTCTGTCTACTTTTCTCTCTCTGTTTCTCTCTCTCATTCTCGAACTCTCTCTGTCTCTGCCGAGCTACAGCGGCAACGGAAAATCTATACGAGGAGGGGAGAAGCAGCAGCAGCAGCGCGACGGTGCGCGATACAGGTTATTCCACGTATTCTTGTACGGCGATTATTAGAAACCTCCCTTAATAAAAATTTCCATTTACACAAAACAAATTCAAAACTGTAAAAAAATTCGCCGTAAATTAAAAGAACGAAAAAAAAAAAACAAAAAAAAAAACGGACGAAAATTTGTCTGAAATAAAGGATAGAAATAAATTCTATCGCCGCATATATCAGCATCCATATGAGAGCATAAAATTTGACAGACACGTGCAGTCTCGAGGACGGTATCCATGTGAGCCAGCTGGTATAACTGAAAGAAAATCTATTCGTCACTGACCACTGACAATACGTGTTAGTGGAATATTTACATAAAATTTGTGTAACACGATGATGACGCTCTGCGCGGGCGTTACGTAGTATATACATACATAATATATATGTATATATACACACATTAGGAACGATAACCCAGACGATTTTAAAGGATCTATGGAACCCGCGTTATAGTCGATGTAATTATCGATGCTTATCGTACGATGATGATAATAATGATAATGATCCACGACACACGATGTAGGTGATCGCCTAATTATTCGAATGAATAAAAATCAATATCTTCGTTTTGATAGAGTGTATGAGAAACGGTGGATTATATCAACAACAGAAAAAAGAAGAAGAATTTAAGATTGAAATTTATGAACAAAAAAGTATATTTTGGGGATCGAAATAGTCGGAGAGGTATAATGGAACACCCTGTACAGATATAGAGAGCGATGTTACACATACATGGATAGATATTATACGTAGATATGTATATATACGCGGTATATAATATGTGATATATACATACATACACATATATAGGCGTATATGCACATAGTATACATACAGAAGGGGTCGGACAAGGAAAGGTATATAACTGCTGCATGGGGCGTTGCCATGGCAACCCCTACTCGTTTCACCCCTCTCTCATACCAACAATTCTCGTCAACGAGTGAGGGAGAGGAACAGAAATGGGATGGTAGGTAGGTAGGGTAGAAATGTGTGCGTCTCTGAGTTATATATATTATATACATATATCTGCACGATGTACGCCCGTAGGTTCGGCGGTCGGTCGTTGTGTGTGGTAGTAGAATTGGAAGTGGGGCTTGGTGCGCTCGTCATGCGCTCGCGCAGTTCTACGGGTGAGGGAAAAAAGGAGGGTGAGAGGGCGCGACGAAGAGCGCTCTGAAGAGAAAAAGAGAGAAAATAAAAAACGAGAAAAGGATCGACAGCAGCTACGGCCGGGGGATTCAAGGGGGGGGGGGCGATGCGGGGTTAAAAGAGAAAGGGAAAGAGATACAGAGGAAGGCACGGCGCCGCTGGTGCAATCAACCCATTTCTCCTTCCCTCTATCAGCCCCTCCCCAAACGTCCTATTCTCTCCATCCCCCATTTCGCATCCTCCTCAGTATCCCCCAATCCCCAATCCCCCAACTAAGGGGCGAAACTACCCCCTGAAGTAAGACAGGGACAGATATATTGCAGAGGGAGTTTCACTCGGGATATATATAACAGGGCTACCTCGAAAAACGGACAGAATTACAAGAGATTAGATGCGAACGTCCTGCAGTAATGAGACACCCCACCTTCGCAAAACCACCCCCTCCATCCCGCGCTACCTCTTCATACCTCTACATACATCATATTTCTCAAACGTACGTGAGACGGTGCAATGAAGCTGCCTGCTGCTGCTTTTAACTATAATAATATATAGAATCAAAAAGAATAAATAAATAAAAAGCAAAACTGTATAAATAGATAAAATAATCAAAAGGAATAAAATAGAGTATAGCGAGAACAATAATAACAAAAAATTATCATCCGTTCGTAAAAAATTAATACCGTAACGAAGAATAAATTTTTTTTTCGATTATAATATTTTATATTTCATGGGATTCATTCCTAGTTTCTTACGCCTGCCTATATCTGCTTCGTTAGTTTCGAATCTCACTAGTATACGTATAGGTATAAGAAAGAAGCGTCGGTCGTCGAGCAGTTGCTCTATTCTCTCTCTCGAGAAAACCAGTTTGGTGCGCTGCCGCTGCCGCTGCTGTTGCTTTAGCTGGCCAGTATGATCACACAGCAAAACCACCATGCACGCACACAAGGCGGGTTTCGAACCCACCCGAAGTACGTACGCTATGCCTGGCGCACGTCAGCCAAACTAGAAAGTTGCTGCTGCTGCTGCCGCTGCTGCTGCTGATGTTCAGCCAACGCTGAGAGATATATCGTACATAACATTATTACACATACGTAGTATGTTATAATTCTGCTAAGACCGAACAGCGACAAGATTAAAAAATCAAATAAAAAAACTCCTCGAACCAAGCTGTGAAATGTATAATTTTTTTTTTCTTCAGCACGCGTCGAACTCCCATCGTTGTTAGCCGGAGTACTTTTGGAAATTTTGTTTCTGTGAAAATTTGTTTTTAATTTTGAAAAAGCTCTGGTGTTTCTTATGAAAATTCTGCTTTTCAAGGTGGCACGTATTTTCTACCTCTGTGACGATTTCTGCCCCATTCCTATGGTAGAAAGTCTCTCTGATGGTAAAGGCATGCTAAAGGTATTCGTTTCGTTCGTCGTTGACTCGACATCAGCGGTACTACCACTACCACTACCACTACCACTACCACTAGAAACAGCAGCGGCAGCAGCAGCGGCATTGGTGGCAGCAGGCGAAGCTGGGAACGTGGGTATCAGCACGGAACCGTCTACAACGCATTTGTGCTGTGTTGCCACGTTTCCAAGTTCTCTTCTTCCTGCGTGATTACAACGTTGCCGGTATTCCACTGGCGGGAAATCTAGGTTTCGAAACAAAATATTTCTATACGTAGTCGTGACGTTACAGTATTTGACATAGAGGAATAAAAGTAACGTTCGGAGGAGTGTGTGATTTATTATTGATAGTAAGCTAGTTTTGAAAATTTTTGACAATAGAGAGGAGGGGGGCGTCTATGACGATGTTCTAAAAATAAAATTTTCAATTACTAACGCGGTTTAGAAATGTTTCTGTAAAATTTTAAGATCAAAAACGTAGTACACGGATAACTTTGAAAATAGATGATAGAAAGGGGGTTGCGGGTGTCGCGACGTTATTCAGGGGGAGGGGACTTTGAAAATAGGCTCCGAAATATGCGCCCGTCGCCCCCGGCGTCTGCAAGGTAGCGCCGCGTCGTCGTCGTCGTCGTCGTCGTACCATGCGATGCGATGCCGCGTGAAGCGAACGATGGAGCTGTGGGACTTTGCCGTCGTCGAAGGCGGGCGGTCGGAGAGAGAAGAGAGAAGAGAGAATGAGTAGGAACGACGAGGGGGGGTGGAGGGTGAGGACGCAGGGAACGTACGGTTTTAGACTTCGGGCGGCGCGTCGGCGTCGAGTTAAAAATAACAGTACAGCCGGCCGTCCGTCCGCCCGCTCGACCAGTCAGCAATCCAGCCAGCCGTCTCTCTACTGCTGCTGCTGCTCTGCAACTAGCTGCTTCATGCCAGCAGCTACGATACACGCAGCAGTTCTCATGATGATGATGATGATGATGCTGCTGCTGCTTCACTGATGCGAGTTACCGCTGGCTAGCCTTGAGTGGTGTTTAGAACTCGAATTCTTACGATGATAATGGTCTTCCAATAGGGTTGCCGATATCCGACCAAAATTAACCCTTCGATCCTCGTAATGCATATTCCAACATTGTCCCAGAGGCCGATATGTTACCACAAATTTGTGAAGACATTCATCGATTCTATAACTATAAGGTCATTTTTTTTTTGTTCTTTTGACGGATGGTTTTTAACGGATTGTGAAATTTCTACGCTGATGATCTCGGTCGGACTACCTTGGACACCCGTGGTGCGAGCAGGTCGTAGACGTGCATCAGCATCGACATCGGTACTTTGCCGCATAAGCAAAGCAAGAGAAATCTTTGCAACTATAGCGGGACTGTCCTTACGTGTGCAACCAGCACCGATATCGCTGACGGTGGTGAAGGTATATAAACCGGGTATATGGATGTTGTTTAGCTGGCATGAGCTATGCGTATAACAGAGATATTTAGTTGCTCACGCTATAGTAGACACCGGTACGCTAGGTGGGATTATAATTTGGGCGCGTGTTTACCCTGAAGCGGACGGTGACATCAACGCTGGGCAGAAGTTCTGTACGCGAAAGTCGAAAACTCAGGTGTACGTAACATACATATGCACACATTTACCCACCAGCTATTATACCCCCGTTCAATGTCACCGTATAATAATATGAACGGGGGAAAAGTGGAAAACTACACCGCGATTCGCTTTCCCTAATGCATAAAATTGTCGCGGTTTTTCGTATTGTAGTTTCAACAATAAATAACAGGATAAAATACTTCTTTCCAATGACTTTTTCTACATCCTTATTTATATCCTTCAGATTCGATACATAATTTCCCTTCGAAACTATTTCGTAATTGTCTACATCGAAGGTGGTGGATGTGGACGTGAATGTAAAGGCGAAGGCGGGGGTAGGGACAAGAAGAGTTTACTGTTAGTTTCTCGCGTTGTCAGCTAGACCCACGTCGCCGTTTTACCAGGGCCTGGTTCAGGGCTTTGCAACCGAGTAGAGTCCGCGGAGACTACTGCTTCTGCTGCTGTTGTTGGGTGTCGGTGAAAGGTGTGGCTTGACTTCACAAGCTATACAAGAAATGAGAATTCTTCGGCCGCAATATCCCCTTAGTAGGTTGGTTCCTTCGCCGTTCTTCGACTCCGTGCATACGCTTCAAAATCATCAGCATGTGGACGATGTGCATTAAACATCGGGCAAAATATTCCCGTACACAGGGATGAATTTATTCGCGGTCCACTATCGAAGACATTTGATTGAAAAAAAAAATGAAAGAAATTACAAACAAATAATCAACAAGATCCGATGACTACCACTGTATAGGCCAGGGATTTTCCTACGGCGTAGGTACATCAGGGTCTTCGAGGCTCTACCCGGTCGACCCCGGTCGCCCACACAAAGAGATGTCGGGGGGAGACCGACGTGCAGGCAAGCAGGCAGTCAGGCAGGCGGCCATGCTTTTGCCGTTTACCGCCTGCCTCATGCCATCCTGTCCTACCGGCCTGGCAACCTCTGCCTGAAAGGTTCCAACCCTCGTCTACCCCCGATTTCAACAATACAACTGTACGCGGTGCCCGACGATGGGGTGGTCCCTTCAACTTGGATCCCTCTTTTCGGCCCCCGTTACTGCCGCGCGCTCGTTCCCCGCACATATTCTTTCATCAAGCAGAAACCGAAATGATGATGATGATGATGATGATCGTGCCGAGTTCACAAGAGACCCCGCTTCTCTTGAGAACCAATCATCATTTTTTTCCTCATGCATTTTTTTAGCTGATAATCATTTCTTCTTTATGAAAAAAAAAAAAAAAATGTATTGGGGAAAAAGATGAAATTTGAAAAAATAAAGAAACGGAAGAGAATCTTGGATGCTAATTCAGGTGTCGAATCAGCCACTCGGATATTAGCTACAGTCTGCGGGGGTCGCGGAGTTCCGAAACTCAGTCATCTTTCTAATTATCGAGTAAATATCGAATCGAGGCACTGACCTCAATATAGTTTCTTTGTTGGTAATGTTTTTGGTAGCAATATTTGGGACCGGTTAAAAGAGAACCACTGTCAGTTATTCCCGAAATGGATGGGCCCCTATGACCTATAGGGTCCCGACGTCGGACCCTCGTCAACTGAATCGACCCGGGCGCGTTTCTACCTGGGTGAAATGGGGGACTCAGGTAAGAAACAACCCTAGGGAACTCTGGATTAGAATTTTTCAGACTTCTAATGACGAAAAGGTCCTTCTAGAAATCGTTTGACCCTTAAAACTCCACCGATTCATCGTCAACTGTTGTGTGTATTTGTATTCTTTAAATGCATTTGGACAGGGTAAAATTTTTGAAAAAACAAAAAATGAAAGAACAAAGAGTGCGGCATGAAAATAAAAGAAATTGCTTTACAATCGTGTGTCAACATCCTATGATGTCACTCATATACATACTGTTACGACAAAGACATCATACGTCATCATGTATTCCACAAATAAGTAACATGCGGTTATTCGATTGATAAATATTATTTTTTTCAACTTAATCCGGTCGTAACGATTAATATTAGCAATAATAAACGTATCTCAGATTTGTTGAAAATCGTTGTTACAATTTGAAGAATAGATTTTGAAGAATCGCTCTCTGATGAAAAAATTTGTAATCGATATAACATCGTGGTGTAAACTGGATCGATACACGTACACATCGGGGATCTTTCAAGCGATCATTGGCGGGACTTTTAGTGACGTTGACCACGTGTCGTGAGTTATATGCGTACGTCACGCACGTTGCTACGCGTTTCGTACTCATTCTCGATTCGGTGACTCGCGGTTATAGATTATTTAATCCGACAACAAGTTTAAGGCTTGAGCATTTGTATGTATGTGTATTCGAACACATAGCTTTAAACAATTCGAATCTCTCGGTTATATTATGCTTTCCGGTATAAAGGTGCCATTGCATGGTATTATGTTTTACACCTACGTTCTATGTAACACGTGTTTGTCGTGGTTTGCGCGGCAATCTTATCTGGAAACCGAACTGATAGCGCCGTCTAATCTATAGCGAGTCTTGCGCCAACCTTCGAACACAATTTTCGCGATATATTTGCGCGCGTCACCAAAATAATTTTGAATTTATTCCAAGATTTATGATCAAGAAATCACTGTCCATGCCATACATCTTCACAAAATGAAATTAGCCGACGAGTGAAAAACAGTAGACGCTCGATATTATCTAAGGAAATTGTTCAGTCATCGTGGTTTCCATTTCTTTCTTTCTTTTTCTTAGTTTTTTTTTTTTTCCTGTTCTTAGATTTCGCGCAGAAATTTAAATAATCGAGGGATGGCAATTCTCATTCGAATTTCGCTCGTCAATCCCGTTGTTTACGAAGATTGTTCACCAGCAGCGTCATCATCATCGTAATCATTTGTCATTGCGAAAGGAAGCCTCATTGCCTTACACATTATATTGGATATTAGGTATAATATCGTACGTATCTGCATCGAACGGTTTTCGCGGGATAAGATTAGGCCTTATCCGTCGCATTTTAGTTTTAGGATCTGCCGCTAGATAAAGCATCGCGAAAGGCGCGACGGTTGTGGCTTGTACCCATCATCGTATTAAACCTTATAGCAACTAAAGTTGCGCGCGCGCGCCTCGTATTCGAGGAGAACATACATCGACGAATATGTTGCGATATAACCATACCACACATTTCCCAACACAATTTATATTTTATACCGCGTGTGTATCTATCTATGTATGCACGATGTGTATGTAATATGTGCATATACACGTATACAAAGAGTCCGACGAGTTACGCAGCGGCGTTCAACTCCCGTGGCTGTTGCAAACTCTAGAGCATAGACGATAGCAACTCTTGGTATTATAGAGTATAGAATATATATAGTATATAATGCGGAGTATAGTGTTACTAAAATACTAACTAACCGGTCTACCAACACGAGCCTAGAGTTTTATCTCACTCAACTTCCAGAGAGTCAACTCTTCCAACAGAAAACCAGCCGGATACCACCTCTATATAGCTTTACTTTTGCTGCTGCTGCTGCTGCACGCGCGGTGTACAAACATTACCTCATCGCATCATATAATGCGATCGAACGATCTGATCTCTCCTCTCTCATCATCTCGCTCTTATCTCTTCCCTTTTATAATTATTATTAGCTGCATCGATAATTTAATCTCCGATTGCACTCGCGCGACGATAGCAAATTAATCACTGATATTTCTCTGTATATGATAATTTATGGCGATAATTCAAAAATTTGCGCTCCGTATTCGCTATACTTTTGAAGAGAGAGAGAGAGAGAGAGAAAAAAAACTGAATAAAATCGTTTTCTAAAACAATTTGTGCCTCGTATTTTTCGTCGTAAACCTTGGAATTGCCTGTAGGGATATACATATAATATTTTATATACATATGGAAACGTGTGTGAGTATATCAGAGCATCAAGGACGATGGCTTTGATCAGTCTCAAAGACGAACATGATTCGCGCACAGGATTTTTAGCGACTGGTCGTGTTTTTATTTTTCTTCTTTGCAGACCGATATTCCCGGTTCTCCATCATTTTAGAGTGGACGAGTAAGAGAACGCTGACCTCTTCGTTAACACGGTGCACCAAATTTTTGACGAAAACTTGAAGTTTAGCTTGGAGAATTGTGTTTTCGAATTCTTTTCGGTTTTCTTTAACTATATATATTCATGACCTCAACGTGGAATACCTCGATTTAAAAATTAAACCAATAATATCACAAGTCCCAAAATATCGAACTTTGGAAACGAGCACGTGAGCTCGGTACCCTGTTGTATATATTGGGGGGCATCATGGTGCATTGATGGGGAATTTTGTACATGATGTGCGGGACCCGCATGGCGTATGATTGAACGAAACCCATGAGTAACCTCGTGGTAACTTGGTAACTCCCCTTCCGAACCATTCCAATGGTGGCTTCTTCTATGATTAAGGGGAACTGCTGAGGGGTCGGGAAGAGGGCGCGGGCGCAGTGACGTCATCGCCACGGCGCTGTCAGCGAGCCGACCCAGTGAGTCATACCGATCCAGCAACAGCTATACTGACGCGCGACTCCGAAGTTATAACAGCTAAACGTATACCGAGCTAAAAGAACTGACGACTGACAACGCGTACATGAATTTTAGTGTAATATAGTCTCACGGAATAACCGAGTCGGCGGTCTCGTCATCGCACGTAGACCGGATGACGATGAATTGGAATAGCTTTTGGAAATTGAGCGAAAGAAATGATTTTTTCAATAATCGTAAGGAACAAGTGTCCGTATGAACCGATGTGATCCTTTTTCTTTTTTATTATTTTTCAGAGTTGTGCAATGATGGGTCTGCAGGCGACAGCAGGAAAACGAAAGTTGGAGGGAAGCGTAGGCTGCACAGAGTTCGATATGGATATGGGCGAGAGTCCGTCCAAGTTGGGACGTGTCGAAGGTAGTTGGTGGGCGATGGAGGATGGTTACACGCCGCCGTTAAGCCAAACGCCCCCTTCTTACTACGAGATGGAAATATCTTCACCCCCCTGTCTTCAGGGTAGCAATCCCTGCCAACCCGCCCCGAGTCCACCGCCACCGCCGCAGCTTCACCATCCACAGCACTACTACCGTGGTCCTGGTAACAACGGTTACAACCAACTTTCCAGGCCTCAACCTCAGTGGGGAACGCCACAACACCACTACGAACCTCCAACGATAAGGAGGGAAGAAAATGGAAAAAGTTACCTTGAGCTTGGATCGAGTTATCGTGCAAACGAAAGGTGTTGCGAGGGTTCGAGAACGAGTTGGTGCAGGAGAGGAAGGGCATGTTACAGGCAAAGGAGGCTTGCAGTCCTAAATATTTCAATGTGCAAACTAGCGAGGTATAGACAATTTCCCGATCCAAGTTTGCACCGTTCTGTCCTCATATGCAACACCCTTAGGCATTTAGAACGTGAAATGGAAAGGGATAGAAGTCCACCGCCAATGGAACCCGTGATTCCAGCACCTATTGCTCAATTACAACCCCCCGAACAGGGGAGGTTAACCCCCTTTCCCCTACCCCCAACATCATCAGGCGAAACAGACGCTGATTCCGGTATCGGAGACAGCGACGATAGCCGGTCCATAAACTGGGGTAGCGTTTTGTCTCTGTCGAGTCAATCGCCCCTCGATCCCCTGAACAACAACGAACTACTCGACGTCGACATTGGTCCTGATCTAGAAGACTTTATGCCGGGATGGAAACTTACGCCACTTTCTGCCGACGATATTTTAAGGAGTACAAATGGTATACAGGAACAGTCTTCACCCTCGAACCCCGCCAATTGTAGCAGTACGCACGAGTCCCTTATGTGCGTTGGTTCATAGCCTCCGATATTGACGTCGCTGAGTCATCTCATCGATTTTTATCCCCTCAATCCCCAAGTAACTAACCTCCCAAAGTCTTTAATACCTTCTTAGAGATGATTTTTTTTTTCTTTTTTCCTATCTTTTTTCTTTTTCGCATTGCGCTGCACTGTTATTGTAAAAAGTAAAAATAAAAATAAAATAAAACATGCGACAAGCTGAAATAGGGAAAAAATACTATTTATAACGCGTGGATCACGATCACGCGTATATAAATTCACATGAAATGAAAATCAATGGGATTAATAATTATTAATATTATAAATATATACATATAGATATATATATGCTATATACATCGTCGGATAAATCTATTATATGTATATGTATATGTATACATGTATAGTTTGTTATTCATGTCAATTATTCATTCGATTTTTATCATTAATTATTGAAATGTTTTATTTTTCTTTTCTCGTCTTCTAATGTATTATTGACTTACGAAACACCCTGCTGAATTATATTATAAACTGTAAGCACTATCATCACTGAAAATTTTTCTACCCGACATATATACAGCGAATTATTCGATGATTTGATCGAATGTAATGAGAAGCAACTTTTTAACTCTTTCAAGAAACAGAAAACATAACGGTAAACTGCAAAAAAAAAAACTATGATGGAATGATTTTTAATACACCTGGTAACATAACGATTGTACTAACGAAATTCACTCGATCAAATCTGAGACAATCCGTAGTTTGCAACAAGAGGAAAAATGAATTAAAAAAACAGAAATGAAAACAATAATGAATGAAAATCACATGAATGAAAATATCAATATAATTGTGAGCCGTATATAATATATATTATAGAAAAAAAAACAACTGGAAGTTGAGTTTCGATTATTATAATCGTATATATAGCCAATGCGGCTGATACCGTGGTGCTTTTAAGACTTTGGCCCCCGGGCCGGCAATGTGGTAGATAAGAGAAAAAAACAAAAAAAAAATTTATTATAATAATACCCAAGTCCTTAGCATGAATTTTCAAATCCTTGTATAGTTTAATCAAGGAAAAAACATTGCTGGTCTAGCTGGTTTAGTGTTGAAAGCCCGACTGCCCGCTGCAACGTCGTGTAAGAAATCGATGTTTTCATTTCTTACGCGATAGTGTGGAGAAAAAAAAACTACCCTTCAATAATCCCCATCCCCCAGAGTAACGAAAAAACAAAAACAACAAAAAAAATAAGCAAAAGAAATTGAAACGATGCCCTGGCGAATTATGCAAATATTAATAATCGTAATTATAATTATAATAGTAATAGTAATAATAGTAATAATAATAAATGAGAAATGAATTAACCACAAGGAATAACAAAACGAAACACTGCAGGCACACATAAACACAAAAATATACAGACACACACACAGAAAAAACACATGCATAAATGGTGCTAGGATATCATAACCTGGTGCTGTGACAGTTGTTTCCAAACTTGACACGAAAAATAATAATAATATCAACAACAACAATGGTAATGAATATAAAACGAACAAACAGCCCGCTTGTCGTAAGTCTGTGCAAATCAAATGCTATTTAACAGAAACAAAAAAGGAAAAAAAAAGAATATATTTATATATTCTCTCTGAAAACTAATTTGCTTTTCGAAATCCAATTTTCCGATCGGTTCGTATGAGAATCTACGTAATACTGTAAGTTATCGAGAGAATATATTTATGTTTATATAGCAGAAAATGAAAGAATAAAAAAATATAGAAACAATACATTTTTTTACAAAAGGAATATTCACACACAACAATAATTCATGTCCATAGTTTTCCAGATACGCAGCTAAATACTTAAATAATTGAAGAAAGGAAAAAAAATAAAAATCCAATTAAAAATAAAACAAATTTAATACGATAATTGCTAATTAATGGACTTGACTGATTACTTAAAAGAAAACACAACGTAACTAATAAAATTTAAGTATATTTAAAAATGTAATTATTATAATTACATATTAATTAAACAAAACAGAAATGCTAGGTACTTCTTGTAAATAAATACATTTCTAATTAGGTCTACGACATTACAATACATAAATACACACACAAATATATATACATTAATGAACATATATACAATATATGTATATGTGAACCAGAAAAATTGGATACATTCTTCTCTTTTCCCTTGGTTCTTAGTGGCATCAATAGTTTTTTTCATTCAAATTTCAAAAATAATCCTGTTTCATCTTCAACTGTTTTTTGTTCACTATTTTGGTCCAATGTTTTACGAGAAACGACGAGCAATATTACTTTTAGCAAAACACAACGCCCCATTACGCCCTACACGCGTGCATACGAAAATACCACAGTCTGCGCGTGTGCTCGCACATTCATAGGAGAAAGAAAAATTAATAATCATAACCATAATCATAATAATTAATGATGATAATCGTGACGATGATGATAATGATAATGATAACAACAACAACAACAACAATGATAATGATAATAAGAATAACAATAAAAGTGTTGGCGCCGAAATAAACGGGTCATTTTATGATTATTATTCTTATTATAATCATATAATTATTATAATTTCTGTTATTATGATTGTTATTATTATTCTTACCATTATTATTATTGCTATTATGTATAATACAAAATCGTGGTAACTTTTGATTTTTTCTTTTCATCCAGAAAAGCCGCTGTACATGATAAAATATTCGAAACAAGAAAATGAAATACAAAAAAAAATAACAACTAAATATCGAGCGGGCACCGGTATGGTTGCATACACTTTCGACAAACTTCGTCCATAGCGCCTGCTTTATACTTGGTGAGAATAATAATGTTTATAATAATGATAACAATAATAATAATTATATTAAAAACATTAATAATATAAATAATTATTATAATGTTAACATAAATATTAAAATTAGTAAAAATAGTAGTAATAATAATAACAATAATAGTAAGGATAATAATAATAATAAAAATAATAATTATAATAATTACGGTTATAACGATAATAACATTAATAATTATAGCGATGAATAATAATGATTGAAAAATAATAATAAATAATAAATAATACGACTAATTCATGCTAAATGTTTGTCGAAATATGTCTTGCGTGTCTCGGGAGACACTGAAAATGTTATACATATACATATAGGTATATAGATATACCAAGTGAAGAAATATTATTATTATATGGATTCCCTATATATGTATAAAATTGTTTATATTATAATATGCCTAGCAATACTCAACTTTGCAGCAGTAGCAAATCACACAAGACGTATTTTGATTCGAAGAAAAAGAAAAAAGATAATTGAAAGAAAGAAGTCAAAAAAATCAACCCTCATCCGCGAAATAATACAAGTAATACGAATCGGCACAAAGATTATATTTAAAGAAATAAAAAATAATAAATAAAAAAATAATAAATGAATTAAAAGTAAATTAACGTGAAAAAAGAATTCTATGTAATATGTATATACAACATATAATCATGAAATGCAAAACAAACATACACACAGGCATACATAAATACCATGTACTATACGAAAATATGAAAACGAATGAAAGTGTGAAAATGTGTTGAAAAAATAAAGAACAAAGAATTTTTTTTTCTTTTTTCAAAAAAAAAAACGAGCGACAAAATTAAGAAAAAGTTTAATACATGAGCACCTATGTGTAAACCTATTATACGTATGTATCTTTATACATGCTATATATGATATGTATACATATTATCGAATGAAGTTAATGTCTGCGCATGTATAGAGAAACATTTAAGAGAATGAGAAAGAAATAGAGAATGAAAAAAGAGGGTAATTGGTGTCTATTGCGCGAAAGAAGCAGATGAAGAATATAAGAAGTTGAAAAATTATACAAACATTGATACACGGACAACACCACATAGACAATTAAGAAAAAGAAGAAAAAAAATTTTTTCAAAAAAACAAAAAAAAAATCCTTGTAAATAGTATAAATAGTACGGAGAGTACGTTTAAATAATGAGAATAGGTATAAAATGAAATATATACATAAGATATTATTATATATTATATATAAACAAGAAGCATATATGTAAGATTATTATATATATTTACCTTGGTAAGTGATACAAGGCAGCTATGGGTTCGCTTTTTTTTACACCCAATATAGAGTGATACCAACAGTTTGTATAATAAAACAATATACATATTATAGAAAAGAAATTCAAAGGGTTAGATATTATCACGAATTTTATTTTCCTATACGTGCACGCTATTTTAACGGTGCATTAATATTATTTTTAATTCCATTTGGTTAGTTTTATTCTTGGACGGACGGATTTCCGATTAATAATATTTAATATGAATTCTTTACCTTCCAAACATATGTATATTAAAAATAACTGCATGATGATTAAATTGCAAAACTGGACGTCTAACACCACCCCAAAATGGACTTGATGAAAAACGAGAAATTTTTTTTAAATAGGCACGTGGGTTGGTGTGACACTGTACGATTAAGTTCCTATTATATCTAATCAAAAAATTATTATCCGTTATCTGGATTTAACCGGAGCGTAACGCCGGCCTAAACGTATAGTTACATTTATAAACAGATACAGAAGAGAACACACATAAACACATGCATATAGAGATACACCTTAATCATTGCATAAAGTTGGCAAGATTTAAATATTATGTCATTGTCTTTATATTCATATACCTATAATATTAATTTTTTTTTGTCATTCAATTAAACATATACAAATATATGAACAAATAATAAAATAGAAACACTTACCTACACTATTTTTTACGCTACTCTATATGGGTGAAATTCAAGCGAGTCCGGCTGTTGCCAAAATTTTAGGGCAGGAAAAAAGAAACACTGTACATTGTAAATACTAGAGCAGACGACGATGGCTACAGAAAGACAGAGATGATTAAAAAGAAATATTAATAATAATCATAATAATATTAATAATAATAATAACAATAATAATAATAATAGTAATATTCCGGAGTCACGCTCTATGCGCATTAAATAATGTTACAAAAAATGAAAAAAAAAAAAATGAAAAAAAAAAGAATAAAAAATAAACCAATTTTTTTCTATCCATGTAGAAATTTTTTCCACGATACCACAAATCATGATGTTTATTATATATACGTTAAGAAGGTGCCGCAGCGGATTGCTATATCGACTTAATTTTTTCGGATTATTTTTAACCCGAAATTACAGGTACCGAGAATAACATGGACGTTATATGCACAGCATTCGTATGCGTATACTTATAAAATCAATTTAATCGCCGAGAAGTTTGAACATCGATTTGATATAAAATATTCGTTTATTCGATCTTACACCATACTCAACTCGTCAGGTTTATTTGAGACATTATTTCATGTACATGAGGGCGTGAATTTGAATTTTTCTTTTTTGCTTCTTCTTCGAAACAACAGAGAGCATATAAATGTTTTAGAACGTGACGTAGAATATCTTCACCGTTTGTCCGACCATCGTAACATGATTACAAATAGTTTTTAGATCAGACCGCTTAAGTTGAAAAAAAGGAAAAAAAACACGAAAATGGAAACTAGTAAGAAATTTAAAACGAAATACAAGAAAAAAAATGTACCAAATTCTTTCGAATGAAGAATACATGATAAAGATAATGGTAATGATATAATAATAATGATAATAATAATGATGATGATAATAATATTTAATAATGATAACTCTAGTCGCAAATTGTAGTATGGAGAGTTGAAAATGAAATAATAACAATAATAGTAATAAATAATGATAGTAATAATAATAATAATAATAATAATATATTTAAAAAAATGTTGCATTGAAGGATGGTTGGATTATGATATCGATTTAGAAATTTTACGTCGCGTATTATATTACATAAAATAATGTATAATATAGATCGATGGGAGCAGTATACCGTATTACCAAAATAATATTACCTTGAAGTGCAGCCGAAATTATGATGCTGAAGAAGAAGAAAAAAAAATCAATCAAATAAATACTTGAGGAAAAGGGAAGACAAACAATATGGACAACAAGAACTATCAAAACAATAAAGAGTATTATTCTATATACATAGAAAATGCATTACATTATTTAAACGAAGAACATATAAAATTATTTTGCCATCATTCCTAATATCTGACATCCGTACTTATTACAAATAGAATGCTTAGCATTATACAGGTGTGATCGAAGGCCCAGTAGCTACGACGTTTTTTCAGCATTTTAAATACTTTTTTTCTTGCTATAAATGGGAACGAGTTATTCAGATCAGCCTTGCCCTTTCAAAATTAAACTATGGTATGTACCTACTAATTGAAAATTCATCCAAAAGACTGACGCGGCTGGACTACTTTCAATTAGAGATATAACTGAGAATCTGCTATTTTACTCACAACCGGTGATAATAAATAATAAACCTCATCAAATTTTCTGCACAAATGCCATCGTTAGATTGTGGCGCCTGGTCGCTGCAACTCGCGACACGTTTGGATATAATAACAGTAAGCCTTATAATAATAATATCTCAAAAGTAATAATAATCACAGTATAGATGATAGTAATGAAATAATAATAATAACAATGTTGATAATAATAATAAATCAGGTGCCCTACATAATAAATAAACGTTGCGAAGATCGTCTATAATTTACACGATGGCGCCACACTCTAGCCTAGCTCGTAATGCCATCTGACATTTCGGACTTTCTTTTTTTTTTTTAGAAAAACTCACTAGCTTTGCAAACCCTCGACGAGCGGTTCAGCATTGGTTGCCGCTGTCAAATCCATAGGCCGGATCAATATTCCGTTTAATTACGCACTTGTTATTGATTGAAGAGAAATCTTCCTAAATCAATGTTCAAATTGATTTCAGTCAGAATAAAAAGTGAGTATTTTGGTTGGTTCGTAAATCTCTATTCGTGGATTTTAATAAGAACCCTGAATTTTTCAGGTTGCCTACCACTGGTCGGTCGCCATCTTCGAAACATGACGAGTATCGCGCATGCGAAGCCGGTTGAAGCGGCTATCAGAAAAAAATTGACTGACGCATTGGGCCCTAGATTTATTGAAATTTTAAATGAATCTCATATGCACAACGTACCTAAGGGATCGGAAACTCATTTTAAAGTTGTCGTTGTCTCAGATAAATTTGTCGACCAGCCGTTGATCAAGGTATCTAAAGTGCCATGATGATTTTCAGAACAGGAGATTTTCAATTTATTTTCAGCACTTGTCATCGGTTCTTAACATTTTGTTAATTATAGCGACACAGAATAGTTAACGATTTATTACGAAACGAATTGCAAACTGGAGTACACGCACTTTCTATTGTGGTAAGTGAATTTCAATAGTTAGTATTATTCAACACGTTACACGATACGAAAGAGCGATAAACAAAGCAATATCACGTTGCTGTGTATTCGTCATTTGTTTCATTAAATACCTATCTACTCTCAACGTACTATTACATTTCAATTACGACGCTTACCGTTGCCATGGCAACTGAAAAGTGGACTAACGATATCCATTTTAGTTTCATTTAAATCAGGAAATAGTTTTTACTCTACAGGCAAAAACTCCGGCGCAATGGGACGAAAACACCAAAGTCGTCGAGCCGAGTCCTGCTTGTCGAGGTGGTTTTGGAAAATAATGGTCCCACTTAACGTTTCGTTTAGAATATCAATGCATCAATTTCAAAATTTGGTGTGAGTATGAATTTATTTAGAAAGCGTAGCTACGAATTATAGCTCATTTTCACAGCAGAACGATGATACGGGGAGAATGTAAATTGATGCAATCTACCCACTCGTAATTCGAATCAATATAAACAATGTACAAGTAAATTTTATGAGATGAAATAAAAATAGTTCATTAATGTCACAACGAGAATGTATCCAGTCGTAATTTTCCTTCTTTTTCAGCTAGATACAGCATGTCTGCCATTGATTGCTCGGCTATGGCTTCTTCGGCCTTCTCATGCATCTGCGAACAACGAAATTTATGTGAATGAATAAATAAGCCTTGAATTTTAATCCCGCACTGTGGAATCCATTCTTACCCCTCGGTAGGAGATATCGCTAGGTGGATTTTTGAAATTGGGACCAAAGTTAACAGACACGGTAGCGCTTTTGTGGATAGAAATGGTGGGGAAATAGGCCCCTGCGTTAATCTCACTGAAGGCCTCACCCTGCGTAACACCGTTTTTGAAAAATACTATTCTGCTACCCTTCAAGAATTTCAGGGCTTTCAGAGCTTCTGGCACCTGATCCTTCTCCTCATAGTACAAGTGACTCTTGAACTTCACCAGAGGCTGGAATAAAGTTAATTGGAAATTTTCACATGGTACGAATGAATTATTTCAGTTGAGTTAATAACGAATTTAGTCGTTTTCTCACCCGGTCTTTGTAAGTGTTTGGGATATGCGCTACAGAAGACGAATCTGGTAGTGTGATGAGGAATCCTAGTGTATCACCTTCTCCGTAAGAACTGCTAAAGTGTTTGCCTCGGCTTTCATGGAATCTTGTTCCTTTTCTAATGTAATGTAAAACGAAAGTCTTTATGTGATACATACAGTAGAGTGCACAAAGAAGCAATGATTACCTGGATCTCCACGAGTAACCGAATTTGTCATAGCCAAGTGGTGCTTGTAAATTTGCATACTCCTGTCCCCATCCGATCCTGGTTGCAGAACCCTCAGGCATTTCCTCAATAGTTGCTTCCCAGTACCAAGTTCCTCTGCTTACACCTGTTCCAAAAAAATGCATTGATGGAAAGTAATTTAGGATAGATATTAATTTCTCATATTTTGTAGGAAGTAAAGACTCACAATGTGTTGCCCGGACCATGCAGTATCCTTTTTCTCCAGTTACGGCTAACCGGTCTTCAGAAACTCTGAGTTGTGGTGCACGATCATGGAGTGCGAGGAGAACAGTACTTGGACTCAGAGCCCGATAAAGCCAGCCAGGTATTGGCTTTCCTGCCCAATCGCTGCTCTCATCAAATTCCTGTACAAAATGTGAATTAATTCGCCCATTTGTTATAATCGACGTGAGTAAAAGCCTGTAGAAAGGCTAATCCTTTACCTATACAGTAAAGAACCAATGATTTACCTGTCTGAAGGGCGCGTGGGGATCTGGTTCTGCCAAAATATATCTATACCCATCCTTGTTGAATGGATGTTCAAGTGGATAGCCATGTGCAGGTAATTTAGGAGTGGTCATGTCTGATCCACGCCCTTTTTTCCCTGGGCCAGTTCCGGCCCCTTCTCCAGGAAATTTACGTTTTGCATTACGACCTCGTAGTCCCCCGGTTAACGGCACTGGTGAGTATAAAAGTATGGTTAATTCAGATAGAGAAAGAAGAACAATTGCATATTCACATTACCCACACCAGTATTGCATTACGAATGTTTGTATCGGGTTTCTATAACCAAGTGCGAGTATGCGATAAGATCTCTTCAACCCCTTGTCATTGAACAAATCGGTTTTGAACAGTAAATCAAGGTTAGCAATGGGTATAATTGATTATGGGAAACCAGTTGCAAATACGATTCAGTCCGTAGATAAATACAGTAAAGTAATACACAAGATGGACCAACACACCTGATTTTAACATCGCTATCGATCAAGTCAAGGCTGGATAACACTGCAAAGATATTTATTCCAGTGATAAGATAAGGAACTGGAGGTATATGAGAGTACACCTCCAAATTGCTATCTTAGGTGTGTAGAAATAATTCAAAAATTCATTCATGTACACTGGCAAGTTCCGTTCAACTCGGAGGTAATATGAATTGAAGCATACAAGACATCGAGAGCATTCAATTAATTTAATGGCATACCTTTCGTTTTCATGATCCTGTGTTTACTTTAATCTTTATATAAATTATCAATGGAGATTTCTTTCGACAAGAAATTGTTGATTGATCAAAGCTGTCATGGTTACTAAGCAATCAATAGTCAAACAAGGAACATTTTCATGCAACAATGAAAATTGATTCACTCACCAACATGTTGTACGCCCATTTCCGTAACCTTCAGGTGTCCCCCTTTGATCATCGCCTCATAGTTGGGCTTCATTAACGTCAGATCAGGGACTAGAAGGCCAAATTGTTGGCCGTCTGTGTTGTTTTCATCTACAGTAAAGAGACTACCGACATCTTTCATGAGCGCTCGATGTATCTGGGATGAAAAATGAGAATTATTAATACAATGACCACCAGAGGTTCATCTTTTTGAAAAATTGCTTATTAATTTACAGTAGCATGCCAAGACTGTGTCACTCTTCTAGGCATTGTGGTCATGCTTTCCCAGTGACATTCTATAAAGGGTATGATGTCTTTATCCTTGTGAAATACGACCCTTTGTTCTCTATCTTTCAGACTTGTTTGTAACAAATTTGCTATAGCAGTTGCGCACATCTGCGGAAATGCTGTAAGTAAAACATGTTCTATATTTGTAGTCCAATTTTTGGAGCAGTTAATACGCACAACATTCAATACGCACGAGCTTGATTTTTCTTAAAACTCTCGAGCCCAGTGGGGGAGCAGTTTTTGCACATAAAAACATAGTTCATCATGAATGGCACGAGTTTTCCTAGCTGATAGCCAATACATGATTCGTGGTACCATCTGGAGCAGCTTGCGCAGAGTAGTTCCACAATGTTGAGATTACGCTCCTTACCACTATAGAGACCAATGAAGTGGATAAGAAACAAAAAGTAAGAATCAATGACTTATTATCTCAAGATGATAATAGTTGAAAAAAAAAAAATACCAGTAGCAATTTCCGCTGTCAGAGTTATTTCCTTTGTTTGTTTTGTCAATAGAGTCTTCGATTTTAACGATTTTCAACTTGGCCTTGTTATCGTCGCTTTTCGTGTTGTTTTTTTCTTCCAGGAAGCTTTTAATACCGCTCTCCAGCCGCTCCGAAATACTGTATAATTTTTAAATAAAAAATAGACAAAATTTCTTTAGTATCAATTGACGTTGAATATAACCTAATCAAACTACCGCGTTATGCTAAAAATAAAAACTCATGCTTTTGAACTACTGAAATAATAGACAAATATTCTATTTTCTCTGGATAATTAGAACAAGCCCACTTTTTGTTGAGCAACTTTGCCTTTTACAGACCCTTCAATTTTTTGATCGAACATGGCCATCTGTAAACAACTCCAATTTTTGATGTCCGAGACGGCTGATGGCGGATCCCGTCAGTGCGTCCGATGACCTGACCAACCTGACTATGAACCCAACCTCAACCACAGCGCCTCCAAATGTTCGAAAATCACTTGGGAAGTGCTGCCACCACTCAAGTACGGTGGCAAGATTAATTAGAAAGAGCGTAAAATAAACGCGCCAGTCTTTTCAAAACAAGGGATGAGGGATGCAAGAAAGCTTTCAGAGGACTAAAAATGTTCAATGCTTGATCGTTTTAAAACAGGTATAGTGTATCTTTCTGATGATATTTCAAATATTTCAACGAATAATAGTAAGAGATTCGCGACTATTTGATTTTATAATGTGTATAGCACTAAAAGCTCCCGTACAAGAGCTCAGATGCAAAGCAAGTTCCAGTAGCCCAAATAATCCAAACGACGATGACGATGGCTGAGGGAGTTGGAGTTGGCGCTTGCAGTGTCTTTAAAGATCGTAGCTGTAGCTTGAATTTGGAGCTTTTCTAGGTGTATCAAACGCTTGCGCGTACGGCACAGAAATATACATTCGTAACCGCGAGCTAGCGCCGCGACGGTCGCGTATAAAACTGGCGGGGGCGGCGGGGGCGTGCATTTACGTCAGGAAAAGCTCCCTGCTTATTGGTCCCAGTCCATTGTTGCGTATTGATTGCTGCGGAGTGGTATGGTTTTCGGTGGTGAGACATTTGGTCGTCGGTGGCCGTTGCGGTGCTGAGAAGCGCAAGGTTACCGCGAATTCTGTGCTCCCGTAGTGTGTTAGTGAAAAATACCATCGTCTTCGTTGTGACACTTGAAGAGCGTCGTCCTGATAAAAGAATAAACTTGAATCACAGAACTGGATATAATATACTCAAAAACAAAACACAAAAATAAGCAAACAAAAAACAAAAACAAAAAGAATTAACTAACTGCTGTCTCTGCTGTACGAAACGGAGGTGAACGAGCCATCCGAGAGGACGTTCTCTCTTTCTCTCTCTCTCTGTCTCTCTTTCTCTCCCTTTTATCTTCCCTGTGTAAAGTAAATATCGCAGATAAAAGTCATCGGAGCAAGGGCACCAAAAATTTGTTTATACGAGTATAATGAAGCGCATCAAATGCCCCAGACATTTGGCTGGTCAGTGCCGGTGAATGTGTCGCCAGGAGGCAGAGTTCTGCCGGTATGACGTGCACCGACGCGACCACGGAGCCACCTCCGGTAGACGAGTGCCTCAAGGTACGGAAATGGTGGTGCTTCGTCCTGTCCAGCATCTTCACCTTCCTCGCGGGGCTCCTGATCGTCCTACTCTGGCGGGCTTTCGCCTTCCTCTGCTGTCGAAAGGAGCCAGAATTTGCTCCCAATGACCCCAAGCAGAAGGAGCAGAAGGCGGCCCGCCAGGGTAAGGAGTTCGAGGGGACCTTTATGACAGAGGCGAAGGACTGGGCCGGCGAGCTAATTTCCGGGCAGACAACTACTGGACGCATTCTCGTGAGTATATCCACCAGAAAAAAAATCACCCACACTTACATCTCCCGGCTCTGGGACTCCTTGTTGTACGGGTCCAGAGGTCCATCCCTTTGATCCGCGAGGTCGTCCAGTCCCGGGTCAAGGACATAGATTGCTCTCGCCAGACCTATTGTTAGTCTCTGCAAGCTCTGTTATGCGCCTTGTCTTATCAGTTTTAGATAGCAAACTATAACGGAGTTCATTTTCATTGCTCTGTATACGAATTCCCGGTATTTCAGGTAATCTTGCAACATTTATCATACCCATAATGACAATCGTTCAATAAGCTTAGAAAAACGATCCATGAAGATACTATTGGAACACAATACATCATGCCATCAGCTTTGAATGTCCGAACCAAAACAAAACACAAACTTCAAAGATCTCTTCGAGCTATGTGAGGGCTAGTTATTTGTCCACGTACCGGATACCCGCTAACCACAAAGCTGACACCACACCTAACTGCTCTCGTTTGTTTTGTAGGCAGATATATACCTATGTATACATACTGTTATACATGTAAATTATATAAATGAACGGGGCATGACCTCTCTGAGAATTCGCATAGAGATTACGAACGATCGCGTGGAATTGCGCGGTTCAAATTTGTTTAAAGTATTGTAGAGATAAGAAAACATGGAGTTTGTTTTTGAAGCTTTTTTGGGCACGTTTCATCATCGTTATCTTCGGACAATTTTCTCCGTTCTATATACGTCGTAAGCTCAGTCGACAGACGTTTATATATATATATATACATATATGGTATAGGTATTATTTCCTGTAGAGATCCAATAACGGATCTTTCATCCTCTACCGAACTATGAAATTGTGATGGTTGCAGTTATTTCTTTATTGCAGTAAGAATTACTGCGATCGACGTCTCTCGGACGTAGTTTCTTCGGAGATAATCGCGTGATTTAACACTCACTTCACTCGCAATCACCAGCAGAAGTAGGTACTGCGAATTCTAGATCCCAAGGATAATAATGCATGCGCTGCACAATTATGCATAATGTACAAGTATGTAGTATGTATGTATATATTATACATGTATACATAGATGAACATACAGACGTCGTCGCGGGATGATGACGAAGCGACGTACCTATCCAGATATACCTATAACAGAGGGTCATGTCGAAGTCTTTTCTGTATATGTAGTTGGTAGTGGTGGGACTAATACAAGTGTAACTATTGGAGTTTCAAGTTCTTTGGGGTTGTTGAGGAACGTTGGATGGTTGGCGAGGGTGGTTGGTGACCTAGTTTCACCCCACGTAGCCAGACACGTTGTCGGCGGGGTGGGCAGGTATCTTCTACGCAGTGCGTACGCGACGCGACGCGAGAAGCTTCGACGCTATCCACGACGTAGGCTGTACGTATAACTAGAATATAAGCTTTTTAACGATAGGATATGTTCATGTTAATACAGGCTAGAGGGAGGAAGGGCTACCAGCCTCGCCGTCGTCCTTCAGGCGCCTCATAATTACCGTTCAACGTTTTTTTTTTTTTCTCATTCCGCTTCTTCATCGCCCTGCGATCTCCGCGTTCTGCAGATAGAACTGAAAGATAAGAAAAATC
This sequence comes from Athalia circularis, assembly GCA_963978495.1. Lineage (NCBI taxonomy): Eukaryota > Metazoa > Arthropoda > Insecta > Hymenoptera > Athaliidae > Athalia > Athalia circularis. Next base: position 23,007,385 of record OZ021699.1, read on the forward strand.
ATTCCCCGAATCTTTCCTCTAGAAGACGCCATCATATTCTAAATAACCTTCTTTGTTCTTCGAGCATCTGAAGTTCTCGCTCGTACATAAAATGTGCGCGTGATTTGCCGAAAGCGGAAACCTTTACAAGAATCTTTAAACATTATTGAACTAATCCTATTTTAAAAAGTTCATGCCTAGTCGTATCTCGGAATGAGAGGTAATATCAGTTCTTCTTCCCATTTTTGTATTTACGCACCGGGACATTTGCTTGCCGATTGGTAATGTCACCTTTTCCTTGAAGTTTCGATCGCAGATTCGTGGAGTCAAGTAAGATGAAAATAATAAACGAACGAATTATGAGAGTTAGGCCACGACTAAAATCAATCGAGATATCTAAAATTTTTTTCTCCAAAAAGCGATAAATTGCCGATAACTCGGTCATTTCGATAGATAGATCAATTTGATTTGTAGATTCAGATTACTGTGAGCTCAAAATATGCATATGTGAATACACCAAAGAAAGATATTCCGATATTTGATCCCGTAATCAAATAAAATCAAAGGCCAAAGTCTATGAAAAATCTCAAATTAGCGCTACAATGCAATGCGCAGCATGATTTTTATGAAAATCAGGAAACTCTTCATAGGATATAGATATATAGTTCGCGAGAAAAATGAACGCGGCAGGGAGTATCGGAGATTATCTTCAATGTCGCGATTCACCGCGTGGTCTCACATCTAAATATACCCACGCGCGTTCACCGATGCGATGTCGTCTTCCTACGTGTGATGTTGTGTTATATACTTCAAAACATCGACCGATACAATTAACGTACCTTAAATACCGAGCTGATATTAATTTTAGCCATGCACTCGCTAATGAATCCGCGTGATCGTTAATTTTAGCAACTGCACCAGTTCTCCAATCCATAAAGATGGATCGTAATTAGTTTAATGATTTTCAAAATGATTTCGGTGTGACCCGTTGCCGTACCCGCTCGATCTATCAATATTATTATTATTATTCTTATTATTATTCATCATTATCATTACTCTTGGTTATTTATCTTTCCTATATCATATACGTGAAGGGTGGACATCTCTGCCAATAATCCTCTTCGCTGTTCTCGTCCATTACCACGTCATCCGACGACGACTCAATATTACATCACGGTAACTATAAATATAAAAACGTTCAACCGTCGTGTGACCGAAAATTTGATCTACACCGAACAGGTGTCAGACGCCGAAGTAGATGGTTAGGCACACCCGAATAATAAAATATTGTCATTCGTCCCTGTCCCACGGTATACAAACGTATTATAATCTCCGAAAATCCATTTCACGAACGCTACTTTGCTATAATTGGTTCGATGAGAAGAAAAGAAAAGAACAAAAAGGAAAGTAATAAATAAATGAATACCTTTGATCTTTGTTGAAGATTCACACGAATCGAATTGAATCTGTCAATTGATAGATGGATTTTGTTCATCCGTGAGGTTTGGAAAATCCGCGAATTTCGGTGAATTTCTTCGTTTTTTTTCCTTTCATGTAAAGTTTTACGTACACCTATAATTATCTTAAACTCACGCATTTCATCGAAGGCTGTATAGGTGTATAGGCTTGATTGAAGGGGAGGTCTTACTACGACCTGTAATTTTTCTGTTACGTTTTATCAAATTTTTAGTATACGTGTTCAGCTCCTGTTTAGATTATAAAGAGAATAAAACCGAAAAAAATTAATCGCGGAAATTCTGCACGCGCTCGGAAGCCTTACAATAATACCTCATCGTGCTATGACTTAATATCGAATATTTCCATGGGGTTACCGGAGGCTGTGAAATATCCGCGGAATAAAAAACTGGCGAATATGCTCGGTAGCTAATTAGGAGTTATATATACCGGTCGTTTGCGGGTCGCGTTTTTTCTTCGTCGCGTAGCTCGATCTCTACTCTGTCGAGTGAGACTGACTAGGTACGTGACGTTTCGTTTACCATACCGTTAGATTATGTACCTAGGTATATACCGTACATATACGTAATTCCCGCGGGGGACATTATATCTCGCGAAATCCGCGGCTTATACGTGCATGTATGAGACTGTGAATGACTTCACTAGCAAAGAATTAAAAGGAAAACTTCCATCCCATACAGCTCCAGCGCAGCTTCACTTATCATTTAATCATTAATTCTGATGAGGTAGATGAATTTTCTTGACGTAATCCAATCGTATATCCGTACCGTCGGTTGATCAGTTCTAAAAATTCTATTGATGAAAGGAAAAAGAAAAAAACTAATAAAAACCGGCTGATCCGTTCTGAAGATCCGCTTCTTGGGTGAATAAATCCGACAGAGGTTCATGTAAAAATTAAAAGTTGATTTTTCGCACCTGGAACCGTGAACACCTGGTAAAAACTCAACTCTCGATTTGAAGAGGGTTCCGGTGTTTCCTACTTTTCTTTACAAAGCGTTGAATTACTGCACATCAGAGGGGTGAAGAATGATCGATGGCAAGTGGTATTACAGTGTGAGAGAAAACGGTTGTCCCTTAGCTTTAATAAGCAGGATGCACGCTGAGGAATGATACGCGATGGGAGTTGATTATGGGCGAGTATCTCGAGGGGCGTTGGAGAATGATAACTTTAGGTTGTTATATAAGGGTATGTTGTAAGGTACGAGGCTGGAGGTAGCTTGAAACTTTCGTTGGGGGTGGCTTCGGCACGTTCCGGAAGAGCTTTGAGTCGACAGCTAGTACCTAGACGTGATCACATTCGCCCTCTTGCGCCTCTGAAGCGGTTAATAACGATTTTTAAAACTTGATGTCGCGGATCCGAGCTGGCGTCGCGACGCTCTGTACGGGAGGTCAATATAGGTTATAGATATGCGGCCAAGACTTAACCACCGAAGCTACTGGCCACGTAAGGGCCACGTAGACAAAGACCGCATATTGCAGGCCGCCGCACATACATAACGCGCTCTTATTTGAACGATCGAAGACCGATTGAGGGGCCTCGTAGCGTCGCGATATACGCCGCCTTTGCGTCGACGTCGACGTCGAGCTGATGCGGTGCGACGAGTGTGAACCACCTCGTCGCGCATCAACCGATTCGAATTGCTTGCACGCCATGCCAAACTACCCCACACGCCATATCGTGACATGTCATGACATGACACACGGCATCGCCGCGATCGAAACTAAATTAGGGTTGAGCCAATTCGGCCTGTAGGCGCCGCACGACCAATACTCACTCGATAATCGAAAACGCCCGTGTGTGTAGCACAGGCGTCTACGAGGTGGGTGAAAAGAAGGAAATGAAATTCAATCCAAAATTTTTTAAGCCGCCAGAATCGAAAGAAAAAATCAAAACTGGAGCAATTAATATTTTCGATGCAGTTTGGGCCGAGAATTAAATCCAAAGAAATCACGAATATCAAAGCCATCGCAGATTTCCCGTAGGTTCAGCAAGAAGATCTTCAATTTTTCTTCCTTGAACGGACGATTAGCCTCAGTGAGCCTTCCGCAGAGCTATAGTCGTATACAGAACATATCAAATAGATCCTACGTGTCCACGTTATAGATGGAAATGCAATTCTCGCCGCTCGTGACAAGTGGCGATGGGGAAAAGTTTTCAATAATAAAATTCAAATTCATACCACATGCATACACCCACCTATAATACCGTCGTTATCTCCAGATCTGTAAAATTTTTATGTTTTTCACCGAGGTAGATTGTGATCTATAAGTCCGCAAACATATAATGTAGCTATCATGCAGATCTCCATGACATGCCCCTCCGTGGTCACAAACCTGAGCAAGGTAAAAAAAAATGATAATAAGAGTTTATAAAAAAAAAGAAAAACAGATGGGAGAAATAAATGAAATGAAGAAAAATTACTCGTGCATATATTCACCGTGTTTATCCCACTTTTGCGACACGCACATTCCATATACCGCGTCGCTTTTATATTATAACGTGGATGTGTAAGCGGCGCACGTTGCGCGGTTGACATGGAAACGGGGTGCTTAGCAGCCATAGACCTGTGCAATAACATAATATAATATTTCTTTAGACAACTGTGGAGTCTAGGTATAAAATGGAGGAGAGCTACTACGTATATCTATATTTAATGGACCTTTATGTGTAGCAGAGTCGAAGTATGAGTCGGACATGCTTCTGCCTTTGCCTTTGCCTTTGCCTAGTTTTCCCTATATAGCTATAGTTTGTCTCTGGGACACAAAAAGTGGCACGTGCGACTTGCGAGCTTGTGCGGCCGCCCATTATCCAATACGTAAACCGCTTAGTTCTTGGTTTTACGTTCAGGTGTAACGAGATTTATATCTCAACTAATTTATCGATACAGACAAAATCCCGTAAATAATTGAGAACATGAAAAATATTTGTATTCATAGAATCTTTTAAGCCGTCAGTATGGAGGGTTTAGCCTAAAATGAGCCAATCGAATCTCACAGGATATTATCAGTTTTTTGAAAATGTTCAAAATGTCGTTTACATTCATTCTTTGCTCGAAAGCAACAAGCGTGACTCCGGTTGATGTAAAAAATTCATATCAGCGTGGCAAAGAGCGGAACATTTCTGATAAAAGAAACATGCCAAGATCTTATAAATTGATAAAATATCGCTAATTTATTCATTTAATGAAACCAACATGCGGATTTAGGGTGGCTGAATTCATGCGAAATGTTCTGTTCATAAAACCAATACCTCCTGCAATTACATATCTTCGTTGATCCTGTTTTGTCTTACAGAACGATGTCCTCATATTCAGCCTCTTAAGTAGGTCAATCTTATCATCCAATGTTATACTTCGTTCGTTAATCATTCGAAGTAAGAATGTAAACAATTACTAATCCCGTCTGATTTAGCGCTGGTAAATACGTACAAACTCGAGGGATGTTATCAAGATATATCATTCTGGCTATCTGCTATATTACACTTACGAAGAAAATAGTTCTCGGAATAAGTTATCATCCAGAAAATCCCTCGAAACTTGCAGTAGGATCCTGTTTTACCCCATAGAAACTTGTTTCTTAACAAACAGATTTATAGCGTAGATATAACTTGGAGAAAATATTGCGTCTGTAGACTTTAAAGACCAAACGACGAACTGCAAAACTCAGCTTATTGTCAGAATTAAAATACATAGTAGGAAAATTGAAAGGCGGATAACGTATCTTGTTCCTCGCACTTTATCGAAATTTTTCTTTTCATTTCACCCTTAAGCAAAGTTTTTTCTTTCTTCGTCGGAGGAAGAATCGTATCAATTTTTATTTTCAACTATCTAAATTGGAGTTCACCCCCTTTTTTCCGTTACAAAAATGAAAATGAGAGGTAAGAACGAGCTCTGCATGCGGTTTATTGAGAACGAAAAAATTCAAGCAAGCTTTCGCAATGAACTGATATTTATACTACCAAAACCAAACGATAAAAAGCAGCAATGCACGCGGCCCGAAATCCTGTGAGGAGAGAAAATATCCTGAGGACGATATCCGTATACTAACTCAGCATAATTTTCATTCCAGATGCACCTACCGATATATCTGTCAGCTGCATTTTGGAAGAAGTAGTTCGTGAAAATTGTGTTCGGTATAATATAAAGGGTGTATGTGTATGTATGAGAGAAATCTTGATCGTTCGATAAAGGAGCTGAAAGGTATAAAAGTTTCGCTGCCGCCTATCAAAGCAACTCGTGTTAGCATTTCATCTACGGGATATAGAAATTCCCAGTGTAATGTATGCAAATGCACCCACCTCGCCTTTACGCTCGGTTTCTTGAAAAAACTTTTGGTAGATTAATAAAATGATTCGAAAAAATGATGAGGTAATTGAGAATTATCGCAAACGTAGATTATAGCTCGTGAACTAAATTTTCCCATTACTTATAAATAGGACTCAATATCGGCCCACTTTATATACCATTCATCCAATCTCAGCTGATGAGCTAGACAGCAGGCGTCGCGACGTGTGACGTCGCTAAGAAGGTACTACACGTTGTACCTATATGACCCACAACTTCGTTGATATCCTCCCGGTTACGATCCTATTTCTGAACTACAGAAATCTGATGATTATCTCACATACCGAGGGCTGTAAGAACCAGAAAGTCGTAACCGACAAAAAAGTGGGATGCTACCACAAGGGTGTGGTTATTATACGTCACTTCAAATTTGGAGTGTTGTTCGGAAATTCAATCATTTAGATTGAATTTATTTTTGAGAGATGCGCTCCTCATCGTACGTAGATAGAAAAAAATGTAAAAATTCGAGAGATTCATTTTCGGAAAAGCATTTCACTTAAACTGACGTGATTTCCGTACAGATATTTATCAGACGTCTACTTCTCCTACTCACCCTTCGTCACAATTTCGGTAAACCTTTACTGGCAATAGTTTCTAATAAGTAGTTCGCGGGTGGCTCTGCGCGGCTGTCAAGGGAGGTGAAAGGGAGACGGAAGGAGTGAGTCGAGGTCGAAGAGGGATGTAGCAGAGGTCGTAGAATTCGTAAACGTTGAGGTACGCCCGAAGACTCGTGTATTATATCTCTCGAGAATAGACAAGAAGATGCTGTAGTATTTGGTTTCGTTCTCACGTGCAGAGCAGGCAGATCAATATAATATACGAAAGCCCAGCTGTAAAAGTGTTACGATCGCGAGTTGCAATAAGAGGTCGGAACCTTCTTGGCATTCAACGTCTGCAACTTTCGTATTATAACTCAAATACACGAATACCTCGTCTGCCAAAAAAAGTAGAAGAGTAAAAAAACAAAAAAAAGGAACGAAGTAAAATTCATCGAATATCGCGGAGCACCCCGCAGATGCGTCATATTTTTACGTCACATTTCAGTAAAATGTTTGGTGAAATTTTACCGTTAAAAGTTTCAACGAAATATAAGGGAGGAGTTTCAAATTGAAGCGATTTAAAATCGTTATATTTAGTTTCTTGAGTACTCGATGGGGCTTTCCAATATAACGATTATTGTCAGGGAATTAGAGACAGCTGTATTCTACACCCCGGCATAGCTCTTCACTTATTCTCTTCAGAGATTACGTTATATTATAATGCTAAATGGATTTTAGCGTTGCAACGACTTCGCGCGAGCGGGAGATTCGGGGGGAGGTAAAAAATACAAGCACACAACCAGAGGGAGGAGGCACAAAGTGTATACGTACACTTATACGGATGAAAAAAAAAGAATCCTACTATGACAATCAAAGTCGGAAGTGGGCTGCAACAAGTTCACCGGCAGGGTGCAGGCAATCTCCCTTTTTATTTTGAGATGATATACTTCGTTTTAACGCGAACATACTTCATAATTTTTTTTTTTTCTAGTCGTGGAGGAATTGAGAATTCAAATTAAATTAGCGAAAGATTAACGGTAAATATAACGATGGTGGTGAAAATTCCCTAAAAATAGAAGAGGAAAGATGGCGGCGGCGCACATGAATGCAAAGTACTGCAGTTAATGGCGTCGTGCAATGCAGTTATAATAGCCGTTACCAACCGCGGGCAGCTGGTGCAAGGGATTAGTGCTTATAGCCGTAATCGTGCCTATTTAGCTGCCCGCTATAATTGGAATTTAACCTTTAGTAGGCGTCCAACCAGGTGACCCGACAGCCGACCTACATAACCAACCCTCGACGTCGTCGTTCCGTCAGCTCTTACGACGTAGACCGCGTCAAACTTCATTCAATAATTCACCCCCGGTTGTAATTTGAAATGAAACGACGCTTTTTTACTCCTGCCAATTTTATAAGTCCCAATGAAAAATTCATCCTGACGGTGCATACTTATTTTTCGAAGGACTGTTCTATTTCCTTTTTCTTGTTCTCTTCTTTTTCCTCCAAGGGTCAGGGTCAAAGCTCTATTTCCGTTTCTGTTTCTCGCGAATACCAAATTTCGAAATACTTAGCACATGATATATGTTTAATATGACAAAACGGGTGCCATCTTGGAACCTCCAATTTGTAATTAATGTGAAGTCGTTATCAGGCGCGGGTATATAATAAATCATTATGGAGAAAGAAATTTCTACATGATTCAAGGGTGCATCCACCTCTTATTTGATGGGCAATAAGTTAGTCGTAAATTATGCACCCACATTGCGCGCGCCAAACTTTAGAAAGGAAATGAATAGCGTAGATCATATTTGGAAGCGAAGTCGTTAGCGTTAGGCGTTACAATTTGGCAAGAATCCAACCGTTTCGCGACTAGCTAGCTACTAGTTTGCCTGATTCTGTAAAGTATATAATATATATCTGGATATAAACGAGCAGCGAATTTGTCCCGTGACAGCCGAATGGACAATTACATTTTGCTGTGATGCCATTCGTCTGGTTCGTAATTGAAAAAAAAAAATCTCAACCCCAGATTTTTTTTCTTCTTTTTTTCTGCTCTTTTTTTTGTCACGGTTGGGGTAAACGTATCTGTGACACAAATTTTCGCTGCTGCAGCTATTATAATAATATTATAAAGAGAGAACTCAAGAAAAGAAACATGTCTGTATGGAAGTTTTGAAAAACCTTCTGAAGAACGGAAAAAAAACTGAATAAAAAAATAAGGGTGGAGGAAAATCATAAAGGAAAGAAAATTTGCATGAGGGAATTCGCGCGCGAACTGCAGATGAAAAGTGTTCACGGGTCGAGGGATCCCGTTTCAACGAATTCAGGGGAATCTAGATTGCACACCGTTTGAGCCTGCAGGATTTCCTGAAACTATAAAGAGCTGCTATTCGCAATCAACTCTTGAAATGATCTTGAGTCTTGGGACTTGTGACTCGATTGCCTGCAGCGCTCTCATTTCACCTTAAAATCCCTATGGGGAAATTTGCATTCAGGTGCAGACAAATACTTTCATAGAATATTCCAAACCCTTACTCGCATGCATTTGCGGCATATTTTCTTAAAAAGCTCCAAAATGCAGAGCCCCTTCTGCTCCGGTACCAGATTTGTTACTTTATCTTATCATTTGGACTGGAAGTCTAAACTGAAAGTCTGGTTCAAGCATTCGACATTACCTAGATTTCATTTCCCCATGGACTATAATAAAATAAGAAAAAAAGAAAAATCGCAATCGAAAAAATCGAAATTTTTTGTCATCGTGAATTTCTTGCAAACTAAAAACGGTGGCAGATGCGAAATAAGCTCGAATGATTTATGAAAGGAACAGGAATAAAAAAAACCTGTAAAATAGCCAGGGTCACGGGCTAGGTGATTTGGCATGGAATGCGCGATGTACAATGTGGTATATATGTATGGCCATACCGGGTCGCGAGCGGGACGTTACACGTAAAATGGTCCGGGTACGGAGTACATACTTCAGTTATGTACATTTACGAGTATTCCGTAGGAACTGTGCAGGGTGGCAGCGATGCGCGACGTACAGTTTCTTCGTTGTGCAAGGCCCTTTGGGAACTGAGAAGAAAATCGTGGAAACTAGACACGTGAGGAATAAACGACCTTTGTTTAGAGTTACACGTAACACTCTGCCGAGTTCAGACTGAAGAAGGCATACCTTATAGCTGGCTATACGATGGAGCATGGAGAAAAGCTCTTGCTGCGCTTCTTATGCCACGTTCTACGTACACCATCTCATACACTTGCATCGTCTATCTTGGTTATCTGCCGCACAAATAATTTCGTGGTCGTCACCGAGGATCATATACGCAGTCAGTTACTGTCTCCATTTGCGGAATCTCCACCGTGTGTAATAAGCAGAGGATGGTCTTCGTTTGCGAAAGTTGAGATTTTCAAAACTCATTTTTTGAGCTTCTTTTATTTCGGATCAACGAATTTTTATGCAGAACTTGAGAACGATCGGACAACTTTAACTTGAGCCTCGAGATTTAACCTTAGCTAATTTTAAATGGGAAAAAGCAAAGAATTGTCCGAACCGCAGCTTGGTACGAACTTTTTTTCTCCAGTGATATGGAGAACGTGAAAAACTACTTCTTTTCCCATTCGAAATTTGGGGTAAATTTCGAGGTGCTTGGGGCGGGTTGAAATTCTCCGATCGAACTCAAGTTTTGCAGGAGTTTTTTTTTCCTCAAATGAAAGAAACTCAAGGGCTCAGACTTGAAACTTGTCTTTTTTCGCTAAATACGAACCATCGCATACTGAGTTTTTCATTAAATAAATAATTCTGGTGCATGTTTTATCATTTCTAGAACTCACTATAGAAATGCTGTTAAAATTAATAGAATGTTGGGAGCAAGTAATATGAATACGAGCAATTTATGGATTGTGAATTCAAAAATAGGACGCACTGTTCAGTGATGATGTGGCCTTGGAAAATCAGGGGAAGAAAATCACCCCTTTGATAGCCCCATGCCGTCCTCCTATTCTTCGTGCTTTAATAATTACTAATTTAATTATCGGCTATAGATATAATCAAGTTCTATGTAATTAAATATCCAGGCATAACAGGATAATGGGAATTCCCCAGGTGCGTATGGGTATATATTGACCGCACCTAATTTTCAGTTTCTCATTTTTACTACACGGTTTATACATCCGAATTCTGAAAGCAATATTATTTTCACAAAACGCGTTCTTTTTTAGTATTCATGTATAATATTAGCTTCTTCTATTCGAGCCGGACTAGCAGTTGTGATAGTAAAAATGAGTACGTCGAGTCACGATCAGTGCGACTTATGAGCGACGGGCGACGTCCCGGCGCCTGTATGCGCCCCACGCCCCGCAGTTAGCTTCTTTTTCCTTTTCCTCGGTCTTTTTTTGAAAAGTTTTTTTTCCTTACCCTCCTGCAGCAGCAGGTCTATGCGGCGCCTACCTTATCTATTTTATTGCATTGGACCAACTTGGCGAGCAACTGCAACTCGCGAGCCGAGCTTTTCCTGTTCTTCGACCCCCCGCCGCGTTGATATAACGATCACACTAAATCGGGTATTGACTCCCAATAACAGCAGCCAGAGTGCTCTACTTTAATACCTCCTATTATATGAAATCAGTGTTACCAGTTTCATCATGAAAGATATGAAGAGACTTGAACCATTTCAAATACCTTATTGATAAAAGAGAACAAAACGAACAAAAAAAAAGAAGAAAAGCGGAAAAAAGAAAAAAATCAATTAATTCACCCCCGTCGATGGAGTTTTGGTCGGTATATTTTTTTTATTCTGTTTTGTACGAGGCGATATTAGGTAGCAGACTTCGAAATGCGAGCTGTTGAAAATCTGGGTAGTTTTATAGCCTATAATGAAACTTGAACTGAAACAATAAACAGATTCAAAGATGTGCGGCTGGTATTTCAGTACCGCCTCGCGTTTCGAATGAACTGAACGCGATGAGAGAAACAGGTGTTCCTTCATCTATACCTAAAACCAAAGCGGTGGATATACAATACACTTATATGCGTACATGAAAGTTATTATACGATCCATGTATAGGGTCAGAAATACATCTCATGTCAAATAAGAGTTGAAAACCAATCAAAAACGTATACCTAATCAAAACATGATGTATTACACATTTATGCATAAAACTGTATAATTCTTGCAGAGTCCCAACACCCGACGGTTATACAGTTCATATACCACGCCGCGGGAGATCTTTTTTGTCCATCAAATTTTCTTTTGCTCTTACCGCCCGCGGTGCATGAGCCCCTTTTTTCCATTCAAGCGACCCTGTGCATCGTGACTCATTCGATCGAGTGATTCAGGTTTTATTTAAAATTTGCGGAAAATCTACTCCACGGCTATTTACATTCGCAGTGTTATAATAAGATGATGCGGTGGAAAACGCAAATACAAGAATATGTAGCAAAAGAAAAATATATAGCGCGTTTCTAAGGATCTCCGTGTTGTCTTCGAAGACTAATAATTACTGACATCCATTACGTAAACTAAGAGGAAAAAAATTTTACCTTGAGCGATGTCTTTCATGCCCCTGAAAACAGATGCATGCAATAATATTATCACGATCGAAGAAGACAATTTATCTTTGTGATCTTGAAGAAGATTGGTTCCAACTATTTGACGAGTGGTTCGTTATAGGTCGGAGTATTTTTTTACATTTGTCAGAAGAATTCAGTGTTATGGAGGATTTTTGTACCTGTGTGGAGTTGTCGCGAGCATAATTTGGATGATTAATTACGTTGAATACTATTGAGATGAATTTAAATACCCTTTGAAGGAATAACAGCGGCGTGAAGTTTATATCATTGTAGAGGGGGGTGTACAATTCGTCGTTTATTCCGAACTAGAAACCCCGGAGGCTTGGCCTAGGATCTGTTTGGTCGTTCGCGGGCGATATAAATAGAGGGTAACAGCTTGCGGTTAGTCGTGTTGTCGAAGACCCCCACTAATTCACACGCTAAATAGAGACCACTATGTTTTATTTATAGTATAGGTTGAAATCAACGTATAGCGAACGGTTTGCGTAGACGCGTAGCGACTAGACCTACGTCATCGAGTCTTGCATCGTTGTATGAGCTGTAGTAGCTGTCGATTATATATACGTACATTTCTTTTTTCCTATTTTTTATAACCTACGCGCGTGGCAGAGATATCTATAGCGATTTACCACGTAGCTATAATACTAAGGATATACACTCGGTTTGATCTGTTGTTTATTTTTCTTTTCTCTTCACCCTGACAGTTTTATTACAACACACTTTACCTTCTAGTTCGATGCTTATTTTTCCCGAAACAACGATTTTCTTTCCACTCCTTCCTTTCACTAAAACGGATGGAAAATTTTAAGGTCATTTAGGGAGATGAAAAAATTGTTTTTCATGAGACCAACATTTGTTCGTAGCACGTGTTACCCCACTTTTACCATCTCTTGAAAGTCAAAAAGTTTTCCGATGATTTTTTCATTAGCCTCAACGTCGTTCGGTGCGGCTCTGTAGTTGTCGAATTTATTTTTGGTACCGGGCGTAGACCCCGTGTAAGTTGAAATTTATGCGCGTATCATTTAGCACGCCCACGATCTTTCAAGGATGGCTCACTCTTGGAATATACGCGGGTAAATGTAGGCGATGATGCTGGACACCCGCACGTGACTTTCAGCTCTCCACTCTCTCGCGTTTTGCTTTCTGCAGTTTTCTTCTTTTCATTGTCATCGTCATCGTCGTACCGATCGGCACTGCACACCCAACGATAATCACATACAGAGAACATGGACTTCCAGATCGTTTAGAATATGGTTACGATGTTGGTCGGCATGATGTGGTATTTTTTGAAACGTGTTAAGAATACTTCAACCTATGAATCATTCGTTGATTGATTAGTTATACATTTTGGTTTAACTCTCATGATTTCATTGCTACCAGATCGCTTCAAAACGAAGTTGAGCACGGTTGAATCATTTATTCTTCATTCCTGCGGAAATAATTTCGTAAACTTTTTGGTTCATATGGTCGTAAACTTTTGATATGTACATATACATGTGGTTCCTGTAAAATTGAGCATATCATAATAATATACGCCTTCAGTTTCACCGGTACTGACCCGGAATCAATGTCTGACGTAGTTGCGGAGTTCTAGAACTAAACCGAAATCCAATTAGAGAGTAATTATAGATGTAACGTCACAAAGTCACCCTTGTAGGTGGTAAATTCATTATTGACAGCGTGGCGGGAATCGATATTGAGCTTTTAAACTTCAATTCCTCTTTCCCCTGAACCCGGTCTTATTTTCAGGGTTCGCCTGCAGTGGAAAGGTGTCTTTATTTAGCTGTATTTGAGCTAGAATCGGTCGTGAATAAAAAAAGAAGTAGAATGAATAGATATTTGACATAAACTCGTGATAAGTATGTTACGTCTTCTTTTATCGAAAGACAGCTTTGCACTCGGTTGCTTTATACTTGGGTGCAATATTCCATTCGGAATTCGAAGAATTAATACTGGAGTATCATTTGTTTGAATAATTTTCACCGCAGGAAATTTCGCCGGGAAATTAGCGCGCTGTAGCGAAAGAATTAGGATCGCATACGTATTCGTACATTTATAATTATCTCGAGATACGACCGAGGACGACCTTCATTTTATCAAACTAGCTGGCAATGAAAAGCTCTTCTCTAACCTCCGATAGAAAGAGCTTGCGTGTCACCATGTACCGGGTTGTGCAATATCTTTATTTTTAACTTTCAGTAACAGCATATTGCGCAAACGAGAAAAAATACGTATCAAAGGGCAGCTGCATGATCAGGGACTAAAATTTTTAACTCAAACCCACTAGGATGAAAAAAGAAAAAAAAAAGTTACAAACAACATTGAACAGGATCAATATTTTATACGAGAAAAAAAAACTTTCGTTCCCCCAAAATTTCCGGAGAACAAAAAAAAATAATTGTCCTAGTGAATAAAATGCTAAAAAAAACAAAGAAAAACACTTCGAAGGGTTAATTTAGTGCTCGGGTTTAAGTTTGACACAGATAAGATAGTGGAAAATTTGGGGCAAACAGTATCGGAATGGTAAATGGTCAGCAGCCAAGGCCTTGACTTGGTTTAGCTCGTTCGCGCGACTCTGACGATGAGAGTGATCTGCGGCGGCTGGTCGACCATCACAGACGAGTGATCCGGTCCGGCTGGTGCCCCTGAACGTCGATATGCAGCGTCGCGACGTTGGGCGTCGGAGTTTCCGCGATGGACTTTTTTCCGGTATCGTAATGAAAGCCGGGTTCATCGCTTATACGTCTATTGAATGGAATTTCAAAACGAATGGTTAGTTCAAAAGGTCCTACCGGAGAGTAGAGCCGGCGTTTGGATCGTTTGGAACTCGCAAAAGCACCTGCGGACTTATGACTGTGTGGGGGCGAATCATAACTCATATATTTCATTGTTATAACCGGCGGTGGCGTACCGAAATCGTTGCTGTAGGGGCCTCTCTCTGGCCGGGGATCGCAAACCCGTTTATTTATTATATACTCGCGCGTTTTGGTGCAGCCAGGCACCCGGCTCTGTATAATCTGGCTCTTCGTGGCGTTTAGGGAATTTGGTAACCGGAATAAACCCGGAGCACGACACATCGAGATACCCGTGCCAAATGTCACGCGATTAACCGCAGAACTATAGCAGTAGTTTGGCTTCCTCCGTAATTGGCGATTTCTTGCCGATATATATTATGATATTATCGTATGTAAGGTGAGGATTATTCCGAGGTCTGTTTTCTCAATTTCAAACCTCATCCCAAAAATTATGATTGTAGATTATGAGAAAAAACATTCTCGTACAAGATATGGTATTAAAAAAATTCTCAAGACGTCGTTCAAGGGCTTATCTAGACAATTCCTTTTTCCCTTGAAAATCAGAAACTACATGCTATTGAGACTCCCTCTTCTAACGTGGTCTCGAAATTTTTTAAAATATTTTGCAAAATGCCAAGATTTTTGTTTTGCAAGAACCTCCAAGGTCGTTCAAAGGGTTAGAGAATTTCCTTCTCCATCCCAAAATCGTAAAATCGGATTTTACTACCCTTACCTACTTGCTCGTACTTGATGTAATTGTAATTATCGGCATCTGCTGATAAGATCTGTTTGTTATCCTAATTTTTAATGTTCTTTCCCCCCTCCCCCCTCACCGAGTTCTCTGCACTATCGGAATGAAAAAAGGCAATTTTCAACGCAGATGTTGGTAAAAAAAATTTTCTGATGTGTGGCGCAATTCGGTGAATCGGGCAAAAGATAAGGTGAGATAAACTATAATATGGTAACAATTTTATGTCAAACCATGAAATATTCTTCTTTTCAAGAATTTTATTTTCATCTCGATTCGTATATTAAGAAAAGAGTGACAGTTGGAAACTGAAAAATGAAGCTTTTGCATTGTGGTTACCTCATAAATTAACGTGCCTGCGCAACATTAATTCTCGTTTCCGCAAGTCTCCATAATTTCCGTTATGAAACAAAACAGAACAGAAGAAAAAAAGAAAAAAAAAAAAACTGAAGAAGAAAAATTATTTCCCGCGGTTCTTATCTCTTCGGATGGCGAGCGCGGGGGGCGACTTCTGCCTATACTGCAATCGCAGCTCTACCATCTTGAATGACACAGTTTCGGCTGGTACGACTTCTGGGTCACGTAATTCGCACGCGAATATTATCTTTCTATTTCTCTTTTCATTTGTTTTATTGTAGTACATCTATTTTTTGTTTACTTTTGTCTACTTGTTTCGTAAAAATTGTGTCATGCGAATTTGAAGATTATACATGGAGAAGATTATCGTTCTTACTTAATTGGTTTTCTTTAATGACGCGTTTAGATTATGTGTGCGTTTAGTACATGTCTCGCTCGGGCGTCGCGACGGCGTGTCAGTTTGATCCGCGTCGAATTTCTTAATCAATTACCGAAGGGTTCCATGTACGGGGAAGAGGGTGGATTAGGTGAATGAGGAGATAATACGACGAAATGAGGCGAGACGAAGGAAGCCGTCTATATATCAGAGGAGTCTGGAACTTGTCGCATTCTTGAGGTTTACGAGCTCTCGTAAAATCCGATCGATTGCAGGGCCGAGTTAACGAGTGATTTTTATTATGTTTGCTCTGAACAATCATTCAATGGCAACGAAAATTGTCTACCCTATACAGCGCACAAAACTGCCGAAGAGAAGGACACGCCAAACGTATATAGTATACAATGTACATACATACGCATAGAAGAAGGAAAGGAGTGAAATCTATGATTAAAAAAAATCCACCACTCCCGTCACACCGGCCATCTCAGCCCGATAAAACGTGTCAGCATATTTTCTGACAAGCAGCTAATTCCCGTGGGCTGATCAACAGCTGATCGGAATTGTTTTTAGATTTTTATACGAAAACAGGTGCGCTGCGGAAGGTCTACGATTCTTTGATATAACACGTATAGACCTATGTGATAGCAAAAATATTTGATATATTTTTAATTAAAGTTTAATTTAATTTAATTTAGAAGGCTGGGGGGGGGGGGGGGGAGGGGAAGGGTTGCTCACGTCAGTGCAGTCTTTGACATCCGCTATATGCTTTGATACAGTTTCTGGGTGGAGAAGTGAAGGTTACATCACCAATATGGAGGGATCGAAATACACGTAAATAAAATATGGAGAGGTCTTTTGCAGAGGCCTTCCAACTTACAGTCTACCGGCAACGTGGGTTATACCTGCCTACGCCCATTCGCCGATCAATTTCAACTTGGCATACACCCAGGAAAAACTGTTCTTGTGAAATGGTCTTTCGATTCCTTTCGGATACAATTTCATGCGTTCATACAAACTACCCCGAATAAGCTATTAGAATACATTTCGATACTCGCTATTGATTTCCTCATGTCGCTGACAGTTCCTCCCCGGAATCGTCGTCTTTTTTTTTCATCTCAACCGAGTGTATGAAAAATCAAGCAATTGATTTCTGTTGGAAAATCTAACTATTTCATCGTGGCATAGGCTAATGACCGAATTCTGTGACTTCCACAATGGAATATTTCACATTGATATACGTTTTGATTTCAGGCCAAATTTTTTGACAGAATTATTTGAGTACGTATACACATATGAGGTAATCCACCTAAAATCGATAGGCCCGCGAATCCCGACCTCTTCAAATTGACTGGAGTTTTTTTTTTTTCAAGTTCTGTCGCACTGACTATGAGAGTAATTCACAATCAATAGTCTGTGATATAATCTTTTTTTTTTTTCAATTGAGAATTTGAATGTCCGATCGTTGATTATTTTTTGGAAATATTCAGCAATCGCAACCAGTTTTTTATGAGATTAAATGTGCAAAACTAGCCAGGGTTGACAATCACATTAGTTATTATTCGACCTATTTTTTTTTTTTGTAATTCACGGAAAATATTCTCGAGATGGACAAAATTTTGAAGACCACAGCGAAGTTGTGAAGTTAAAAAAATGAAATAAACAAGAGCTAAACGTATGTTGCATAATTTTTAACGCACATACAATCCGGGAACAAGTCATGAGATAAAAATTGACGGAGTCAAGGTTCACGGGCCTGTCATATTTGATGAATAATCTACTCAGCCCGAAATTGGATCGAAGTTGTCATAGCGAAAAATAAGATAAGTGAAAAAAAAAAGGCAAAAAATCAACGTGATAAGATTAGAGAGAAGTGTGCGACTATCTCGTTAATTGAATTTTAAATTTATCGGAATTAAACCACCCGTTCACGCTCATTATCATTTGCATTGCGCATTTCAAACTTTATCCTGTGTGGGGTTTCTTTTCTCTAAATGTATTCCAATTAAACATAGAAATATATACAGACATAAATTATTTTGCAAAGCTAGAGAAAATATACTGGGCTATTACATATCCTGCATATAGGTACACGCCAAAAACCGCGTTCTAATTACCAAACTTTTAGACTCCAATACGAAGAATTCCAGCGTAATACTTGTTTAATACCTTTTTGCGCATCGCGTCTTATTTCTTAAGTTTTCAATTAGTTTTGGCAAACATTTCTGAGACCGCAAGAAAAAAAAAAGAAAAGAAAAATAACAAGAGAAAGCCAGCAGCTTTACCGTATTTGACCGGCTTCCCTTAATGGTCAGCTAATTCTTCAACTTATCTATACATGTAATACGCATGTCAATGTTAAAATTTGGTGACTTTCGCACGTTATTCTGATAATAAGGGAATGAAACAAAGATTGGAATCCTTGAAATGCGACGGTCTTTTCATCTACATATACCACTGCGGATTTGCAGAAATGATATCGAGGTCAAAAGCTCGTAGCTGGACTGAACTCTGTGATTTACTCGTGTCATTCGTCAGCATTTCTATCTGAATTCGTCTGCATGTGGTAACGTAGTTCAGAGGGCTTATCTTCACGTTCGTATACCACTCCAAGTCTTGGAAGCTGAAGCCGGGGAACCTTTGAGGAGATCTACTTGCTCTTGGCAGATCACAGATATCGATTCACCCCTAGCGCTCTTCTCCTTTTGCTATACCATATTCCATTAGCTACAGAACCGGTGTAGCTGACGTGGTCGAATTATATTGCGACAACCTTATAGTCATCTGCAGGCATTCTTCCATTTCGAAAAAAAAAAAAATATTACGAAACATTATTCTTCTCGAGTGAACATCAAAAATTAACTCGATCAATTTCAGTTTCATTAACTCAAGGCAGTGAATGATTCATTCGTTTTGTTTGAAGGCAATCAAATTTTCTATTCGAACAAACCTATCTCTTTTTCTGATCATAATTGGGGTGGGATGAAAAACCGAACCTGATCTAGCTAGAATGCTTATACTGAATCGGAATCGTTGAACATAATATTTTCTTTTTCAATATCCAAATGCGTGCGCGTCGCGATGTGACGTAGCAAGAAATAGATAATTTCGCGTCCACGAGTTCGTCGTAAGACGAAAAAGTTATTATATACATCTGCTCTGTGGTGGTCAACAGGTAAACATCATCAGTCTTTCCTGGACGTCAAATTGCGGAATTACTTTCTCGCTGTTACTCTGGCTAGCTACCAGCAGCGGTAGCTATACGTACATACACGGTACGTCCCACTAGCTTTTTTACAAGAATTTACCGCATAGAGAAATTTTCCACGTGCTTTAATCCAGGAAAATTTTTATCCGGATCATCGATTCCTGAATATATTTTCATTTTAATTAATAATTTAGCATTTCTATCGTTGTTTTATTTATTCCACATCATATAAATATATCTTTAATATCATACAATTTCTGTACATACATTTCATTTATTTTCTCTTTTCTGCACTTCTCTCTTTTCCATTTATTTTCTGCAGAAGAGTGCCAGGAGAGATCCCCTCCCCCTTCCCTTCACCAAACTATTTATATTTTCATGTGCTCAGTATTTATAGCAACATTTTCATGAGACCGTAACGCGTTGGCCAGAAATATCGGGTGGCATGTCGTTCTTGTATGCTATTTGCTCAGCTTATTACTACCACTCGTGAGTTTATTTTATACACTGATTATAATCTATATAATATGCAGTACATACGCGTGAAACATTTACACGTATGAGAAACGCGAGCGTATCAAAATGCTCGCAGTAGCAACAGCGTTAAATGCAGACGCCCGTACGCCACTTCTCAATCTTATGCTTTTTCGATTTCTGCCGTACAAGTGCGTAGCTTACAGACCTCTACTGTTGGCTGTAATAAAGATTAAACGTACGCACATTATCTCCCCACTAAAGTCGGCAGCTGTAACAGAAGCATAAGTTTCGTATTCGGGCTTAAGACGAGCTCCTCTTCCCTTCCCCTTCGCCAAACTGCAACGTCAAACGAGCGAATTTCAGCAGTATTTTAGTTAATCACATTTATTATTCTCACACCTTGATGCCGCAAGAGACACGCGACAGCGGCCAAATATCGCCATGCTAAATTTATAAACGGTTTATTTCTCTATAATATATGAATTGCGGTGTTGCATGGCTGATAAAAAGCGCTGCTTAGGATTTCATTTGTTCTGCACGGCGGAGTGAAATAGCACAAGTTTGATAATCGCCGTAGAATGATCAGCCGCAAAATGAGCTTTAACGGTAAAGTGAGATCTGCAAAATATTGGAAAAAAAAACAAAAAAAACTGAGCGCTTGAAATTCCGTAGGGGTGATTTTATCCCCCTAGCGATTGGAATTTTATGGTTGAATATAAAAAAAAGTAAGATCGTTTCATTCTTCATCCACGTAAAGACATGCGTGTGAATTGTTGCTTAAACGAAAATCGTGGCGATCGGTATCACGACATTTATTTCTTCTTCCGTTTTGGCGTTCTGCAAAGTAGGATATTGAGAGAAAGCGGGTGACGACGCGACGGCACGGCGCGCGGTGTGCGGCTGCTACGAGACACGTATTGATCTGACGGCGCGCACGCACCTCCCTAGCTGCGATTTAGGTCCGTTCACACGACCCTCGAGTCCAACGGAATAATCCTATACGGGGTGGTGAACTTGTAACGTAAAAATGCGTCTGTTTAAAGGTCAAATAAGGGGAACGCGACACGACTTTTTTTGCCTTTTCACCGATCCTTTCACGTATCTTCCTCTGCACGATTAAATAGTATTTTATTATTCTCATCTTAACCGCGGGGATACAATTTATAACTGTCCGGAAATTAAGCAACGAGGACCTGTGTTGAATGTAAAGAAAAAACAAACGAAAAACACAAAAGAAGAAAAAAAAGATTGAATGAAACATCAAAAACTAAAAAGAAATACAAGGTCGAACGATAACAATGACAATGGAGGATAAATATTTTATAATGAAAATTCGCAGTCTTTCGCTACACAATATTATGGGCGGGGTTACTTTTTCTAATGCTTCGCATAATAAACGCCTCTTGTAAAACTGCCGAATAATTTCCTCCCCTGCCTGACCCAAGTCCTCCTGTCCCAAGCTCCTGTCTCGAGTGTATCTCTTCAGTCTCTGCGGACCAAGCAAGCAAGCAAGCAGCTCAAGGACCGATGCAGCGATGATCGATCGTGTTAAAGTAAAGCGAAGATAGCGAAGGAAGCTATAAGGATATATAGAAAAATTACATTATACTGAATCTGTTAAAAAAGAAATGTAGAAGAATTTTAAATTTCGTTCATACCTGCAGGAAATAAAAATAATTTCCCAGAATGATTTTCTGCAGGAACGAGAAACGAAGAATTCGAATCAGACATCAATATTTTTGAACTAGGAGGCTTGAGTTAATGGATATTAGCTTTTGCATTTTTTTGACCTCCTCCATAGTGAACAAAAAAAAAGAAGTTTAAAAAAATAATTCAGAAATTTCAGCCCTTGAAAATCGTACGATCATCCGAGAATCTTGGGGGGGGGGGGGTTAACAATATTCAAATACTAGAAATTATAAGATTTTCAAAATATTATCGGGAGTCTTTCGGTTAAAAAAGAAATTTTACTCCACCTTAAAATACATAGTACGTATGAAAAGTATACCCCATATTTGAAAGCGGCTCACGTATGAGAAAAAGTTTGGACTGAAGTCAGTAGTCAGCTGCGATGTCCACTTAAAGTTTCAACAGGTAGAAGAGAAGGAGATTGGTTATGTAGGTATACATATAAGATTTTCCTCTCCTCGATTCGATGTGCAGGTCGCGTTCCTGCCATACAACTTCCGGTTTGGTCAGCTGCTGCATTTTCTTCGTAACTATAACAATACTCGTACATCTGCCGCCTCTCTTGCTGCTACTGCTTTTCG
Organism: Athalia circularis; assembly: GCA_963978495.1. Lineage (NCBI taxonomy): Eukaryota > Metazoa > Arthropoda > Insecta > Hymenoptera > Athaliidae > Athalia > Athalia circularis. The sequence continues at coordinate 23,029,522 of OZ021699.1, forward strand.
TGCAGAGACCAAACTAAAACTATCGATAGTTGCATGTTTGTGGTTGCGGGTCACGTCCGGTTAACGTACCCCTCTAAATAGGTTGACGATGATAACGTATGCGCATCGATCGCTAGGTGGTGAGCGCTTGCCAACGAAAAATAGAATAAAAATGAGGAAGAAAACATTTTTTTTTTTTTTTTTACATATTTTTATAAATAAATAACGAAGGTGGATTACTAGGAGAAAGGAAAATCACGGCGCATGCGTATCTACGTACGTAGTTACATACGTCATACGTATGGATATAAATAGATAAAATTTCTCACGTCGAAGATTCTCGTTTTTCTTTCTCTCTCTCAATTTTTCTTACTTTTTTTTTTCACCTGCATTTGACCAATTCGTTGTATGTACCTACCTCGTACACGCTCTGCTGGGTATTTTTAGGACGAACAACTTCTTTGTATTCCTGTCAGATTTTTACCCTCGTCCATATAAATCTCTGCTTATATAATATATCGTTGTGAACAAATTGTTAGAGTTTCGCGTATAAACTGCGCCCTAGATATGAAGTAGAAATATAAGGACCTTATATAATGTAGAGAACATAGGTATATAGAGACTATATAGACCATATGATAAATGTAACGTCGATAATTCCGAGCTTCAAATGTGGAATGGAATTGCCGCGGATGTCTTTAAAATTTATCGTGGATTTATGTTATGTTAATATTAAAATAGTATAGTGGCATAAAAGATTCATGACGATAATGAGGACACGCTAAGTGCGTTTCCGCTTGCCAAACGGGGTTTGTATGTAATTTATAACGTATTATAATAAGCTTTATAAATTTTGAGATTTGAAAAAAAATATAAATAGTTGAAGTTGGATCGATGCCTCGGAATCGTGCAGCGGATGACTTTTACATATTGTTGATGTTTTCGGTTTTGCAGATAAACTAGAAGTCATAATATTTTTCTTTTCATGTTATACGCAGATAAAAGACAATCGCTGCATCGTTTTATACGTATCATGTATGTGTGAGTGGATATATATGTAGTATATATTATATACGTATATCCTCCGGAACGTGTACGAGTCGGTACGGAATGATTGGCAAAGTTTAAATTCACCGGCGCGCCGTCGTTATTATAGAGGTATATATATGGACTATATGTATATAAAACCTGGAATGAAAGGATGAGTCGCGTTAAATTATCCTAGGCAAATGTCAAATGCAAGTTTTCGCTACTATTTTAAACACGCGATGTCGTTTTATATACGTATATAATCCCATATAATATATATAAAAAGAGATCTTATATAGTCTGCAGAAAATGAAGGTGAAGATCCTATTTATAAAGGAAAATCATTACCTGCTTCCACAATGTTCGACTGACAATGAGTTCGAGTAATTCGCCCTCTTCCGCCCTCCTTATGCTATCTAAATTATTTCCACCCTCCCCATCAGCTCATTCCGTGTCGAGTTAATCGTCGAATTACGAATACGCGAATTTCCGCGGTGGTCACAGAACGCGCTGATTTATCGTCCAATATAAAATAAAAGATAAAAAAAAAAATAAATAAAAATCGGACTCCGTCGGAAAGGGGCGGTGTAAGCTTCTACGTGAGGTGTATTTTCAACCATTTATTCTTATAACCGCTAGCCGCTGGCTGCCTGTACAATAAGAGCAAATAAAAAAATGAAATAAAATAATAAAAAAAAAACCTTTTATAGCTTCTCCACTGTACACCGCGTCGGTCAAAACGTTTCGTGCCAAACGAACTTGCAGGAGATTCCAACGTTATAGGTCAGCCCATAGTAGTGCGAGTTCGACTTGGTCAGACCCCGAGATATATAACATATATGTCCGTTGAAACGGATCGATCTTTTTTCTTCCATTTTTCTTAATTTATTCCATTGAAAATTCTTCACTTCTATAATTATGGTATCTGAAGGCGGTTCATTGCGCCTTCGAATGACAGACTGATGTATGCGATTTTTGATCCAACGTAAAAATGACATAAATCAATCTGGTTAGCAGATGAGATTCTTGAGTTAAAAATACGTTGTAACCGACAATAAATGAAATCAAAGTAACGCTACAATGCGATGCCAGTTTGTGTAAATCTAAGGAAATTGTAATCGTCCATTATCTCCGTGGCTAAGGAACGGTTTGCGATTAAGAAAAGAAAGAAGTAGAGTCGAGGCACCATGACCTCACCTGACCTCGAACCTTGCACGACAACTTGACTCGCCACCCACCACCCCCTCATTTCACTAAATATCTCCAGTCTTTCTCTCTCGTTTCCTTTCTTTTCGCGACGTTCAGTTGTTTGATTTTAGAGAGTAACTTGACGAAGTCTGCGATTTTCGAATACATCGAGGGCTCAAAGTCGAAAGGACTTCCACTCGAAATAGTAAAGAAAACTTGTGACGATGGAATTTAATGTTTTCGTTCCTTCGATTATCTGAGGGATAAGAGAAGGCATCGCGTATCCCTCAAAAATGGAAACCAATTAAAGTCAGTCGTTAGTCACGCCCCTCTGATTTTTAGCCCACAATCGATATGTAATTATGAGAAAATTCATTTTTCGGAACTGTTTTTGTACCCATACAAGTCTAGTCGATGAGAATATTATTCTCACCAGGCAAACGTGGTTTCGAGATAATTAAATTACCGGCAGTGTTTAATCGACGATGCTCAATTTAATTTAACAATAAAATAGTAGTCGGAGTAAAATGTGTTCTTGTAACACGAAAAATTTAGCAAAAGGATACAGCGGTTAATGCGATAAGTCTATCCGGAAATATGGAGTGTGATAAAAAAAAAGGTGTTAATTGCTAGGAGCGTTGGGTCCAGAACGCACGGTGTGCTTATCTTAATATAAAACGTTTTCATTGAATTAATTAGCGGTGTTATAAACGCGTTGATAACTGCAGCACCTCGTATTCGCATAAATGTATTACATGGTTATTACGTATATGCTATAAACATATGTGTTAAATGTATTAGCTTGTTATTATTATTCTAGTTATACCTTGTCCCGCTGCAATTATACACAACCGGTTGGAAAACCGCGCGAAATGTGTTAACTAATTTATTTACTCGAATCCATGCAGCCTGCAGATGATTTATTTTAGAGATGATTAATGGATCTTTTTTTTTCAGGTGGTCCTGGTCTTCATTCTTAGTATCGCATCGCTTATAATATACTTCATCGATGCTTCCAAGTAAGTATCAAATCCGAGGTTACGAATATCATGATTCCTTACGAGCGCGATGGTTTCTTTGCAACTTAAATTACCAACAATGAAAATTTTTTCATTTTTCATTGTCAGTTATCTTGAACTATTATAGTCTTTGTAGTCGAAATATTTGACAACAAAAAAATAAGGGCTGTTTAAAAATCCCAAGAGAAGGGTCCGATAACTTTATCATATTTCATTCGATTGACAAGTATAGAAAGTATACAGATCTTTGTAAGAAAAAAAAAAATGAAAAATGATCGGTTTGCTCAAAGTCAAGACTTCGTTTTAGCATAATTTTTGAAGAGAAGGATTTATAGATTTCGGCTGACAGAAAAACATTTGACCAAAAAATGACCGGTACATGTTTGCATGCATCATATAATTTTTTATATACCTGTATATATTATACGTAAATGAGTTCATTCAAATGAATAAAAAACAGTTTTGTAGAAGCGCATCGCAAATCTAGACAGATCTTCAGCTATGCTGAATTAATGGAGACAAACTTTTGACTGTTTGAATTAACGTCAAGTTTGATTCGAACTGTTGCAGCGAGAAGGTGGAACGGTGCCAGAAGTGGAGTAACAACGTTACTCAGCAGATAGACTTAGCTTTCAATATATTTTTTATGGTCTACTTTTTTATACGCGTAAGTACCACTTCCTGAAATATACATCCAAGAAATAATATTCCATAAAAACAATGGATCTGAAAATATTGTTAGATTTATTGTGCAGCTTGGGGTGATAATTTCTTGACAGCTAACCGGGAATCTTCGGTCTCACGCCAACATTTTACTGCTTTTCATATTTTGCTGACCCCTTTCCTTATTTCAATGTAGGTACTTTCACAAGCTTCAAAGGTCGCCGAAGGTTTTCGAAAATATGTGATTCGATTGGGCAGCAATAAATTTTTTTTTTCATTGTTAGTCAAGACTCTTATTCAAATTGCGATTTTAAAATTAACAAAAAAAAAAAATGACATTTTTTTCAAAAAGAATCTTCAAATTTTCTTCAGCACAAGGGTGCAGCCCTCTCAAATACGAAAATCTGTAGAATGTGATATTGAGCCCAAAAAATTGTTACCCTAATTAACGTGAATTCAAAAAACTTATTTCCAGTTTACTTAAATGTAAGAAACAAAGAAATATATATATGTTTAAACAAAAAGTTTATGGTTGAGAACCGCGTTTTTTTTTCGGTTAAATATGATGCTGCAGCAGTAAGTTTTTTGATTGGATAAACAAACTTGCTGCTGACGAGCTCTCGGGAGTTACCTATGCACGCTACTTGAAGCTTTGAACTGCAGCAGCAGCAGCAGTAGCAGCAGCTCATATGGCATATATGTATAATACCCGAGCTGCTCTTTAGGAAAAGCGTATATTATAACGAGCGCCTCGTTCTCAACCAGAGCTGTTTGTACCCTGTAAAGGGTTGGGGGGGGGGGGGGGGGGAACCGAACAGATACGTATACCTGTGTGCCTATATCGGAGCAGCTTTGTCTCTTGGAGATGAGAAAAGCGAGGTGCTAAGGAAAATGATGATTAAAATCGTAGTTGAATTGTAACAAATTACAGTTTATCGCCGCCAGTGACAAGCTGTGGTTCATGCTAGAGATGTATTCGTTCGTGGACTACTTCACGATACCACCGTCTTTCGTGTCGATATATCTGGACCGGACGTGGATAGGACTGAGGTTCCTTCGAGCCCTACGACTGATGACAGTTCCCGACATCCTACAGTACCTAAATATATTAAAGACGTCGAGTTCCATTCGTCTCGCACAGCTAGTTTCAATATTCATCTCCGTATGGCTAACTGCCGCAGGTATCATTCATCTGGTAAGAAATTTTACTGTACTTATATTTCCATTGTTACTAAAAAATCAAATCGCGATGTTACTTCGATGTACAGGACTTTTGTGCAATGAAAAAACTAGAAGAACGAAGCGTATCGGTACATGTGTCAGGAGAACAGTTTTAAAAGTCGCTAATCGTCAGGTGATACTGATAACCGAAACCAGACCTATCGGCGGTAACTGGAATAAGGATCGCTTTATTCTCCCAGGACCGTCACGACCAGCAGACGTAATATTGTGCTACGAAACAAATGAGTCATGACAAATATACCCGTCATATTTATTCAGAGGATTTCTCCGTATCATCGGCACATAGATGAAAATTTCATTTAATTTTTAAAATCCAAAAGCTTCGTTTCTGTACAGTTTTGACAGAGTAAAAAGAGAATTTTATTTTCTGGGCACTGTTGATGCGCTCACCGTTCATTCACGTCTTTCAAATGAGCTGATATATTTTGTTATTTTTCGTCCACCTTCAATTTTCGTAACTAACGAATTTTTCTCTCGTGTAATTAAAGCTCGAGAACTCTGGAGATCCTTTCGAGTTTACGAATCCTCAGCATCTATCTTACTGGACGTGCGTTTACTTCCTCATCGTAACGATGTCTACTGTTGGTTACGGTGACGTTTTCTGCCAGACGATTCTTGGTCGCACATTCCTAGTGTTTTTTCTACTCGTCGGTTTGGTAAGCGAATCATTTCTTCTTAATGCACTTACTATACTTTCATACAAAATAATATTCATATATTATATACATATGTGTGTCTATATATATACAACTTCATGATATACTACTACCATTTCCTCACCCCCAACTCCCTTGCCCGCCAACCTCCCTCCCTGCCGCCGCCACTTTCTCTTTTTGCGCCCCTTACAAATGAAAACAAGAGAAAAAGAGGAAAATTCTCCAAATAAATATATATAGAAATGTGTTCATCATTTTCACACTTGTCAGGGAAGCAATTACTGCCCGATATGCGCGTGTTTTTTGTGATAAATTTTTTAGCTCGCCAAAACATTGTTTTATTTTTTCAAATTTTATTACTCCATTACGCAGACCACTTAAATCCAATCATTTGATCAAAAGACACCGATGGTTTCTCTGAAAAACTTTGAATGATTCGGGGATGGAAAATTGAGTATTTTTTTTATTTTTATTTCTTTTTTATATTACACACCGTTGATTTAGAATTTCAGATCAAAGAAATGGTGGAAAGAGAAAAAATTCATTGAGAAGATATAAATTCAGTCGCTTCTATGCATCAGACTTTACTCTCTAAACATTTCACTATACGACTATAATATTCTTCAAATTTATGTTCTTGAAAAATTCGTTTCCACGCTCTTCTTGTCAAGTGCCTGAAACTATGCATACATACTATTATAGGTATACATGTATGAACGGGTGTTTTTGTTTCTGTCCAGTATTACGACGAAGAATTAATTTAATATATTCTGACTTTACACCATAAGATAAATACGTAAAACGAGAAACACCGTCGCAATTTTAAACTGTTTCTAAGACCGCAACAGAAACACTCGGTGTACATATTTATCTATATAAATATATATATAAATTATAGGTATGTATTTTACCCCATGAAATGTAACTGACAACGCAGAGTCATCCTTACGATGGTGAATTTTTTTGAAAATTGATTAATATAATGGTCATATTACATTGGGTGATCAAATACTTGATGATATTCCTACGTGGAGATTGCTCGGTGTCACTTCGTTTGAATGGTGAAGCATCGCGGAGTATTTTATGAAAAATTGAAAAGATAAAACTTGAGTTATACATTCAAATTGCTGACAAAACTATGATCACAAAAGAGTAAAACGAAAAACAAATTCTCGCAGCATCATCATTCAAACGAAAGCTCTAATTTAATGCGTATAACGTTTGCCAAAATTAGAATCGAATCTAATTTTCATGATACATACCCAATCAAGTATCACGGTCAAAAGAAAAAAAGTAGATTTCGCTTAAATTTTTATCAAAATTATGACACGTAGAGGTTTCAGCTAAATTTTACCCTTCGGAAACGTAGTTCTTGTTCATTATGCACCACAATTCCCTGTTTTTAATAAAAAAAATTCGTTTGTTTTTTTACTTCTGGTGAAAAATACATTTTTGAAGGATAAAACATTGTCAAAAACCTTAATTCTTCAATCTTACTAAAAATTGGAGCAAAAAATACTTTTTTTTCTTTCCTTTGTATTTGCGTTCAATTGAATGCTTTGAGAAATGATATACGCAAGAAATGAATAGAAAGAAAAAAGAAACATAACCAAATCGACCAATAATATTAAACAAGCTATGTATGTGTATACTTTTGTATAAACCTGCCACAATTTTTTCGTAGTAATAATAACTAAAAAAAAATAAGAAAATTGATTAAAATTTCTAGAGCAGTATTATGTAGTTGATTGTACAATGTGTCAGGTTTTGGCAGAAAGTAATACGTTGCAGCTTATAAGGGACAGCTTCACCCTACTTCTAATACCTCCGTTCCCTTTGCATTAAATCCGGTTAAAATTCCGTCAGCTGTATTTTATTATTTCAAACAAGAAGAATGGAAAAAAAAAATTTTGTTTTTTCTTTTTCAATGAATAAATTTTTTTTCCCAAATTAAATAACTCAACTCATCTATATATTCACACTGTACAAAGATTGTTTTAAATAATTCTTCTCATATATTAATCGATTTTAAATTAATTTTGTACAGACCAGGTTTGAAAAAAAAAAGAAATAATAAGAATTTATTACAATTAATCATTAATTTGTTCTTTCGATTACCATGTTGATATGATATTATTATTATTCTTATTATTATCATTACCATTATTATTAATATTCTTATTATTATTATACAAACTAGTGTGACCGGCTGGCTACCTCTGCCTTATGCCTGTATATCTCTATTAGGTCGCATTTGGCATCTGCCGTGGTCGTAGATTTTTTTTTTTCCCTCATCTTTTTACTTTTATTTCGGAAGAAGTTATTTTTCATGTCACGGTTTTGGAATTAAATAATTAAAAAATGACTCAGCAGTGAAATTGCTCACTCTCGATATGAAAACGAAAAGAATAAAATGAAAAATTATAAATGGAAAGGAAAATGACCAGGACGCAGATACCAACGGCGACCGATATTGTACTCGAACCTACACGCCTCACTCTATCATAAAAGCGAGTTATTTGTATCTATGTAGATTGCATAGCAAAATATATTCTCGGAGTCGACGAGAAATGAAGAGAAAAAAAAATGAAATAGATAATGTAACGAACGAGTTTTTTAACCTGCGACGTAGCTCATTGGGACACTAAATAGTTGGAAATTTATGACTCGTAGATAAAGAAAAAAAATGTAGGAATATCATGAAAAAAAATATTTATATATTGGGCTGTTATCAAATAACGTCGATGTCTCTCTGCTGAATAACTGGGGGAATAGACAAAAATCTTGAAATTATAGATTTCTTCTGTTTGACACTTATCTTGAAAATCTCGATGTCGTTCCTATTTTGATCATATTACCTCTTATTCATAACTGTTCTATAATCATCGGTGAATTTTGAATAGTTTTTTTAATTGTATCTTTTTTATAGTCGATCAGCTTCCGTGTCGGAAATTTTTTGCCGACAACCCGAGAGATCCGATTCGATTTTGTTGAAATTTGTCAATGAGCTATGGCCTCTCATGTAAAATATTGTTTCACCTTTTATCTGTATAGATGTAAACTTCTTTCCGTAATATCCTTGTTGGAACATGCAAGTGGATTATGAAACTTTTTCAAATTTTAGAATCGTCTCGTTCAATTTACTATTATATCATTATGTATACTAAATATATACCTATGCTACATATCTTAAGAAAGCGGGGCCATGCGGTCCAAGTGACGTGTTGGTGTCTGTGCGAGCTTGATTTCGATTGCGTCTGTCCGTTATTATCTACACACTATACTACCATAGATATAACACATTTGTATATATCTATAAAATATTTATATGTTACTATGTGTAAATAATATCGTACGTGATGTTTTGCTGATGTGTGTTTTTACGCGTATGCTGAACTATGCTGACAGTATATACAATATACATGTACATTTGTATATGTATGTATATAAATTTTTTTTTCAAAGTACGTACATAAAAAAACGTGTATAAATGTGTAAGCTTGATGGTTGGTACCTGATGATATGTGGAGCTTATATATGTGTTTTTTTCTTTCTTTTCTTGTTTTTTATTTTATTTAGTTTCATGTATTTTTTTTACATTCATTTTTTTGTTTCGAATAATTGTAATACCTCTACATTTTTTTCATATCTATTTAACTAACAAGCGGCTAACCACGTTATTTAAAACAAAATGAATAACATGTACGGTATGTTCGAATTGTTGTAGTAATAGCAGCTGATACGCATTGCATATCGTATGAAATAATTTTCGAAAAATATCGAGTATACATTTTTAAAAATAATAAAATAACGAAAATTTTTTACGTATGGGAAAATGTTTTTGGAATACTATCACGGTGTTCGAGATCAATGAATTATCTCGATACACGCTTGTATGCTGTGACGTTCATGTTTTTCTTCTTCTTCTTTTTTATCATGTTATTATTTTACGATTTTCATCCATGCTGATTATTTGTCATTTTCGTTTATATTCTTTCAATCACTGCAACACAATTAGCGTACATATTGTGCAGATCTGTAATTATTGCGAAAGCTTTTTAGTTGTACGAAATTATAAGAAGTGAATCACCGTTGTTATTATTTATCATTTTTTCCTAATTTTTTTCCAACATTTCGAAACTTATGATTAAATTTCTTCTAGTTCCTGTACCTACAAATAGTTCATAGAATATTTTCTATCTGCAATGTTGTAAGCTGCATATATTTCTTATTATATATATATTCTTTACAATGGCATGATGAACTTTCGGAATATGTGGCACGCTTTCATGAACTTTCTAAAAATTATATTACAGTTTGGATAATAGCTGACATTTTTTTAGATTTGATATACATCCGTTTAAATAGATTTAACATTAGGCAAATTTTGCGTTATGTTTAATAGAAACTCCATAGCAGAATAGACTTTCAGAATAAATGAAAACTAATCGATAAATGATTATTTATTCGATAATTATTCATTGTTCATCGAACCCACACACAAATAATACCATGAATATATACAATATATAGGTACTAAGGATTGTTGAGCCTCGGAGTTACTTTTCGATCAGAAATAATTATTATGGGACGCGTGATCGGAAGAAAAATTGCAAAGGGACCCATCAAATCCTTAGATATCACCCTAGTAAGATAAAAAAGTATGATAGAAACCTACCCCATGCGCCTCATAATCAACCGTCACTTGTTAACGTCCAAATGTAGAATGTAGACATCGGTGAATTTTAATTACTGGTTTGTTGAAAATTAAAACTGTATGTCCAAATTTCTATATTTTCGGTCAAACAGAAATTTCGCATTCCTTATTAGAACATTATGTCCCCTGAAATAAATTTTGTCATCTAATTTGATCTGTGTGGTTGAGACTTTCAGATTTAATCGCATGCTGCCAGAAAACAAAAGGGCAAAAAAAGTACAATTGCGTATCCTGCAGAACAATACATACGCGAAATTGTTCACTGTTAGTCATATCACGTCATTTATCGTAGGATTACCAGATATCCAGATGATTTTTGGATAGCAATTTTTCTGATTTTTTTAACCATTTTTGAATGAATCTTTTCGCTTGCAGATTTGATAATCAGGATTAAAAGAAAAGAAAATCGCTCACATCTATCGCTTGAAAACGCACTGCAGCTTCTACTATCAATTACATAAATCGCTTTTCTCTCTTCCACTGCTTTTCGCTTCGTTACATCCTAAATATTAATTACCCTTGTAAGTAACTATATACTCATTGAATTAGAAATTAACTTAATATAATTGGTGCGACTATATTCTAAAAACTACACTGTACCTATCCTATTTTCACGTGTACTATAAACGTGCTAGAATATTATCTACAATTTCAATTTCCTCAGTGGCTCTTAAAAATGGATTAGAAAATCGAAAAAAGAGAAGGAAAACTTTTTTTTTGTTTTTTTTTCTTGTTCAAATCGAAACGGAAATGAATTTTTTTTTGATTCACCCGATGATCGTCGTTTTTGTTTTAATTTTTTTGTTGCCTGTTTTTCACCCATTGTACACAAACACACAGGACGAGAATCACCATCGCATTTGAAAGCAAAAAAGAATCGATAAAAATCAACAAATAAATAATAAAAAATTCCTGCTGTAAATTGCAAGAAGCATTTATTTAGATGACTTTATATTAGTAATGCATAGTGGCGTAGTGTTTTCCAGGTTTGATTTCTATTTGCAGGCAATTTTTGCCAGTAGCATACCAGAGATTATAGAGCTCGTAGGCAGTAGATCCAAGTACAGCGGCGAATACAAGCGGGAACATGGAAAGAGGTATTATAACGCATCACTCATCTCTGTTATACCTTTATACCTTATTATACTATAGTATAAATAGTTATTTGCTGCATAATTCTGATGTTTACTGTTAGTAATAAATATGAAAGCATATCGTGAAAATTTTGCTCAATATTTCTCTGACGGTAAATTGATTCACAAGGAAAAGCGAGAAGAATAAAACAAAATTTTTTATTCAGTTCAATGTAATTGCAAAAACGAAATTTTTTAGATAACTAACTGCTCTGAACCTCTTGGTATTTGTCCTGCATGATCATTTTCTGTACATTGGGTACATGAATTTCTGTAGACGGGGAGTCTCATTAAAAATTTCGCGTCAAAATCCCAAGTGACAGATTTTCGAAATTTTTTTCTCTGACACTGACAGTCTTGACGGACATATCTGGTAATCCCGTTGAACGAGTTTTCAGATATTTTATACTCCAAAAATAAAAAAAAAAACTTCATTTCCAAATTTTATATGGGGATCAAAATTTCATTTTCACGTTAAACTGATCGAGCCTTAACATCCGATATGATCCCAAAGAGTATAGAAAAATTATTTCTGTTTTTTTTTTGTCTTGTTTCTTTCGTAACTTCGAGTTGTGATTTTGAAATATTCACTCAAAAAATTTCGGACTTTAAAATGAGACTCCCTGTGTAACGGAAAAAAGATATTACGTATACGTACATGTATGCCAACCCGTTTGAATTCGGAAACATGATCCCCATACGTATGTGTAATTTTTAACAATTTGGTAAATTGGCAAACGCCGTTCAAATAACAACCTCGTGTTATTTAAACGGCGCAAAATTACATTACACATCCATAATTATTCTATTTTGCACGAGAATATTGCAGCACGCTAATTGCACCCCATATATTTAATATAGAAATATCTCTAGTATTAGATATAGTGTAATATTTAAAATAACAATTCTAATATTATATAGTTATTGAAAGAATTGTGCGAGAATCACAATTAAAATTTCCATTTTTATTTTTTTTCTTTATTTTCTTTACACAATAATACATTTACATTGCTCTGTGTGTGAGTGTGTATTATTATTAATATAAACACGTATATATATACACTTATACATGTTTTACCCATATATATAATTCAACTAACAATATATATGTTTTACCCATATATATAATTCGACTAACAATAGTTTATTATAATAAAATGCACAATACCACTTTAGTCTGCTACAAAAATTTTTGTGATGGTTGATATTTGTTATGGACATTATTATCATCATCATCATCATCATCATCATCATCATTATCATCATCGTTGTTATCGTTATTTTTATTATTATTATGATCATCACTATTATTATTTGTTTTCATCAGAGTTTCATTTTTGTTGCTGTTCTTGTTAGTGTTGTTGTTATCAAGTTATTAACGCTTTGTTTTGGAATCGCGCCATTTCATATTCACGTCATGTAATATATCAGATATATAACATGTACAAATCGTGCACATGTTTATCATTATATTTATACTATTATATACCTACATATGTAAATAGCGAGTGAATATTTATATAATAGGATGAGTGCGCAAAGTGAATTTATAAATTGTAGGTGCAATTTTACCGATACACCCTCATCCTATAATAAATCACATAAATATATTTCAAATCTATTTTTTCTTCTATATAATACAGAGCGCAATATACATGAAAAGAAGATTATTATTAATAAAAATATTCATGCTTGACGATGGAAACAAAAAATGCATTCCACGTGTGAATAAAATTCATATTAATTGAAAGGAAATGAAATTTATTGGTGTAGTAGGTACGTTACATGTTTATTGTTTATCTTTATACATCGTTATCATTTATTTATTTGATTCTTATGAATTTAAAAATTTATTTATATCACTTGATTTTCGTCTCGGTGTCACAATCGTGCGTGTGAATTTCGTGTTTCTAGATACCTACGTATTATACGCATAGCGCGTTATGGGTGAAATTCGTGTTGAAAAAAATGAAACGCAAAAGAGCAGTTGTCGAACAGTGAAGATGATAGACGGATTTTGATTGTTTGTATAGTACGTGTGATGTGATGGGATATATAATTACTATACGCATTATATTGTATGTTATATATTATGTACGGATAAGATATTAACAGGAGTAAAAGTTAACGCATTATATGATTGGTATACAGATAAAAATTCTTCAAGCGAACAATGTGTTAGGTAAGAAGGAAAAAATATTTATCAGAAAAAAAAAATAATAATTCATTAAGAGGAATCTTGACGTAATTCACGAACTCGATCAAACCGAACGCTAAATTGCTAGAGTGTAGGCTCGCGGTGTCAGAGTTTTATTCAGTGACTTCCATAAGTTACAAAAGCAAAAAGAAAAAACGAATAAGTGGAAAAAGAAGAAAACGGTTTTTTTTTTCTAGTGAAATCAGCTGCTATTGACATATAATTTCGATTTTGAAAACTAACATACATAATCAGAACACTCTGACAGATAGAACGAGATCAGCTGCATGGAGATTGGATATTGAGGGGCTAAAATTTGTCACGTTATTCCTTCTGATCACATGAATCACTTCTCTCAACGTTGCAGATTGAGTAAAACTCACCAATCGCGTCGTATTTCACAATTTACATTCTGCAATAGATGCGTCTTACGATAGATTCACTGAAAATATATAAAAAAAAAACTTGTTTCGTAATCGATATATTCCGTTCGGGCAAATGCCTCCGAGTTTTAATTTTTTAAAAAATACGACAGGGTTCTATCGGAGAGAAAGACCGTTTGGCAAACAAATATGGAATCAAAATTTAACGGGGTCGTTCAATTTCACCTGCCTTTTTTGTCTAAATCCGATTTGTTTTTTTTTTTTTTTTTTCATCAAAAGCTGAAGAAAATTCGAGATACCTTTCATTAAGTTCCGTACAAATGAGAGCGTTTGAGAAAAGCAAAAGTAATGACGCTGAATATATATTTGACGCGATATAACTACCGCGAGAATTCTTTTTTTTTCTTCTCAGGGGTAGAAAGTATTTGAAATCGCACCGTAATTTCATCCATGTTTCATGTTGCCAACCGGTTAACTTGGGGTTTTTCTCCATATCAATCCTGTGTAGAGAGAAAGAAAACTCGAACGCATTCCGATGTATCGACTGACTTCCTACACCATTGAAAATTGATTCACGTGATTTGGTATTTTTCACTTTTTTCCAAATAATTATATCCGTACAGTTTGAAATATTTGAATCAAGAAGCATCAATTAAATGAAACTCTGACATTATTACTCGTTGATCTGGTGTGATTATGTAGGAATAATAAACTGCGCTAAAAATTGAAAAAAAAAAAAAAATGTAGCACACCTAATATTAATATCTTGAATGAAATATTTAACATCTGTGTGCTTACAACACGCTAACACGTTGTCCCCGTCGTTTGAACGCTGCTGTGATTGGTTATAAATTACACGTAATAATAATAGATGATACAGGGTTATTTGATACATTAACGGATTAATTAGTATTACAATAAATTAGAGGAAAAAAAAATAGATAAAAATAAAAAGAAAGTGAAACAGTCTGCAAGCTTAATAAAAAGCTGCCGCACGATACAAGGGCAATCGATGTGCATACATTAAGGCGTGATTATAACGCAATACATGAACAGAAAATAAAATATATATAGGGGACGGACGGGCAAGAAGGATACGTTCATTTTAAAAATGGATAAAAAATATATATTTCAATCGAATTTATTCGCACTATTGTACTTCAACTATTTGGATGTTTGACATTTATTATGGAGATCAAAAAGTAACATAAATTAAATTCTTCTTGTATATAATGATGTTTTCAGAAAAATTAACGATTATCCGTTTTGCCCACCATAGGCGGGCAAAATGGATACTCAGGTTGGGCAAAACGAATACCTACAAGAATAGATACCCTAATTAAAACAATCATCACATGAATATGAACCAAGCCCTAAATATGAAGTCCCCTTTATATTTAAATATACACATAGATGTAAAGTTGAGGAGATGATAGGGTGGCATTGTTCTGACGGCAACGGATGATTGTGGGTGTGTAGGCGGTGTTTGCCAGCTGGATCCCAGAGATCACCGAGCTAGCTGCGAATCGCTGCAAGTACGGCGGGCAGTACAAACGCGAGCGAGGACGAAGGTGGGCGTACCATTCATCCTACGTGGACACCTACCCCTAATTAATTAACAACCCCTCCCTCGTAGTCGCATATATATATTATTATACTCAAGAAAAAAGGGGAACACTAAACTAAGAGTACATACGGATCACGGACTTGCAATAATCGATCCGCGTGCCCGGTACACCCCATAGCTATGTTCTAACCTCGATGTTCTTTATCTCTGATTTTTTTTTCTCTTTTTTGATCACCCGCTCCCAAACATTATGTCTTGATTTTTGAAGAAAAAAATAATTTTCGTGTCTTTTTTTTTCTTCTTTTTATTTCTGTCTCCTTTTTTTCACGGAATTATGTCCAATTTGTACAATCTGTATATATATATACACATGAGTATGTATGCTGCAGGCAGCTTTTATCGGGATTGAAATTTTACAAGGGTATTTTCAAGTGTATTGAACTCTGTTGAAAGAAGAGGGGTGATCTTTTTTTTTAATTGTTATTTTTTTTTTCCGTCCGGAAATATAAAAGGGGATGTTGTTACCGGGCGGCGCAGTTTGTTACTTTCCGTAATCTGCTCTTATGTATAACAAAACTCCTAACTCTTGATTCAGTATTTATATTTAAATAATCCATTAACTATATAATTTAGAGATCATATAACACGCATCCCAGGATTTTAAATACGTTAACTTTATACCGTTAAGCCCTGTGCCTGTGATTCACTATTGTTATTATAACATATACCGCTTATTTATTATCACATTTTATTGATTTATCGTTTTTTTTTTCTATTACCCCGTTTCGTTTTGTTTGTTTAATTTGATTTTTTTTTTTTTAAATTGTCTCAATTTTCAGACAGTTGTGAATTAGAGAATACATGAGTATTTAGGTATATATATGTTTATTGCGCTG
Source organism: Athalia circularis (assembly GCA_963978495.1). NCBI lineage: Eukaryota > Metazoa > Arthropoda > Insecta > Hymenoptera > Athaliidae > Athalia > Athalia circularis. The sequence goes on from OZ021699.1 coordinate 23,046,191, forward strand.
ATATGATAACAATGCTTCGATTTATAATTTAAATTTTTTCTCATTTATGTACGATATTTTATTGTTTATTTTATTTTATTTTTTTCTAGTTTCACCGTTATATCATGCGTTTTCGAATTTACTATTATATATATATATAAATATATATATATATACAGTCATACATATGATTGGCTTTCAAATTTACATATATGCTACGTGTATTATATATGTACACATGATACATCATTTCCACCGGCCATTTGGTTTTTTGTTCAACTACTTTTGATAGAGTCAAAATTGTTGGATTTTTTTCCGTCGTACCCCGGTGGTAAGCGATACGGTGAATTTTGTTTTTTTTCACTTTTTTCGGATACAAAACTTTTACCTCATCGATAGCTACTCGGTACATACATTAAAACGGCGCGGTTCTGCCTAAATACGGATCCCGCAGTCCCTTTTTCGAGGTTACCTATTCTCCCTTCGTATACATATTAACGAGAAGAGGAAGTCATTCGCCCCAAGAGGCGACGCTGGAGCAAGTTCAAAATACCCTCTGCAGAGCAGCCCGAATATCGATCTTCTATTTTTTTTCATACGTGTCCTTTTTTGCTATCTCTGCCAAAAATTACCATCGAACTACGTCATGTGTATAATATTTGAGTTTACTTCGATGGATTTATCCGTTGATGGTGAATTTTATTTTTCCAATTTTCGTTACGATTTGATTATTATTATTTTAATTTTTCTAATTTCATAGAAATATTTCACATGAGATTTATTAATTTATTTGATATGATAAATAATCAATAATTAGGAATGCCTTGTTTGCATATAATGAATAATTTAGTTAGTTACTTTGACTGTCTTTATTATTTACATTGATTTCATGATATTTCATAACGAAAATGAATCATTTTATTACCCAATTTATTATTTCGCGCTGCGAATGTTCAACCCTTAAAATTATTTAAAAAATCACCTACTTTATTTAGCATATAGGTATGCAAATTATACTCCCCGTGCACATATAAAACAAATAAAAGGCCCTTGGTATCCTTTGCGTATAGTATATCTATGAATGCACAAGAATAAAGGAATTTATATCGCAAAAAAGCACCCCCTTCTTTTCCGGCACAATTTCAAAATTTATATTGCAAACAGTTTTCTTTACTTTTTTTTTTTTGTCTATACGAATGAAACGCTCGAAAAAATGTTCGTGTAAATTAGTGAACCACATGAAATTGGTTATTCAATACGCAAGCAAAGAAAATGAAGAAAAAAAAAAAAAATTGATTTTTTGAAAGGAAAAATTGTGTACCTGTATGATATTTGGTATATTATATATTTACATGCACAGTGCCACGTGTATATACACCACCTTCGTACAGCTCGATAGTCGAACATGAGTAGCCCGAAATTGAATAATTGAAATACCTGTTGAGTTTCTTGGCGGCATGCGTTAGTATTTTTCCGCTAGATATCCGTAGAAAATTATAAACATGATATAAACCTATGTTCGTTTATTCCATTTTCAAACCTATATTAATATATCATGGTACGGAAAAAATATATACCTATATATATTCCGAGTGGTATGATGTGTAAACCTAATGATTATTATTATTGTTATGTGATATTCTTTTTGCAATTATTTACGTTATTTTTTTATAAGAAATGAAATTGCGTGTATCTAGTTGAATAAAAATTGAACTTTGCGATAATTTTTGAAAATCCGCTGAAACAAATTTCATTTAGATAAATAATTGCATTTATGTATAATGTGTGTTGACTGGTAGCGGGGTGCAGGCATAAATTAGGCACATCGGCTATAATTAAATATATTTGCAATTAGTTCGATTTTAGCACTTCATTGCACGTCTCGATTACGACAGAATTCAACGCTGCAATTATCATTGATAGATCAATTTTTTGCAGAGAACCTATTGCGCGACGATCGATTTTTTTAAAGGACCTGCAGATCTAATGCAAGGAAAATTAGATTCAACAAATACTACATATTTCAGCATCGTGAATATAATTTAACAATTATACCGTTTGGATTTTTGGTGGTTTAAATTTTTATAAAAAACGACCGTTTCCATCACGCACCGTATGATGAGTCGCAAAATGTTCGCTGCAAAAAAAAAAGTTTTTTTTATTTATTTTGTTTGAATATTGTTAATAAATAGAAATGGCAGAATATAATTATTTGATATAATATATATACATGATATATTTGCTGAGGCAGTATAAGTAGACTAGCTGCAATTTTTCTAAGTATTTCTATCGTTTTTTCTTCTCACTTTTTTATTTTACTGGTTATACCGTTCAATTTCACGCCTTCACAGATTTGTACATTACCTATTGTACTAGGTACTTATAATTTTTTTCTTCTTATTCTATTTCTACTAATTTGTTTATAGGTAAATAGTGTAATAGACATGGTTATCAATTTATCCGATTCTGTGTTTAACACGAGGAATATCTAACAATTACAGCCATCACAATGCTAACACGTCACACCACGCCAAGCAATATAAGCAAATTTGTAAAATATGTAATTAATAATTATTTAAAGGAGAAAAAAAAGAAACAACTCAATAAAACACACGTAGATCACCCTCACTCGATCACATATATATTCACATTCGGATATACGTACGTATTGTACCTGTGCACATGGTATCCATTTTACATTCATATATAAGTATAAATAGGTAATTATTAAATTTATGTTACATAAATAAACAAAACTAGCTCATGACCCCCAAGAAACAAGATCAATTTCGTTAATATTTCGACGAATCTATTGTTAATCAGATCAATAGCTCACGTATACAGGGTACCCTGTATTAATTGAACCGTTTTAACTACTCGAAAAAAACCGGATCGTAAGAAAAATGTAGTCCAAAAAAATTTTAGGGTTCAGGCGCGGTAGGTTACATTTATTGATGTGGAATCGCGATCAAGTTGGGTTTTTTTTTTAATTCTGCGTCCCGATGTAATATACGCCAGAAATTTAAAGGTATTACAATTGCTCCTGCGATTTTGAACTGTGGGTAAGATTTTTTATTTTCCCATTAATTATCTGGAATTTGAAAGATCGCAATTTTTCAAATTCTGACTAGTTGACAAACGTAAGAATTTCTTTTTGCTAACGAGAATTGGAAAAATTTCAAGTTTGTCGAATTTTCAAAATTATTAGCGTCGAAGCCCGGTCCAGGTTTGATGATGGGATCACCTCGATCGAAAACTAGACCCTTTGAACCTTGAAACTTTTAACAGAAACATTTTCTGTACCAGCCCATTTCTTCGAGCATGAAAAATGGTACAATTAAAACGGGACACTCTGTATATAATATTTCATCGTTGCCAAAGAACTACACTACACTTGCTGGATATTAAATATCATCTTTCTGTACATAAAATCGCGTTGTATACATAGATAATATCAAATCGCGCATTTCCAATTTATATGTACGCCACTTCGATTTCGAATAACATTTTTTTTCAACCAATTACCAAAATCATATTACAACGACCAGAGCAAAACGTCGGTAATTTGTGAATATCGCGAACCATCCGGAACCATTTTTTTATTTTTTGTTTCGTTTTATCACAGCATTTTTGATTGTGTATTGTTTCATTGAAAATGTATTCTCGTTATTATCGTTAGCTCCATATAAACGGGGTGTCCCATTTCAAACGAACAGTTTGATTATCTCAAAAAAATATTGATTTGTCGTATATTGAAAAAAAGTTCAGGTCAAAGTTCTATTAGATGTCCGGGGAGGGGGGTCATAAATCAGTTCAAGACCAAGACTAGGCAACTTTTCAGAATTTCGAATTATGCTCCATTCATATCGAAAGGAACTCGTTTTTCTCCGATATCAAAATCGTAGCTAATTTTCAGTATTTTTAGGACAAATTATCGAAAAAACAAATCCTAGCTCCCAAGTATTCAGGAGTTATTAATAATTATAACTTAAGCTTGTGCAACTTTGAACCGGCATAAATTCCAAGTCTTCTTAGCTGCCTAGTCTTATGCCGATGTCACTATTCAGGGTTCTCTTTGAAACCCAACAACTTTGATCTTATCTATTTTTTGATACGATGAATCATTTTTTTGAAAATCGAACTCCTCATTGAAAATCGGGCGCGCTGTATATACATATATGTATATATATTTACTGTGTTGCGTTATTACTGTCATTATTGTAATTGTTATTATTATCATTATTATTATTATTATTACTACTATTATTATATCATTATTATTGTTGTTATTAATATTATTATTCGTTGAATTAACGATTGTTTTTAGTGTGTTGCAGTGCGGTGTTTTTTTATTTTTATCAGTATATCGAATATTCTGTAACCCATACGTATGAATTTCTTTATTTATTTATTTATTTAGGTATTCATTTATTCATTTATTCATTTATTTGTTTATTTGTTTATTCATTTATTTATTTATTTATTTATTTATTTATTTATTTATTTATTTATTTATTTATTTATTTATTTATTTATTTATTTATTTATTTATTTATTTATTTATTTATTTATTTATTTATTTATTTATCTATTTATTTATTTATTCATTTATTAATTCATTCATTTATTCATTCATTATGTTTTATCGTTTTATAAATTCAATTGATTATATTCACTCGTATTTATATAACGTAACCGTTGTGCTGATTATTATCGTATTTATTTTGGCTGTGTTGAGCGCTAGTATGAACGAGTGATTTAATATATTATACAGTTAACCAGACACTAACATTGCTCACTAATTAAAAAACCAAAAACAGAAAAAAAAAAAATCAACTAACCGTAACCAGTTGTTATTTTACTGTCAAATCAATCACATCTTTGGAGAACAAGGAATTTTCAAAGGATGAATGAGATATTACCTATTTGAAAAAAAATCATCTTTCTATTAAATCATTCGAGTTTATTTTCAATTTTTCATTACTATATATTGTCGGTTACTGCTGTTGATCGTATACTCCTAATTTGCGAAATTATTGGAAATAAAATAAGCGGGCAATATTTTTTATGCAACGCAAATCTTACATAACCATCTCAAATTATCCGTAATCGCCTATGTATAAAACAGGAAAGCGATTAACGATAAGAGAGGAAGGGGGAAAAAAGTTATTCAAAAAGCAAGTGAATTGGCAACGAAAATATTTGCCCTGGACCGTACGTGTCACCAAAAAAAAAAGAAAAAAATGTGAATAAATAAATGAATAAATAAATGAATTAATAACAAAGATAAATGAATAAATGAATTAATGAAAGAAAAAAAAAATAAAAAATAAAACACCTGCCCCCATTGAAGAGGTGATGCAGTTGTGAGGTGGACGTATGATGAAACCAAATTTAGTGAATCTATATTATAATTATATAAATCATATACTTATAAAATAGATGACTATATATATACATACATACATATATGTATAAATTAGATACAATTAAAATATAATAGGCCTAGGTTTAGGTGTAGGTGTGTAGGAATAGGCGTAGGTAGGTAGCCTATAATTCACCCTGCCCTTCAGATTGATATAAATGATATAAATATATATAACACCACGCGTTCGTCACATATTTTCTATTATATGTATACATATTATTATCATTACTATTATTGTTCTTATTATTATTATTCTTATTCTTATTATTATTCTTATTATTATTATAATGATTATATAATTAAATGGGCCCGCAGATTGCATAGCGGTATTATAACGCACTATCTATGAGAGTGCCACCCTCCCTATGTGATTTCGCGTGTCGCCCGCACGGTAGATCAACCAAAATTATTCCAATTGTATTCTGTGTTGAACCCCGAAAAAAAAGCAAAAAAAAATAACAGAAATAATTATAATCACTCAGGCTCCCGAGTCCCGCATCACTCTGAAAAAAAGAACACATCCTGTAACCTCACCCTCTGAACCCCAACCCTTTCCCACGAACACCTAAACCACAAGAACAAAAAATATCTATATAAATACTTTTACATATATGTGATGATTAATTTTGAAAAAAAAACAAAAAAAAGTAATAATTTTGAAGCCGCAAAACTCTCAATTTTACCTACGCGAGTATTATATTATGTGTTTTATTCTTCTATCACGTGGTATAGGCCATATTCGCCAGTTGTATCCCCGAGATAATTGACCTGATCGGAACGCGAAACAAGTATGGCGGCACTTTGAAGAACGAGCGAGGTCGCAGGTGAGAGATTATTACAAAAACCAAGAATCAAAAAAAAAACAAACAAAAAAAAGTAATTAAAAAACAAATATATATACCTATATTTGAAAAAAAATCAAATCCTTCCGGATCACGCATTCCTTTAAACCCTAATTCCTGTTCTTGATAGAAAAAAAAGGAACAAATTACTTATCGGATCGAACACACCGTAATTACAAATGAGGTAATCGTGTCGACTTGATCCGATCCTGATCCTCGATATTTTTTGTTTTTTCATCATTCGTAAAAGTCGTACGTAACAAATATCCGATGTAAGTAGATTTTTTTTCTCGTCCGATAGCTTCAAGGAACAGTGAACGTTTAAAGTACCCCAAAAATGGTTGTTTTTGAAAAACCTGATAATTTTGGAAATTAAGTTCACCTTGAGGAAATGAGATTAATTCGAAGTGAACGTTACAACTAATAGAACGCCATTCATAATGATCCGGGAGATCAGGAGACCCTTGTAAGACACCTCTGTCACGTGAAACAAAAAGTAAAAAAATTTTGAGGCTGAAAACTAAAAAAAATAGAGATTGTCAGAATCTAAAGTTCGAGTTGACATGAACTGCCCCATTTACGTTCATATACATACATTACGCAATGTAATAATTTAGCTCCACCAATCGATAACCTAAACAGTTTTCCCAGCACCATCAACGATCCTCGCCATGTACACCGCATTCAATTGACATTGAAACAAAAAAAGAAAAAAAAAACGTTATCCAACACCCTTTTAAACCAAAAATTGTGGAACCCTTTTATCTCGTCCCCAAATTCAGACACTCTTTGTATATCTATGTACATACCTCGACCACTCTTTTTTGTTTTTTTCTCTAAATGTGATTCGCTTTTTTCACTGTTACATGACATCAGATCAAATCACATGAAACGTTACGGGAAACTGACGTCAATATACGGCGTATCGTGTTACAAGGCATAAATCACCGCAGAGCACCGCATCAATTCACCCTTTGTTGGCAAAAAAAAAAATAAAGAATCTTCAATTCTTCTGTAACCATAACGAATTAACCAATCGAATTTTAATTCACATGACATACGTCATTATAAAATGTATACTTTCTTTGCTATTAGCTGATCTGATTTCCGACCTACCCCTTTGCTCTTCGAGTTTCAAAGAAATGAAATAAAATTGTTTTTTCTTTGTCTTTTCTCCAACTTTTTAAATAAGATATTGAACCGTTCGGTGCGTTCGTACGATTTTATTATTGATTCTTTTATTTCACTGCCCTTCCAATCACACCTAGCAACTGTTGTATCGATTATAAAAAATCTATGACTAGTTAGCTTGTATGTATGTTCCGTACGTCCGTCTGTCAGTCTGTTAGTGTGTTTTTATTTAAGTTATCTATTTATTTCTTTTTGTCGTTGAACATCCCTTGCTAAGTTTACAACCATAGGTATGTGTGTTATACCATAGGTATATACACGTTATACATTATACACATACGTATAAATATTATTTCCGTTATATTAGATCACATAAAAACACAGAATTGAGTAAACAATCGACGAACATAGATCCCAGCATGAAAAAATCTAGCATCCTTATTACATCGCACCTTTTGTCCAATTGATTGATTGATTGATTAATTGATGTATAATACATACGTTGATGTTCGTATCCCACCCCATAATATACCAATCTACGATGTTATATATTGTAAAAAAAAAATTGGTGTTTTTATCAAATGAGAATTACATATATATACATACGAAATAACTCGGTTATTAAACAATGTATAAATATATTTATTCATATACATAACTATTTTGTAGTATGTATACATATGTAAATTCATATAACACTATGTAGGAAACACGTTCAGTTTATATTGATTGAGTATATAATATAATTATAGGTATACTCCATAAATCGATTATCCGAATTATGAAATATAAATATCAATCGTTCGATATTCACGTTATACCTTTATAAAGATACAATAACGTATAGGTGTTCTAATCATACTGTACGCGGCGATCTCTATTAACCACAAAACGAACCGGTCCGAATTTATTCTTCATACTACGAGGTAAGAAAGAGAGAATGAGAAAGAGAACAAAAAATCATGAAAATTGTTTTCGTTTTTTGAAATTTCTATGAATATTAATCAGAAATTGAGTTTTCCTTGATACGTTCGTTCCGTGCCGTTTCTCATCTCTTTCTTTTTTTTCTTGCGGATTAGAAATTGAAATAGATATGAATAACTGTCACAGAATAGAAAAATTTGAAAAAGCAAAAGAGGCAATAAAAACTATTAAACGAAATCGCATTGAATACATCAAGTTACTCGTGTGCTTTTGAAAAACTTGTCACCCGTAGTTTGTACATGAAAACATTAATCATATTTTTGCCAATCACAAAACGCTCCTCATCATTAAGCAAAGAAAAAAGAAAAGAGTCATTAATTATAAACTCAGTTTAGTGTTAGGTGCGTGTATTACACTTTGAGCAGCCACTACCCCACATAAATATTAATTATACGTCGGTCAAGGTACATCATTTCATTAGGATTTCTTTTATTTTTTCATTTTCTTTTTTTGGTTTTTAACATTTTTCTTATCTTATAAAATATATTATCGCGATGGCGATTCCAACGGTGTGGCTAATAAGGTTACACAAATATAAGATGTACACCAAAATATACTCGAACATTTTTACACTGATAGTTGAAGAACACGAAGTTGTCATCGGTCGGTTTAAAAGATCATGATGGATTTGGTACAGTTTTCGAAAAATCAATTAATCATTTTTGCCATTCTAATATAATGCTATTCGAAATTTTTCTCAACGTATAATATTCATAATACCACCAAATGAATCAATTGTACCATATCCGAAATGAATTTAGAAAATTTTCCAAGACAGCGCATGGAATGACTTTTCGCCACTTTTTCTGATTATACTTCAAATAAAAACACAGTTTGTCTAGTTATTCTTTTTTTTTTCCCATTTTTCCACGTATAGTCAAATTTTTTTTTTCTGATTCCTGTTTTTTTTTGTCGACCAAATTCTTTTTGATTTTTGTATGTACTGTACAATCCAGGTAAATTAACTTTCCGCTACATACAGTAAACGAGTCGTTTTGTAAGTTGTAAATACGTAGGTGAAATTTCTTGCTTGATTTTTTTTTCTTTTTGTTTTTTATATTTTTGGGATTTGTGGAAGCACCTTTTTACGTTTTTTCTGTAACCATATCACACGAATATATAAGCCTGCACTCACGATTTAATAATTAGATTATATTTACTTTAATCATTTTGTACATATATACATATAAAATATATTATAAATAGTTGTGTATTTAGCTGAAATTAGCAAGAGAACAAAAATTTTATTTTAGTCAACCCGGTAAGTCTGATATTATAAAAATTGATGATTTCTATTGGAAATTATAATTTTCTTTATTGTATAATAGATATCACATTAATAGGTATTCTCCCGAAGAGTACGAGATTAAAAAAACAATTTTAGTTTATATATGAAATTTATTAAATGCAACATGAAGAGCGCGTTTAAATCATCGTTCAACTCAAAACTTTTCAAAGAAATATAATGTTGATTGAAAAAAAAAAAAAACAGGTGCGATATTTCGTCAAGATATAAATCAACATTTCATGTCATATATTTCCGCTAATAGTTAGCTTTGAGTTGTGCGATTAGTTATGCAGAAAATTTTTATAAGTTAACATTTGAAAATCACGAAAATATCGACGAAAAAAAAGACTCATTGTGACAGCAGACTAAAATGGTATGAATAAAAGTAACGAGAAGAAAAATAAAAACTAAAAAAGAATCAACGATGTGGATTTTTGAGAGGATAAGAAAATCAAGTAAAAAATTTATTTTACGACGAATATCTATAAAGTCAATCTATGTGCTATACTATAATGGCAAATTGATATCGATATCCACATTATATGTCTTACGAATAATCGATGTAGCGTAAATTAGCGAAAGTGTAGTAATTTCTTGATCATAATTATATAAATTCAATGACTTTAACAAATAATTGAAAATCGATCTAATATGTGTCTTGTGTTGGCAGACACATTGTCGTTTGCGGTCACATCACCTACGAATCAGTGTCGCATTTCCTCAAGGACTTTTTACACGAGGATCGCGAGGACGTCGACGTAGAGGTTGTCTTTTTGCACAGGTATGATATGAGAATTTTGAAAATCGTCATTTTTAATATTAAAATCGTATTCGTCAAAAAACAGAATTCAGTCAAACTCACGCAGATGTGAGGTATTCGTAAAATGATTATCATCGTTATTTTACTGCAGCATTCATTTCTTTTGTTCAAGACTGCATTTTGTATAGAATGAATTCTTCGATACATTTAGTGGTATGTTTATAGTCTAGTGAAAAAAAAAGATCGTCGAATCGTGTTGAGCTGTCTCTAGAAATTACCAGAAGAAAAAGAAAGCAATAACAATTGTGCAGGGTTTGCAATCTAACTGCACTTCTTAATCGATCCATCGAATCGATAGCGTCGTTTTAAATGTCTGGAATCCCCGTCACACGTAGTTCTAATCACTGTATTCGTTGACAGTAACAAAAATCATTGTAAAAACTATTACTGTTACTGTTAGGTACTATCATCATCACTATATCATAATCATTATTGTTGCGATCAATAATATGATATCATTAAAAACCTCCAAGTAAAACTAACGTCAATCCCAAATTTCGACGTAATGACGTGCTGCAAAGTAGTTCAGAGATAAGACTATCTTATTAGAATATAATTTTGATTATGATAGCCCAAAATTTATATATTATTATTAGTAGTGAGCAATCTAGAGAAAAAACAAAAAAATCTGCATACATGTTAAATTATATCTTCGTAAAATCGATTCGATAATTAATCACATCTATAACACCTGCCTATCTAATTGTTATTTTCATAATTATTCTTTAATTCTTCGAGTAAATAAGGATAAACGAGAATTGTTATATTTGAGTCTACGATGATTTTGATTAAAGCAAAAAAGGAAGAAAAAGAATGTATAAAAACAATACATAGCAGCGTAAGGGTGAGTAATGATGCATATGAATTGACAATGAACGACAAATGACTAGAAAAATCGTTGATTGGGCCCCGGAATACGGTTAATTTTTGGGGGATTTCCTGAGATGTAAGGAATGGCCTATGCTTGCAGGAAAGAACCGGATTTGGAGCTCGAGGGTCTCCTGAAGAGGCATTACACGACCGTGGAGTTTTTTCAGGGAACTATGATGAACGCGGTGGACCTGGAACGCGTCAAGGTACCCCGTAACCTTACCTGCCCCCCCCCCCCCAGCCAACCTACGACCACCGAAACCAAATCCGGCTACAATTATTCCACGCCAAAATATATCGTCGCACTTCTTGATTATATATTATAATACTCACATTTTTAGGTTTTTACAGTATTCATCTGGGTCCAACAACCGTTGATAATATAAATAATATATATATGAATAATATATATAAAAAATATTTATACGCTCTTCTCGTTATATACCTTACATATTCATAGGCGCATAAATAGAATTTTATAATATTATTATTACTATTTTGATTATACTATACTATATTATATTCATAATTTATATGCTCAATATTTTAGATTTGGATTCAAGCTGCCTCTCGCCATTTTTTCCGTTCACTAATTTAACGAGAAAATAGAGTGAAAAAGTTAAGGGATGCCGGATTCGATGTGGCATGAAATGAAGTAGTGTCGACGACGGACGTGTGACGTAAAACTCGTTTCTAGGTTCCCTGATGTTCGAAAAGATTTTGAAAACCTGTGCAACAGGATAATTCCAGTTGATGAAAAATCGCTTCGGCATCCCTTTGATTGAAAACTAATTGTGAGATGATGAAAATGTGACAGATGAATTTGGCGATAGACAGTTAATGTAGAAGCAACCGCCTGCAAATCTGCATGGCATGCTGTATTGGGCTATGAGGCAGGATCAGCGTGCAGTAGCTACTTTCTAGATACGTGATTATTGATATATTATTTCCGTTACGTCATGTTCTATATGAAAATTGATCATCATATCGTTATCATTACTCCATTACGTATCATCGTTATATTATTGTTTATTGATTATTATATTATTCTGTAAAAGGCATCTCGATTATTAGAAGTGAATGTTATCATATAAAACGTATGGTTTGTCGGATTGGCCGATGCAGGAAACCACCGGACCTTGAGCTGGAAGGACTGTTCAAACGGCACTTCACCACCGTCGAGTTCTTTCAGGGGACCATCATGAACCCCATTGACCTTCAACGGGTCAAGGTGAGCCAACACGAGTTCAAACACACTATCGATACGCACACGACACACTTTCCATTACTGATTTATAATTGATAAGAACACTAACACTAACAGACTGTTAATATTAGAATCTGACCACATAACTAATATTGGATCTCTCCCCCTCTCCTAACGAGGAAAAATAATCCAAAAGCGTTCGCAGTAGCTTTCACGACGAGATATACCTGCAGTGACAATATTTCGTTTGTGCAAATTGGCGAGAAAAATCAATCGGGAAATATGGCAGTCGCATATTTTTGTTCCTTCTCATGTTCAAATAGGGTGAAAGTTCGGGCATTTTTTTTTCTCACCAAGTTCTCCTCCGTCATATATTTTTTATTAATATATTGGGGATGGTCTGGAGCTGGATTAAAAGATTCGCTTGTGCAAAGTTGTGATCGCTACTCGCGGACGGCGTAGTTACATATATATCTATATGCACAGACGAATATATATATATGTACATATTGTTATCTCCCCTCGGCCACCGAAGGAAAATCATTTGCAGCAATAAAAAAATTAAATAATAATAATAACTTATATAATGCTGGTGTACCTGCAGGGATATGGTTGTTGCCTGTGTGTTCCCTTCTAAAACTTCCTGCTACTTTTAGCATAATTTATGTTTTTGAATAAGAATCTGCAAAACATCTTTATCATCTTATTTCACTTCCCCCTACCCCCACGAGTTGAATTATTAAATATATATATATTACATATATTATATACCTACCACATAATATATGAGATATCACAAATCATCCGCGTACATATATTAATATATATTTTGTTCGTTTAAATAATAATCATGGATTGTATATTTTAAAAACGAAAAAGAAGGCATTCAAAAATTTGGAGCAAAAGAAAATATTCAGTATGAGATATTCTAGTCTTTTCACACGAGGACTGACATCTATATAATATATCACACAAAATCCTCATCAATCACACAGCCATGAAAAAAAAGGACTGAATATATACATACGTATAGATATTATATATATGTATATATTATAAATACACGATATGTGATACCCTGACAAAGCTAGGTTACCTGTGGATAGACCCATGCCTGCTGATGACCCAGGTGGGTAAGTGCCCGTGTTTTTCGAAGCTAGTTTATTATGAATTATAGAAAAGTAGAGATTAGATTAGCGTTTAGAGCATACTCCCTAATATTATACTAATACTAATACGGCAATCAAGAACACATCGGTATTAGATGTATTAATTGTTTGTTGTCTCCTAGAAAATATTGTCATGTAGTTATATACGCAATATTAGGGTGGTCTCGAACAAAAACTTCAATTTTTCACCCAATTCAAGCTCACCTAGTCTCTCCCCCTCTCTCTCTCTCTCCTTGTTTTCATTGATAAATTAATTTTCAAACGGAAAACAGCTGATTTTTGAAGCTTCTACACTCGAACAAGACGTGAAAAATATTTTTTAGAATGCGGAATTGCTTTTTTGTCATGTGAATAATCCTTCAGAATCCTAGAATTCAAAATCGAAGAGCAAAAAATTGTTTCCAAAATCCGACGCTCACAATCAGAGAAATATTTGTATTATAGAAGAACTTATCGTTCGAATGAGAAATCCATAATAACAGATACCTGCAATTCAAGCCGATGAGAAAAAAAACTGATAGAAAATCGAGAAAAAAATCGATTCCAATCATTTTTTAGACCACCTTAGTACGGAACATATATATATATGTATGACATATTCATTCATGTTACATATATGTAAATATATACGTAGATTCGCATGTTAATATGTATATTATACAGATACTTTTTATTTGAGTATGTGATAATTATACTATGTATAATAGAATTCATCTATTTCATGTAATAAGATGAAACGTTTTAGAATTTCATATATTATCCCGCAATTTGATCAGGAAGTTAAATTTATAAATTGCACTTTCGCTGGGAATGTTTATCTCATCCATTATTTCATCATTTATTCACTGTTATACTATATGTACGTATATACACATATGTACACATTGTATGATATAAAATTATATAAAATTATTTCAATCTGGCTCGAAAATATATGAACGGATATGGACGGATAAAAAAATATTAATTAATAAAAATACAAAGGACATTTTGTAGCGAATGAAATTCATCTTGTATATGAAAATAATGTGTACAGGAGGTCCCAATTCAATCGATGCAATCCAGAAAAAAGTCAATCTTGATAAAATCGTGCACAAAAAAAAAAAAAAAAAAAAGAATTAATAACGTCATGTTCTTTTGTATGGTCGAAGTACATTGATTCAAATGGGACAGTCTGTATGGTTTACATAATTAGAGAGTATACTATATCTTCGAAACCAGATATTTAATGTCAGCTGCTGTAATGTAAAAAAATTCTTTGATCATGTAATTTGTATGCTAGAGGAGCATGAGCTGATATTTATTGACGGTACTCAGATAAAAACTTTTAGACAACCCACCCATATATAAATATATGGAGTTGCGTGAAGATGAGTCATTATAATAGAACCAAAGAAAAAAGGAAAAATTCAATCAATTCATTCAACAAATTTACCGAACCATGCAGTCCCATCTCCACAAAACAGACGTGAACAACTCGACTCCGCTCATCTTTCCGTTTTTCTATTACAAGAAAAAGAAAAAAAAAAGAATAAGCTTTTGACTCGGCTTTTGAATTAATTGATTAATTAATTTTTTTTTCAATATTATTGTAACGTCGAGAAATCGGTTACAATTCATACAGATATATCGGGAAGCACACGGAATATTTGCTTGTAAAACACGAGTTGTATTCAAAATTGGATGTAAAAAATTTTTGTTCTCGGAATCCAAATGGTAGCTCGTTAAATAAGCATTTTAATTGGTGTTTTACAAGCTGTTGGAAAAAAAGAAGGCAGCGCCGTTGTTGCGATATCAAAAACCGCAACGATTTTTCAAATCTCTTAATCAAAGAGGAGAAACAAAATCGAAATTTGGCTGTAGTTCTAAAAAGTTTTGATTACACAACGCGAAACGCCCTTGTCATCGATGAACTCTCTTCCCCTGTAAACTAAATATCGGTTGATAAAATGAGTGCAAATTTGAAATGATTGTATGATAAATTTTCTAGGTGCACGAGGCGGACGCGTGTTTGGTATTGGCCAACAAATACTGCCAGGATCCAGACGCGGAAGATGCTGCCAACATTATGCGTGTCATCTCTATCAAGAATTATTCCGACGATATACGCGTTATTATTCAACTTATGCAATATCACAATAAGGTGAGACACAACGCGCCATTCATTGAAATCATTCATTTAACTCGCGATTGTCCAATATTCAAAGCCGGGATCATGTTACCCGCGGGAAAAAGGCAAAAAAAAAAGAACGAAAGTCAAACAAAGAGAAAAGAGTCGGTTTCCATTTACGGAGGTCACAACGCGTTTCTTTCATTCTGGGCCGATTTCGCGATTGACTCGAAAATTTTATTTGGCATTCAGTGGGAATCTGTTACCACATCCAAATAAAAATTTTCATTTGCCTGTTGTTCATCTCTGGAATGAATGCTATGGTGGACTTGTTGTAGGCCTATTTACTCAACATTCCATCATGGGATTGGAAGCAGGGTGACGACGTAATCTGCCTGGCCGAATTGAAGTTGGGTTTCATTGCTCAATCCTGCCTAGCCCCAGGTTTCAGCACTATGATGGCCAACCTCTTCGCCATGCGCTCCTTTAAGACGGTCAGTATTCCTCTTCCTTCTCTAAAAATATTCGCGCGAGCTATATATTCTTTTAGCATTCTTTCTCGGGTTTCTTTGTCAGGCGTTTACAGTGATGGACAAAAAAAATTAATAAATAAATCAATTGAAATGAGAAAAGAAAACTCAAAATTTGAACCGCGGAATCGTAATTAGACGCAGTCATCGTCATCCCCATCCTCATCTGTAGTCATAAATCCCATTTTCACTCGAAGAACACACAAACACACGGCATGATAATCACAAAATTCATCTTCATATACTCATCTTCGTCACCCCATAGAAAACACTATTTTATTAGTAAAATTAGAATAGTCTAGTACCATAGTGAAAATTTTCTGTTTACAGTAGAAAACTATCTAGTAATCATTTATCCTTGAAATTTAATTTTCTTCTTAGAAACTTTATTAGATAAATCCTCTTCACGACCTGCATCGTTCTTCAAACTGGATAATGTGTGCGTCGCTAAATTATCCATATGAATGAAAAGGTATGCTCAAACGGTACCAAAAATTTTACCGTCGGTAGAAACAACGTGAGAAAAAAAAGAATAAAAATTTCGAATTAGAAGTCACGAAGTATCGTTAGATAATTGGTACATCACTGTAAACTTAATATCTGTACATGAAAATGTACATATGAAATTTAGAAATGGTTGGTTGATTGGAACCAGTCGCCTGATATGCAGGCATGGCAGAATGACTACCTTCGTGGAACGGGAATGGAGATGTACACCGAGACACTGAGCCCTACCTTCATTGGAATGCCCTTTGCCAAGGCCACTGAGTAAGTCAGTCCACGAAAACAAAAAAAAACAAAGAGCAAAAACCAATAAAAAAAAACGTCCTCAAGCCGAAAGTTGAGCTCTGATACAAGAGACACGACCGAACGGCGAACCTTTCCACGCTTTTCATTAGTCATTTTTTTCTTAATTTTCTTCTGTTTTTTTTTATACTTGACCTTCATTTTACATTTAAACTAAAACTCATGACCATCATAATATACCGGGTGACTCGAATTTTTTAATTTTAATTTTCATTCGTTGATTTATTTAATTTTTACTTATCTGCTTGGGTGGTATTTGATTTTTTTACATTGCCAAATCGACCGGCGGGTCGATGATCAACGATCAGAACATTCATATTCGTTCTTGATGTATATTTGTTGCTGCAATAGATTTATTTTTGTTTTTTTTTTGTTTTTTTTTACGCTCTAATCATTACCCTAAACTACATGCATATACGAAATTCCTTGAATAGAATTATTACGTCGAGTCAAGATTCGGCTCGATGGAAAGATTTCTGATTCGAAAAAATTTCGTTTTCATCCCGATCACATCCCGCTTCGTAAATTTATGTACACCTATATTTATTATACGTACAGTGTCTATGTGTTGAAGTTTTTATTTTATTTCATTTTATTATATTTATTGTTTTCGAGAAAAATTCTAACCATTTGTATCGCGGTTAATTTTAATGGAATATCGTGGATCAGGTTTGAATGTCAGTCTCTTGAATCAGGAAATATCAAAGGATGAAGCTTCGCCTCGCCTATGTCTCTCACTCCGCTCCACTCTGCTGCCAAAAAAAACTGAAAAAAGAAAAAAGAAAAGAAAACGTACCAAAAAATAAATGAAAAATGAAAACAAAAAAAAACTTCTCTATATCTGTAAATGTTTTCAACATGTAAAAACTGTATCTGTGCTACACCTAATCAATGTGAACCACTTTTCATTGCTTCAGTAACGGCATATATACGTTATTATGTACATCCACCAAGCAAAAATTATATAATATTTCTACTACTACTATTACTATATATATGTCATATACACGCGCTGTATTAAACAAAAGATCACGTTACATGTCACGTAAATTTTCAGCTGGGAAACAACAACGAGAATATTTATGAGTATATGTTAGGATGATATATTTATATGCCTATGTCTACCCTGTGTATCGCAAGAGCGTAAAATCCATAAATTTCAATTTAGCTGTACATATATTTAATATTATTCGTATGATTCGCAGACGAGGAAAAGCATACCGTTCGCCATTGTTAAAGTACATATGTAATATGTATATAGGTGAAATAATTAAGAGCTGTACGATTCGTGGTTAATAGATATTTTTTTTCTTTAGTATGCAACGGAATAGAGATGGTTCGTATTAATTTCCAGAAATTCATATGAATTACAAATTTTTTTTTTAATCTGAAGCAAACGCCAACGGCCGTAAAAATATGTTGGCTAGTTATTTTTCATTATCATAAAACAGCATCTGGGGCGTTCCATGCCGAATCATCTATTCTGTCATGCGGATCATTCTGCATTTGAATTTTTTTTCTTTTTTTCTTTTTAATTATGACCACCGAATCAATGTTCTGAATGGTATTTGAAACAGTTGAATGCCTGTGAAGAAAGAAAACAAAATCAGAACCCCATTCCTTCTGATCTCAGGATAATTGTTGCCCCATTTGTCATCGAAATTTTTTAGCAAGTATTACACAGGTTAGATGGTTTGGCGGATAGGTATATGGAAGGAAATAAAAATTTACAAGATTCTGCGCACCTGGGGAAGATCTGGAAAGAAGAGACATAAGATGTCGAATAACGGAACAAATTATGACAAAGGATTACGCGCGTATTTTTCATTATATTAGAAATTCTGATGTATATGTAGACTGAATTTATTAACTAATTAATAGAGGCAAAACAAAGCAAAAAAAAAAAGAACCTAAAAGAATCGAGGGAAAATTCTTACGAGGGGGCTGAAATATCGGAAGTTTGACGTGGAGTTGGTTGGTTGGTGTTTCAGTCGCCGGATACTCAAGCGTGGCAGAACGATTACCTTCAAGGCACGGGCTGCGAGATGTACACGGAAACCCTCTCCCCGTCCTTTACCGGGATGACATTTCCCCAAGCCAGCGAGTAAGTTCTCGCTGCCACGGCTGCCACACATGCAAACTGTTGATGGTTTTTTTTCCCCCTTTTTTTGTTCAACTTAGTATTTTTTACTATTTGACTTATTTTTTTAGTTGTTTGTTTTTTTTTTTCTCATTGTTTTATCGATGAATTTTTTTTATTTTTTTTTCGATGTACCTATACGTAATTTTGATGATTTGAGTAAATCTTACATAGGTATATTTTACGTAGATCTGTCGGGATCTGAATTTCATGTATACCTATATTATTATATAGATACTTTATACATGTTTAATTAAAAAGTTTTTATGAATTGAATTTTATTCTTTTTTTTTTATATCAAATAGTATAAAAATATATTGAAATACTTTTACACACGCTCTTTACATGCACCTGTATGTTATCTCCTCGGAATTATCGAAGCCCGCAGAGTCATCGTATCGATGTATTTTATTTGCGGTGTTCATTATTTGGCAATCTTTAAAATTCAATTTTCAACTAATTACTGTGGTAATTTTTTAATGAAGTTATACGTTGTTTTTTGATCGATATATAATTTGTTTCGTTATTTATACATTTACGATTCCTACGAAGACTCTGCAAGGCATTTTACTTTTTTAATAATTTTTTGAACATAGATAACTGTGCCTTTTTGTTTCGTTAAAAAGCTGTTTGATGGTTAAAAATCGAAGTTTCATTTTAACAAATACTATCGCATACAGCATGCAGAAAATGTCGATGAATGGATAAGAAATAATCATTAGATGAATTTATATTAGCATTAATAGAAATAGAATAAAAAAAAGAAACAATTAATTATTCATCTAACCGCTTTCGCGATCAAAAATGCGCTGGAAAAGTAGGTCACATATTTTAAATTTTTTAGGATCATGGATATATTTTTTTTCTTTTTGATTGAAATAATTTTTTCTCTTTTACATTGACAATTTTTTCAATAATATTTTGTACCCTCGATGGCTACCCTTTTGCGACGAAATTCTGTTACATCGTTTTAGAAATAGCGTAAAAACCCATACTTCGATATAACGTTTCAATTTTCTGTACTCGCATGCCCGCTGCTCTTCAATTTTTAGATAAATTATCGATGAACGAAAATCAAAGGAAAAAATTGTTAAGAAATAAAAAAAGTAATCGGTAAAATATAATCACCAACACTTACTCCACATTCACTCATATCTGATGAATGAAAAAAAAAGTAGAAACATAAAGAACGATACTCAAAAGTCAGATAAACGATGTAACACGACGGATTGATTAAATTCATCGAGAAAAAAAGAAAAAACATATTCTTTGAAAAACAATTGCTTGTGGCTGAATAATTTCAAACGCGCAATAATACACGTAATATTTGATGAACTTGAGCCTGCTGTGTAATCAAAATATAATATAGACAGAAAACAGAGAAAAAGAAACTTGATCGAACGATATCTGACAGCACTCGTGGGACGTTTTAAAAATGATACGACCGAAAAACGACGATTGACCAGAATCACGATCGATACAAGGGTAATAAAGGACTGATATTGTTCACGTAACACACAAAAATACATAACTAACAACTGTAAGCTTCAAAGTTTACTTGAAATACGCGAAAAATGGACATAGTGTGGTAAGGCGCGGTGAAAACTGTATGTCTGACCAAAGTCTGGCCCTACTACTGAACACTGACTTCCTACTTACTCGCGATCGCGTTCAACAGAATCTTACTTTGGTGCGTGTCTTCGGGTTCGAACTAATATCGACTAAATTTACGACAAACGAAAACTCATATTCCATCACATTCACGAACATCATCATTATTACTTTTATTATTCGCGTTGATTTCTCAAAAATCGCGCGGGTCTTTCGTGGATCGAAATGAGGGTTAATGTATATTGTAATTACTTCTGTACGAATTTTATATAGGTATTATTTTTTTCTCGCACTGTTCATAGTTGTGTCACGTTTATTTAATTAGAATTACGAAGAGTAATTACGATAATTATATACTAAACACATTTGATACTTCCTTTTTTTAATTTTATTTTATTCTTCCATCCATGTATATCATGCGTACGTGCACGTGAAGTTTTATTGCCTATCTACATATATCTACTATATATATATTTATACACTAGTTTGCGTGTGTGGGAGTACCCAATTAAAGCAGTAGAGCCCCTTTAATAGTATAATTTATTCACATAAATAGTTAGATGATATATTTACATACGTATATTATGTATACATAGAAAAAATACGAACTGAATTGATTATACAATATATTGAATGCTATATTCTTAAAATAAATTATACATATAATTCAAAGTTTGAGTAGATGAGAATGGGGTACAGGCGTTGGCTTAGAAACACGTTAGAAAATTTGATTAATTTTCTTTTTGGTCATGCTCTAGCTAGATTAGGTGATATAGAATAAATTTCATTTATATATACCTATATTACATGAAACTATAAAAAAAAATTTCATTGAAATGCGACGCTTCACATTACACGCTCTTTATCTATCTCTGTCTATATCTGTTTTGCATAAATGTAATGCCACTTGCGCTGCATCCTGCATGAAATTTCGTTCGTTTTCAATGAATCAAAAAAGAGGCGGAGCAAAAAAAAAAAAAATATCGAAGTTGGAATTGGAATCAGTCCGCTTTACTTAGCACATAAATAATTCGCTAAGTTTCTAATAGAACTAAAAAAAAAAAAAATTACGCATCATCGCGATTGGCTTGCGTCACTCTATGTAGACGTATCGAGACTGAATCCAAAGAAAAAAAAGGGAATAATTCTCATTCGATCAGAGTAAATTTTGATACGTCTAAATAGAATTTTGATAATCATCTTTTACAATATGCTGCATATCATTACCACACTGCACATATTTATGTGTAAGACGCACGTCTCGTTGAAGTATTTTACAAATACCCGCACAGACACAAAAAAAAATGTTTGACAACTAATTCGGTTGATTTCAGAAATTGAACCGTTTTTACCGTAAAATGAAAAAAATCCTTTCCCATCTGTATTGTGATGTTAGTTAGTCTCGTTTGTGTGGTTATAAAATGTTGCGTTGAAAAATTTCCCCTTTAACTTTTTACACGTTTGTTTGTTCCATGCAACTGTTTGAATATGCCCCTATAATTACAAGGGTGCTTTTTTCCGCTGTAAAAATTGCTGACCGGCTAGAACAAGCAAAAGCAAAAAACAAACCGAATGCAAACTGAATAAGTTCAAGTTCTTTCATTCCGGTGTAAAATTGTTGAATTTTTGAAAACGCATCCTTGTACATTATAAAAGTATCAAAGTCCGAATTAATTAGATGACATGAAATAATATTGATAAATACTTAAAGAAAAGTAAATTGTTGTACCGAAGTATCAGGATGTTATGCACGGATTCATCTTAGGTTGTGCTTCACGAAACTGAAGCTATTGCTGCTGGCTATTGAAATAAAGGGGGACGCGGGAACCGACAGCAAGATTTCAATCAACCCACGGGGTGCCAAAATTGCGGCGAACACTCAGGGATTTTTTATTGCTCAATCAGCCGACGAGGTGAAGCGGTAAGTTTGAGAAAAAAAGTTGAAGTCGAGATGAGCTTGGTACTCTTATTATCGTCACCAATATCGTCGTTATGATTATCGCTGTAAATATGAGCCGATAAAAAATTTACAACATCTTGTTGCAGAGCGTGGTTTTACTGCAAAGCTTGCCACGACGACATCAAAGATGAGACTTTAATCAAGAAATGCAAATGCAAAAACTGTAAGTCTATTTATTCACAATCAGTAATCCCCATCTACTTACGCCCTGATATACCGTACATTTTCTACTAACAAAAAACCCTTTAATGGCGAGATCTTTGCCCTAATTTCAAGATCTATAATTATTTGTTCATTTATTTAGTTAAATTAGATGTGTTATATACTATATCTCTTTTTTTTTGTTTCAATCAGATCGAAGCAGAAATTAATAGAGTATAAAAAAATAAGAGAAAAAAAAAAATAGTAATTCAATAGGTGTGATACGAGCTGTGGTAGCTTATCGATTTTGTCCATATCGGCAAATTTATATAATCGTACCTCATCGGAGGTACGTTTCACGTCACGAAAAGTATAACATATACTTCTAGGTTGTATTATCTCCTATACCTACAGAAATACTCAATTATTTCTATATAATTTTATGAAATCGACCTCCAAGTATTACAATTTTAATATACATATATAGCTAGTTATACTCTGACCTTGGCGACTCCAGAGTATAATAATTGATGAAAAAATGCAAACGAAAAGAAATAGAAGAAAAGAAAAAAAGAACAAGTCGCTGCACGGAATTTTGCGTTGTACCCGTTCAATTCCTCATAAATGGTACAACTTGAACCAGACGCATATAATACCATATTATGTTATACCTTTACCCAGTTGTTATATTAGATCATTGAATAATCATATATCGTTGTTTAAAAAGAAAGAAAGAGATAAGAGAAAAATCTTTGGATTTTACTGAAAGCAGTGTAACGTCAATATATATCGGATATTCCATACCAAATCACCCAACCATTTCCAAATTTCCCTCATTTTTCTCTGCGTAATCTATTACTTGGAACTAATTTCGGAATTTTTCTTTCTTAGGAAATATTTTTCTGAATAAATTATTTTAGCTCTTCATAAAAACTCAATTTTTTGCCTCTCGAAGAAATTTATAATCGCAGTTTTATGATTAAAAAAATTAAATACTCCAATCTCCGTACTCGAACAGGGATAGGCTTCCAATCTTTTTCATCTTCTTTTCTCAAAGAGATTCAAACATCCGATTTGATCAATTTCAATGCAATTAGTGACAGATAATTTGCTACGTAAGCGATACAACGAAGAAATGGCGAGAAATGCAGTATTGTGCTCGGGCTAGGTGATTTGGTATGAAATGTCCCTTACATGTCGTTGTTTAATGTAAAATCAAAACATGACATGGTTGTTACAATGCTCTTGTGATATATGATCTAGTGGGGCAACAGCAGCGCTCCTGGGGCCGTGACCTAGGTAACGTCTCTTGGTCTCTACTCGCTCGCTTACTCTCAAACTTTTCTGTTCTGTATATATATACTTATACCGAATAAGTCTTCTCTCTGTCTATCTGTCTGTCTGTCACTTTATCTCTCTTTCTCTTCCCCTACTCCCTCTCTGCAACCACCCCTATAATGGTTACCAACCCTCCATTTTTCCAGTCTCTATATCATTCGAACCATTTTGTCTCCATTCCTTGCAGCCCCGCTCTCTCTCTTTCTTTTTCCCTCTCTATCTGTCTATCTAACTGTCTATCTGTTCATCGCCAATTCTATTTTGTCTATATACATATTATTATACTACTATACCCCTTATTCTTGTGCCTCAGAATTTTGAACTCTTTTATGCATTCCGTATGAGGTGATGATGATGACAATGATTATGATGATGATGATGGTTGAAATAATTGCATTTTATACCCTTTTACATACATATCTCGTGTATATATATGTGTATATATTCATATAATATATATATACATATATACCGATTGTGATGACATGGTTGAGTAATATTCCATTTTACATGTATTGATTTTTCTGTAACACATTGTGTTATTCGAATCGATCAAGATATATCGATCAGTATTTGAAAATCAATCGAATCGATTGACAATGAGTGCACACTAGTGCACATCCTTTTCAAAAATAGACTACATGTTACAGCTGTTTGAATAAGAGAAAAAAATAATTACAGTTGAAAAAACTGAATTTAATGATCAGACTCCTATGTACAGATAGACATGATTCGTGATAAATTTTTCAACTGGTATAAAAAAGAATAGAGAATGAAAAGAGAAAGATAAAAGAAAAAAAAAGAAAAAACTGAAACAAACGGAGAAGATAAAAGATGGAACATTGCGCAAAATTGACATGTACCCCCCGCCCCGATAGTTTCTGTCAGCTGGCGCATCTCTGCCTGACTGACTAAACTCTAGCTTGCACTTTGTTATGTGCCCTACGTCCGCCTTGCCTGCATGACTAGCCTCGGGTTTTAGATTAATTGCAATCGACGATGAAGCTCTATATTTTGAAATTGTGCTACCAGCGTTCCGGCTGTCATTGATGAATAACGATCAATAATAATGAACGATAAATATATATAAGACAAAAAAGAAAATAGGTAATGTAATGAAACAATTATAAAACAGATTCATTGATTCATAAGCCTAGAATATATTCGTATTATTTTTTTCTTTCCATTGCTTATTTCATACAAATATACTAAATTCGCAAATGGAGCATTCCATCTGATATCGCTCACCTGAACAAAATCCTGACCCTCTCAGAGTCTATTCAAGATTCTAAAGTTTTGCTTATCGTGTCTTTGAAGTTCATCTAAAACTGAATCTTTTTTATGGTTATAGTTTTCAACTTATACTCATAATTGAAACTTGGGCGCCGATTTCGAAATGTCTTCGGACACAAATTTCCAGAACTAGCATTGCATTGCTGAGGTCTAAAATACATTGGGGAACAGTCGCTGAAACAATTCGAAGAGCGTTCAATTTTTAGGCTCAGAAATCGCGGAAATCCAAGTAATCTATCGCCCGTAATTTTTTCGATTTTAATTTTTCATCGCAGAAAAAGAATTTTGCTCAGGGTGAAATATTTCGTTCTGGCGCAAAGTGCGGTCCAACGAAAAGATCATCCAATTTACATCAGATATTTAAAAAGTTACTGTTACTACAACTGACAAAAATATTCACAAAATCTAAACTCATTGTCAATCTGAGAGGTTCGGGGTTTTGGCCAGATCGATTTCACGTTCACTTCCCCATCTGTACATGAAGTTAGATATATATTTGATTTTATTTATTTTTTTTCAAATTATTAATCGCGTCATCGTACATCATGTTTATATAAAACGTTAGTGTGAATCCTATAATTTTCTGTGACGAGTGAAACTTGACCAGCCTACTGTCTAGCCCATTATTTTATTTCTATGCATTTAATAACTACTACCATGTCAGGTTATTGCAATAATATCTATATGCGTATAATTCTGTGATAGAATAAATTATTTTATTTAATATCATCTTTTTATGAATACATTTATAAGCATCATCGATCACATAAGTAATCTTTAAGGCTATGAGAGGGTAAAGGTAAAAGTATATGAAGAGGATGTGCCGATAAACTTCGTAGTAAATTCATTCCCATTTTCTCATGATACGGAAGTATAGGTACCACAAAAACGTTAGACTATATATAAAACGAAACACGTTATACACGATTACTTTTTCATGAAAACTATTCAGAACATTTGTCGACACCCATAACACATCTGACCTGTCAAACCCTGGGCAACCGAAGAAACCAACAACCGAATTTTATTTTTGTCGTCTTTCATGTCAAAGAAATCCTCCCCATTGTCTCATGGTACAAGAAAAATTATACATCGTGCAGGAAAATTTTCATGTCTTATTAACAACTGTTGTTTAAATGTGTGATTTAGATTGGGTAAAAGCTCAATGTTGTTTTTTATCAAAATTAAGAAGGTATTGTGAGGTATAAAAGCTGATTTTCTTCTGCAATTTGATTTTTTACCGCGCGACTGATTCAACATTTTTTAGTATTCTTCCTGAACGTTACAACGTCAGTTACAGAAAAGGAGAAGGAAACGAAGAAGTAACTCAGCTTCATTACCTCACGAGCCGATCTTTGATTGCAAGAGTACGTAACAATCGATGAATAAACACTTTATATAGCCGAAGTACACAAATCATCGATAATTTGCAGTTGGAATCAGTGATTAATTTGTTCCGTCCATCTACCATAAGATTAACACCTTTGATTAATTCCAAAGTTAAAACCTATACGAAAAAAAAGAAAAAAACTACGCCACGTATCTATGTCACTGGGTGTGCGTGCAGTGTGTGTGTATTTTTTTGCACACTTATTCGTCGAACAAATCGTTATAATTATACGTAAATTTACACTCAAGAGTCGCCATACATCAGTATGAATTTCGTTAGTTACCTAATATGATATTCAGTAATTCATTTCCGGAGGAAAATTTTAGAAATTCTAGATCTTCGCACGTTATTATGAGATTGTTATATACACGGGTGATTTTTATTATTATTCTCGAAAAAAAAAAAAACATTTTTGAGCGTATTTATAATAATTAGAGTATATTATATTTAAACAAATTTATTTGTAATTTGTTTTCAATCACAGTGACCATCGAGAGTGTTAATCTCCGATATTAGGAATATTTTGTGTTTATTTGTTTTTTGTTAAAACAGAAAAAAAAAAGTAGATGGATATACCTGTGTCAGGTTGACAACTGGCTTTTTGCAGATGTTGGGATGATGATGATGCAGACTGGCATGGTGAAGGGGGGCTCTACCTACCACAGTTACCTTGACGGTACGCCTCTTTCCAAATCCAAACCAAAAAAAGAAAAAACCCATTTTTTCTCTAAATCCCATCCGACTAAACTATCCTTTAACAAAAAAGTAAAATTGATCTCGAAGTTAATTTGTTGGAGCGATTAGTGGCAGTAAAAAATGATTTGAACTATGAGGTAAAATATAACATATAAATAGCTTAGCTATGTCAGTTTTTCTATTCAAATATTTTACCATTAATTTGCTGGTCGCTCTAACAACTTTCTAAACGATATTTTTCCTCCCCCATACCGAGAGCTAACGAAATATAATATTTAATATGGGCTTCCACCTTTTTTTTCACTGTTTTGTGGAATTGAATTTCAATGATTGTTTTATAATATGACAGATATTGAATAATAGCTTTTTAATATCGGCTTATTCACCTGAGCTTTTTGCAAGAAATAATTCCATCCACTATTATTACGCGTGACAGAGTACATGAAATTATTTTATAGTGCGATCGCATATGTATACGCTAATATATCTGCAGCTGCTGAGAGAGAAAAAAAAAACAATTTGAAAGAACGACAAACCGGGTGAAAATCATCTTTGACAAATTTTGCATCTTTATCTTATGAAAAATTTCACACGCACAGTTTGTCGTACTTCAAAATTGTTGTCACTGTGATACTAATTATTTGTTTATTGATTTTTTATTATCACACTAACACTGAAATTGCTGATGATAATATATTTGGAACCCTTTGTTATATATAAGCTTGTAAATAATTGATTGTTGTTTCAGTGTGCTTATATACGTGAATCGCTAAAATTATATTTTACAATATATCGTTATATGTTTGATTAATTACATAGAGATGACGTAAAAAAAGCGCAGTATGTAACGTCCGTACAGTTTCGTTTTTTTTTCAATTTATCAATTATCAACTGTATAATTCACCTTCTAAATCTAAATGTCAGCTTTAGTCACACTGCAGTAGCACATATTATAGATTATCATCGCAAATAAATTAGTAAATAATTAAATAAATGAACAAACGGATGAAAAGCAACAACTCTTTTCTTAGAGAAGAGATCAACAGCAATTTACGAACGATTTAAGAAATAAAATATCGAGAGAAAAATAAAATATTAAATACCGGTGGACGCGTGAGTCACCGCTGAATCGAACTTGATCGTAATGAATGAAAACGTTATTATTATCGAGCAATTATGGAAAATAATCAATCGAAGTTGTTTGATATAGTTTCAGACTGCTAATCAAGCAAGTCTATGCAACTGGGAATAACAACTTTCAATTTACATTGTGCTAATAGTTGATGAAATCGTAGCAATAATGGCGGCACTATAATTATAACATCTCATGGATGAAATCGAATTTTATTTGCCACAATCCTCAGAAGACGGAAATGATATTAACCTCGGTCAGTCACATCCGCGAAAGTTAGAGTACCGATGATTGTTGAAAAAAAAAGAAAAACTGAAAAACCAAAAAAAATGGGACTGGCTGAATCGTCGGTTCTGCAGATGCGACACTACTAATTTTCGGTAGACTGATACGATAAATTAAAGAGTACAGACATCAAGATTTTCGCAGTATTGAATAGATAGTTGCTGATTAGTTGATAGCACAAATAGAACCAATCGATGTATATAAACGTAGTTTATAACATTGCGTCTGATTTTTAATGACGATGATTTATTCAACTACTACCGAATGATATGAAACCAACCATTTTATCAGAGTATCAATGTTCATCAATTGTCTACAACAGATTTATTCGATGCCCAGGGTTTACCGTATGAAATGCGTCACATAAGAAAGCAGCAGTTCCATTTCCACTTGCTCACATTTCACTACCTGTTACATCACATATATGATTCACGAACACTTTTCACTTTGACGTTATATTTTTGCAGAAATCATATTCACCTGGATACCTAAATTTTTCATCTCGAATCATGTCCCTTCTCCTTATTGTTTTTCTTCCTACAACGAAACTCGGCAAAGCTCAAGTTTCTTTACTGGCCTCATAGGTTCGCTTATACCACACATTGTGTTGTATGTCAAATACATATCGAGGTAATTTCATATATTTGTGCAACAGAATGCCTTTGTCAATGTTCGAATTTAAGGAAAATAAAAATAAAAAATACAAAGAATGAGTCAAATGTGTTGGTGAAAAAGGGTTAGACTTTGTATGGGACATTGACAGAGTCCTCGCGATGAGAGAAGAACGATGTAATAATGTAGGTGAAAAATACAAAAGAGAGCAAAGAGCAAAGACCAAAGACCCAGACAAAAAAAAGCCTCGTGTAGAAGCTTCCGCCAACTACATGACACGTTTGAAAAATAATTTTAATGTGAAGACTAACAGCTCTGGTTCTCTTCCTTCGGGCAGTGGCCACATTCCGGAAGGGCGTGAGGGCTGTTCAGATGGTCGGAAGAGCAAGTACGTATCCCCCGAGAGTAGAAAATTGTGTCTCGTGTGCTCCCGGTGTATTACTCGTAACTCTGTTAACCCAAGGTTATAATCCTAAGGGACACCCAAGATCGTAGAGTGCAGGCTCGTGGTTGGATCGCAGACAAAATTACGCATAATCAAAAAAAGAACGAACAAAACTAAAAGAAACAGAACCTAGAAAATTCGATCGCGAATTTCCATTTTCAACTAATTTCTGCATGAATAATTATTATCATTGCGTATATTATAGCATTTACATAACGTCATCTGCGATTTATCTACGATCGTTGCCGTGACATTTATCAGCCATCATATGATCGCATTAATCCTTAAGCCCTACTCGGAGTTTGAGAAGCAAACGAATCCTTTTTTTTATGTGAATAAAAAAAAAGAATGTCAATTCAAAATCGTAGGGATTGAGGGTTAAGGGCAAATTAAAATTTCAATATATT
This sequence comes from Athalia circularis, assembly GCA_963978495.1. Taxonomy (NCBI): domain Eukaryota; kingdom Metazoa; phylum Arthropoda; class Insecta; order Hymenoptera; family Athaliidae; genus Athalia; species Athalia circularis. Next base: position 23,076,806 of record OZ021699.1, read on the forward strand.
TATCCCAATCGACATATACTAACAGAACGCAAAACTAACATTCATCGTCAGACAATACAACCCCTCGTTTCTGGTTCATAAGATTGGTTATCGTTTAAAAGAATAATTTGCAAAATTTTTCAGATTTTTTACCTCCTCTCTTCTCGGTATAAATTTTTTCACCATCGATGATCGATATTACATTAGGTCCCTATCTCAATGTTACACTCTTTCATTCAATTCTTTTTCACGGTCCAAAATTAAAACAGCGATCACAAATTTATCATTAGTCGTGTGTCATAACGTATGTATATTCAAAATTTCAAGAACGTATGTGTTATTTTTCGAAATTTTTTCGAAATTTAGAAATAAAAAATAACGGATCAAATCGAAGAAATATATCAAGTGTTGTGTCTGAGTAGAAAATTCATATTTAGTTCAGGTAAAATTAATGAAAGAAAATTGAAATCGAAAACAAAGAGAAAATAAAAATACGAAAAAATTAAAAAATTGGCCCCAGCGTAGAATAATATGTTAGTGTTTGCACCGTATTGATGTGGTGTTTTTATAATTTATGCAACTTTGCTCTAACTGTTGTTGGAATGTAGTTTTCTTTACAGGTTTGTAAGTGTTTTCTTAAATGGTTTTTATATAATTATCGTTGTCAGCAAAAGTGGAATTTATTCAGGACGTAATAGTTATATCAATTATTCGAATTGAAAATTCATTCGAGTACAGTAATATAATCTATAACATTCTCTGATTTTTCCATCATTTCGCGGTAATATAGAAAATAGAAAGAAGTGAGAAATACATTCAATGGATTCAAGTTACAAAAAATCGAACGCACAATTTTGAATTAATGACCACATATAGATACATGTGTATTTTACGTTTTCTAACGCTGGTTCTTTTGATTCGAGAACTAATTGGAATTAGAATATTAAAACGATGTTAGATTATTTTTTTCTTTTTTAGAAATTGACACGAGTTCTAGTCAATTTTATTACACAAAATACTATACGTACATATATGTATACCTAGAACGTTATTTCATATCGCATCTTATCATAACGAAAGCACAACACACACAAACACGAATCAACCGCACCGCACACATGAAAAAAAAAAAAAAAAATGAAAAAAGTCAAAGATCCACACCCGCATATCATCGGCAGTTATCGGATTCCTATATCATAATCGATCACATACATAGCTGTATAAATCTATATTAGTGACAATATAACAAAGATATTCAATGTGTGGTCAAATTATGTACTAACTGTCTGTATGTCTATCTATTTGCCTGTATCCTTCCGTCCTCTACTACGTAGGTGAGGACTTCTCGTATGCAAGTAAGTTCGGAAAGGCCAATCTCTGTGATTTTTTTTTAGTTTTCTTTTATTTGTTAGACACAGTTGGGATAACAAAAACAAAAAGAGAATATAGAAGTACAAAGATAATTAACAATAAAAGAAACAATACTGAGATACAGAAATATAGAAAATTACATACATTATATTACATAGATATTTATGTATATAATAATTATTACATTCAGTTTATATCATGCGATCAAATATATTTTTTACACACTATTTATTTCATTAATATATAGGTATAATATGTGAAGGATAAAAATTCACTGAAAAATATTAGCATTCATATCGTCATCAATTACAGTACAACGCTATGTAACTTATCAAATGATATTTAATCAACGGAATTGTTTTGTGCATTTACTAAATCAAGATACAAAGGATCATGAAAACGAAAAAAGAGTTCAATTTTGGTTTCTTGAAAACCTCGTTCAATCATACTGTACATAGGTACGCGTAGTAGTAGGAATGTTAACTATTTTGTTGCAGATACGTGATAAGAAATTATTTTCTTCAACAAACATGGTTTATAATTTTCATCAGCTACCGCAATGTCCCTATAATCATTATTAGTATCGATATGATAAAGAGTTGATTTACAATAAATTTCTTCAATTTGTTCTTTTCACTCGTTATACTGGTAAATGCACAGTACTGTGGTAATACGTTGATTAAAGATAATGAAGAATTAAAAAAAAAAAAAGAAAAAAAAATTAAGTAAACGTTGTACCCGCAACGACCCGATTTATTTATAAAAATTCAGTAATGCGTGATGAATTATAAATATCTGCACCATCTGTCTCTCCTTCTAATGATAAAAAAAAAGAAAAAAAATCTATTGTTCATATATTTCATAAAATGCTAGCTAATATTATATGAATAACATATATAGTATGTTTTTCGTGGTATTTAATACATGTATAAAAATATAGTAGATGACCAAAAACCTCCAAGGAGGCACTCTGCACTTTTTAATAATTCATATACCTATTTGAGCTTTCGCACAAATAACGATGATAATAATAACAATAATAATAAACCCTTGGCATGTTTTTCCCAATGTTTCTCTCTCGCCCCCGTCTTTCTATCTATCTATACGTACATCTATCTCTCTCTATCTCTGTCTCTATTTTCATTTTTACACGATATAAATTAACCGCACAATATTAAACTGTATAAAACCACCCTTTTCTTTTTATAAATTTGGCATGCCCGTAGCAATGAAAATGATAATTAGCATAACTCTATAATATATTGATGATGTGTATGATCACTTTGTGAACTGTAATGGTGGAAAATGAATTATCGATTCAAATTGCGCCAGGAAATTATCATTTGGGTCTAACGCAATAGACATAGGTATGGGTACCTATATTGTGTTGAATTAAATTTTCGTTTTCACCGACCGCAAAGACGCGGGAAATTTAATCAATTTCTATTTTACGTTCACGGGTTGACGATTCTAATACACATTAGTTTGACTAGTTGGTTCGCACGTAGCATGTTAATTTATAATACAATAGTCTGCACTCGAATTTCATTAATATGGTGAATGAGAAAAAAAAATCTCAATTTTTCGCATAACATGAGTACTTTTTGTCATCTTATGAAAGTTTGCAGCCGGAAAGAAACCGATTTCTATGGTTCTGATACATAAGTCGTCGATGTACACATATTCCAGTTATGCGATAAAATTGTTATTTTTTCTTTTACTTTTATTGTAAGGCTGCTGTTGATTATAACTGAATTTAACTTTATTTAAAAGTTTTGGTGTGATATCGTAGTAGAAAATCATTGGCACTGATCGCTTGAAAAAAAATTTAACAAAATGAGAAAAAAAAAAATCAAAACATATCACACCGAAATGTACGAATTGTTCAATATTATGTTGCTGCGTAGAATTATTTTTTTTATTTTCGTTGTTTTCATGCATATGAAGAAAAAAAAAGCAAGTATTTGTAATATTGCAAAATAGAAAATTAGCGACTATCCATAGACGTAGTAGAAGAAAAAAAAAACGAAAAAAAATTGAGGAAAAAATTAGATAGAGTAGCTAACATGTGTAGTGATTTGTTACAGACGACCACCATCCTCCCCCCACATTCACTCCGCCAGAACTACCCAAGATGGTTCACGTGCGAGGTACAGTCACACCTCATTCTCTCTCACTCGTTGTAAAATTTATTTCAAATGTACAAAATAAGGTCAGATCGATCAACTGTAAAATCTCGCAAGCTGCTCTTCTGCTACGATCCATATTGTGTTTCACGTTTATCTGCATTTTTTGAGCATAACTCAGAGCAAACTTTAGCGTTAAGACAACGGAAATCTTTTTGTCCCGACTAGACTGAAAATATTAGCGATTTAACGAAAAAATCGTTGGATGATTCAATTTAAAACTTTTTTTTTTTTTTTTTCACTTTGAGTGCACACCTCAGAACCGTCCGCGATGTTTTTTTTTTTTCATTCATACGGTATGATCAGATTGCCTTCATTAATACCTGCATTATACGAAAATATTTGAAAATTTTAAATATTGAATGGAAATAACATGGAATATCAATCGTAAAATTGAATTTCGGTCGGAGAGAGAAAGTTGAAACATGAAATTTTTGTGTAACGTGTGAAAATCTTGATATTATCAATGATATTCTATATATATGTCGTGGCATCAGATGCATGCTTGTTGAATCGATGATTAAGATGAGAAACGAGAAAAAAAAAAGAAAAACCAAAACAAAATTAAAAAAAAAGATATGACCATAATATTGTATTGATAATCGTTTGCATGCGTTTCGTTAAATTTCTTGTTATAGTTCGGGCGTTTATATTATGAATACTTATGAAAATTGGAGAAATTTCATTGATGTTTTGATCGAATTTCAAGTTACCTCACTAAGCATTGAAAGTAGATGTACGGTGATCTAGTGTACTTTTAGCTGTCGATTTTTTTTTTTTTTTCTTGGGGCCACAATTTTTTGTGACAATATAACTTTAACTATAATCACTCACCGCATTATATGTAACATAGAAAACATAATCTGCAATAATTCCGTTAAATATAACCCTATCAATCTACAAATTGATTCTTTTAATATACTGTTTTGTTTGCTTGCAATTTTTAGCAGACGCAAAATTATTTCATGGGAATTTTTATTGAATAAAAAGCAAAACCCTGGTGCAATTTCACATCAACGGAGGGCTAGTGTTTTTGGGAAACGTTACTCCACGCCATTTTTTGTTGTTTTTGTTTTCTTTGATTTTCCAACACCGCTAAAAATAGATAACTTAGAGCTGCTGCTAACAACACAAAAATCAAATAAAAATCGATGTATGTATGCTTATCTGTATTGATGAATTAACCTAAATGTCTAAATTTTAGGTGAAATCAGCCGCGAACGAGACGACCTGAACGGTGAGCTTTTAATTAAATTTTAATTCAGAAATTTCAGATTCAAAAATCGTACTACCAATTTTTCTAAATTTCTTTTCCTCCATCTTTTATTTCAGCGATGCGAAATCATCGAAATTCCGTTGGCATGACGCTGATGAACTCAACGAAACAGGTTAACAAAGTTAAACCGAACGTCAACAGAACTGCCAACGACAGCTTGTCGAGTCCAAATCAACCGTACAATCAGAGGTATAATAATCGACCCTCAAGTAATCTCGCGATTTTCATCGACCCCCATTTTCCCGCGTTTTTTATCATGATCATTCCAAATATTCCAAAAATATTAAAACGTTGAAAAAAATCAACCATCCAGAATAGTAATAACACTCGACGAAAGACATAAATATATGCATATACAGCATATAACGTCATGATTATGCGTTGAATATTATTCTATGAAGATTTCATGGTTTTTTTTCACGTGACAGTAATATTTCAGATCTTTCATAGGTAACTACGACTCATCGTATTGCTTGATTTAGTGCACGTTGAGTTTCATTCACTTCACCTGATAAAATAAAATAAAATCAAATAAAATTTTCAGTTATAAAATAATCGAATTTTTTTTATCTACTCTAAAAACTCTAATTCGCTATAATCACTTTCATAGAATGTAACAATTGCTAAACTTTCCACAAAAATATAGTCGATCTTATTGCCTATAAGAGGATGGTTTTGTATCTTCGACGAGTGCACCTACTATTCTATTATTGTTATTATTAATGTTATTATTATTATTATTGTTATTGTTAAGGTGATTGACTACGTACCATGCACCGAATAAGCAAAACTCACTAAATCGCACTTATATACCTATGATTTATATTAATTGTTAAAGTATATAATATAATATTAAAGCATGAAACTTTTATCTTCGAATCACATAGAATATTACGTATTTTATGCGTTTTATATTTTGGTGCTCACTACTAATGGTACAGCTTTGCTGCGATCCAGAATTACAAATTCTTCAAATTTTCTTGATAGATGAAAAACAACACCAATAATTGAAAAAAAATTGAAGAGAAATTCTTTGACTCGAACACATGGTTAAATTTTGTTCTAATATTTTTCTATTCCCAGGCAATAATTTTATTTCCTTTCGGATTAATTTAGTGGAATTGTTGATTATTTTTTATGAGAATAATTCGATACCATACATCACAGAGAGAGCTGTGGTCAGTTAGGATGAAACAACTTGAAAACAACTTCTGATTCCAGATCGCAAGAGGAGTCTGCATACTCTGGTTACCATCTCGCCTACGAAGTCAAAAAACTCATGTACGCTTCTGCTGTTAACACTGTTCTTCATTTATTTAATTTTACTTTTCGAAGTTTTATTTTCAATTAATTTTTTTCCCTGTTCTGTGTATTATACTGTATATGTAAAATTGTTAAATCACACTCATGAGCATATTATATTATACTTATGTATATATGATGTGCTCTATATTGATGTCGAGTAGAAATGGCATGACCGCAGATATTTTAGGATGAAAATTTTTTTTTATTTGCATGTATACATCCGCTGCTTTTGAAACTTTGCTACATACTTTTTCGAAATGCGATACAGAAGTACATATTTTCATCACATTTTTAATAAGTTCAGATTTTTCTGAAAATAAAAATTCTAATACTTGCGTGATTAACGGTAATTCACGAATCATTTGACAGAATTAAGAAATGAGCGAATGGATGAATAACGTACGCATGGTAATTTTGTTTAAATTCACTTGTAAAATTGTTCGTTCCAATATAAAAGATGATTTAATTACGGCGGGCGTGGTTTTATTTTTTCATATTTTCTAGATAAAAATTGTCTGATAAAATGAATACGCGTGTCTTAGCTCTGATAATGTGAAAAAATTTTAATTTTTTTTTTTTGTGGAAATTGAATCCCAAATTTGAAGTTTCGTGATCATGGATTCCAGGCCGACGAGCAGAGGGTCGGGTGGAAATAACGTCAATAACAACGGAGGACTTCAGATTGGGATTGCCGACGATCAGGCGAAGGATTTTGACTTTGAAAAAACGGAGATGAAGTACGATTCGACCGGAATGTTCCATTGGAGTCCGGCGCGAAACCTCGAAGACTGCATACTCGATCGGAATCAGGCGGCGATGACCGTTTTGAACGGACACGTTGTTGTTTGCCTTTTTGCCGATCCCGACTCACCCCTAATTGGACTGAGAAACCTTGTCATGCCATTAAGAGCTTCCAATTTTCACTATCACGAGCTTAAACACGTAGTCATAGTCGGTGCTGTGGATTACATTCGTAGGGAATGGAAAATGCTGCAGAATCTACCCAAAATATCAGTTCTAAACGTAAGTTTATCATCACTTTGGAGAAAATCTTTTAATTCAACTGTTTCAAACTTTTAGTTAACTCTTCAAAATAAAAAGATGGCTGGTAAGATAACTAAGATTGTTCATTTTCGCTAAATTCTTCCAGAATACGCCATCGAAAATAATAATTTTGTAACCGTGGTTGAAATTTGAAATTTTTCTCTAGGGCTCGCCGCTTAGTAGAGCAGATTTGCGTGCCGTGAATGTAAATCTCTGCGACATGTGCTGCATTTTGTCGGCTAAAGTGCCTAGCAACGATGACCCTACCCTCGCCGACAAGGAGGCCATCCTCGCATCTTTAAATATTAAGGCTATGACCTTCGACGACACAATCGGGGTCCTGAGTCAAGGTAAATTAAACCGTCCTCATTCACGATTGTGGAACAATAAGCATTTAACTATTTTACAAACTTTACTGCAGTTGGTAGCCCCATCGTACTGCAAAGACGAGGATCCGTCTACGGGGCAAACGTGCCGATGATCACAGGTGGGGAAAATAGATCAATTTTCTTTTCATTCGTTCTATGAAAAAAGTTGGACGTAAGAAGCGATGGATAATTGAATTGAATTTCAGAACTTGTGAACGACAGCAACGTACAATTCCTCGATCAAGACGACGACGACGATCCAGACACTGAGCTTTATCTCACACAGCCGTTCGCCTGTGGTACCGCATTCGCTGTTAGCGTATTGGATTCCCTCATGTCGACGGTTAGTCGATACAGACATGAGAAGATAATAAAAAAATTTCTAAAAAATGGGAGTACGAAGAAAGACGCGGTGATATTAGGTATATTTTTCTCTTTCTGTTTCTTTCAGACTTATTTTAACCAAAACGCACTGACGCTGATCCGGTCATTAATCACCGGGGGAGCAACACCTGAACTTGAATTGATTTTGGCTGAAGGAGCTGGCTTGAGAGGCGGTTACAGGTATAGATAAAATTTTCGTTTTCGGTTATAAGTGATATACGAAAGTGAAAGTTATGCCGATTCAAAAAAATTCTCCATCTACAGATTTCTATCGAATCGCATAATAAATTCGTCAAAAGTTTCTGTCATTTATACTTATTTTAAAATTTCCGAAACTGGAAGTTCGGTGTAGAAATCTGAGACTTACCAAGCGATTTTTTGAAGCATTCTGTGAAATTGTTAATTTTTGTCCCCCCCCAGTACGGCGGACAGCCTTTCGAATCGGGATCGATGCAGAGTAGGACAAATATCTTTATACGACGGGCCATTGGCCCAATATGGTGAGGGTGGCAAGTACGGCGACCTCTTTGTCGCAGCATTAAAATCGTATGGAATGCTGTGCATTGGTCTGTACAGGTACAGGTACCGGACTTTATTTTCCTCGATGGTATTTATTGGATTTTCTATTATTATACGTCTGATCTACTATGTTTATGTAAATTGTATACATTAACATTTTATAATTTTTTGTGCGCACTGCATTTTTGTATTTTGCGTTTTTTGCATCTCTATCAACCACAATGAAAATTGTAAGTTGACCCATCCAAAAAATATCATTTTTGAAAAGTTTTTTCCGAAAAAAAAATAACATATAAAAACATTTTTACAATAAAATACATCACCGATTTGTTTAGTCTTTAATTATTTGCTCGCCGAATATACATTTAGTTTATATTATTAGTTACTTTACACGTAACGCATTTAGTTAGCTTATCAAATTATATAATTACTTATAATTTATCCTATTTAACGGGGCTGCTGATTAACTTTTTCTTTCCCATTTTCCACAAATACAGGTTTCGTGACACAAGTTCATCGTGCGACGCCTCTTCGAAACGATACGTCATCACGAATCCCCCTGACGATTTCACTTTGCTGCCTACGGATCAGGTTGATATTTAATTAATCAATGTATTCCATGTTAGATTTCACGCTGATTATAAGGTAATCTAATTACTCGAGGTAAATTAATTACTTCATTTTCTCGTGGCAGGTATTCGTTTTAATGCAGTTTGACCCGGGTCTGGAGTATCGGCCTAGCAGAGGAGCACGAGGGAAAGATGACGCCTCCTGACTGTTGCTGTGTAGCGCCCTCACCGACGGACCTTATTCCTACATCTAATTGAAATTGGTGGCCGTCATGCCAAGAAGAACCTTCCCTGATTACGGTTCCGTACGTTTTTTTTGCCGCTTACGTTAAAATTAACCGTTACCTGGCTACATCTCCCAGCCGTATTTGGAGATAAAGAAAAACAAAAAGTAAAGATAAACATAAAAAATTTGCAACAACCGATCACCGTTTGTTTATGATTATTATCTACATTACACACACAGTTACGCTATACATGCGTTATCGCCAAAACGTAGAATACATTTTTGTTCTTCCGTTATTTTTCATTTCATTTCAAGTCTTTCGAATTCATACATACAACACTCGTACAACGACTAAATATTTTTCTTTTATTTTCTAATTTCATTTTTAATTTTTTTTTTCTCGAACTGAAAAATTGCTGTATGTATAACGTACTTACATATATCGGCGATTAAGAAAAAGGGATGCTGGTAACAATGGCATGACAGACCCGGTCCGAGGGCTGCTACACGCTGCTTAGAGTGTCTCGAGATAAATGAAAATTAAATTGAGATTCTATAAGGACAGCTGATAGAATTATGAATGACTTATTGAAAAAACACAAGAAAAATTAAATTAAATAAACCAGAAAAGAAAACAAATTATTAAAAAATAACAGAACGACTATGTGGACAGTGTAAAATATGATATAAAAAACATTAATAATAGTAATAATGTTAATAACGATAAACGTGAATATAATATAACGAACCTTAAGAGAGAAAAAAAATTAATTATATACAACAATACGAAAAACATGATAAACAAAAAAAAAACGACAAAAAAGAAAAAACGTAATAAAATAATTCTTTTGTGAGGTAATTTTATTATTGTCATATATGCGATGAGGAATTGGTGATTTGATTCTCTGCAATTATACGGAGCCGTGTTTTAAAGTTTGAAACTGACGACGGTCTCGGAATAAGCGACGATGAAGATGAGACAAAATGTACAAGACATTTAGAAGTTCGTTGAAACAGACAAAAGTTATAGGGAATAATTCTAAAAAAAAAAGTTGAAAAAATGTAGGAAGAGAATGAAAGTTAGAACAAATTTGGCGATTTATAACACATTTTTTCATCGTATATTATTCGGCATTAACGGTAGTCAGATTGTTTCTACTTTTCTTTTTATCTCGTCGAAGTGAATTTATTTTATACAATATAGTCTCTTAATATATTATAGTATAGTATACGTAGTAAAAGTCATACATAGAGGTCTTGTAATCGTGCACAATTTTGAGACTATATTATTTTTTGTATTTCTTTTTTTTTAAATTCATATTCAACATCAACTTTTCTATTTTTCTTTTGTTTTTCCCTGAGAAATGTATGTTTGCAGTAAATTAAATCTGCAACGCCGTGTGTTATACCGTTAGTGCCATGTATGCGATGATTTTAGCGATGGAATTATATAAATAATATAATATATGTAATTGGTTGAATGAATCGTCAAAACGGAAAAGGGATTGATGATTTGTTATAAAGCTACGTACCAGGTGTACCGAGATAAAAATATGAAATGGATGAGCGACGCATCTCTATGATGATAATTTCAATCGAAGCGAGCAAAATGTTTGCGAAGGAATAACGGTTATACATGAGATAACAGAAACGAGAGAGAAAGGAAGAAGGTAAAATTAATTAAATGAAGAAAATCAATGTGCCACAGATATAAAACATATATAAAACAAAGAATAATAAAAATAATAAATGAGAATTAAAAAGAGAAAAGAAAAAAATTTTAAAAGTGAACTCATAATAAGTGCGGGACTAAATGCAATCTTACCTCGTGTGTCTTGTTTACGACTAACTAAAACTCTCAATCAAGCACTTTGTATAGGATATAATATGAACATTACAAAACGATAAGAGGAAAAGAAAAAGAAATAACTAAAACTTATGAATAAATGAACTACTACAACAGGAAAAACAAACGCAGAATAAAAATTTAGAGAACGCATAAGAGAAAATAATAATAAAATGAAAAATGGACAGAATATCCATCGAGGAATGAAAAAGGAATACCAAATAAATAAAAAAAAATAAAAAAGATATACATATATAATAAAAAAATGAAAACAAAAAAAAAAAAACAAATCTATAAACAAAAAATACCCTTTTCCACACAATTTTTAGTAAATCGCTATTATATTACGATTATTATATACCAATCACACAAATGGAAATAATTATTATAAAAAAGAAAATTGAAAAAAAAAAAAAAAAAATGAAAAAAAAATCGAAAAAAAATATTCCCACCCCACTAAAAAAAAAAAAAATTCAACAAATGAATTGAATAAATTAAAAGAACCTTCATCAAAACATTTTCTCTTTTATATATTTTTGTGATCATCACCGCGATTGATATAACTACATAATTATTATAATGAATTGTATGCATATACTTATAAATTTGTATATACATATGCGTGTATCACAATATATTAAATACTATATGTAAAATAATATACATGGAAGAAAAAAAACACACACACGCACGCACGCACACGTGCCCCATCCCTTCGTCACACAAAACACACGTACGTATATGTGTATACATTTGATATAAATATCAGAGTGAAATGAAAATAAAAATTGAAGAAAAAAAGAAAATAATCATCCCCATAATCGACACGAAACAAAGTTTGTGCTCGGTGACTGTTCTAAATATTAATTAAAAAAACCAAAACACATGAGAAAAAATTGAAGATATTACTTGATGACAAAAAAAAAGAAGAAAAGGCAAAAAAAAAGGGAAGAAGACATCAAGTACAAGCGGAGAAGAGACAAGAAAAGAGAGAAGAGGGGGAAGAAAGGCAAGAATAAATAAATTAATAAAAATATAAAAAAATGAAATCGATTAAAGACAACTAGCTGTGGTAGTCGCTGCCGTGTTCGTATATTATGTATAATGTGTATAACTGCGCTGAGCTGCCGCTGCCGCTGAGTTGCCGCTGCTGCTGCTGCTGCTGTTGCATCGATATCAACGTGCACTGTTTCACTGCCACTGCAGTTACCGTGTTATCATTATTGCATAGTTAAAATAGTTTTATTGAGATAAGGAAAAATGTTTTACACCGTCGATTATCGATATACCTACTACGTTGTATAGATAAAGAAAATATTTAATTGTAACGCATACTATTGTCTTACTGTTGTTAATATTTATATTATCGGTTTTATTTTTAATCATCATTCGTTGATGCATAGTATAGATATAAATATATATTTTTTTCATTTTACCATTAATAGAATTATTAATTTTTTTTCTTTTAATTCGTTATGGAGAGGAGAGAATTCTAAGCGATGACAAATAAATGACATACCTACCGTGTGCGTGTGCCTCACCTAGCTGCATATTATTTAAATTCGATTTTCTTGTAATTGTAATCGTTACTCCGAAGAATTTGTACGGCACAGAGATGATATTTGACCGGGTTGATCTTTGGAGTTTCTGAGTATTTTTTTTTTTTTCCTCTCTCTGTTACATTTGTGGTGCATGAGAAAGTATAAATTTAATATCAAAGTCGTGGTTCTTTTTTCTCTCTTTCTCCGCAAAACAAGAATTAGAAAAACGAATGAAAAGCAAGTTATTGTATATAGTTGCTTACTCATGATGATTGATAATCGTTTAGTATAAATAGAATGTTTTATTTTCTCAGATTTAAAGAATTTATTGTTTTTATTTAAGAGAATAAAAATCTATATATTTTCATTTCTTATCTTGATGAAATTATAAATATAATTCATATGCATTAAAGTGTTATTATGCAAATCGGTCATAAAATTGCCAATGCCATATGTGTAGTATTTTACAATGAAGAAAATTTTGTATATTACAACGAGCCAAAATAGGTCACCGTTATAAAATATTTATTAAAAAATAATTCCTGAATTTTTGCACAATTCAGGAAACTCGAGTCCTTTTTTTTCAATTTTCCAGTTTCTGACCCAAAATCATTAGCTTTCAATCTTTTCTTTATCCCCATTTTATTCCCAAGGGTGATCTTGGGAGATTTCTATTTTGTTTCTCTTACTGAAACCATTTGTATTAAATATTCTTTCATTTTCTTTATTATTATTCTTTTTTTTCGCAATGTTACGTTGCTTTAGTTTCAACGTATTATGACATTGCACGATTGACATGTATGAAAGCACACGGATATGCACAAGCCTCTTGGACAAATAATTCAAAGAGTGCAAAGGTAAAAATTTATATCAAGTTAAAGGTACATACTCAAAACGCGTTACATAAATTGTTAAATGATCCGCGGTAAATGGCGATTGGATATTAATCATGGCGAAACTTTATTGGCTCATTGTGAAATACAATGATTATTCGTGCACTCTCTTGATAATTAATTCATGCACCAATCCAATCAACTCATCACCCTTATCATAATTATTATCGTGTATAATTAATTATTATATACGCTCGTGGTGCATCTGCGTGTATGTATGCGACGTATGCATCTAAAAATGATTTTATTATATACATATATATTTATATGTTAATTAGGCATTGCATATATATGTATATAAATTACGCTCATTATGTAATGTATAAAAAAGAAAGAGAAAAAAAAAACAAAAAAAAAGAATTATAAAGAAAAAGGCGCGCGGTGTGCTTGCCACCTTCAATGCCTCATTGACCTCATCTAATGCTTTTTTATCTGTACATTTACAATTTGTGTACCAATGAGGAACGTTGTTTAATCATGTTGTTGATGTTATTGTTAAAAAATGAGATTCAATATTGTACATAACTATATATTCATTATAATTGATGATATAAATAATTATATACATAAAAAAAAAAAAATGGGTATTGAATCATTTTGAATACACCCCGGGTTGCGCTGATACTCCACCGGCCTTTTTAGATTTCATTTGAAAAATAATTTTTCGTTATTGACTTCGAACGATATTATATAAGTTATTCATTTTATTATGAAACTAATATATAATATTTACAATCCATCAATCTAATATATTCACAAAAATTTTATTCACTATTGATTTTCGAACACTCATTTCTTTTTTGTGCTTTTTTTCATTTTTCGAAACGAGAAATTAAACGGCATATTAAACTCAGCTAGTCTCGTCGTTTATTTTTTCATGAAATTAGACAATGTAATAAACGGGCGTATGTAATGGCAAAATCTATATCATGCCGTCCAGGAGTTTTAGTTAGATTGATCATTCACAATCATTTTGTTTTTACAGTTCCGTCGTTGGCACTTCTTTTCTTTGGTTTGGGAGAGCCATTGGATTGCGACTGTCTCGTCTTTCTTCCAGCTGATTTGCCATCACGGGGTTTAAGCTTCCCTGTTGGGATGAACGACAGAAAGACAAAAAATTTCATTACTTTCTCGGAAGGTTCTGGAGTTATTTACATTCTGATCTTGCGAAAACTCACCCGTCGTTCTGGAGGCAAATCGCTGTCGCCAATGTATCCGTCATTGCTGTAAGAGAAATTAGGATGATTTTCTATTCCGATCAAGTCCGAATCGTAGCTGCCCTGACTGTGGAAATCACATTGTCAAAATTCGAGCAACCAAAGTTGCGGATAGAACGAAATTCTGCATAAAATATAAACAGCGTACCTGATCGCTTCGTCGTAAATTTTTTCATCAGTATTCCACATGGGGTTAGATCCTTCGATGGCAAATTTATTGCTCGTTGGAACTACGCCGATTCGGTTCAACCCTGAGCTTTGCGATCCGAATTTAGTAACTGCCAATTTATCAAGCCGGTCATTCAGTCTGAAAAACAGTTGTTAAAAAAAAAATTAATAATCGTGTACAGAGAGTTTCATTATGAATTTCACTCACCGTTTAGTCTTAATTACATAAGCAGTGGCAAGAGCGATGCAGCAAAGAAGCAAAAGAACGCAAAGTGTGATGAGAACCCACTGAACGATTTCCTGAATGTTAGAAACCGTCTGCGATGTATCGGAAGGCACGTCGATCAAGTTCAGAGATCTCGTGAGTAGCGTAACCCTGAGATTGGTGATGGTCTGCACGTTGTTTGATGCCCTGTTAGAGAGTCCATACAAATATTAGGCATTTCTTCCAGCGCAACACAGCAAGAGTCTAGAATATTTTAGCACGCAGCTTATTTTCAACAAAAAAATGAAACCACTATGTAGGCTTTAGAAAATTTCTCTTCGTTTGATAGAATTGTATCCTGATAAAAGTAGATTAAATTCGAACATCTTGAAGTTTCCGAATATATCTCATTTCTAAGTACTCTGATCTATCGAAAATTTTGCCCAAAGAAAAATTAATATAACTTGGTTCACTGACTTCAGTCACTCAAGACATAATATACATATGATTTCTAACAAATAATGCTCACAATACGATGACGTCAGAACTAATTGGAAGGTTGGTTGACTGATCGATAAAATGAGTCGTCACGATCGTTTCGTTATCAAGACTGGTAATTTGGTCCTCTGCAAGAGCCCTGGTCACGTAGTCAATGTTGCAAATGTAACCAAAAGCTTCAGTGAACGATGAAATGACCTGCAAATTTATTAAATCAGTAAAAATGATTTGACTCGGTGACCCAGCTACCGATTTCACTTACGAATGCCGTTTGGCTGGAGACTTCGGTAATGGTATTTCGGAAGGTAAAGGCGACTCGATTGCCTTGCGCTACGATGTAGACTTTGACGTTAGTTGAGTCCGAATGATTGACTGTAATCATTAAGATCAATGAAAAAGCCTGAACAACGACTCGTAAAAATATTATCCTATCATTACAGTCTCACCCGCGTCGTGCACAAGGACGGTGAAGTCGAAGTATCCGGCCATAGTGGAGAGCGGATTGAACTGAAGCAGCAAGGCTCCCGTTGCACGATTTAGTTCGAACGGTGTGGAGATCGACGAGAGCGAAGAATCTGTATAGTTCATCGAGCCCTCTTCGATTGTGTAGCTTAAGGTCTCGTTCAAGTCAGGATCCGTAGCCTGAAAAAATAATTAATCAAATAACGAATCGTTCTGTCTCACCTTCAAGAACCACCAACTCCACTTACAACAACTGTTAGTATCAGTTTAGAAAGTTCGTCTTCAGGAGTGACTCCACCAAAGTACGTACTGCTCTCGAAAGATGGTGGATTATCGTTGACGTCAACAACCTAAGGATTTCAAAGGAAAGAACACTAGTGAATTTTCGAATACTCCGTTTTAACATTTTCAGCAACCCTACATACTATGATGGTTATAATGAGGGTAGCCTCTTGTCTTGGATTTTCCGGAATTGTCTCGCTGTTCGTCGTGGCGACGACGTAAAGTGTCAGTTGTTCTTGCGCCTCTCTATCTAATTCTTCGATCAAAGTGAGTTCTCGCGTCTCCTTGTCAAGGGTGAAATAGGACATATCACCTTCTGAAAATGGACTTCGCATTCAACATTTCGTGGTCACGAAGTGGAAAAGAGTTCGGACTGGACTCACCTTCGCTGGTAAAGTAGTAGTAAATCATAACTTTGTCATCCTCGTCAACGTCGATGTTCACCATGTCTGATGCTTCAGGTATAATTACAGATGATTGGAGCCCAACAGGAGTCTCGAAGAACCAAGCGGTCCACTGGTGCTCAGAAAATTCAGGACCATTTGTTGAGATGAAGACGACGGTATTCCTCTGCGTTGTTGTTCTATTCGGCATTCCATGATCGGTGACGGATATTTCAATCTAAGTACAGAGAGAAGATTAAAAATTGAAGGGAACAAACCTCGGATTTTGTTTCTCACTCGAATCAATTTCTCATACATCGAAAGTGTATTCATCCCAATTCGGCGGTAGTCTGATTAGTTGAAGCTGAGCGGTTCCAGTGCCCGTAGCGATGAGGGTAAAATATTCGAGTGCAGTTTCTTCAAAGCATGTGTAAAATAGAACAAATTTGAGCGTTGAATGACTTCAGGATTACAAAATAAGGCAAGAAACATCGATTATTACCAGATCCGGTGAGTTCAAAGGTGACCGTTCCACTGGGACCACTATCTTCATCTGTAGCTGTGAAATCATTCAGGAGACTATGATCGTAACTGTAGAGTTGCGAATTCAGGGTTTGAGTCTGTAGATAAAAAAAGAAATTATTAAGCACTGAAGAATTTTTTTGATCGTGGGCAAACTAAATTTCAATAATATGATTATTTACTCGACTTAACCGGATGCTTCGTCCACTAACTGGGTGAGTTATCACTGGATTATAGTAGTTGTAGTCCTGGATGAATATGTTGTAAGTTTCTGTGTCGTTCTGCGACGAAGGATCTGTCCCCAAATCTTGAGCCTGTGCAGAATAAATGAAAGGATTTACTTCCTCACTTCAATTATGGTTCCACTGTATCAATTAATGGCCATCTTTGACTCACGTATAATTCAATAGCCCAGGTACCGTAGTACCCTCTTAGGTCACAGTTGGCATATATCAACGCATCAGAATCATTACGAGTTTCAACTCTGAAAGGCATCGGGCAATCGTCGTTTAAGACGGGCATGTTGTCTTTTCGCGTAACGCTACGTATTTCGTAAAATACTCTCGTGTTAATTGTGTCTGGTTGGTCGTGGTCCACAGCGGTGACTGTTAGAACCAAGGTATCCTGGATTTGACAACATTTTTGTTAATTTCAACCATTGCAGAGTTGATCGAAACCTGTAACAACGGTGATCGAAATACTCGCCATAATTGTGCTTTCCGAAACAGTTGCCGCGGGATCTGAAAGTTCTGGGAGTTCTGGGATCTGGTCGTTGATATCTGTAAGGATAACGGTGACGCTCGTGGTGATAGAATTTGTATTCCAGGTAACGCCAGCGTCCAGGAAATTGTCTCTGAGTTCCAAATACACTGTGAATACAGAGGTACCGAAATCTCTGTCCAAAATGTGTCCATCGGATAGTAAGACTTCCAAATCTCCATTATATCTTCCCATGCCAAAGTACGAGAAGAGCTGACCATAGTCTGAGTTTAATAGATAAGAGACGTTGTTGAACGGTGCTGGAATGAAAAATAAGTCAGGTTGAAGTTTTTTTTTCAAATAAATCTGTTGCGATCACAAATATTCAGCTCACATGTTCTGTCGTTATCTGCTGCTTTGACGGTTACAATCGAAGTTCCACTGTTAGATTTTTCTCTGAGATACAGGGTGGTGTTGAACTCGTCCGGCAGCAAATAGGGTACTTCATCGTTTTGGTCTATCACAAAAATTTCGAGCTGAAAATATATTCAAAGTAATGACGCATAAAAACTCGTTAGTAATTGAAAAATTCATAGTAAAATAATGTAGCTTACCTCCAGATAGGTATTGTGTACGCCGTCCGTTGCGCTAATGGTGTAATATAAGAACTCGTAGACCTCAGCATCAATTGCTTCATCGGCGTCTACCCTTATTACTCCGGTCGACGAGTTTATTTTCACCAAACCACTCGCGGTTCCGTTTCTTGGTCTGGTAGACAAAAAAAATGGAAAATTCGTGGAAAAAATTGCCATTTCAAATCACAAAATTATCATACTTACTCTATGGCGTACGTAATATCGTTATTTCCTGGACCGTCAGCATCGAATGCAATGACGTTCCCAATCAAAGTATCGGTAATCTGATTCTCAGTGACACTCATATCAGTGTACTGTTCAAAGATTGGTTCATTGTCATTAATGTCAAGGATGACGAGAGTTAGTAGGGCTAAAAGTTTCAGTATGTTTTGTTAGTGCTTGAACTTTTGTGACGTCGAAATTAGATGAAGGATTATCGTAACGAAAATTAGTGAAGCATGGATTACCAGAAGTAGAATTATCATTGTGCACTGTCGTAATGTCCGTCACAACAATCGACAGGTATAAAACATCGAACTGCTCGTAGTCTAATCTACCAGCTACAACCAACGATGCTTCGGCGTATCGAGTATGCCCTTCCGGGTAAGTCGTCAGGATTTCCACGTGCCTGTGATTTGATACCTCCATGAGATCACTGTAGAAAAGTTCACCATAGCTTGAATGGGCAAGAAAGAACTCACCCCCGATACGCTTCTTCATCAACAGTAACACCGCTTTTATGGGCATACGAGCCATCCCAATCGATGCTGAAAACGATTTCAGATTGTGTGTCAACATCAGCCGCTGTAATCGTCGTGTTGACCACTTCTTGAATATCTCCTTCTTCGTCGATGCGTGGTTGAATCCTCGGCTGATCATGAATAATAAATAATTAGAATATTGCAAAATGCATGATTTTTCATTTTAAATTACTAACCATGGAGAGCGTAGGTGGTACGTCGTTTACGTCAATGACATTTATCGTCAGTGTTGCGTAAGTTACATGATTCGCAAGGTCAGTTGCTATGATCTGGACCACCACAACAGGGATGGTTTCATAGTCTAATGCTCCATCTTGAGCGGTTGTAATTACTCCGGTTTCGGCATCTATTTTCAATGATGGTTGCGATGCTAGTGCGTGCCTGTTTTTCATTGAAGAAATTAGCACGGATTGGAAAGGTTTCATTTTTTTCGTATAATTTAAAGAGAAATACCAACCTTACTTCGTCATCGATGTCCCGATCAACTGCGAGCATTGTGGCGATGTACTCATCCATGGGGACGTCTTCGGGTATTGCAACTGTCACAAACGAGTTTTCGAATATCGGCATTTCATCGTTCCAATTCTCCAAAATAATGGTGATATCTCGAGTCCCAATGTGCGAATTGTTTGCTACTTCCGTCGCGATTATCTATAGTGTTATCAAATTCACAATAAACCGATTACAAAGCAATCACGGGCATCATGCAAAAGAAAAAAAATATTACTAGCTCTGTATACCTGAAGCTTCATATTCCTCCAATTTGCATCTTCGTAGTCTAAAAGATCGGCGTTTACCACGGATATGATAAACGAGCCTTGCTGGTAACCGCTGTTTGGTATCACTAAAAAAGCTGAACTCCAACCGAATTCCGAATCGTCAGCCAACTCTACAGTGAATTGAGCATTTTCGGCCTGAAAAGAGATAGTCAAACGGAAGTCTGAAAGGTTTTCGGTGAAGAACTTGGAGCGTACCAGTAGAACGTTACTTACGAGATCTGGGTCGGTTATCGCGATTGATTGATTGAATTCTAAGTTCATAAAAGTTTCCTCCGCAATTTGGATGGACAGTTCCTCCGGGGAGACTTCAGGTTCATGGTCGTTTATGTCCTCAACGATTATAATGACTGTAGAGTTGATTCTTTCCGATGTGTCGAGAGTTTCGTAAGCGACTATCAGAAACCTGAAAACTTCTTTAGCGAGGGTATCCCGATCGATGGGATGAATCGTAATCTCCCCAGTGTTTGAATTCACCTCGAAATAATCCTCCTCGCCTACGAATGAATGGCTTGCATAAAGAATCGTTCAGCTTCTTTTGAGTTAGCTTTGAGTGAAAAATAACAAACTCACCTTCCGAGGCGATAATCTCATAGCTGATTGCTGCGTTTATACCAAAGTCCCCGTCGATGGCCGATACCTCAAAACGCTGAGAAAACGTAATTCAGTAGGCTTAGAAAATCAATTGAAATGTATTCATTATAAAGTCGCAATCTCCACGCACTTACGTTGTTTGATTTCTCAAGTATATTCGCTGCCGAAAATATATTCGTCCACATCGGTGGTTCGTCTGGCATGTCGATTACTTGTACCACGTAAGAAGCATTGCCTTGGTTGCCTCCCCTGTCCTATTTAACATGCAAACTGATATTTTTAACGACGATACCAAAACATAACGACGTCAGTCGAAAGCAGTTGTTCAACAAAAACAGCTTTTTCTGTACCGAAGCGATGTAGTTTGACGGTATGACAGACTCACCCGTTAGAGAATTGACAGCTCAAGCGCGGGATTCATGAAATTATTTAACGAAACAAACGATTGATCAAACTGCCTCGAGTATCTTTAATAGATCGTAAATATAAGTTTTGATATTGAACTGAACATTTTGAGGAATAAGCTCGTGGTAATAGGTATGCTAATCACCTCTGCGACTATCTGAAGCAAGTACATAGTTATCGTCTCATAGTCAAAAGTTTCGTCAACTTGTAAGTAACCGTTCATTTGGCTAGACGTTGTAGTTATATACTCCCTTGCCATGCTGAAGCTTCCAGTCCCACTTGTAGGCTGTAAAATATAACGAATGTGAAGTTTTAATCTTATTGTTATTGCTGGAAACTTTAATACGCGAGAACTTACGGATGCGGTTATCGCGAAGGTAACATCATTGATCCAACCATCGGCATCGCTGATACGAAAAGAGCAATTCGTGCGTCCGCTCCAATTTTCCTATCAAATAAACCTGGTTTGAATAGAGTTTCTTACATCCAGAATCCTAATGGAAGAACTATTAGGCTACCTCAACGGAACAACTTTGTGAGTTTGCTTGAATGACGGGAGCATTGTCGTCGATGTTATTAATGTTAAGGGCAATTCTGCGAGTCTGGCCACCAGCTGCAACTAGAAATCTGTAGTTTTGCATGGCCACCACCTCATAATCTTGAGTGTTGGTAATCACTAGCTGCCATACACCGGATGAATCAGCCACGATTACAGCTCCGAGAAAAAGGTTGCTTTTGTTGTCATCAAAGGTGCCCAAAACCGGGGTATCAGCCCCGGCGTAATTAAATTGCGCAATGGTTACGTTGTACGTAATTTCTTCCTCTAACTCAATGTTTGTTTGATCTTGGTTACTATTATAGCCGACGAAGCTCAGCCTTTCATCGGCAGGATCCGGTGCTAGGAACGGCGGCGTTTCCCATTCTGTCCATAGAAAATATATGAAAAACATCGAAATCTCTACTGTTCGTGATATTGAACTTTCGTTCAAGCCTGATTTGTGGTGTATAGAGCCTGATTACTGATCCAGATAACGAGCAAGTGTTATGAAGTCAACGTACAATGGGTTCCGAGATAAAGACTTTCGTCATTATTCGCTCGATATTTTTACTCATTCGAAAAATTGAATTAAAAATACTCACGGGCTGTCGTTGAGCCGAAAAAAAAGGTAAGGCTAATGAGCAGACCGAGATGCACTTCGGCCGCCATGATCTTCGAGATCAATGATTTATGTGACGTTCCAACGTTGATCGTAATTGCGAAAATTAGTCTTTGCAAAACTCCTTAGATCAAATCTCAGCTGTAATAATTTATCGAATACATCAATAAAAATACTGCGAATTGTTGCGTCTATTCTGAACACTTTGATATCTTGCCGGATGAGTTTTTTCATCGGGATAAGTGCGCAAGTAAAAGTGTTCTGAGAATCACGGTTACATACTCTATGTAAGTATAGTGCATTCTCACCAATTAGGGTATCCAAATATTTAATATTGGAACTCGCGCACACCTGGCAGTTATGGCTTCATTGGCACGCTCACTGTGACTAACAATATTATCGATAGCATTTGCAGGACGCGGCGATAACGCGCGGATGCTACTAGTAGAACAAAGCCTTGATATTGGTTCCATCGGTTTTTGATATCAATGATATCATTACTCAAGGTGAAAGCGAGCTACTCAGGGGTTATCTTTATCACTAGACGCCATAGAATTACGGAACGCAGCTCATCATTGAGTTCCGGTCAGCGGTCAGAGCTTTCCCCAATCGTTGTTTGTTGATTAATTATTTTTTTTTTCTTTCGCATTCCATCGCATCGATCAGCACGCAGCCATCGACCTGAGACGTTAATTTTGCAAATTTTCCATAAGGAAGATTCTTTTTAGATTACTTCAATGTACGTTGGTAATTA
This sequence comes from Athalia circularis, assembly GCA_963978495.1. Taxonomy (NCBI): domain Eukaryota; kingdom Metazoa; phylum Arthropoda; class Insecta; order Hymenoptera; family Athaliidae; genus Athalia; species Athalia circularis. The sequence continues at coordinate 23,099,831 of OZ021699.1, forward strand.
GAAGGAATTCTCATCTGCTAGTTAGCATAACGCGTCGTCTCGCGTTATTTTTTTTTTCTTTGTAAACTTTTATAATTGCTATGATAAATACTGTTGAGTGTCGGATAGTTGCAGTAGATTGTTCACTGAAGGATGAAAATATCCTGGACTTTGAATGCAATGAAAACGTCTGGGTATGATAACTTCAGACCAATTAATTATTAGAAATATATATCATCACATATATTGCATTTCATTAAAAGTAGTTTCTCACATCTTTGTCATATACTATTTTGTCCTGATTTCAATCTCTAGTTGCATCATGCCAGTGTGATAATCGAAGCCACTTCGTTTGAAAAACTTACCCGAAATGTTCCTATGACCTCGAGACTTCCATATCCGTATTATTATCTGTTCTGAAAAAATATCACGATCATCGATCAACTGAAAATTTCAAATAAATCTATCTCTCAGATTTAGAAACAAATTACGCACAAATTACTTACCGATCATTCAATTACAAACAAAATTGTAAGTACAAAAATAGCAAATTTACCTTTTTTTTTCTTTTGGCTCCCATACCGCTATGATTTTATAATGCCCATCCGTCCTCATAGTACTATTATTTTATTATAGAAAAATTACTGAAGCCAAAGGAACGTATGAGCCATTTATACGGCACTTCACTTTTCCCTAGCTAAAATCGAGTATTCCTACGTTGCCCATTGAAGTATTAGAAACAACAGGTGCAACTAGCATAAGGCTGTGCGTTTGCTTTGGGGTGATTTTCAATGAGATCATAATTCCATACTGCATTTTGGCATTGAAGAAAAGTTTTGAACTCAGACGCCATTTTGCAGGTTCTATAGCTAAACTATAAATAAAATTTCTACGTCGAAAGAGGGGGAGATGCGAACCGTATTCATCTCGTGGTACATCTCTTTCGATGGACCATTTAATCGAGAACGGTCACAGGTCAGACCTAAGACATATCTCGTACTCTCACTCCACTGCGTGCAGTTGTCAGCAACTCTTCCAGCGAAACGCGTTGCAGACGTTTCATAGCCAGAGACGTTCTACCGTCGTAATCTTTTTTATAAATAATATACGCTGTTCCATTTTATTTTAGCACCTTGGTAGACGTGCCGACGGACGCATTTATCAGGTAAATTTATTCGAGAGTACGACAATAATTTTTTTGTTTTTTCTTTTTCAATTCTGTTAAATATTCATTATCCGCGATGTTGCAGATGAGTAGTTTGAGTTTTCAAAGATTGTCACAAACCTTTTTTATTATTATTCTTATCATAGTTTTACCAAGATGACGCGATCCAATTTGAGATACAAACCACCAGAAATACCGCAATTTGAATCAGTAGCTAGAATATCCAGTCTACCAATTGTTGAAAGTGGAATACATATCGCTGGAAATGTCTACGACAAGATTAAGGTACGACTTCATCTTTCTTCAATTTTTTTCTTGTCATTCTCATTTTTTTTTTATCAACCTTCTCGTTATAAACTGTTATATATATCATTTGGTTGCGCAATCCAATTACGTTGGAAGGCGTAAGAATCAATTATGTCATATTATATATGCCCGTAAATAATTAATTTCGACATAAAAATGCAGCAGCAGCAATTGCAGTAAATACGATGTTCGGTACATGCATATTACAATTACATCGGCAAGTGTTCATTGGTATACTCAATATTAGATACTCTACTTGCACAATATAATATGAAAACCAATTGATATATAAAAAATTATCGATGAGCGAGTAACAAAATATGAGTAAATAAATATTGACCTTGACCTCAGTCAGCTAGCGAAGATATCACGGCCCACCCAGAGAAGATTTAACAGAGAAGAGAATTGCAGTTGTAAATAGAGCCTGCAGAAGGCGGAGCCGTCTTCAATAGATGCATACATTATTATACATATACACATATATTTCATACTCATTACAATCGTGCGCGTACGCATATCTCCATAATAACGTCGTCCACATAATTAATTATACATATTCTCTCGCGTTTGCCCTGCAGCGTTCCAATTCCCTCGTTAACTGGAGTCTCGATACTGCGGAGCAATCTCTTGCTGCTGCAACGGCGTCGGCGAAACCAGCTCTTCTAGTATTCAACGGACCGATCGCTACGATAGATCAGCTACTTTGTAGAGGCATTAATATCGTCGAGGAAAGAGTACCTGCCCTAAATTTACCGCCACAGCTTGTAAGATCATTTTTTTTTTTTTTTTACATTTTTTTGTTTTTATTTTTTTAATCAAATATTTTTCACACCGTAATAATTTTCTTCGACGAGTGCTCGCGGCAATCGAATTCGAGGCAATAACGTTGTTTGTTGTACCCTATACGCTATTTTTTGACACGGGTAATTTCTGTTGTTTTTTTTTTTCAATATTACAAGCAGATGTACTTCAATACGAGGGAGTTTGTGAGGAAAAAATTTGTTAAACCCGTTCTGATGCGCGCTGGAAGTGTCAAGCAGATGGGGAGCGATGCGGCTGACTTAGCCGCTGATAGACTTGACGGGGCCCTGACCGTCGCTGAAGAGTACGTTGACCGCTACCTACCCCCCGACCCCACAGATAAGGCCACTGACGGTAATGAAATGGAATAAGATACACTCTGATAAATTATTATTATTACAAAAAACTCCGTAGAACTTCCGTCTTATCGCTGATATATCAATTTTTATTCAATCATTTATTCATAATCCTCGACAATTTTAGTGAATTCGGACCCCAATCCGACGGAAGGGGTGAGCAAAACTGCAAGAACGATACACCATGGGGCTCGTTTTTCAAGAAAACTTCAACGCCGACTCACGCGACGAACTGTTGCCGAGGCACGCGCTCTCAAGGAACAAGGAACCGAATGCATTCACGTTCTCTTGTACGTCGTGGAAGTTGTGAGTTTGAAATTCATGGACTCGTTTTACTTTGGAGAAAATTAAAAACGAGGCCAAATCTTTATTTTCCTTTTTTTTCAATTTTAGATCGCCACGGATCCAAAATTAGCCCTACAAAAAGCGTGGGAATTGTGGGGCACTCTGAGTCTGCCGGAGCCGGAAAATCAGGCACGTCCGGCGACCTTGGAGCAACTGTTGGTACTCTTGACGAGAGAATCCGCACGCAGGGTTGTTCATTTGGTGAACGGTGCGACAGCAATGGCTTCGAGAGCACCTCGAAAACTCGCTAGAATTCTCGTACGAACTTCACATCAGCTACTCGACGCTCTCGCAGCTACGTTGAAGGTGAGAAAATTATATCAGTTTAAGAAAACCTAAGCCTTAAGAAAATAAACACATCGTTTCTTTAGAATGATAATTTGCGTGCTTTCAACTGGCACAATCTAATACGTCTAATCTATTTCTAATCACTGCAAGAATTCAATTAATAACCTTATACCTAAAAACACTTTTGATTATAATCAGACGCGCTGATAAGCCAGCAGGTTTGTGATAACAAATTGTTCCGATATCTTGATTCAAAATTACGATTCGCGCATGCAATTTGACCGCAGATTGCCGCGCCATGATCATTTTCGAAAGCTTATTGAACCAAATTTGTATGCCTCCATTTTTATCAAAACTTGACTTGGTTTTTTTTGTTGGTTTTACAGATGTTGATTACAACTGACAATCAAAAGCAAACCGTATCTCAAATTTCTGTTGTCCGTGCTGCCATCCTCAGGCTTGGTTCCACAACCGACCTCGTATTGGTGAGTTCAATCTTTGAATTTTTTGAACAACAGTAAGGTACTTCTTTAAACGCTTTTATTTCTCATTACTCTTATCAAGGCTAGAATTCGTTGTTCCATTTTTATTTTTGTTCTTAATTACATTTTCAAATCGTGCACTTATGAGAAATTACAAAATTCTACCGATACCACGAAGATCTTTATGAAAAGTATGCAAAAATTAAATTTCTATTCTATTTCTGTTTTTTTTCCTATTTGTTTTGACAGGAGCAATTCGCGGCTTTTTTAGCTGGCCGTCCGGCTACGGGAAAAGCAGTCAACAATCAAAATCGGCAACAGAATCACAACAATCACGTACTCGTGACTACCGATGTCTTAGCCAACGGTGCTGAGTAGCGATTTTCTAAATAATATACGGCCATATTTTGCGATCATTTTACAGCAATCTTATCGCCCTTCGATTTATTTTAATTAGAATCCGCCGATTGTTGAATCAAGGCTGACAATCATCAAATGTTTATAGGTACTTTGTTAAGAAAAAACAAAAAAGAGAGGCGGAAGTTGTCATAATAAGTACTATGTAACAAAACAAGAATTAAGAAATTTATATTTCTCGTATACATATAGCTATATTTTTTTATCGAATAAATTTTGAATATTCGAGACCACATTTCGTTCGGTCGATTCTAATCGAAAGTGACTGGGAATACCTTCGGAGTTAACCGTCAGTCGATATAATCCAAGTAATTAATTTATATGTATCGACCCTTGAGCCCAACGCGGTTGAATTAGATGCGCGTCTAATCTTCTGGGTTCATATTCTCCAGGTATGGAACATACCAATTGAACGTACGTCGAGTGAGACTTCAAATGAAATAAATCTTATTTGATCGGAAAATTTTATCACTATCTTTGACTGCCCAAAAAAGTGCATCTTGTGATCGAACTGTTGATTTTAAAAAACATAAGGGTCCAGTTGACAAAGAATGCCTTATTCATCCATTACCTACACCTACTCCGTCGTAATAGCCGACCGCGAGTCCTGGACTTTGTACATTTGATATACGAGGAAAATTCCCCGGTATTCGAAACATGATTATATTCATGTATATCTGTATGTGTATAGTTAAGACCGATATGATATAGACACCTAATGTTGTAAGATCTACCCGACCAACTCACCGCAATGCCTGTAATCTTATACTCTGACATGGGAAGTTGTACGTTTATTTATTAATTTATTTTTTAATATGTTTTGTTTCCTTCTCGTGCAACTTTATGCAGCTGTAGTATAGATACGTTTTTCAACCGGTCGTTGATCGATGTTCCGTGCGAGAACGTCTCGAGAATGATGATAAATATCTATGACGTATAGGCGAATCTTGCATCGATCATTTGCATTTATTTAGGTATCTAGAATTAAATTTTGAAATTCTGGACGTTCGCGTTAAATTATCGATTTTTTTTCTTTGGGCTCTACCGGTTTTTGAAACTGTATGCGGCGTTGAACCCAATCTGAGACATGATAAATTTAATTGAGATAATAAAAAGAATGACGGGTGCTTTGGTCTACTGATCCAGCTCTCCTAGTCACAGAAAGGCTTTGTGACTTTGCGATAGGGTGTATACCTAGTTGCACTATCTTTCTTATCACAAGTGACATGACCGCTGCTGCTGATAACACCCGTTTTTTTTCGAGTGCCTTAGAACCTGATGAAGCGATCAATTTCAGTGGGATGAATTTTGAGAAAGAGTTAATGTTTCCATTTTGCCGCCAGAAAAACGAGTTTGTCCCTAAATTCGCGCGGTTCATGATTTCTTTCAAATCATGTTTTAATTCAAAATTGCACGTGTTCTTCTGTTTGGTGCGGAATAACCGACGATAGTCATGCCGATCACGATGATAGATTTTCAAATGAGTCTCAACGACTCACCTTTATCAGTAACACCAGACGATAATAGTCTTCGTGGTTTCCTTATACTCGGACTTTGAACCCTCTGAGCCTGCAGGCGTTTGGTTCTATACGAGACGTGAACGACCGTTTGAAAGGATCGCTCTGATTAGTTCATTCAAATTCTGAACGCTGCGCATGCCCCGTTCGTTCCTATAAACGAGAGATATGAGTAATTTCTCGTATTCGTCTTGTCGCCGTTGTGTACTCGTAACGTCTTCTATAAGTTTATCCTCATCCGATAGTTTTATTATATTTCTTAAGAGTTCATCGTTAAACGTGAGTACATTTTTCGAAAATCAATTTCAAAGCTTCCAGCCAGTTCGCGTTCCGGATAAAATTTCACTCGATTGATCATAGGCAATTATTTGCTAATCTAAACCCCCGAACAATTAACTTCGATGGTCATGCGTAACTTTTAACTGTTTTTTTTTTTTTTTTTTAATGATATTTGCATTCACGACTATATTATGTTTCGCGTTGAATTTTGACGGACTTGAGCTTTTTTAATCGTCTAGGGCCAGTTTCACTGACACGGTTCAAATGTTCAACTTGGTTTAAAAACGAGCTAAGCCAACAAGAGCAACCACGTTCACCGAAATTAAACTAAGTTCAATTACGCTATAAATGGTGTTAGAGAAACTGGCTTCTATTCGCTGATTGATCATTTTATTAAATCGTGAAGACAATTGAAGTATTCATAAATATATGCACAGACATGTTATATGTAGTAATAAATTTCCGGTGAATACAGACGAAGGTTATCTCAAAGTCGCATATTCTCATCTGCTATATGTCAACACGAATAACATAAATATTATTGCGAAGATCTGCACCGTTGATATATTTATATATATTTTTTCCATTATTCAAATTCCGGAACCCAGAACGTTTTTGTTGCCGTATAAATAACCGTCGTGGAAAGAAGTGAAAAAACAAAACAACAGATACGACCCTTGACACCCTCATTGCTGTAAAATATTTTGTTTCTATCGACGTTTTAACTTTCTGTCTGTCTGGACTGATCTGTAGAAAGCAGCAGAATGGCTTCCGAGACGGTTCAACTACCTCAAATTGAATTGTTTAACCGAGTAATGGGGCTGCCTATGGTGGAGTTGGCGCTTTCAAAGTCTGCGTCAACCTATATGAGAGTTAAAGATTCCCACCAACTTGTTCATTGGGCATTATCAAACGCTGAAGCATCCTTGAGCAGCGCTACGAGGCAGGCCGTACCAATCGCAGCTCCGATAGCTAAGAGACTCGAAAATTCCATCCAACTTGTCGACAACACGCTTTGCTGGGGACTCGATAAAATCGAAGAAAAAGTTCCCATTGTCAAAGAGAAGCCTGAGATGGTGAGTTTATAATCGAAACCGTTTGATATCATGATGATATTGAATTCCTTTACTTTGTTCCTCGTTTCCGTTGTGTGTTTCTTCTGTCCGGTTTAACACGAGTTTGGCTATTTTTAGATCTTGGAAAGCGCATTCACTCTTGCTGTACAGACGGTGCAACCCGCGGTATCAAAAATCGCGTACGCCAACGAACTCTTGTCATCGCAAGCCGCTTGTTTGAAAACGTTGAGTTGGAATAAGGCCAACGATATCCTGGGAACGCAATTCGGAACTGCCGCTCTTCAAGGACTCGACAGTACCGCTGCAATCGCCGACAAATTAATCGATCATTATTTCCCAGCATTTACGGCTGAAGAGAATGTTTCAGGTAATTGACAAGAACAGTTTTTCATTCGCACATACTTTGTTTAATGATGATCTGTACTAGCCATATAATCGTGATAATATTCGATGTTTCAGCTCCCGTTTCCGCGGAGGAAGATAAATTGTTGCACACAGTGCAGACGGTGGGACGTTTGTCTAACAAAGCTGCGCGTCGAGTTTACGGAAGCGTTCGTCAGCACATAAAAACAATAAGCACCGATGACCTGAAGGAATATGTCAGTCACATTGTACAGATTCTTCACCTTACGCAGTACCTTCATGCGATAAATGAGAAAGTTCAATCCCTCGCGGGACCGAAGGATCAGGATCGTAATAAGACTCAATCGTAAATTAATGATAGCAGAAGAGATATAACATGAATTTAAGCTCAATTAAAACGAATTTATAGAACTGATATTTTTAAGCGATTATGTATACATATATTTCATTATAATGTTCCGTTCGTATTTATATATTAGATATTTAGAGTTGCGTATAAATATAAATGTGGTTTTCTATCGCATTGAAATTATGTAACGATAACATTAATTATGATGAATACCATTGCATCGTGACGAGTTCCTCGTGTTTGTTTGTTAAAAAAAAAAAAAAAAAATGCGAGTTTGAATCGTTGAAATATTTTGACCCCATTAAGTAAGCCATTTTTAAATGAATTCCCAAAAAATAATCTACATGAATAAATTGCATATACGTTAATTTCCGAGAACCGATTGATTCACTCTGTATGTATATTCATTTGACAATCACGCAATCCCGCTACGATATTTCTCTCACATTTATAATGCAATCGATCCGATCGTCTGCGGCAATCGTTGAACTTCTTGCACGATATATACGTACGTACGTACACTACGTGGTCAGGATATAAGACGTGCGTGATATCAAATTGCGATCGTAATAATAAGGTCATCATTAATCGACGATATCAATGACCTGCACATTTTTATTTTTTCTCTACTATTCATCCGGCATTCTTACAGTTTTTTCATATTTGCTCTCCAAGATCCAATGAGAATAATTCCAAATCATTCTAAAATCCGCTTCTACTTGCAGTTGTAATACGTCACGGTTTATCGAATCTTTGAATATTCAAACTACAGACATACGTGGGCATATGTAATTCATGATTCGTTGCTCGAAGAATGAAAGAGTTGGACTCGAAATTAATATGAAATGTAAAGCCTGCAATACTTGCATTCAATCTATTACCAGCCACATACATGCTGTGGAGCACACGGAGTACACGCAGTACATGAGTCATGGGATGCGTTGCGAGAATTGCTGTCCCAAGGTTAGCTGATGGGTCCATCAAAATGACCCCCACGTTTACCGTATGAAGAACGTCATCGCGCCTGCTGCGTAGCACTCACTTCAACGTCGGGATCCCCGCCACCAGAACAATGACGGCTCTAGTATCGCTAGAGCCCCAGGATTTTTGTTTTCTGTAAAGTATCAGAATCCAAAAACGCAATCCATGAGGATAAGAAACTTCGTTTCAATTTCCTGTATACATTCTACGCAAATCTTTTCGTCCTCATACGTGAAATTATATATGAAGTAGAATGCAAATGAGGACGGTAGGGGCTTGGGTATTCAATTTTAAGCCGACTGAGAAAAGTCATCTGGCTTCTGGGGAGGCTGATACGCCCCTGACGTCGATGCCCCGCTTACGTTACGCCGCGACGCATCGAGCAACGTTTATACCGAGCACTACTTTCAGAAGTGTTGGCTCACGTTCAACAGTCCCAAGGGATAACTTCACGAACTTTTCTGGAAAAGAGTCAGTAGTATTTCATCGGGGATCCTGGAAAGTCGCAAAACTTGTTGAACCTGAAGTGAACACGTTTCTTATCAAATCTTATATACGTCAGGCTTGCATTTTCACAGTTTTGATTCGTCGCATCTCATCTTTATATTGGATTAAAAAATTGTGAGTGAAAACATTGTTCATAAATCACAAAGCGTTCATTTATACTAATTTTATCGTTACATTTGAATTCGAAATGGCTTCATATATTTTGATTATTGCTACAACGATGGATGTTTCAATCATACTTTGTGGATCAGATATTAGCGATTAACGACATGGAATCGTGGTTAATTATTTTGGCCTGCTATTACCATCTGAGGGAAGCAAAAGTTTTGTTTCTAACAGGAATATTCGTGATAGTAGTCACCTATAATCTTTACTCTCACAAGCTTTTCTTCCATTCTGTTGTTTGATGATAGCTTAGCACTTTATACGATACAAAGTCCAAAGTGGGACTCACCAGACTAGGTGATTTCTTATCCATGCAGATTAGGTACAAATCTATAATGAAGAAGAATAACACCCGAGTTAAGTTACATAATGATACAGCTTATTGTAATAATTTTATTGATAATTCAGCGCACAGAATATTTGCTTCAGAATTCCTAACGTAAGTAGATAATGCTGCACATTCATACCACGCATTAAGTAACGCGTTATCTGAACCGCAATCATATTAACTCATTCCAACAGTTTTTAAATTATGATTTTCTTTATTTTTTTTATACGTCGTTTTTAACTAATCATCGCGTGACTTAGATTGGTATTGAATCATGAGACTGACACCGGACTTTTCACTGCCATCACAAATTCGTCAATCTTAAATGATCCAGAAATAATATAATTTTAAGAAATCACGTGACGTTATTAGTTGGCCATGCTAAAGATATATGTGCAGACGATAACGCAATCACAGAACCACATATTACTACTTATAGAAGAAATGAATCATTAAAACTTATGTACCGAATTTTTTTGTGTTACAGTCGAAATGTCTGCGAACGCAACGGGAAAGGCTGAAGGTGGTCAACCGGAGGTTGAGATTGGTCACCACCTCGAAGTTTTTGACAGGGTTTGCAACATGCCCATGGTACAATCTGCGATCGAAAAAACGGGATCAACTTATACCTATGTCAAAGAATCAAGCGACCTTTTAAACTGGGCCCTGGGCTACGCGGAATCTGGACTACAATATGCTTCTGCGACCGCAGTGCCGATCGCAACACCTATTGTAAAAAAATTCGAAAAACCGATAAACGCCGTAGATCAAACTCTTTGCAAAGGACTCGATATAGTCGAGCAAAAAGTTTCTAGCGTCAGAGAATCGGCGGCCCATCAACCCCAACAGGTAGCGCAATTCACCGACTTATATTTTTAGAATTAGAAACTCTATTTCAATCCTATTTTGATTCTGTATTTGTACGGATTTTTTTTTTACAGATCGCTGACGCGGCTAAGGCAGTCCTGAGCAGCTCTTTAACACCGGCTCGCGAGAAGTTAACGGCGGCTAAGGATTCGGCTGCCCAACAAGCCTCATCGCTCAAAGATTCGGCTTTGACGAAGGCAAATGAACTTCTTAACACACAATTCGGCAACATGGCAGTCCAAGGCGTCGACAACACCAGCCAAGTCGTGAACCGACTTTTGGATCAGTATTTTCCTGTAGTTACCGGCGTTGAGGATATTGTGCCGGGTAAAGAAAAAAACAATGCAACTCAATATTTGTTCTTACAAATCTGACCCAAATCTATTGGTCTTGTCGATAAAGTAAAAATGCTCTCTTGTAATATTATACTGCATGATAAAAATTCCGCAGCTCCGATTTCCGCCGAAGAAAACAAGGTTCTCCATACCGTGCAGACCGTCGGGCAGCTATCAACCAAGACAGCTAGAAGAGTATACCATTCAATTTCAGCTCAACTGAAGACAATAAAGAAGGAAGATGTGACCGCATATATGAACAGTGCAATGTCGATCCTTCACCTCACAAAGCTTCTGGGTACCGACAAAGAAGATGGCGAAAAAGACGCGGCTAGCAGTCCTGGGGAAGAGAAGGTGGATGACGGAACAGAAAATAAGGAAAAGAAATAATTAATTGAACAGGCTTAATTGTTTAATGATAAGTATACCCATCACTAGCTTTTTCACCGTATTGAAATATGTTAGATGACGGTGATTCAGATATCTGGATTTTCACAGTGTCTGCCATGACTGATAACATACAACGCACATCGATTTATAACCGGGCCCAATAGATGACTGTGTAAAATCTTTTTCCTAAGCGTTTATACTTAGTTTTAAAGAAGAAGAAAAGAATTAGGAAGCTATATAGTATTTTACATAACGAAATTCTATACTCGTAGCAATACTTGCCTTGAGAAAAAACTTATTCTTGTACGTGTATACACCTCATCGGAAGTCAGTGAGATATCGAGTGATTTAATTGTACGAATAATAATTGTTCTGAACGAATTCTTCGTTTGATGTATAAATCATTAAATTTGCCACATTTTTGTACAAACAATATTTATAATATTATGTAAATTGATTATATAAAAATATAAGACCTTTTTTTAAGCACAGGAAACTCTAGGTGAATGAGAATAATCAAGTGCGAAAGTAACAAAATCAGTGATTTGATTTTCACACGCTTTGCACTGTTATGCGTGATTTTTTAAAGGTCGGTAGGTCTCGGTATTTTGAATGAATGAATTCCCGGCCGAAGGCATTCATTGGTAATGATCTGGCGCCTCCATGGGCTGAAAGCTCGGAATGGCGCCCCTTTAACCAATCAGACATTTAGAATGCTATATTGTACCATTGAGAAATGAGATATGTAGTACTACCATGGAGGAATATACTATTCCTCCGTGGTACCATTGAGAATAGATAGGTATGGTATATGGAGGGCTCTAGCCCTCCATAGTATGGTACTACCGTCTAAAAATTACGATGAAAATTCCAGGAGGTTTAAACTCGAGGTCAGTGACCTCAAACTAGACCGAGGTGGCAGCACTCTGCAGATGCAACACTTCTGTCATCGCTTACTCGAGTCGCTTGACCCGTTTGAATTTTTTAGCTAAGTTTCGATTGAAGATCTGATTACATATACCTTTCTCGACGTGAATTAATGAAATAGTTCTTCAAATACAGCTGAAACTTGAAACGGTCAATCACGTAGTCAAGTGCGAAAATCGAGTGGTGCATACGGCGCATACAATACAATTTCCTTCAGGTTAGAGACGCCAGCTGTGGGTGAACCGTGATGATCGATGAGCTCTGGTTACGGCTCGTAAATCGTAATAAATAAAAGATTCTATCTACTCTAAGCTGAGTCAGGGATCAAGGTACGTTAACGTTGATAAACAGAGGCCCATCATCGTTTATACTGTTCGACATTTACTCAGTTCAACTGGTAAGTAGCTCAAAACTTTGCATGATATTAGATTTTAATTTCAAGTCAGCAAATATTAATCTATCTTTTTTCTTGTTCTGTTTCAACTTTTGCTCTCTCAATGTAAACAATTACTTCGGGTTCACAGATCTTTAAATTTTTTCCTGATCCATAACTTTGTCCTTGATGGACGGATGGGAGAAATCTACGTTTCTGAAATCAGAAATGCCAGAGCAATGTTATAGGATTCAGTCCTTGGATCGGGCACTTCAAATCCCAAGCGTTCACTATCTATGGGATAAATCTGCTGAAGTGTACAGCCATGTCAAAGGAGCAAATACTGTGATTCACCGAGCACTCGATACTGTAGAAAATGTTTTCAGCATGGTTGTTGAGAAAACTGCGTTGCCTGTTGCCCGGCTCATGGAAAAGCCAATATTCACATTGGATCGAACACTGTGCCAGGGCCTGGATTATGTTGAGATTAAATTGCCGATCATAAAAGAAGATCCGAAGCAAGTTTGTAGCAAAGTTACTATGGTCCTCTTTATAAGTCGAATAAATCCTTGGTAATGTGGAATTTTTATTTACAGATCCTGGACCGTACAAAGTTGGTTTTTCTGGAGCGGCTCAAGCCCGCACTTCGAACTCTAAGGGAATTGAAACAAGAGACTGAGCAATATATGAGTGTTGTTAGGATCCGCACTTCATACAGGGTACATTATTTGAGATCGTACAGCTGGCAGCAGGCTGACAGAGTAATGTCTACAGAAACTGGGGTCACTATACTTAGGACTGTTGACAACACAACGGAACGTGCTGAAATATTGTTGGATAAATATTTGCCTGCTCTAGAAGAGGAGGGTTGTTGTGATTTTGGTAAGACAAACGGAGTGTCAGAAATGAGTGATTCCTTGGATAATCATTTCTTTTGGTTAATTTTTAGATGATGAGTGCAGTGAGCATGACAATCTACATCATACGATGCTGAGACTAAGTGAATTCAGCAGTAGAGCATCTCGTCGCATTTACTTTGCCCTGATGGAGAGATTGCAGCATATGTACAAGATTGAAATAATTGTGCTTATATTACACGCGCTAATTGTTATCCAGGTTGTGAAGGTACTTGAAATTTTGCTTACTTGTTTTTTGCGAAGTCTTAACTACACCGTTTAATTTTGTTAGACAATGTTTTTTAATCTGTGATATATATCTACGTCTGTTTTTATACTCGAATCAATAAGTTATAATCATTTTGTATATACATAAACCATTTCTGATTTATCGGTCAACTGTACCGTACCTGTAACTGTCGCTGAAGAACGTTGAATTTGTAATAAATGAATAAGAAAATATAATATCACTTCAACGGTAATACTTCACGAACATTTTCTACCTTCATGGAGTATATCGGAGCAAAATTTTCTCCTATAAGTGCACCGACTAAAAAATGAGGGAAAAAAATAAAAATAGGTAAACAAGTTATGGACGTGTCGAGGATGATGTGACAGCGCTTCTGAAGTATTCGACGTGTATTATTTCAATTTAAAATTTTACCCATGAAAAGAGGTGTGTGGCAGCAGTATAGCTGTTAACTATGTGTTCCAAATGTTACGTCGGTTCAGTCCCATCCCGTCGACTTCCCTGGGGATGAAATCTCGAAAATATTTGAATATTGGCCCTCTCACCCGTCAGCGTACAACGTCAGTTGTTTCGATGGGATCTATTCGGCAGTGACATTTAAATGGGGCTCGTCCTACCGAACCTGTCAACAATCCCGAACCACCTGACTGACGACTGACACCCTTCTCTCCAAAACTCGTTCGTCCGGGTCACGGATGTGCGTGAGTTTTTTTAATTTCCCTCCTCCTCCCTTCCCCTTATACATGTAAATCAAAGCCTGGAACGGAAAATTGCTGGCATCACGTACGTACATACACGTAAAATACAACATGGAATGCTAAATGAGTTTGACACGGCTGAACGAAGGACGTACATGATTTTCATCCTTTACACTTCAAGAATTTGTCTTATGATGCTTTGTTGATTCTCGTCCCTACTTCGCAGATTTTTTTTCTAATTTTCTGATGGTCCAGATTCAATTTTTTCATAGATGTGAAAAAGATAAAATAAGAAAAACATCAACTATTCCTCATAAAAGGACCAACTTCCGAGGTTCATGCAAAGTTTCTGTGGCCCCAGTAGTAGTCGGAGTTTGGCTTTTGTTGTATATTTAAGTATACATGTATAGAAACTAGCCGGTTAGGACAATATCTGAAATTCGAGTTTGCAGCGTCGTAGGTCTTATTTACACTTGAATGCTACAGGTGAATGTGATATCCTAGATAAATGTATATACGTATATTATGAATATATATATATACACATTTACACAGAAATATGTACGAACGAACGATACTGCGGACGAAATGAAGCAGCCAGCTAGTGCAAGTTTTCCCGTTCTCCTTTTCTATGTACGCAGTTTTCGTTTCTGCAGCGGTGGATTCCAAACATATGGAACCGAACGGCTCTACAAATTGAATTGAAAAAGAAGCCGATTGGAGACACACGTTCCGTATGTACTATGCAGTTTGCAGCCTGCTGCACAACAACGAAAAAAAAAAATGAAAGAAAGAACTTTCATATTCTCCACCGCTGCATTTTCAAAGGAAATGCATTCTTGTTCGGAAAATACGAAGATATTGGTATATGTATGCGTATCTTATCCCACAGTTAGAATTATTAGAAATCATATGTATGCACATCATGCATATATATTTCTAGGTGATTGACGGTTCTAATTAGGGGCTAACGGTGTAATTGGTATTCAGTAGGAGTTTAGCCGAAATGATTTGTCCCCTACGGGGATGACCGGGCGAGGGGTGCATTGGGTATTGCATCAGAAGTAGCAACGCAGCAACGTATATAGCAGTGGGAACAGCAATTTAAATGAAAATTTCGCGAATTCCCACGTGACACGTTAGCACTAGGGTATACTGATAGGGCATTTCGTATATGTAATACAATCAATCGATATAACGCAGCTTATTCGTCATGTGTCACTTATTGTTAGAACTCGAATCCTGCGATGCAAATCCATAAGTTATATTTGACCGGAATAATTTATTACGTTATGTACATTAGTGCTGCTGCATAACGATCGCTAAAATCTATATACATATAGGAACAGAAGCGCATTGCGTGTAATCAGCTATCCCAATTTTGCATATCGATCTCATATGGTCTATTAAATAAAAATCATTAATATTTCATCTATCATTACGAGTGATTCTGGTGTATATTTTTCAAGAAATAGGGATTTCTGTTCTGCGAAAATTATTGGCTATAATTTGTGTTGAATATTTTTTACTCGGTTATGATGTGCCGGAAATTTTATACTATGTATACTTAAAGAAAAGATCGCGAAGTAAAATGAGTGTAAAATTACAGCCGTATGATGTTGTATAGTTATTTGGACTAACAATCAAACTATAGAGAAGTAATAGCGAATGAACATCCACGTCCTGATGAGATGAAAATGTCGCGTACGACTTGAGTTGCGAATATAACAATTATAGTCGTTATGTTAATGCCTGCAGCACTTTACGCCCGACGCCGACGCCTCGTACGCGTCGCGACGTAAACCGCCGTGAATTGTCGTTCCGAGTATAAAGGTTTTACGACAAGCTTCTGCCAACTAGAACGAAATAAAATTTCTGACGGACTGGGTATATATACGTTATGCATACATGCATACCCACCTGGAAAGTCGGGGTTTTTGTTACGATTAGAAAAAAAAAATAGAATTAAAATTTACGTACATAGGTATATATACCTAGGTACCTATAGAGTTACTTATCATGATTTAACATATGTCATGGAATGTGCCATGATGGAAGATATTTTCGTGTGGTATGCTATTCTAACAATCGATAGATATAGCTTTCATGGAAAACGGTACCGCAGAATTGCAGAATCTTTTTTTAGTCTTGTTGAATACAAGATGGATTCTTCTAATACACTTTGTTTTAGTAAAGTCGCGTGATAACATCGTTTCAAAATTCTTATGGATCTTTTGTAAATTGTCAAATCACGAGTCTATGGAATTGAAATCACGAAAATAATTTGTACGGATTTACATGTAATTAAATTACATTATCTATCAATGTATCTCGCAAATTGCAAATTTACTTCATTTTTACTTCTTTTTTATTGCTGAACTACGTCGTTACAGCGCTGCAATTTTGCCCCCAGGTTTCTATGCACCGATGGCTTTCTGGGAACCTTCTAGTACCAAGAATCCACATTTTTCTTACCAACTCTGAACTCCAGAAGAGGAGAGAGTACGTAGGTTGGTGATAAATGCGCCGCAGCACTGACATAAGAAAAATACAGTCTTGTCTAGGAGCTATATAATCTACGTCTCCTCTTCGCGTAGCTGATGCGATACAAATATATTATTATTATTATCGCCACCATTTTTCAAAAACCGACGTTATTTTACTGGAAACTTTACCATCGAGAATCGAAGCCAAAATTAAGTATGTACGAAAAAAAAGGAGATCTGTTCCGAATCCGTTGATATGAATTTTACAAAAATTATAATGTAACGACTCATAACTCTTTTATTCTCTCTGATGCAAGTAGTACATTTTTTAAAAGCTCCTAGATTTTTTTATCTTTGGGCAGCCTATATTTTCCTTTTTTTAATACTTTCTTGAATTGAATTTATATCAATAATATCTGTTATAGTTATGGGTGCATATTACACATATACATAGTTTATTTGCCTCTATAAAAGTAGCTTATTATGCGAGTTGGGCATCTGTTTCGGTGTGCTCGACGTCTTTGGTACCTACTTGGAAACTATAATGGATTATGAGGGATTCTGTGGCTTGGTACATCACTCGAGGCCCAAGGTACAATACTACGTAGATATACGCATTGCGGGTGGAATTTCAGGGGTGTAGATAAGCCATGTCTCATAAGTAGAGATCTTATCTCGGTAAAAGCTACTCATAGCTTGTACAGCGTGCCGGGAGCATTAACGCGTGAACGTATAGGTATAATAGTTTGGTAGGCTGCAACCTGCACTATAACACTTTGTACATAAATAACTATTCGCATGGATGGTAAAGGATGAGTTGTAAATTTATGGATGTAATCAAAAATTATTTCACAAGTTCGTTATGAACTTTTTCACTTTCTTTTTTCCGTTTGTTTTCTGATATCAAAATCAGTGCAGATATGGGTTGTGGTTAGCTGAGAAAAAAAAAATCTTCACGGGATAGAGTTTTTCATTTACATGTTTTAAATAAAGTTACCATACGAACACATACATCGAACGATTCTGTGCATAAGGTATGATATAGTGAAAACTAGAAGCCTTCTATCGTAGCTGGAGAATGCTGTTCTACCTTGCAAGCTGCGTATAGTTCGACCATAATTTTCGATGTGTAATGCACCGCTGCTATATTGGGTGCTAAACTTTGAGAGGGGTGATAAATGCACTCCTAACTATTCGACCAACTGCAGCAGCACCGCCACCAACTGAAAACGCCCAAACAACTATTCTATGGGGAAACGATACGAAAATGCCCGCACCACTACCCACATTATATCCAAAAACCCACCGCAACGAAGTGAACAACGATATTTCAGCGCAGGTAGCTAATTTTTTGTGTTTTCCATGTCAAGAATCATGCAACGCGAGTTACTGGAATGATATAGCTATAAGCTGATTATTTTGTCGGGCTTATCATTCCGCTGCCGTGAAAATTTCGTTCTTTTTTTTTTTTGGTAATATTAAATAATAATCATGTAATACACGAATGTATAAAAATTTCTGTTTGCATATTTTTTTTTTCTTATTTTCTGTTCGCTCTTGTTTTATCTATCGCATACGGGAAAAGGTTGTAATTAAAATTCGGGTTCGCGCTGCTTATTATGCGGTGAAGCCACTGACACGTAAAATCATGCAAAATGTTTAACGGTAGAACCTGCAGCACGAGCGCATCTCCACGTACTGGTGCACACTGGACAGTGGGCGCGGACGCTTAATGCACTGGAAGTGAAATAGCAGCTGTCGCCTGTCGCATTTGAATTTGTGTGCGGGTACAAACTTTGCTCGAATAGCTCGGTGGGCAGCTAATCCTTAAAAATTATACCGGAAAATCTATGGGAAGCAGCAGCAGCAGCAGCAGCAGTAGCAGCTAAAAGCAACACAAGGGTAAATATTTTCTAACGCATTTATTACGTTCGCGCAGAATGCGGAAATTTGCACAGCAGCGGCAACCACGACCGCGACTGCAATAAGAAGGGGGTGAAATCAGTTGACGGGCGGAAATATACATATTGTATATACACATGAGCGCGGTTAAAGAGTAAAGAAAAAAGTAAAAAAAAAAAAATCAGTTCGAGGCGGTTTACAAACGCTCGATGAATTTCTGGTAAATCTTTTATACAAGATATGTTCGAATATCTAAATTATATGTACTAGAGGGGAATGTCGAATCAGCGAAACGTACGTCGGTGTGCAGAACTGTCCAAGTAAATCTCGTTAGAATTTTTCCCTCAAAT
The DNA here is from genome assembly GCA_963978495.1 of Athalia circularis. Taxonomy (NCBI): domain Eukaryota; kingdom Metazoa; phylum Arthropoda; class Insecta; order Hymenoptera; family Athaliidae; genus Athalia; species Athalia circularis. Next base: position 23,119,009 of record OZ021699.1, read on the forward strand.
CTTACTTTGAAACTGACCAAATGAGATTTTCCCAATCCGCCAAGTCTGACTGCCGTTCTACATCTGTGCTGCAATCGTCTCCGGCTTTCTCCCGCGAACACACATACTGAAGGGTTTGAAAGTATCCTGAAACTTGAACTGATCAATTTCATCCGTCTCCTTCGTAATTCTCGGCATACCTACCTATATAGTATTTTATTCACGAAGCTGCCAAGGCTTCGACTGCAGATTGAATTAATCGTATCTTGCGATACTTGTAAATCGAACCAACCTTTCCCTTATACTCTATACATCGATGAAATTTTTTTCCCCTTTTATTTGTTTTATTACTGTGAAAAATAACTTCCCTTCCTCATTAGAATTTAATCCCGATGAGCGGCACTCTCAGCAAATACACATAAAGTGAATAACCCGTATAAAAATGCATGAAGCGCGTCGTGCAAATCGCAGGTATATCGATTACCCCGCTGTGTATTATATAGACATATAGGTATGTGAATATAATGCGTATCTTTCCGTGTGTGTTACGTTTCTGATACATTCACAACGAACGAGCAGCTGGGGGTGTCGAGCCTGCTGAGTTGCAATCGTCAATTATTATCACGTATATAGGCGCTACCCGCCCTCTCGAGTGTTCTCACAAAAAAGACGAGCACTCTGTCTCAAGCGACACTTGACACGGAAGAGAGTGACAGAGAGAGGGAGAGAGAGAGGGAGAGAGAGAAAAAAAAATAAAGAAAACAAGAAACAAAAATGTACACACATAAAATTTTGCGCTTATTTTTTAGCTACATTCAAGGAGACTAGGCTGGTTACATCCTGAAAAAAAAAATCGTGAACGCGATGTGATATGTACCTATCTCTGCATCTTTTTCAGTTTCGCTTCCGTTTTCCCCTTGTTCCGAACTGTATGACAGATATTTTTTTCCATCGCCATACATTCGGTATTTATATAATGAAACAAAACAGGTCAAGGTGTAATTGGTAAAGTGCAGTATGAATAATGTAAAATTCGTGTCCGTTGTATTTTCAAAGAGAATATTACAATTCTTATAAAATTCGTGTGAATCGCCGCTCATTTTTTACACCATAATTCAAAACGTCGACGACCCCCGTACGCGTTACCTGGATTTAACACGAAGTCGTTGAAAAATGTAATTTCTTTTTTTCTGGAGGAACGTTATAAATACAGTACCTATAGTAAGCCGACCGGGCTTTAGGCATTCTCTTTTCTACCGATGTGAAAAATGAACACCCACATCTACCTTTGCCCAAAGTTCGCCCCTCGTCCACAGGGGTTTTCTGCCGCGGGGGTGGTTCAAAATTGGGGTGAGATATTCTGCAGCAGCGGGGGTGGCACCCCGAGTCCTTAGCCAGCCAGACATTGTCGACCGAAAGGTCTGATGGTTATGATGGTAGTGGTAGTGGCGCTGTAGGAGCAACTTCTCCGAGATTTTTATATTTACTTTTAATTAGACAACGTCGCGACGGAACTTTTGGCGTTACTCATTTTACGGCCCAACCTCTACAGTTACAAGCTCCAGAATTTTTGAAAGCAACGCGCCTCGCCTACGTATAGACTATATTATACATAGGTATACGATGTAATGTACCGACTGTACTCTACGCCGCCGCCGCGTCTTTAACGTTATAAAAAACTTGTTTTTTTTAAATCTTATTACGCTATCTCGTTTCATACAAGCATAGAGGTATATGTATGTATACGTGAACAAGTGAAAAATAAATAGCGAAGAGTACCAAAAAAAAAGAAATAGTGAGACAAAAAAAATTTACAACATATAATATGAAGCGAATCAACAGAACGCTACAGTCGGAGAAAATTGAATTCCCGTTTTTTTCAATATCTCCAACAAAGCTGTTCTGGAGATTATAAATACAGTCGCGATTGAACATAATGATTCATCTTTCTATACCAGCTTTGGTTGGAAATATAGCCTATTTCAATACAACGATTAATATGAGAAACCCGAAATTCAACCAAAATCTTATTACTCCTATAAGGTTAGGATGAAATTACTGCAAAACTAGTTTTCTTGCTCTACACAATACAAATATGCTTTGACGTTATGACGAAAAATTTCTCCGAGTGGCATGCTGCTGCAGGATATTCTTAATGTACAATAAAATTCGATCGTTATACATCGTTATATTCGTCCAGACTTGAAGTAAATTATGTATGTCGACAGTTTTCCGATTCTCCCTTCATCCCCTAATTAAATCTCGAGTTCGAATATCATTATTTATTTTTATTCAGAGTCAGAAGAGAAACATGAGCTCACTCATTTATTAAAACACTCATATCATTGTCCAGGTATAATATATTTATCAAATATATTCTCGCCAAGTAGGACTTCTGTGAAATTTTTCACTAATATTTTTCCTTAAATGGAAAAAAAAAAGAAAAAAACGAAAAAGAAAAGGAAAACCCTGAGTTTAATTTCAAAAACAAAGCTTTCAATCTCCTACCGCGCTAGTCTCACCGGGCTTTTTATAATTCCTATATACAGCACAGCTCTTTATATCACAAAAGACGAAAAGTTTGCCCCCATAGTTCTCAAGCTTTTTGTAATTCTCTGACCGAAAAGAAAAATAAAAGAAGAAAATAATAAAATAAATGTGTAGGAACAAAAAAAAATAATGAAACAAGGAAAAAATTTAAATTAAGATGACAAATTTAGTTGGTGAATTGCTTTTAAATGGTTTCAAAAATGTTGAATATAAAGAAAAAAAAGGGAAAAATATAAGAAAAAAAAAATTGAAAAGTTATAAGAGGTGACAAATGACATCCAGGATACAGTGCAGCGGCAGGAATATTCTTGTTAGAACGAGAATGAGGAAGAATAAATTATTATAAGGATTTTCACGTGAAACGGCTAATTGGTTGACGCTGCCCCGCGGTACTCTTGACGACGTGTAAGAATTATCCGAGTGAATAGATGAATTAACAAGAGTGATGTTCCAACATTTTACATCGGGATAGGTTTAATAGCAGCTGTGTAAGTTCGCTATAGGTATAAGTATACGGTATACCTATATATATGTAGGAATTATAATGCAGGAAAGGATACACGGACTTGAACCAGGACGCGACGGTAGAAAATTCAAAACCATTATTACCCCTCCGTTGCTTTGAAGCGCGGGGTAACAATGTGTAATGAAAAGTGCTCCCTTTTGTTTTACCTGCTTCTGTCATACATCAGTTTTCACGAGACCTACAACGTTCCGCACTACCTCATTATTCCATCTTCATTCGACTCGGAACGAGCGAAATAAAATGTCGAGATCGCTGTACGAACGGACGTCGTTGGTGTAGAAACTATTATTTTCCATTCCACGATCTTCGGGAAGGTAACGTCAAGAATTTATTTATCAAAATAGCGAAGAAATGTCGAAAGTGGCAGTAGGGTGAAAGGAATATTCGGTGTTCCCAAAACTATTTCTGAATTTCCTCAATGGTTATTATTCAAATGGAGTGACATGTCATCCTATCGGGGCCCATCTGCAGTGTGGAGAAACGACAGGAGTTCCTGATTTCCCAACTCTCACGGGAATCGAGAAACATGAAGATCAGCTCCTCCGAAGCAGGATGAAACCGAAGAGCTCCCCATTCCGGTAGCCAATTAATTCTACCCCGGTAATTTGCAGTAGAGCTGTCTCAAAATCGATCGCAGCTATGCCCCACATTGGGAGGTACGTACATCCTCTTGCAAGCTAGCAGGAAGGAGCATTCTGGTGGAATGATGAATAATTTCGAAACTTTTCTCTTCGGTTAGAGAGAAAACATGAGGGAAAAAAAAAAAAAAAATAGATGAAAAATTCAGGAAAATAAAAAGAAACCCTTTCGCGTTGACATGAAATATTATATGCCGTGGTGGTTGCAGCTGGTACTATAAGAACATGATAATTTGAGCTTTTCAAAAATTCTGCTTAGGGCATTCTCCTTGGTATACATATACATAATATAGCCATCTATCTATCGCGGTTCTCTTCTGCAATTAACCCGCCACGTTTTTATACACCTAGCGCGATATTAGATGGATGTTGACAGTGGAGAAGATAAGATCAGGACAGGTTATACGGGCGCCCTTATTATTCATTACACTTTAAATTCTCAACGCTTATAGGTGACGACGACGACAGCGTTCAGCATCAGTATCAGCTGGACCAAACTACAAGGTGTTGGCCTTAAACAGAAGTAGCTTCTACCTTCGGGGCAGGCGTCTAAGGTATGTATAGGGTCTTATGTTAGGAAGGAAAATTTTTGATTAAAATGCGTGAATAGAATATTACAACATATTCAAGAAGATCCCTGCTTCGAGGTTTTCTTGGAAAATTTTTCACTTACAGACGATCCAAAATTGAGTTCAGCATTGGAGTTTGCACAATCTCGTATATAGATCGAGCATCCTTTTCTTTTTCCGCTGTACGCTCCAACGTGCAACGTCGAGGAATTCAGGAACCACGATGTAAACAAACGAGTGTAATACTAGAAAAGCAAAAAACCGGCTTCGGTTAAAACACGACAGCTGGGCTTTATATATAACTGCAGTTGTAGCCCTCGTTTGTCACGACCCCGTTCAGTTCTGGCGATTACTCGGTTTTTCCTGCAGCAGCAACAGTAGTTACAGTTTCGCGCATTTTGCAAACGACACGTTGAACAAGGTTTGTGCTATTTGACAATTGACCGTGTTGTCCAATCGTTCATGCCGCACTCTAGTTAGCGTCAAATGCACTTCACTCGATCAAAAATACGCCTAGTAAATGCAAAGGACGGAGAGGGGATCGAGAGCTCGTTCGTTTAGCCGCGTATTATATCCTCTTCTCCTCTTCTCTTTTTGCACCTACCTATACCAGGAGGTAAAATTACCGCCCTACTGTAGCGCAAGCTACTGCAGCTGGACGGTATGTTACGAGTGAAATATCACGCCAATGTAACCACCGAGGCTCCTGGAACACCCGCAGGTGCACCGCCCCCGGAGTATTTGTTTAATAAAATGTTCCCTTCGCGCACGCGAATTTACGAGCATCGTTGCATCAGGGTTCCGGTGACCTCATCAGTTGTTATTTCGCACTCTATACACCATATAATATTTATTTTCCCGGTTGAGAAGCTCTGCAGTCGTTTCAACGACGTCTTCACCTTCGTCCTCGTCCGTGTCTCCCTTCATTTAGAAGCTCTCGGCCTTTGACCATTCGCATGGGGTGCAAAACTCGTCGTTAAGAAACCCGCCGTCTTCCGTTTATGTAAGGTCAAGCCAGAGAAAATGTTTCAAGGTTTTATGGTACCGGTTTTATCTACACTATATAGCTGTGGTTCAGCATCTTCCAGATTTTTCCAATTTTCCGATCACTGCATTCTACAATTTCGTGTATCGGAATCTCATTCCTGAAAAGCTACATTATAGGTATATACCATACACGAAAAAGACGCGTCACCCTAGCACGAGATACCACGACACAATACATACCTATACCTCGCGTAAATTGTTCTCCCTCCCAGCTTCTTTTATATCAGACGTACGCGAAATTCTACCCCACTTTTCCCCCCCTTGCGACTATGCGAAAAATAACCTCGTACACAATTCTCTTAGCGGTGTTGCTTCTTTTACCGTATAGATACAGGATATTTCAATGGGCTAGCTTTTACGTTAGTTCTCACATTTCCAGTGTGAGTCCTTTCTTTTTCGCTTTCTTTTTTCTCCTTATCCATTTTTTTTATTTGGACATTCTCGTTTTTCCTTAGTGTCTATATCCATCTGTCTCTTTGCACTTGCGATCAGTGTAGCATTGGGGGGAAACGGAAGAGCATTTATAGCTTCTCCAGCCAGACAGATGGCCAGGAGACAAGTAATCCCTCAGAGTCAGAGTCGAGCGTCGTTTTATGGGTGGAAATCAGGGTCCGAATTTTGCCCTACGACGTTGCGAGCCTTCGGGATAACTTTACCGCTAATCGTTGAAGATTAATCCTGGTTCTCCGTTTCCTTTCTTTATACCTCAATTTGTTTCTTTGAAACCGTCCTTTTTTTCTCTCTTTCTAATCTCACGAGCACATGAGCTTTTGAACCGCGATCGTCATCGATGACATTTTTTGCACTTGATTGCTGCAAATTTTTTTTCATCTATATATCACACTCGAAATATGGATCCGCAGTTTGGGGCCTGACTATCCGTATTATATATACCAGTAGCGTCGCGGCGCCTCATATGTTCGACAAATTAAATCCTGTTTTTCAGAGTACGATTTTACCGGACGACGTCACTCTGACCTGAACCGGTATTTTGATTGCTGATATTGAGCCATAAATTCCAGACGTACACTCCCGTGGGACTCAGCAGTCGGAACGTGGAACAACAATTCAAATTTTTAACTGCTCGAGTTAGCGAGTGACAAAGTGCAAAGGGTACGCGAAACATTAAAAATAATATCATTACAAAAACAAAACGAACAAAATGGAAGGAAAAACAAAAAACTAGAAAAATAAAAAAAATTCGAATGTAAAAAACGCAACTCCGCGCCCTCTGCGTGGGCGGAAAATGGTGTAAAGAAATGTACTCCCTCATTAACGCTGGGCTCTGTTTAATTTATGTACTAAAATATACCGGCGAACACACCACCGCCTACACCCGTACCGAGCTTTTCTTTTCGCGCCAACATTTCGGTGTCTGGGTTATATACACCGTACTAGAAAACCAGCTACTAGAAAAATAAAGAGAAACCTTGCAGCGGAACTTGATTTTAATTAACACCAGCTATATCCGATCGCCATGAGTGCGGGTGAAAAAACTTAACCTGAATATATGACTCACGGGTATATATCGCGACTTTCACAGAAATAAATTCGTGAAAATTCAAGCATCGAATGGTATATATGAATGCGGGTATATGTACCTATGTAAGTTTCAAGCGCTTACAACCAGGAGTACGTTTAAGAAAAAATTATTTTTTTTTTACTCGTTAGCTTTCCGTAGTGAATTCAACGCGACTTGACAGTTGCATAGATAATTTTCGAAGTCTGTGGTAGAATTCAAAACTTTTGGAACTCGGAGTTTTATCGTAAGATTTCATATTTCATCTCTGTAACGCGTGGATATCGTGAGATCAAAGAGAATGTCTTTCGCTGCAAAGATATTGCAGCGTCTACTTCTCGGTTTCTTCGGGCACGTCCGCTTCATTTTTCCGGCTTTACATCTGACTATGTTGTACAAACGTTTCGTGTATACGTACAACTTGATACGTAACCTGAACGATTTATTCGCCACACGTCGAAACTTCAGATTAAATTACGTCTCTAGATCCCATCAACGTCTGTCCAAATGAATCGCGTTGATACAACTTTACTGAACGCGTATATCTAGATCCGTATATAGGGTAAATATATATCAAAGTACATAGGTATATCCCCTTATAACTTTATCTTTGGAGATTCCTGCTGATCCCAAAAAACGTATATGCATATGTGAAATCCAGGGTTGTCAATCACAATAGAGTTTCGATTCAACTGCGGATTCAATCGATTTCATGCGGAAACGTTTAAGCTGTATTTTTCAATTTCAAAAGTTTAGTCCGACGAATAAATGCTTTGTTATAAGATAAAAATCATCGTAATACATACTTCTACCCGGAAGAATTGAAAAAAAAAACACGTTTGAATTTCCTCTTTGAAATTTGGTGAATAAAATCAAAATAAGCAGGAAGAGAGAATTTATTTTTAGTTCGAGATTTGAAAATGGAAAACGAAGCCCAGAATTTTGTCAACCTATGATATTTTATACACCGTGAATATTTATTAATTTTCGTTAAAAAAATTCAACGTACAATGTAATATCCCACCATTTCGCGTGACTCGAATTGAATATGGTGCTAAAAGCATCGATGCGTCGCTTCGCAGGTCCTTGACGTGCAGTGCAGTTCTAAAAGTGTGCAACGTATATGGCACAGGATTTATACCCTAGCTCGGTGCACCGGCAGCATCAACGATTAAACGCAATGAAAAAGAAAACGAGGGTGAAAGAAGAGAAGGAAAAAAAATAGAACAAAAAAAACAAGCAACGAGACGACGAGACGAGGAGCGACGGTTGTTTTGTTGTCTCCCGAAGTCAACGACCCCCTCCTCGAATTCGAAAACCGCTACGCGGAATCTTTTTTTGTCCCGTATTTTTTCCCCCACTCTTCTTCTTCTTCCGTTATTTTCTGAGAAAAAGTAGAAATTTGCTGACCGTAGGTATACTATTACTTTTCGCGTAATCGCGGAGCTTTTTAAGGGGAATGGTCGTCGTGAAAAGGGCCGAGATTTTAGCTTCGCCTGCAGTCCATTATTACAGTTGCAAATAGCCCTCTGGAGGGCCGCTAATAGTAAGATTATTCAGGTAGGAAACACCCTTAGTCTCTTAGGGGTGAAATGTACGCTGCATTGTCGTATTCCCTAATAAACTTCAGTCTACACATGATTCCTAAGAATGTAACTCTTGAGTAATAATTTACAACTAACCACAGTACGCGCGTTGTACAGAAATTCTTTGACCCCTTAGCTCCCGGTTTTTCTGTTGTGCATTTTGACGATAAATCAAAACAGAACACGTGTTACGTGCGTAAAGCGCAATACGGTTTTTCCACTTGGACGGGTGAAATATCGCGGGTGGCAAATGAAGGGGGAAAGGGGTAGTTATATATAACGACGAAAACCGGGCGGCGGCGGGGGGAGGGTTATACGAAGGTACGCCGGGTTAAGGGAGACGGCGAGACGCGCGCCAAAGAAGAAGTACAAACAAACGTGATCTAATATGAGGAAGTGTAAATCAAGTACGTGGGTCAAAGAAGGAATCAGACCGCGACCCGGTGGACTGAGACGCCTTGGAAACGCGTGATGAATTCCTAACCACAATACGCCAGAACCAGGAACCAGCATCAGCCAGAGGCACGGAGTAACGGAACTCCTTTTTTGTCGGACCGTGAAAATAATGAGCTTACATATCATCCCCCAGACACGTCGAGGAAAATTCCATGACTTTCTTTCTCTCCGCGCGTATAATAAGATACGATAATATAAACCCAAATCAGAACGACTTCTTTTTTCTCTGGAGGATTTCAAATCGATGCTCATACTTGGAATTTCTTCATCAGGACGAATAGACATCGTTCTTCATTCATAAAAACCATTTTTTTTCTAATATCACCAGAAAAATGCACTACTTCTCAATGTACAAGTTTCAGGAACATAAAGAATTGAGCTCAGGTACGTCGCTCATATTTAACGGCATTGGTTTGAAATTCGCTGATGATGAAAGACGAGGAGTGTTTGAAACGACGGCGCGAGTGCATTTGGTAATGAAAATATCAAGCTACCAGTGACGATGTTCCGCACCTCGACTGGTCGTCTGGTATGAAAGGGATGAGAATGCAGCTGTGTGCGGTGTACGAAAGCGTGGAATATGGTGTGTTCGTTAAAAACTGCATGGTAAGGGGTGAGCGGCGAGGATGGCGACAGCGTGCTAGAGAGAATGGATATATGCTGCAGGACCCTGACATTGAACGGGCTCGACGCAGGCTCCGAGCACCGGTACAGCAGCTATGCATGAGGTTGAAGCTCCAGGGAACGCAGAGCAACCCTCGAACGAAACCAACGCTGGAGTTTGGTTTATTTTTAAAGATCGACCGCCCGGAAATTATCCATGGATTATTCAGCAACGGTAATACATGCATGGCGAGGACCTTGTACAGGTAGTAGACTGTAGTTTTTTGAACTCTGAAAATTCATTTTTAACGTAAAGAGAATCTGAAACTTTTCGGGGATCTTGAAGGGATAGAAGGAGTTCGAAAACCGGCTGACTAAATTGGGTGTACAATCTAAGAACTTGTATTCAAGGTAGTTCACCGATGGGTGAATAAAGCTTTGGGAGAAATATAATATAAGCTACCCCGAATTTTGTGGCATGAAATTCGTTGAGCTGAAGTTTGGGCTTCCGGGGCGGGTTTTCCGAGCGCCATGTGCTGACGCTGAATCAAAACCGGAGAGCGGGTGAAACGAGTGAAAAGCTCAAAGGATTAATACGCATTAAGATCGTAGGTAGCGGAGGAAGGCAGTCGACGGATGGAAGGGGGTTGAATTCTTCTCATAGAAACTGAGATGACAATTCAGTCGGCGACATAACAATGCCCCAGCTTGGTTTCGCCCGACGCCCGCGTCTCCCGGTGCCGCCGGCGAATGCGAGTAAATACGGGCGTGGAGGCAGCGCTCATTAACGCACTTACCCCTAATTATCGCGCGCCAGACACCCTCCTCAACCGACGCCAGTCCTTCTACCAGTTTTTACTTCGGCTTACACGGTAGTGCCAACTAAATATTTGGCACCCGTATTATGTAAAGTGCTTAATAACTGAAATTCCCTGCTGCTGCTATATCGTGTTTTACAGCCGAAAGTTGAACAAATTTTCAAAGAGTCGACAACTTCCGCTATATAGTGGTGTACGTATTTAAATACACAAGAGTAGTTCATTTCGGTATTTCATCGTTCCACGTCGAAAAAAAATATCGTATTTTTTTCTCTGCTGGAGTGGATTCAGTTTTTAATAAAATTATTAATTCCGTTATTGCTTATAATGTATTTATTTTATCTTTTACATACCACATCCAATTAGCAGAATCTATTTATCAAGTCAAGCTAATTGCATGATGCATATATATACGCAATAATTATCACCAACTTTTCGTGGAGCGACGAAACGGTTCAAATTTATCGTTCGTCGAGGCAGAATTCTCGCCTCTTCAACATCCTTTTACACAAGTATATTTTTCTTCGAAAATTTCGTTGCAACTTCGAAACTTACGGAATTATACGTATTTAGGGTGAGGACGTTGAATGAACCAACCTCCGTGTGGCCGGTAACCCTGAAAGTAGAATTTTGTTAATTTTCCACCAACTAAAACGGTCAATTGGAGTGAACTTGCAGTTGCAGCGGCGCGTAAATGAAGCCCGTTAGCAATACCCAATCGGGTTGATCGGTTCATGTCGCATCGTTTGGCTCCCCTGAGTCCTCCGTGTCGTCGCTGCAGCAGCAGCAGCGGTAGATACGATCCAACGTTCTCTGAAATCGAGTAGCCGGTACCCATATACCTATCTATAGGTATATCAACCATAAAATTGTTAATTGGTACAGTAAGCGCGCAATTTACGCCACTGCCAGATATACCTACATAGCCACGGATTCATTTTGCCTGATTGCGAGGTCAAACGGTCACGTACACAGCTGCAATACCATTCACATGTGGGCTATTCCGATATGTTAAATGATGTAGCAGCTGTGGCCCCGACAAATCCATGTAATTTTTTTGTTTTTTCAAAATTTTCGATCTACGAAATAGATGGTTTCGTATCGAATGCCCCGTTTATATACCTATACGCAATAAACATCATCTCGTTATTAGGCACGTATACCCATTTAATCGCGGCGAGTGCTCGGTGAGCTTTAAGTCGGATATCAAATCGATCCGCTCAGAATATACATATCCACATGCGTTCATTTTGAGCTTTCCTCTTGATTATGGCCACTTGCAGGGTCAGGAGTGCCTGCTGGGAATTGCGACCACGACAATCAAGTCTTATGGATCTAGAAAAAAAACAGAAATTTCTTTGGTAGCGCAATCACGTTAGAAAACAAAAATCATCGATTTTTCTCGGTATAAATGATTCATGCCTCCTCGCAAAAATTAATGTAAAATTTTCATATCGCGGTAGCTCAAATGTTCGTTTGCGACGTTATTTGTACGCCATAGGAAAAAGCGAGACTTAGTCGCCATTTTTTTTTGTTTTATTCACAATTTTTTGGTCGTTATACGTACAGAATACAGCAGATTTAAACATCGTTGAGTCTGGCCCCCTGATATATAGATGGGGCCGGCGGGGGGGTGGGGGGGGGGCACGAAATGCGCGGAAGAGGATTTCCACCGTTTGAAGAAGTCAAGTAGGCATATAGACTGTCTTATCTTGATACTTGGAACGTCAAAAGACGTCGTTAAATTTTCAGCCCTTTTTTCTACTCTGCAGGTAGCAGAGAGACAGATAGACACTTTCGTATATACTTACCAGCAGCTTGTACGTTTGGTACAGGTATGTGCGAGAGGATCGTTGACGAAGACCGCACGAGAAAAATATGATCGCTTTTCACCGAGAAAGTTACTCGCGTTCATCCCTTTTCCTTTGCCTTTCGTACCCTTCCCCCTTTTCCCTTTTCCCTCTCCTGTGCCAGTGCTCGACAATTTAACAATTTTGTTTGGTGAAACTTTAGAGCAAGCGCCTTGGAGAGTGCCGAATACATAACCGTCAGAAATTCCTTTCTAGGTTGCCCTGATGCAGTTTGAATTTCTATTACTTCGAAAAGAAACTTTAGACCTAACTTGACTAACATGCTAGCGACGAAGACGCAGGCGTGGTGGGCGGCGGCGGAGAATCAACCATGTGAAAAAACTAGTGGAATCCAAACACGAGAGAAAAAATTGAGAGGAGGAGGAGAAGAAAATACGAACCACGTCCTCCGGCCTTACCCTTACATTCCAAGTTACTGGTAAGCTCGCTAAAATCTGAAAGCAACTTTCAACTTTGATGGCTGTTTCCAAAATTCTTTGATATTATGACAGCACAATCGTCGCAAATTTTATACTCTCTAAGAGTCCCTGCAATAGGGAGGTCAAACGAACGGTCGCCAAAGTGATCCTTGAATTTTAATTATTTCAGCAGAAAAACATACTCGTTTTTCTCTTACATTTACATTTTTTTCAATGCAAAATAAAAGGCTACATAATCTTTTTCATAAGCGATTATATCGATATACCGTCTCGCTTCAAACAAAGTCTGCGGTACGAAACTGCAGGCGTCTGAAAAAATGAGACAAAAAAAGTAAAAGAAAGAAAAGTTGAACAAAAAAACTAAAAAGAAATTAAAAAAAATTGTGTCGAAACAAAGGGCTCGGTTTAAAAGAGGAGATGAAACGCGTTGGAGGAGCTGCCACCGACGTCGTGGTCGGATATGCCGTGCAACGGAGGTAAACTTGCAGCCTTCATTTTTTTTGTTTTTGTCTTCCTCACTTCATTTTTTCATTTTTATTTTTTATTTTTTTTTCTACAGCGACTTTCTTCTGTCAGCAGGTTTGGTGTTGCAGCTCGTATCAACGTACTTCGATGTACCTGTAACTTCGTTGACTGTACATGTAGTGATTTTTGTAACACGCGCGGTGATGCAGCTCTAGTTGAACCGATGCGTCAATCCGTTATATTCGTGTTTCCTTCCAAACGGTACGCATACAATACAAGCTTTATTCTCATGTTGCTTCGGTTTACTCGATATCGATTCGTTCTTATAGGTGTTTTCTTTTGTCTGTAATACCACCCACGTATTATTTCTAAGGAACATGCTGCAGAATTCAACCCGCACGTACATGCTGTAAGATATTATATTATTTTCATACATGTTATAACGCTAAATGGAAAAAAAAAACGACTATGAACGGCGGAGATTATATTTCACCGTATGATCTAAATGCAGATATTATCGGAGATGGAATAACTCGCCGTACGTCATGTTACTGCTACCATAGATCATTTCATCACCCCTTCGAGCACCGCGTGTGCAGAAATTAACGATGGCTGGTGCAGTAGATACCTACGCAGGGCTCGAAATTCTTCGCGATATTCATCGATCGTTCAGTCTTTTTTTTCAACTGTTAACAAAAATTAGCAAAAGAATTTTCCGTTCGATTTCTTAGTAGGCAAAGTTTTGTAGGCAGTACGCGGTGAACTGAAAAACAAGGCGATTCCGAAACATCGGGAGAATCTCCATTCATTAATTAGTTTCTCAAATATTCATCAACTAAATTTCACGCTGAATTATTCTGCGCGCAAGAAAAAAAAATACCGACGCCACCATAGCACCGTGATTTTGACTCTTGAATGTATGGGATTTTCAGTAGAGACATCGCTACTCATAGGGTGTACATAAATTTGCAAACGACTTTCTACGAGCCGATTGATGAGAAAATGATTTTTTTTTAACTCTTCAATATATAATCGGTTTGAATTACGTGATGCAGGGAGTCAACGTCGAATTATTTATCTGTCAGTGTAAAGGTTATTGATTAAATTGACAGCTCGAGCCAAGTATTACACGCTAGGATATCGTTTTAACTTTGTAGAGTTAAATAGAATATTTATGCGGATAAAGATGAAGTACAACCAGTTGTTTAAATTGATCTCATTATTTTGTGATTGCGTATTACCATTTATATATTATTCTGGAACTCGAAGCCGGTGATATTTTGATGCGGTTAATTTTCTTCCTATCGTTGTTATTCGATCAATTTTTCAACAGCCCTGACGATGGTGTGGAATGTCATTTCCATAGAGAAATTCCACTTCGTATAACCTGTTTCTCCTAACAATACTCAACCCGATTTCCAATATATCTTGTAATATCGGATGTATCTTGCTTCATTTTCTTATTTCCCTAATCGGTAGATTATTCAGCCATTGATATACAGGTGTGTAAATTTCCGCTCCATCAGCCTCGCAGGCTGCCCTCGTTTTATACGCCATGATTTTGACGAATGTATGCGATATGGCCGCTACAAAGCCAGAGTTGGGAAAACTCGCGCTGACAAATCGAGCCCTTAGCAAGGACCCTTTTCACCTCAGAGTGCCACCGTGTTATTCAAACGGGAGGGGATCGATTGAAAAATAGGAATCCTCCTCGCGAAAGAATCGCGAAAATCTAAATCGACTAAAAGCGGACGAGAGTTTGCATCAGTTGGTGGAAATTTTTTTTTATATGTAATGTGTAGATCCAAAAGAACGGAACCATAAATGTTTCAGAAATCGTTATATGCACAATTTATTAGAAAATTAACAATCGAATCATCTGCTCAGTTATAATGTCACAATAACGTAGATACAAATCTCATAAATTTTATTGATAGTTTTTGAACTATAGATACAAATTCTCACAATATAATCTTTATGTAACGCAAACGCGCCTTATCTACGTACGCAGACAAAAACTCATGCTCTCATCTCGGGTCGCCGCGGTTACACCGAAAGCTTTGGTGATCTTTAGTTTTGATATTTTACGTTTTGCAATTATTACATAATATTCCTGAATTATTTTAGAATTTCAACAAAAATTGAGTTGAAAAAAAAATAGAAAAACAAGTAAAAACGAAAACAAAAAACATTATAATAATAAAAACAAAACAAAATGGAACAAAAGAAGCGTAGAGAGAATGGAAGTGCAGGACAATTGCGCGGCTACCTACGCCTCATTATTTTCTACAAACTTTGAACTCCTCGTTTTTGTTGTTTTCTCATTTGTTTAATTATTTGAGAACTAGTTCAGCAGATATGAGAGATAACTATAATCTCTCCCATCCAGCTGTGCGCCCCTATCATAATAATGGGGCATACTACGTTGTCTACGTGCATTTGATACTATTTCTTTTGTTTTCTTCTAATTTTATAATACTAGCATTTGTATAATACACGTGTAATAACTGCAAAGTTGAATTTTCTGGGTAAAAACTAAAAAAAATATTATACAGATCTGTACACTGGTATGCACAAAAACCACGGCAGAATTTCTGCATCATGTAAAGAGTGTTAGAAAAAAAAAACGAGAGTATTGAACTGCCAGCTACTTTCGTTAATTCACGCCTACAATTCATTAATCACATTGGCCTTCATTAGGCCCGCTAATTTAATTTTTTCCTTACAGATTTTCGTTCCTCGTAATTTTTCATCATCACGAAAACTGTGCGGAAAAAGAAACCCGATGTACAAACTTGAACATTCTTTCGTTCACAGCTTGTTTTTCATATTTTTTGTTTCATTCCGATTTTCAATCAAATAAGGTATATTCGGTGTTGAAATAGTCAGATTTTTTGCGAAAGACTCGCGTGTGGGTCATCATATGAAAGGATAAAACGAATTCCTCGGCTCTACCATGCGTCTTGAAGTTTCTTCTCGATGAGCTACTCCTCAAGAGAAAAAGACGCCTTTCAAAGTAACCGCGTTTCAAGTCTCACAGCAGGAAAAGTCGAGGGAAAAGGCACCGAGGCGGTGGCTAGAGCTGCTTCAGGAGGATAGTACTTCAGGGTGGATGAGCTAAGTCTATTCGGACGGTGTGCATCGTATACCAAAATTCAGCTATTGCTAGCTTCTTTAGATTCCTCATAGTTTGGGCAAAAAGGTAAATTTGAATGCCCCGCATAGCTCTGAAAGAACTGATCACGGAGTATAAAATTCTGCAGTCGCATCCTAATTGTATCTTACGCCAAATGTTCAAGAAAAATCGCATCTTCTCTCACAGAATATAAATAGGTAATATATATTCTTTTTTTTTTTTAAAGCGAGTAAAATAACCTGTCAAATCTATTTTACTCTAAAAGTTGTGAAAAAGTATATGTTTACATTTTCGAGGGCGGATGTCGTGAGTGAATGTTGGAGAACGAAATCCGAAATCGATGATGCTTGTCGAATTGAATTATATTCTAGATTATTGAGCGACCTTAAAAAAGTTCTTTGATGCAGCGTGTTGGGGTTTTTACTCGAATGCAGTATGTAAAGCGCAATATAATTTGAAACTCCTCAATTTATAATCAGATCCTTGGTCTAAATATCGCAACTTGTACGAGTTATCTTTACGCGCTTAATTAACTTGCAACTATACTAATTTCCTAGTTGAGTGGAAGTTAAGCTTCGGCTAGCGGTGAGTCGAGGTTATCGCGCGGTCTGAACCAGGACTATACGTACCTACAGACCATCGTCGGTATAATATGGAGCTCTGGTGCTCCTTGCCTGAACCTATTAACTGCAGAATATCTCCAGCTAAATTCCAACGGAGAGTAGCGGCTATTTCGACAACCAGGTCACCAGGTCACATTAATTACGTCATTAGCCTGCCGGACTCACTGAGTTTCAGGTCCTCCTCCCCTTAAATTATTTTCTCGGACTCAGTTGCTTATCTCTCCTCTCAGTTTATTGAAAAATCCCCCCCAAAAGACACCTACGGTGCAAAAAAGTTCGCCAAGTACATTGAATGTTTAAAAAATTCATTGATAATAAGAAAAAAAGGATACAAATCAATTATTGTGCCAGGTACATGTAACTTTGCGTCATGTAAGAATATAAAATTGGAAAGTGAATCAATGAGAATCAATTCAGAGAATCAAGAAAAATCAAAGAAATAAATTAAACGAAATATAAAAATCAAAAAAATCAATTGGAGTACGTGGTTCTTGGCAGGCTAGTGTCATATCGCCATAAAAAAATTCTGAATTTTTTTTCCGAAAAAGCCCGCTGTGCGGTGGCGAACTCGGGTAAAAAATGAGACGTGACTACGCTAACGCCATCTACTAGGCGTGCGGGAACTACGACCTTTTTCGTACTTGACAGAAATATGACACGAGCCACGGCAATTACCACACTGCGGCTTCCCTTCTACACCATTTATGTTGGAATGGTTTTGGTTTCCAGATGACATATAGCTAGCGTACGACGCCGACGACAATGGTGAAACGCGGCTACCGGTGATCAGAGATTATCATATCTCAGCTCGCCGACTACCGATTTTATTGAAATCAGGCTTAAATGAACCCGCTACACTTATTGACATCGCAAAAGTGCATCCAAATTTCTCAAAATGCTGATGATTTCGGAGATACTTGATAGAACAGTTGGCCTTACAGCACTTTCCTTCTCTCCTTGCGGTAAAGATACTCGGTAGTCCGCCCGTTCTTTTGAATGTACTTGGCGCGAGAATCTGCCGAGTCTCTTGATAAGAATAATTAAAGTAATATAATTATATATTCACAAAGAATAAAAAATTAAACTTTCGTTGATATCCTGAAATAATAAAGCAGCTTATACTCGTGTAATATACATATAATTGGACGTATAACAATTTAAATAATAATAATTATTGTTCTCATTTTTTTTCTTCCAAACTGCATAACAGATGTATAAATTTAACATGATATTAATTAATTTAAGGTACGTATAATTAGCAAAAAGAAGGGAATAAAGTATAAGCTTGCGCTTGAAAAATATCGTGAGCGGAAAAGGTATTGCGGATCGCAAGTAGAGAAGATGACGGCCTAACGATTTCAGACTTTCAGACGCGTAATGACGACGGCCTTCAGGTACCCTGCAGCAGCCACCTCCTGAGTTCCCCAGACAGCCACTCGACGTTCCCTCGACGAAAGAATCTGGGCACTACACAGGTATTCCACCTCCTCAACCCTGCTGCGGTGGTAACCGTCAACTACATCGACGTACAATTAAAAAAGAACAGAAGTGAGCGAAAGAGACAAAGAATATGTATATAAAAGAAATATAAAAAACCGAAAGGAGAATCTCTACGTGCTTTTCTCGGTGTCTACTATTCCCCCCCCCCCCCCCCCCCCCCCCCCCCGGGATTCATGCCGTGTGATCAACTACGGTTTCCCTTTTTTCAGTTTTTGTCAACTTTGTGATGAAGCTTAACAATTTTTACATTCTCTCGAATCTCAGCTTTGTATAATAATTATAGTGGATATATATCTGCATTGGGAGCTCGTGAGTCGTTGATTAGGTTTCCAGAAAAATTCGTAAAGTTTCTTGCAGATTGAAAAGAAGTTCTGGCGGTTCGGAGAATCCGATTACAAATAGGTCCGCTTTATCAAGAGCATTCAATTGGCGATATTACCGGCGTGCTTTATCACACGTAAGCTCCGTATGTGTATGCAGTTGGTAGCGTTCTGCAGCATTGCCGTACGTTTCCACGCCTCTTTCCCTTCCTCTTCCTACTTCCTCTTTCTCTTTTCGCTCTGTACCACGTCCAAACGCTCTCTTATACCGAGTAGTAATCCCTGGCTTCATAAAAGACTAATCCTTTCAGATTTCTCGTATTTGTCAAACAAGTCCTGTGCAGGAAAATAATCTTCTTCAATTCGCTGAGCTGGGATCAATTTCAAAGGCTCAAGTCACCGCTCTCTGCAGATCTTTGTAACATCTCTGCAGCACTCCTCGTATTAAAAAATGAAAAATTGCCCAACACTCCGCGGTACGTTTTTTCAATTAATTATACATACGTACAATTCTTTTTTTTTCGAAATCAGTATCAGAAAATTACAACAGAATTTGTAGAAGGATCACAATTTATAAAGTACTTAAAGTCGAAACGGTATCGCGGAGCGGACCGCAGACCTCTTCCCAAGGGAATTTGAAACAGCCGGGGACACGATCAACGTGGGTGGCTGTGGTGCAGTGCGATAAATGAACCAATTTCGAAAGGATTTAGCCGTCTCAATATTGTCAGTAGTCTGTACCGCAGGTTTAATATACGTATAGGTATCGCAGTATATAATGGGTATACCTGTTTTTGCTGAATTGCGCGCAATGCGATTTTCGGATATTTTACAGCTCGATTTATATTTTTCTATTTTGTGGAAGAAAAAAAGATGGAAATTTATACGAGAATGGTAAAAATTACTTTCTGTATATATCGCGGTTGAAAATTATTGGTCTTATTTCCGAACAAAGAATGAATCGGGATTTCGGGGTTGAAATTTATGGCAACAAGGAACGTTATCACGGTTCGATGGGCTGCTGAGAAGTTGGCAAATGCCTCGTTGGGAGTAAAAGTGACGTGGAATCTGGCAAGATCTTGCATCCCCCTTGCTCTTTTTGCCCCTGGGTTATTGCAGCCTGGCGGCTCAATTCTTCCAAGAGATAACGAACTGCGTTATACTTTGTGGTTTAATTCCAAAAATCTGAGACGATTATAGGCCGATTAAGAAGATAAACTGACAAAGTAGCACCAGGAGCTTCTCTTATCTTTGCAGTAAATTGAAACCCTGTCAGTATAAATATTACCTAAAATGAAATACGCGATGGGGTGTAATTTTGGTCGCTGTCCCCAAAAAAATGGCAAGAGTGTCCAATTAAGTTTCGAAAAATCCGCGCTAATTTCTTCTGCATGTTCCTTAAACAAAAAAGAACCCTTCTAAGCTTCGTGTAAAGCGTCGTGCCGCCCAGGGCACCGTTGCTATTCGCTTAAACCAGTAGCGTAGTAGTTCGAACTATCGAAAAAGGATTAGCAAACGGAAACACCGGGAGAGAGCGGCTGCCAAGTTCTCGCCAAGCAAATGTGGTGGGCTACCAAATGGTCGTCGTGGAACTACGTTATTAGGAGCATTAGGAAGTAAGCTCCCTCAGGTTGCCAGTTAATTAGTTTTCCCGCATGTGTAGGTTTATTTCATTATATGAAGAATGGCCAATGGGTACAGCGCTGGGTATGTAATAAGGGCGGAGTGAATAAGCTCAGATTTTGTGTATCACCTTGTCGCGGTGTGCAAGAGTTGCGTCTATAATCGACAACGAAAGAAAATATTCCAAAACATCTCGTTGTTTTCTTTTTTTTTCCTTGATACAGACTTTTGTGAAGCAGACCCCAAAAGACTGGCACTACAAAAGACTTTACCATGGATAAAATTTAGATAAATTCGAAGACTTGAGCTACCTTTTTTTCTCATCGACAACACGGGGCATATTATTGTATTGTCTTGGTTTCAAGGCTGACTGAGAAATCCATTTTTTCCAGTTCGTAAGCACAATGGTTGTGTGAGTGAGTGATGATTTTTAAAATTTGTCCTAATATCATTAATTTAATTCGTTCTTTTGAATTTTCATCTCATAATCAGCTGATTTTCCCAATTTTTTTTTTTAATTTGGGATCAGCAATGAAGATCGTTCGTATGTGTGTATCCTAAAGTATTTTGGGCTCGGAAATTGGAATCTGCTAACTAAATTGATCTATCTATGGAAACAACCGCTTTTCAGAGCGATAAATTGGCGATAACTAGATCAATTTTATAGATAGATTAAATTGATTTTTGACTTTTTTTTTCTGTTACAGGATGAAAATAGGCAACCTACGCAGCAACTCCGCCTAGCATTCAGAACACAAGACTGTCCGATGCATCTTTCAAATTGTTTGTCACATTTGCCAAGTGAATGAGATTACATAAATTATTTACTACATAGCTATAGATCATATACCACCTGGCAGAATTAAAATGGACAGCCTGCTGATCAATTTGCCCCCAGATCCGGAACACAAGACTCTTGGGTGCATCTTCGAAATCAATTATTCTCTATGTTGATCTAATAATTTTGTACAAATAATTCATTACGAACATCTATGATTGTAAACATACATCTGGTACGCTTATGAATAATTAGAATAATATTTAGTTGTTAATTGGAAAAGAAGTATTATCGATGATATTGTAACGCATTAAATAAGATTTATCAATAAACATTTACTACAATTGATACATTGACATTGATTACATGCTTGCATACAGGCATACATATGCATACCATCGTATCATACACGATATCATACACCATCACGGGCATGCATGCATGCCCCATCGGTGGCGTGGTACACGGTATCAGATATGATAGCATACATGATCATACACACGCATGCTTGCCATCACACCCTGTCTCGGAAGACCTCCTCGCCTGTCCTGTTCTCCTGATACCAAACTCGATTTTTGGCCGAATTTTCCAAACCGGAAGTGATAATTCAGAGTCCTACAATACCGGCCCTGAAATCGTTCAACAAATTTCGGCCCGGACCCGGAAGAGTATCAGGAGAACATGACAGGCGAGGAGGTGTTCCGAATCCTTAAGACATCGCATGCTTGCATACAGGCATACACAGGCATACCTTCGTATCATACACGATATCATACATCATCACATGCATGCATGCATGCATCTAGGCCTCATTATTTGCATATAGTACATGGTATCATACATGATTGCATACATCATCACATGCATGCTTATCATCAAGCTCTGTCTTGAAACACCTCCTCGTCTGTCATGTTTTCCTGATACCAAAATCGATTTTGGACCAAAATCGGTGAACCGGAAGTGGCAATGCAGATTCCTGCAACACCGGCTTTGAAATGGAAAAGTATCAGGAGAACATGATAGACGAGGAGGTGATCCGAATCTTGGCGACATCACATGCTTGCATGCAAGCCTTATCATATGCATGCAAACATTATAACATACGTGTCATCATTATGACAGGCGTGGAGGTGTTCAGAATCGGAGCTCGGTGTCATGATGTGTGTCGCGATGTGTTGCTGATAAAGGAGGTCGATGAGTGATGGGGGAAGGGGTATAATCAACGTTAAACAATTAATCAATTTTGCAATTTCTTTATTTATGAAATATGCTCTCTTATATTGGTAAAATACATATCAATTCCGGTATGATTCACAAGATGTCCGTATACTTTGATGTCACAATATTATTTCAGTAATTCTGATAAATACTAGGCATAAAATCATGATGACTTTTTCATAAGTAATCAATTATCCGATATACATGCAGTAATAATTTTTGAATCAAAAACTATTAGACGTAGAACAACTCCCTGTTGGAGCTGAGGAGATGCACGTCAGTGTGGTGCCATGTTATTATTTTAGCAGTAGTTCCGCTCGATGAAACCGTTGCGGCTGCCGACTCCGTGGGTAGTTACCCAAATGTCCTGAGAGTCCTGCAAAATAATTGAGATATGCATGTCGATGAGTCTTAGTTGTATTTTAATTTACTTGACAGATTCATGTTTCTGATTTTGAAATGAGATGGAAACTCATAGTCACGTGGACGTTTTAAAAAATTTCTCGGTTTTTTCTCCAAATTTTTAAGAATATATTGCTTTGCGTTTCATTCTTGTATGCTTACAAGCAATTTCACTCCGCGTCTAACGTATAGAAACGATGTTCGAGTGCGAAATGGCATTTCATCTCCCAAAACTGAAAGCTCACTGCTTGGATGTATTGTGCTTACAGTTTTACGTATTCCATTCCATGCTTCCTTCTCTTTGAGCTCTCTTTCCTTCAGGAGTGAACGACTCTGCAAGTCGATTGTCTGTATCAGGATATATAAGGTAGTTCAAAAGTAGGAATAAGAGAAAGAGTGAAGAGAGAAATAGAGAGAGTAAAGGGGGATATACCCGGTTAGTGGTGGTCCCCGGGGAGCAGTGGCATATCCTTTATTTCTGGGGTCTACTTGCATAACGCGTACACTTGGGAAATATCGCGAAAAGCGAACTCTCGGTACAGTGCATGGAGCCTCCTGATGCAGGAACCCAATCCACCCCTAGTGTTAGTCAATTACACCCTACACCACCTTCGCGTACAGCGTAACGCGATGTAGACATACATATACTGCAAACTACCCCTCAAAGGTTAGGGAACTTCCGAGGCTACCAAGTTCCACTGCGTAATCATCAACCAGCATTCTCATGTCCATCGCACGCACAATTTTCCAACCATCAGAATCTTCTAGTTATCATATATGTCATCAGAGATTTCTGAGTGGGTCTTGCATACTTTGGATGATTAACTTTTCGTTGGATGTATCGGATTGATTTACGATCGTTAGGTTTGACGATAAACTTTTATACCTTCCTATATGTGTTCTGAGCAATGTTTGTTTTAACGGGTGGTATAACTTGTTTACGAAATTACTGGAACCTTGAGTAAATGTGAATTATGTACAGCTCGGAGCTTGCAGGATCAATAGACTCTTGACACGGTAAATATAATTATTGAATCACGCATATACGTGCATTTCGTTACATGTATAAATATACACGCGCATAGTATAGCGTAATACATAAACTATTGAAAATGTACGGTAATCCATTTCTCGTGGGAATCGTAAATCGTAAGTCTGAAAGAGCTTACGGCCGTTAAGTTGATCAGGCGCGGGGGAAGGGGATAAGAATTAATTTATGCACTACCGGCACCACCCACCCGTGTTTGCGTTTCTCCCCTGGTGTTGTAGGTACAAGCCTGAAGGCGTTCAATTAACGGTGACCTTCTTCAATGGTCAGCGGCAAAAGCAAAATTAGTATGAGGAGAAGATAGCGGTCAGTAGCAACCCCACTATCTCCTCGAAAAACCACGCGTCACGTGTTTCATGGCTTACGCAGTTCAGCCATACCTATGCGGATTTAATTTCGTCTGTTATTACTCACGCTCTAATTAAAGCGAATATATGTATATATATGTGCACTAAAACCAATGGTGAATTTAACCGCATCCAAATACCGAAATACATCACGAACGAATTAAACTTCGTGAGGTACTAATTACCGTGCGGCTCAATATACAATTATAATCGCCTATACGTTATGTATAACGTACATATACCTACCTGTATCTACGGTCATGCATATACATGTATATATAATCCGTGCGAAAATTCAAACCGCATAAGTAACGTCATCTGCAAATATATTACTGATCATAATCAGTATTATATAATATCGGTTAATTTATCGGAGTAATCACTCTCGGGAACGCTATTCGGACCTCATATTGCGTATAAGCTTCAAACCTGAAACGTTCATTTTTTTTTATTTCTTTCATCGCATGATATTGCCAACTCCAGGAACAGATTCATAAGCTCAATGTAGACAGTTTCTATTTTATATCGCGCAATAACGAATTAGAGCAACGAGGAACGAAGTGCTGGCTGCAGTAGTTTCCAAATTAATTTATATACGCGGTAAATATACTATTTAGCTTAAATGAAAACTCATAAGTTATTTACATCTCGTGCTTGCCGAGCGAGAATAACGTAAATATGATTACAGGTGTGTGTATGTAATCAAGATGCATCCGATGTCTTTAAACTCCCTCGTCCGACTTGACTAATCGTCGGAATATCTAGCACTAAGATCAAGTTTCATAATTAAACCGAAAGTCAAAACGATAATTTTTTGCGTTTAAAACTGTAGGTCGCACTCACCGATAGTTCTCAAGTCGAAGAAATAGACTTGAAACAGGATTTATTATAGGGGTTCGTTTGGGAGGCTTAATAATACGGAAGACAAGTAAACGCACATACGTTATTTCCATGAATTTCAGAATGCAATTAACAGTGTCTTGGAAGTGATCAACGTTACTCAAGGGACAAGTTATGCCAGTAGACTTCACTAATTATCGGTTACTAAACTTGTTGCTGTTCAGAAACTAATTAGACCAATTATATACATTCATTACGTGCATACATATCGCGCACTATATAGTAATTAAGAAATTTCCTGCACCGTCTATTGGGGTATTGTACAGCTGGGATTTTGGTTTTCGAACAGAAATCCGGCAATTTATTGTCTCTTATCTGTTTTTCGTATGCAATTTAACAAGTAAATTGGACACTCACCTTTGCGAAGTACGTAACATTTGTAAGTAAAGTCGAAATCAGTAAAATTGTTCCATACAAGAAAACCGCTGCATTACTAGGTTTAATTCAGGTACGAATTTTTCAACAAAGAAAAAGAGATTTTTTCAAAATTCATAGAATATTGCAGTTATTAGGTTCAGCAGTTCAGATAAAAATTTTCTTACTCAAAGAATCTTGGAGTTTCTGACAACAGAATACGCAAAGACAGTATACGTTTTTGTTGTACGTCATTTTTTTTTGTAAATGTAAATTCGTTCGCTCGTGGTGTGTGACTGCGGGTATTGCAGTCTTTTGGACCCGCGATAGTTGGGTTAGTCTAGAGGACATGGGACCCAAAGAGTCACGAGGGTCTCATATAGTCAAACCACGTTTCGTTAAACAACGAGTCGCCACGGTCTGGGATTTTGGGATTCCGGATAATCAGATTCGGAATTTAGGGTTACGCGACTCTAACGTGTATGGGAAGCGGGGAAGAATCGTCCACAGTTTCAACCGTAAATGGACCGCCACCGCCGACTGACCGCATCATTCGATTCCTTATACGGTCGCCAGCAAAACCGCATAGACGTATATATTCGAGATGGTCCTCCAGGTGACCTTCGATGATCAACTTTCATTACTAGCATTTTATTACACGTACTGTGAAATTTAGCGAAAGATCCCGTGTTCAACCCGAAAATCGGTAGAATCACTTCTAGAGTTCTTAGTTATTTTTTTAATGAAAAATTCAAACTCGCCCACATCATTTGTCGAAGAGTTTCCGTTATACTGTGAGCTCAGAAATACGAATCCGTCAACTAAATTGAGTTTCCGCTAAAAATGATCAAGTTAGTACTCTTTTTTCCCCTTCAAGAAATATTTTGAAAATTCTTTAGTACTTGCAAATTATCATATTTCACGTATAATTTAACAACGTGTATGAATCTTGAGGGTTCATTGTTTCGATTCTTGTATACAATTCAGAAGTGTTGTGCAACGAATGACAAAAAATATAATTCGTTACGTGATATCTCGTTGCGTATAACTTACGGGAAGCTTAGCGAAACGTGACACCAGATTCTGTAGGTTTGAAGATCTGTTCGGTTGCGGGATGAACGCAGCTGGACAGGCTTCACCCCTCCATAGGACTTGGTTAACCGCAGTTGGAAACTTACTACGACTAAGCAGCGAAACGTCATTCGTTATCCTGAAGTTTTGGGTAATGACTGGGCTCCGCTCGCCGAATAGGCTGATGCTGCGCGTGTTAATTTCACGAAATAATATAATGATTTATTGTCCTTATCTTACTTACCTCCGAAGTCAGGTGGGATGTAAGGTAGAGCGTTTTGACAATATTAAAGTAATTACTCAAACACCACATTTTTGTAAGGTTTAATTCTCTCGTAATTTATTTCTATTCACAGTCAATAAATTAACAATCATCATCGTCATTATAATCTTAACGTCGTCATCATCATTATTATGAAATTAAAAAGTAACCAATCAATGAAAAATTAAATAACCACTAACCCTTCGTGTATTACCATAATCAATAAATACAAAACAATTTGTTCTTCACTCATGTTTTCTTTCTCCTCATTATTCAACTCTTTTATAAAAAGTTTAGTGACACACGGCGAATCGCATAGTTACAGGGCAAAGTCACTAAATTTTTATTTACAATAATATTATTACTCTCTTAATAAATGGACTAGACCACTAATTCAATGAAATGTTAGTTGAGTATAATTCGCGATTCTTTTATTTTTTCAATCATTTTTTTTTTCATCGTCATACTCTGCAAATAGAAACAGACTTGTAGCCTCTGTAGGAATTAGATTTAATTTTTAATTTCGTTACTATTATAATAATCATAATAATAAACATCATCATTATATTTTCATCATTAATTATATCACCTAATAAATTACAACTATTAATTATTTATTTATATTCATTTATTCAATTATTCTACGGAAAATTATAAATTTATACATTGAATGCTGATTTTCGTTTCGTAATTTTTTTTTCTTGTTTTCTATTTTATGATTTTCCTTGCATTCCATCTGAACTAATTAAATCACTGTCGTGTCTATTTCAATTTCATGAACAATTGTCATTTATACTTAACATTTTACCTGATTTCTTCGCCCTCGTTCATTCCAAATTATTTATTCATTTATTCGTTCTCCACTTTATCCTCATCTATATTTTTTTTCTTTACACGTAACCATAATAATTATATGAACAACTCGTTGGAACGGATAATCTACAGCAATTGCGCGGTAGCAAAGATTCAGTAAAGTTGAAAAAATTTTCTGCGGTCTGTTGCAATCGCACAAATTTATCGATATTGTTTCTCTTTTCATTTCGTTCTGTAAGCTTATTTATTGAATTTTGTTTGATCTTCTCCACTTAAAAAACAACCCTTTCTTCTCCACTCTGAAATTCAGCACCTGAATATAGTAGGACTCCAAAACCATTTTTCATGGAAATTACTGATGAGCCAAGATAGACAGTTGCAATTATTCGCGAGCGAAATAGTCAAGGCTGCGAATTCTGACACATCTAAAAACTTCTGGTTTGAGAGAAATGCCATTTGTAAAGAGAAAAAAAGGGGGCAGGGGGGAAACAACCACAAAGATGTATTGTATAAATATCAACACATGGGCTTTTTACCGGTCAATCCTTTTTGTTTCGCATGTATGATTATCGGTAAATATAATTAAAGAGTTCTGGCAGTGCGATTGGTCTAGATGATCAGTAAGAATTGTTCTACAAAAATTCAACAATATACATATATCACCTTGTCACACTATTCGTCGATGGTTCTATGAAATAATAAATCACATCACAAGCAGTCTATGGCTACAAAAAAATTTATCAATAAATAATCAGAAAGCCAATAAATAAATATTCAATATCAAATGGTTCGATGCAAATTTAGGAGAGTATTAAGAAACGGAGGTGATGATCGTGTGACAAAGTTTTCAGCGAGCATGAGATGTTACTTATTTTATTTATTATGATTATGATATATATGTATATATCTTTATATATATAGATTTTTTATTCATTTCTCCTCATTTGAATAGAAAGTATTAACATGCAACCTACTTATGAATTAATTTATTATACATAACGTTCATTGCTTTGAAATCTTATAGCACCGGAATTTCTGATCACCGCGTGCTCATTGTTGAATAATAATCAAATAATTATGTGGAAAACGTTGATGATAATGATGACAATATAACAGAAATGATAATAATAATAGTAATAATATTTTCTATAATAATAATAATAATAATAATGGTAATAATCATAACGATATAATTTTCATATATACCTGACAGAGTACGTGACTCGCGTTATATGATTCAATAATCAAAAAAGTAATCATTTCGGCAATAATGATGTGAAAAACACTGTAATATAATGTACGAATTTTGGATCTTTATATCATTATCTATCATTTACACTATACAAAGATGTACATATGATCCAACATCGTTTCTAATTAAATCATTCAAGGTTTTTTTTTGCTTCCGTAATATAATAAATATATCTCATCGTCTCAAGTTTTGGCAAGGGTCTCGTATAGATCGATAAAAAACAATTTCATTCACTCATTTATTTATTTAATCATTCGTTATTACTATTATTATTGTTATTATTATTATTGGTATTATTATTATTATTGGTATTATTATTATTATTATTATTATTGTTGTTGTTGTTATTATTATTTTTTCTTTTAATTTCTAAAATAACGTAATATATTTATATTTACAGGTAGTATTTTATAACTATGGACACTGCGGCAGTAGTTATAGATAGGTATATTATTCATATGTTTGTATATGTATATAATATCATATGCGGTAGTATGCAGTTTTATAAATTTGTTTTTCGATATTTTCTTTAAATTTTTCCGCGACTTCATACCTACTAATTTATATACGAACAGATCATATTGTTATTTATGTAATACTAATTAATATTAAGGTGTGTCTGAATATTCATCTACCTATATATTCATTTAGCGTTTCTTCTTCTTCATTTATTTGTTTAAATATTTTATCTTACGTTTTTATTTATTTTCATTTGGTGGGGATTGTCGGTCGTTGATTACCATGTATAAATGACTTGAGACTTTCTTATATCTTTTTTCACTCTTCTTTTACACCATTACCACCTTCACTCAATCGATAAATCAAGGAACGAAGTTATCATGAACATTATTGCATACGGCTGATCTAAAGAATTCGGTGAAATCACGGAGAAAAATTAATGGAAGGTATCCAACTTTTTCACCCCTGTAGCTAATCAAAATAATCACCTAGGTAATTTTAGGAGTTGAGGAAAAAATATCGAGTCCAAGGAATGAATACAAGAAAAAAAAATTTCTACGCAGGGGAGAAGTAATCAGGCAATTAGTCAAATAATTTGCCCGTTCACCCCTCGTTAGCGGAAACAGCTGACAGAAGATTGATTTAAAATTCTTCGTCCTTTAAATTCTTTGTTCCGATATTCTCTCAATAATGTTTGTAATCGTGGCCAGCAAAATTTTGGGTTACAGCTTGGATTTCTATTTGCTATCTTTGTGTAATTGTTACGTGAGCCGATTTTTGTTTTATAATTATCACGTACGTAATTAAGAAATTAATTATCGGCATGTCTTCAATCTTTTTTTTCTTATGTTCCGTTTTGTCAAATTGGAATAATCAAAATACGCCGTGACAGCAAAGCAAAGCGCTACCAATAAATTTCCGAAGCTTCGGATGTACGAAGATATTTAATAATTGATAAGTTTGTATGGGGGGAAAAAATTAATGAAATGTCAATTAACTTTAGGAAAAAAAAATTCTCTACAATTCAGTGATACCCGGGATCACTAGGCTGATTTTTACACCCGGAACCCTGAGAGGTTGGAGATCCGCGGTTGAAGTTGCCGAACGTTTTCGTAGGGGATTCATTTGCGGCAGCTGCTACCAGAGCCTTATCTCTGGGCGGTGGAGCGGAACTTAAACTGGATGAACTTACCCCTGAATCGCTAGATTTCTCGCTGAGGCAACCACGTTGTCCAAGATTCGCCGAAGCGTTGCCACTTTCGCATCCAAGACCGAGATCTGAACTACCCCCAACGACGTATTTTACCATGCTCAACTTGTGGGCACCTTCGCAGGAGTCTTCGATCACTGCGGTCTCCCCGAAATTTGGGCAGTTTCGTTTTCCTATGAACCTTACGTTGCCACCTCTGAGCATTGGTTTCTCGAATTGACTTCCGTGAGAATCTTTTGGGCATCCCGATCCCCCGCTCATCCCAGATATAGGAATATTCGGGAGAAAGTCATCTTTGACCTCCTGCAGCAGCGGATTATCTCCGATTTTTACCTGGCCACCGGAGCTACTCAGGTCCAGGTTATTCTCACGGGATAGTTTCTTGCTGTCTGGACTACCCGTGCCTCCTCGACGAGTTGAGTTCTTGTGTGCGTCGTAGCATCCGGAATCCCTAGGGAACTGCCGTCTGCTGAACGGAGAGCAATGCCCCGATGTCTGACCTGAAGTTAACGCTAGCCGCGTTACTTCGTCTCCTTCAGAACTCGAAGCTAAGTCGCCTTCACTCCCGGCTTATGAAAAGTATTGAAAGGAAAAAATAAATAAAATAGAGTAAACGAATAAAACATTAAAACTCGTGATCCCCGAAATTATTTAGTTTCGGAAACTAGCTAGATGGAATTATTGTAATCACGCGTTAAAAACTCACAGTGAAGATCATGAAGTAGCTGGACAGCGGTGAGAATTTTTGCGCGATGCTCAGGTTGCTGTATTCCAAGGTAATCAAGATCCGCCGGTTCGAGTTCCCTGAAGAGTTCCAAGTCTTCGTAGCCGTTTAGTACGAAGACAGATATGTGTTCCTAGGAAAGGATTACAAAAAAAAAAAACGTTTTATTTTTTTATCCTAGGTAACGAACTACATACATATATCGGTCATTCGGGATAAAATAGTTTTGCGTATATTATACCTGCAGATTCATTCTCTGCAGCAATTCTTCAACAGATCCAGGTTTCTGCCTGTACCTGTGCCCCCATTTACCCCGTTCCGGTTCACCCCGGCGTTGAACTCTTTCATTTAAAATTTCAACGTTGATAAATTTAAAATGACCTAATCGATTGTGTACAACTCCTCGCCACAGACCGCTCGTGTTCATTTGAACCACGTCGATCACGTCCCCTTTCTAAAAAAGAAGAAACAAAAAGTATTGGTAAATTTCAGAGGTTACACTTTAAACTTGACCTTCTTGGGAGGTTGCTGGGGTAGTAACGATTATTTTCTTTTGCATTTTCGTCTGTTAGATTAACAATGACATTGTGATGTTAATAAAGTAGTCCAACTGTGGAGGTTTCAACTTTTCTTTTTTTTGCAAAATTCGGAATTTCAACGACAGAAAATATTAGTTTCGATGTTGTGCAAATGTCACGATGTTTTCATGAACCTTGATATGTTAGTATAAAAAATCGAAGACGCAGAAGAAAGTCAGCTTTCCTACCCCATCGACCTCCTCAAAGAACTCGTTCAGCGCACCTTGAACTTTAAAGCGTCTTTATCGTAGGGACTCGGCGTGTAGTCGACTAGAGCTCTCGCTCTGCAGAGTACGGGACCGATTGAAGAAGGACTAACGGCGTCCCTTTCCTCGCAAGAAATGGAACTGTGATTGCTTCCCGCTCTGACGAGAGCTTGCGTGCTGGATCCGCTGCCGCTCGGGAGACTTTCGACGCTGCTAGCACTGCACGGAAATGCCTCTGAAGACGCCCTGTCCTGACGAAGTCTCGATATTTTTCTCTGAACGTCGTGCCTGAGATTTCTCGCACGCCCCGCTATCCCCGCCCTCGCATCACCTTCGAGAAGGGCACTCGCTTCGGACTATAAGAAAATTTCCCCACCAATAAATGAATGAATGAATGAATGAATGAATGAATGAATGAATGAATGAATGGACCAATTTATTCGTGATCAAGGGGATGAGACTCTACGACTAATGGAAAAGTTTGGGGGTTTACGTTGTTCGCACGGTTCGCGATACACTCGTCATAGACTGGAAATGAAAATTGCACTTCGAATACACCCGAGCAATTTTTTATAATTATCTGTTTGCAATTTAGGATCAGGACCGAACCTTCGTTAAGTGATTGGAGAGAAACACACAAAAAGAGAGAAAAAAACTGTGGAATACATTGTGGATTGTATTAGTGTACTGTATGGAATTTGATATCTGTAAAAGTGTTCGAAAAATGAGGTATAAAGTCAAGATCCAACGTCACAATATCTAAATCATATTCCAGCAAAACGATCATGCGAGGCAAATTAAAAAAAAAAGAAGAAAAAAAAAGAAACCCATGGAAAAGTTCACCTTCGGTATTTCTTCTCGGCTCTCTGTCCTATGAAGAAATGTTCGTATTGCAAGCATACGGGATGAAAATTGTTAAAAGGAAAATATTTTCAAACGAATCGAAAACGATAAAGATAGAGAAAGAGAGAAGAGCGAAGTATATAATTCTACATATACCTATAACAGCAGAGAAGCCAACACTATGTAAATATGTGGATAACATACATGAAAAAAATATTTGGAAAAATTTTAAACAAATCACGTACTGTATGTACAGCGGCCAAATGTTGACTTTCAATCTCTTCTTGATCCTCGTAGTCGCTGCTTTGGCTCGGGGAAATTCCCTCCTCTCCGCTACTCCGACTCTACAATTAATACCCGAAAGGTTCTAATTTTGAAACATCCACTTCAAACTACGAATTTAACTTCGTGTTATATTTATAAGTATGTATATTAATAATAAGATAACGCAAGGATGAAAATATACCAAACCATAACCAAGATTATACGTCGCACGTGCACCATTAACAGCTAATATAATATGAGAGTATATGTCTTGTACATAAATATGGTATATTATGTAATCTTATATGCATCTAAGATATGTTAATATTTCAAGGTTTATTTTTTAATTTCAAGCGCCTCACTGCAAATGTAATTGCTTTGTTACAAGGATAAAACGTATCCGTCAAAATTTCAGCGGTGCAAAAAATATTTTTGGACATCACAAAATTTATCTTTCTTTTTCCATTCAAATTTTGAAAAAGATAAACCTTCCGACATAAACATTAAGAAGTGGTAAAATTGGTTGATTTTTGTGGAAATTTCTGTTTCTAAATCCTTTGAGCGGTTTTCAAAAAACAAATGCATTCTCAAAATGTATGTACGAAGAAAGAAGAGACCAGGTTGAAGCAAAATAAATTTCTCATCACCTCGGATGGCATGTATAATATTCTCCGTCCAGCTGAAATCTGCTTTTTTTTTGTAACCAGGTATTGATATCTTAAGGTGAGCTTTGAAATTAAAAAACTATCCTTAGAAATTACTACCCCAATGTTCATGAGTATGATACAATATGGATAAGCGTGAAATGGAATTAAAAAAAAAAAAAAACATCAAACAAATATGTATCTGTTGAGAAAGAACAAAATTAGGTCTTTAAATAATTTCGCATAATATTTGACGATTCAGCTTAAAATCTATGTAGGCAGCAATCCAGTTGTTAGTGAGTAGCTATATGGGCATGTATTATAAAAATTAGTATGTACTGTATCTGCACCGGTGAACGCGGAATTTTTGCAATATCTACGAACGTTATATCAGTTACTGTCGTCTGGCGAGAGCTCGCATGTGGCTGGGAGTAAAAAATTTATTCAAACGAAATAAAGTGAACTAAAGGAACGAGAAAGTAAGAAAATTTGTTAATCTCAATTTAATAAACATTTTTTTTCATCCGTTTCGTTATTGGAGTGATTCTTAAAACGTGCATGATAAATTGGCGAGGAGAAAAAAAACGATAAAAACAAGAAAAAAGAAAGTTAAATTGAAACCGTCACCAGGGTTTAAATTTTTTAGAAGGAAAATCTCGCCGTTCACGAGTGGTACGTGTGTCATGGGTGTCGAGTACATGCATGAGGTATGGTATGGGTATTAGAACCGGTTCAAAAAAATTGCCTGAATATAAGATTTAGTTGCTCACCAAGGTCGTAAAATCTCATACGAAGACAAAATAAATTTTGCAAAAGATTTGTATTGAAAATATTTTTTTCACTACGACCTGTGAGAAGTTGAAACGTCGAATTTTGTAAAGAGGTACATTTGTCAGCGCGTCAACAAAGTACTGAAATCTGAATGGATAAAAAAATGTAAAATGTTAGCATACTTTTTTGAACGGTTCCAACGGGTATGGTATTTGAGTTAGTATGGATGAGCGGAAGCGAGCGTTGTCTAAATCTAAACAAATACGAACATATCCGTGTAAGTGGCGTTTTGGGTTTCGCATGGTTCGCAGGGGTTGCAGTGCGGGATGCGGTGACTGTCGAAGTGCGTTGGTGGTGGTGGTGGTTGCGGGTTCGCGTTCAATGGGGTAGTCGCGCCGCCTCCTACTACCCCCTGCCGGACGTTGTTCGCTCCTGCTTGTGCTTGTGTCCGCCGATATGGTCGACAATCTCGAGCTGACACTCTGCATTCCGAAATGAAATAAATCACGAGTTGCCGATACAGCTTTAGCTTTACCGATGACCGAAACCGCCGAACTGTCATAGCGCTAATTGCGATCCGAAGAAGAGATGGAAAAAAAAAGAAAAGAATACAGAGAACCATCTCGCGGTCACGACACCGATGACGGTGGAAATAAATTAAGAGAAACGATACAGAGAGAAACCGAAAAAAGGGAATAGAAATAGTTCAAGTAGCAAGGTATCTTTCGGGTTATATTACATATACCGACGTCTACCAGACTTGACTTGAGAAAATGCTTCGCGTGACATTCGAGAGAGAATTCCAAAAGAGCTTGAGTGCGGTATTTGCAGAAGGCGTCCATGCGCTGTTTATCCGGTGTATGTGGAATGTACGGGCGAACGAAAAAGAAAAAAAAATGGAACGGATGGATGAAAAGAGTGAAAAAGAGAGAGAGAGTGCGAGAGAGAGTGAGTTCGAAAGGCACTAGAAGTTACTTTCTAACTTCCCTGCAAATATATACGTATGTATGTGTAGGTTAGGTTTGCAGCAACTCCGTTCTATTACCGAGAATGAGCGCGTCATTTGAAAAAGGAGGAGGTATGTAGGTGAGGTGAGGTGAGGTGAGGGTGGAAAGAAGTTGGTCTTTCGTCTTTTTCGTTTTCAGTTCTACTGCAGGGATGAATTGACGTTTGGAACGATGTATCGTCGTCGCGTACGTACTATAACTGCGTACATAGACGCGGAATTTCAAAGTTCGGAAGTTGAAATCCCGGGGATATAATGTGTGATGGAGGTGGCGATAAAGAAAGTTTGATTGGATCGACTGACCTGTACATCGCTACTGGCGTAGTCACCGCTCTCCCTAGAGGCTCGGGAATGCGTTAGGGGTATTATGGTTGGTGGATTGTTGTGACCCTGCGGAAGTATGAGACCCCGCATCGTCGACATACCCGTTTTACGGGAACGATCCCGCGGGAGGCTGATGTCACCCGCGGTACGGAGAGAGATAACACCCTCTCCTCTGTTCTCCGGACGCAGATTTAGTGTGAAACAAACCCTGAAAATACTCACGTTAACAACGAATAAAAAAAAAACTGACAAAATTCTCAATCATCGTGGATATTCGCATTTCGATCCCACCTTCCATTTTGAATCGTCGCAGTTGGGACTGGTCCGCCAGTTGCTCCCATAAGAAAGTCTTCGGGGTCGGATTCGTAAGGAGGTTCGTCGTACCAATGATGACCCGGGGGTCCCGGAGGTCCACCTGGACCGGGTCCGGCGCCTCCTCCTGGAGGTCCTCCAGCGCCTCCGCATCTCGCGTCTTCGTCGTACATGTAGGTGTCGTCTGGAAGCGGTAAATTAGCGTCTAGATGTTTCGAAATGGGTATATACAGTACGCCGATGTAGAATTCGCTTAATTCTTTGCGTTCATTAGTACCAGACGAGTGATTTCAAAGGTATAGTTCGGGGTTAGTGGCGTTAGATACCTACACAAGAACTACGAAGTATACAAACTATGTAGTTATGTACATATACCGGTATATCCTTTACTCCTTAAACACTTGAACGGGTTTAGCGTGTAACTGTTCAAGTTTCGCATAACCATGAACTGCTGGCAGTCTTGCCGGAGGTGAAATTCTCCTTGCTTTAAATAGTTCTATTTACCATTTACTATATGCATGTACAGTAGTGGTGGGTGCAGTGCAGCTGCAGGCTAAGTAAAATAAAGCTGTCCCTTTAGTTTCACCGATGTATTACATATTCCCATACATAGATACATGCACAAGGTATATAGGTGCGCGTATAACGGTCACCCAGAGTCTGCCGTATAATACGGGGGTGACGCCACCGCGGACGCCCTTTGCACGTCGGGTGTTTACGATAACGAGATTACGAGCATACGAGGGGCTTCGTTTCGCTCGAACTTGTGCACCATGTCTCAGCGTCGCACAATCATCGAGCAAATAAATCCTCTCACCGTAAAGATAAATCGACAACATAAACGCAGTATAAGCCAGCTATCCTCTCTCTATATTCGCGCTATATCAACATGTATATACCGTATAATAACTACCCCTGGTCACATTTGCCACGTATCGCGACGGTACTCCGGATTTCATTATTTTTCAGTGACTCGACAGTTCTAGTTCAAAATCTCGAGGCTATCGGAACAAAAGCAGTGTCATCGAGCAAAAACAAGAGCTGAGAATTTGTCCTGATAGTAACCGACACAGGAAATTAGCGAGAGCAGATTTTCAAAGCAAGCACTTCCAAAGTTGGCGCGTTGTGTTCAACTAATAAGCCACGACCGGGGCGCGTCACTCAGCGAGTCTTTCACCCCAGAAAATCGATTCGTTAACGATGCATGACTACGTTGAGTGTAATGAAAAAAAATAGACGTACTTTTCTACACCTCTTCTACGTTTCCCTCATTTCTCTAATTTGCTCGAAATTGGAATTGGGATCGAAATAAGCTCAAATTTTAACCACGCATTATTTTTTCATATACGCTGTTTTCCGTTCTCCTGATTGAACCAACAAGGCATCAGGATAGCTGAGAGAGTCGGAGGCTCGAGTCGATGAAGTTTCTGTGTATACTAACCTCCGGGGAGCTGACCTCGCCCATCTCGTCCAAGTTGCATTAAGCCTTGTCGGATGTCCCTTAATATCTGAAACAAACCAACGGTGGTCAGAAATTACTCAACGCCTCGATATTCGCATTGAAGAATAATTCTGCCTTTTACAGAAAGCACTGCACTCCGAATAAATCGTTTCAATGACGTGAAATAATGGTTGTAGAATACGAACAATTTTACTCAGTTGTATAACTACCAAAGTATGTAAGGGAAAAGTGTAGTTCGTAGTCGGATGTTTGAACGTTATAGTAGAGCCAGAATACCATGTAGTTTTCTAGAACTCACTCCGCGTAGGAGTAGCAACAACAACAGCAGGTTGGGTTATAGTTAGAATGGAGAAGTGCTCGGTGTAGCATCCACTAAATCCCCTTAGGACCCAACAAGGCTTTCGCGAAACGGAAGTTATAATTACACCTGCCTTAGTGAGATGAGAATCAGAACATGTACACACCTCATTGCCGGTGTAAGATGTAGAGGTTATACAAGGTCAAGATCATAATTCTTCCGAACGGGACGTAAGATTTGCTAACAAACGCTATCTCGAGTTTTTTGTTTTTGATATTTGCTTCGTTTTCGCGCCATTTGAAATTGAATAAACGCGATTTTACCGAATATCACGATTTTGGCTAACTTTGAAATGATGTATATCGGAACCAAACATTTCAAGAAATCTAAAATTTCACACAAATACTCGGAGGTACTGTGGGGAACATTTTCTTAAAGTTTGAAGAAAAAAATTCATTGGCCACGTACGTTTCACCTGGACGAACCCATGCATACATATATGTATATATAATATTCGTACACATTGCTTTTTTTCCGTGATTACCTTCTTCAATTTCAGAACCACGTATTTGATTGCTCTCCAATCGTTGTATAGAAGAATACGAAATCGAGAGCAGTTCGCGTTGAGTTAGAGAATACAAGGGATGAGATGGGATGTTCGGAGCGGGGGGATGAAAAACTGTGGTTGGAAAGACAATGCTCTAAGAGAAAGGAAAGTATTTTAGAAGAACGCGATTATTGAGACGAAGGCTGTATGGGTATGGCTCGAGGGATGAAATTATAAAAAAGAGAGGGCAGAAACATGGCGGCCAAACTTGAGGTTGGGTAGAGAAAGTCCGCCCCGGGCTTCCTGGTCGACTAGAGACTGAGTCGAGGGATGGCGAGACGCGACCAGGGGGTCGGTGTACGAAAGAGGGTTGCGACTCTAGGTGGTCGAGTCCGGAGAATGGTAAGAACGAAAGAAGGGTGGAGGGAACAGGGGCAGGGGGGGGGGGGGGAGAACCTCTCTGCGTCCCTCGAGGGAACCGTAAACCTGCGGTAGAGGTGACACTAAAACTTTTACATAGGGATAGCAGCCTTTATTTCCATATTGCCTGTAGCCTCAAAGGTAAGTTCTACTCTATGTATATTCGCACGGATCTTCCAACCCAACCCCCTATCCTCCCCTTCTCTGACAACCCCATCTCAAACGCTTTCTGGTCGCAAGATATTCTCTGAGGTGCGAACGAAGAAAAAAAAAAGAAGAAAACATTGAAGAGAAATAGAACGAAAAGAGAATATAAAAAAAGAGCAATTATAATAATAACAATAATTATAATAGTCATGATAGTGATATATGGATGGAGAAATAAAAATCCGAAAGTAAGTCGTGCAGTATTTGAAAATGAGAGAATAAAAAGTAGAAGTTCTGTAAATATAAAAAAGCTAAAACCTGCGTCAAGCGTTTTCTAGATCGTAATATACTTTTATTTGTAACATTCTTTGTCTTTTTGAATTGAGCTGAAAATTTTTCGCAATTTTTATGACAAATGCAAATGGAGCACACACACACACACGATTAGTACGGTAATTACCTGACGAGCTTTTTGCAAATGCTGAAATATTTTTTGAAATTTATTAGACTTTCAATGCAGGGAAACGTGTACGCGATGGAAACTCCACAAGACACTCCACTCTGATTACGAGTGACGCGGACGTGCTTCAAAGTCTAAGACAATGGGTAAATGAATGTGAGTATGAATGAATAGACAAATCAAGAGAACGGGAATTTTTTCATCCCTTTTATATACATGGGTGATAAGTGACGGGGGACGAAATTTATTTCTCGAGGTGTGTAGTACGACGAAGGGAGATGTGAGGAGATGAGGAGTCGGCGTTGGCGTCGCGGTGGTCATATAAGCAGTAAAAGCACAAGTTTCTGCGAGCACTTTTGGTAAGGTCGTGGTCAGATTACCGGTCAAGACTTAGCGCGCAGCGAACATGGACGGTAGAAGATGATCCCGGATTATCCTTAAGGGTCTCCCGGGTGAAGGGTGCCGAACTTTGTGATCCGAGTACGAAACATTCGCGAAAAATTCAACGCTATTGGCACATAGTTTGAGACACGTCGCCAAGGCAATTGACTTGTCCAGTGACTATTGCGAAGTTTGTGCTGGAAGTAGGTATACCAAATAAATATATGTGTAAAGTATAAGTCAAATGAAAAGAATTGTACAGAAAATGAAAGTGAAGAAAAAGGAAAATAAAATAAAATACACAGCCAATTTGTTACCGAGGATAATCCGACATGAAAAGAGATTATTTCTTTGGTTAAAAAACAAAAAAAAAACACATTTCTCTTATTTCATTTTAATGGTAAAATGTAGAAAATTTAATGTTATTTTCGAGATAATATTCAGGGGTGAAATTAATTTTTATTGATGTGATTAAGGCTTAGGGTATTCTATTAAAGCTTTTTTCATATTTTTTACGCTCGATGTAACGGTGGAACTGTTTGTAATTTCATTTTACTTTATTTTATTTGATTTCAGTTTTTTTTCTTCTTTCGTTGTTGTTTTATTCAAGAGGATTATTAAAGAGAATGTAGCAAAATAAACGGAGTGAAATGGAAACGGGGGTTGGTGTACTAACTGCTACGTTATTGGACTGAAAATGCAAAGGATATATTTGAAAGCTGAAAAGCGTGCGGGAGATTATAAACGAGGTGCAGGAGATATAAAAATATACAGAATTCGTCGGTGGATGGGTATAACAAGTTGAGAATTTCACCGATCACTATACGAATATGCCTACAATGGACATCGTACGAACATTGTGTACGTATAGGTATGCATATTTACTGTACCTGTGTATGTATATATATCCGTCTACACGTGCTGCTAGAAAATATTCAATCTAATTCTATCGCGAAATAATAACAAAAACGATCGATCAACTGCACTAATCCCAGGATTGAATTTGTATGTGCAGTTCGATAAAAACGGCAGCTTAATAATATAAACATCGACGAAGTGACGGTACATGAAACGTTCAGTTTTACCGAAAAAAAAAATATATATATTATATTGAAAACAATTTTTCTTTTTTGTTTTCCACGAAACATTCAATTTCCAACAATGTAAAATATAATCCCCGGATAATTTAACGCGAAAATCCGGATGTTGCAGAGGCGTAGGTTTATCATTCATTCGGCTTCGCTTCGGAGTGTAATGGATATTCAAAAAAAATTGAACTTTCGTGAAAAACCCAGGGGCGTTGAATTTTTTAGATGTTTTATAAAATTCTCCCCGACGCGACGCACGGGTTTCAGAGCTTATATATTTTCCCTTACGTTGCAACAACGAGAACAGCACCGACAGGGGTGACATGGGCGTGTGTTACGCGAGCTGGTGATTTTATGCGAGTTTCTTCTACGACGAGTGTCGGCTTTAAAACTTGTGGAGGATAGGTCAACGCTAAGGTGATAAAACGGAAAGATCTTGGTACTTTACGACGTGGACGATCGCCGTCGAACGAGTTTGCAAAGTTGCAGCTCGCGATTCTTAGTGCTTAGAAAGCTCCTCGGGTCAAAAGGGTCAGGGGGGTTGGGGATCGAGCCTTGGGATGGGTGAGTCGAGCAGCGACAAGGATTCAAAATTAACGATATATCAACCGTAGGCGTTGCAGCGCAGGGTTGGAATTGGGTAGGTAGGTAGGTAGGTAGGTATAGGTAGTATCTCTGTGATCCAATATCTCTGGAACAATAAACTGTCTAGCTGCTAGCAGAGCAAGCCGTAAATCTCCGCTACGACTATGCTATCTATGGATTATTCTTCTCCTCCTTTCCATAATACATCAAGCAAATCCATTCCTCCAAGGAGTCGGCAGAGGATCTGTATATAACGCGTATCCACGTATAGAGACTTTACATCCCGGTGAAATTCAAAGTCATAGGTCGGAAACAGAAATGAAAACTGGACAAATAAAAGTCAAAAATGCAGCAGGAATCGTAGGATCAATTTTACAAACCTTTCTTCAACCGTAGTCCTTTATCAAGTGCTTTGAAATTCTACTAACCGCCCGATTACGACAAAAATATAAAATATCATCTCTTATTCCAAGAAATTCTTCCTACATAAATTTCTAACAAGTTTCGCCGGCAGGAGGTACATACGAGTTCGAGCTCACGCGGTGATTGAACTTGTATGGAATGAGAAAAGAAAAAAAAAAGAAAGAAAAATGAAATATACGCACATAATAATATGTATGATGTGTAGATAATCCGTCGACGAGAAAATAATTTGCATACATACGGCGATCATCAGAGCTGTTCTTGGAAGACCGCGAATCCAGATTCGCC
This sequence comes from Athalia circularis, assembly GCA_963978495.1. Taxonomy (NCBI): domain Eukaryota; kingdom Metazoa; phylum Arthropoda; class Insecta; order Hymenoptera; family Athaliidae; genus Athalia; species Athalia circularis. The sequence goes on from OZ021699.1 coordinate 23,161,142, forward strand.
GCTTATGCTTGTTATTATGTAGAACAGCTCTTCCGATCGGTAGCGAGTGATATCGACGGAAATAAAATGTTCGTCATGCCATGCGCCAAGATTCTCTTGCACTTTGCTAAATCCCTCTGGGTAATTTTAAAATAAGCATCGGAATTTTTTGTTGCATAAAATGGAGTGAAAAATTTGTGAATTTGGAAAACAGAAGATTTGATTCGCCTGTTTAAAACATGTGATTTTTGTTTTGAAAAACATCACATAGATATAATATTTACTTCTACGTTATAAGCTGCGCTTAACCCCTTAACTGCTGAATTATAATTTTTTGCGCGAACCCGTGCTTCTAGATTTATTTTGAAGACAATAAGCGAGGGGGTGATTTTTTTTTCTGTTTCAGAGATCAAGAGGGTGAAAGCGTAAAATTTGTTTTCAGTCTGAACTGTGTGTGTATATATATACATTGAACTTTTACAGGGTGGAATTGCGACCTGCGCGATTAATTATTCGACAATTATTCTAAACGTGAAAAAATTAATCTAGAAAATTGGGGAAAAAGTGAAAAATACTTGCACAGGAGATACGATAGGGGTGAAGCATTCATTTTCACTCACCTCCTCGTGTTCTTTGTGAAATCTTTCTTTTTTTCTTAACGCCTCCTGCACCTTGAGCTGCAAAATTAAAAAGACACGATTAATTTCATTTTGTTAAATTCTTAACGTTATAATCAAATATACGGGTAATTCGCGCAGTTATCGGTGAATCAAGCGAATGTTAAAAATTCAATTTGTCCCTTGACGGAGGACAATGCAAATTTATCATTATTCTATGGTTATACCGATAATTACTAATTGTATGGATACTCTCTAGGGCATATTAGGAAATGGCAATATTTACACGCATGCGAATTGAATGGGTTTGAAATATTAATTACAACCCAAATTCGTGAGCATACAAGAAGCAATATCTGCAGGATTCCGTGTGCACTATTCTCCTCCGTAAGGTTAATTCATCCCTTCGCCTGGCATTAATACAAAAGCGTTTCAATTATGATCTCCGCGGGTTAAACGGAGCACTTGGTTGCACGTCGGCCGTTTCATCTACTCGTCACGCGAGAGCTACAAGGGAGAGAGTTTTGGCTGGCCGTTGAGCTGCCAACGGTTAATAACTCATTGCCGTAATGCAGGTAGCTCAGTTTAGTTCATTCGAGCGCTACCACCGGAGTTCCGCAACCGTGTTAACTTTCACGTTCGCGTTCGCGTTAGTCTGACAAAGAAGAGCGATGATGAGGTAAAAAGTAAATTCAATTTGTTACTTGGCTTATCTACTGCAAGAAACGTTGTACATACACATACCTACATATATATCATATATATAATGCGGGAAAGAATGAAAGAGAATGACGAAGCTCTCTGTCAGTTGTTACAGGGATGGGGAAATTTTTCAAGAGGGAGAGCGCCGAAAGTATGGAGATCCCCGTGACGTTATAGCGACGGGAAAGGGAGAGGTGGTGCCGAGTTGGGAAGTAAAAGGAAAATTTATGGTAATCGTAAAAAGTGGGGCATTATGTAACGTGATAAAGGGTCAAGCGACCAAAAAATCCGAATACGCCGCTTGAAAAAGGGCGTAAAAGTGGGCGCGTGGTGTGGGTCAGTGATAACGAGTGTACCGAAAAAACGAAGGTATCAAGCTGATTGCATACCAGCCCCCGGCCCCTCCCAACGCCTCTGTGATAAATCGAGGACATACAATTCCGATGAGCAAGTTTCAGTCGCTGCATTGCTAAAAATTCTGCAATTTCGGCGTATTTCCGTCTACTCCGTTGTTCGAAACGTGACAGTACTTCATACGGCGGTGAAACGATATGATTTTGAACAAAAAAAAATTTCACAACAGAGCTTTGTTTGAAAAAAAAAAATTGAGAAAAATGTAAAATTATCGCCATCGTTGATACGGCCTATATCGTGAGAACGGAAACATTGCTAGAACAGTCTCCCAAATATATCGCGTTTATTGACACCTATATACGGCGTAAACTTTCGGAAATTATCTTGTTGAAGATATGAAAGAAAAAAATAGTGAGCGAAAAAATTTAAACAATTAATGTTTATATCAGTCGGTAAAAGTGGCCTCAGGTATTTTTTAGTGGACGTCAAACTTTTGTCAGAGGGGTCCGTAGAGGTGATTGATATTTTTATAGAGTTCAACTGAGCTTTAGAGCAAACTATTTTCTCGGGAGGCTGCGAAATCGGGGGCAAAGTTTATAGACGGTGAAAAAAAAGGGCTATGCAGTTCGTGTATCTACATGAAACATATAATATATGTAAATGTACAGAAGTGCGCATCGCCCGAAGTTTAAAGTTGAAATGGAAAAACTTAGTTTCATCCACCCAAAAAAATTGGTGAACATGTAACGTTTTAGATGAAGAAAATAAAAGGAATATATAATAACAATGAGAATGAAATTCGTAAACGTTACAAATGAGAATGAAAATTCAATTTAATCAGGGATTGCACAACGAACCCTGTGAATTGTTTCTTCGAAGCTGTTTGGCTGTCCACCGTTCATCTGGAGGTACCTCAGCCTATCGTAATCTCTCGGATCGACCATGGATCGTAGAATCGTGTGTCCCATTTCCGGTCCAAGTCCAAGTCCGCTTTGTAGAACGCTGTCGGGTGTGTCAACCTTCAATCAAATGAAAGAGAAACACATTCTCAGAGATAGCTACTGCAGAAAATTTGCCTCGACAGATAAAATGACGAAGAGAAAAAAAAAAAAAAATTCGACACATATTATGTCATTGGGCACATCAAATCGCGATCATCGCACCACGAAAAAAAATTGCAGTGTACAGCAAAGTTGATTATTCTCGATAAAAAAAGGTTTTTTGTTTTTTTCTCCATTTTACTTGTTGCCATAGAGCACGAAACAAAAACATCACAAACTGCAAAAAGAGCACTGCATGTTGCAGACTTTTTCAAGCGAAAAAAGTGCCTTTATCATTGAATGAAAGGCGCATTCAGAGGGGATCGTTTATAACTACGAATAATAGAGCTTGTTTGAATTTTTTATTTGGACGATACCATTGGTAGATCGTTATTCCCAGGTGTGACGTAAAAGGTTGCATATTTACTTCGGATGAAACAGAAAAATAAATAAATGAAAAAATAAAATTTGGACAAAATTTTATCGTGATCAGCTACCGCGTTTTAAAATCAAGAGACAAGTTTTTGGGTGGCGATTATTTATGTGGTTAGAATTAATCGGCCAAAAAAAGAAAAAAAAAATGCGGCTTGATATCATTAAACAAAAGAAGCATTCTGCAAAGACAATAATTGTTCAAAATTCTATAAAGAATGAAGCTCATTTTGACCGTCGCGTCGGGGAGATTTGAGGCGGTAATGTGCCGCGGATGAATCTCATAGTCGTGTTACGGAGGGTGCGGAAAGGCTCAGAAAAAAAGGAGAGAAAAAGGGAGGAGGAAGAAAACGAGAAGCTGGTTGGAAGGAAAATTTCTGATCAAACGACAGCCGATGGGCGTTTTATACTTAATCAAACAATGAACCGACTATTTTTCCGACGTTATTGAATGATTTAGAGAGAAAGAAACACTTCCGAATCAGTTGGAACAGCGAAAAAACAAAAACAAAAATGGATAAAGAAATTTTATGGAAACGTATCACTCTGAAGGAAGAATTAAGCATATAATCCGTCGACTCTGTGAATGTCAGTCATCGGAAGTTCGAAGTATAAGTTACTGCGCACAGCTATCTGATTTCTAGAACATTCCTACCGTGGATTTAAACAGTTTGTTTGCAATCTCGGTGAACACAGCCGGTCTGAATCCGCTAAACTTGAGTAATACGATCAAGGGAGTGGATTCTGGTATTATAGTTGTAACCGTGAGAATTTTGTAGAGTAGATATTCAAGCGCGAAATTTATTTCCGAGCTTTCTCTATTTGAACTATATTCGGGGTTTATGTTATTTTAATCATACACTCAAATCTCTGAGGAAATGAAATGTTTTTTTTTTTCAAACTTTAATTCATATCTTCCACATATCTGTCAATAAATCACTTGCTTTCTTTTTCTTTTTCTTCCGTTTGTGCTCTGCAAATCGGTGGATGAAATCTGAAAATTTAACTGAATTTCCAAGACGGCTATAGGTAGTAACTGCTGGATGAATTCTGGCTGCTCGCGACTTAAACGATCACTTCTTCGGCGTTTGGTGTAAATCACAATAAACTTTGCCACGATGGGGCGCTCGAGGTGTGTGTGGGGGGGGGGGGGGAGGCGGATAGATAAATGGCCGAGGTGGAGTATAGATTCGAAAAAGCGGGGGTGAATAGCAGAAGGAGGAGAAGGAGAAAGAGTAAGTGACGGAGAGTACGGAAGCGACGAAGGGGCGGTAGTAACATATATTTTTAAGGCTAAGCAGCTAACTGGCCACCTGGGGCAGCTTTTCCTTATAGGATCACTTTATCGCCGCTCTCACTCTCCGCCTACAACTCGATTTATCCACCCATTGTTATCCTGATCCTGATCCCATACGGGAGTATCTTTTTAGCAAGTTATCTTTTTGCTAAAGTGAAGATATAACGTAACACGTACGGGCCTCATAACATCTGACAAACGCAATTAGGACACGCTATTTATTTTCTGAGAACGTTGAACCGCAGTTCACTACTTCAATGCGCATATAGCAATAATCAACGGCCGGGTGAAAGGAAATCCATTCCTATACCTATATATTCATTATTCTTGTAACATCATACCTCCTCGGATCTCATTCCATTCCTGTTAGAGACAAACGAGCTGTCCGATACCGAGTATTCTATGGACGCGATAAATTCGCAGTGCATATAATGGTGCGAATTATACCAGAGGTCATTATATTTCCCAAGGATTCTAGGCAATCGCGATACACCGATCGGTGAAATGTATATTTCATTTCACGGGGCGGGGGCAAGATTGAGAGCAATTCAATAACTTTTGTTTGTCTTTAATTTTTTTTCACTCATTTGTTTTTTTATTCAGCTCTTGCACGGTATAAAGATGTTCCAAAGAATGAATTACATTTTTATGGTTTATAGCGCGTAAAAAGAAACCCTTATATAACGTCACTAAGGCTCTTATTGGTAGGAGAAACGCGTGGAGATCCACCCCCATAAAAATATTTATTTTCGGGAGTCGAATTATAAATCGAGAAACTGAAGGAGTTTGTTACGTTGTAGAGCGCCTCTTTTAACACCCACGTAAATTTTCACGGCGGGTTTTTCTCCATTTGCATAAGGTATGAATTAATAGTCTTCCCACGTCCGAGTTATACGTTACGCGCATATTACGATACCGACTCAAAAGACTGATTAAATTCGCCGAGTATGAGTTTTTTCAATTTCATTTTGATGGAAAGATGACTTTTCAGTGTTTTTTCATCAAAAATTTTTCGAAGCGCTCGTGGCGCTCGTGTCGCATTCGCTTTGATAATGAGTTCAATTAATTTTCAGCTAAACGAGATTCATCCATTAGCAGCTAGGCCGAACCAAAGAGTATTTCCTCGTCCCGTTCCCGATATAACAGCCATTTAGAGAACCAAAGCCGTGAAATGGCAAGGAAACAACCATACCTATACATAGGTAAATGTATATACACAATACAACCGTGGCATTTGCTTTTACCTCATCCCCACAACCAGCAGTTCCGCTCTGTTCGGCTCCGCTCGGCCAGGGGGTGCGTTAATTGATAATTAATTCCAATTACAGCCGGGGCTTGAACCTGTTGACTGGAGAGTGACACTTACGACACTTGTAACAAATCGCTACTCCATATCGCGCGCGCGTGTTCGCCCGCTTCCTGTTTTACAAGGTACAGGAACTTGGATCTTGTCTAACTGAAGAGAAAAAAAATATAAAGAAAAAATTACATCAGTGATGAGCTGAGAAAAGCTCGTTACTCTACCCATATTTTTCAATTTTTATTCTTACTTTTCACGCAAACGTAAGGCAGAGAGTAAAATTGAGTGTCAAACTTCCCGCAGAACATGTTGCCAGCTGCAAACATTCATATACCTACTTTGGTTTATGGTTGCTAGGGTCGTAAAAATTCTGAACTTTTCACTTAATTAGTTAATTATCCTTGCGGGATTATAGCACCGGGAGTTCTGACGGTAGTCCCAAGTTATCACCCTGCCTTAAATTTTGGTAGTCACGGAGAAAGGGTTCGCCCCTTCCACGACCTCTCTTGGACACATGATATTTTTTTTAACGTACATATTTTCAGCGGGGCAATTCATAGTAACAAAATTAGAGGGGAGGGTTGGGATTCGCAGATCTCGTAAAAACGGTTCCGCATGGACGTCGGTAGGTCCGTGCTTACCTGATCTCAATAAACTACTTAAGCTCTAGAAGTGAGTCGAGGGTTGAGTAGCAGATGGTGGTGTAGCACATACAGGACTAATCCAGTGCGGCCCAGTCCTCATCAGACGATTACTCGAACGTCATTCACGTCCCAAGTCAACCATCAAATTTGACCTTGGCTGTACATTGCCCCAGAAATTGTGGGTAATCAATGTCACAGAAACCGAAAACGACGACGTCGACAGTGCTTGAAAAGTCAGAATTCTATAAGGTGAGCAAACTCTCTTGTCAACAGTTTTCAAGCTATGAGTAAAACTTACCCCGAGATATAATCCTCGGTGCACTGTACATTTATAGTACTTTGCATTTGCGCATGTGACTATTTCTTGGTATTTCTACAGTTTTCGGAAAATATTCATATACTTCATAGCGACACTAAGATTTCCGGGCAGACATTTGAAGTGAGATTGAAGTTGGGTTACCTGGATTTTCGAGCTCTCATTTTTAGGCCGCGGGGTTGTTTGCTTCATTTGCGAAAGCTGCAAGTAGCACTATGCCGAAAAAGACGACGTTTGATATTTTCAGCGTATAAGAGAAACGCGGTAGTTGGGCACGTTGGTTAGTACCGAAGGTTTCTCGCTCTCTTGTAGAGGAAAGTTCGTTCCGAGAATATCCGAGAAGCTCAAGGGATGAGGAGGTTGGCGCTCATCAGGACCGTCGTTTCCGACGCTTCCAGCTGCCTTGCCTATTTGCAAGCTGTTAGCGTCCTTTCTTTCGAATCTTTGTCCACACAGACGCTCGTTAGAACATTGGACCTTGCTGCTAAGTCTCGGAAAAATGCGCCTTGGGACATGATGAGCACAGCAACTGTTGCTCGTTGAGTATTACCACCTCCCACTACTCCGGTAGTGCGAATCAACTCGTGATTACTAATGCGTACAAAGCGAGCGTCGAGAGAATATCCATCAGTCGATCGATATCGAGGGGATGCTTGATATTGACGACTGTTTAAACAGCCAAAAGACGCCCATCATTCGTCGAGAAAACATCCGCAATTCTGCGGGGCTGTCTGCTATCTCCTTCACCCGCCACCGCGCAGGAGACAGGGACAAAGATTTATAAAGCAAACATACATTTCCCACTCTGCGAGACGTTGGAAAGACGAAAAGCTTCGATTTCGTCCTTCGAGTTTATCCGCAACGTGGCAGGATCAGACGCGGTTTTTTAAATCTTCGGTGAACTGGAAGGTTAAAAATTTGATTTTTCATCTCCTCATTCTCAAATGCTTCAAAATTTATTGTGTGACTTTTTTTTAACACACGACGGTCTTTCAGTTACAGCTGTATCCCACATCACAGCTGTATGAATAACCCTTTCCAATCTCAAGTAAGATATACTCTAATTAACCAACAGATGTATATTAACGACCAACAAAGAGGGTGGGGAATTCGGAGTAGGGTAAACACGTCATCATCAATTAATTACAGCAACAACGGAGAGCAAAATAGATCACGTCACATCTCGCTGAAGAGCTATGTAATGTAATTCAGACCTTCGTCTGAAGTTACCGGAAATTCGTCGACAGCGTCCGAGTAGAAATCGAAAGAAAACCGAACAACGACGAGGAAAGGGAGAGAGGGAGAAAAAGACACAGAAGCACGACGCCTGCAGCAACCTTTCGAGGCAATAAAAGGCCGGTGTTGCTCGAAAGAACAATAACGAGCTTCTGACCCGCCTTCGACCTCAACCTCCAACTCCACCAACACCAGCAATTCGCTACTCTCACTCTCGCCTTCATCCCCTGCAAAGCCACCCCATCGGCCCATTACCGGCATGCCCAACAGTCCAAAGTAATTTGCTGTCCGTGATTTCGTTACGCCTAGCCGGCGATGCTCCGACGGTCTTTGTTAATGCGACCAACAGCGTCGAACCAAGTATTCTCGAATTCTTCAACCTCATAATCCCGGCCTCCACCTTACACCTTGAGGCAACTGTTTCCGCGTGCCACCCGTTTTTTTTTTCAACTATAAGTATATTCAGCGTAGATGCGCGGAGAGTAATTTAATTCTTCTATAAAACGATCTGATTATGTGTACCTATCACTTTTCATTGATGATTATTGATGAGATTGCGAACCGTTAGACTCCTTTGTTCTTGAAAATTTTTATCATATTGATCGATTCCTTCTCCAATCATCCGCGTCAGCGTGACCATGAAGTTCAAAGGTATTCCGATTCTGATGCGTCAGCGACCTTGCGGCTAAAAAGCGTAGAAAATGCACACTGCGCAGTTTGTGGAACACGAATTCTCACATTTTCACATTTATACGTAGAGTATGTGTACGTGCAAGTATCCCGCGGTATAATACGCCGGATCTGCACGGACAGGGTTTTTTCCGCTCACGGGAAAACTGGAATTGCGTTTCTTTCATTGGCTATTTCCGCTCTTCCGCGCACTTTGTTTTTGCTAAGCTACTACGCTGACCGTCATTCCTTTTTTCTTATAATATAATGCCTAATTGCGAATAAGGCCGATTCCTGCAGCTTGATTCACGAGGTAATTTAGGTTCCTGTTATGTGCGAAGTGATTAGTCGGGTCCAGTTTGCATATTGAAAAAGGTAAGTTGCATCTCAATTTTTTCAAGAAATATTCGTTTTTCAGCTCAAACCCGCTGCTGTATATTTATGCACGAAGACGAGAAATTGCATGACATATTTATTATTTATGAGTTCCCTCTACTGTCTGAAAAAAGCAAAAAAAAGAAGAGAGAAAGGAGAGCCATAACCTGCCAGTGCTAGTTCGTTGGTGGGAGATTTCAGAGACAAATTATTCGAAAAAAGAAATATGGCGGAAATAAGAAAAAGAAAACCAGAGTAAGTTTTGTCTCGCCTCTCGCACGGAGACTTAGTATTTTTATCGCGACGGTATGTTAAACGCCGGTATGTGTGAAAAACTGTGATAAATTACAAGTACGTTAAGGTGCATGCAGATAGGGTACGTAATAAAATTTGCAATTGATCTACTACCGATTACGATTATCGGAGCAAATCATAATATTTCGCATTTTTACCTTCCCAATTGAATATCTAATCGCGGAGAAACTTATTACGATAATGATCTTCGAGAGTAAAATTACTGAAAAAAAAAACCAATTGTCAAATCATTATGGGAACGTAAAACAAATTTGAAAAAAGATAATCGAATCGGAAATGTTTGTAGATTATAAATTACACGTAATGGATTTTTGACAATACAAAGATTTCTCGTCATTTTTGGGAAACCGTGATTTTCTAGAAGCGATTGTACAAGTGTTCAATTTCGGGTATTTATAAAGGCGGGATCTGTGATTGTTGGGGTGTGAACTGCTGGTGATACTTTCGCGATTTTTTCCGTTAATTCAAAGAGGGCGTTGATATAAACGCTGATGTTGAGGAGGAGGAGGTCATAGGGAAGGGAGTATTGGGGTTGGAAAATCGCTGCAACAGTTGATCCGAGGTTGCAGATAAGATTTCCTCTGTGAAGTCAGAGGGTGACGAGGTAAAGCTGAAGACTTGACACGCGATCATTTATCCTTGAAAAACCTTCTTTTCAAACCCGAATCGGTTTCAGAAATTCACGCAGACAAGCGACCACCGAGCGGTATATGGGCAGCTAGCTAGCTGCTGCTGCCGCCTTTTTACCACCGCGATTACATCCCATCCGCAGCATATCCCCGTAGCCATTATAGGCGATCGATGAGTCAGAAGGCTGCCTCAAATATCCGGTGTACTTCATGAAGAATCAGTCTACAGTCCCTCCCGACTTATCGCTTCTTCGCCTCCTACCTCGATAGAGAGGCTATTGAAAATCCCTTATACTATACTATTCATAGTCCCGAACATTGTATGAGCATAGCTTCAACATTTTACAACAAAAAAAAAAAAAAAAAAAAAAAAGAAAGAAGTTATAGGCAACTGTGTAATATCGGCAAATATAAAGCGACTTGAGTATTTCGCATATGTATTACAAGTGATAGGTAATACCAAGATAGATCGTCGTTGGCTCAATTTTCCAAAAGGATCAAGTAACATCACAGAATTCCGGCACAGAACTATACGCGATACTTCCACGCATAGTTAAATTGAAATAAATTTATAATGAGATCCAGAAGTTCAGCGAACATATATGTATAGTGCACGAAGCGATGCACTTACTTAGCCCCATTATCTGGTGATGCGGCTGGTGCACATCCCAGGTTCGTTAGTCGTTAACAAAAATTACCCCGATCTCAACGCTACGTTGTATGTTCCAGCAACCCCGCGCTTTGGATGTATACCGAATAAATCGGTTCTTCAGTACATTTTATAAGTAGGGTTAGTGCGGCTTGTATATAAACGAAAGAAAAAATAACCAAAGAAATTATCACGTTCAGATGGCCATCAACCACGTTGATAACTGGGCCAACAAAAGGTCAGTTAATTTCGGATGAAATTCCTTATTGGCACAGGTATTCATGCTCATCGTACATAATACAGCTTTGTCGTTTCGTTATAATTCCGCGTACTGCAGTTTTAATTAAGCCAGAGTGCCAATCAAACATCATGGTTTGAACGCTACAATGCATATGCACAGCCGGGTGCGGGCATGGCGGGGTATGTGTCGGAATCAGGTCGGAATAGCTATTAGCGCGTATGAACGTATTGCTGAGTAGGGGGTTGGGGGGGGGGGGGGGGGGGGGGGGTAGCATCGTGCAACGTACTTCACGATAATCACTTACAATTATGAGAACGTGGTTGCGGAGGTCGCGAGCATTCGAATACACGGCCAATATCACGTTGGTCCTGTAGCAGAACAAATCCGCTACTGCATCGCACTGGTGGCAACGAACGTCAAACATGCATAGCGGCGTGGTGCATTTTGTACGAGATAACATCGGGTGGCTGGACGCCTAGCGTTTCAGCGTATATGTGTGACTCGTATATACCTATATTACTCCCTTTTATTAGTCAGTCGCAGTCCAGTAGTCCCGGACGCACACGAGTTTTGGACAACTCACCGAATTGCATCACGCGTTTCTTTGTTCCGTCACAAAACGGTACATGCGAAGCCGCTTTTTTATCCGTTTGTTACTATTATTTTATTTTAGCAGACAGAAATCAAAAATTCAACATCCTTCCGCTCTCCCGTCTCCTGAAAATTTAGGACATGAGAGAAAGGAAGAAAAATAAATAAGGGTGGAAAAAAGAGAATCAACTGAAATACATGAAAAGTAGAGAGCGGTCTTAGATTTGCGATAAAAAACGAATCTGTATTCAACCGAGTGGAGGGTGGGGGGAGGGGAAGGGGGGCGAAAAATATTCGTGAATACTGTTGGCACATCAAATTCAAATGGAAGAGAGAGAAAGCTGAGGATACGCGATACTAGAATTTCATGATTTGTTTATGCAAAGTTTCAGCTTCGGAGTTACTGCATGGGCGAAAAGAAAAGATGCTCTGCTCTGCAGGGTGGAACCGCGAGGTATTAGAAAAAGGTAGAGAATAATGTTATACGCGTGGAGCTTGCAGCGGAGCGAAGATATAGCAGGTGTTAACCTTGGACTCTCGTAGATCTGCCTAACTGCCTTCTCCCTTACCCCCCCCCCCCCCCCCCCTTTTCTTTCCATTCCCACCAAAGGTTTTTTATTATTTTTTTTTTTTTTATTTCTACGAAAGCTTTTAACGCTACAACGTCTATGCAAAGTAGTCAGCTCTCGCTCTCGCTACTTACTCAGCCGGCAGCTGGGACCAGTGACTGTTAAACAGGCTTAGCTACCGCAAGCCCGGAGACCACCCCCATTCCACCTCCACATACTACCGACCCCATATATATACAGATATATACATATGTATTATGTTGCTGCGGAAGGAGGAAAAGGAGCCATACTTTTGGCCTCATACGACATCGTACGGCTTGAGGTTGGCTTATACGTGGAAAAACGTATCTACGACTTAATGGGGTTGAAAATCATGCGATATGGAACATCAGGATCTACATCGTATCCTGGATGAAAATGAGAACGGAATGTAATTTGATGGTGTTTTGACACAGGAGTTTCATTTAGTTCTTGTACGGTGGCTAAGTGTGTACGTGAATTGTATAAGATCCGTATTCTAGTAAGTATACCTAGCTACTTTGTCTTATCTCAACCCTACTCTTAGCTGCTTTCTGACCTTGAGCTTTTGACTTTAGATCAGCGAACTAAAGAATAGCGGAAGAAACGAGGGTCACGAGGTTAACAGCTGAGTGTATTTCACGCCCTTGCCTTTGACATTAGCATATAAAGCGAGCGGTATGTCTTGTTTATTTTTGGGAATCCTGAGCTTTCCCTGCTTGCTGTTTATTTAGATTTTTTTAGCCCGTTTTCAATTTTTCTCATACTTTTTCTTTCATTTTTTTCCCTTCATCATCGAACGAACCTTGGACTAGTCCTTTTCTACTTCCGCAGCGATTCAGGTTGGGGATTTAATAATTCAAAAATACTCCTGGGACAGAAGCACAAAAAAGTCCATTCAAAACGTGAATGAAAGTTAAGCGTATAAATAACGAAATCCTTGTAAATTTATTTTCGTTATCCAACGGAATTCAATTTGGATCTCGTTTTTCATGATTGAAAACTGAATGAAATTTTATGGAATGTCGAGATCATGCGAATGGAGATCGATAATCGTTTTTGATCCTATAACAGTAAATTTTCCCAAATCTTTTCACCAAGCATGTGCAGTTTTTCGTTTAGTTTTTCAGAATAATTGCAATTTTCCAACCCTACGAATCAATTTCAAGTAAAAAATATGACGTATTTAAAAATTAACGTATTTTCTCGCGCTAAAATGGGCCAGGGGGGAGGGTTTCAATTTTTTTCTCTTTCCTCACCGCGAGGAAAAAACAAACTCGGAGTAATCATGCTGGCGGCAAAAATATTTCGTGTAACTGGATTTTCCCTGACCAAAAAGCCGGAGGCGGATTTTGAGTCACGGCTTCTGTTGCTGCAGCTGATGCTACTGCTGTTACTCGATGAAGCTTACACACGAAACGGTGCGGCCTAACGGCCGCAACCGTTTTGGTACTGACGGCATATCTGTCGGGGATTTGAGGGCGGAGGTCCGTTGGTCCGAGATGATCAAAGCACGTCTGCATATCAAATGAAGGTCTCTGCCCAGCGGCCAAGTATTCTATGTATATGTATGCCTCACGACTCCGATGCAGGACGCCGAAATGATGATCGACCGATCCGCATTTTCCCCTCGATTCTTTCGGAATTTTGGTGAATGTGAGATACTCACTGAATATGTCTACGAAAGACTACATTTGGCGGCGGATTTCATATTTCATCTACTAATTGTTAGAATCAATCACTTTTCTCATTCGATTATATTTTTGCGCGACGATATAAAATTCAAAATTTAATAAAACTTTAATTTCTCGTTTCAAAAAGTTGGATACGATATATCATACACATTCACATCTAGCAACTTCATAGCTGTATGGGTAAAATATAACCGTCCACATTATAATTCCGTATCCGGCGTTGCAGCTCCGGCACCGTGCGGTGTTAGGTGAATTAAATGTATGTAGCGTTAGTATTATTTGTTCGAGCAACGCGGGATCGTATAATTGCTGCAATTAACTGCATAACGCACTTGACGCTATAACTGGATGCCGAGCTACTGCAGTCAGGCTACCCCTATTTCCCTCCTCCCTTCCTTCCTCTTCCTTTTTCTACTTCTCTCCCCACTTTTCGTGTGCCGGTTTCTGGATAAAAAGCAAACAAAAGTACAATGTTTGCTCTGTATAATATACCGACCAGCGAAATTAACCACTCAACGCGTATAATATCCCATACCCATACATGAATTTATTTTTGTTTTTTTTTTTCAATTTTCTTCGTGTTTTTTTTTTTGTTCACGAACAGATGTTCTGGTGCGGAAGTAGATTTAAAACTGAATGATCATCGAATGTATACACGATAGCCCAATGAAAATCAGCCCACTTGAAAACGTTAAAAAAAAAATAAGGGTTCGTGAAAAAGTCGTAGTTTTAATAGTCAGGTTTTGTTTACATGTTCAGCTGTTGTTCAAATTTCCGAATTGGACATGTTTCGATGTTCTTCTCATTTTGATTTTTACTTTTTGATGACCCGGAAAATTTTTTCCGCGTGTACAGTGTACATGGACCAAGTTTATTGTTCACGTTTCATCACGAAATGTGCTCTGATTTTCAATGAATAACGGCGCATCAGCTGAGACTCATTGATTGAAAAATAGATAAATCCGATGTGGCAAAAAAAAAGAAAAAAAATCTGTTCGATCACATTATGATCGTTATTCATCTCGTTTCCGCGGGTACGTTATTACGTCGTTAAATGGCACGCATAATGAGGACTCTGCAGAATCGTTGGACGTAGACCACGAAAAGTTATTACGGGACCCACCCTTTCCCCAATTGTTCCAAACTTCTGGTAATAATGTATCACGATAGAAGTGGGGGAGGAGGGAAGTAGCGCGCGACACAGGGAATGAGCATTAGGTACTATGGGAGACAGAGATGCGCTCGAATTGGTCGGTATATTTACGGAAGCGTCATTGATTTTCATGAATACTCGGTAATTACAAATTGTTCTCTCGACGGGTGCCGCAGGAATTATAATGTAGTTTCCTTCCTCGCTGATGGCGTGGCAAGTTAGGTATAGCTATAGGTATACGTGCAAGGGAACCTACCTACTTTACTGCTCGAATCGAAAAGAATATAAGCCACGATTTACCGTTGAATAATTTTTCCCATTGTCCAAGACCCTGTTATTATTTGGGGTGGACTTTGAAGAGAATTCTAACGTGGGCCCGCCGGGTCTTCGAGACTTTTTTTTCGACATTTTTCATGTACATATACATCTGTGGAGGCGCATCACGCGAGTGGGGGAGGAAGAAACAAATTGGATTTGTACCGGTAAAAATTCTAATACGATCAACGAACGGCAAATTCCTGCGATCAGAGTGGGGATAGAAAAAAAGCAAAAAAAGTCAGAAGACAGAAACGGCAAGGAATTTCGTTTTGTTCAATTTATCCTCGTTTTTGACAACTGCAGCGCAGTTTTTCGCGAGTGATTGCCTACATTATTGCGTGATTCCGATACCAGCTGCTGAACTGTATCGATGGTTCTCTAACTATTTTGGTTAAAGGCTTCAGTCCGTTTGACTATGGTCGCTTGAGGGTAGATGGGATCAGATATAGAGCGGACCGTAGTTGCAATTTGTGAGCGTAAAGTGAATTGTCGTTATCATTAACGAACCGAAACCGGGACGCCAGATACATGTCGCCGTTGAAGGGACTGGGCACACACGGTTTTGGTAGAGTTTGGTAGAGTTCGGTTAAACGGCATGTTGAAAAAAGAATTCCTTTTGATGACGGATCAGCCGTAAATAATTTCAGTTCGCACACGTGTACGAGTATGTATACGTATACACCCATTGCGGGATGCAGCATAAACTGGCAGCCGCATCTGTTACCTTGTGTTTCACGATCCGCAAAATCCTCCCAGGGTAAAAGGAAAAAAAAGACGACACACCGCTCGCGTGAAATAAATGGTATTTAACTTGAGCATTAAATTAATAATAATAATAATCCGACGATAAAAAACTGCAGAGAAAGTCGGGCGAACGTTCTAGCTTGCCGCGTTCCAGTGACACTGATACACGGGTTGAAGGGGTGGAATGTTCTTTTTTATATACAGATTATACTTTTCTTTTCATTTTTCATATTTGTTATATTTACCCTTTGAGGCACGCCCTGCATCCTAGATGATCGTCCGTGTCTCGGTGATCCTTGTGGTTGTCCCTGTTTTTCTTTTCTGTGTGTTTTCAGCCCCCTCAGTAGCCTTGAAAAGGTGGTTTTCTTTTTGCTCGTATTTTGCCCCTGATCTGCAATCAAAATAATGGACCGTTAGAGACGAGATAGCCGGCTGCAGAATAGATATACGTTATATCTACCTATATATAGCTATACGTGTATCACCACGCGGTATGCATAAAACATGAAATATGCTCCGCATGGTACCGTACATATATCTCCTTCGAGTTACCCCGCCATTCGATTCCCCCAGTTTCTCCCGCTCCTTCTTCGACTGAGTTTTTGCACTTTTTATTTTTATTTCTTCAAAATGCGCAAAATAATTTCTGATAAAACGGGAATACCGTGAGCGCAGGAATAATATATTTTCATATTTTATAGCAGACCAAAAGAGATATACCTCATATGAATATACCTATATTATATGAATTTATTTTGGATTCTCTTCTTCGTAAAATATTACACTTATATGTAACGGTCTAGACGTTTCTGGAGAACAGGACATATAATGCACCGTGTGTGCAAAAGATGTATGTACACATCGATATAACATAGAGAGATCATTCTACAAGAAAATCGACTGAGCAGATCATGTCGGAAAGAAGCGAGAAGAAGACGAATAAAGAGCACCATGTATAAGATCAGAGAAAGAGGGAGTAATAGTGCCACAGATGTTTTAAAAAATAGCAGATGTTACGTGTTTATCTTGCTAGTATAAGATAAAAAAAAAAAGAATGAGAAAAAAAAACTCCTAAGATCCGCGGGCTTACGTTATTGCGCACCGGCTTCTTTCTCGAACATGAAACATTCATAATACAGCGATCTAAGGTCTCGGTGGATCCGGTCGAAGAGCAACCACCTTCTAAAGCAGACGAAGAAGATGAAGGAGACGAGATACTCCAAGAAAACCACCAAACCGCCAACCCTAAGGGAAACCGAGCCGCGAGGGTTTGACTGGTGCCGTTGCTACTCCAATCCTTCCTTCCTTATTCCTTTCTTCCTTCCGTCTTGCCGTCTACCTATATATACAGCTATCTGGTATTACGGTATATATCTGTAAATGCGCACCACCTATACCGTAGCTACTTTATACCCTGGCCCATTATATTGCGCAATGCCCAAGGATTGAGGGAGCGGTAAGAAACCGAGCGAGCGAGTTAGTCTCGGGGCGGTTTGATTCGCCGATGGATTCTGGTGGCTGCTATGCGGTTTCCCCTGGGATTCTAATTCCTCTTCAACGTCTAACAAACTTTTACTAAAATATTAGCTCTTCTAAATAGCCTCGAGCTTTGCGGCAGACTATCAATTTCCATCAATTTGTCCGTATATATACCTATATATCTTTACATTAAATGTGTGTAATAGATAACAAAACTAAAGATGTATGGGAATGACGATGAATGGGGGGAAACCATCTTTTATTAGATATTTAGAGCGAATCGCAATTATATTGTGTTGATAGTATATCCGATTGAATTCACATTTTCTTTCATTTACGCCGTGTCCGCTGAGTTCTGAAATTTTTTCTATTTTTTGCATGACTGTTATTTTAGGTTTTGGGAAAAAAAAGAATTCGAAAGGATCCCTTTACACGTTCAGTTTTGATTCACGTTTGTCGATGAGGCGATCCTATATACGTACATATATTTCATAGATACGATGTCGAATAAACACACGTGAGGATTTCATTAACCCTAAGAGATGAATATTCCAATCACAACTTAGCCCCCGGGTTATATGATAATGCAATAAAGGATGATCCGTAGAAAATGGCACCTGAAATACGGAGGATCAGGATAAGAGAGATAGCAGGACGGAGATAATCCCTTATACTTTGAAATGTTAATTGTGTTATGTTATCTGAGGTTAACTGGAAAATGATTCATAAGCAGTAATAATATATGTAATGATACCTCTTATATTGCGTGAGTTGAAAACTAAATTTAATCACATATAACGTGTAAGGTAGGATAAGGATTACCGCAAGTGTTAATTAGACGGGTTATTCTGCAGGGTGTATAATAAACAAACCTCATATGCGCGTTGGTATTCATTAAATTAATAAACGGAAAACAAACGTTAACCTCGATGTGAATGAGAATTAATCATCATTGTTTAATGTTCACCCATTGAATTGTTATCGAAAACTGGTATACAGGTGTACCATCGCTTATGTATCGTCGTACTTAAGTCGAGTTTCAATTGTTTTGAACCGATGAATGGATGGGAAGTGCTGTTCGGTTCGAAGTTGTAATCCGAAGAGAGTTGGGAAGCAGAGTGATCAATGGAAATAGGCGGAAACATAGCCGTGGAGGAAAGTAAATTAGGGGCGTTGGTATAGCAATATCGATGTCGAAAATCGATGGTCATTTTATACTTATTCACATACGGATGTATTCAAGGAGCTACACGCGACTATATATATGGATGACCGCTTTCCAATGGAATTCGTCGAAATATCAGCATTCGGAATTTTTGTAATTCATCAAACTTTGCAACTTTCTGAAACCTATTAGATCGTTGCAGGTAAAATCTCTATTTTTCGAATTTTCACATTTTACAAATGATCAAAAATGTGTTTTCGAGTAACATGATTGGCACTGTAAAGTGCGTTGCCCACAGCTTTTGTATGCATTTTTTCAAATTCAATTCATCTCAACGTCACTCACGAATTTCACCGCGCATAAAAATTTCATTTTCAAATTGAAAAGAAAAGTTTCACGAGAGCAATTTCTAAAAATGAATCAAATTAAATCATCGGCGTTGGAAATCAAATTCCAATCTGAATTTCAAGCGCCCTTCAACGCGAAGCATTTGTGATATCAAGTATCAGTTTCCAACTTATTTGACCGAATGGTTTAAATGAAACACCGCGTACACTCGTACCTATAACAATATGAGGAATCGGATTGTTGAGCTAGATTCTAAATCGTCTGTGTCTCAGAAGGAGGCGGCGGTAAGTCAGAGCTGCGGATGCCGCGATAGATCGAAAGAGAAAGAAAAAGAGAGAAAGGGCATTCCGGTGGCTGGCGGAGGCAATCGGGTGTGGACCTGTAATATCGAAGATATATTGCCGGCTGTAACCACAAGTCACGTTCAATCGAATGAATCGTATATGGAATAAAAATAAACCCCCTCATACGGGGATGTCGATACCAAAACGGATAGCTAGGTATAACCACCGCGCGCGAGCAAAAGCTGCAGTACAGAAGAGCAGCGGTAGTGGAACCGGCGAACAAATGGTTCCATTGGCCATGCATCAAATCTTTAACTTTCCACCATCGAGTCGTGTCGCCTCCGATACATATATGTATAACATGCGGTTGCATAAAACGTGCTGGAAAACAGAGAAACGAACAGAATTAACAGCCATGCAGTTACGTCATAATTCTGTGGTTTGCAGGTCCACGCAGATTTATCCACAAAATTTACCCCATCGTCAAAGAATTTGCTCCCAAGATTTCTGTTAAACATATCAACTTGAATACGATCGACGAATATTTCTTAGACTACGAGAGAAGAAAAATTTAGATTTGCGGTAAGTTAAACGTCGATACCTATACATGTGCGTTTATATTATAATTTATATATTTATCTTTGTATTGGTTATGGCGAAGAATAAACCGCCGATTTATAACGTTCTTCAAATTTGGCACGGATGTTAGCCAGTTTTAGTCTTCAACTTAAAATAAGTACCGCAGTTTCGTTGAGCAATAAATCGAAATAGTTGTACTGTTTTTCAAACTACTTCGAGACTGCTGTGCCAGCAAATGTCACTGCGAATAAAAGACCCCGAAAGGACTAACTGATCTATCGGAATCATCGCATGCTACGGTAAACGTAACTTATGTTAGTCTTATGTCTTGCCTTCAAAAGTTTGCAAAAAAAACGGATTGCCGTAGGTATAAAATAATAATAAACAAATAATCATACCTGCTCCAAAACATTGTGCGTAATTTTTTTAGTTTTTTCATAATTCCATCATAATTATGTTTGTTTCGAAAGTAGTTTGAAATTTTTTTGAGAAGATGAACTTTTAACGGGGGTTAATTTGGGAAAGATAGGCACGATGTGATGGACCGTACAGCGAAAGTATATATTATATGGATCAAAAGTTGGATTTTACGATGAAAATAGAGAAGATCTCGTGAGTTACTTTACGTGTTCTGCAAGTTCAGGTTTATGTGGCCGAGTCATGGGTGTGAAAATCAAGAGTTTTGTAGAGGTTGAAAGGAGCCGAATGTGCAATAAAGTAAATATATATATCCTGCAATGACGAATATTCCGCCAAGCTTTAAATCATGCGCTATGTATTTTTCTTGACTCGTAAAAAAAGAAAAAAAAAAAAAAAGAAAAATAGCTGCAATCGCGCGCTCCAAACCACCCCTACATAGATCGAGTATTTCCGATGCATTTCTAGTCCAATTTCGTCGGTAAGAATAAAAAGAATTCTAATCGCGAGCGCGCATGCATCGATATATTTTCCGATAAAAATTGAGAATCTTAATCGTCGAAGGAAAACTTTGAGGTTAGAAAGCGTCTGCTACGGTTTGCAGGTGTCGAAGTAATATCACGCTCCGCACGCACGGAGGGAGGACAATTAAGGCGAAGCACGAAGCCGTTGAGAGGGTTGCGGCTGGCGCAGTGTATTGTCACGAGAGTCGAGGAGCTTGCAGCCAGCAGTCGTATGAGGTAGTTGCAGAGGCGTCGCACGAGTGTAAGGTAAAGGGGGTGGGATGTGATGGGGGAAGGAGCACTTTCAGGGTGGCGTTAGGAGAATGCAAATCCTGGACTTTCTCCTCCTAGAGGCGAGTTGCTGGCAACTGCAAGCTGTTCTCCTGGTAGCGTTGCTCAGAGCTTATTGCGTCTCGCGCGTCTCGCGTATCAAGTCGTTGCGGGTAAAGTTATTCGAACGGTCCGGTTCTTGTTGAAGGAGAAAAACCGCAGCATGCGGAAACTAGGGTGATGTCGACTTCTCGAGAGTCGTCGTTGTCTATTCTTCTGGTTTGTCACGCGTCTCCCGTGGAACAACGTCGACGCCGCGCCGCGGGTATTCCGCATACGAGCTATATTTATACAGTCACAATTCTTCGGAAAAAAGTCAGTATAATACGGGAAACGACGGAAAAGAACAAAAAACCGTGCGTAGAAGTGAAAATGTATACACCGATGAATACAAAAATGAAGTCAGAGAAATGTTGCTTTATTTTTTAATTTTAGGTTTCCCTCCAATGCTTATGGCATTGCAAAAAAAAAAAACTTCGCAGAACTTCCGGCCGGATGCAAATACATATTTTAAAGTAGCTGAAGTTATTCGGTAAGAAAAATTTCTCATCAACACTCGTAAAATATTTGTACAATTCATTTTCCGAAAAGCAAGTCAACAAGGAAAGGCAAACGGTAAAATGTTAATTTCTTCTTAAAAATCATGGAAAGAATTTGAGTACAAATTCGTTTTGTTCGCCCTGTCTTTATTTTATGCACTGGGTTTGCACAAGGAGGTGAAACTATTTGAAGATATCTGCGGCGTGCGAAGAGTGCAGTCTATATTACGTTGCAGTTCGTGGCCTATCTCGACTTTCGGTACTCTGGTGAGCTTGCAGCAAGCTTTGAGAACGAATGACTATTGTCTCGGGTGTGGAATAAAAAAGATTAATAAATAATACTAATAAAGTAACAAATAATAATAATTAAAAGCAGTATAAGACTGAAATGGAATGAAATATAAAGTAGAATAAAATTTAAAACATGTTAAGCTCTTTGACTTGAACGAGCTGTTCCGCTTTTGAATCTTGGCGAAAATTCGCCAAGATTTATTGCAGAGATCGTTAAACTCAAGATTTCATATCGAAACGTTTTAACAACCTTACCACCTGTACGATATCATATCCCGCAGCGAAGTGCCTACGGGCGTGTAATATAGTTCAGAAATAACACCCAGCCCCCAAAATTTAAACTGTTTTATACACGCTTCAAAGTTTACGTAGTAAAATTGCGTAAATACCAACTCCTCCTGGGTTATCACCAAGATTTTGACAATTGAATTGAAATTGCATAACAGCGAGAATTATATGTGTAGTTGTAAAATTTCCTTTATTTCCCCTTTCCTCTGGTACCCGAGCATATTTCCTACCTCGGATGTGCATAATAAATTGTTGGAGTTACATTTTGAAAAATCATCGCGTGAGCTGCAGCGCTCCGTTCGAAGACGGAGGGCGTAACGCCTTGGGGCTGCAAATAAGGGGTAAAAGGGGTTGCAGAGTGGCGTCGTAAAATTGCCAAGTACCTTTCCCTGTGCGGAAGATGCTATACTATGAAATCGTGCTGCCGCACAAGGACACGAGGACGTTTTACAATTCCGTATATAGAAAGGAGGAGTATTGGTGCCGCTACCGCTACTGCCGCTGTTCCTGCGCTGCTGTGTTTCGTTTTTCCCGACTACGAGACGCTACAAGCTAACGTAATAAAAGCTAAATAAAACTTCTCATTGGTGCACAGGTGTCCCCAGGGCATCTGTGACATCCGGAAAAAGAGAAAGACCGAGAAAACGGGAGATGCAGAAGAGAATCCCCCGTTGTCGCTACGGAGCTTCTACGCCGAGCGTTACTGTTACCGTATATTTCGTTGCACTTCAATATTCAATAATTGCAAAACGTGACGGGGATTCAATTTAAAATCCGGGAAATTCCGTCTTCTCCTAATAATTCCGGTATCTCTGTACACGTATACCGCGGCAATATAATGCTTTTTGTGTAATTCTGAAATTATTATAATCGTCGGTATTTTTCTGCTTTCTTTTTTTTTTGGTCTTTTCACATATATCGTATTATTTTCGTCATTCGAATGAGAAAGGGTGAAAAAAAAAGTCGAGCGTGAGTAATAAAAATCCTTGTTTTTCTCGAAAAGTATGATAAAAAAAAGAAGACGCAAAAAATTCAGCACATCTAGCGAAACCTCTTTTTTTCTTCTTACTTTTATTTTCTCCTACAGAAACTGGCAATCAGCAAATGGGCCAAAACTTACTCCAAGACACCTGCGAGCTTTTTGCCAATTCATGCCATGTCTCCAACAATTTTAGTCTCCAACTTTATGAGGCTACCAAAAAAAAAAAAAAACCGAAATGAATGTTTTATCAATATCTGTAATTATTCACAAATTATAATCGAGCGGTTTTGGTGTGCTTATACTCGACGCGAATAATTGTATAAATTTCTGGGTAAAACGTTTGATTCTAAATTGAAAATGAAAAAAAAAAAAAACTGAAATTTGTCACCACAGCGTATAATACACGAGCTTCTCATTCATACGCTGTATTAATGTCTGACAGTAATTGAGCCACTTTATTATCCACGTACACATGTATCAGGCGTTTTGAAAATTTGCTAATGTCTTCTCTCCCTCTGTCTCTCTTGCGCACCACCGGCATACCTGCACATACTCGCGTGTGTGTACATATAATATGGTGTGTTTCCATCAATTTCTCTCCCTCTCTATTTTCCTCGCTCCGTTCGGAGCTTTTGCTCGGATAGACACGGTGCACAAACACAATCAGGACGAGAGAGCGGCGCGGAGGAGGAGCGGATTCGGGTAAGCGAGGTGAAGCACCGCCTCGGCGTAACGGGGGTGCGTGAGGGGTGGGTGTGTAGCTATTGCACATACCGTATATCTATAGCTATCATCCCTACATGCGTACGACACGCGTGTGTCTCTTGCCTCCTGTTTTGTAAATGTGCGAAACGTCCTGAATGCGTGTGTCGAGTATCCGGGAGTCCACCCCCTGCCACCCCGACGGGGTTGGATAAGCACATCCGCGTGTCTGTCCGCCTGCCTGCCTGTCTGTTCGTCGAGGTCTCCTCGAGTCTAGACAGACAGCCTGCTGACTCTCCCACAGTGTGGTATAGAGTTGTATTATACGTACGTACCTAATACGTCGACCTATGTACGTGTGTCTACGGTATATCTGTGAACTACATATACCTAACGCCACCGTGCGTTCCGACAACCCGTTTGCCAACGCGTTCAACGCAAACCAGCTCAAGTACACGTAACAACTGTTAAGTACTACAATAGCATCAACGCCTCTAATGCCGCATTAAAGCTCAACGCTTTCTCGACGGTCACAGTAGAGCGAGTGGTGCTTACATAGCGCCATGTTTCCGCATCTTGTAGAGGGTGTGGATAATATGTGTACGATAATCGTAATACACTTTTTGGGGGACAAAAAAAAGAAATGGGAAAGAAAAAAAAACAACAACAAAAATGAAACTTCACGTGTGAGTTTTATATCATAGCACGAGAGAACCAGGTTACGGGTTTTTCCGAGGGAAGGGCTTTTGAAGAATAATCTTATGGTTCGTGGATCATCCCAAAGAGAGGAAGTGATTCATTCTTGATTTTTATATCGAGGGTGGTGCATGACGCGGATTGATAGAACCGTATAAATGTATTTTTATACGTATGTATGCCGAGGGTTGAAAAGTGGAAGATATGTTTGATGGTTTTTGAACAACGTTGTTTGTGTATGTTGTACACATCACTCTACGATACACGTGCGGAGTATTTTATAGTCCAAAAACGTTGGTGAATAATCTTTTGAATAATTCTAGTCGGTGACCAGATTGATCGTTCGATTTCCTGGCTGGACGCATTTCATCTGCACTACAATCAGTTCGATTCCACTTGAGATGGAGAGGAAGGAAAAAGAATGATAATAATAAAAACAAATAAATAAAAAAAATTGAATAAAATAAATCTATCCTCTCGAGTCGTACAATCTCAGGTGAAGAATTTTGCTGACAGACGAGAAACGAACATATGTATACATTCCTACATACGTCCATTATATGGGGTGAGATATTGAACGGTTGAAAATCGGAAATCAGTTTCGAGAGAAGACCGAAGGAATTGCCGGTTCAACGGATGGACGATGGGGGTGCTTACGGGGTGGAAAAACAAAGTGTAGGAAGTCTTTTGTCGGGCGGTGGGGTATGTTCGATTCTTATGTATCTATGTACACAGTGTTCGGTCACGAACTCATTCAACGTACTAGTTCGGTCGAAAAATAGTGAAATAGATCTGTACAATTTCGACATGATAGTGAAAAAAAAAAACAAAAAAAAATAACGGAGGAGTTCGTCTCAATTACGTATTCATACACGGACCGAAGTACCTATGTGCGATCCACCAAGTGCTGGCGGCTGAGTGAAAGAAAATGAGAGAACCTCGAATGTAGAATAAAAGAATAGAAGAGAAGAGAGAGGAAAGGTAAGGAAAGACCGCGCGGCATGTACGAGTCAATAGAAATGAAATATCAACGTTGACCTCACTCCATTTCCTACCTTCGCCCTACGTCTTTCCAATATGGAAGCTAAAGTGCTTTCCGATATCTTGAAAAATTCTAACCAACTTTTCCAGCTCCTCCTATAATATGCTACCGCTGCTGCCTCCTTTCAATCGTAAGAACCAACAATTCTTACCTTGATTTTTGTTTCACATTCGAATTACACAGCACTTTTCTGAGCTCAACTTCTTATACATCTTTCTTATGCTAAAATACTTATATGTAGATGCTAGAAAAAAAAAGAAGAAGATATTCGGTGAAAAAGCGTTTGGCAAATAATTTACTATAACGATGAAGAAACGTTGTGAACTACATTCGCCTGCGGTTCTTACAATTAATGCATCATGCCCTGTGGATATAATCAAATTCTGCATAATTATCAGCATAATACTCAGCAGTGGTGTAAACGGAGAAACATCTGCGGCTTACATACCTTTTATAACTCACTCACAAGTATGTATGCAAATTGGTATGTGCAGTGCCTAATGCAAAGCTTTTGACGAGTGAACAAAATTATCTCAATTTACTGACATAATTTCAAATAGTATAATGGAACGTACAACGAGGATTGCGATGCTCGGGGGTTGTAATAACTGTTGAATAAATCGCAAAATTCACATGAGATTTCACAGAACAATTAGCAGCAGAAAATAATTATGTAATTTCGAATTTTAATAAATATCTACATAAATGTGTGCGTGTATTTAAATTATACTCACCGTTTGGTGGGAATTCATAGAAGAACGCCGACCTCGGGCTGAGGCAACTGGAAAAAATTGAGAAGGAAAATTTTCCGATTAAAACGAGTTCAATTATTGGCTGTAAATGAATCATAATTTTTTATTTGTTATGTAGTTTTTCCCCCTATACTTTTGAATCGCGATACTTTCGCTTCTGTTGGCGATTTTGAGAGGTTTAATTTTCATTTTATTTCCAAACAAATTTATTTTCATCGGAAACTGACAGATTTATTATTAACTGCTTTTAGAGGAGATTTTATCGAACCACGGTGCGGTGCAGTATAGTGGGGGCAAAAAGATAACAAATATGTGAAAAAGTTTCTGCTCAGTATAATTAAACCTCGTGCCTCGCTTCAGCACGCGGGGTGGATGGCAATTCGTCCAATTAGAGAAAATTCGTTTCATGTAATGGGAAACTAATTACGTGGGGACGTGTGACGAATTAATCGAACATCATAAAAGCCACCTCGCCATTTCATCGCTGCCGAGATGCAGGTAACGTTTTTCCCCCCATTTTAAAATATATTTCTATCCGGAGTTTCGAGGAATTCGTATGTAGTGAAAATAATATTCTGATGAAATGAACACCTTGTTTGTATGGGAAATTTCCCAATTACTTAAACTGCTGATCAAAGTGGTACTCACGCCAGTTTTTGGACGTTATTATGAAGCCGACATACGTGCTACCGATGTCAACCCAAAAACCCTTGAAACAGCTCTCACGCAGAGCTGCATATTTTTTTCATATTTACATTCATAAGTGAGAGAAAATCAATCGGAAACGCCACGATATACTGCAAATTATGTCAAGCCTGTCGCGCTAAAGGGTGCAAAATGAAAACTATACATATTTTACAAAATTTAACCAGCCTTCCATATCCTGTAAAATTTCATTCAAATCATAAACTGTATATATAAGTCAGCTAACTCTTCGCTAGTCTGAAAATTGAAAAATATAAATATCCGAATTTTGTACCTTCACAAGGAATGAATCGGATGAAATGAAAAAAGTTAATACACCGTTATTAGTTACTTTCAATAATCCATCTATCGGATGTTTCGTCTTCTTGGAGTCGCACAAATATTTTTCTAGCATGTTTATTATCTTCGAATGCATCTGCAAAATTTTACTTATCGAAGATTGTCGACAGTGAAGTGAAATTTCATAGTGGCATCGATAGACAAGCGAACGAACACATAAATTGGATAATGGAATTGGTGTGTACAGGTTAGTAAAGCAGTTGGTATTCAATGCGGAGTTCTGATCCAACCGAATACTAATTGGACAGCCTACAGTTGGACTCCGTGGACGGGCCTGTCGACGTCTCAATACGAGATTCACGGGACATTTCGTATTCCTGCATATCTCTAGGTAAGAGCGAGAGCGGGTTAGGATTTGGGTAATAAATGAGATTTTGGTGAACTGCATGATTTTCAAGTGTTGTTTATGACGTGTGTAGGTAAAATACACCGAGCGAAACAGAACGGGATGACCGTAATTTATGCATAGAAATAAATTGGGGAAAAATTTCATTCGTATTATATACCGGGATATAAATTATTGGCCAACGGCATCGGGATATGGGATCATCTATATTCATCTGCTAGAAAATTTTTACCAATAATTTAATTACCTGAAAACGGCCCCGTGCGCGAGCAATAAATTTGCCTCGATTACCATATAACAAAATCGATAATTGCGTTAACGTTCGCACGGTCGAATATAATGGAAAAATAGAAAAATAGGAAAATAGGCCGGCACGCTCCTATACGTCAAACCACTATAAATTAGGGCGAAAATACTTCAAGCTTTACCCGCTATTACAGGTACCCTCAGCTGAAAACAAAATGCATAGGTTTCAAAGAGTCTAGTTGGTCGAGAAAAAAAAAAGAATTAGATATCGCTCGAGTTTAAAGTGTTTCAAAATTCGACACTTGTTTCATTTGTCTTGCCGCAAAACACCGCTACTCGAATACAAAAACTATTTTTTTCAAGTTCTGATGCATTCAACTTGCAAATTAGGTGAAACAGAATAATATACACCTGTAGGAGTTTATTATAAGCAGGAAACTTTGGTGAAATTAGTTGGTATTAAGATAGTACAGTATAATATACTGGGAAAATGCGAAGAGGCGAGAGCTGTATATAGCTATAGTGAGAATGTTTAATGATAATCGTTCCTTTGTCCTTTGGTGTAAAGCAATCTTGCGTAGCTAGCTAACTCCTACTTCTCATCGTCTAATTCTGGGTGTGCCTGCCAACCTATACATACAGTTTCCGCTACACCAGCGTGGGCGATTACGTTACTGCTTCTGCTGCGTTAATTAGACACTAAATATTGATCACCGTTTCAAGAGATAGCTGGCAAACGTAACTTACGAATGTAAAGCTATAGGAACTGTACGCCAGTTACTGTTATAGTAACAAGGAGTGAAGCAAGATTAGAGTTAGACATCTTTGTTGAAACGTTATGGTTTGGATCGTAAATGTCCTTTCTCCTTCTCTCTCAAACCCTCCGAGATCAAATCGTCGACGACGTGGGTATGGGTGTATTATACATTTTGGCGAGGGGATGACGTTGAATTATTGCATACGCAGCTATATATTTGTTACATTATACGCATAATTACCTACTGCATACTAGTAGGTTTCACATTTGCCCTAAGGAACTACCGGTTAAGAGGAATACGAGGTTAATTCTACCGTGAGATGGGAGACGATTTACAAACTCTCCTTCTACATACTCGATATCCTCAACACAGCGAAACACCCCTTGACTAAGTTCACGAATATTTAAAGCTGGTATTTCCACGTTACATCATTACCTATTTCTGATAACGGTTTCACTTTCTACTCATGAATTCGAACAAGTTTCTCACGAGAATTAATTCAGTTTCAATATCAACCGGAATGCACATCGCGATAACGCGGAAAAAAAATAGACGAAATCCAAGGGATAGAAATTTAACGCACAAATTTTACCTTTGGTAAGTTGGTTGATTCGCACCAGGTGTTGCGGTAGTATTTTGTGTTGCAAGGGCAAGTTTTTGTTGCCTTTGCTGCAGCATCTGACGTCCGAACACTCCGTAACCGAAGCCGTAAATTTCGTCCTCTTCCTTGTCACTCAGGCAACTCGAGGGCTGTAAAAATGAGAAGAAATATAGCCACATTAAATAATAAGACTGGCAATATTAATTCGATACTTCCTGGTGGGGCGAATTTTTACTTCAGCATTTAAAAATACGTAGGATACAAGGAGTGAAAATTCATCGTATCTTTTTTCAGTTTTCATTATAATATTTCCTCGTTCTCATTTAAAACGGGTTGGGGAGTGAGAATTAATCCGGTGTTCGAAAGAGGGTTGTAAACGCTCGGAGTAACATCGAATATTATTATTATTTTCTTTCCTTTTTTTTTCTCTTATTGACACAGAAGCAGAAAAAACCTCGGAAGAGCTCACTTTGTGATCAACTTAACGCAGACGTACACACAGTGATATTTATTTATACATGTATAAAGTATTTCTAAGTATAGAGAGAAAAACTCAAGAAACTCAACTATAGTTACGTAAAAGTTTTCCGTTACGATGCGTTGGCCGCGAGGCAAAGAAAGAAAAAAAGAGAAGTAAAAGGACGGAAAAGTGGGTGGGCAGGTAGGTGGGTGGTTGGAGATGAAGGCAAAAAGTTAATCCTTGTTAGAGCGTGACTTTGAATTTACAGTTGCGGTATTTCTACAGTGCTGCACGTTTCATATATAAATATCTACCCGCCCTGTAGGTACTTTTAAACGTCCCGTTGCCCTCATCTCGTACTTTCAGGCCCTGGCGAAAGATTCCCAAGGGAAAAACTGAAAAGTGGGAGATTAGGATATCCGCCTCGAGGTATAAAAGAATGCTTTTCCATTTTTTTTTTCTCTTTTTTGTTTTTTGTTCTTTTTATAAAACTATAACAGACTCACTCGGGATTTCACGACTAAACTTTTGTTTTCGAAAAAAAAAAGAGAAAAAAAAAACGAAAATATCTATTATAAAACCTAACCATGCTCAAAGACGCGAAGTGTAATAATTCTACTACGACATAAGTATGATGTTTTTACAGGTTAATTTGAAAACACCCACATATATATATTTATTTATTCAATTATTAATTTACGTTAGTATGGTATGAATGAATGAATGAATTAATTAATTAACACGCGCGCGGTTTTACCGTGAAAATTTAGTGATGATGTAGTAGATCGCGGAATGGTGAATTGTGGGAATCCTTTATGCATACATGCCCGTTTAAATATACACTATATGCGTTTAATACCCACGGGCATAGGTGTGTATCAGGTGACTTTTCACACGTACACTTACCGAGTATTTTCCTGGCACGTAAATGGGCTGTGAATGACTGGTGGTAAGTTGAGTGTTGGCCATTCTGGGGGATACATTTGTTTCTCGGCGCCGTAGCTCCTCGAGTGGCTCCAGAACGTCACCGTAATGCGTTCTGAAGAGGTCTGCGTACCTCGACGCCAACCCCTCCAAATAACCTCGCTCGCCCTCCTGGAACACATTGAGAAAAACGTTAGACATGTTGAAAAAATAACAAGAAATAAAAATAATAAATCAACAATCATAATGCTACTTTGGGTGCGCAATCACTATTCATAAAGCGATCCTGATCTTCCGCAACTCAACATTTTTTAATTGAGCTTCTTTCAGTTGGAAAAACAACTTTTTCCGAAGAAACTTACGCCCAGTAATTTAACGTCGATCTTTCAATGGGAAGGAACAAGTTTTTCATACAGTTATTACGTGTCATTAATTATCAGTGGACAAAAATGTAAAAGAATCTTGGCTTAATGAATCTTTCGCACGGAAAAAATGACTGAATCTTGTTTTCATTCACCACTACTATTATATAGGTATATTTTAAGAGACCGCGATAGGGGGTTGATGTTGTTCAACCGTGCTCGAGTTTTGGGCAGCGTTTTGTTAGTACAACAATTTTTGGGCTACCCTCGTAAGCGACGTCATTCTCACCCCTTCGTTTCCCTGATTTTATTTATTCCATCGTCATCATTCGGAGAATCGGAAACGTAGTGATTATGAAATTTATGTGTCTTCAAAATATGGATAGCCGTCGCAAAAAGCACATTATTATTTCAAGCCTTTCACTTTTGTCTCGATCCCGATTCTTCCTCTCATTGTCAACAACGGAAATCAATTGGGGGCGAGGTGACATGTAGAAGAGGTAGGTTTCGTTTTTCACCTTTCCCGGATCGCCTCGCCGTTGACATCGTGCAATCCCGACACCCCCTGGATGCTCGCTCCCTTTACGGCTTTTGGCTTTGTCTGACGTCGGCTTGAGCCACCACTTTCTATCTACGCTTTAAGTACCTCGTTTCTCTTTTGTTCCCATATAATACTTTCCCTGAGTAACGCAAACAATATTCCCATCCCGTTAGTGGATTTAAATCCCATTTGTAAATATATTTCAAGTTGCAGAGTGAAAATCTTGCGCGTGCTTCACGCAGTTCTAAATTATCGCAATAAATTATCTGAAACATCGTGTACTTTTGAAAAATACTTTCATTTCTCAGAAGCGAGACTTACACCAAAAAAGAGGTGTTCACTCGAAAGTCGTAAAACTTAAAATGTTCCCACCACACTCGCAAGCTACGTATCAACCGACCTAGATATCCTAATTTTTCGGTTCCAAAAAGCGAATAATCGGGGAAGATTCTGTCAGTTCTGAGCTCAAAATATGTAAGAATTGGCAAGAAAAAAAAACTACTTCGACTTTGGTTTCAGAATTGAAAAGAAGCAAACGCCATAGCTTTTGCTATGGTAAAGTGAAATTGAAAAGTCACATCGCAGCGCGCAGTAGTAACGATCAACATACGGTCCGGCGCAGCATTGAACGAAATGGGAAAGTTTCGAGTGGTAGAAAATATCATAGAAATATTTTTTTCCCCAACTTAGTTAAGGCATTCATTCGACATGAAATATGACAGGTAAATTGATTTCGGGAACCGTATCGATCGGAAATAATATTCGTAAAGTTTTGACGAAAGTCGGAGTTTGAGTTTGTAAAACGCCGAGAGTTGATTGCGATAGAATGAGGGATAAACTTTGGCATAAATGACACTGAGATGCGAAGATTTTCATTACGATAATCAATCTACCTCTGGGGAACAGGAGAAAAAAGGGGGGGAAAGGGCGTTGGAAAAGAACATTAAAAAAGCATCAGTCGATGGGAAGAATAATAGGAAGAGAGAATAGATGCAGTAATCAGCAGGGGAAAGAGGAGGAAGCAATTTTCCCACTTTCAATAATAATATCTACGCGATGGCTATTAATTAGAATTTCAATCTTGAGACCCGATTCTCTAGAGCCGATATTTTGCATTTGACTTTTCGATTTCGCTGGTATATAATTCAACGATAAGAATATGAAAATTTCGAAATTAAGAACCCGAGGAAATATTGTACACCGACCGGCGACTTCAACCCCTTGAAGAAGTTTACATCGACCCTGCGTTGAATATAAATTAATAATTACTGTTTGATAATTAAGGTATAATTACATGAAATATCGAGTTTTTATTTAGTCACCGCACTTCTGTTTATCGCGTACCTGCATAACGGGTCGTAAGGATGATGTTGTTTCTTCAGATCCGTTCGAGAGGTTATGCGCGGGGATCGCTCGAGTCGCCTGCTTTATTTTATGCGGTTTTGCCGGTACTTGCTTTGAGAACTTTGTGTAAAACCTTGTACAACGTTGTACGAGGTTCACTGCCCTCTCACCCCTTCAACCTTCCTCTAAAACCACCCCCAACTTTCACCCCCGACCCCGCAGTTGACTCGAGACGAGCTCTTCCGAGTTTCTTGCCCGTAAAATCTTAAGCGGTTATATACCGGGCCGGATCTCATTCCAAGTGTAAAAATAAAACCTCCGTTACCCTCGGGAAGGGGACGTACGACTTTGCCAATTTCATATTTTCCTTTGATCCTAATACCATACCGACAAGTTTACCCGATATCCCATCGATACAGGTATACACACACACATATATATTTACCTCATACGAATTCCGTGCGGCAAAATCCTCCGACGCAAATAATTCAACTCGATTCAATCCGTGAGCCGATCACTTTGAACGAAGTTCAGATTGAAATAAGAGAAAAATAAATATTATGTCTAGATACATCGAAGTAAAATTTAAGAAATTCAAACAGTCTCCGTATTTTATGATATTCAATTTGAGTTTTTGAATACAGGATCGGAAGGGTAGCGAAGCATTAATTTTGCCGAAGGTTTGCATGCCTCGGTTTTATTCGGCTAGACGGATGAAAATTCTGGTGTGAAAAATGGAAGCGAACAAAAACTCTGCGCTTAATAATAATTGGGCAGTCGACGGTTGTTAAGAGGAGGGTATTATTTTCGGGTGGTCCTTCATCGGGCGTTGCACTCGCCATTAGCGGTCTACCACTCCGCCACCGGCACTGCGACTACCACAACTACCACCGCGACCACTGCCACTATTCATAGGCACCCTCATTATTTACATATATTTCATTAGGTCCTCACTAGCAGCAGCTAGTGACTACAACAGCGGCAGCATACCGTCTTTTATTCTCTCCAGAAACCGGAAAAATGTGGTATAGATACGAAACTAAGAGAGGGGGAAAAAATCCAAGTAGAAGAATAAGAAGACGAAGAAAATTAAATCAGGTGAAAAGCTGAGGCGTTGGTTTTATGTTATAGCTGAGAAGTGGATCTTCGTAGCTTCTAGTCGTGCCAGCGACTACCACTAAGATTCAATGCTACGATAGCGACGACAGTTGACAAGTCCGCTATTCCACGCCAGTAACCTACGGCAGGGGGAGTTTGAAGAAGCGGTATTTCTGTCAACGTGGAAAAGACTTTAATTTTACGACGAATCCGAACACCCGCGTACATAGCAGCGTCACCGCACGGTGCCGCACGCTTTGTGGTCGCGTCGAATGACTGCTGCAATCTCCTCGTAAATTCCAACCATAAATTACCAACCTCCAACTTAATTAAGGCGATAAATTACCTCATTTCCAAACATCGATTCAGGTTTACTTTCGTCTAGCTATTACAACCCGAACAGCATCGCACACATCTTAAACACGTCTCCGTACAATTCCTGATGCAGCTTGCGAAAATTTGGACCCATTCTTCGGGACGTCAAAATTATTCAACAACACATTTCTCCCTGTAGTACCCCCTTTCTTCTTCTTTATATCTTAGAATACCCCGGTGCATTAAACTAATGGTAAAAAAATTTTTGAAGCTTTTAAATTTCGGGTATGAGGATAGTGCGGCTGTCCAGTTCTATGCATTTCTCGTCTCACTTGACGTGGTAATTTTAGAAAGTGCAGGTATTACTGCACCGACTGAAATCTTGCCGACAACGTTTCTAGTCAAAGTGAAGACGTAGACAAAAACTATATAAACAATAAAAACGTGCTATGGGCAGGGAGGATAACGGCGGCGAAGAAATGTGTGGGGGGGGGGGGAGAGTAATGAAAGTGAGTAGTCGTGCATTGCATTTCGCCCACGCACACCCAGCACACCCAGATGAACTCGATCCGTCCGCTACAGCTCGGTGAACTCGTTTGTCATAATTTTTTTCGTCTACTTTATATTTTTGGAAACGACATAAAAAGTTTTCAAATCATCTTATAGACGGTTATAGTACTTATACGTAACGATAATAATAGAAAGCGTATAAGAAAAATGAAAAATAAGTTTCTACTACTCTTACTTAGTTTTTACTTCAGAGAACAAGGTGAATCGTATTACAAAGTGCAAAGTACCAACCGTCGACAAAACGATTTCCTTCCAGCTCGTCGCATCGTATAAAATAAATGGTATACGATGGGTAGTACCTACGTAAAAATCGTTTTTCGGGTTACGGAAATGAAGTATCGGATGGTAGCAGTAGCGGTAACAGTAACAGCGGTAGTATAGCTGAGCGATGTAAGATTCGCTACTTCGACTCGGAAACAATTAAACGCAGTTTCCGTTCGGCGAATGAGATAGAAAGGCCATCATCAGGGTAATGGTCTTCTGCTTTGTCGCACAGCTCTGTGAAACATTTCGAACGAGCTTCTCTCTGGTGACCCGGACGGCAGAAGAGCTGCTCCTTGGGATCGGTGTTCGTTTCCGAGAAGAGATCGAAAGGCAGCTGAGATGAAGCAAAGGAAGCTATTTCAGAACCTCGCAATACGTATCGTATGTTGTTAGTATTTAAGGGTTGGGGTAAACGCGGAAGGTTATCTGGGAATGAGTGAGCTGCTCGGTTCCACCCTAACTCAGCTCCTATCCTACTGCGGAGCTTTAAGGATTGTGGCGTCAAGCTTAAGAGCACAATCTCGATATCTTTGTGTTCGACGGACCCTCGGCAGCTGCCGGCTTGTCTCCATCTCAATCCGCCGCTTTTCCGTAAACACAAGCTGTAGCGGGCTTAATTGTCGAGATTTTCAATCCCTGAGTGGTCATAATATAGGTACTTGAACCGCTGAAAAGACCAATCTATACTTTACAATAATTCAATTTTTACGCCGAACTTGAGAGCTTTTTTTCATTATGTCTTTCTTATTCTATTATCTCCTCTGATACCGAAAAAATCAAAAGAGAAGAAAAAAGAACGTCATAAGAATAAAAAAGTCGTGAGACGACCGAAAAAAGAGGAAAAGCAAGATAAAAAAATAAAAATCTATCGTATAAGCATCACCCTTAGGAAGTCGTACTAGTACAACGTTCACTCATCGCGTGGTAGTCACGTTGAAAAGCTTGCAGTTGGGAGTATTTTCGTAAAACAATGCCGACGAACACGACGACAGAGCTTTTCAATCCTATTACGAATGATAATATAAGTCGATAATATGATGTACACATTCAGTACTACTATATATATAGCGACCGAAGCGAATGGCATTAAATGCACGACGCGCGCCGAGACGTGCGCCGTTTCTTTATTTCCATTATTTTTAAATTCATTTACCACTTTTTTTTGTTTATTGTTTGCAGCATGTTCTCATGCAACATGTTTTATCCGTTATTTCTATTTATTTTTCAATTTTTTTCATTCATCCTAAGTCCATATAATTACCCTCGCACCAGTTGGTGAACATGTATGTACGTTGTAAGTGCGTACGTATATTACACGTTATACATACGTATGTATATAGGTATGTATCTACGATTGTCAAACGAAACGGCGTGCGCCATCATCCGCATATTTAGAGCCTTTCAAAACGTTCAGCTTTATTGTGTACGTACAACATTCACATGTGTCTCGTACTTATGCATGCATAATATCTCGCACATTTTAACATTCACATATGCGTACGATATGATACTGCATATATGTATAGGTAACTAAATACGCGTGCAGAAGGTAGGTATATATTTTAATCGTAAAAGTGCATTTTACGTTCTATGTAGCTGCTATGCTGTATAATCTCTACCCACCTGTGCATATTTTACACCTAAGATACAAAGGGAGTAAATGACGGCATGTGCATCGTATGTATGTATACGTGCATTTACACGGAAGTCTTATTTTACTGTCCTCTAAATAAATGGACTACAGCCCTACTGTCATGGATTATCTATGCTACTGTGAATGTATTCTTTGGCGATCGTATAAACGATGAAGTTCCGTTTATTTTTTTGCGTATATTCGATTAGAGCCGCGGATCTCGAAGGCGTAAAAAGGAAATGATAACCAGCTAAAAATCGAGTCTGTATATTCGCTCGTATACTCCGGTATGTGAGAATGCTGCATCATGAGGATCGCAGCTCAGACGATGTAAGAAATGCAGGAAAAAGTGAACCAGATCTTGTTTCGGAGAAAAAAAAGAATCATCGAGTTACATATCGGTATAAAAGCGTATAGAAAATATAAATACTTGAGGAAAAAGGTTACACGATTTTTTTTGTTTTTTTTTAGTACTAAGGTGTGAAATTGCTACCTTATCCCACACGATGATCTTGACAAGTTAGATTAATCATTTCGGTGGATATGATGAAAGTGAGGCAGCAGAAGTAGCAACTCATACTATGTTGAAAACCATTAATTACAGGGAGGCTAAGCATCGCCCTCTGGTTACAGATTTTATCCTGTACTATTTCTTGAATGAATAGAGAAAATCCAAAGACTGAAAATTCTTCAATCAACACCTTTGCGGATAATTGATTGAACGTCTCGTGATTTACGTTTCTGCGTGCAAAGAAAAGGAAAGTTTGCATCAGAAAAATAAAATCCGCGGGTAATTTTTACCCCGCACATAAGTAGAATCCATTGCCCGACGTTTTTTATTTTCCATCACTACGCTCACATCCCGTACGTCATCTGCCTTTCAAAATTTGAGGAAATGGTCTGAATTCGGGCTGAAATATTGATGTTCAAAAATCTACAACATTTGAAGAAATATTTTTGCAAAAAATTATTGGTCCTGTAAACTCGCACGCTCAAGACTCGTCATTCGATAGTAATGAGTTTATCTCACTCGTCACGTATACGGCTGCAGTAAAATCGGCTCAATCCAGTTACTGCGTTATCTCAGTTTTCACCGAGGGCGAAACGCAGGTGTAGTTTAGACGATTCGTACACACGCAATGATTTTCGCGTGCGGGTTGCCGCTGGTGGTGCTGCTGCATATGACAGGTTGACGGATCGCTTGCGACGACGCGATGGATCTAATTTAAAATGGAACACCCCGAGCGACTTGCGAATGAATGTGGTTCGAGTGCTGACGCGAATTAAAACTCGTGTCTCCACGGGGTGATCCGATGACGGATAGTCAGGTGTGAATATTTAAAAGAAAATTAGAAAAACAAAAACAAGGAAATAAAAATCATTTCATTTCGGTATTCAGTATCTGTGGATGTAGAATCGTATACTATGAAATATATGACTCTGTGAGAGATTACAATTTAAAAATTTTAATCATGTATTGTGTAATTATGGTACAGAGCTGACTGCTAAAACAAAGCTTAGAAATTTCGCTCGCTCCGTCTCTGCACTTCCTACGTCGGTAGCATATATATTTGTATATTGTATATATGTATGTACTTACATACCTATATACGTATAACACACTTGTTCGTTTTCTGCTTTTCCACTTTATACCGACAAATTTAATATTCCATCTACGTACACGCGACTCGCTAGCTCCCTCGATCCCTCGGCTCGGTAGTTCCAACAATTACAATTCGCAGTGGACGATAATTGAACTTGATCAAATAGAAACTCGGTCCTATTAAATTCTATATCGTCCTTCCATTATCCGGTTGAAAATTGAAATTCTAAGCCGCAATCGTGAACTTCATAAAAAATAAAATATCACCCGATATGTAAATATTTGACCATTTATTCTACTCTGCTGTAATTAGTTTGATCGATTGAAATGAAAGAAAAAAAAAAATCACGACTCAAAAAAAAAATCAAAAAGCAAAAGTAACTCGCGATACGAAGCGGGTTGGGCGGATACATATCCGCAACTGCCTTGACTCCGCGAAGCTGGCAATCTCCTAATGACATTACATCAGGATGTTGTTTAACTGGCAAACAGAACCTCAGCAGAAAATGGCGATTAATTGAAAGCCGCATTCGGGCGTAAGCCAATTGCGGAGGGCTGTTTCACGTCCGGTTAATTTATACCGTCAAAGTTTACCTCGTGACCTACTACTGTAACTACCCTTGTCAAACGTCGCACAACGACGACGCGGCCGGGGCTTATATACTCTTGCTCATAAATATTTTCCCAATCGCGAAACCCAATTCCCCAGGCGAATATACTTCATACATACATGTACGCATACAAAAACATGATGATAAATATTTTTAACAAAGTTCAACATACGTTTGGCTTGAAAAATAAAAATAAAAATTTACGCCTTTTGTTTACTCGAAATGTAAGCCAATCAGAAATTTTTTCCGCACCGAGTGGGTTCCGGAAAGGACCGAAATCCAAACTCAAGACATAACGCGATTTTACACAAAAATTTAAATCACTGGTCAATATTGTTCCGAAAAAGTTGTACGAATTCGGAAGAAAAAAAAAAGAGAAAAGAGACCAAGATCTCGGGGTTTTGCAAAAATCTTAAGTTAATTAGAAACACAAAACTTACAGGAGTAGATATTTTGGAGTATGCGCGCATTTTGAAGTTGCAAAAAATGCAAGCCTATTTTTCTATTATACTCCAGAAAGTCAAGCTCTTCGTAATCTCGTTGAGCATAAAAATCGAGAGTTCTATTACTTTTTCAAGTCGGTGCAACATAAATCGTACGCTTTGCAAGTGTTTTGATCTGCTTTAGGCTTGGATTGTACCAGTCTAACGGGTTTGCTTTCCTTAATGTTTTTTTTCCCCTTATAGTTTTCCCATTGGCTTATTTTGCTCTTCCGATGTAAGACAATGCTGATAAAAATGAACTCAAGGAGTCAACTGATATATATATGGGATATAGGGTTGTATAAACGCGGCTCTCGGTATCCTGTAACCGCAAAACAAAGGTAAGATCGTTCCCATGCAGAGAAATAAATTCAACATCATACGTACGGGTAAGTATACCTATAGGCGCTTTGTAGTGCTTATACGTACCGCGCAACCAAGACCCGATTACCATAAGTTATATCGTCGAAAGGGCTACCGCGCGCGAGGATGCGATCGTTTATGTTATATTTATTTCTTTACGACAATATGAAGACAGTCTCCGCAGTGATGATCGTTCAAAAATTGACTCGAGATAAACCGGTGTATTGCCTATTTGAAATTTCGAAACACCATCGTTAATTTTTCCAACAATCAACCGGAGTGTGAAAATGCAACTCCAGCATTTTCTTGACCCGCTCAATGACGATGAGTGAATGATTTTTTTTTCGCGGTCACTGCGTCGCCTGAAGTGAAATTACGCGAGGAAGTTTAACGACGGCATCGAACAGTACTTGGCCTTATACGCTGTGATGCGCTGCCCCCAACATACGTAGAAAATACGATAATGGTTGTAGAAGACAATGCAAACGCGTACATTATATAGAATTGAAGTTATTGCGGCACGGTGGTCTCCTGCTGCAGCTGCGGAACAGCTTGTGGCTGCTGCTGCAGTTTTACTTGCGTGAGAAGGAGGAAGGCATAATAATGCTTAACCAGCAACCAACAAACCAACTAACCAACGAACCCAACCGTCGTTGACGCCGGCATCGTCAAAGGAAAATATCGTACAATGCAACCTATATAATATATATGTATATGTTATATATAGACTGCATTAAGGTGAAACTCCTCTGCTCAGCTCTGCTTGGACTATAAAATAGGGTTCTCGATTTTGTATGGGTATGTTTCTGCGGGTTCCGTGTGCAAATATAAAATATAACTACTCTCCCTCTCTCGATGTGATCCTCATAGTAATTGTAATTGTATACGATCGGTATATAAATCCGGGCATATACGTTACCAACTCCAAACATCTGCGATGGCTGATTTTACGATATTGGTATACCTATCCACACATTTCGCATACATATAGGTACGTATGAAAAGTCGTCGTTAATAAAAGTGCAAAATTACCTCACCCGCGCTCTCATACCATACCCGAGTTGTGTTCGATGCACATGATGTATGCATACACATTTGCAAATTTGTACGATCGGTAAAAGAGCGGCACATGCGGAGGATATAAAGCTGACGCGACGGTGGGTCGAATATGTACCTTTGATTTTCAAAAGCAATCATAGCCCCGAAAATCACGATACGTGCACCCGGCAACGGTTATACACCCACTAGATACCTGACAAAAAAGAAGAAAAAAATGAATAGAAATAAAATAATAAATAAACAACGAACAAGGAAAACGACAGAAATATAATACACCGATCGGCCGAAGTTATTACTCGGCCATGATACCGCCATTTTCATGCTGCACTAGCCGCAAAGCTACTCGATTTTTTTTCAACGTATAAAGTTTCGTTTGAATTCGAAGAAAAAAATACAAAAAAATACAAAAAAAAAAAATTTCACGTTACATCTTTTGTTTTTTTTCTCTATCCGTTACGTGCGTCATGACACTGGTACATCCCATAGATTTCTGATTTTTTTTGTACTTCGTTTAAAACGCGCAGTGTTCTATGTAATAGTACGATATAGGTAGGTGTACAATACCCAACTTTTATATTCCTATCTCGTTTAGAAATGTGATAATAAAATAAGAACTGATGGGTCATAGCTGTTCCTTGTATTCCTTGGAGAGATTAGAGAGAAAAGCGATATTGGGTAGCGACGCAAGGTTGGGAAGGTAATGGTATCTTTGATATTACCGCACGTAGTTGTATATGACGCTGTGTAGGTAGGTGTATACCTTGTACCATATATAATAATGCAGGTTATGTCTTTATTCTCACTATATTATTATACGACCAAGACCCGTCTTCCAACTCCTGCAGCGGCGAGTCTGGAGCAAAGTCAGAAGTGCTTCAATATATGCAGTGGCCAAGTTTTGAGTTGGCAAACTACAATATCACATAGTGTCGCTCTTGATATTAACTGTGATACTTAAATACGTACTAAGAAACCGCGCGTGTTCCTCTTGAATGGAATAGTTATAAATTTTATGCCTTTGCGAATAGAGTGTGTGGGGGTGTGCGGGCGGGGGGGGGGGGGGGGGGAGGAACAAATTTTCGCGCTTCCGAAACTTCCTGTTGTACGTATACTTTGCGCGAGAAAACTTTGGAAACAATTTCACAGCGCTTGCGGCACCGTCACGATTAGCTCTTTGTTGTTTTCTTCGATCTCGGACGTGTAACGCATGGACCTGACCTTGACCCTGACCCTGACCTGCTCTCAAGAGGTAGGTGACTAATTAAGGTACACACATTACAAACGAAGAAGGAGGCGATAGGATCAAGAGAAAAGAAACGAAGGATGTTGGAGAAGAAAAAAAAAGAACAAACAAAGTGATATTCGCGGTACTCTTGGGGGTAATGACGCGGCGGCTGTAGGGGTGAAACGCGAAGTATTCAGGTAATAAGACGGGGAACTTAATGGCGAGTACTGAGTAGGTAATTAGACGGAGACATCACTAATGCAAACATTAATTAACTTATACCATTAGGAGAGGTAGTCCCATGGAATAACATCCCACCTCGAATAATATTCCCCTAGCTCAGTTGTAATGATATATCTGACATCCTCCAGATTTACTATACCTGTACTCGCATTCGATGAATATAAGGGGGAAAAAATATAACAAGAATTATTATCTTGGTTCAACAATGCCATGTGATGTAAATTATCACCCCGTGATTAGCGAAGGCAGATTTTCTTCGAGTTTTTGTAAACCTCCGAAATCGGTTCACAAATTTACGTACGGGTAGAACCATCAATTTCAAATATCAAATCGGTAAGAATTTTTGTCGTTTCGTTGATACGTCAAAATTTGAGAAATTCGCTCGTTCGACAAACACTGCTATGTGTGTGAGATCGAAATGACTCGGTGGTAATATGAAAATGGTATAAAATCGATGTGCAATTTTCGACGCGGTATCAGCCACCGCCGGGAGGATTGTATAGAGTGTTGAATAACTTCTATTCTACTCATTACAGTACGTACACCGACAAGGAAAAAGCCGCAGGATTACCCAAGAAAACAAGATAATATATTTATATACAGAAGTGTAAATTGGTAGGAAGAAGAGGCCAATCTGAGAGAATCCGATTACTCGCCTTCACCAAGATGAAACTCTTCTCCTGCCGGCTTCTTTATTTTTTATTCTTTCCCAGTTCTTCGCGCAGAAAATTCGCGGGCTACCATACGTATCCCCGCCTCATCGCCATTACTGAATAGGGGGATGCGCTAGTAGAATAAGAATCAAAAAATAGGGTAACGCTATTTATTGAAAATAGGAGTAAAACACGACGCATGGGAATGAAGTGCATTTTTGTTTACCTGTTAAAGACGTAGTAGCACGTGCGTCGAAATTGTATTGTACAGATATATATATGTATGATGGCTGCTCCGACTGCCCTAAGAGAGTTGCAACTGGAAATCAGTTTCGGT
This sequence comes from Athalia circularis, assembly GCA_963978495.1. Classification (NCBI taxonomy): domain Eukaryota; kingdom Metazoa; phylum Arthropoda; class Insecta; order Hymenoptera; family Athaliidae; genus Athalia; species Athalia circularis. Next base: position 23,204,503 of record OZ021699.1, read on the forward strand.
GTCACGTAGATATTCCGCACCACGTACCGTCGACGCCGGCGTCGACCCGCCCGACCTGCCTCGTTTCCCGGATTTCCCGTTTTCCCATTTCCCCGTTCCCCGTTCCCCGTTCCCCTTGTCGACGGTTACGTCCGCGTCCGCGCCCGCTCGCCTGCACTCGAGATACGATACATATCGACCTCCGCAAAGCCGTTATTCAATTTGTACTCGGGTGTTGTTGATTGTACACCTAATCCCATTATTGTGGACGTCGACAAGCCGAAGGAAGACCGACCCTCCTTCACCTACAAACCCAACCCCAACTCGAACCTCAACTCTTCCTTCTCCTTCCTTTCCTCCTCCTCCTCTTCTTCAACCTCCTTTCCCCGCTCCCATATATACCTACTCGCCCAGACACAAAGCGTCCAAATTTATTTGTACCCTCACGTCGTACCGTCGTCCCGTCCTTCCGTCATCCCTTTTCTCGCCGTCACCGCCACCCCCACTGCTGATCCTGATGTTACTTAAGGTGCCACATTCCCGGATCGAAATTTTGCTACACCATAGTAGATTTTTATCCCTCCGCGCACGTACTCATATGACGAACGACAGGTAGTTTGAAAATTGAAAATCTGTGACGCTCGATTCGCCTTGTATTTGGTACCGAGTAAGAGCGTAAAATAAACTTGGACCTCAATTTCAAAGGTTACAAACAGCTGAAAATAGCAATATCTATCAATACAATTTATAATGAGATATGCTAGAAATTCGTTTATGTCGTTTTTCAAATGTTTCTCTCAACAGTTCACTGACTTTAATTTTTCGTATAATGGTCATGATCTTGGCACTGTTCCATTGGATGGTATGGAGTATTTGTGAAAGTACGATTGAAACCAGAATAATTTGTTTTCATTTTCAAAACGTTCAACCGCGTTTGTCGTAATCGTAAACTTTACACGTACCTCCCGTACATAAGGATTATATTATTTTTAAAACAATACCGGGAAGCAATATGCCGCGTTTTATTTTTTTATCGTTCGTCTTCCACCTTATTCCTTCGAGACGTTAAATCACGAGTGAAAGTGAAAATACGGGCAGGCTATATGGATCTCAAAGAGACTTTTTGTCGGATGCCACGGATTAGGGGAACGCGACAGCGACGACGTGTATTTATTGAGAAGAAAATCCTGCCAGATAGAAAAGACGCGAAGCCTCGGAAGGTTGTTTTCCAAGAATTTCCCAAACATTTTCCGTAGAGTTCGTGTAGGCGATTCTCGAGGATTCGCGAATACCGTGGGTGCAGCAGTAACTTAAAACGGAAAGAAACTACAGTGTATATAGAGAAAAAGTCGTAAGAGAAGTAAAAGCTCAAAAACTTTTCTATAAGCCAATATATCAGAGGTTCGAAAATAATTTTTATTGAAATACTAGGCTGTAAACGAGAAATGTCGACGAAGAACAAAAAAAACTTGTTCAAACAATTCTCGAATTTCTTCCGACCTTCGCACGACTTCAAATTATAAACATCTTGGGTACAATAAATATCACCATCAAAGTTTCTTAGAAAATCATGGCTTGCTTTGAATTGATAAAACTAAAAAACAAAAATAATAATAAAAACCAAACTAAAGAGATGAATTCTAGAAAAAGTAAAATTAGTGCGATATAAATAGTGGACTCTCATGGTGTCGATGAAAAAGAAGTAAGATAAAATATTGAATTAAATAAAATAAAAAAAAAATTAGCGATCTCTGAATTTCTATTCACGTGCGAAACCCTTCCATGAACTTTGGTCATGACCTTCGTCTTCCAAGGGTCGAATACCAGATACCCATTTTGTTTTGTTTGCCTGACCAGCGGCGACTTCCAATCGAGGCTGGCAATTATTTTTTTTCTTCTTTTTACATGAAAATGGTGAGAATTTTTCCACGGACGTTTTGAACCGCGTGAGTGAAATCTATAATGTAGAGGGAATCTTGCAGCGTTATTTTTTTTTATCCGATAGAATACATAGACTTTGGAATATATGGCGGTGGAGTAACATTTAGCCAAAGCAGGTTCACCAGACTGTAGAGTTGTTCAATAGCTTCGACCGCAAAGGGCGGGTGGCGATTCTATGAAGTTAGGAAGTTGATGCTATTTTCTTATTTTTTTTCTTCTCTTTCATTTCAAGAAAGAATTGCTTCTGCAGGTTGAAATCAAATAGCGAAGGCTTGCTATTACTTTTGCCGTCTAGAAATGTGGTGGTGAGCGAGTAAAGGTATAGAAACTTCAACTTATTAAGCTCCCCGTGCAGGTGAACGCAAAAGTAAAGTAACGAAAATAAAATGTAACAAAAAAGCAAGTGTAGAAAAAACGAAGAAACCAGAAGAAAAAAGTGGCAAATAGAAATAGCGGAAGGAGAAAGGAAGTTACTTGTGGCGAGAAAAGAGGAAAGGTTGGTTGGCTGACACTTAATCGTTAACACGGCCGAGCTGCTGTTATTATACTCGGTGGTAGTGCAGCCAACTTTCCGTGTTATAAAATGAAATGAAATAAGAAAATGAAAGCAGGTATAAATTTGTCCCGCAATTGTATAGCCGGCTAGGAGAAGCTTGAATAATACGAGAAAATCTCGCCTCGGTCATTTTACCGGTAAAAATTTTTCGTAATTTTTCCTTTCTTTAAATTACGTTTCACTGCTTGAATAACCGACGGGTTATAAGAGAATTGCAGAAGGACCACTTCGCACTATTTTTTCTTTTCCTTTTTCTTTCAGTAGCCAACTTGCAGCCTCTGTGAAGAACAAGAAGAGGCGCCGCACCGCCGCTACGGCGAGTGTGCCTGAAGGTTCATTCGTTACCCCCGCGGAGACGTTTAAATGGTTAATTTTTACACCCACGATTTTTACGCGGTTTTTTGCCCCACCTTTTCTACTTTAATGCGAATTTATGCTTCGGAGTTAATTACGCGACACTAATTTTTGCCCAACTTTGTTCAGAACTAAGTACCTGCAGGGGTAACAGTCACCTTTTCCCTTTTCTCTTTTTCTCTTTTTTTTTCACCTCTTTTTTCTACGTGGTTCTAGACTTGATGTAATTTAAAGATTTTCAAAGGACCTCAGCCTCCCCTAATTGCTCAGTCCTACCACTGATTGCTACTTCGTTTATCATCGGAATTCCTGTTAGACAATTAATTCCGTTCACGCAGACCTATGTCGTGGTGATATTATTCCTCTGCGCTCGTCTTCGAAATTTTCATATAAATTTTCTAGAATAATTTTTTTGTTTTTTTGGTTTCTTCTTTTTTTTATCCATCCGAATTTCTGCTCCGCGGTTGCTTTTGTATACTTCAGGGATCGCGGGTGAGTAAATATATGCAAGGTACTTGTATTCCTGTCAAACAAACCCAAGGAAGATGTAAAACAATTGCGAGTATGCTAGCGGAAAATTCCGGGTGTTCAAATACCAGTACTGCAAAAACTAATTACTAATCACATTGTACCTACTCAACTCTAATTGAAAAACTTATTCGAGAATTAATATTTATTCGAGTTTGTAATTGAGAATTAACTCCTAGCACTTAAAGCACAGCATTTAGTTGAGCTTCTGTCGCTGCCGTTGTTGCTGGGAAGCCGAAAATGATCGTTTCCTTCCTTCCTTCCTTCCTTAAGTTGTAATTTATGGATACGCGAGTAGATGAAACCAGAATACTATTTTGAGCATGGAATTGTTTTTCAATTAGAACTGAGAGTATGAACCTCGTATTATAATAATAAGAAACAATTCCCTGGGATCCTGGCACGTGTATAACCGGTAGCCATCTATTTTTTAAAGGGCAACCTGGAGCTCGTTCGTTTTTTATTTCTGGGAGCAGCTAAAAAGGGATCCCAAAGAGGATGAGAGGTTGAGGGTATTGACGATGCGGAGGGTACGCGGAGTACCCGGTCTGGATGGCCTACAGGGGTAGGAGGAAGAGCCCCGCCCGGGAGAGAAAGGGCAAAGAGTAGCGATGATACGTGCGTGGAATAGCCCCGGTGGTTTTCAACTCCTCAGAGATTTCGTTCCCCGGGTTTTGGTGTAGGTCCTAGACGCCGAGGTGACTCTCTCCCGCCTTCTTTGAGAGAAAAAATAAAAGGAAAATGGCAACGAAGACAGAGCAGCGAATGAGGGGAGGTAAGAAAGGGCGGTTACCCTCGAGGCAACAATCTTAAAATATCACCCAGTGGTGCCCCGGCGCATGAGTTATCGCGGTATTTAATCATCCCCAATAAGCTCCATTCTACCCCCTCTATTTCTCCCTCTTAGCCCCTACTTCTCTCTTACACTCTTTTCGTTTTTTTTCATTTCATTCTTTTTTTTTCATTCCCGGCTCTCGCCTCATCTACCAACGGCGCTTCATCCCTCTTATATTATAACCACCTCCTTCCGCTTTCCACTGTTATTTCTCTCTTTTCTTGGAAGCTAGTACAGCGATATAGATACTATAAAACTCATCGTGTACACTTGGAACCACTCAGAACACTCGTCATTAACGCCAACACCGTGCGAATCGCCAATTACCAATTGTCAATTTTTCAGGTATCTAGCTATACCACAGCTGAACTTCTTCAGTGAAAATTATTCATTCATATACGAATGAATAATATACAATGTAATGTAATGTTATATAATGTACTATGTCAAAAGCAAAGTAGGAATAATTTTTTTTTTTTTTTAACGTAAGCGTAAATTGTTGAAATTTGCAATCAGTACTACAATAATGTATAAAAATATACGTGTACTCGGTCGTCCAAAATTGCTTGGTGGTTGAGCAAGTAATTTGATTCTTAATGCAATACAGGTATAATAATACAGCTTGGGATGGTCGGTTTCGGGGTCAAAGCGCCTCTTTATGCGGTTCAAAGTGAGCGCCCACGCAGTAAGTGAAACGAATAGGATCAGAGAGTGGATAATATAAAATTAATAACAGCCGCAAACGGGGCTTCAGAAGTTCGGGATATGAGACGACGAAGGATACACCGGTCTTTATTCCGCACCCGCGCGGGCCTTCGCGCTTATACGCCCTGCAGCACGCTTAGTAACCCTATTAAACCCATTCGATGGGCTATTAACGGGGAGCTATATAGCCACGCGATTAAGTAATCAATTATTAATTTAACCTCCTCTCAATCTTGCTGAACCTAACTACCCTTATCGTATCTATCACCGAGAGGGTGTAACTCGCAAAAATACCCTGACAAAAATTAAAAAAAAACTGAGGGCCATGTATTTCATTTGAAATTGAACTCCGTTCGGGAATCCATGTTTTTTAATACATATGAAATCTAACTTGAGATACAGGAAATTATTCACACATCTTTGAATTCTGATTAAAATTTATTTATTCATGTCTCATTTCTTACCCGATTACATCTAATTAGAACTTATACCTACTTCAGCTCTTACTTCCGGTGGTACTGTGGTCCTCAATTTTCAGCTCGAATAAACACATCTTGTAAAATATTTGCAACGATGTTATACGAGTATAATTGAGCTGAAAGCGGAGTAATATAGACTCGGCAGGTATATTTTGAAGCGAACCAAGACCTGAACATATAAACACCATACGGGTAATTACCACTTGCCTATAAAATATTCATACAGATACACGTACGTAGCTTATATTATACGCATACATACCTCGACAAATACTGAAGTTTGTCTGGGAGGCACGCGCCATTTGCGGGTGCGAAATTCGGGTGTATAACGTATCCGTATCTAGGCACATATTATCTTACAGGTATATCTACACTGTACTTATGATTTCGGTGCGAAACGAATATGGGGTGGGTATCGACTCTGCTATGGGTAGGTGCGTATCCCGTTTACGTATGCGTACAATATAATGGGGCATGTACTGCGTCGGTTGAATAACTGAATTGGTGACATCTATTTTCACTAGATATATAACCTACACGACGTAGTGAGCAAGATTGACGAAATTACCGTACGCCAGCTTTTATCACCAAGAAATATATATCCCACTCCTGTATCATATTATAGGATATATTTGGGGAGGTTAGTTTATGCAAGAGACTTTGCAGCAATATTGCACGCTACTTCCAAAGCGCGTCTATAACCAACGATACTCATGCAAATTATGCGGTTGCAACTATCTATTATGGAGTGGGTATTACGGGTAAGCGTGTAGTTTGCAATCTTTGTCTCGATCGGCAATTTTTACCAGTATTCAGAACACTTTTTTTGCATCAACTGCAGGATTGTGACTCTTCAAAAAAGAATTGGCCGAATTTTGATTCACTCCAACTTGCTCATATGATTTTTTAGTTTATCTGGTGATGGTTTTTTTTTTATACATATATGTATATATACATGTATATTTCGAACTATGGATGCCTGTACATAACGAAGTTGGTTTGATGAATAATTAAAAGACGGAGATGAGGTCCTCCGTAAGCTTTACGGGCAGGTGTATAAGAGCTAAGGCGGAGCTTTCTGCATTCGTTCCTGTGATTATCGACTCGGGAAATGTAACGACAAAGCCACATACGTACGTATACTTATGATGTGTACGCGAAGGATGTACCTGCGCGCCCTTTACAACTCGCAGGAGTTTCATAGCCTAAAGCTCCGCATAGGTATCCGTAAAGTAATATCCACCGCCAACCTTTACCTACTACATATGACCTTGGTATACGGAACACCGGGGTAACCCTTAGGATGGCTAAACTAAAACCACCGAGGGTGCTACTGAACTTACTTTACGTTGCAATTTCGGCGCTGTTCAACTTCGTAATATGTTACGAGATAATTTAGGGACATTGTCGCCTCGCTATGGTGTACGGTATGTATATTAAATATATATGTGTATACATATGGTAGGTGATGTCGGTGTATATAATATAGAAAATTCCTGAGGGAGGGAGTTCCGCGCTTCAAGAGTGGGAAGCCTTTTTTTTCTTTTCTTTCGCTTTTTTTCTGTTACTTCTCCACCCTCGGGGGATGCAGGAGATTTTTATTCATGTTTTTAAAAAAATTTTCTATACCACCAGATTTTTATCTTTTAGCATCTTGATCACGTCTGCAGAGCTGTGGGTATTAGGTATATGGCATACCCTGAATTTTTATAACTGATACTCATTCGCGAGGTAGTGTATAGTTCAAAGTTGGCGGGTCGGTACGAGTATTCGTCTTATCGCAGCATAGGTAAAAGCTCAGAAGTTGAATTGGAAATGGTCGAAAAGTTTCCAATTTATGTCACTCGTGTCAATGACGTTTCTAACGAATTCAACGACTTCAATGAGTTCTTAAGGTCCAGGTCTACCAGGTAAAAAATATTGACATTCAACATCTCCAAACCCCTTCCCTTTCTTCGTCTTGAAAAAAAAAAAAACTCGAAAGGAAATTTGACGATCTTCGGAATCATATTTGGTTATTAAGTTTCACAGGAAAACGAAGGAGAGTCATGGCCTTGAACCATGCCATGTTATGTTGAGATTCTTATTTTGCTACTTAGAATTTGCAAAGGTTCTTCATCGGACCACAATATCCTGTTAAATTAATCTTCTGATACTAGAATAAGTATCAACGCAGAATAATTGTCACCCTTGTTTTCACACCTCGGCGTGAAAGAAGGTGCCGCTGGTTATGCAAGCTTACCCAAGTCCGTGTAAATTATTATCCCTTAGAGCGAAATTCATGTTATGCTTACTGCGGGGTTATAATAGAGAGAAATCTGAGGAAGTTGATACTTTACGAGGATAAGCTATCGATGAAGAAAAATCATCAGCCCGCCATCGATTGAACAACTTAGATTTCGAATTGATTTTGAGTTCAAGCGGTGACGCAGATTCACGTGAAGTATATACTTGGCATCCCATACATCGGATTTCACTAGAAAGCCGGCAATCGAATAAGAATTTTTGTAGCTCGCTACAAAGGTACTTGGACTTTTTATTTTTGCCTATGGCAATTTTTTAAATTTATTCGATTTCATATTCCTACCCCTCTTCGCTCGTGACACTTGCACAATGTTTCTAAGGCGCGTTCGTATATTTGAAAGATTTATGAACAGTTTTGGACCGGTTATGGTTGCCGTATTATTTTTTATTCCTGGAGTATTTATAAGTATCATATTTATGCATACACCCCAACTGCAACCGTTATGCAAATTTTTATTCCCTTTTCTTCGAGGAAAAAAAAGAGCGCGCACGCAGATACCTTACCTATTTAGAATCTTCGGCTTCTTTCGGCACCATCATTATTTTATACCATTATTAGTGTACATAAACGTTGGTTACTTCGATTTTTTTTTCCTTCACGTTTTCGGAGCACAGATATTTTATTCATGTTTATTTTTCATACTTCTTTTTTGTTGGCTTCTCATGTACAAAACTGCTATACATATAATTTCGCGATATTTCGACACACCGTTTATTGTTCGTGTAATATACATGTAGATACTTTTCTGTATATATGTATATTAAAGCAGGTATATAAAACGCAGCTTTAATTTGCTCGCAATCCTCCCAGGGCGAAACACCCCAAACCCCCGTACATAACGTTAATTTCGGTATAATCGAATCACACAGAATCCAGCATTTTTAATCCTTTATCTCGTGGAGAGATGAAAAAAAAAGAATAACGCGAGCGAATGTGAACTGAAACAACGTGTAAAAGCGGATTTGTTACCGAATTCCCTTTGCAACCATCACCTGCGGGCAACACCCAAGGAACAAAAAAGGATCACTTCTTGTTTTTTCAATTGCTGTTACTGTGTAGCAAAGAAATCTATGCAGATATTTCGTTGCTATAATAATAAAACGGTCGTAATTTTCAGAGCCTACCAGATAATTTGAAAATTCTACAGTATAATCAATTTTGATTATTCAGAATAATCATTATTGCGTAGTGTGATTGATTCCAAGTATACAAAATCACGGAAGTTATTACTTTTCAAAAAACCTATAACCATCATGATCATCTTGTACAGATATTCAACAAATAATTTCTTTGAGGGGAAAAAAAATGATCATCGATTATTTCCGGGCGTTTTCAAAGTGACTGCTCGTATCATCGGTCAAAAAATTAGGAAATGAATGAAAAATAGTGTAAATCAAAACCTGGTCTAGTTGACAAAGGAATGCTGAATTTATAGCAGATGATGCGGGATGAAAAGAAAACGGTATAGGTATATACGTTTTAGGATGCGGGTATTACACGTATGAATGTAACGTTGAGAGATGGAAACATGATACTGTTGTAACGGTTGATCGGCGTTGGGACGTATATATATACCATATACCACATACCACATAGCATACATATCACATAGATGTATACCTTTACGCAGGGTAAAGCGAACACTCCTGTTACCTCTTGTGCGTGGGACGTCGACGTCTATGCACGAACATAAAATAGTGGTTGTGATTTTGGTAGCAGGGAATTGCAGCGGAGCGGCGCCTATACACGCAAAGGGATGAGAGCAAAGGGAAGAAGAGGAGGCAGGAAAAGGGGAGAGGACCCTTCTCAGATTTCAAGGAAGATATTATCGCCCTGTACGAATATATAACTACCATACATGTAGCAAATTGTTGGACTTATGCTTTTCGAATGAGCGCCGCGGCTGCTGTTACACTCGTTGACTGTAGGAGATGATGACGAAAGGGCTATATTTGCATTTAAATACAGTGCCTCGTGTCTCCTGAGAGTGGGTTTGATATTTATACCATGAGCAATGAAACGAACGATGGAAAAAAAAAATATATATCAAAATTAAAGTGCTATCCGACTGTGGAGGCCGGTACACGGTTTAAATTAACGCAGCGAAATAAGATATACCTGGTTGCGCTTTGATATTCATGATGCGATTGCAATTTTATGATGCATTTATATAATGCATAATTTAAGATGAATCAAAGTACTTTGCGTGTGCAAATAACTCGATCCGCACATCTCGTAATTCACGTGAAATATCACAGCAGATTCCTCAACTTAATGACCTCTTTCATTTGGTTGGCGATTTTTGAATTACCAAAAATTTATCTTTATTTACCGATATTTTACGCTCAGTCATTTCGAAAACTGTCAGTCTTATTTCCGATTATTACAGACTGTATTTTCACAAGGTTAAAAAACAAACTTGAAAATTTCAGAATTTTTCTTGCTGAAACTACGGGAGAAATTCGTGAAATGCGAAATACGTGTGAGTTATTTCTCGTCATATAGGAACCAAAAAAAAAAGAACATGAATGAAATTGTGGAGATCAAGATCAGATTTGGTGATATAATTTTATATAGATTCTCTACCGACTGCCAATTTTTCTAGCTCTCAGCCGATTCATTTCAAATTATATTCATGACCCGGATGAACTAAATATATCAGATGAGATGTAACGTTGTCGGTAAAAGTTTTATTATCCTGTTTGCTTTTCGATATTATTGTTCGAGATATTGATGTAATCTTAAAATCTATATGCGGATTTCTCTTAGAAAGAATATGTATATTTTTATTACGGTACCTACGTACAATTTTTATAACCCCTATTTACATATCTTCACTATCGGTACGAAGAATTGGTTAAAAATTATCTGATGTTTGACAAAATAAATGGATCCTGCTATACATAACGTATAAACCGGAAAATAAATAGGATGATCAAAGAAATATTCATACATTTCCAAACAATATCAGCCCCGTTGATTCTTCGGAACAAAAAAACAAAAGTAAATCCAGCTATCTATATTTTAATAATCACCTCTGGTAAGTTCTGGAAAATATTGCAAAGAGTTGGATATGAGAGCTAAGATCGCGCGAAGGGGCCACCGCGCTTATTATAGTGCGGAGAGGGTCCTCCGAATCATTGATTTCTTCAGGGCTCTAGGCATTACTTGAACCGTTAAATACTCGAAAGATTTTCCAGTGCGTTTAACGCCCCCCCTAACGTAATCGGGAAGATAAGAACTTCTCTGGCACCCAACCCGGTGGTACTGCTACTGTTGCTACTGCTCCAGATGAGCAGCTCCTCCGGAATTCTACGGTTAAGATTACGCCCGTCGAGTCCGTTCTTTATGGTAATTTTTAATTTACTTTTCATCGTGATCCAAGTAGCCAGTTACCTTTCCCCTCTCTTGCCCCGAGTAACTGTGCCACTTTTTATTTTCAGTTGCTTTCTTAACGAAATAAAACGAAGGAAGAGAAGAATAAAAAGAAAAGAAGCAGATTTTGTTCTTCCTGCTCGACGGCGCAGTCGAGAAGTTTAAGAACGGACGATCACTGCGACGATTAGCTCGAGAAAATTAGAATTAGGATTGCAATTTATTGAACCAATGTCGACCGCAGTTGGGTCGACTCGTTCTGTATAAAACCACAGAATAAACGATAGAAAGAGAGAGAGAGAGAGATAGAAAAAATAAGAAAAAAAATGTACCACAGAGAAAGAGAAAAGGGTGTGGGAGGAGGCTATAGAAAATACGGCGTCGTTTTTACGCCCTCAAATTCACTAAGCCATAGAGCGAAACCCTCGGCTCTATACTACGACACATAAGAATCGTTTCTAGAGAGAATATAGGGTACCTACGCACAAAAGCTTCGGTGCTAATAAATAACCGCAAATCTGAACCGGAATTTGCGGACCTCCAATCCTCAATATCACGTCTCTCTATTATAACAATAAAGGGATGTTTTTTCCATCCCCTGGAACGTTGGACTCACTTCTAGTTCTATGAAGTGAAAGTCTACTGCGAGAATCCTTTCGTAGAATGGTCGTTTCGTCCATATTAGTAGGAAAAAAAAAAAAAGATACAAGAAAAAAAAAAGAAACACAAACAAGAAAAAACGTAGGTAGTTCAATTACTTGTACAAAAATCCCCGCCTACCGCGCTTTTACTTTTTCCTTCCGAAAATGTCTAATGCGAATTTTTATTTCGATGGGTTTCCACCCTGTACCGCTGGGGAGCTAGGAAAGAGGGAAGTATTCTGCAGGAACTGTCTCGGGGGCTCACCCCCATTACGATGGAAGAAATAGGGGGAGGTAACGTTGTACGAGCAGAGGGCAAATTCGTACTCTTCAAAAGCGAAATTGCCTTCGTCAGATATATATCAGTTGGGGTATATCGGATAAGTAACGGTTCGAATTTAAGAAACAGCACGTTTCCTTGTGAGTAACGAATACTTTTATTATACTTTTACAACAATTGGAACAAATCCTGCAGGGTAGGATTATGGGAATATACTGATCAATATATACTACACATTTATATATATCTGAGGTATTTCAACCACCATCGCCCACGATTTACCTCAACGATTGTATTTATTTCTTTTCAACTTTTCTAACTGTCGTGGATTTGGATAAAAGAAGCGTTCTTCATTTTACTTCAACTTTTTTCGAGGGAAAGAGAGTTTTAATTTTTTTTCTGTTCAATCACATCCGAAACCTGAATTCTTGGGTCTCGTCCAAACGACGAGAGTAAGTGAATTCGGTAGTTTCTTCTCGAAATTTGGATTTGTTTATTCCGAACATTTATCTGATGGAAAAACTTTGCTCGGAATATTGAAAAAAAATAGATAAATAACAGATGCTTATCAATTGGGGTTCAAAAAAAGAAGACCAATGAAAGAATAAAAATCTAGTCAATCGTTGGTGATACAGCAGGTTGCACGGAGGTACGTCGCACATGAAATATAATTGGTCGGAGAAAATTGGATGAAAAAAAAAAAATGATGAAAATAAATGAACAATACCAAGGACGTTACAGCGTAATTAGTTGCATAGGGCATGGAGAACATCGTAAAATTGTTTAATTATATATAATAGGATAATATAAAGCTGATCGTTTCGCTAGAGTGTAAGAATTAACGGCGTTTTGAAAGGTAAAATATTTTGTCTGTGCGGGGTGCAAGAAAATAGTTGGGTGATTGAGCTGCGGGTGTTTCTGTAGGTTCGTGGTTTGCCATATGGCATATATTCATGTGTACAAACATCCGTGTATGCCGTACACCCAATATAAGAAGGAAACCGATATCCATCCGGCATTAATAGGTTAGTCCTTTAGTCTTAATATGGTAGCTAAAGTACCGCAATAAAGTGTGCAGCAGCAGCGACTCCGTTAACGGTCGGTTATTGTGAACGTCGACCAACGGCCACCCCCACCCCCTTTACGGGAGACTACTTGGCGGGGCCCATTTATCGCTGGAAGAGTGGTTCCTGGGGGTCGACCTCGTGGATTCACGTATAGAGCGCGTGCTTTAATAACTTTATTAATATCCGTCCCCCGGCCGGGCCCCCAGCTCTGCTTCACCACCCTTCCCCCAATTGCCCCACATCTCAGATGGCGGATACCCTCAAGGAGCGAGCGACACCAAGAATATTACGGTAAATAGGTGCCTTATACCGTGCCACGTTATAACAAGCGCGACGAGGGTTGGTATGGGGTGTATAGGGTATACTTAAAAGCTCGATCAAATGCTTCCGTACAGCGAGTTTCGCGGCGCGATACGCCGTATGTACGAAACTTACACCTGACATTCCCCTTGTATACACCAAGTTCAAGGGAGCTCCCTTGGGCTTGTTTGTACTTTCAGTAAATGTACCTCACCTAATGTATGATACGTTATTCCACCTTACGAGAATACAATCGGCCGCCGCAATCGAAGGTTTCGAAAGAATTCTCTCCACTCACCTGTAACAGAGAAAAAAAAGAAAACAGATGTTGAGAAGGTTTTTAAAATTTTTTATCCATATTCCGCGGTCGTTACGACCTTTAATTTTCAGACTACGATATAGCCCGCTGAAAACTAGCAAAGCGAACCCGATCTATGCATACGGGGTTGTTTTGGGGCTGAAAATTCATCTGCAGGAATTCTCTTTGAACCATCAGTCATCAACACCATCTCTCGTATATCCCGCCACCTATTTCCCTTCTCTGTCTTTCTCGATCTCGCTTTCTCTCTCTCTCTCTCTGTTATCGTGTATCTATATGGCCTGAAACCACATTGCAAGGGCTTCAAAGAAGGGACGTGCAAATAGCGAGGGTGCGAGATATCGAGTCACACTTTCGAACGATATCAATATATGCGCAGCGAATGCATGAAGCAAATCGGATCCCATCGTTTCTAGAGTTTTTTTATTTCTTGATAGGGTTATCGTATGACTGAGCAAGAATCTTTTTCAATATTATAAAATTCGAGTCGACAACCCCATATGCAGTATCTATACCCGGTACGCCCGTTGACATTATTTTTCGTTCTTCTTTACCATTTGGTCCATGCAGTTAATTATGTAGTTCTCTGTTTGCCAGGTGATAATCTCCATCCCCGATTTAGTTCTCGAATTTAACTTTGTTTGAAAAAAAAATTCTTCAATTCACTTTTGCATAGGTACCCATAATATGCTCCGAAATTTTGCGAAGGAGCAGAGTACAACAGGTCTCCCTCATTCCGATTCAGGTTATCATCATTATTCCTAATTCTTATTATTACTTTCATATTATTAATTTTATTTTTGCTCTTGACGTGAGTCGCGAAAACCCTAACAACTCTTTTTTGTTCTCTCTCTCGCTTTTTTTTTCTTTTTTTTACGGCGCCCTTCCAGTGTTCGAGGTTCTTTGCGCACGAAAATTCGATAAAAAAGCTATATGTATAGGTGACAAGCTGGAAAGAATCTTCAACTTGATTATGGGATGAAGAGGACTGGGAATCTGAAACGTGGATCGTTTCTCCTTATTCACTGCACGATGGGAAATAAAATTTACGATATATTTCTTTTTACCTATATACATGTGCGTTCCTCGATTGAATTATTATAGCGTATACATCGATGTATTCTGGTACGTATGTAGAAATGAAAAAAATTTATATATTGTGTATAGTACTAAAAGTATATAAATTTGGGAGCTACAGATTTGTCAAGTTTGATAAAGTAACTCGGAAGTAATGAAATCATTCACGAAAATATACATCAGGACGCACTCCGTTACACGTTTCAATCGAGACAGCTCGCAGGGACATACCTATACAAGATACATCCAATATTCAATTTTAAATTTCAATAGCGTAGTTGAAATCAGTTCTTGAATTTCTTTGAGAATTCATGACTTCAAATCCTCTCTCGATAATCGATGAAGCGTTATGAGAAGCTCTACTTTCCATGATAATTTTCTTTTTTCTACTTTTTCTTATTCTTTCCTTGGTAAAAGCAGCTTGAGTTGCGTCTTCTAAATGTTTGTCGTCCCTTGCTCTCATTTCTTCTCTCTTCATAACTCGAGGAAAAATGAAGAAAAACAACATTTCCGTCCAGCCACACGTATGTTATTACATTTGAATGATTGATAATAGAAAAGTCGTGGATAAGAAATAATGATCCGGGGGGGGGGGGAAGATTTTTGTGGGACGTAAAGGTCGAATTCAATAAACGATAGCTACCGACCCGCCTTCTAGTCAGCGAACAATACAAGCGGGTATGTTTTATACGTGTTCGGTTTCGGGTATTCGCAAAAAAGCTCAGTTGCCTGCATTGCAACCCCGCTACTCCCCCTGGCACAGGAAGTACGTAACAAAAGAACAAGGGAAGGCAGCCCACAATGAATAATGGATAGGCGAAATATGCTGAATCTCAAACTGTATAACCCTCTCCCTTTTCCCTTTTCTCTTCTTCCACCTCATTCCTCCCCCTTCTTGAACGCTAACCCTACAAAAACGCTCCACAGGACACGACAAAAAGCCACTCATCGATCCCCGTGACTTATGCGATGGCAACAAAAAACGAATGAAAAATAAAAAAAAAAGAATAAATGGAACACATAATCACTGATTTACCATAAACTTGATATACGTCATCATACTGTATCATATTTAAAACGTGACCCTTACAGACGATAATTTGTTTTTTTATACCGTGTAATGCACGCGGTGGTTGAAATATAAGTGAAAGAAAAATTTCGGCGATTTGCAGTCTTGAAATCTGCTAACTAGTGCGTGCATTATGAGAATAAAGAAAAGGATTGCCGTCGCTTTATAATCGCGAGATGTGGGAGACCGTCTGCCCCCCTCCCCCCCCTACCAGAATGAATGAGAAAAGGCGACGCTGCATTTAAAAAAGTTTGAAACCCGCAGCGTAGAATTGGTTGGCAATATGCCTACCCGTTATATCCAATGCTCTTTCTATGTAGAATCGGAATGAAATCGGAGTGCCAGCTGTATATGCATGTAAATATATGAGTATTAGTATGATACACATGTACATCATACCGACCGCAAGCTTTCATCCGTTTCTTAATCGACTAACGAAGTTAATGGAACCACTACCACCACCACCACGATCGCCACGAACTTATTCAAAAATCAGCCCATTTTCGCTCTGAATTACATGCAGACAAGGTACAATAATAGTTCTGAATGTTTAATTGTATTCGTTACTCCTGATACTCCTACAGCATAACAGATGGAATCGAATTTACGAACTCTCAGAATGCTCGAATTTTCTTAACCCGACCACGTTCCTATTCAATTAGTTGATGATTCATCGACTTACAAAGTAAAACTCTCAACGGCAGTTGACTTGGCAATTTCATCACGTCACATACTGGAGTCATCGCGAACGTTCTTTGATAATTCTTACGTTACCGCCGAATATTACGAAGGCCTCAGATGTTTTTCCCAAGTTCATCAGAATTCAACTGGAATTGTCTAAGGTCTCCATTAGTTCAGAATGCAATATTACTCAGACGAGTAATGACAACTCGTTCAGTTATTCATTTATTAATTTTCTAAAAATCAGGCTTTTCATTGTCATAGTTTCCTTTATTTGAATAATCCTGAATGTTGAAGCTGTAATTGTTGAGTAAAAAAGAGCTCTGCAGTTATACAGACAAATGTTGAAATCTTGATGAGCTTGTCGGTGTAAAAAGAATGAATAAATAAATAAAAAGACGAGAAAAGAAACAGGAAAAGGAGAAAAATAAAAAAGAGAAAAATAAATTCCATACATTTACATACGAGATGAGGCGAAGGAATGGGAAGTTAAAAGTAAGAAGCGAGAAAAGTTAACGTTGGTAGACGCGCGCGGCGTGATGCCGTTGAAAACTCATTCGGAACTTTAACCAGAAATATCAGCACCGCGAAGTTACGCAAAGTGGTACAAGCTCTATTATTAGCGTGCGTTACATGGAGAGAGGTGAGTTCCGGAGTGCTTTGTAAAACAATAATAAGAATGAGAATAAAAATAATAAGAATGGTGATAAAAATAAATAAAAACGGATGCTAGATCGGGGTGGTGAGTTAACAGGTGATTGAAAAAAATTCTTGCGGGGGATGGATATGATATCAGTTGCAGCAACTAATATTATTCATGCGGATTAGAACGTATGTTTTGCGAGTGAGGGACCGTTGGGTATATATCTATATTAACAATGCAGAAAGATACCGAGGAGGCGGGCAGCCAACTTGAGCATCCATTTATCTTCCACGCCACTCCAGAGAGCTAAGCAGATAAAACACACTCGTATTTCTCTTGTCCCCGTGCGCCATGGGAGAAAGACTTTCTCGGCACCGCGGAGAAACGGTGGTTCCTGCCCCTCTTTCTGTCTCTCTTTCTCCTTCTCTCTCTATATCAAATAAGAATCAAGAGCGCATCAAAAGACGCATATCCAGAAGTCATTTAAATCTCGTTAATAGTAAACCATTTTACACAGCAGCTGGTTCTCTTCATTCATGCAGATCACACCGAACTCGTCGTAGATTTTTTTTTACATAGCTGCAGATACGTGCACATCAAGGGTGGTCGTTGATTGAGTCACATCAGAATTTTAATATCCCAATTCGAACATCACCCGGATCTTGTTACGGGGCAATTGCATTATATTTCGATTGTAATTTTTGACAGCTTAGAAGCATTGCCGCTGATGATAAGTGGCGGAAGAGAATTAATAGAGTGAAGGAGAGAAATTATAGGAAACTTGAGATATACGTATACACACATGCAGTGATACGTCACTATACTTTACCACGTAGGCAAGTTTGTTTTGTTTGCCAACAACTAGGCAATTATAGCCTTCTCCGTTACTGAACACTTCTGATACCCAGCCAACTGCCAAGGTGGGTGTGGGTAGGTGGGACTGGTGGTAGGTGAGCATGAAGCAACAACTTACACCTTGCGGTACTCGTAGTATAGGGTGCATACAGCGATGGTATACACCTATGTACTTGTGTACATTTCACACATACATAGATAACACGCGAGCACTTTAGGTGCAATGCGTACGTGCTCTACTCTTAGTCTCGTGCATATACGCACCTCTGTTGCGATACCTTGTATACCTATCTACGTGAAGTTTACAAGGATCAAAGGGTGATGTCTGTTTGCTTTAAACCCCGTATGACAACGTCGTCATCATCCTGAGGGAGCACGTCGACGTCACGAATATATCGGATAAACTCATTGTCAGAACCTAGCAGGCGGGACACGAATGCCACGAAACGACGTATTCTTTGAAAAATGTGATGCTAGCAATCAAAAAAATATGGGTTATGCCCTTCTGCTCCTAAGTGCTTTTGATATGCATTTAATACTTTAAGCATACGTGACGTGTTTGCCATTCTAGTTAATCCTAGGGAATGCTCTAGCGCGTGTTTTTCAGTTAGACCACCCTACTTGTTTTTCTCGTTTTTTCATATGAATCGATTCAGCGAATGTATGTATCAGAAGATTCGTTCCGCAGTTCTCATCACCTCGGTACGTTATATTGTTGCGGAGTGGAAGCTGGAGGGTTAAATAAACATTTGCTAACTGACAGACTTGACTGAAGAGCGAGGAAATCAGGGGAGTCAAAATGTCAATCAGTGTCACACACTAAGCTTTTATTCGGTAGAGTTATAAAGAATTTTCTCGCCCGCTTATCGAATTCTCGCCAAAATGATCATTGTGATGAAAAAAAAAAAAAAACACAAAGAGAAGAAAAAAAAAAACAATTTCTGTGTTACTTTTATCGGCTGGTATACAAGCCCGCAATAATTTGTGACGCTAACACTCGAGGTAAAGTTCAAAGTTTAAGTTAAAGTTATAAGGGTAGGCGACCGTTGAAAACTAAAATTATTCAATTAGCTTAAAATCCCAGCAGCTCTCGGGTAAAAGCGCGGGCCGCTCATTAAGACCGGCTAAGAGGATTCCCTGAGCTAGGAGCTGGCGACCCCGAGAAAACCAACGACCTCTTGTATAAACCCGGCAGCACCTGCACCTACCATCCCGCACAGGAGTACGCTAGCCTCCTGCGCACTTCTTCCTTCCGTTAGTTCTCTCCGGAATCCCACCAACCAGCCATCGGGATTCCTTATGTAAGTGGTTATCACAATAGATGCAAATGCAACGGCAGATAAGAACCACGCCGAGCTTTTCTGAACTAAGCTTTCACAACCCCCAATTCCCAACCTCTAACCTCGAACCTACAACCTCCTACACCTAGTATTTCCCCCTCTCCAATACTCCACCAACTGCCAGAACCTGCAGACTGTTATCGCAAACTTTTAGGAGGGCGTTAAAGTTTATTAGCTATACCACTTAGTGATAGGGCATCGCCACAATTTCGCGAACAATCCCCCTACTCCCTCTCGGACTATGAGGTAAATTTTAACTTTAGGTGTATAGTTTTTTAATTCATAACCCCGAACACTTTGTTTCACTTTATTTTACACTTTATTCACACATGAGTCGCATTATTACCAGACTAAAACTTGTGAATACATATAGATTCGTTATCGCCTGTAATAAGCGTTGCTATATCTTGGAACTCGTGAATTAATTTTGAAAAAATTGTCAAACAATCGCTGAAATTATTACCGTGTGTCGCTATTGGATTTTTACAAAAGGTCATATGCTACCTGCCTACAATCCGCTTTCGAGCTCTTGAGACTCCCGTTACGTTGGGCTTCTAATTAGCGGCCACTTAAAAATTTGGACCGTTTGTAAAATGTAGATTTTGAAAACAAAATAAAACGAAATTTGGCCTGCTTTCGATCACACCATTTGCTTTTTTATCTTTGAAATGAAAGAGGATGAAAATGAACTTTCAAAGTAAGTACACAGCGAATGTGATTCGAGTTTGTAGTAACCCGATACGATTGACATCCGCCATCAGGTTGGTTTTTCGAGTGAAGTGGAGAGGGCAATAAGAGACATTAGAATGTGTATTCCCGAACATTTGTCGTGGCTGGAATGCATAAAAATTCATAAAGAGGTTTGGTTTGCATTATTCAGGGTAACATACGGGTATATATGTAGATGATTGTATGTATATGTACCTGGAATGTAAATATATCTGTATCTACATACACATATTTACATATTAAACGTGAAGGTGAAGGTGAACGCGACGCGTAGAGAAAAGCGGAGACGAGAATCATTATAATTTTGGATGGTTTTGTATTCGTATGCGTGCTCAGCTCTGCGGAGTTTGTCTCCCATTTCCTACGTGACTTTATTATGTGTCTCTCTCTTTGAACGACGACGACGACGACGACGGCGATGCGAGTCGCAATAATTTTATCACCGCTATACATGCGGTTACGTTGGTATTGTGCGTTGTAATTAGACACCTCTCTATACACGTAGTTAGATGCTACGTGGTAATTCATCCTCGATTTTCCATACGGTTGGATCCGAAGAACGGTAGATATGTAATCCGGGAATGAATATTCTGCCCACTCAGTCCTCATCTAATTAGGAAAGTTTTTTCGAATTCTCATTTTTCTGGGAAAAGGTTTTCAGAAAAGCATCAGAAAAAAAAGAAAAGGATTCATTACAGCTTACAATCTTTGATGTACATTCAAAATTGCAGAAACTGTTTCAAATTAGACTGCGGAGTCGAGTCTGGGGGCGGAGGGGGTGACGGCTGGCTGTCGAAGGGATGAATAAAATCAAGTGACAGGCAACACCTCGAGGGAGGAATGGCAGGGAATACATAAGGTTCGTTGGGGTTGTAAGCACAGAGTTCGGAGAAGGGGAACATCGTATTTCTCAAGCAGTTTCGTTGTGGATACGAGTAGAAAGAGAAAACCCGAAGTAACATTTTGACAGCGTCATTTGTCAGTGAGAAGTCGAGGTTATTAGGTTTACTTGTCGTGCAGGACAGCGGTTGGAATAAGATACGTCGGACTATAGGAAATCATCTCGGAACCACTCGAAGATCTCTCGTCCGTAGTTTCATCCCCTCAAACCAAACGACTGTCGTCAAGACGTCTTTCCGCCTTCGTCCTTGACACACGGATCATCTATCGATATCCTTTGACATACCATCACAGTTCGGATGGATAGCTGTGAATAATCTCCTCTCAGTTTCTTGCGTATTCTTTTTACTATCCATGATATCGTCTGCCACCTGTCGAACTCACCACCCCAAATAAACAGTCAGTAGCTGTTCGTCGGACTGTACGAGGTCCTGCGGGATTTTTATTTCACGTTCTAATAAGAAACCCCTAAAAAGTTAGTGAATCGGATAGAAGTTGGGATGAGGTTATGTAATAAACTACATTCCTGCAACAGGCATGCAAGGATAAAAGCTGCAAGCAACACCAGAGAGGCTGGGCGTTAATCGTGCGAAACTTAGAGTTATGCAACCTTCCCGCGTAGGTTACGAAAACGGTTGAGAAATGGGGTCCTTGGATGTTGAGTGCTCAGTGTTCACTATTCAACGCTTCGCAACGTTTCACATTCACCCTCTCCGGCATACCTATATCAATTCTATAGGACGCGTACAGTGGCAATCTTGCAGATAGTTTAATTTACTCAGTGAAATGTGAAATTACTTCGTGGCAACTTTTATTGCACCATTAACTTAAATTTGTATCTTTCTCTTCCGTCGATCTTTTTTTTCATCCCTCCACCCCCTTACCAACTCTTCTATTTTTCTCATTCGCTTTCGCAAAACTATCCCCTAATTTCAACCCCTCAACTTGTCTACCGTTGGCCTCAGACCACACGCACCGTCATCATCGCACCCCTCTCGATGTTTTCCCTCGAATCCACAAAGAGTTTCAAGCTTGCCCGCAGATATTACACGTTCGTATCTCACACCACACCATCCACCGAGTCCCGTTTCCCACCCTCTACCTTCTTTTCGCCGATATTGTTGCTCCGCCAGAGAAAAGAGAGGAATAAAATAAAGAAAAAACGTTGACTAAAAAGAAGTGGGCACGCGAAAACGAAGCGCTCCTTTACCCAGCAACCCCTGCGCCCGAGGGAGATCCTCTTCTTATAGGGTTCGCTTTCGAATTAACGCGAACCTTCGACCTGCCGTTGGGAATCGATGTTTGACTACGAATGATGTGAATTACACAAGTCCGGTGGCGCGTCCTCTAAGTGTTTTTTCTTTCCTTTTCTTCTTTTTTTTTTCGCTCAGCTCAATCGACTTTTGCCGATGCGGGTGTTTTTGGAGGAATAGAATGTAAATCAAAACGTATAAATTTTATCTTACACATGCAAGGTGTGTATGTATAGTGAAAGCGGGAAGAGAGAACTGACGATCATTAAAGTACCATGTACGAGTACAGACGCGGGGGTTTGAGTCGGTTAATTAATTTACATAAATTATTCAAGAGATGTAATAAAGCCGAGTGTAATCAGTTTAATTGCTATCTGCAGAAAACCTTCCTCGCTGCATATATACATGATTGTAAAATAGTCGTCACGGGGTAACGAGCCCAGCCAGACTTTTCCTGCAATCTTATTATTGTAAGCGTATAATATACATATTGGTACCTGACCCATCCCACGAAGAGTGTGCAACGTCTTTTCGAGATTCGATTATTCACTGATAAAAAAAACAAATAAAATAATAAAAAAAATTACCACGCGAGGGTATGAAAAACGCTCAGAATGGAATCAACTCGCTCAGATATTACAGTTGAAATTAGGTCCGCTAAGAGTGCGCGAGTATCAATTTGCTAGTTTAATTACCCGAGTGAGGTGAGGTCGTATAAGTAAATTAACGATGTCAAACAAAACTTCCGAATAAACGGAGCGAACCAAACATCCCCCTCCAAATATACCTACCTGCTACCGGAATCCTTTATCCCTCTCTTTCTCTCTAACGGTCGTTCGTCCTTATAACTCCTCCTGCGGTGGGCAAACTCGACCAATTTGTTCGAGGCGATTGCGATTTATTCGCTAAACTACCCAAACAATTGATTGCATTGTCTCGCAATTCGGAAACAAATTTTCTATTCTAATGTGCCGAACGGAGAGAAAAAAACAGACGAATAGCAAAAATAAAAATCAACTGTCGTCGTATTTCTTCTGATCCAGAAACGACGCGACGTCCACACGTCCGCACGAGACGGTAGCTCTCTAATCAAGAATAAGTACAGCTGAATAAAGACGCGCATTGGTGGACTCCTCGTTGTACTGAGCTAGTTACGTATTAGCGGGTAACGAGAAAACTAATGAAAAATAGCGAATGTTTCGAATTAGAGGAATGGACACGGCAGGTGGGTTGGAAAAGTTTACGAAATAAATTGAAGGTGCATATTATTGCGCAGGTAATATTTCGGTGGAATTTTCTCAAGGATATTTCCTTTTAATAATTAGGCATTAATTGTCGATACGAGACTTGAAATTGCAAAATGTATGAGATCGCACATGATGTTTTGCACATATTGTGTATTTCGTCGGAACGAATTGACATTATCATTATTGCGCTTGTTGTTATTACAATAATCATCATCGTAATCAGAAGAATATAAATTCCCCGTAGTTGAACGTAGCAACGACGGCCGACGGCCGACGTGCGGGTGGTTCGACCGCACGCACCTTGATCCCGGTATATACGTATCTTTATAGACGCTATAAAAGCCGGGTAATTGTGAAATATTACCATTCGTAATGCTACGATAAAATATATGGCGAAAATGCAAAAATAGAACGTATCTCCGATCCGCCAAAAGAGTAAATAAAAACCGCTGATTAAAGCTCCTATTTTCTTTTGCTATTTATTTATTTTTTTTATTTGTTTATTTTTTTTTGCGAGGATCTAAAATTTTTCCTTCCGTAAAACATCAGACGCATTCGAATTCACTCACGCACATTATCCGCAGTGTTAGATACATATTTTTTTCCGCAACTGACGTGTACAGTACGTGCACACAAATGAAAGCAGGAAAAAAAACTGGTGAAACATCGAACCAATGTAGCTGCGGCATAAGCGGGTAGCAAACAAACACGGTAAAACCATTAAAACATTGAAAGTGAGGTCGTTTCCCAGTCTTCTTTTTTGCTCATTTCCTCCTGCAGGAGGTTGACATTTATATGTTGACTTATTCTTGAATAAAAAATTCTCAAGAATTTGTACAAAGTTTGAATAAAGAAAGAGGGATCAAATTATTTGCGCGACAGGTGTTAACGTCACAAATTTCTTGAAGTATGATCGGCAAGCATACCATGTATAATACTTTCATTTCTTTTTTTGCAAACGTCAATATCATCGAAACCCACCTATCATTTATATTTTCTATTTGACCATAAAATCAAGCTAATTATGATGAAAATAAGGAAATGAATGTAAGTACAGTATAGGTGGGGTGAAACGACGCGTCGTTCTTTGAGGCTTCCATCATTGAGGCGTAATTAGGGGTTGCAATGGAGGTTTTACGTCCTGTCGTGTCCGTAATGCGAGACCGCCTCGCTATATCTTGTTTTATCTAAGCAATTTCAGATCTCGTAACACTCAACATGCAACTCACTAAGGTATGTATAATATAAATATATGTACATGTATAGTTGCGAATTATAATTTACCCGTTGCCACGATCGCGTGACATTGCCATTTCTACTTCGCATTCGGAACGTACCTACGTAATACTATTATCAACTCGACATTTTTATTGGAGATTAGCAACAATATCTGTCACATTTCTAAAACGCCGCGATCTCTGCATCGCAGGAATTTCATTATATCACGGTGTATGTAAACTAGATATTAATTGTTTCATCGCAGATACGTGAATAGTTATTACGCTCAAAGAGAACTGAAAAGTATAATAATAAGGATGAAACCTACGTCGGCTACTTCGGCAAGCTCGCGAATAATTACATATTTTACTTCGAAATGCATATTAATTAAACTCTTTGAGATATATTCATGCCCTGCTGCACCGTTTACTCCTTACGGCGGATTAAGCTTTTCTCATAATTTCAAACGCTTTCTGCAACTCTAACGATAAGAACAATAAAACTATATAACGTCTCCTTTTCGTATACATATATTCACGATACAAGGGGTGAAGAAAAAACAATCTTCTGCATTATATCCGTACCATGTATGTGCGACGTTGAAAAGTACAATACAGTAATATGGGCTGTGGAAGAGACGAAATTGAAATCGGCGAACAAAACAATGGGGTGAAAATTTGGATGGAAACGGAAACTCCGTCAATGAATGACGAGCCATCGATGCGAACGATTAATAGTTTTTTTCTTCGCTTCTTTTGTATTTTTGTTTTTATTCTGATAAGTTTTTTTTTTTTTTTTTTTGTGCGAGTGAGGGAGATTTCCAATTTTTTATTTATTTTTTTATTTTCG
Source organism: Athalia circularis (assembly GCA_963978495.1). Taxonomy (NCBI): domain Eukaryota; kingdom Metazoa; phylum Arthropoda; class Insecta; order Hymenoptera; family Athaliidae; genus Athalia; species Athalia circularis. The sequence goes on from OZ021699.1 coordinate 23,230,028, forward strand.
TCTGCAAGTGGAAATGGCCAATATAAACCTGAACTGCAACGGCGCAAAATTATCCACTTTCGCGTAAGTATTTTATTATTTTCGTTATTATTATCGGGTTTTGTTTTTGTTTTTTTCTTTTTTGTAATGAATTGTGAAAGAATGATTGAAGAAAAAAAATATGAAATAAAACATGGAATATGGATCGCCACATTCGAGCTAGCTACTGCAATGCTGTAATAGGATATCGAAGCCACATTATTAAGCATCGACGATATTGAAGGACGAACGGCGTTCGTGGAAACGGGAAAAATTGTCGAGAGTGCCAGTCGCAGGGAATGAGACTAGAGCTTGAGGGTTTGGGGGTTGCGAGTGAGTGGTGCTTTCTACGCGGTTGGAATAAAACAATGCCGTTCACATAGAAGACGCTCCACTGCTTTGGCTTCGGCTAGTTTCACAGAGAGATGGCAAATTCATCCATCCATTGCAGCAGCAGCAGCAGCAGTAGCAGTAGCAGCTCGCCCCTTCTTTTACTTCTGCCAAATCGAAGCGAGTGACAATATGAGAGAGCAGATAAGAAAATTGCGGATACAACGGTGGAGTAGCTGCTTCAGACAGATATGCTGAGAGTAATAACATACCGAAGTGATCTCCTGGATATAATGAGAAACAAAAATACAAATTTCTGAGAAGAAGGTACTCCGCCTTTGCAACTGACGAGAATATTGAAACTGCTATGTAAAGATCCTTTGGATTTACGAAATATTTGGCAAAACAATAATACTCTATCAAGATCACATAAATCCATAATTACTGGCAAAGAAACGTGATTTTTACAAATTTTCTGACAAACAAACGTGATTTTTCATTTTCAAGCAATTTGACAATAATGAACGCAAACAAAAAAGATGAAATAAAAAAATAATGAAAAAAAAATACGAAGCTGTTCCAATTTTTGTGACCCAGATTTTCAGAGCTCTTTTATCTTCCTTAACGTCTCGGTTGACCGCCGAGGAACGACGGGGGCTGGATACATCCCGGACAATTGATACACTCCAGAGCCTGTTTAGAAAGTGGAGGTTCAGGGTAGGTATATAGATGGTTGTTTGTGGCGTCTGCAGATTGGCGCTCGTGAACCACCCTGCGGAACCGGCCGATCCACGTCGGCATCGCCGCAAGAGACGGACAGGCATAGATCGATTGCTTTGGCTACGTCTGGTCATTATCCTCCGCAAAGGATAGACAGGTTTATAGGCAAGTATCCGTGAAATTGCTTCAATTGCAAACGACCCGGCCTCCCTGCAGCGCGACGAACCGACCAACATGGGCAGGCCTATATTCCGTCCTCGTATCTTTCCGGACCTCCAGAATCCGGCTGAAACGCGTATTTACGCAATGTACGAGTTGAGTTTATCCCAAACTCCGATTCCGGGCGAAGCTTCATTCGGGTGAAACTCGAATTTTATTGTTCATTCAACATGCTGTTCTTGAGTCGATTTCTCCCTGCTGTTATACAATTTCCCCCGAGCACAGAGTGCTAAATGGACGAAGAGGTCGAGCGGCTGCCGAATGAGGCTCCTCCCAGTTTTGGAGTTCGAAATAAATCGCCCTGTATAGGCCGATGTAGAGTATATCTGATATAAAAGCAACCTCCGAATTAAACGAAGGGATTTTCTGTATCCCTGTCCGTGAGATTTGTCCCCTTCGGATTTAGTCGGAAAAAGGAGTGAAATGTTTTAGTCGTAAAGCCGATCTTTCCCTAAAACGCAAATTGTCGCGTCTGCATTGGACCACCATCACAGGGATCAGATACCTCACGGTGTCTACTTTGAATTATGCGCGCAGAGATTTGTTTCAACGACAATTTCCACCCACGAGAATTAACTGCAGATACGTGGCTTATTCTTTTCCTTTGCGCCCATTTGATTTGGAAATTAACCTTTAAATTCGTTGAATTCCGGAAAAAAAATCAGGATTTCAAATCGATGATAAATCAAGTTGCCGCATGATCTTTTCTCAACGATTATGACGTATCCTGAAATCGTTTCCGTACAACATAGTAAAAATTCACAGGATGGTATTCTGTTGAAAATAGTCCTTCGGGTAGAAGGGAATATCGTTTAAAATATTAAAGCTGACGGAATCGAATATTCCACAGTGAATATAGTATAACGTCGCGTCCTGGAGACAGCTATTTGGAGTAAACTCTTCGCGATCCTTTCGGATTACCTGCAGGGCGTTTCCCAATGCGTGGGTTGTGAACGTGAACGTGAACGTGTGCGGGGGTCGGGACACGAATGAAGGAGGAATAGCAGGCTGGTAGATTTATCTTCTCCGAGGGCCTCTCTTCCTTTTGGTATGGGTACCTACGTACGTTGCACGTACAATACGTATATGTTCAGGTAAGTTTAACACAAATATGTGTAGATATACACATATACACGACATTTTGCAGCGTTTGCGCGTGTTGAATTTCAGACGAATTACTCAACTCGCACGCAATTCTACGTCCGTCTATAACATACACCATACGGGCGACCTGCAGACGAAGCTGCCCGTGTATAAACCACCCGATGGAGGATTGGAGAATTAAACTGCCTAACGAGGGTTTTCTAACACCCTCCCACCTTACGCTAAATCCACCCGGGCTCAATCAGTTTGCCCACAAATTCGCGGGGCCAAGCTAAACTGCCATCTTTTTCTCTCCCGCATGGGATGGGCCAGTCGTCTCTACTTCGGCAAATCCGCGGTATTTTCAAGTATTACATTCATAGAAATCACACTTGCAATTATCCACCGTCTCTACTTCCGTTACTGTTTCCCCCCCCCCCCCCCCCCCCCCCCCCCTACGAAAGGTGATTAATCGTGTAGCACGTAATCAGCTGTATATTAAGGACCAACCGTAGATGGCGTTTAATCTTCGTTTTAATTCGCGATTAGAGTGCCTATGCATGCGTATATATATCCCTTGAAGTAAAGGGTGGAATCCTTAAGGGGTGGATAAATGCAAGGGAATACGAGGCTAGCTGTCGCGATTAAATTGAGGGTGAGTCCCGTTCCCGGTTGGATTCCATATAGTATAAGGGTTAACAACGCTATCTGCAAGACGCGTTCGTGATATTCCGTCTGCTGCAAGAGTGCAGGTTAGGACTTTGGTGCAACGTTGCCATTAATTCAAATATGGGGTTGCGATCTCATTCCTCCATATGGTGCAGTGAACTACACCGGTGTAATTGTTCTCATGCGTTAAATAATCGTCGCATCTGTTGTTACTAGGGGAAACAGGGAATTCGATTATTTGTAGAAATTTATACATCCAGATTTATACCCCTCGTTCTCCCCTGCACTATAATGCGAAATACGAGTAATTTTTGATCTCAATCCCTTCGCTAACATAGAAACGCGAATAATTTGACATAAATCGTTGACTATGATGAAAAAAAAAGTCAACGAATGGAAAATTTTAAACCGTGAACAAGACATAGCAGAGCGATGATCGGTGTTAGCAAACTGTGATTGAAATTAAAAGGTTTTAAAAATGTGTTCGCCAGGATGACCATCAGCCGAAGAATAAAAAATTTGCTCGGATTCGGTTGTACAGTTATCTACGGCGTTATCGACGGACATTGTAATCAACTCTACAGCCACAGCAGTTATACTTTTTCCTTTATCTTTTTCTTCTTGATGTGCTTCGAGGATTTGAATGAACGCTGGCATGTTAATTTAGAAAGGAGGGAGAAATAGGGGGCAAACTTGAAGTGTTAATTTCAGATTATAGATAAGCATGCAGACGGGATATAATGTGAATCAGTCTCACGCGAGGTGTCGTAACTTATGCACGCCGCATCCGTCCTTTTTACGGGAGATTCGATCCACTTGCCACTGATGCGACGAAATTATATGCTGCTGAAATTTTTTAAGTGTATAGATGTAAATCATTAGGAGTACAATGAATGTATAATATTTAAACAACTGACCCCCCTATTCGTAATTTGAGATTTTTAGAGACATTATTTCCATCATCATATTTTTTGTTGTCAAAAATACCTATACCTCGTCTCTTACACTAAAAATCTTCAACGTTGCAGGTATTATATATGTCGTTAAATTTTTCGCACTTACACCCTTTCCGCGTGTGTCGTCGCGACGGCAATTAATTTCACGCTCTCCGCGAACTGCGCTATAAATCAGATGACAGTTTTCGCTTTGGAACGATGCGACGTTGTATGCGCCCCGTATGTATATTCCGGTGTGGATATTTTATTTTTTGCTTTTTTGTTTATTTATTTTTTTTCTTTTAATTTGCAGCAAATTTCGCGAGCGTTTTTCACACTGCCTAATGGGCCCCCTGTTACCACTCGAACGAATCGACTAGTCTGGCGACGAACCTGCGTTTCACGAAACGTCAAAATACATGACAGCCGAAATTAGCGAGCGATGAACCCTATCGAGTTGGGAAAAGCGGTAAGTGGCTGTGGGCCAACTGCAGACGGATTTAGGGGATGTCGGGGCGTTGGTTTTGACGGTTAACTGTCTAGTGGACCTAGCTCTTCCATTGTACATACGTTGTGGTTCCGACGATATATGAATTTTCGAGCATTGGATATAAATTACGCGACAAATTGCAGGCGATCAACGAACTGCACTGATCGATCCATCGGCGATGATTGGATGCCGCGTTTATGCCCTAAAGTGTCAAAAATCATACACAAAACATAACGCGAAACATGATGTAGGTACCCAGAGTATAAATATAAATTGCGGAGTGGAGATGTATAATACAGCGGCTCCGAGTTTTCTGCGTACAGAGAAAGAAATGGGAGAAGCGAGGGGAGTTCTTAAGGGAAAAGTTAGGTAGGGTGATGACGGCTGTCAAGTAAGCTCAGTCAGACATGAAATGGACTCCCTCATAGCTTACTATTTCTCACATTTTCCTGGCCCCAATTCCAAGGGACAGACGCCAGCCGCGATGCGCACGCGTCGCAAAAGACGTTGTTCCTTGAAAATTATCACTTCTCACCTATTCTTTATATGTCATGTGTTTTATCGTTAGACGAATGGAGATTTTCAGAAATACATAACTTCGAATGGAAAAATTTTGGAGTAACTTTGGCAGAATAAACTTCGTGAAGGCCTTTGTGAGTAGGTAATTTCTTTCTCAATTTTCCATACGGTCATTTCGGCAAGTAACGATCGCCTTGCAGATTATGAGAACGAGATTTCTGATTTGCATATGCAGTTCAGGCGGATCATAAAATTTCACGAATCACCGTCGGATCGATATTTTCTACCCAGAATATATTGTGTCACACACCCATCGTTATTTTGCTTTGTGCAGCTCGATGTTGACGTATATGAATATCATGGAAATCGATGATGGGGAGCCAATTTTCTGAGAGATCGCTACTTTCAGCACGTCTTATCATTATTTATGTACGCAACAAAATTAATAAGTACATAAATATACTAGTAGGATTAAAAGTTCATATCGTTCTTTTTATTATTTTTCAAGACGCGTAAAAAGTGCCACCACTATTTACGCGGATGTTAATTAAAAGTGTTTCGAAATACCGGCGCATACTGCCGGAGGGAGCAACCGGGTTGGTTTATATATATAACATATATGTATATGAAGCATCGGAATTTTACCTCGGGCGAAAATATATATGTGTATGAAATGTAATATACGCCTCTGACTACCTACTGTATGTATATATATTTAACGCGAGAAGGAGGAGTGTCTTGACAATAAAAAATTACGGAATACAGCGTGAATTATGAGCATATAGAAGGTGAATAAAAACAGCTGCAGTTTTCTTTTGCGGCGTGCGATGCACCTGAGCTGCGGTATACATATATGAGATTCTACCGTATATACCAAAACCCATCTCGATCAGTCTAAAGGCAGACATGCTTTTAGAATCGACTCTGCTCGACTCGGCTGCAGCGTTTGTCCGCGGTAGATATTCGATTTACGCTCCTCCTGGCGAATCAAATTTATGTCCGTGAACTTAGCTCCGCCATTTTTAAAATGTTTAAAAATGTTGATTGTGCCAGATTGTGCTACACTTGTGCTGCACTGTGCCGAAAAGCCCACGCCAAAATGACAAAAAATGACGAAAGTAGAGCCAAAAAAGGTTTTTTCGAGTAGCTCCGCCATTTTGGAATTGTTTAAAAAAAATGATTGTGCTAGACAGTAAAAGATGCACTAATTGTTGTGCCGCTGGCGTATTTGCAAAAACTGCAACGGTTCTTGCACAAATCGAAATTTTCGAAAATCATCCTGGATAAACAAAAAATTTCTCAAAACCATGGTAGCTTAGATGACTAACTTGTGATGCTCGTCGAAAGCATCAATTTTCACTCATGAAGTTTTGTTCTGAGTATCGCAGTTTCCGAAATAGGGCAAAGTCAAAATTTCGAAAATTGGAAAAAAATTGAAAAGTTTAAATCGTAGACTTGTGCCGAGTTGTGCTCGTTGAGAGCATCAATTTTCGACCATGAAGTTTTGTTCTGAGTATCGCAGTTTCCGAAATAGGGCAAAGTCAAAATTTCGAAAACTGGAAAAAAAATGAAAAGTTTGAATCGTAGACTTGTGCCGAGTTGTGCTCGTTGAGAGCATCAATTTTCGACCATGAAGTTTTGTTCTGAGTATCGCAGTTTCCGAAATAGGGCAAAGTCAGAATTTCGAAAATTGGAAAAAAATTGAAAAGTTTAAATCGTAGACTTGTGCCGAGTTGTGCTCGTTGGGAGCATCAATTTTCGACCATGAAGTTTTGTTCTGAGTATCGCAGTTTCCGAAATAGGGCAAAGTCAAAATTTCGAAAACTGGAAGAAAAATGAAAAGTTCAAATCGTAGACTTGTGCCGAGTTGTGCTCGTTGAGAGCATCAATTTTTGATCATGAAGTTTTGTTCTGAGTATCGCAGTTTCCGAAATAGGGCAAAGTCAAAATTTCGAAAACTGGAAAAAAATTGAAAAGTTTAAATCGTAGACTTGTGCCGAGTTGTGCTCGTTGAGAGCATCAATTTTCGACCATGAAGTTTTGTTCTGAGTATCGCAGTTTCCGAAATAGGGCAAAGTCAAAATTTCGAAAACTGGAAAAAAAATAAAAAGTTTGAATCGTAGACTTGTGCCGAGTTGTGCTCGTTGAGAGCATCAATTTTCGACTATGAAGTTTTGTTCTGAGTATCGCAGTTTCCGAAATAGGGCAAAGTCAAAATTTCGAAAATTGGAAAAAAATTGAAAAGTTTAAATCGTAGACTTGTGCCGAGTTGTGCTCGTTGAGAGCATCAATTTTCGACCATGAAGTTTTGTTCTGAGTATCGCAGTTTCCGAAATAGAGCTGGAAGCGTTTCTTATACCATAGTTTCGTACTAGTGCATATTCAAGCATGCGCAAGGAACTATCCCCATGTATGTGAAGTTAGCCCCGCCATATTGAATTTTCGAAAAAATACCTATTGTGCCCGGTTGTGCTAGTCTTGTGCTACCGTGTGCCGTATTTCGAATTTGAAAAACTCAAAAAATATATGAAATAATCGAAAAAAACCGAAATATGTACCAGCCCCGCCATTTTGTTTTTCAGAAAAATTTCTCATTGTGCCGTGTTGTGCTCGGTTTGTGCGACATTGTGCCGCAAGCCGCATCAATTTAGCACTTCCGGTTTCGCCAATAAATTGGATTGAAATTTTGACTTCAGCCCCGCCATTTTTTTTTTTTTTTTAAATCCCATTGCGCCGTGTTGTGCTCGGTTTGTGCTACGTTGTGCCGTCAACCGTATCAATTTAGCCGCACCAGTTTCGCCAAGAAAATTGAACTTAGAATTTGTCGTCAGACCCGCCATTTTATTCTTTCGGAAAACTTCCAATCGTGCCAAATTGTGCACGACAGTCTAATCTTTTACTCCGACGACTTTTTCCTCTCCGATCAACCCTTGACCCGTAACGAGCCGATGATTGATTTTCGAAAAAATCAAATTTGGAAGAAAAAATAATTTCACGAATTCTCGAGTTGTGCTGAGTTGTGCTACGAGAGTACAATCTTTGACTCCTTCAACTTTTTCCTCTCCGATCAACCCTTGACCCGTAACGAGCCGATGATTAATTTTCGGAAAAATCAAATTTAAAAAAAAAAAATAATTTCACGAATTCTCGAGTTGTGCTGAGTTGTGCTACGAGAGTACAATCTTTGACTCCTTCAACTTTTTCCTCTCCGATCAACCCTTGACCCGTAACGAGCCGATGATTAATTTTCGGAAAAATCAAATTTGGAAAAAAAAAATAATTTCACGAATTCTCGAGTTGTGCTGAGTTGTGCTACGAGAGTGCAATCTTTTACTCCTTCAACTTTTTCCTCTCCGATCAACCCTTGACCCGTAACGAGCCGATGATTAATTTTCGGAAAAATCAAATTTGGAAAAAAAAATAATTCCACGAATTCTCGAGTTGTGCTGAGTTGTGCTACGAGAGTACAATCTCTGACTTCTTCAACTTTTTCCTCTCCGATCAACCCTTGACCCGTAACGAGCCGATGATTAATTTTCGGAAAAATCGAATTTAAAAAAAAAAAATAATTTCACGAATTCTCGAGTTGTGCTGAGTTGTGCTATGAGAGTGCAATCTTTTACTCCTCCAACTTTTTCCTCTCCGATCAACCCTTGACCCGTAACGAGCCGATGATTAATTTTCGGAAAAATCAAATTTGGAAAAATCGCACCGAATCCGGGCTCCAATGAATATTTGCTCTAAAAATTTTTATCGTTCAATTTTTTGTTTCGAATGACGCGAACATGATAATTCATCGCGGGGAAAGGAAACTCTTTAGTATCTACAAAAACCCTCTGAACCCCCTGACAATTCCTGAAATTATTTTTTTCCAAATTTGATTTTTCCGAAAGTTAATCATCGGCTCGTTACGGGTCAAGGGTTGATCGGAGAGGAAAAAGTTGAAGGAGTCAGAGATTGTACTTTCGTAGCACAACTCAGCACAACTCGAGAATTCGTGAAATTATTTTTTTTTTTTAAATTCGATTTTTCCGAAAATTAATCATCGGCTCGTTACGGGTCAAGGGTTGATCGGAGAGGAAAAAGTTGAAGGAGTCAGAAATTGTACTCTCGTAGCACAACTCAGCACAACTCGAGAATTCGTGGAATTATTTTTTTTTCCAAATTTGATTTTTCCGAAAATTAATCATCGGCTCGTTACGGGTCAAGGGTTGATCGGAGAGGAAAAAGTTGAAGGAGTAAAAGATTGCACTCTCGTAGCACAACTCAGCACAACTCGAGAATTCGTGAAATTATTTTTTTTTTCCAAATTTGATTTTTCCGAAAATTAATCATCGGCTCGTTACGGGTCAAGGGTTGATCGGAGAGGAAAAAGTTGAAGGAGTCAAAGATTGTACTCTCGTAGCACAACTCAGCACAACTCGAGAATTCGTGAAATTATTTTTTTTTTTTAAATTTGATTTTTCCGAAAATTAATCATCGGCTCGTTACGGGTCAAGGGTTGATCGGAGAGGAAAAAGTTGAAGGAGTCAAAGATTGTACTCTCGTAGCACAACTCAGCACAACTCGAGAATTCGTGAAATTATTTTTTCTTCCAAATTTGATTTTTTCGAAAATCAATCATCGGCTCGTTACGGGTCAAGGGTTGATCGGAGAGGAAAAAGTCGTCGGAGTAAAAGATTAGACTGTCGTGCACAATTTGGCACGATTGGAAGTTTTCCGAAAGAATAAAATGGCGGGTCTGACGACAAATTCTAAGTTCAATTTTCTTGGCGAAACTGGTGCGGCTAAATTGATACGGTTGACGGCACAACGTAGCACAAACCGAGCACAACACGGCGCAATGGGATTTAAAAAAAAAAAAAAAATGGCGGGGCTGAAGTCAAAATTTCAATCCAATTTATTGGCGAAACCGGAAGTGCTAAATTGATGCGGCTTGCGGCACAATGTCGCACAAACCGAGCACAACACGGCACAATGAGAAATTTTTCTAAAAAACAAAATGGCGGGGCTGGTACATATTTCGGTTTTTTTCGATTATTTCATATATTTTTTGAGTTTTTCAAATTCGAAATACGGCACACGGTAGCACAAGACTAGCACAACCGGGCACAATAGGTATTTTTTCGAAAATTCAATATGGCGGGGCTAACTTCACATACATGGGGATAGTTCCTTGCGCATGCTTGAATATGCACTAGTACGAAACTATGGTATAAGAAACGCTTCCAGCTCTATTTCGGAAACTGCGATACTCAGAACAAAACTTCATGGTCGAAAATTGATGCTCTCAACGAGCACAACTCGGCACAAGTCTACGATTTAAACTTTTCAATTTTTTTCCAATTTTCGAAATTTTGACTTTGCCCTATTTCGGAAACTGCGATACTCAGAACAAAACTTCATAGTCGAAAATTGATGCTCTCAACGAGCACAACTCGGCACAAGTCTACGATTCAAACTTTTTATTTTTTTTCCAGTTTTCGAAATTTTGACTTTGCCCTATTTCGGAAACTGCGATACTCAGAACAAAACTTCATGGTCGAAAATTGATGCTCTCAACGAGCACAACTCGGCACAAGTCTACGATTTAAACTTTTCAATTTTTTTCCAGTTTTCGAAATTTTGACTTTGCCCTATTTCGGAAACTGCGATACTCAGAACAAAACTTCATGATCAAAAATTGATGCTCTCAACGAGCACAACTCGGCACAAGTCTACGATTTGAACTTTTCAATTTTTTTCCAATTTTCGAAATTTTGACTTTGCCCTATTTCGGAAACTGCGATACTCAGAACAAGACTTCATGGTCGAAAATTGATGCTCTCAACGAGCACAACTCGGCACAAGTCTATGATTTAAACTTTTCATTTTTTTTCCAGTTTTCGAAATTTTGACTTTGCCCTATTTCGGAAACTGCGATACTCAGAACAAAACTTCATGGTCGAAAATTGATGCTCTCAACGAGCACAACTCGGCACAAGTCTACAATTTAAACTTTTCATTTTTTTTCCAGTTTTCGAAATTTTTACTTTGCCCTATTTCGGAAACTGCGATACTCAGAACAAAACTTCATGGTCGAAAATTGATGCTCTCAACGAGCACAACTCGGCACAAGTCTACGATTTAAACTTTTCATTTTTTTTCCAGTTTTCGAAATTTTGACTTTGCCCTATTTCGGAAACTGCGATACTCAGAACAAAACTTCATGAGTGAAAATTGATGCTTTCGACGAGCATCACAAGTTAGTCATCTAAGCTACCATGGTTTTGAGAAATTTTTTGTTTATCCAGGATGATTTTTGAAAATTTCGATTTGTGCAAGAACCGTTGCAGTTTTTGCAAATACGCCAGCGGCACAACAATTAGTGCATCTTTTACTGTCCAGCACAATCATTTTTTTTAAACAATTCCAAAATGGCGGAGCTACTCGAAAAAACCTTTTTTGGCTCTACTTTCGTCATTTTTTGTCATTTTGGCGTGGGCTTTTCGGCACAGTGCAGCACAAGTGTAGCACAATCTGGCACAATCAACATTTTTAAACATTTTAAAAATGGCGGAGCTAAGTTCACGGACATATCAAATTTCCTTCAAAGTTGAAATCGTTCAACTTCCTATATTGGCTCCGAGCTAGACAAGCCCTGCAAGGACCTCAAGGACCCATGCAGGCGTTTCTTTAGACATATCCTATATAGTTTGAGAAAAGAAAGCTGCTCATGTATATTGGCCTGCTTGAGACTGGCCCAAAAATATATCGTTTATTTTTCGGTCGACGTAGGAATAATTATTCCATCATAATATTCGCGAGATAATTCTCTCTCCAAACGAGTCGTGATAGGGTCGCACACACACTATAATTCAGGTTGTGGAGAAAGTTTTAATTCGTCAGTACGACATCGCTCTCTCCAAAATTACTCAATTATCTAAATTCGTTCCGTTCCGTGTATATACCATAATCAATAAAAAAAGAAAGAAGTAGGCAACAAAAAAACTACATAATACGCTATTACTGATCTCGGAAACATAAATTGTTTTATGAAGTAATGTTACAGCGTAAGCTATGGTTTTACTTGTGCAGAATTTGTTTTTTATTTTTTATTTTATCCTCCTCGAGGAGAAATTCCTTATTCGATGTTCTCCGACCTCCGGCACGTCCTTTGCGTTTATAAAGTTGGTATCTCGAGCTCGACGAACAATTATTTGGTTAGCGCATTCTAGATGGATTAAAAGCCTGCGGAGGTACAAAGCTGAAAAGTTGGATTGAAACTTTAGACCGAAGTTGAACTCGCGGGCTAACATTTTTAGACTCTATACAGCTGCTCGTTCTTCGCGCTGGGGGAAAAGGCATGGCACGGGGCGAACGCCTGACAAATAAGAATTGTCCGGGACGCGGATATACTCGAAGGTGCGGTAGAATTTCGAGCAGACCGACCGAAGTCGGCAGACAAATAAAAGGCGAGTGTCTTAAATTCTCCTTAAACTTTAAAAAGGCGTGCTAAGAGAAACACCGCACGTTTTCCGACCCTCTCCTTTCCTCCCCAAACAGCGGCTCTTATACAACCTCGACTTTTAACCACCCCCTGGTTATCCCGCAGGCTAAGAGAAGAAGAAGAAGAAAATAATCTATTAGGCTTTGATCTGCAAGTTCGAAAAGAAAATGTTGTAGTATGCATGCAAATTTTACGCCTCGCGGGTTTTATTTCTTCATATCGTATATAATACAAGAGCTTCTTTTCCCTTTCATCAACTGGACCAACCTACTACAATATTTTTTAGCGCATTTTCGTTGGAAATTTCATAGAGAAAAAAATAAAAGGTTTATCGCTGTCGCGTTCTATTTCGAGCATCGCTATCTATATATGTGATGCCGCACGTTCCAATCGATAGTTTAAATTAGTTTAGTTTCGACGAATCTCTGCACTACTGTATACGAGTAGTTATACAATGACGGTCGCACCTCGTACCACCCGTATATCTCAACAATGAGTCAATAACATCTGAAACGCTGATTATCTAATGTTCGGTAACGAAGCGCAGAACGTACGACACATCCAGTACACGTGGACAACTTCACACTCCAAAACTCGGAGCAAAACTATAAATAGCTTTCTCCGTAGAATGAGGGAATACGCGATAAGGTCAAGTTATATGTCCGGCATGTAATAATATTTCATCCCGTCAACCCCGCTTCTTTTTATTCGCATTAATTCCGCGACTGCGTGCAGGCCCCAGACTCATGATTAGAGCACTTATAAAAATTCTTGTCAAAGGTGCACCTTTTTTTCGCTCGGAGGTTTCAATCTCGACCCCCAGCAGCATCAGCATCAGTAACAGCAGCAGCAGCAGCTCTTGTGCCCGACACTCTAAGCTGCCTTTAGACCGAGGAGAGACTGTGAACAAAGCGACTTTAACACTCAATTCTAACAAGCCAGCGACCCAACGCGACCCAGCGAGATCCTTCGAGCTACTAACTGCTATATATGCGAAAAAAAAGTTTATGGGACCAGAATACCACGGTCATAATGCCGAGGCGCCTCCAGCCTCCCCTTACTGGAGCATTTTTATAGAATTCTGTTCTCACGTACGTATTGTGTGCAGTATAGCTCATTTTGGTGCTTCGGTATGTCGCCGCCAAAAAGAGAGGAGAAGGATAAGTAACAAAAAAATCAAATAAAATACAGAAAACGAAAGCGAGAATGAAAAATTAGCAATTCCACATCGTTGACTTTAAGACGATGTAAAGAAAGAGAGAGAGAGAGAAAAAAAACGTAACAAATAAAAGAATCGCGGTCGTCTCAGGTTCTGGTATAAATATCGTGTGACAGTCGGGGCGGGATATAAGGGATATATATGCCGTAAAAGATGCATGAATATGAGAAAAAAAAATAATATCAAACTCAACGAGAACCTTTGGAATACCGTGGAGATGGTTAAATTTTAGGATCTGCGGCAATAACAAAAAAAAAAATAAAAAAATCGAGGCGATATATTAAACACGATATAAAAGCGGGTGGTCTGTCCTTGGGCGTCCCGCTAGGTGCAGACGAAGAGTCTATGTGCATGTATATATCCGTGAGTATAGCCGTAGGGTTGTCGCCAATTAGGCGAAGAGGGGGTAGGTTTATTGCTTAATGAGCTGCGATTACCTGCTGCTACAAAGCTGGAGCCGCTATAGCTGATGGGGTGAACTAGCTAGCCATCCATGCATCATCACCGCTCCAGCTGGAACATCTATGCGGACGACGGGATAGCGATGCTATCCAGACATGGACAGTTATTCATTGAACAATATGCGGCAACTGTCATCCGAATGAACTTGAACGAAAGTTACTTTGTCCGTTCGGTCCCATCAGAATTAGATCAAAAATAGGTACTGTCGCGAATACAGATGATGAACGTGTTCGATCTAACGACGTGTAATTGTTTCACTGTGCTTCACGATCGGTGTTTTTTCCCCCAAGGCTTCAAGATGAGGAAAAGAAATTCTCGTGCTCGACTATTTTCTCATAACCATGATCAGAGGGTGTAGCAAAATTTCGAAGCGCGACAAAGTCTGATACTATGAGCCGAGTAACTTGAGAGTTTGTAAAGTATATTAGATACATAACTTGTACTTGGTGTAATGTCGAATTGAAAATGACTTAATTATAATGAGATAGAGTTTCCTTTGATTGTGCAAAAGTACATATAGTCTCATTGTAATCATATTTTCTTTTCATCTTACTTCAAGTGCTGCCAGAATCTATAGCACTGTACGTGCACGAAAGGGGAATAGAAATGCTTGCTTTAGACTGCAGGAAAACGGAGAATGTAATATAGTTCAGCCTTTGCCAAAGAAGTTTTCAAACTCGACAATCGAGCAAACTTTGCAGGGGTTATATCTGGATAGTTTTCTAATTTTTTATTTTTTCAGACAATGCGAGCGCAATATTATTATGTTATTTCAGCGTTGGAATTAACGCGTTCATATTCTATAGTATATTCATGGAATATAATTATAGGAGCAGTTTTACACCGTTGCACGGATAATGCGGAGCGCGATTAGCTCTTTGACATCCGAAAATTCTATGATCAATACGGTATACGGTGAAAATAATTGATCTGGAATATTGTGGTGAGGGTCGTATATGGTTTATGCGGTAGTACGGATAATAATATGACGGTACACAGATTATTCCAGTTATAAGCTATAAATTCGTATTTCCGTATCATAGGTCATGGAACTTCGTGGTTTGTGAGCCGAAAACCAGATCACTCAAAATCCGGATGGAAGTGATAATATTATCCCACTTCGATATTGCATCCTGCAGCCTGCGATCTTCGCTATAAAACTAAAGAGAGAGAAAACAGAGGGAGAAATTCCGAGGTATAGGTATAAGGATGATCCGCGTTAGAGTTACGATATCGACGTGGATATCCGGGGAGCGGAAAACTATCCCCATTTAATACCTTCATTCCGGCTTGAACCATGATTTGCGATGCTATTGTTTCTTCCCTTTTTTTTTGTGTCTCCATCCATATAATTTCTCGCTATATTATATTCTCACTTCACCTACTACAATAACGACCAAGTGCCAGAACCGTTGAATGAATACCTACTCGACAAATTGAATAGAAAAGGAAGGAACTTTGAATGGAGAAAAAGCGATGAGACTTTTTTTTTCATATGCGATATATAATATATATACATTTTTACAATTTTTCAGCGCAGCAGAAACGAATTTAATTTTCCCAGATTACTTTCACCGAAGCCTATATTTTCTAGCACTGTTTGTTGATTGACGAATTGTTTTTATATTTGCATTATTGCGTGTTGAATGGGTGAAATTATTTTTGATGTGTATAATAAGCTTAAATTTAAAAACTATAGCGCGCGTATGTTCATGTAGTATGAAATTTAATGTAAATTTCGGATGCGCGGCTGTATACGGGAGGACTATTATAAACGCATTTATAACTGATGACGATCAACCCTAATTACAACCTGTCTGTCTTGAGGCAAAGTCATTTACAGAAGCAGAAAGTGGCAGGCGGGAATTTATGTGTGGCGTTCCTTTTTGTGACTCTCTTCGAGAAGTATAGGTATATTAAGACCGACTGAATTAGTGTTTGTGCGTTTAATTTTAAAATAGAACACTAAACTCACACAATCAAAATCTTTGGCTTAGGTATATATATACTTATACAACACGGCGGCACGAAGAGGACATCTGCCTCGTTGGTTCAGAAAAGATATCGATCCTTATCTACTAATTAAGGCATTTCTGTTAATTAAAATTTCATGCTCGCCTTGCGGCCATGCCGCACCGCAATTTCCACCGATTCAAACAAATGACTGCAGGCTTATATATAGCTCGTGTATGAAGTATGGAGTATGTATATAAATATAGAGACAAAGTATTCATCTCTGTGCAGACATTGCACTCCGATTGATTTGATAAATTACGAGAAGTGGAGATATAGTATATTACATAGGTATACGGTATAAGCCATCGTTCTTCAAAGCCGCAAACGAATCGAACCGCGCGCGAAGCACGCCTCCCTACAGAATCATTTATAGTCGATCAATTTCCGATCTCTTGCGAAACCCAGAGATATTTCGATTGCGGTCCCATCCACCACGTATCCGTGCGAAAGAAAAAAAATTATGAAAATAAAAACTTTTTCATTGAGCTATCCCCCGCTGCACTACCGTACGACTCCATACCATGGAAAAAGAATCGGTTGAATTTGACATATTTGGTTTTCTTCGATGCAATAAAATACTACATCTATTTCAACTATACTTGTTCCAATTAATTTGGAAGAAATACAGTATAATCGGTACGGGCCTGCGAAGAAATATTCACCGATGTTACACAGAGTGAACCGAAGATTCATTCTCGATTCTCGAAAACTCTTCGATTATCCATAATTGAATCTGAAATGTAACCCCATCTATTGAATACATAATCTTTGTGAATTTAAACTTCGCGAAATTCAACTTCCAAGTTTGTTGCGTTTATAGTGTGAATTCGTATAATATCAGAAATCTTCAATTCAGTAACACAAGGATAAACGCGTTTTTGTTTTTTCTCATCTCCTTCTTTCATTCTGTATATAGCATTGCGTATATACATACGGCAAATTACTCGAGTTTATTTCTCCCCGTTTTAATGAGACGCGAATTGAAGGCAAAGCTTGGCTAATTGCAGCGGGCTATCCGTAAGGTGAATTAGACGGAATTAATCAAGAGGATATTTCGCAGCGAGTTTCATTTCGTTCGGTCGCTTATTACCTACGTACGTTTTCTGCCTCTGGACCAAATGCAACGATCCTGCGACAGATACGGAGTCGTGGGTTGTTTCTACCGGCGTGAGTTTATCCTTTTCTCCTCTCTTCTCTTCACCACCATGGACCACCAACCCCTCGCTACTATTCAAGCCAGGTGCTTCATTTTTTTGTTCCCCTCTTTTCCTTTTTTTTTTTTCAATTTTCCTTTTTTTTTCCTCTCCTTTCTTCATCCGGATACACGCGCCGCCTAGCAGGTAGCGAGCGTGATAATAGGAAGCTAGCTCGCTCGCTCTCTTCTCTCGCGCGCTTCGGAGATAAATGAACCAATTTTCCCTGGCTTTAGTCAGTGGCAATATCGCCGCTACGTTGCCTTCTTGTACACATACCCGAGGAACGACTATACCTACCTATCCCGTATACTCCGAAAATCTTGGGGTGCCAGCACACAGGGGCGAGGTTTGAAATCATTTTAAACTGAATTCGCTCGCCTGAAAATATTTGCCACGAGTCACATCCGCGAGTAAACTCGTACGAATTCAGCCGCACGGATATAACCTAGGCGCAAGACAAGATGTGGTAAATGAGGATGCGAGTATTTTTAACAAATTCCATTTCAATAAGGTATCATCGATAATTTATACGCGTTATCCTCTCGAAAAAAAATAAGTATCATCAACTTTTAACATTTTTCCTGCGATCAAAGACGATTTTGCATCGCTTCTGGTTCGAAAGTTACAAACTATGCAGTCGATTTACCGATTTGATCAATGATCAGGTCTTCATCGATTCATTATTCTTTGAGTTGCCGAATTGTCGAATATGGAATGATAAGTTCACGGATCAAATGACGACGCCGTTCACATGGTGAAGCGGTCGATTGGCATCGCAGAAAAAAGCTCCAGAAGATGTTGGGAAATCGGTGACGGCAATTTTGCAAAAAAAGGTATTTCAAAAAAGGGACATACCTATGTGCACGAATGCTGTTTCGTATGGGTGCTGTTATTGAGGGTTGACTTACCTGTAACATGAGAGAACAAAATAGAAAATTAGTTGAGTAAGATTATACAAAACACGAGTATAAAGATTTTCTGAGTTGTGGAAAACGAGTGTTTAAAAGTAGGTGAGCTTTTGCTGAGCGGAAATAATTTTAGAAGCCTCAAATGCCAGAGGTAAAAAGTTTTCGTCGTCTGCAGAGAGCTGAGAAAACTGCCTCAGCTTTGTCGGAGAGAGAAAAAACAAATGAAATTTTTTTTTTCAAAATCCACCCCTAAAGTGCAGATCTCGTGGTCTACCCACTTCTTTGCGTATAAAAGGCGCATGGAAATAAGGAGACCCCTGCAACTGCACCGGCAGGGTGAGGTACCTACGATTTAGAATTGTAGAGTGTTTTTTGTCGGCGGATAGGTATATATTTACGATATACGCTTGCAGGTGCTGGTGGAATGTCGGTAGGTATAAGTCGAGGAGTTTCTGCGGTAGAAACAAAGCCGTCGCCGACGTCAACGTTCAGACAGACGCAGCTAACTTTGACTCATCAAGGTTCTACCTGATATTCCTTTCTGCTGCTCGCTTGTTTCGCTCTCAACTTTCGTTCGTTCTCTTTGCTGTGCTTGCAGCTGCGGCACCTTCAAATTAGACGACGGAAGTACAACCTCGCTTTTATTTTGCACGTACCACGCATTCACCATACCACCCTTTATCAACTCTTGAATAATAATAAGCCAAACTATAACGACACATGAACATGAGAACTTTACCCAACGCTACTATCTACTGAATTACCCGTCCATAAGTTCAGTCGTGAAATAATTTTATCTCCCAATGAGGAATTTCTAATGAGAAACAGAAGGGCCAACGCATAAAAAAGTGGAAGACTACATTAGAACGAATTGTTTAAAAAGTGAACGAAATGACTAGACATGGAAATCACGTTATTCGAAGAGGGATATGAACTCTGAAGTTCACTGAAACTTGATTCCATTTTTGCATTTTTTCAAAGTAAGATCCTCCGTGAATATTCTTTCAAACTTCGAGGGATAGCCCTTTATAAAAAGAACTGAAAAAGTTTGGATCGTGCCAATCTGGTTGGATGAATTTTCGGTATGGTGATTGATCCGTTTATTTTTCACATCTATTACCAATTTTTGCAAAATGAAAAACCTACGGGTGACTACGTACAGCGGCAAACTATTATATTCCAGTTTTCGTTATGAGCACGTCTGCATAACATGTGGTATAATCGTTTACCGAGTGATGGGAAAGTCATGGATGTGGGGCGGCATGGGACATGCATGTATACAATTTCTCGATCAGTAGTAATGGACGGTTAACGGTCTGCCGTAATGGTCAGACAAAATGTCCCCACTCCCCCTTATCGGCTGCTCACTATATCTGGACGACTGATGTACACAACCGATGCATTGCGACAAGCTAATGTCCATTAGGACACAAACATTGTTTATATAACGAACTATATATCTAACCGAACAATTTCTGTCCTTCGAATTTTGGACAGGGCTTTGCAAGCAGGTACAATTCGCTCGTAAATTTTATCGAACTGATAAAGTATGCGATAGAGTGAAACGGTTTCGAACATCACCGATCATTTCATTTTGTGTCTGTTGTCCGTTCATTTTATTTCATTATACATTTTCCGTTCTTGTTTTGTTTCACTTAGTCTAATAGCGATGTTGTTATAATCTGTCGACGGGGATTTCACGTTCAGGCGATATCATTTTTAGGACTATCTGAACCTATTGGTATCGTAAATATATATAACCTATTATATTCTCAGACTTGAAGCCGGTAATATGATACGGTGGAGATATATAACCCATTAAGTTATTAAAGATACCACGGATTTCTTGTATGTAAGTATCACGCTTCAGGATATATAACTTATGGCTGTGCGGATAGGAGCCATTCATGATGCGATAGGAGAATAAAGTCGTAAATTTAACGACTCACCCGTCGAATGATATAAGTATCGTGACACTTATGGATTATAGGAAATAACGAGAGGGTTCGTAATTGCTAATAATGAGGAAATATTATCTCAGCACGACGATCAATTGAAATGGAAATAAAATAAACCATAGGGCCGACTCCGCCAAAAACTATTTTCCAATGCGCGGAGACGAATGTATACACCCCGTTTACCATAATGATCGTGGCTAAAAATGAAAAAAACTACAGCCGAATATCGAAAAAGTCGCGGGTACTACACGAGGGAAAATAGCGAAAGGATGAACATCTGGATGTATATATAGTGAGCGCAGCTAGAAACCGTAGAGAATTTTTCTTGGCATACTGCATGAAGCACAAGGTAACGTAGAAGCTACTGAGCGTATAACGTCCTCGTCTCGCAAGCTGATGCGCTCAGTATAGTAGCGAAGAAAAGAATGGTATAGTTATATAATATTATAGAGAAGAAGATGTGGAAAAGAGGAACGACCACGTGCTGCCACGTCGATCGTTCTAGACTATAAAAAGAAAACTCGAGATAATGAAGTTGTCTACATTCTACTTTTGCACAAGTTTCCACCACCTGCTGGTTTATAGTGCTACCTCGCAAACTCCTTTCGCACGGCAATATCACTTTATGTCCGGATAAATTTTATTATCTAAAAACCACGATGATGCAGATAAATAAAACGATGAAAACTGACACTTTTCAATACCATAATACGTAGGTTTGACCGGTTGAAAAAAAAATTAACGAATTTCGAATTTTACTACTAATCGACAATTGACATGACAAAAATAAGCTCCTCTCTGAGAAATTTTTGGAGTCTTTTTTTCTAAATCGAATTTTGATAAAAAAAAAAAAATTGGGTGACTTTCCTTTCATTTAGTCGAAGTTATTCAAGGACGCAACGCGAGAAGGCCGAGTTTTCATTTGTCTGAATTGCCACGCCGCATCGCTGACCCGTTTTACACCCTCGGTAGTCCTTGAGTTGAGAAACCCTCGGGCATAAACAAAACCGTAAATGAGACCCGGACCGTGTCAAGGGGTTGTTACTCCTCCGTTTGGTCTGTAGAGAACAGGGTCCAACCGGCTTTGGAGGACCTTCACGTCCAGGAGGATACGAGATGTCGGTTTGCTGTATACTATGACTTTTCCGCGTGCAAAACAAGAAATGTATGCTAAAATTATGCGACATGGCTACAACTTTGCATACATACATTACCTACCTACCAACTAGAGAATGAAAGGAGGAAAAAGACACAAGACACCGTTTGATGTCGCATATAAACTACTACGTTTCATCCCATACGATTAACCGACTCCACTGTACAGAACTTTTTTTTTGAAACACGACCAAACCCCTCGAACATGGTTTGTCGACTCGGAACGAACGATGTTTCGATTAATTTGTATCTAACGATGATTAGCGGCAGCCATGATAAATCGATGATTTTTTTCAGGGTTAAAACTTTTCGACGGTACGAAGGCTTTGTATTTTTCGATACGTCAGAAGAAAGACCTCTTGGAAAATGAGAAAAAAATCCCAAAGATTGAATTCCCAAACCAAGTTCCACGTTTTCAAATTCTTACCACTTTTTCAAGCACACAATCCTCCTCCGGTTCCCAGTACTTTACATCACGTTAATCCAGCCAAATAAATTTCAGAAAAATCCATTTCCCGCATTATGTCTGACAAAAATTGTTAGACAGCGTTAGTTCTTGAGAATATCGATACCGTGTAGTCGGTTACTATTATTATTATTTTTTTGACTAGTTGACGATCTAGTACAAAATATACAGGTACATATGCAGGAGATTGGTTTCCGGAGGTAGAAAGCGTTGAAGTTGGTGATGGGGCGATGAATTCAACTTGGAATATAGAAATTGCGAAGCAGTTTGGAAACGGGTGAAAAGTAAATTCAAGGAATTGTAGAGAAGTGTGTCAGTAGTAGTAGATGTCGCGTAGGTAGCAGCAGAGAAACGTGGAAATAAAGTCGTTATATCGTATGGTACGTACCTGCCGCTGTGATCCAAGATAAAAATCGAAGGAGTAGGAAGGGATATGGAAAAAAGGAGAGAAATAAGAGGAGGGAAATGGGCAGAGAGGACGGGAGCGGGATATGAACGAGAAATAAGAAGTTGAGGATGTACCACGTGTCCTTGAATTATCTCACTCATACGTAGCGCAGAGGCAGAGAGAAAGAGAGAGACCTCGACAGCTTGCGCGTGTCTGCACAACGAGTCACGAAAGTATTCAGCGGGGACCAACTTAACATCCTTCGTGGAGGATATCCAAAAAGCGAACGATATATAGGTATACCATATATAGCGAGTGGGTTGGAACCAAATTGAAACGACGAAGTCCTATTCTTTCGTCTCTGGCATTGCCAGGGAAATGTTCGTCTCCTAAGAAATGCGAGTGTTTCTGACAATGAGTCGACGACTTTTCGCAGTAACTCATAGCGCTCGATTGCTCAGAGTAAAGATGTATATATATATGTATGTATATCCGAGAGTTGCGGTAAGTACTCCACGACCTTCTTGTTTGAAGAAAACTGCGTAACTCTGCGAACGACAACATTAGGGAGTGGATTTTCTGGAAAACTCTATCAAATATATACTCCTCGTTTTCTCGAAACAGAAAGGAAAAGTGAATGACGAAAGAGAAAAAAAAGAAAATATTCGGAACGGTAATTCTTTTCCTTACAGCCGCGAGCTGAGGATATATCGATCATCCTCCGAGTTGTAGAAAATCTTGTGTGCACGGAGAAAGTGAAAAAATCAAGAAAGAAATGAAACTCGAAAAAGAAGGAAACCGTGATGAGTACCCAAGACGCGTGGCATCTGGTAGAGGGTAGTAAGTTGAAAAGGGTGATTTCAATCGGACATCACAACGAATGGCCCAATCGAGACGACTTAAGAACCGTTCGGGTTTCCAATCAGAGGGGCGGGGTTATACCTTGAGAAGATGCTCGGAGCTTCTGTGCTTCCTTTACCTCCGTGTGGCTCCTTCAATGGGTGGGCCGTTTCCCGAACCCTGCGGATGGTTTCGGACGCGTTATTCGGTGTCTGGTTCCGGTCCCGCCTCAGTGATGCTGTACCTTTAAGTCGACGAGGTCTTCGGCTGATCCCCAAAATCTCTTCCTTCGAGATTGGCCGGGATTCGAACTCCCGGAATTAGAGATTCGCTACTTTGACAATCTCCTCTACTTTACCACGGGGTCAGAGTCATCGATCGGAATTGATTTTCTAGAGTCTCATCACCTGGCTTCAATGGAATTTTATACCGTGCAAATTGATTGAACAATTATTTTCATAATCACAGGCATCGTCACTTTGACATTTTTACACGAGTATGGGGAGTACGTGGTTCATGGGAAGAAGCTAATTTGTATTGACAAATAGGCAGGTATAAATCAGAGTAAACAGTTGAATAATGGTATTCGATTTCGCCAGACGAGGGTATTTTTTTACAGGGTAGTTCAGCCACCTGATTCCAAGGTTAGAGTATCTGTCGAGCAAATGGGGTGATTAGTTATATTCCGACCTACGTGAGGCGCGGATTCTGAGCCCGCTTATCTCCGCGATCGAATGATCCACCACCCCAGACACTTATAGCCTCGCTCCGAACTCCGTGGCACATAGCGTCGAATCGCGTAATGCAAGTAATCGTAGTAGTATACCTACATTGAATGCCGACTGTCTTCCCGATAAACGCCCATCAATTTTATTCACCCCGCGTGTTCGTAACAAGAATACCATTTCTTTCAAATCCTGTATTATCAGTTAACTTCGCGACATACATTCTAGACATTCACTCTTCCAGGTGACCAGTACCGCGCTATCCAGGTACATCGAATTTTAACCCGATGGAACGACGTGGTCGTGGTACAGCTATTACCATGAATAATGGCAATTTGGTTTGTAAATCAGTATAGACTCTACGGTACCTTATAAATTTTCTTTCGATTTTACGGCTAGACCAGGTAGAGTCTTACCGCATCGACGTCGGAGAATGTAAAGAAAGTTGATCTGTAGCTGAAAGACCTCGATGTGTTCAGGGAGTTGTTAATTGTGACCATTTGCATCATCGCTCGGCACGTTAAATCCTATCCGAGGGAGTTTTATTCAACAATTTTTTGTTCATACGTATCCCTCCGCGCGACCAACTTAACGTCGTCCCTCGCTTTTCGTCACAAGATCCGTATCGTATTTCCTTCCCTACACGTTTTAGAGTCACTACGGGGCCGGTGTGCCTATGGCTTCCGTGCAAAACCACGACGGGTCGAGGTCACGCGATAATCGTCAGAATTTAGCTAGATTCACTCGAACCGGTATAAATTTTTACATGCCTTTTTAGGATACATCGTCCAAGTCTTCGTGCAGAGGAAACAATATAATATATCAATGCAACATTTTTCATTCATTTAGTAAATTATTCTTGTCACTTAACATTTTGACATCTCCTCCACGTTTCATTGGCTGCAGTATTACGACGTGTACATTACACATGTATAATCGCTCTATGTTGCGTACAGCTACAATAGTACATTGATAATAATTTTTATGAGTCGCATTTCGCGGCGCACGCGATTTTGCAAGACGAATTATATACATGTACGTGTATACGTGATTCATCGTCCAGTCATGGCGTGAAACGAACGATTACATATCGTACTTTTTACCGTAATAAACCAGCTGCGATGTTGACGCCGAGAAGTTTGCACGGTATTGATATAAATCCAGGTAAAAATAGAAGATATAAAATATTGTGTACAAAGGTATGTATAATCCACGCGGTATAATACAATATTTGACCAAGATTATTGGCCTCCTCGTTTCGAGTTCGCTGATTTTCTGATAAAATCTCACCACGCTACGATTTACCTTAATAATTTCCGAGATAAAAAGTAAGGGAATAAAAAAAAAGAAAAAAAAAGGGAAATGAAATGAAATAGAGAGAAAAAGAGAAG
Source organism: Athalia circularis (assembly GCA_963978495.1). Classification (NCBI taxonomy): domain Eukaryota; kingdom Metazoa; phylum Arthropoda; class Insecta; order Hymenoptera; family Athaliidae; genus Athalia; species Athalia circularis. The sequence continues at coordinate 23,255,224 of OZ021699.1, forward strand.
TAATGGAAAAAGGTTATTCAGAGCCAATGGGCTGATTTTGAGGGAGCCGACGAGGGGTGAAGTTTGACGATGTTAGTGCGAGTGGATGGTGGCGGGCAGGTAGATCCTGGAGGGTTATAGAGAGTTTTTGAGGTGAATTTATCTCACGTGTTTGAAATAAAGTTAGAGCTAGCCGGGAACGAAACGAAACGAAACTGAACTAAACCGAAACCCGCGAACCCACTGCTCTAAGCGAGTTACTTTCCCCCGTCATTTTTTTACCATCTCCGCACTACACGCTATCTACGTGTAATATAAATACAGGGTGGGCTAGGTAAGTCGAACTAACATAATATCCCGAAAATGATGTATTTCAGTAAAAAATAATTGCTTTGAAATTTTCGAGAGATACTTTATTTAAAAAAAAAAGCGCGAGATTTGGATCAGTCAGAAATTTTATATGTTATTGAATAATTAGGCATATGCAACGATGAGAACAATAAAAATAATATAAACGAATAGTGAACGATGATCAAAAGATCTCCATTATTTCCCGCCTCGAATGTACAGAACGCGGGGTGGTTCATCTCAATAAGGAGGATTTACTCGGCCTACATTCCATCCGAAGGCAAGCGAGAATTAAACGAATCCCAGGATCTGTCCAAACATTTAGACTCGAGACACTCGAAAGTTCCAACCCTTGAGTACTCTGCAGGGCGGAGAGAGAAGTGTATAAGAGAAAACTCCTCGAAATGGATTTATTTCTTCGGGTTCTTCGGGGTGAGCCTCCCCTTTCTGCTCCGTCTCCCCCCCCCCCACTCCCAACCGCCATTCCCTCGCCTCTATAGCCTCCGGGGTTCGAGTATCGGCTACCGAGCATAGAACCCTTACACTCCTTACAGGGTCAGCGGGACTCTTTCATTCTGTTGAGAAAATTGGCTTCAGGGAAGATTTTCCAAGGTGCAGGGTTCTCGTATGACTATATATGTATGCTATCTATACCACTCGGAAATTCGGACCAGATAGCTTCCCTGCAGTGACATGAGGTGAAGGGGGCAGAGGGCACAGGGCATTGATGTTTTGTTGCGTGTGAACGAACCAGAACAAAGTATAAAAAAAAAAGAGAAGAAAGGGCTTTGGTAGTAGAAATCCAGGGTGAAACTGGCTCCTCTGAACGGCGAGGAAAAAGAAGAGGTGAATCGTGAATAGAGAGGGGGTGGATGGTAATTTGAATTCCTGAATTTTATGTGGCAATCGACCGCCCAGGCGCCTAAGTGCAAACCAAGCAATCCAGGGATCACTCGGCCAGAAAATGAATTCCTTCCAACTAAAAGACTAAAAGCATATGACGAGAGAAGAGGGGAAAAAATATCTGAATAAAGGAGAACAGGGACAGAAAAAAAGAAAAATCGAGGCAGCTGAATTAACCGAATAATGAAAAGTTGATTGGGAGTCAGATTGTTGTGTGAAGAATATAAACGATTGATCTCGACTGCTGACGTGAAATCGTTTCAAATAAAAAAAAAAAAATATCATTTTCAACGATGAATAAAAAATCGAGTACTGAAGAATATCCTCTTCAACAACCTCACCCTCTCGGAGAGAAAATATTTTTATGTTTTTTCGGAAAATCTGACGTGCTCACAGGATACAAAGTACAAAAAATGTTTCTTATGCAAGTTTCTTCGGTCAATTCTTTATCGATTAAATACTTCTGCTGCGTGATCTCATTTTTCCAAGTAATCAAAATGTATCAATCGAAATGAGACACCGTGTACGTGTACCTGTATAGGTATGTACAGTTACCAGGCGGCATGAATAAGTCGCACGAAAACAGCTTCGAGCGTTACATAAGAGCGTTTGAGTGCACTTGGCCGCTTGCGCTGGGTGATTTTATAGATTTTTACACTCAGCGTGGAACATGTTCAGAGAACTCGCCCTTAAGTAGCGCTGTGGATTGAAATTAAACACGATATCGCACAGCTGATTTGTATCAGAGCGTACAATATTTCTTGTTACAAAATGATCTTTTTTTTTTTTTTGTTTTTGTCGGACTAAAACTTGTCCATAAGCGAATCGTCGATTGACAATTGTGAAATTCAACGCGAGACGAGATGAGATGTGATACAGCTACCGGAAGACTCGCGCAAGAAGATGATGAATTTTTATTACAATTTATTCAACCGCATCTACTTGCCAATCAACGAAACATTTCCCAGGGGTCATCATACTCATTCCGTCATACTCAATCCATCCCCAACCTTCGCCTCAGCGTCGCTGCGATCTCTCAGTAATAAATTCCGCGTTCCATCCTTCTGTAGATTCGTATTATATCACGAGCGATTCCTATTAACGAAAAAAATAAATAACCTGCACCGTCGCTGGGTGCCGTGTCGGTTTGTTGCAAGGGTGCGTCTCTACACGGTGAAGAGAATTAAAAAAAAAAAATAAATAATAAATAAATAAAAAAGAGAAAAAACCCACCAGTAAAGTAGATGGGTATATTATGCCTCATCTGGAGGCTGGCAGACACTCGAGGGATTCATTATAATAAAATTTGCAAAAGAAGCCGCCACGCGCGTGTTAAAAAGAATGAAATAAAAAATCAGAAAAAAAATTGCGGAGGAATTAGAATGTAAGAGCTGACAGACAAAGGGGGGATGGAGTTTGGGTTTTTAGGGTTTAGGGAGCGAAACGGAAGGAAGACGAAAGGTGTCCGAGTTGAGAGGGTGCGGGATCCGGGAGCGAATCTTTTTAGAGTTACGTGATAAACCGCGGTTACCAAGGGTACGCGAACGGAAAACCCTTCGAAGAACGAACGCCACGCAACGCGTTGACGAGGGCTCAAGCTCCCGTAGGAATCCCTACGGGTACACATCCTTGCTCATTTTTTACTCTTGGAAAAAACTTTCCATAAGTCGTCTGATATACGCCATCAAATATACTCATCTACGTAACGTGGATCAAGAAGAAAAATCTTCGAATTATATTATTTTGTGTAAGGACATCGCTGATCGTGAAAAAAATTATCAGTAGATTATAGTTCTCGGTTGATGCCGGGGTACCTAGGTGCGCTGACGACTGTAAAAGGGTGCAGACTGCAGGGTGCTAACTTCGCTTGGGTTTCTCCACGTTTAACGACGGACGAAACTAGATAGGATACGAAGCCCCGAAGGTACAGAGAAGGGCACAAGGAAGGGAGAAAAGAGGGAGAGTTATAGCACGATCGCAGTCACACCGCTCAACCCACGGGAGAGAGTATAGGGGAGAAGAAAGCTTTTCCATCAGGATCAAAACTTTCATGCCGGTACATTGTTTGAGGTATTACAAACGGAAGATAAGTACATCACATAAGTTGCCCGGCTTCAGATCTCTGACTACGTCAAGCACCCCACCAAATATATAGAATTTAGGAGTACGTTTGATACTCGGATGGATCGTCAGAACCATTCTGCCCTACCCCCTCCTCTGAAAAACATTAAAAAAAAAAGAAGAATTCATTCAGGTTGTTTCAGAAAACGGTAAAATCGGATCGGTGAATATAATGGAGAATCGGCTTGCCATATGTGGTAGAAAAAGGATCTTCTGAATATGGTGAATAAACTATAGAGTAAAGAGATCGTAGGGGGTGAAGAGGGCGGGATAAGGACGAGGGAAATGGAAGGAACAGGAGTAACCAAAAAGGGGCCGGGGTTGTGCAGTAATTACCAATTTGGTTATTATGGTAATCTTACGGTGAAGATACCGCATGATTCCGTTCAGTGAGCGTGGATTACAAGCGTTGAGCTCCTGCCTCCCCGGCTCATTTCCGCGGAACGGGGAATTTGATACGCTGTTTCTGAGTCGGTGGTGACCGATAAAAATTGATAGTCGTGATTCACCGCATACACGTGGAAATGTTCGAGAACCAGCAATCATTTCGCAGAATATGAACCGAACACATGAAATTTTTTAAACCCTAATGTACTCACTTATATTAACGCAGTCGAAGTACTTACTCTGTCGGGTTTTTCATGTCCAATATAATGAAATAAATCGTGGGATCTCCTGTTTGCCGCCTGCACGTTGCCCCTCCTTCATTCTCCTACCTATACCTGAGTACTCCTGCTCTATTTACACTCCAGGATTCACTACACGAGCCACCAAGTTGCCCGATTAATACGAGGCATTGTTTAAACGAGAACAAGCGGCCTATAAAGCACTCGCATTATTATTTCCCTCGAGGGTGAAAATTTAATGCCCAGCTACTACCAGCCAGCTAAACTCAAATTCTCGCTTCTACAGCTCGTGCCATTGCTGGGCCGCTGTTCAACTTTCACCAAAAATTATTTATACCTCTGAATGCGCACCACACGACATACGTATATTGTTGGGAATTCCTTCAGATCCAGGATACCGAATCCCATGTGGAATGGAAAGTTTCGGAGCTAGATTTTTAATGAATTTACTCGACAACAGGAAGAGGGCAGCCCTCGAATCAAAGTCAAGTCTTGTCACAGGCCGAACGTCTTTTGACACCACATCTGACTCGGCGTTAATGCTAATTACCTGGATTTTTCCTTTGTTCGTCACCCTCTGTATTCCAAAAGTGGCAGCGAAACGCTCCTTTGCTAACAGCGGTCCGTCGGTTTCGGAGGATCTTCCTTAATACTCTCTCTACAGTTTTATTATTAGCGGTTTCTTTTTTTTTGTCCTTTTTTCTTGGGAAACCCGCACGGAAGATGACAAACCGTGGGCAACGTGTACTTTATTCTGATTCCCAATGCGCATAAATTAACAGTCAGTTTTACGGTTGCTGGTCGGTTACTCACGGCGGTGCAGGGTTCGGTTATCACTCGAGAACATGCGGAGTAATCTGGCATCAGAAACGCATTAACGAGTGTCAGGATGCTCGATAATTCCTTCCCCTCAAACGTATACCTTCCTTTCTCTCTCACTTGTGCAGCAGCAGGAGCACTAAACCGTAATCTCGGTTTGCACTCCACCTCCCAAACCACAAATCAAGTCGCCATTCAATGTCGATCGACAGCTAAAACGTCCCCTTTCCGTACTTGAAAACCCCGACGGAAATTTTTTGGGGTTTCGAGAGAGAGAGAGAGAGAGAGGAAAAAAAAGCAGCGGAATTTCTTATCTATTAATATACCATCGACATCTGTACGGAGCTATACCATCGCTTGAGGAGTTCAACTTCTCATCCTCTTCTTCTTTATTCTGCAGGTGTATAGAGAGCACGGATGTCGCGAAAGAGAGCCCCTGAAGCCCTCGGGCTTCCAGATTCTGCAGGTTTTCGGATTTCAGCTCCGCAACCAGATCTCTCTCCCCCTCCCTTTCTCTCTCTGTCTCTCTTTGGTCCTCAAGATCCTCTCCAGAAGAGCGAAAAGCAGCTCTTCGCGATACACACCCGCATTCGATTACATATCTCGATTGGAATCTATTTCGACCCCTTATGGTTGCGTTACGCGTTTTCTCATGATCTTCACATCCCCTGCTGGTTCGGGATTTAGGGATACACCCAACTTCAGATCTGGATATAGGTTATACATCGTCTTGCGGATTCAAACGAGAAGAAAAACCATTCGATTGCTCACTTCTGTTGCCTCCCCTTCCTCTCCCTCCAGAGGTATTCTGGGGGCATCAACAGTATTACCGTTCTCACACGGTGCAAGTAATGCGTGATTGTCATCGATTGCAATGATTTATTATTCGCATCCGATAACTGAAAGATGGAATCTGACATCATCAAATTCTATCCACTGATTTGATATACACGCCCGCAAAAGGCGGCGTATTAGTAGGTAATCAGGGAGGTTAGCTGATCCTTCGAGCCCTGGATCCTTCGAGAGGCTACTCGATTTTCCGCGCAATTGGAATTTTATTAGGTACTACATGCTGTGTTTGGTCCAGCAGAGAATCGGAGTTTGTTGTTATTTCGCTTTTATAGCTCGTCAAGGTGATTGGAGCGATTGGAGCTGTTGGTGAAATTAAACTTCTAAACTGTTCTTGTTCGACGGTTAGAGTAAATAAACGAGCAGAGCACCGCGTCGTTCGGTGTCGCTTCGGAGGGCAGCTCCGAGCTGATATAGCGACTATAGACGCTTAGTCGGTTGTTGAGTTTTCAGGGTGGCTGATTCGTCGCTCTGCAGCTGCAGGTAGCTTGTTCGTTGAAAGTTGAAATTGATTATTGGCAAAGTAAGTAATCACCGCGACGGTTCACGTCAATACTATACAACTGTACGTTCATCTGAAACGACAAGACGACTTTGTGCTCGGAACAAATTGACGTTTGATAAAATGCACTATAACGGAAGCTGAACGAGCTCTATTTACGAACCACCGCGTTACGATTTTCACATTAAATTTTCATCAGGTGCAGTCAGCTGTGCTTTCGATCTTTAACTTGCTACACATGAACACTGATACGCTCAATGAATGATCAATAGCTTAATTCGCGCTGTTCCTCCTGCATTATATGCACTGGAGAAATGGTATCCTTTTGTCTAACCAGAAATACGTCCGTTCATAATTTATCATCACTATTATAACAACTGCGGTCGCATAAAGGTATATTTGGCGGCTGAAATTCAACGGCAAGAGACAGAAGCGTTAATCAATTTTATCGGCAAAGATAATCCCGTTGCGCGTTTCCTTCCGCAGATATCCTGCGGGACACTGGGGAAGCTGCCGAATCCCAAAGTTGTAAATCAAAATAAGGTTAACGTGAAAACGTTTCACCGTGTAAATCTCTCTACACGTTACTCCTAAATCGCGAATATTTATTTATAATTAGTCAAAAGCACCCTATTACCTACACCCTCTAAAGTCGTGGAAACTTCCAGTAAATCATACCCCGTATTATAGGCGTTCGTAGGTATCATTCCTACTCAGATTTCAACATACATATGTATATACTGGGTATACATCGCCTACCCCAGCTGACAGAGGCTGATTGGTGCCGTTTGATAAGGCGGTTTGGTAACATTTCGTACATATTACAGCAGCCCCAGTTTTCACCCCCGAATTTTCCCCCGTTATCTTTATTGCTCAGTCTCCGGCGGGAGTCTCTTATATTATTGCAACAGAGTCTCGTCGCTCGTTGGCTCTTCCTGCAATTATTAAGTCGCTATAGTTTTTATTACTGGCTATAGGTGTCTTGCACCGCTGATAAAATACAATGATAAAAACGCTGTCATATCGTAAATTGCCTTCGATATAGTCGAAACGAACTTCAGAAGCTCATCGAACCAATATTTCGAAACTGTTTCAGAGTTTATTCTCCTATTTTCCTGCTCGTAGCAGCTGTTTACCAAAACATGTTTGCAAGTGCCGTTAAATATCACATGTCGACCGGAAAGCCCGATATTATGAGAGCAAATAATACATATCTGTACAATACATACATATATATCTGTCATTTATAAATGTTTGTTGCATTCTATACGCGCAGAATGGGGATTGGAAATATTGTACGTAAAATATGAAATCGAATAGGATCCGTATCGTTATATGCCTGACGCTGCTGCTGCTGCAGCTGAGTAATGAAATAAAATTTTCCACTTTTTCGCAAATAGGTGTGTCCTGATTCTACGTACGTATCAGCTACTGATATTGTTAGTTTTATTGCCTACGAATCGTGAGGAATGAATTTAAACGGTCGATTAATTTTTTTTCTCCCTTAATCGATGATACACTTCCCGAATCCCTTTTTTTGTTTTTGAAATAGTAGTAGTCGGTGACTGACATTAATTTGATAATGTAATAATTGACAAAGATTTCCAGGCCATTAAGTGGCCGTAAGAATTGACGTTGCTAATAATACCTACTCGTCTCGTGGTTCTTTGGTTTAATGTTTTGTCGCGTTTATCCTCAGATTACTAAAATTAAAAAGCTTTTGAACCCTCGCCTTCTCCTCGTGACTCGAAGACCTTAGAACGCGAAGGCAGCCCCTGCAGCAGCAGCGGCAGAAGCCTTCCCCCTACCGCTTCTCATTTTTCCCTTCTTCACCCACTGCAGCCTCAGAGTTCCGCCATCTGCTAGCTATAGGAGTAATCCTGCCGGTTTATTAAGTAATTAAATCACTGGTGCTCCCAGCCAACACAAATTAACTTTCTTGTAACAAAGTAAAACTTGTTAAAAAAGTTTACCCCGAAATGATTGAGATTTTTTCTTTCCTTAAATTATTATCATAACAATAATAATTATTATTATTACTATTCTCTTTTTATACACTGATTTCTCCGGTTCATACTGCGTCAACGTTCGTCAGAAAGAGGAAAACGGGGAACAAAAATTAGAGGAATGAAAGAATTTCGACCAAGAGTAACGCAAAAATTTGCATACTTGAGAATCTCTTCTTGATTTCATATTATCAAATCGAAGCAATGGCCCTTAATTAATTCTGACTGAAATCTCTTGAGAAAAATTCGAATCATTCGAAGTAGAGTGTAATGTACGTTGTAGCAATTTGGAAAATCAGTCCGGAGTTGATATTGTTAAGAGAAAAAAAAAGCTTCTTATTTTAATCTGAAATTCAGGAGTTGAGACTTCGGCCACTTCCGGTGGATGAGGCAAACAAGTGACAATTAATTACTGTTGGTTAAGTATTCAGGAGGATAAGACGCGGCGAAGGGAGCGAGTAGCAAACCGAATATATAGTATAGACGCAATGCTAATTCATTGAAATGGGTGAAATGTCCTGAGTAAACAAAGTCTAACAAACCACAATTTGGTAGGTAGCGAGCGAGCGAGCGGGGGAAGAGCTGTGATTGAAGCGTAGTCTAGCGGAAACGGAAGACTACTGCAAACGGGAGACGGAGCGAAAAGCGAGAAACGGGAATCGGGAAACGGGAAACAGGAATCGGAAAATGGCTCTTCTCGAGATCCTCTTCGCTGCTAGACTCCATCGTCGAGGATTTCTCTACGCAGTATAAGAGAGTATTTGTGGATTATATACAGGATAAGTAACCCTGCATAGGGGAGTAAGTCGGCTACCAAAATCTCATACATCTCTCTCTCCCTTTATTTATGTACTCTTGGAGCGATGACTGTGGTTCGAAAATGCTTAAGAATCGATAAATATTAGTCTCTCTCTCTCTCTCACACACACTTTGCGAGGTTAATTTATACGCAGCGACTCAACGCTTCGGTACCACCTCATCGTTATAGTTATACACGTGCACCGGTTTCGAGGTGCTGACAAACTCACGAGAAGCAAAGTTTCGACCCAAACCGATGTCTGCGAGGTACGTGTATAACTATCCGCGGCGAGAAACGAGCACCTTCGAATTTGCGAGTGTGAGCTCAGAATGGGACAACAGACCGCTGCTGTGGACTGCACAACCAACCTCATCCTTCGGGTCCTCAGAACTATTCCTTCAGGATCTACATATGTAAACAGTGCCTACTCTTTGCGGGGAAATTCGAACCTCGTATAACTAGACAAATTCAGAACTGTACTCTCCACTCCAACAGGCGGTCGCATTCAAGTTTGACTGTACGAGTTAAAGCAGCACCCTTTGTACGGTATCCTAAACAATGAAATGTATGGTATAAGATGAATTCGTATGAAATTCTCGGTAATAAGATGGACGGGATTTTAATGATCAATATAATTTCGACTCGATCGCGTAACTCTACCGCCTGCTGCTCGAGGCTACTCGCAAATGATTAAAATTTCTAGATTGCGTTAACTCAATTGTTTGATTAAATAATTATTCCCGCTCACGACGAGCAGCTCTCTCTCCCTCTCTTTTTCCCGGTATCGCTATCTATCTCTCTGGATTCAGTGCTAATTATATTTTTAATCAACATCCCAGCGAACATGGTAAGCCCGTGGGAGTTTTCGGGGAAAGAGGTAAAAGGAAAGGTAGGGGAAAACCGGATGTCCGGATGATCGGTCGGCCGGGTGGTTCTGCCAGGATGAGATGAGTCGTGTTGCTCGCGTCACTTTGGAACATCGTGCAATTAGTTTTAAGCGATGGCCTAGGCTTTGACGCCCGTGCCATTTGCATTGTTAACCAACTCACGTACCCGTATACGTATAGGTGTATGTATAGAACCTCCAGTGGTCGTTTCCTTTAGTTTCATCTGACACAATTGAGATTGTCAGACGCAACTCCCGCGTCACGTCGTCGGGTTGAGTTCACCCAACCCAAACGAACTGGGGGCGTGGGCGACACCGAAATTGCATGGGAAATAGCCATTCGATGCATTTATAGGTATTGGTGGGACCCAACGAAACGCCCTTCGGGGGATCGGACTCGACCGCGACGTTTTGCTCTCCTTTCCACCGCGCTGCACCGCTCGCCTCAATCACCCCCTAGCTGAGGACGCGCAACTATATAGGGAGGAAAATTTTGCCACTCTGCGATATTCCGATCTCGATTCCCCCGAATCCCAGATTCCCTGATTTGGTTGTTAGCCGAAGCTACGTTTGCATCATCGCTGCTGGTGCTGCAGGTGTGCATTTGTTCGGATTGATTATACGAACGTTTCAAATTAGCGCCATGCTATTCCAGACAGAGCTAGACATGCATCACGTGCATTAATAATTTTCCTAATTACACGTATGTGATTCTGAGTAATTGAATTTTCGGTACAAATCCCAACTATACACGTCGTACTATACACAATGTATAATATTTTGACGCTAGTGCACCAACATCAACGACAACTGTAATTAGCGACTTATTTTCCAAATTAACCCAACGGAACTGTGTAACGTAATTAATACAGATTATTGCTCTCACTGTCGAACAATAATCATATGAACCCGAATCAACTAGGGGTGATTTACTCGTCGTTCACGCATGAACGGAGCGTAGGCTTGTAGTAAAATCTATGTGATACGTACAGTTCGCGCATGTATTACACATACGTCTTACAGCGTGCCAGAATTGTTTTAGTACATCGAAGCAGCAGCGGCGGCAATGGTGAGCGCATTCACTCGACATTGTATATAATATGCAGGTAGGTACCTATATGCAATCGTAACAATCCGTTTAGATAAGGTGGAACATTCGAACAAGTATCTCGCGTGAAAGCTCCCGGACCAAAGGATCGCGTGTTAATAATTTACTCGACGATAAACTATCCGACGTGTCATGATCGGATAAAATAATACCGTTGAAACAACTCGCCTCGATTTCCGCCAGCGGAATAAACTCCCGCGACCAGATCGTGTGTTATGAGACGCATTCCAACTGGCTCTTAGTATGTAAGTATAGAAAAGGAGAAAGATAAAGGAGGAGAAGAAGAAGAAGGGACACAGGCACACGTCGGTCTGACTGCCGTTCAAACGGGTGTAACATTCGTTTCTACATACCATACCATACCGTGGCAACATCACCAACTGTACATCGAGATGGTCGAACACGAATAAAGAAGAGAAGCTTTCGTATGGGTAGGAAATATACACCATCTCTATAGGTATAACTATAGTGAGTTTATTGCCTAGGATGGGTAAGTTACATAGAGGTAGATAGGAATCAAGAAAGAGAAAAGAGAAAAGAGAAAAAAAAACAACGACCAAAACCGAACACGTCAAGGAGTCCTGACAAACTTTGTCTCGGTGGAAGCTAGGAGGCCGTATAAGCTTCATTTATTTCTCGAGTATTTATCATTTGGTGATTTTCTCTACAATTTGATGACGTGTTACCCACGTAACGTGCGTTCAATAAATGCGACCTTCGCTAAGAAAATGGTGGCTTCACTTTGAAAAGAAAAAGAACATACAATAAATGATGAAAATGTGAAAGTAAAAGTAACAAGTTGGGTAGACAAAGTTCTTCAGATCTCTCCTCGCTAGACATTGTAACTAAGAAAGAAGGGTAGGAATAGTGTAAGGAACTAGGTTTGTACTCATATAGGGTAAGGAAAGGAAGAGCGAGGCGGTGGCATCACGCGGCGTCTTCCCGGGACGTCAGGGGATGAATTATTGAGTAGAAAGGGAGAACCAATGTGTCGGCAGGATAAACCTACCCTACATCAGACTACCGCACTACCCTCAGAGCAGCACGCGCTGACTACGTTCTATTTAAATAAGACCCAACGTTTCCGCAAACCTTGTCAACGTGGTACGCGGCTACGTTGATGAGTCTACGGTGTACACCCGTATAAGCGGATAGCTAGAGGGTCGTTATACCCACAGGTCTAGACTGACACTTGTGTTTGTAGGATTTCGAGGAGAAATTTAAACAAGAATTTCAATTAATTTCATCAAATATTTGACGCTTAGTTTTTGCTTCGCAAGAATTAGACCAAAGCAAAAAAAAAGAAAACAAAAACAAAAACAAAAAACGACAAACAAAAAAGGAAGTAAAAAGGGAGATCGGCGTTATTAGGGGTATACTTTGCGGGAGTATATCGCCCACTTCCCGCGTACCTTTTTCCCACCAAACTACAGTCTTGAGTTTCATCGTTGTTGTTGGAATTGGTCGTTATACGAAACTTTCTACCGCACACCTTGTAAATTTTACAGATAAGAAGAACCAGCTTCCGCTATAGTTTGCAGTGAAATCTCGTCGGATACTTGCATTACTCGACGTCACTGATGCCAAGTAATTATTCAAGTGCGGTTTATAAATCCAAAAATTAAACTGACGACCTCCTTTAGTTCTTCATATACATACATTCAAGTATGAAGTATATATGCATGTGCCAGCAGTGAATAAAAGAGTGAAAGACTACGGCTAAGTCAATAGAAGCGGGAGCAGTGGCTCGTCATGAAATCAACGTTTGCCCCCCTACAATCCTCGGCAAATACTCAGAAATACTTCGGGGGCGTAGAAACCTGACTTATGTTTGCCCACAGCAGGTACCGAATTTAAGGGTGAAGGCTCATCTTTTCGGTGTCATATATACATGTACAAATTCACTTACAAACCGAACAAATAATTTCAATACAGGCAAATCGAAGCCATATAAGTTATTGTCCATGAAAATTGAATTTCGAAGCCTATGAATTCCGATCTTCAGAGCTACGTTCTTGCTTATTCTTATTGTTCAGCCATTAAATGACCTCCATTTTTCAATTCAAAGTCTTACCCTGAAAGCAAAGCCCCTCGATCAGAAGCACCAAAAAAAAAACATTAACAAATAAATCAAACTTCGAAAAATTGTAGCTGACCAAAAAATTTTCCGCTGTATCAAATTTTGTTTTTAATCATCGAAATATTTTCTTTTTAAAATAACTCACGAGTGTGGATGCTTCATCAGTTCACAAAGCCACCGCGGTGAGCGATCAAAAAAAGTAATTCTAACAAGACTCGATGCCACCTAGTTGAAATACCTCACATATACCTATGAGGAAAGCGACGGATATTAAATAAATAAAGTACTACATTATAACGTACGGAGACCACTCGAGCGCGGTTTGTGGTATTCACATAGTAAGATGAAAGGGATATAAGATAAAAATGCACTCGCAATTTGCATGATCCGCTTGATGTATGGCCGCATCTATAGGGGGTGGTACCGGTGAGTAGGTAATATAATATGGGTGTCTACCTACCCCATATACATTCTGGGGGAATAAGTTGCGCGATGAGAGTCACGACGCCTGGTCCTGGTATCGTGTGTGTATTTACGTCATACTAAAATACAGCTAACATTGCAGTGAATGTACAGACCGGTCTAGAAGCTCCCGTTAAAAGAGGAAAGTTTCAAAGTCCACGTGGAGTTTATGGATAAATGATGAGTCGCGACTGGAGGTTCAGCGTATAATACCATAGGTGGGTATATGGCGAGGAGAAGAATTAGCTGCAAGTGAGGATCGTGCATGAATACTCGCAATCATTATAGAAAATAATAGGAATTGAGCAGCTACATGCAGTTCGTATCGTCACGGTCCGACACTCTGAAGCTTTTTGGTCCTCCGGAGTCATAAAGTAGCGAGAATGAGTGGGATGAGGAAACGTTTAAAGGTGGGAAAGGTGGGCGTGCGGGGAGGTGGGCATCGCCATTAACTTGTCTGACACCCCAGTAACATTCATCTCCCAACAGTGCTTTAGCCGCCCCACTAACGTCCCTGGAATGCCTCCCTTGTCACGATGAAGTCGACCCTCAATACGTCCGGAAAATTTATCGTGAATTGCTATATATGTACATCAAGATACTACGTATCCTCATCTCCCTTTTTCGTTGCTCATATTACCGTGCAGAATCCCTTAACATTTTCCCGAAATTTCTCAGCGAAATCGACGAAACGCTTCTACATTGTCGAATCATTTCTGAGGGCTTCAACTATTCGACTCAAGACATAATAATCACATAGTGGAAGTCGGACGCGTTGGTTTTGGAAAAAATCATGATCTTGAGAGAAAGGGTTGTATATGAGGATTGTGACGTTGCTGAGGGAGGCGGGAACCTAGGAGGGAGCTAATTAGAGGGATAATAAAGGCATAAATATCCAAACGTGTAACATCTGGTGGCTTACAAGCCGAGTGCTTAACGAGGTGTTGAAATTACGCAGCTATACTACCGGGCACCTATTTATAAATTCTGGTCGGCTCTCGACCCCGCGTTACAGGTATACAGTAGGCCCCTTTCGCGAGGCCGTGACTATAATCTAAAGTCTAAACGGGGGGCGGGAGGAGGAGGACGCGGACGTTGTTGCAGGGATGAGGAAGGTGAGGACGAAATGTTATGGAGGGAGAGGAAGAAAGGAGAAAAAATATCATTACATCTTGTAGATATAATGAATAAACTATACATACCTATACAAGCTATCGAATATTTCCTTTCGATCCATTCACGACGATCAGGATCACTTCTTTGGTATTTGGTTTGTTTTGCTTTTTCAGCTTCTACCTAATTGTTCTGAATATGATAGTTCTTAAGATGTAGGTAGTACATCCTGATTATATCCTGAAGTTACACTGTTTCCTTCAGTTTTGTTGAAGGGTGTTGTCAGTGACGATTATCAAGCGAAAACGATGTTCGCTGTGCCAAAATGACATATTATAACGCTTGAAGTTAGGATTTTACGATAACCGAATAATTGAGACCGACGCGTAGTACCTAAGTATATACATATTCTCAAGTTTATGCGCCAAATAGAATAAGACGATATTCAATGTAAATGATAACGTTGATGATGACGGGGAAGTTGGGTAAATATCGCATCCAGTTTCACATCAAAATGACTCGCAAAAGTGGAAGAGCTTTGAGACATTGCGAATAAACTTTTTGGGGGATTAGAAAATTTGGAATAACACAACCCTGAGCTACCGTATGATGTTCCAAGTTTAAAGTTAACAACTATAATGTCTTGGATTGACTTGACTTGTATGTATAACGAATTGAATCAACGGCATTTTTAATTTCGATTTATATAATTTTTTTCCTTCTCTAATTCACGTTGATATCTATACGTACATGCGGCGGAGAAGACGAGGTATTCCCGAGATATAATAAAAGGTAGTAGGTACGTAGAGAAGGAAATTCGCCAACATTTTCCGAACGTATGTTGTTCAGACCACACGTAATTATTTTCAAGAAAACTAACTATACAGTGAAACGGTCGTTTTTCACATTGACGCGGAAACGAAGGGTGCAGGGGTTTGCACGATAGCTCACAATGAAAGTAGCGAATGCAAGATGAAAAAAGAAGAGAAAAGAAAAGAAAAGAAAAGAGACGAGACGGGAGGGGGAGAAACCTAGTCTCGTCTACACCCTCTTGATGTATCGTGTTAATGACGAGTCTGTTGTGGGGGTGCAGAGCAAAGCAGAATCACGAGGGGATAGAGATACGGCTGGGGAGTCGACGATGATTCAAAAGCTCCGACTACAACGCCTCCTAATTAACCTCCATGCGGTCGTCGAAAGGTCAACAAATATATATCCATTTAAGGAACCCGTTAGAGGGTTGAAGGTTCCGTATCTTAAGAATGGCCTTTTTTTTTAATAAGGGCGACAACGATTAAAAGTTATCCGAACAATGTGAACCACGTTTTATTAGCACCTGAACTCTGAACTGGGAGAACATGTATTGCGCAGTGTATCGCTAATATTAGGTTATACATATTTACGATTCGCTAATTGGATAACTTGAAATTAATATGGAATAAAGCTCTTTTAGCGTATCGAGAAGATCACAGAGGCAGGGAAAGAGGGGTACGGAGGATATAACTAACGTGGAGTATTTAAGGTATGAAAATGCCGCGGCAATTATTGCTCCGGATTATCGCATTAAAGAGTAAGGGTTGAAACGGGCGTTGCCTAAGCGTTACGGAATTAGTCGTAGAATAAAGGAGAATGAGATGCAAAACAAGGACGGCATACGTTTCGAATGAATACCGACTGGAATGAGAACAATAATCGGATAATCCATAGGTATCGATTATTCATTTTTACATTCCTAATGATGATTAATCATATCCTCGCATTCTAACGTGGACTTCAGATTTGCGCGAATTTCGATGTACACGCAAGAAAAGCGACTGTTGTCTATATCGACTTACGAATCCGTCGAATGAATCAAGATACAAATAAAACCAATCAAGATATATCATTTTTTTGTAATTCTGAAAAGCGACGAATGGCCGATAAACTTGATCAATTCGATAAATAGATCAGTTGATTGGATTCGGATTCCTGAGCGCAGAATACATAGAACATTGTAAAAAAAAACTCATATCGACTTTTGACCCTTAAATTGAAAAGAATCAAAGTTATACCCTTCAGATTTGTGCGATTTTTGGGCTAAAATGTGTATCGGGTATAGAAGCAATCTCACTGAAAGTTTATCTTTCCAAGGGGTATAAATTTGTTTTGCATAATAATATGATATGGCTTTTATTATCTATACCCGTAGTATAAGAAAAATAATTTTACGGGGGTCTGAGCTGTCGCTAACGGTGCAGCGATTCAATTCATCCCATACGGTGAACAGCACATTAAAATATCTTTGGTTCATACATATGTATAAACGGCGGAGTGAACCGACGAGGCAGGTAATATTAAACAGTGCACAGTGGAGCAAAGAAAAATAATAAAAATTTTGAACGCCCGCATAACGCCGTCGACGACGTCGCGACGAAGGTGGCACCAGCTGGATTGAATTCTTGGCGTTGAGATAAAACTGTTTTGGTTCTCCTCGCTCGGGGTCGCTTGGTATTAATATTGATGAAATCGGGAGATTGGAGAGATAAGAGGAGGGCGAAAAAAGCGAAAGAGAAGGGGGAGAAAGAAGAGCGGGGAATGGCAAATAGAGAACGGTGATCCATCCGCCCATCTATCCACACGGTAAAATAAGAAGCGTAAGTACCAGCTCCTATCTAATGTTTGACGGACATGCGGTAGGCAAGAACAAAGAGAATCTCAAAACGGTTCCCTGTCGTCACAGGATATGGTTTAATTAAAAAGCTCTAGAAATTTGGAAATTCAATTAATAATTAGTAAGAGCGTCAGACCTCTACAACGCTTTTTTCTAAGGGCATATTTCTTAGCTACGAACAAAAGTTTCTGGAATTCTGAGACACGAAATGAGAGCTCTATTCTTCTAATTTTAATTCAAAGTCCGTCAGGATTCGTTCAGGTGTTCAGTTATTTTATTGTCGTTTGAAAATTGGCGTGTTTTTTTTTTCCAGCTCGACACCCTGCGGGTATACGAAGTTGTAAAGTGTTTTCCCCTTGTTACTTTTACGTTCCTCCAGCACTGCACCCCGTTTTATAAATTTTTGAAAACCGTATACCGTAGACCCCTGGAGTGTCTGGTTTCCACGCTTAAAAAACCTCCCTATACCCTCGAAAAAGAGACGCGAATATACCTCGTATGATCCGTAGAAGGAAAAGAAGAAAAGTAGACGATCTCAAAAGGGAGACTACTGGGTACGTATACGCCAAATTTTGCTCTCAAGCAGCGTACGTAATATATGAAGTTCCGAAATTGATCAGGACGTGTCTTTGATCCACAGGATGTGAGGTACATGTATATTATACATCTACATACACACACTCGGATGAAGAACTTTAGAGGGCACATTCAAGTAGCCTGCAGCCCACCTGGCCCAGTAAGTCGTCGTCGTCGTTACGTCGAGGGGGTGGTTAAAAATGTCACCGCTTCTCTCTCTCTTTCCTTTTTCTCAAGTGTCACGCTGAATAGACAATATCGAGAGGTATGGGGCTGTATCGCTGGTGAATTACACTCTCGTTCGAAAAGAAAGCCCAGGTTATAGTAATCGATGAATGACTATACCCCGCTGTATACTTTATAATACGTCAACCTAGAGAAGAGTGTGTATTACACGCAGACGTTTTATGAACGATGCCGGAGCTGGGCTGCTTCTCTTCGGCGTTACCGGTGCTTCCGAAATATCGAAATTCCGAAATTCGTCAGTCTTGATCCATGTGCGGCATAGGAATCGCCTCTTATAAAAGAAACTCGAAAAAGGCATGAATAAAAAATGAAAATAAAATGGAAAAAAAGAAATCAATCAACGAAACAAAATGGGGAAACAAAAAAATGTCGACCGGGGCACCGGTCAACTACCCTTGTAAATCCCCGCCGCCCTGCTTCACGATTCTCTTTTCTAAACATTCACGATACTTATCCGCCTCATCTTTTTTCCGCGTCCATGAACCGCCCACGTAAATATTTATGTATATGTCTGTATCGTTTCATATATTGACATATACACATGCTATAGGTATATAAAACCCGTTTATATACAGAACAAGGGTGGCCGACGGAGCGTGCAGTAAACAGTACCGGGACCGGGGAAAACTGGAGAAACCGGAGAAACTCTGCCGATTACGACGTATTCCAGAATTCCAGAGCGTTCGATATCGTCCGGATCAGACAGACAACCCTATAGCGGTTGAATTCCTATACCCGTGACGATGGACCCTTACAAGACTCAGATGTATCAGTCAGGTCGACTGACTGGGCGGAACCGTTCTGCACTGTTTACGGGATGACGTCTGAGATTTATGTGTATGCGAGTGATCGAGCTGTAGCTGGTCTGTTTCTAATTCTTTGTAAAGATCTACTTTATACGTGGCGAACTATCGGACGTGACGCAGTGCGATATAGATACGTACGAGTACCCCCAGGTATGTACGTATGGAATAAGAATCATGATAATAATATAATTCTTATATTTTTCTTCTCTCTCGGTACGGAAAATCGAGGATATGGGCTGACCTGGCGATTCCGGAGGCCACGACGCGACATTCCCGCGGGATCTGGGCCGGAAGATTTTCTCTTCCGAAAACGGAGGCGATATACCTATATGTATACACATGCATATTATATATATGTGTGTATTCCTATATGCTAGGGGCGAATGCGACGCGGCGATGCACACTAATGTTAACAAACATGCAGCGCGACACCGCTTCCATTCTACGGAGCGAGTTCCCTGGCGCGTTTCCCTCCCCCAGCAGATCCTGGTTCCCGGTTTCCAGTTGCAGAGCTTCCAGATCCCCAGATCCAGGGGGCGGTCGACCCCAACCCTCAACCCATAACCCCCAACCCTTCACCGTTTGGTACCTATCCTGCAGGAGCAGCGCCACGCCGCCACCACGTCCTGCAGAATAACGTACGTCCTCGTAACTTACAGAGTACCGTACAACGTTACGTTATGGGCTTTGTAAAATAGGACAATGTACTAAATATGCCGTGGCTGCTCAAATCCAAGTGATGGTCGCTTCGCTCTCACGAATATAAGCGAAACGCAAATGTAAATGTTTACCGCTTATTCCGCAACATTTTATTTTATTTTATTTTATTTCATTTTATTTCATTTCACTTTATTTTATTTCGCTTTCCTTAGTTTATACCCTTATTTTATTTATTTCCGTAGCTCTCTCGCCATTCCTTTCCATCGCATCGTGACCCCGGCCTCGACCTTTCAACGTGATCCTCACGACGTTCTTTTTTCACCCCAGCTGCTCTCTCCCGTTCCATTTTGCGAACCGTAAACCAGATAGAATGAGATTTTGATAAAAGACGAAACCTTCGTTTTTCAATCGCCTTATACGGTTTTTAACAGCAAACATATATCGATCATTCACAAATACGTGCACCTAAATTCCACATTCAGCAACAAAAAGTAGAAAAAGAAAAAAACAAAAACCCAAGGACTAAGAGTTAAGATATCGCTTGGACGTTTGGTAGAAATGAAACTATTTGTAGTTTATGGAAAAATCATCGCACTGACAATGAAAGCTCTCCCTCTTCAAAAAGAAAGTAAAAAGAAGGTGGAGGGGATTGAACAAAATTTCAACATCTTACTGCCGTGTTCTTTCTTCTTTTTTTTCCATTCTTATTCTTGATCTCATTTTACTTTTTCTCTCGTACTTTCTGAAGGGCTGAGCGTTTGCGAAATGAAGTTATTACGAGCGGAGGGACTCGGGACGATTCTGGACGACCCTTTAAGAATAAAAACCCACGCGTATACGCGGAATAAGTGCAGCAATATCCCATAGGTAGATGGTATAAAGGTGGGGGTTGCCGGTAGGTGGGTGGATACATTAAGTTGGCCTGGTAATAACCATTCGTTCCGCTTATAAAGGCATACGTCAAGAAGGCAATAACGGGGCGATGTATACATCTGTAGTATACGCGTACATATACTTACCCTTGTACACGTGTACAGAACCCCGCAGAAACGCATATGCATGTGGGATAAAGTATATTTGTTTTCATTTGCATGGGCGTGTGGCCAAAATGGAACCTCCAAATCCTACAGCAGCAGCAGCAACACACTATATTTATGGAACGGTTATTGAAATGTTACGTCAAGCCTACTCAAGGGAAAACATGTTTTTACAAAAAACTCGCTGCTTGTATATACATATATACCGTGAGGGAAGAAATAATACTCTATGTGATCCAGAATAAGTTTTTCGATAAATGCCAGACAATTGTCCAGAAAAAAAAACATGTAAAATAGCTAATATTTACTCGATAACTCATAACAACAGCCAGCCAATAGAGGATTAAGAAAGGTAAAAGGTGAAAGGGCACATGATTCGAATGACACAATGTTTAAACAATTTTCAAGACGATCCAACGGCGAAACGAAAGAGGAAGCTGGGCTACCGAGCAGCGGAATTTAATATGGGTGAATTGTTTAAAAGTTTAGAAATTTCAAGTATACCCGAAAATTTAATTAATTCAAACCCAGGATACAAATACGAAGTACTGGTACACAAAGTGAATCACCTATAGATTGTTCGCATGATGAAACGTCGAATAGTTGCCTGATAGTTTATTCCGTTTTGAATCGATCATTTAATTTAGGTACCAATATGCAGTGAAGAAAAAAGCAGAAGTTTACATCTCGTATCGCGTACCGTTGGGAGAGGTAGTAAAACTATTTTGTAAAAGTGTCACTCCGTATTGTTGGATCTGAGGAACGAACGAGAAAAAAAAGAAGAGAATAAGGTTTGGTATTTCCAGAAACTGTCGTCTGCTCGTAGAGTACGAAGAAAATTACTGGGGTGGCAGGTCGAGTATAAGAAGGCGTTCGAGGGTCGCGAGTGACTCCCTTCGAGGAAGGACTATAGTAGGTACAACGATGTCCTAGCAGTTTTTTGGGGGGAACAAGAAGGCGGAAAAATCTCTGCACCCTGACTCAGGTTCTCGTGACCCTGGAATTCTACGATCTCCCCATCTCGGCCCGTTCCCTCCGACTACCATCGGAACCATATACCTTCTTCTTTTCACTATCCGCATCCCCTTTTCACCCATATTCGTTCTCGCGTATACTCGCTAACCGTTAGGTAAACCGGTATAAGGTAGGTATAATCGTCTTAGTTTGGTCTTCGGTCGTTTTCGATTCTCAGAGGATTGTACCTTAGGTAGGTCCTGTCAACAATTGAGAGCTGGGTCTCCGGGTCGATTCGATCCCGAAATATTTTCACACCCCATCCACCGCGACGTAGCATCAATGGTGGGATTTATTTTCATTCAACAAATACACTCGGAGAAAAGAGAAAACTAACTACCCGTGGAATAGAAAGACGTATAGAAAGAAAAGAAAAGAAGAGAAAATTAGAAGATAAATGGAGGAAATAAATTTGGGATAATTATACACTTCATGAAAAAGGTTATTTAGCAGACTAACGTGACAACTGATGAAATTATTTTCGGGACCGAATCCACGGTAGGAATCCTTGAAATTCGAATAAAGTGACAACGGAATGGGAGAACGTAGAAGCAAGTGGAATAATTTATTTTTGCTTTTAAAATGTAACAACGAAGGTTAGAATCTTTCGAAAAGGTTGTGAAAAGGAAGCGAATACAATAACGAGCGAGGGGGTGATAATTGTAATTCCGTAAATAGGACGCTGCTGAAATGCGGCGTAGTGGATGAGTAATTGGGAAATTAGTTGGAATGGGGGTAAAACTAGTTTAGCATTGAACGAAATTATCTGTTTTTTCTTCGACTTCTTCTTATTATGCTATAGCTTCTTATAGTGGTAGGTATATAGGTGTAGTTAGAGAGACCAAACTTTATGGCACTCAAGACTTTAGCGGTTGCGAGTTTATTACTCGCCTCGGCATTTGTTTGCCTGATCGAATATAGACCCGGCCACTTTCGTTCTCTGAACTACGAGAAAAAAGCAGAAAAGAGAAAAAGGAAAATCGAAGGAAAAAGAAGAGTAAGAAGGAAAGAAGAAGGAAGATAAATTGAGCCCCGGCTAGGCGAGGATCGTGATATAATTATAAAGGTAAGGATTTGCTCTGCGAGTCAAGCGCGAGTGAGTGAATCTTTAAACTATCCTGCACACAGGATAAGGTCCTGCACGTGTATCACCAGTTTCCAAGCGGAGAGCGACTCCGTTGTACTTGCAACGCTTTTTCAAACTTTAATTAAAGTTTATTTTCCCACTTTATCAGGGCGAACTTTGACCGAGAATTAAAACTCGAAACGAAACGGCATCGCATGGCAGTCAGCATTACTTACTCGTCTTTCCCCTACTCCGCCTCTGTACTCATCTGGCTGCGCCTTTTTACAACAAAATTCTACAGCGCACGTATTTCCGTAGTTTACCAACTTAGGAATCATTTCATAATGCAATAAAATCTCCTCAAATTTATCTCGATCCTACAAATATTTACTCAGCTATTCACATACATCTTCGTTTGATCTCGGATGAGATCGTTAAGGAACGGTGATAGAAACTCTACACAGAAACTTCACCTTCATGAATCAAGCCCCTGCGTTTTGTTTATTCTGATGACGAAATGGACCGTCTCCGATCTCCCTTCACGCCCCGATGTCAAACGTCTCTAATATGTAAAGGCGCGTATAATACTTACAGAAAAAAATGAATGTGCCAAGCTTCCCCTCAGTATGTACGTATGGTGTATGGCGTATAAATACATGGGTAAAGTATTAAGTGTCGAAACAGGGGTTTCACTCGAGCAACAAACGAATGTGTTATGAAAGGCTGTTGAAAGGTTCGTCAAAGAAAGTTCAATCGCTGGAGGATCCCCAACGCTAGTGCGTATCATGCATGACGTCGAGAAAGGGGGATGATCATCCCGGTGCAACACGCTTAATTTTACGTCCTTCCCGCGCCCTTAGTTTTTTTTCAGAAATAAAAGAATCTGTCTGCGAGTTATATACTCACCGTGGCACCAGAAATGAGAAGAATTTTTCTAGGTGATTGTGAGTTGATATTCCGGAGTCTTCGTCATTCGGACGCTGTACGATTGTTGTCGTAACGTTAAAATAGGTGGGTGGGTGTATGGCGTATATGGAGTATATGGAGTAGGTAGGCGCACAAAAGCGCGATAGTAGGCGGTAAGAATGAAGGGAGGTTTGTACGGACTACGTGGTACGCTCCCCTCGTTCTCCCATACCGTTCGTTCAGGGGGACTTACCCTTATACCTTCACCCTCGCCATCGCCATCGCCCTTACCCTTAGTCTTGCTATTGATTTCCGAGGACCGTTGGATGCCGGTTGGGTTGGTTGGCTGGCTGGCTGACTGGATAGCTGGATGGCTGGTGCGAAACGTTGCCCGAGGGTGAGTTACCAGGAAGCAAAAACCATGCCAAGTAGTGCCTCAGAGTGAAGGTAGTTGGTACAGAACGGCGGAGAGGATACCGACCAGTTCCGACACCAGAACGCAAATCTCAATCGTATAATCCTCTTCGAGTTGAGTTGTACCATCTAAAGTTCGCCTAACGTGACACATACGTCATCCGTCATCGGATCGATTCGTCGTGTTTTTTCTCGTTAAATTACAACAGCGATGCGTACCAACAGGGCTACCACCACTCTGTGAGATGAAATGTCTGGGTGCACATAACTGACTGGAGTATACGTGCGGCGTCTGGTAGACGTTGAAGTATCCTATTATACATAATACAAAAGGAGGAAAGGTTGTTGGGTTGGGCAGGTGGTTGTGGGTCGGTGAGGATTAAGGGTAGAGTGAGGGCGAGGGTCGTATTATGTGCCTACCTGCTGCAGGGGGCGTTTACGGTAGGCTTGTGCCACCAGAGGTAGCGTAACCGGCACCGGCAGCACGACGAAACCAGCAGCCCTCCTGGGTCACTCGCGACTTGGTAAGGGTTGTAAAACAGGTTGCTCACGAAGATCATAAAACTGTCCTTAAATAAATATGCCGACCCAGGTAGGGAGACGGCGCTTCTCGCCCTGTCCCCACAACCCTTATTCTTATTACTGTTCTCGTTGTTGTTATTCTTTACACAGGTACGACGACCCCAAAACTTGAGAAGTCAATGCTCACAGTTCCTGAAACCGATGGTGAGGGGGAAAAAAAATGGTAAACGTCATGAACTTACGCAACGATATGAATTTAAATTATCAATCCCCTTTCTTTTCCCTAAATCACGCAAACATTACGCGGAATGTTTTCAAATCGAACCGATCTTGATGGGTTTATTTTTTATTCGGTAATATTCATCATTTCCTATCCTCAAAGCATTCTTATGGTCTATGTCGGTAATGGACTATAAGCGCCTTTGTAAAATTGAAGGGTATAAGGCGAGTGGCTTGGTCATTCTACCGTGTCAGGTGGCAGCAGCTGTTTACTCTTTGCCAGCGAGATTACCACGCGGTATAATAAGGAAGTATGTGAAACCCGTTCAATCATGTTTCCAACAATAAGATATAATGCGCAAGACAGTTTCCCACAAGTAGACGAGTGCCCACCGTCATTTACTTTTAACGCACCCATGGAATTTTCCGTTGTACAGAAAATCATTCATTCCTCAAAGTTGAACTATTCGACATTCACTGAATACATCGACCGAGTTTTTATCTATATTTGAAACTTCTCTGGCGCCCCAAGTGTCGTCATGATATTTATTTTTTTCGTCGTTTTGATTTTTTTTCTCTTTTATCGTTAGTATCGCCGATATCACTAATAACGTGCGACGTCCAATCACCCCTGCAGAACCATAATCTACAATGTCGTTATATCTCGCGGGTTATATCGAGACGATATAAACCTAATATCATTCCAGCGGATTCCCTTCTGCCATAGGGATATTTATTGCTCCATAATACAGCACACGGTAACGCGTAGATATACAAGAGCTGCAGCACCACCGGCAGATATGTGTAGGTACGAGATGAAACTTGAGGGTTAAGGGGAAGGGGCTCCATATTATCACTAAATCCTCCAAAAGAGAACAGGATACGGTGTAAGTGGGGAAAGAAAAGATGGACAATGTGTGCTGCCTATACAGTGGTACACAGTGGTGGGCGGTGCAACGTTGGTCAAACCACGAGACAGTCCTGATGTACGTTTTATGGTTTCTCAGACCACATTGTCGTTTTATTTCCGATCATTTCGGTCCGGGACTAGTTAGGTGGAAAGAAACGAAAAGAAAAGAAAAGAGAAGGAATACGAGTAAAAACGTTGACGCGAGCCAAGGTTGTTATTCTTTCACATTTCCGTTGCCACAATAGAAATAAGGGTGGCATATGCTTCGTAGAATTTTGAATCGAAGCCAAAATTTTGTGGTATACATATGGCAGATAACATAAACGGAGACGCGATTGGCCGGCTGAAAGAATCAGAGACAAGAACTATTTACGGAGTAAAATGAAGAGCAGCCCGTAGGTCATCAATTATTTAAAACTCAGCTATAGGATACAAACCATCATGGCCG
The DNA here is from genome assembly GCA_963978495.1 of Athalia circularis. NCBI lineage: Eukaryota > Metazoa > Arthropoda > Insecta > Hymenoptera > Athaliidae > Athalia > Athalia circularis. The sequence goes on from OZ021699.1 coordinate 23,281,299, forward strand.
AGTTGTATAATCGGAGGGAGCAAATCTCTGAAGGGCTTCTCTATGGGATTGTCTTTCTTCACCCTTTATTGAAACGCCACGGGAAAATCCACGCCTTATGCAATATTAATAAAGCAACCGTCAGAAACGATAAAACGATACTTATAAATCCCCCTGCACGTATATAAAAGGAACTCGTCGAGATCGAGAGCATTAAGAACGGATGGGTTGAAATAAATTAACCGTAAAATAAGAAAATAAATGAAAGTACAACGTGAGAGTTATGTTACCAAAGCTGGATACGCAAAAATGATGGAGAAATGATCCCGGGTTATTGTATACAAGCAGGTGTTTGAAGAGGATTATCAAACTCATGATATCCTGGTAATAATTAAGGGGGTATAATAATCCGGATTCCGTGTTCCTGTAGAAGCGGAAGAAAGAAAGGAAGCCGGAGTAAAAGATGCGAACCGAACGCAAAAGCTGTTGGCAAGAGTTGGCCCTTTCGCTGAGGAACGCCGGGGGCAAAAGCAGCAGCTTTTTCTCGCTCAGGGTAGGTAGGTGAGATCCGCTTAGCCAATCCTTACAAGGATTTCGAGACGGAACGGAAATCCAGGGAGCTTGCTAGCCAGCCAGCCAGCTAGTCAGCCGGCCTTCCTTCTCATCCGAGATTTATATCCCTAACTCCGGTAACAAAATCGCCGCGATAAGCGATGCCGCGTTGAATGCCACCAGCTCACAGCAGAAGCAGAAGCAGCAGCAGCAGCTCGGATAAGGTGGCGTCGGAATGTGCTGGAGCACCACGAGCTACACGGTCTCTGTATATATGCCCTCGGATAAACTCTATGAATAGAAGGTGTTTGCGACTGATTTGAAAAATCGTTCACACTACCATCGTTCCATGTATCGCCAAAAGACCCAAACACCCACGAACGGCACCACCTATATTCGTTTGGTATCTGAAACCGATCTGGGGTAGCTAGTTTCACCCAAAATTCTTCATTTACATAGACCACCGAAAGCTTTATACCCGCTTACCTTTGTTCACGATTCACCGTTAGGGGTTCACGCATTTTTATCTGATATATTCGTGTATAGTACAGGTTGACTTTCCGAGCTACTAAATGGAAGCTTTGAATTAATTTCTCATATCGCTGGTGATCATTCAATTGATTTGTAACTCTGATTATTACCAATTTACCGAAGGTAGCTAAAATTACGGAGCTGGTTAATATCGCAATTAGCGATATTCGGTGGGTACAGTCCACTCTAAAATTTACGATCAAACAATTTATAGTCAAACCTTCGATGATAACGGTCGGAAAATTCTCAATCGATTCAAAGCGTCACGCAACTGCTCGTAACGCGAATCGACCAACTTCTGGCGATCCAACATCATTCGTATCCTCATTTTCAAAGCTGAGACGTTTCGTCCGTCCAAAGACGTAGAAAACAGATGGATGGCACCGGTGACGTCTGACGTTGACGTGTGATACGAAATTAAAAGAATAAACCGAGTAGCTAGATGGAGAGAGAGGAAAAAGATACCGAGGGCGGGAAATTAGAGACATAGGATGTCGTCGACATGACTTCTAGCCCCGAGTAGCTCCGGTTGTTATTACAAACATTCTCTGTTGTATAACTATAATCGAATGAGTTGGTGGTAGTGGAAGGTTTCGTACTCAACGGTTCTACGAACTCGCTCGCACGAGTGCTTCGTTATTGTCTTGGCTTAATTGATTTTAAACTGGTGCCATTGTCACGCGGGCGTGGAACGCCGCGCGATGTGTACCAGCCTGCTGAGAACAACGTTATACTTATAGCTTCGGTGCTTCTGGAGTTTACAAAGTCATTCTTGCAGCAGAGCGGGACGGAAAGGGGAAGAGAAGGAAGAATTGTTACAGCAGCAAACGACGTTCCATAAGATCCTCTGTACATACACTAAACTGCAGATAACCATCTTATACAAGCTGATCCATTCATTAATTTCCTTCGAAAATTCCAACCCCGAATTGACGCGTCAAGTTATTACTCACCAACTGTCACGGGCCCGGGAAGTCGAGCGAAGATAAGCTTTTCAAATTCATCGATAACTCGTTCAAGTTCTACTCACCTGGAATCATGAGAAAGAAAAAATAACGATTAGCCACTTTTGCCGGGTAATTTGTGTGGACGATGTAATTAAGCACTATACATCTAACTACCTCTACCGCAATGTGAAAGATGCACGCGTGATTCTCTGACGGATTAAACGTCAACGATGAATTTGTCATTGCAGTATAGGTGAACCACGTCCGCCACAGTGTCCGCAACCCAACTGTGTTTTGCGGCGTTCGTGCAGCTCTTCCTCTATCGCCGAGGCAGCTGCATTGTCGAGATAATTACCTGCTCGCCATCAGGAATGTGACTACGTTATATGACTGCTTACTTGCTCGCTCGCTCACTCGCTCGCTCGCTTGGCCAGTCGACCTCGTGACGGAACAGAAACCCGTTGCCTGAATGCTTGCAGCAGGTTACCTACCCAAATCAACGCGTTGTCCGATTATTGTACAGACCTGCACTCTGACTCACTGAACGTAGCTCCTATTCGGTCAGGGACCGGCCGGTGCTGGTCCACTTGGTGACGTACGTTAACTCAATTACAGGATATCACCTGCAGACCCGGCAGAACAGGAAAATGCGATAGATCAGGTTTGAAACGGAGTGTATAATTTTTTTTCGTTTTCAAGACGATTCTAGGAATATTTGTGTAAGCAGATTGCGAGAGACGGACAGATCGGCCTACTGTCTTCATATACTTCAAACCACAAAGACTTTTACTAGTGATACAATCAGACAATGTCAATTTGGTGGGGAGTTTTTAAGCACATTCAAGAGGGACGAAATTTATACCAGAATTAAATGGAATACTGTGCAGATCTTTGGGGAAATCAGTGAACAGCTGGCGAAGACCGCGCTCACGCCCGGCTATAGAATTCAAAGTTTCTCGTTCCGATGAACGAGTTGAAAGAATTTGCGGATATTTTCCGGGTTGGAGAATGCTGGCAATATTTCGTACTCCATTTTTCAATTTAAACTCTCGCCCCAAAGATTAATGACTGGTTAAGTTGAGAAAATCCTCACTGAAATTCTCTTTGAAAATTCTTTCTCCGCCTCTTCATCCAGCTGTTCATAAATCTGACCTAATACGAGGAAAATTCTGACCAAAAATAAACAATCATAGTCCTTGCGACAGTTCCCGATTTTCTGTGACCTCTATCATGTTATTCAATCTTGCGGATGCTGGTGCGCGGTCTGGTAAGAAATACCTAGTTGAAGATCTCGGTGCACCGCGTCGCCCCGAAGGTATTCGAAGAATTCCCTTACCGATAATGACATTTGCGCGACACGGGGTGCTGCTGACATCGGTGAGAACTGAGGTAAAATAGGAAATGGCAAGAAAAATTTACGCCAGCGAACCTCCACAGCCGGCAAGGGGTGGGGTCGGGTGGTGCACCACGGTATTTTAATTTACTCGAGCATGCGGTCGTTAAAGGAATCAATTAAGGATATATAGCCGACTATATCAGACAAGACCGGCGCCTCCGACTCTCGTTATTCGCATATTCCAAATTTCTCCATCGTCAATAGCGGAAATAGGGTTATATCTCCGAAGAAAAAAGTCATACATTATGCGGGTATAGACATCAGCGATCAATTTATATAGAAACACATATTATTGTCCCAGAAAATAATCTCCAAAATACATCGAGGGGCCTAATATTTTTCTGCGTTAAAATGCGAAGGACGCGATGCCGAGATTTGTTTGTTTTTTTTCTCATCGACAACGGCCGAGAACGGGCGCCGAATTTCAATCGGCAGAGGGATATGGGCAGATATGTTTTTTCAATTAATGAAATTCCGATCAGATCCCATCGGCAATCATGAACGAAAGCGGATCGAGGAAGTGTGCAGGGGTGATCTTGCGGGGGAATCGAAACGGCACAAAGGAAAAGCTTCGGTGTGTTTTAATCCAGCACAACAACGTGAGAAGAAAGAAAAAAAAGTACAAAAAAAAAGTATTAGCTACTTTAGCGGGGCGCGGATGAATTGTGAGAAAATGCGAAAATTAAAAACCAAACTGTTAACCAAAGAAACCTTATCACGCGATCCTTGGAAGTTTTATTATATATCTTGAAAGACGATCTGGTCAAATTCTCGTCATATATATAATAGCATACCGCGTTGCTCCAAGTGTATGCGCATTTGATCCCAGTACTGACCTCAATAAGGTCGATAGAATGGAAGAGATTAACCCCCATAGCTGTTAATAGAACGGCGGCTTCGGCATCGGCGTCGAACCACTCGCAATTAGGGCAAAGCGCGCTGGTGTCTACTACCATAGCGAAACATATAGTAGTGTGATATACGGTAGCTATACATATGCGATCACTAAATCAGAAGCCCACTATACGACGATATCCCGGGATCAATTCCTATTTATTTGTATGAATTACAGTCGCCGTCCTACAACGAAATGAATAAATCCGAACAGGGATTCTCATATTCGAAGAGAGAAAAGAATAAAAAAATAACGAGAAGGAATTAAAGCTGCAGGTTTCAGAGCCTCGCGTGTTCCACCTCGATCTGTCACACCAGCACCGCAGCTATGGGGATAAATTGAACCTACAAGGTGACCATCGGGACCTTCCAATTAACTTCCGCCACGCATTGTGTCAGATGCCCACCGACCTTAAAGAATTACCCGGGTTTCCTCTTTACATGAAGACGCCTAACGACTGACCATTTTGCCGACTTTTACAACTTGATCGTGCATGCTTCTCCGAATTGTGATGAGAAAATTGAAACGGTCTCGTCACACGATGTAAACGTATATTTAGGGACGAAATATCCCGGTTGATTGATTTATATAATTAATTTCTTAGGTCACGTGATAACCGTAAGCGATTTACCGCAAGCTTCTCTGAAAGAATAGCGAAAGTACAGTTTTGATATCAAAAGCCGCGGGATGACTGGCGCACGATATGTTGAAGAAAAACGAAAAGGCGGCATCGCCATCCTATACCATTATAACGTAGGAGACGTCTCGCCACCATGTGGAGCGGACATTGTGAGTGACGTTGGATGAAAACGAACCCCGAACGCGTACCCGACGACTTATATATATAAGTATATGTAGTATAGCAGGTTTCACCCTGGCGACGAAGAGGTTCTCTTAAAGAAACCCAACATTTACTTGTCCTCGGTTTCGCAAGGTACACACCTCCAGGTGAGCTGAGTTCCTATGCGTATACGTCAAGTATAAATAAGACTGTACAGTGGCCGCAATCTTGGCATAATGTTGTCTTTGATCCTCACAATACCAGCGAAATGGCGACCGCTTACACTTCAATGCAGCACTGAATTTCTAATTACATGCTTAAAGCGCATGTACCTTGGAAGCTTTATGGTATTCGAATGACAATCATCCTGCAATCCCGTCCTAGGAGAAATTGAGGTGAACCATGCATTGAAACTAGAAATGTTAACTTCGGGTAAAAATACGTGGGATATTCTCAGATTTTTTTTTTCATGAAAAACACATGTAAAGTCAGCGATGAAAATTCGACATCGTGAATATAGATTTTTCTTTAAGTTTTTTTTTTTCAATTTTTGTCCACGGAACGCCGTATGAATGTGAATTTGTTTTCAAGAATAAGATGATATGGGTTTCACATCGCTGCCCGTTTTATCTTTCGGCATACAGTTGGAATGAAAATTATACCGTCGTGAGCGTTCTATATTTCTTTTAATCCATAAAATATCGTGTAAACCATGAAAAATAAATCTTGCAGTTTGTTACAAATACTGTTCACGCGTTTCTATAAGGTATTGCAAAAAGGATTATTTTCACGCAGGCGAGATCATGGCGCATTGTTATATTGGCTCTGCGTATTGCATACACAGGCGGGGGTTTTGACGCGGATGAAATGTCGGGGTGACAGGGTCGGTCGAATACAATACGAATAAGCCCCACGCCGATTGTCCCATATATATAAAAATACACGTGTGCTATATGAAGCTGAGCAAGGTAGAGCTATATGTATAATACTCTGACTCACAAAATCCCCTCCGATCAATTTATCCGATTATTTATTATTGTCAAAAAAACGACTTTTGAGCCCCCTTCTTGGAACGGCGGTGAATTCTACCTCGAATCTGGTATGTGTGCAGCGAGGGGAGAGAATAGGGGGCTAATCTTATTAGATTGAGCAATAAGGACTTCGATTTCCATTTTGATTTCGATATTTACCGTTCATACCAGAAACTCGGAACGATACATCCAACGCACGACTTGCATCAGTTCTTGAAGTTTCATTGAAAACAAGAAAATAAGAAAATTGAAAAACTCTTTTACCAGCTACCGTAGCGTAGCGCAGTGATGCTGGCGTACGATTCAGCGATACGGATTTACCAAGTTTTTCTGATTTTAACGCCCACCGCCCGCGCCCTTGCGCTGCAACGGCACCTCATTGGAACATATCCCTACGACGGCGGTGGTTACGCGACGAATAATTGACAAAAAGCTCTTTTAAATTGCCATAAGCCGCCCGCCCTCACCCAGCTCTCTGTATACCCTATACGCATACGTGTACCGCTGCTGTGAGGGGCGGCAAAAGGGCGGGGTGGCCGGTTATACGGTTAGCTGAAGCCAGGATTGATTGCTGCGCACGAGACCGTAATAAGCCGTTAAAATAAATTGTAGACACGCGCCAGGACGACGTCTAACTAGATGGCAGTAGATGAAGAACTTGGGCTGCCATCGTGCAACCGATCATTTCGGGATATATGAATCCGAAACTCTGCACTCAACATAATTTGCACATTGTAGGCGCGGAGGTACATATGTGCCTATATTTCATGGTAGAAATTTACTCGAGAATTGTTTCATCCTGACAATGATACGAACGTAATACGATATCTTCTTCCGTTGATGGTAATTGTGAAATATATACCGTCTACAACTCTCTGTAAGGCAGCTGCAGTCGGATGATGAATTATTAGTAGATATTAATCAATCGAAGTGATCGGGTTCGGAGTGAAATATCTTCTTCATCTCCTTCCACATCGTCTTTTTCTTAGCTTCAACTCGAAATTAAGATTTATGAGAATATGGAATCGCAATTAAAACTGTACCTATACTACCATGCGTAAATTATACCAGGTGCCCGTGAGCTCCGTGGGATGTTAATTACAAGAAAAGGCTGAGCGCGGATTTTAATAAAATGAATTCCGTCAAACTCAGAGAAGAAAATTGCTTTAAGAAATACCAGTAGAGAATAAGGTGCCTATATACAGCAGCTACGTCAACGGTCAAGGTTAAACCTTATATACCGAATGATATTTATAATTCTGTATTCAGTCAAAACGAGAAGAATATATTCACGGTTGAGAAAATCGCTGTATCATTTTCCAACCGACGTTAGCAGGTAATCTATATTAAAGTATTAATGATATAAGCTTGAAGATTCTCCGAAGATCGGCTCATCTCTCCGATAACATATTATACATCTATTTGCATAAAAATTTCAATATTATATCTTACTCCGCAAGCTCCATATACAGCTGCTGGAATTGTTTCATTACGAAGTTCCCACGAGGATTGCGTGAGACTCGAGATCCCATTCCACGTCTGCAGCATGTCCTGTCCGAGTCGCGAATACCGACCTATACATCTTATTACGGTGATTCATATGGTAGGTGAATGTACATTAAGTAAATATCAATTTCTTATTGAAATTAACTCTTTCGTAGTGCCTATAAGTTATATGACAATAAAAATGATCACTTCCATTTATATCTCAGACTGCAAGGACCCTGGATTATGAAATGTGTGTAGAAGAAAAGTCGAATTTTTCGATTTCTTTCATGCCTATTTCTCCCGAGTCTCCGTTTGTAAAAAATATATTGTTCGTTCGAGTCGTATTTGGGAATCCGAAATTTCACCACGGTTTTCATATGAAAATGAACGCTGCAGCTATTTGTATATTTCAATAAATGGGGCATACATTTCCTTTGTCCGAAATAACTGTAACCGGGTCTAGCTGTGGTTCATTTCACATATTGTTAGAAAACAGCCCCTAGTTCAAACTTATATACGCGCACGCACATCGCAGGGGTTGCCACAATAAGGATATCCCAGGGTCAGGTTAGGGGATGATAAAAAAAAAAAAAGGAAGAAAAAAAGAAACTAGCTAGCCTTGCCTGCATGCACTTGCCTCAGGGGTAGATGGGGGTTGTATAGTATAGACTATAGAATAAGGACTAGGGTGCTTCTTTCTCCCTCCGCACAGGTACCTATCCCATATATCCCCATTGCGCCTCTGCGTGTCTACGTATTTTGCCCACGTCTATACAGAGGCCGTAATATAAAATAAAGGGGGCGCGCAAGCCGTGCCCCATCAAACAGGGGAGAATAGATTCACTCTATACGTCGCTCGGAGGCTGCTGTTGCTGCCGCTGTTGCAATGTAACAAGGGTGAACACAGATTGACAGCTCTTCCAAAATCCTCCCTCATCAGCTGCTTTAGAAACCAGGCTGGCTTCCTCCAGCTCACTTACTTACAACGTTGAGAAAATTGCGACGCGGACGCGGACGCGGGCGAGAAACGGTCCCCTACAGGATTGGGTATATTAAAATAATATTCGTTAGACCGTCAAGCAAATTGATTGCTGCTTCAAATTCGATTAGGTTCAGATTATTCAACCGTTTCCGCGGCGTCAATTTTAAGGGGAATGTCATATATACACATTTTTTACTCCTTTCATTTCACTTCCGCGTTTTATTAAAAAACCCCGAATTATTCTATTTTTTATCTCCAATACTTCTCCCTCTTCCTTGCTTCAAATTTCCTTCGTTTTCATCTGCTTGTTCATTTTTCCAACAATTTTTTTTTCATTCAATTTATTGTTGTTATTAATTTTTCGTTCTCCTTATACAATACGTCTCTGCAATAAGTCGCATAAACTGTCACCAAACGGAGTCTCATGAGTTATTACCTTTAATCACGAAACGTGTGCGCGGTGGCATTCGGTACACATTTACCCTACAAACGATGAGGATATTTCAAAACTCCGAACAACAATTCCCGATGTTAACCGAGTTTAAATATTACATTCGCAAAGTTTGGAATTAAATAAAGCGGTCATTCATTTATTCCTTCACCGTGTTTATCAGGACTCGAATAATAATTCTTCCCTCGAGCCGCAGGAAATCCAACTAATTGCGGAATTTGATAGAAACACTTAATCACATCCATGTATGGGGATCGTATAAGGAGACGATTCGCTCATGTATGACATGAATACACACGATTCTCTGGTGTTATACAGGGAGGGAATTTTGGTCCGATGCCAAGATCTCGTAGCCTCCGGTAAAAGCGGTAAAAAGGATGTAAAGGAACGCGTAGATATAGTTGCGGTGACGCAGGAAGCTACGGGAACTCTGGCTGCTGCAGTATATCCGATTATTCGTGTATGCAAAATAACCAGTTGTAGAACCGTGAAATCCGCCTCGCACTGCCATTGTTGTCACAGGGATTACAAATCGAGTAATACCAACTACATGGTGGATTATCTACCCCCTTTGAGTGGTAGCGACAATGAAAAAATTAATAAAAAATTACAAATAATTAAAGAAAAAAAAAGAAACAGAAATCTAACGGCGACTACATAATGGAACTTCGTACGAAGAGGAATCCGTTTCCGATTTATGTTTTCCTTGTTTTTTGATAACGTGACAATTGAAAGTTGACTGAAGGCTGAGGGTTCCGAAAGATGAAAAATATTGCAACGAGAGAATTCAGATCACGTTGGGAAGGTTTAGAGTTTTGACGAGTGTTTTCAGTGAATATTGTCGTCGTGGGATTTGAGGACTGAGAAAATCTGCGTCTTCCAGAGTATTGTAAGATTCTGAGTCACAAAACTTTTAATCCGTCAGATTAAACCGATTTCCAAGAGACAATAAATCCTCCCCGCTACTGCTGCTAGAGGGTTTCTCTCAGAGTCGTTTTCTCAATGGAAATTCGGGCTCAGTAGCGAACCTCATAAATTTCCATCTACCGCTTTTTACCAACTCGTTCCAGTGTCGCACGCCCACCAGAAATTCGCAAGATATTTCGCCGCCGAACCTTCATACACATCTGAGATTCTTCCATAACGTAAAGCAATGGCAAGCGGCTTATAAAATCACACCTAACATTTTGCTGTACGGGTGAAAAATAATTTTCAAAGAGGAACCAAAATTTGTGAAACTTTTCTGTGAAGAGTTTGGCTATTCTATTCCATATTTTACTATACATACATAGATGAAAAGGCACGTACATGGGAATTAGCGAAAAGCTGACTAAAATAACTGTTGAACAAATTTAGTTTTTCTTGCAATTAGACTCGAATCCCTACGAGAGATTATCCTCTGCATTCACGGCTCAAGTAATATACGACGTGAGATTTGGATTATGGTGCGCAATTTTGATTGCTAAACGGAATATACAGCAGGCGAAGAATTCTCAATTTTTCCCATTCAAATGTGTACACACCCCCTTAATATATACTTTCTGGATTTCAGCTGCAGCAGGGGATGGTTATACTTTCAGTCATGATTCATGGGAAATTATTATTACTTCCCATTATCGTCTGAAATTTCCATATTGGTATGTCTCCAGTGGTTGTATAAATGCGGTAGTTTTTCAACTTAATGGTCGGTACCGTCGGTTAGATAGGTTAGGTACGTACCAAAAGTTTTCCTGCAAGCAAAGTAGCTCGCGCACACTTCACCTACTCGAGTTCCCATGTGTGTACGTATCTACGCTTCTACTTTATACAGGATAGATATAATAATATATTACGAAGAACGTGATAAATCTAGATCTGCAAGCAATACAGCGCCGTCCAGGCGTGTCAAAGTTTCTTTCAAATTGTTGCTCTCATCAAGCAATTCGGTCAATAATTCGAGTAGGTATACAGGTACCTATAGGCGCACATATATGAAGGGGATCGACCCGATACTCGAAAAAGCTACCACGAAACACTCAAGATCTACGAGTCCTCGATCCTCTGCGGGGAAGAATTATTTATCGTTTTACCGGTGGTTTTTGTTTAACATTTTCCATAATTTGAGATATAAATCGTGCATTCCTCACCGTTGCGAATTTACACCTATAATTTCGACTGTATGTATACGGTACCTATCACGTTGTGCACAGGGATATAAGGGAAGTTTGAATGGTATGAGGGTTTCCGGTAACCGTCACTTTGGAAGGGTGCAGCAACAGCAGCAGGTTCGGTTGCCTGATCGCCCTATACAGCATCATATTTCATAGCATGATGCATGCACGGTAAGGCTTATTAATTCGATTTAATGGGCTCAAGTCTGCGTGGCTGTCGGCTAACTAAGTGGAATATACCTACATTCAGGTGGTATCTCCTTTTCGTTCTCGACAACCTCCTTTTCCACCCCGATCAGGTGTTTTATCACAATCCCGCGTCGCGCAGTCGACGTTTTTTCGCGGCAAGGCTGCAGCAGAATCGCGCTAATATTCACACCGACGTAACACGATATTTAGCCGGGCTAACAATAAGCTCGTCGGATTACCAGGAATTAATGGTAATTATTACAGCTTATAAAACCCACCAACCCACCATAGCGCGGCCTTTTTTATCCAACGCGAGAATTTATTCAGAATTTTAACCACCTCGTACGATTAAAATTCATTTTCAAAGATATAGATTTTTTTTACTATTAAAATCTTCTTTTTTTTTCTTTTATTCCACGGGCATCGTTATGTATTAATTTTTTTATGTTATAGTAATTCGGAATTAGATGTATCAGGCCAGAGAAGCGTGCTTTAAAAAAAAAGAAGAATCTTAGCGTTTATAAAACTGTCGAGGTGCTTCCTTTTCTCTTTCCCAGGTACAGCACTTTTCTGATGTTTCTCGGTAATCTAGAATTGAATTCTCACTCGGCTGACCTGCGGGGTCCCTGTAATCGTTGACCATTAAGTCTACCATCTCGAAGAAGGGGGGTTAAACGGCTCGCAGCGTTTCAACTCAATTTTTACGTGCCGACGGTGTTCACGACGCGCATCTCTTCCTCCCTCGGGTACAGTAATCCTCGTATTAATGATACGGTGAACAGCTAAGAGGCACGTGAATTCACCATTAAACATCAAAAGTAACTAAACAAACGAAACAATGAGACGAAAAATGAAATTTTATACGATCCGAATCCGATATGTAATCAAAAGGAAACAAGAGAAAAGAAAAAACACATTTCTATATATCTTACGACGTCGTACAGAGCAATTAATGGCCGATCGTACGTCGTTCATAATTATACTCGAGGCAATTAAGAAAGCGACAAAATAGAAACTAAAGAACCAATGTTATGTCTTAAACGCTGATTGCGAAATACAGTGTATACGTATAGATATATGACCGGCGAAGTTGTGTGCAAAGGATTTATATGCGGATCATTTCTTTATGCCGTGAGATTTAAAATTGTGCTCAGCAATCGCGCGGCCAGTCTGCCGTAGCAGCAACAGATCGTTTTCTCGTTCGTGGTCCACCAGGTTCTCGCTCGACGAAACTTGAAGCTGCTGATCCTATACCTCGCCGCTGCTTTGTTTTGTAACACATTCCTGGCGTAGTTTTCTGACGGTAGACATTTTTCGCCGCTGCACCAGCCGCAGCAACAGCAACTGCAGTCGTCCTTCCTTTTTCCCATATCCGCTGCGCACTACCTGAGCATCAAGAAACTTTTCACCGCGCCCAGGTTACGTAGGTACCGCAAATACTTTGTTTCCATTTTTATATCATTATTATCATTATTGTAATTCTTTTTTTTTTTTTTGGTTTTTGTTTTTCATTTCATCAACGTGTATATATGTGTGTAAGGAATGTTCGACGGCGCAACGTCACCCCGATAAATTCTTCGCCCCAATGGTTGCTAAAGGGGTCGTTGATCCCAATTCTTGTATCACAGAATATATAGCCTGCACTATCATTGATTAGTTTGCTTCAATTTTGTTCGCGTTTAACCAAAACTTCAAACTGCGAAACGGCGACGATATCAACTGATGACGTCATGACTTTTTACGCGTTGTTAAATTCCGAATGTACAGAGCGTTCGTTGCTACGCGTTCCTATATTTGACGAGACCTACCTATAGCTGCTATAAATTCTGGGTTGCATGATCGGGTATACCTATAGCGATGATATAGTGTCGGAGGATTGATTGTCGTAATATTTGACTATTTTGGTCGCATATGTAAGCCGGGAATAACGATCGTTGTTCGGGATATCGAAACTGCGATTCGATACGTTGTCGTATAATAATCGTTGTCAGCTGGAGCCACGTCGACCGACTTTCTGCTGTGTAGTAGCAAAATATCCGTGTCTGTATCCTTTTTTTATCCCTCCATCAGCTATCGCCGGGATATATAGAAATATATATTGCTACTCTCCCTTATTTTGATTTCTGATAGTCAATTATTACCGCTCACGGTAATTCTCTTCTTCCCATTGTTTTCTTTTTCCCCCCGGTTTTATCTATTTTTTGTGTAATCTTCAAGCATCGGCGAAAGGTAGCTTTGCTACGACAAAATGATCGCACGTAGATGGCTAGTTTCATATATTTTATTTTCACAAGATTATGCGTAGGCCAGGGGTGGAGAGGATAATGACGGCTGTCAAAAGGATTGATAAATGAATCTAAATTTCTATCTATCTTTTGAAATAATAGACTATCGAATAACAATAAATCCCGTCAATTAACTGAAAATCGATTCGTGAAATCGTTCGATATTCTCCCTCACGTAACATATCACATAAATGTACATAATATAGTCGTACCTCGTGGGTTATATGTATGTACATGTAAACCTCCGGTATGAACGTGAGTTTATAAGGGGTTATAAATTCGGTTAAAAATGACAATTTATATTCCGTTGTTCCTTGTTTATTGTACTCCTGGTAAAACGCAACCATCCTTCACCCCGGAAGAGACTTACAAGAGAAAGGTGGAGAGATATTACGGCTGTATATAAAGGGAGGGCAAGCTTGATATTTGATTACTTTTTCTATTTGCATTTACTTCTTTACATATTCACTATTATTATATCATTATTTTGTTTTCTTCTTTTTATACATAAGATCATGGAAATAAATCAAGAAGTCCAACGATGAGTTTCCATGAAAAGTTCATTTAAATAATTCCCTTTGAAAAATTGTTTCTCGAACTTTTCTAGAGAGAAAAAAATAAAAAAAAAAAAATTGGATACAACGCAACCTATACACATTCTGCCCTGACATATAACACGCAAGGCGACGACGCTGTCGAGAACTTTTTACGTGATAATCAATACGTATTTGTACATACGTAAATATGTTAATACGATGTATACAATACTGTGTACGTAAAGCTTTTACGATATTATGTCGTGCCTGTTTTTGTTTTTCGTTATTACATAATTATTTATTTGATTTTTTTTTCGAAGATATACAGATAAACGAAGAAGTGTAATACCTTATATATACACGGCGAAAGAAATGGGGAAACGGAACATGAGCTGGAGAAAAGTATACGAAATGAGGGGAACAAATTGATGGAAGCTGTCATTGAATAACTATACCTTTTAATGCGGTATAAACGAAAAGTATATACACAGTCAAGTCTCGGAAGCTCGTTAGCTTTAATTAGTCGAAGATCCGGGGTTCGATGATCGGATCCTATCCTCTTCCCCATCTTCATCTGAGTATCCGTATGGCAATACATGCCACATAACATACACCGACGTACAATACGTAGGTGTACGTATACATAAAACGCAGCGGGCAGCATCGCCACCGAGCGAGATTGATATCTCTGGACCAATTTATTAGCAGGTGCAGAGAATGGGGCCGCTTGGAGTCTCACAAAAGAAATAAAGAAACGAAGAAACTAAGAAAAGAAGAAGAGAAGCGGATGGTCGTGCATAGGACGAAGCGTGAGAGAGGGTGTCTTTTTCGGCTCACCGACCGCGTCGAGGGACCAAGAAACGAAGAGAGTAAAAGACGAAGAGACACCAAAGAGACAAGGAGACGATGGGTCCAAGTATGATTTAATTAGAGTGATCTTGTCCTTACGCCCTACGGTGCCCTCCTATCCGCGGCATCTTTCTAACCGGTAGGCGCCGTGCAGACGTCCCGCTGCGAAGGGCAGATGAAGAAGAAATAGGAAAGAGGAAAGAGGAAGGAGGAAAGGGTGGCTCACGCTGCAGTCCTTGTCTCTGATGCGTGGTCTGCTACGGAGATTACCGCTCTGCGGGAGAAACTTTGGACTTTCTTCAAGGTTTCCTTTATCTTTCACCTAAAACCCTCCTCCCTTAATTCTCCCTTACTTATTCAACTTCTCTCTATTTCCGCAGTCGCAACGCAAGGAGGATATACAAGGTGGGCTAAAAAGAAGCAAGCGATTGTAAAATGCGAAACGAATTCTACGTCAAACTTTTTTTTCCCAAAGACTGAAAGCTCAAAGCCTCGATCCCGATTCGTTGCCCAGTTTTCTTAAAATTCAAAAAGAAATAACTTGATAGAAAAAGAAAGAAACTTGATAGTTTCGTCAAAAAATTGGAAAAAAATGAGAAAATATTACACATTATATTTTAAAGTTGAATAACTTCAAAACCCGTCGGTTAATCGAAAAATTATAAGAGAGCTCTTTTGTAGGGCGTTCAATTTTATACAAGAAAAGGATTTGGTCTAGCCTTTTTGATGAACCATTAAACAGTTACAAAATTCTAAACTCAAAGAAACAAGCTTTCCCATGTTAATCAAATGGAAAATTGAAATGTATCATGCGGGACATCTTAATATTAATAGCAAGAGCTGTGGCTTTCACAGGATTTCTTTTTCATCGTTTTCAACAATATTTTCGATATATTTAGGAAAAAAAAAAAAAATAGTCGATTTTTCTGAATCAGTCTACTGTGCATACTTATATCTCTATATATCTATTACATCCGTTATTTATTTACCTCTTTTACGTTCTCACGAACCTCAGACGACAGGTTTATATTCATATACGAGCTGCGCAAGTCCTGCACCTATATATTTTCACCGAGTGTCACGCTTCGTATACCGCATATTATACATATCTACATACATACATGTATCCAGATGCGTGTATGTGTAAGTACATATTTTCTCGTGTTAGTATTCTCTAATAAACGAATAGCTGATCGAGAACGCAAAGGTCGAGAAATCCCCGAGTTACTTCCACGTTGAGTAAAGAACGATATAAGGGGCAAAGAGGAGCGACCTGGCACGGAATATAAGGTGCCTCCGGGTTACATTATGCCTTTGAACCCGTAGGGGTGCCGGATAGAGCCGGTGCCTACCCAGGGCTGGTGAGGTATAGACTTATAGACGCACGTTGGCTCGACTTTCTCTCAGATTTATAGGCGTCGTAACAAGGCCGAATTGATAGCGAGAGAGAAATGTTTCCCTGCCACGTGGAGTCAACCTCCAGAATTTTTCCATCTACGTGACCAAATCGATAAAAGGCAAAGCCGACGATGAAATGAACTTGCGATTAATAATGGATAAAGTGTTGGATTTGTAAGCCGATCGTGTGATCGGACGAAATAGAGAAAATAAAACGCTTCAATGTGCTTTCGGATGTTGCGCGTGGGGTTGGATGACCTTGGGACCTTCACCTTGACGAACAATTGATGATCTTGAAAAAATCCCGAATCCTCATATTTTATTTTCATTAAACATTTTGTTCGTTTACTTTTCTTTTTTTTTTTTTTTATTATTTTTCATTTTTTTTTTTTTTCTTACGTATCTCAGCTCAGACTCCTTTGTGCAATTAGGAGACCTGCAGAGCCTTGTCTCGAACAAAGAGGTAGCACGGAATGGCTCATTGGGTCGCTCGAGGGAACGGGCACCGTTTTCTCTCTTTCCCGCACGCGATTGTCGGGTGGGTATATAGAACTGGGCAACTTCTCAACTGCACGAAACTTGAGCCGACCAAGGGTTGGTCGGTCGTGCCCCGACAGATATTTATTAGGCCTATATATATATTACTACGTATATATCCAAGCGCCACTTACTTCACGTCCCCTCCTCTACTTCCGTAAGAGCAAAAATAATTAAACTCACGCACCGGAAATACAACTCCATATTAAATAGATGATAAAAAAAAAGTTAGCCATCACTTTGCGAACATTCTTAAAATTTGAAAAATACCCGAGGGTACTATGTAAGATTCAAAATCAAGAAATGGTATATTGTACTGAAAAGCTTATCAGTATTTCTTTTCGGTGACAACAATATTTCCAAATCCGAATCGGTTCAGCAGTTCGTCCGGAGTCTTACTGACCAAATATTTCAGTGTCATTTTCGCGGACGTACTTGCAAAATTTTTTTTTCCTGTATTTATCAAGAAGTCCTGTACATAGGTGACATAAGTCACTTTATTCACCAACGATCATGTCTAAAAACTAAAAACACCGCGGTATTTCGGTTTAATAAAAGTCAAATAGATCGCCCGGACTAAATTTTATTCGCTGGGGTAAATGTCAGGACTATCAATTTCTTTTCACGGTCGTTAGTCTCGCGGTTGATCCGGCGTTAAAAGTACGCTTCGTGTATATATATTTTATGCTATATACCGTGTTGAACGTACCTTGTTGGTTGCATGTATTGTGTAGGTAGATATAAACTTCACGAACATACAGGTGCGCCGGCACACAACGTAAACCTTCAACCACCTCCATACAGTATGTACATTACAATATGGGGGTAGCAGTGGCAAGTATCCTCGTTGTGGTAGTAACGGTTAACGGCCAGCGTTACTACCACAAGTTTGGTTTTAGTAAAAAGTGGCTACTTTCGCGCGGAATTCAGTGACTAAAGACCTGTGCAGAGCATAGTAGGGTGGGAAGTTGCGAGGTCTGAGGCAACCACTAAGACCATAAATCTTTCGTCGATATGCTAATAAACCAGCAGCAATGTCGGGAGCGAAGTTGAACGCTTATATAGAGGCAATTTTCTTTCTCTCCCTGCATTACCAGCTCCCTATATACTGATTCGAACGAGCTCGGCACGACCCTTATACCTGTCTAGCCGTTAGCTTTCGCTCTCATTCCATTTCGCCAACTGATATTCATCCCCTTTTTAAACATTTGCACGAACTGTCGTCGGCTACTCAAACGCAAGTTACCGTGCAATAAAAAATAGAAAGAAAAAGGAAAAAAAAAACATCGAAAGAAAACATCGTGGCTAAAAGGAAAGAAAAAGGACCACGTATATACCTACGTCGGTGTGATTGAAGAAAAGATACCATACTGCGCATTATCTCGTTCGTTATGGATTTAAGATCCTGAGAAATGAATGAAGTATGAATAAAATATTACAGCGCGTCATGCCGCGTTCACCTGAATGGCTATTACATTGAGTCATTAAACGGCACGCTTCAATTATGGTCAGTGAGATAGGTACACGTACTGCGTATGGGTAACTCAAAGCTAAACTAGGTAATAACCTACCGATGCAAAAGCCGACGAGGCAAAGGTCGGTACCATAAATGATCTGTGGTTTTAATAACCGCGAGGTATAACAGCAACAGCAACAGCAGCAGCGGCAGCAATGGCGCGGCTGTATAAGTATTTCCGCGGCATGCAAAAGGATAGCTATTAACCATGTAACTACCGACTCGGAATTAATAAAATAGCGAGAAGAATTCCGGAGCTCAACAGACTGCATATATAAAAGTATAAGCAATAGTAGTCTGGACGTCAATTAAATTACGGCACGTTCATTGGTGTGATATGATGTCTGGATGTACTTTATAATTCATTGTCTGTACATGGGCGTTATATCAACGCGATTGCATCGTGTGTACTTTTTTCGGAGAATATGCCGATAAAATATTATTCAGCGTTGGTTGTGGGGTATCGAATATAACGGTGCGATAGCTCGACAAAATGATATCGATATACTCTGGAGTTCTGATAGCTAATTCTTATCAGTTATATGGATAAAAGTTATTTGCATCAGCAATCATGAGTCGCGTGAAGATCGTTGAATGAATGAGGAGAAAATTGGAGGAATATAGGAAACGCGTTAATGAGAAATAGCACGATATCCTAATTAAACTTATTAATTTTCGCGTCTCTTCTTTTCCTTAAGAATCGAAATTTCTCGAGTTTCCCTTTGTCGATGGGGAGATGCCAAGGAAACGGATCATAAACTTCCATGCGTCGTTGTCGTCGCACGGAATGTAGACGCGAATTGTGATTGCAATCTTGAATAAGAGTAGACGTATTAGAAAATGAAAAAACAAAAAAAATAAATAAAAATAAATAAAAGGACTCTACCCGTTCCAATATCTTCTCTTTGTCATCACTGTTGTAGATATTATAATGACACAACGTGCTTTCGGTACCTAATAACTGCCGGGAACGAAGGAGAACCTGAAACGTCGTCTACTTCTGCGAATCTCTACTTTGCTAGCTCGCAAGCTCAAACTCTACAATCAGATAAACAGATTCACTCGAATCTCATTTCCCACGCTCGTTCTACACGCCGTTTATACAAATACGTGCAAACATGGCTCCTCGTTATTTATACCATCAGGAGCAATCGCATCGTCCTCTTACAAACGTATAGGTATCCCGTATGTATCCTACCTCCTTTAATTGGCTCACGTGGCCACCTGTGACTCGATCAATTAGTACATACTCGAGGTCAAAACGTGATAAATCAGATGACGGTATACAACACGAAATTTCTACGTTCCAACATTGTATCATATATTAGTTTTCATTTTTCAAATGTTAAGAAAAAAAATCGATCTCTTTCACTGCGCACACATAGTTTCGTTAAAAGGTGTAATTTCCAACACGCGAGTTAACGACGACAACGACGTTTGTATATTATATATAGAGTAACTAAAATAGAATAAAATATAGCCACATTTTATTACCGTCCGTCAACTTCCGGGGGCTAAAAATTACCCCGGAAGTTTACTCGGTTGGGTTACTTCCTCAAGGTCCACACCGATCACACCCTCGTACAGACCAACAATAAATAAACCATCAAAATTACCAACCACATGCACCACCTATGTACGTACCATCCAGCATATTATACGTATACCTATACATACGTGGCGTGGATTAAATCAACGAGTATATCTATGTGATACAACGTGCGGCTAGAATTCGTTATTTTCTAGAACGGTAATAAGACAGACGCTTGCACGTAGGTATATAAGGAGACATTTCACCTTCTTCCATTCTTTTCCACTTCTTTTTTTTCATACTCTGGACACGAGAGTGTATCCACTTTGACGTCGGACGTATGAAAGCCTTGCTACTTCCCGTTTCTCCTCCTTCACTAGGAGGTGGTCACGAGGTCAGGTGGCTGTGTAATCATTAGCGAGGAAGACAGATGGGCTAATAGCGTTCTCTCCGCTACTCGCCCTTCGGCTTCATTCCGCTCCAACGCTTCAATGGATAGATATATGCCCTTATGCCGCGGCGCGAGGGAGAAGGAGAACGAGATATCATCCCTCTTTTTTCTATTCCTCCCCGTTTTCGCATTACGGCCGTCGACATTTTCCCGTTTCTCCGTCAATTGATCAAGTTTCTACATTCGTCCTATAAATAGTAATTATCGATGGCATTTTCGGCTTCAGAATTATACCAGAGGATCCGCACAGACCATTTCTTTTGATTAGATTGTCATTGGTTAATTAACTTATATACGCGTTCGGTTATTGCTGATTCGATCCGGATTCGCACCCCCGTCTACGGGGCGTTCCTGCTTGCGTGATCAAAATGAATCTATACTGAAATTAAATTTTATATTCCACCATCTCCGTTACTAATGAAAGGGAAACAGTCATTATATTGTTTATTAGCCTATAGTGTTTGAAACACTTTCCTACTTCTACGAAAGACAAAAAAAAACGATAAACATAAGAAGGTAATACAAAAATACGCAGTAAATAACTTCAGACGCTGTACCGATTCTCTACCGGAATTGGGTCAATTTGCCCGGTAGTGGTCTAACCGCTTTATTATATTTTGTATGGATACAGAAGTGTGCTTTTCTTTTATTTATCTCTTCTGGGTGTCCCAGAAACTCAGAGCGCGTCATTGTCCGTCTAACTCTCCTCTCATTTCTTCTATTATATTCTATTCTACTCCGTTCTATTCTCCCTCATATGATCTCAGTAGCCTAGCTTCCGAGGTGGTAGGTGGTAGGATATGCCCCAGCTAGACAGAAAACTGAGTCCCACACCATCGTTGGTATACCTAACCGAATCCCGAGACTTTAGTAAAGTTCTGCGTTATATCTCTTATTTCTCTGACAGCAGCTGTGTCATTTGTCATTCGACTCTTAAGGCTTGTTCTACTCGCAATGGCTCTCCACATCGGTCCCTTATCTTGCCCTTATACCCTGAACCTTAGTTCAAAACCCAAGCGTAACCCTCACGAACGGTCAGAAAATAAGCTTATCGTGAAATATAATTTTTGAAGCAAAAAAAATTTTTAAAAACCGTCTGGCCATGGATAGTTTTAGGTTATTTTCTAGTTATTTTCATTGAAATATATTTACTTTCCATCAAAGTCATGTAACATCGACGAAATCAGTTTATAAATTGAGAAAATGTAAGTCAAGTTCGTCGACCTCGTGGTCATTACCGGCATCTTTTTTCTTCGTTCAACTTCGCTTGAAACTGCAACCGAACGAGTAACATCGAAACAAATGGGGTCATGGACTACCAAGTGTTTCCGGCAGAGAAATTATTATAATTTGCAACCCACTAATTAACCCCTTCCTACTTTAGGTTACGGAAGGGTTAGCGCAGTATTGCTTCTACACGGTCCACTATATTACTTAACATTGTGCTATTCACATTAAGTTGCCGCACCTGCAACTGCACCTGCGACTAGTAACGCAACACTTTCTGCTTGAATATATGTGTATACAGCGATGGAACATCTTCTGGTGAAATGTGAGAATTTTTTCATTTAGTACTGATGAAATGAAGATTAACATTTTCTACGTTCAAATAGAACAAAAAAGTAAAACCTACAGAGCGATGGATCATTATTCCGATGGGACGGTGCCGGGTCGATTGACCGAAACGGTTGATCTTCTCGTCTTCTCCTTCTCCATTCCATAAGAAGAGTGCTGGCCAGCTGTTGGCGTCAGCTGTCACATTTTCTCGGCATGGATGAACGTGAGACGAGAGTATAAAGATCAGGTCCAGAGTAGGTAAGCGAACGCGGATCGCAAATCACCGAGAAGTGGTGATCACTTGATCGGCACGCGCTGATCGGTCCAATGCAATGGAATCGTTTTTATGTCTCGTTAACTCGACTCAGGGCGGTCGGTTTAATCTTCGGAAATGCAGGTGCTTCTTTTTTTCAGCTTTGTGTTCGAAGAGAATCGTGTATACATAACTAACGTTGACGAGTGATCGGTATGCTCGGTTTGGCATTAACGTTCTTTATTTCATTCCTTATTTTACTTCTCCTGTTCACTTCAAAGCGAAAGCAAAACCCAAGTAAGCTGGTAAGATTTCACAGATTCATTCCAACAATCTTGTTAGCAAACGTTCGAAACCAGCCTAACTGCGTTAAAACCAGCGAAGTAAAAGTCTCATACCTACTTTTCTTCCTTCCTTGGGCTCAGGACTCCTAGAATATCCACAAAGTCCAGGGTCCCTTGACTCGAGCTGCTGCTCCTGCTATTGCTGTTGCTGCTGTTGGTGGTTTTGGTGCTCCCAGGTCAATGTGGGAACCCCGATCCATTCCCTACTTCGATCGTCCCTCTTCCCTCTTCTCTTTCTCTCTCGGACAGCTCAAACGGAATCTTTAGAGCCACCCCATCTGCTGTTAAATTACCCCCTGCAATTCGAGCAAGGAATCCCTTCCCCCGTATTATCTCCTCGCTATCACACCTTTAATTAAACACGCCGTTGACCACCTCATCATGTATCCGAATGGTAAATATTTATCATCCTTGGGCCGTGCAGTTTCGCAAAGGTACTCAGCTCTAGATCTCATTAACGATTTTAGTACTAATGTCCAAAACAGGAAACACCTACCCGAGGTATACATCCTAATGTCCCTCCAGCACTCCAACAACGTGCTTGTACATGATGTCCGTAAATAGGAACTGAGAGGAGACAACGGACCCATAATACAATATGATCCGCCTATTACCGGGTTTTATGAGGAGGGACGCCAGCTATATCTGTGGGAAGTTAATAGTAGTGCGGCGTTTGAAATACGTTGAGATCTAAAGACACGTTATTGGACTTTCTTCCGGACATAGTCGCGAATGGTGATGCTAGGCGGCTGTTGGGTGTTGGGTACTCATCTTATAACTGATATCAAGATAGTAACGGCGTAGGACGGGATCTGTAGACTACACCCTGTGTACGTTCCGGCCAAACCTATACGAGTTGTTTTTATCACGCGTAAATATCTTTTTCTCGCGTGGAGTGAGTAGCGCAACTATAATCGAGAATCGAGGACCAAGAAGCGAGAAGACAACGTCCTAGCTACACCGAGGACAGTCAGGGTCTCACGCGGCGCAAGAATGTGAGCGGGGAACGACCATGGATCTCGGTAACCGTCGGACGACTTCGGTCACCTCCGAGGAAAGAGGATCTCGAAGAGCGAGATGGAATCAAAGAGGAGACTTAGGTCCCTCGAACTCTTTGGCCTGCTTGCACCGATGCGCGAACATTTTGCCCCTGACGCTCAAGCCTCGAAGCGACCACCGACCACCGACCACCGAGCAACCGACCACCGAGCAACCGACCATATCGTTATTATAATTCCGAGTGCTCGGATCTCATAGTCCCTGTACTAACTGCTTTGAGCTTACAGCTTCAAGCTTTCAGGCTACAGCATCACCAGCTCTTTGAAATTTCTAGCTATGAGTCTGCTTGCGGAAAGTTTGCGAACAGAGTCGTTGCATCTGCGTGTCTTTCTACTGTCTGGATTGGTCGGTCAGATCTTCACGTTACTGCTACAGACTCATTCGTACATGTGAACACGTATATTCCTGGAACTCAAAGTGAGCGATATGCTGTGGTAGAGAATCGTACTGGGGTTAACTTACAAAGTACTACCGGAGACAGGAGTTTGGGAATAGCGGTCGGTCACGAAATACGACGCGCCGAGTTAGCTAATTTGCTTTAATTCACATTCGACTATTAGCGGCATTACCTGCAGCTACTAGACGTTTGAGAGACTAAACTCAAATATGAATATGGAAAGAGGATTGCTGCGAATTGATGTTGGTACAATGTGATTCTCGGGTTTGAAGGTCCGACTAATGAATTGAAATTCCGTTCCGGCAATATCATGGAATTAGAAGTTACATGCATACAACGAATCGTCAGTTCTCGTCCACGAAGTTTAAATTTTTCATATCATTGAAATGTGCATCGACCGCAATTACGATAGTTGTGTAGATTGCCGAGCATTCAACTTGGCAAGCAAATGGCAACGCGTTTATTACCATTTTTTTCATACATATGATGTATCAAGTGAATGATAAACCGAAAGAGTTTGAGTGAGGACGACGTAAATACAGGACTGGGTACGTTTTTTTCATTATTCAGTCCGTTCATGCATCCAACATGAGGGGGCGTCAGGGTATCGTTATCAGTGATCGCTCGGAAGACTGTGGCAGCGTGTAATGCGGCGGAACACGTGGACAATCTCTTACCGAGAATAGAAAAATTTCATCCGGAACGTTTTGATATTTCATGAAACGCGAGCATAGCCGTGGAACCGGCAGTAGCAGAAGCATCAGCAGTGCTACCAACCCGACCCGCAGGAAATATCGATTGAACATTCGCTCAAATATTTAAACGCTATTACGGGCAAAGTATGTGTGTCTATAGCTACCGCGATACCACATCGGAGGGAGCTGCAATTCGACATCGAGACCAACGCCGACGCAGCCATACGTTCTCTTCTTTATTTTCTGACTCACATCAGCCTGCACATCTTTTTGGGGTGGAGGGAAACCAGTTCAGCGATTTTCAGTCCAGTCTTGGTTCGGGGAAAGTGATGTCCAAATGGAATTCAAGCTGTCCGCAGGTGCGGTGTGATCGCATTTCGACATCGTGTGAGGTATCTAGGTCCTAGAGCTGAAGAAAGAGAGAGATCGGGGGGTACGGAAAGGTCGCTCGTGGTGTATCCCGGGGGTCGTTGCGGCTTAAATATCCCGAAGAAGTTGGGTGGGAAATCCGAGCGCTGATTTGTCTATACGATTCAAGATTGGATCTCTATTTGAATCGAGTTACGTTTTAGAAAGAGACAAAACTCGAACCATGACAACTCGGCAGCGATGATTCCTGAAATTTTACGACGAGGATCACGCGCACGTTTGTTCGTATAATGCGAGTTAACATGAAGCAGCGGCAATATGACGCGATACCGAATACGGCGTACGTGCGGCGCGACTACGTTGGGTATACGTACAGTTATTAAGTAAATTTGATTTTCCTGACTACAAATTCTGCTCCTGCGGGTAAATCAACTAGAATATTCCGGCCGAGGAAACATTGCGCTATAAGCAACGTTATAGTGCCTTTCATATATATATGTATAATTCACTCAAATCTCGTTTCCCCAAACAATTACTCGCTTTTAGACTACCGATTGCGATATCGCAGATTTGTGGCGGATACCCATGCGTGTACTACATAGAATTCGGAATTTCATTGATTTGATATTTTCATATAAGATGGGCTAGGACAATGATAATTATAACGAAGTAGAAATCGTAAGATAGACGGAAATTTTCTTTACTCGCAAAGTGACTTAAAGCTGCTACAGGTTCGGTACGGCTAAGTTTATATCATCCCCGAAGACCCTGCAGCTCCTGCGGTTATACTTTCTTACCAGCATCTCTCTACATTTCTAAAGAACTAATTCCCTTAAGCAGTGCAATACAACGTTCGGGAAATGGCACGAAGCGGATTACATTGCGAGTAAGAAAAGCGGGTTCGACTTATCCCCTGATACAAGGGTAGGTGTGTATACCTACTTTAAAATTCTGCTTTTCTACTTCTCTTCGCTAACACTCAGGTACAGCCAGTCTGTTCGGCGTAAAAGATCGATGGTTTTGCAAAACATAAAAAGAACAAGTATTTTACTCAACTTATATTACCACACCTTATAGATCTGGAACTATTGAACCCAAGGATACATAAATGGTTAGTTAATTGACTACACAGGAATATTGACGGAAGCCAATCGCGGCCGCGGGAGAGTATGAGGTATCACTTCTTGATTCCTGGACTGATTTGGGATGAGATGGCAAAACGGAAGGAAGGGCGAGAAACGATGATAATATAATCACACCTTATATTGAGACCGCTGTGCAAATAATATACGCGCGGACGTTGGTAAAGATGCTTCGAATATGCTTATAAACGTGAATCTCACGTGCGTGCACGCGTGTTTATACGTGTGAGGCACGTAACGTTGCAGTGACTCGCGTGGGGCACTCGCAAGGAAGAATGATTGACTGGACCACCGGCCGCTGCGCCGAGAGAAACAAGATTTTATACGTGGTTGGATGCAGGTAGTAGTACCGGTGGGAAGACTCGTTCAACGCTTGACGATCGCTTGACCACCGCTTTATATCAACGTTGCTGCAGCTCTCCGCCATGCAGGAGCAGCAACTGCAGCAGCAGCAACAGCAGCTCACCATCGAGCTGTGCGTGGGCTTCTACTTCGCCTTCTTCAACGTCTTCGTCTTCTTCTTCTCCTCTTCTTTTTTCTGCTTCCTCTTTCCGGTTACGGAAAATTCATTTATTTCACCGATCATGGAGCCAGCTTCTCTGCGAGCCGGACTTATGGTAAGTATACACCGATCGAAAGGAGACGCAAAAATTCTCTCAAAATAATTAAGTCTGACGTAAAATGGGATTATCTTTTGCGGCGATGAGATACATAAATATCCCTCGCAGTTCAGCCACCAGTTGAGTGCTTATTATCCCTTTTCTTTGCGAATCTCCCAAGATCTCCGTGAGAAAATTTTTGTCGAGATAATTTCTTCCCCGTCGACTATCGTGAGTGGAAATTTGTCGCGAGAGCGTTAATGCGATCGCGACTCGTGTAATTTCGAAGCTGCTGCTGCTGCTGCTGCTGCTGCAGCCTCAGGCTTGCTCGGCGGGCGAGGGGTTCGATCGGGAGATCGTTATCTTAGGATGTTATTAGACGGTAACCGGTTTAACGGTTGACGCTGCAGAATTAGCGTGTAAAGCCGCGTTGTCATATGTTCTCCACACGCCGATTTCTGCCGGTACCCGCGGCTACAATTGCCTCAGGAAGAACCGAATAACCGATTTTGATCTCCTCGTTCCAACGGAATTTTACTCACCCCATAAAAAAACGTCCCTCATAAATTCGACGGAACGCGATTAATAAACCGCTCGCGAGGTTATAACACAACCTGCAGATTCGCTCGTTCAATTTTCACCATTATGATGATAATTCATTCAAGAAATCAGAGTCGTTTCTAATCGAATGAATGTATTTATTTTACAAGGCTCTAATAACCACGCGCTGGTCTTAGGGGTCAAATATTAGCTGTTCGTGGTTCGCAATGTGTGTAATCCTTATCTGAAGACCGTTACACACGTGTTCGAAAGGCGTGCGGTACACACGTTCGCCATACACGACGATTATCAACCGTCAGCCGTTCCAATTCTATATTATAATACATACTCAACCAGGTATATTGTTTGTACGAACGTATTCGCAGATAAGCTGACGACCTCTCGATCTCTCGTTATCACGTGACCAGTCTACGCGCCCACCTACCCATAACTGGTGTAGCCATATATCGATTCACTATCATTAAATCTCTGATCATTTCCAACCTATATTATAGTCGAGCCTTCGTTCGATCCGTTCTAGTTAAAAAAAACTCTCCTCGCCCTTTCTTGTCGCTGTTATTATGTATCCACGTCCGAGTATAATTCTTTACTTTCAACAATGACCGTTCGACCTTGCGGTAATGCCGTATCGCATGTTATGGACCAAATCGAACCGTTGTTCTAAACAACGATACGACAAACGCGTATCACGCGATAAAATCATATCTACGCCAACGAAGAAGTCGAAATATCATTTGGTAAGACGGGGTCGCCCGGTGTAGGAATAGGGCTGGTATATAAGGGTGATAAATCGTCGTGCGGTATAAGACGCAACAATGGACGGTGGACAGCCGACAGCAAACATAAAAAATAGTCGACTGAATAAAGCCCGTATAGATGGTCGTCAAGTTATATGACGAGGTCATTTTTATGCAGGTGCGGGTATGATACCTAGACCACGCGCAATAAATTCATCAGTTCATTCAAAGTACAGGTCTAAAAAAGGCGCGGTGGTAAATTTATATTCGCGTCTCGCTCATCTTCCATCGCTACAGGGACGGCAGTTCCTTTAACCTGAACATAACGACCATTTTTCAAGTACGAATTATATACCTCAACCGCACGGGCACCGTCCGCTTCCCGGTGCAGGTCAAGGTCATCCCCTCCCGAAGGTCACGCTGTTGGTTAAGTATAAAGGGTTGAAACTCACCGGTGTTGTATAGGGCTGACAGGCGAGCCTGATGCCGTCGTGTCGGAGTTTCTCTTGAAGTAGAATCCTCAGCTGGATCCTTGGGATCCTGACCAGTTCGGCCTTCCCTTCTTCGTATTCGTCCGTGAACTTGGTGAGTTCTTGTCCGCCGCTAGATGAACTAGCCGTGGGAGAGGCGCGCTGTTGAGTTTCCTTCTCGCTCGGCGGTCGTTCGGAAGATGTCCTGGAAGACTTTGAGCTGATATTGTCACAAAGACAGTCCGTCGTCTCTTCCAGGGTGAAATAAACGCTGGCCGCACCCTCCTCCCTGAGGGTTTTCACCGATTGGAGTAATCGCGCACGATGCGACTGATTGAACACCCCAATTGCGTCGAGATCGGGGTCGCC
The DNA here is from genome assembly GCA_963978495.1 of Athalia circularis. Classification (NCBI taxonomy): domain Eukaryota; kingdom Metazoa; phylum Arthropoda; class Insecta; order Hymenoptera; family Athaliidae; genus Athalia; species Athalia circularis. The sequence continues at coordinate 23,310,326 of OZ021699.1, forward strand.
GATTTGCTTGCATATCTCCAGGTCGTCGTACCCGTTGTCTATGAACGACTCTGAGTACTGGCCCAAATGGAGCGACCTCAACCACTCCACGACTATGTTACTGGCTATCGTCATAATCGACGCTCTCCAATTATAACTCCGGTGTGTTAAAATTTGTCAATGATTATTATCTAACGAAAAAAGATGCACAGGATGTCGCGATCCCGCAAACGACATTGCGAACGCTCGAATGGATTTGTTTTTTGACACAAGAGAACAAGTTTTGAAGTTTAAGTTTCACCGATTCAGCGATTAGTAACGATCGATTGCACAGTCGTACGATAGCATTGAGTTAAGGTATATACGATGGAATGGTATCTAGGAGGCACACTTCACTTCACCTGGAGCAAATTAAAAAAAAAAATAACATATCACCAATTACGATGAAACTAACGAACAACACTTTTAATCATTTGTTAGTGATATTATAATCATTATAAAAAGATCCCAATCACGTGAACGTTTAACCGCACTGCAAAACCGATCGATATTAAAATCCGCACAACGCAACGATGATTTTCAAATTCACACCTGAAACTTTAACGATAATGATGACCAGCTCCGAGGTGTGTGCTCCGAATTGAATGAGCGACACACGTGGGCTCGGCACCGGCTTTTAAATTTTTCGTTACGTCTACGTCATATTATTATAGCTGCCAGTATCATCCGGTCGTATGTATGAGCCAACGAATAGACACCCACGTTTTTCATATCAACTTGTCACGATCAAATAATTTTATAACGAAACGTACGAGCTGCACCGACGCAACTCGGAAACACGCAGCACTGCCGCGGACGAGGCGCACGGCTCGACTGACGCTAGGTACTCGCCAGACTCGAATCCGCTCTCCCCCACCACAGTCTACCGATTCCTCTCTCTTCTTCTCTCATCAATTTCAACAGTCCTTCTCTCTTACTCTCCCTTTCGCCTCGGGGTATCCCGCGACGCACGGTCCACACTCTACACTCGGCACGCCAGGCCATCCGCGTGGTCCATGAGAACATCGGAAGATGAAAGATCATCGTGTGCCCACTTGCTTACCTTATGCCTCGTCTCGCCTCGATGCTCAGCGGACTTATCAAAGTGAAAACAAAAAGTGAAGAAAAAAAGTGAAGAAAAAAAAAATGAAAAACGAATCTCATCGTTGCCCGTTTTCAAGAGGTTAATCTGCAAGTTCAGGCGGTTTTTCAATATCTGTTTTTCGAACGTTGCAACGAATGAATTCCGGTCGTTGTGTCGAGTCAGCAAAACGAACGATCGAGATTAGATTCTGAACAGGTCGGAAACGATTACGTAACGAGACAACGAGCCGTGCGGGATCATCGCCCTGCGCTTTTTCGGGTACCGCATTATATCCGGTGCAACCTGATAAACGCATTCCGAACCACATTGAACGATTGCATTTATTTTCACTCGGTTATCTCTGCTTGATACCGGTGTGAGTCACACGTCACAGATTAAGCTCCGCGGTGATATTCGGCAAAAATTTTATGGGCATCGCGATCATCGGTGTATAATTTAAGACCAGTAGAGGAGAGAACTGTACATTCTTGAAAATTTTATACCTCGGTAAAAACCGACGAAGCGTTCTTCTAAATTCATGAAAGCCCCACGTCTCGCCCAGGTTGTACCGACATACAATATGCATGTGGCTAACCCCGGGCCTGTTATTTCTACCGCGTCACCGAGACCGTCTTCTTCTTCGGCTCCGATGCAACACCGGCAACGGTAACAGCAGCAGCAGCAGCAGCAGCAACACGCCACGCGCACACAACTTTCACGTCATCTTCTGATACAACCATTCCATATACGAACACACACTAAATTCCAGACCCTTTGACTGTGACGTTACATCCGGTGACTGCGATGCGTACCGCAAGATCACGTTCTCATCTCGTAACTACGCTGCATCGTTGCGGTGATTCAATAACCTTGTAGGGTATACCAATATTTCCTTTCTTCGCATCTTCCTTCTTTTTTTTTTTCTCCTCTCGCCCAGGGTCCCCCAAACTTTGAGTGCAGTACGCTGCACGTGTGTGAAAGAGGGGAAATAACTTGACTGAGGGAAGGAAATTGGTTTGATCCAGGTTGCAGGGGTGAATCAGAGGGGTCCTTGGGTGTCCAGGACACGCGACGTCACGTCGGGCGTTGTTGAGAGGGACTCGTCACTCGATCGACGAACGTGTATGTGTACAGCTTTACGACTGTCACGAGATAAATATTCCATACCATACGTACCTATGTTGATTGAAACGAATTCATTTTATTAATTCCTTCGAATAATCCCTCTTTGGGGGGATTAGCTGCAGCTTTCGAACTTATCGAACGTCACAACTTCTTGGTGCAACAGCTTCGATAATAGAGGTCAATTTTCCACGAACTATACACATGCCAACGGAGTATTAGGTCAGGTATTTAATATAAAACTCGATTCGGTGACTTCGGAGTATTATTATTATTATTATTATTACTATTATCGTTCAATACCGAGGAATAATTAGGGCGGAAGTATATATTCCCCTAGATTCATAGGGTACGCTAATTTCTCTTGTACTCTGAGTACCTGAGACGACGAATAGGTTGGTACATATGGTATACACATACCAGCCAATGGAAATGAACAAAGGTTGACGCGCGCTAATGACAGAATCGAAGCGCTAACGAACTACAATAATTACCATGCAACAAAAGGCGGCGGACAAAAGGCGCCATGCGGATGAAAGAGTCTGAAGGTAATGATTACGGTGTCAGGTACTGTTTCGGGTCAGTCCACACGTGGCAACGTCTATGTCCTCTACTTACAAAGACTCAGAAATTCAACGTACGTTATCTCATGAAATTATAATAATATCGAGTCCAGTTTCGAGCGATAGAAAACCCAACTGTCTCGCTGTGTGAATTATCACTAATTTTCCGCTTTTCGTTAACGATTTTCAAGCCATTTAAATATAGTTTGCCGCATCTATTTTTCTGCAGGTACGAATTCAGAATTCAGTGAAATTGAAATAAACCGAATCTATCCACTTACCGATCAGTCAAAGTTGAAAATTTGAATCGAGGTACCTGCTTCACTGGCTTATACGGGTCGTGAGCCCATCAAAACTTCTATCGATTGGTCGATCCCCCTCCTCTACTGTTTCCCCCCGCGGTAAACAGAGAGTTTGTCATGAAATCGCAGGTTTTTAAATAATTTTGAGCCCTCAGTTTGTCTCCTTAATTAATGGGGCGACTCGGGGCTTCGGTATATACGAGGCGAAGCGACCGGCGAGTGATGGATTATGGTTAGAATGAACACGGCGTGCAGACTGAATGAACGCGTGTATATCGATTTGATATCCGGTTTTGTTTGGTTGACGTGTCTCGTTCTGGTCTGCGGGATGGTTTGTATCAGAAGATCGAGACCACGTAAAGAAGTAGGGGCAAAGGATCACCAGCAACTACGCCATAGCGGATATTGCCGAATAACATAATCCACTATATTTTATTTTATCGACGGATATTCAGAGGTACTGGCCAAGTGGTGAACAACCGGGTAAACGAAGTCGCGTTATATCCCCATATATCGAATGCATATCCCGCAGGATATGCCGCGTGATCGTTTGCCACGATACGAGAGGATGAGCAGAACAGGCGATGGGGTTTAATCTCGTCAAAACGAGGGTTGTTACCGTATACACGCCAGCAATGCCCGTTTATGGGCTGTTTAACTATTTTAAAACAACTGGATGATAAAATAAGATATATCTATACAAAGAAGATAACAGCGCACCAGTAGTAGCAGACGCGAAGCAAAGACTTATACTCTCGGGGTTCATCCTCTTCCGGTTATGTAGGGTAGTGCACTGCGCCACGGTAACAGCGCCAACACCAGCACCACCAGCACTTCTAGGAATAAACCTCCGCTTTTCAATTATTAATACCACGTCGCGTACATGCCGAGGGTAGGGTGGTGTGTTATACATACCTATGTATAGTGCATATAGATATATACACCGTAGAAATATATGCAGAGCGCGCATCTCTTCACGATTTTCTATTCATTGCCGATTGTTAGCTGCTCCATGGGAGCCCCATTTTTCTCTCACAGGATAAATGAGAGAGTTTAAGAATAAAACAATTTCCGCATGCAGCAGTTAAACTCGCGTCGTTAGCCCCGATGCTTGGGTACGTAGCATAAAAATACAAAAATCTTCATAATTGCTAATTCACTGCGGAGCAGTTGGATGAATTCTATTCTCGTAAGTGTCGCTATCGCCATGCTATGATCGTTAATGAACCAGCGTCAGATCGTTCAACAATACAGAACTACCAGGATTCTGTTCGTCCTTCTTTACATCGATCGCTCCGAGAGGATAATTGATAGGAAGAGGCAGTGTGGCGTGTTTTACAAAGGAGGAGGAAAGCGCAGGGGGGGGGGGGGGGGAAGGAAATAAATGAAATACATGGAAAAATAAAACTGCTAAAATCGCGGAACTTCCTGCCAACCAAAGCCGTCGGAGAGGAGCATCGTGACTACTCTTACGGTACGTAAATTTTGGCCGAGTGTTCGGTTGGCAGCGAAAAAGAATCCTTGCATAATGCGATGGGATTCCTGCAATAGCTTTGCATCATCCTGTAGTAGAGACCCTCGAATTTGAGATCAAGAGAGTAATAATTTAACCTCGCAGCAGTAGTCGGATAGGGACTTTTCGGCATGAGGATATCGCTAGTCCTGAATCCTGACCAACGCAATTTTAGCCGAGGTATTCGAAAGCCTTGACGTACGAATATCAATTCAATAAAAGCAACCTCGAAGCGGTGTTTGCTTAACTTCAAAAAGAAAATAATAATAATAATAATAATAATAATAATAATGATAATAATGATCATAAGAAAGGAAAAGTATAAAAAAGATACACCAAAGAGGTTGCGTATACGTGTACTCAGCTGCGGGCATTGGGAGTTCTGGATTCTGGATCAATACATGCCCTGGGATTTGTTTGGATCAAAGCGCTTTATTATCTCCTCAATCGAAAAGATTCCAGACGGAATTCCCCCGATAATTATATTGCAGCAAGTGGGTATACTGACCGCAGCTGTTTTCTTCCTGCAGGATAATTTTCTTACACCCCGCGAAGAAATTTAACGGATTTTCCGGGTTTATAGGATAGAAAATCGGTAAAGTCTTGGCCCGCGGGTGTGACTAGGAGTAGAGCCTACCTTACGCGATTAGGAATTCGATTTAATAAATCTTCTCAGTCTCGCAAGTTTCACTACTTCTCGTGGTCCCTGTGAACGCGAACCAAGCGATACGCGAAGTAAGAGCACGTAGGAATCTACGTAATTAAGCAGATATATACGAATAAATTTACACCACTTATAAATCCTTCCAATTAGATTAACGATCGTAATTACCGTCTCGCAAACGTAATCATCTACATACCTTAACTTAACTCGCAGAGATGTACATATATATTCATATACACCTATACCAACAAATTTACTCAACCATTTATCGATATAATTAGCGGAGCATTAAATTATACTGATTAGAATTAATTGTAGCAATAAAATAATGACGTATAAGATAAATTACCATTGTAATAAAATATTGCATCTCTGTTGCAAGGCGACGAGCGGATCGTGCTTCTTCATTCTACGAGAAAGATTTCTACATGGTTATTGCGGAAAGGATAAGAAAGTTCCGGGAGTCCTTGAGGGTATGAAAGAAGGAAGCGTCGGAACAGCTTGGCGAAAAGGTTCGGTGCTAATTCGACGCCTACCGAAAGCCGTAAAATAGTGCGTGACTCGAAGCCTGGAAGTCGAAAGATCTTTTCGAGGCCTTGCAGGGTACCTATTAAGCTAGGAGTCTCGAGTACAGGGAATGGGCACGTACATCTTCTACGGCTATGGATACGATTACGTTGAGATGGCGGTCGGAAACCGGAGGAGTACAGAACTGCGGAAAAGCCATATCCGGTTTGGTCTGAGCAAGCTAACCCGGCTTGAAGGGTCTTCGTTCTTCATTCTCCGTTCGGTTGAACCACCTTGCAGTCGCCACTCTCTCTCAAAACTAAATTAAAACTTTTAAGTTTTAACTCAACTTCGCCTCGACTTCAGATAAAAGACAGAGTAAAACTGCCGGGTAATACTTGAGCACGTCCGTTTAACTTTTCCCTTTTTTCCCAATTTTTCAATTTTTTTTTTTCTCCATATAATTTTTGAAGAATTTTCGGTACTTCTGATCACCGACGCGACTAACTGATCAAATATAGGCTCCGAGTATTCAAAAAACAATCATCATATAGTTTCATAAAAAAAAATAAAAATTCTATATTTGCATAGAGTTTAACATAAATTTTTTACTAATTAAGGAAAAATTATTTGGTGGTTCTAATGATTAAAACTGCTGACCCATTTTCTAGGTGTTCACCACGCCTTGGCAGGACGGTTGTAACTGTAACCTTCGCTACTATCGGAACTGCTGTGCGGGGAGTAGGTCTCTTGGACACCAGAGTAGCTCGGACTTCCCCAAGATCCCGAAGACTGAAGTCCAGATCCGGAGTATCTTGGTTGGTTGTTGTAAGCATTGCTGGAATACGAAAGTTGTGAAGAGGACAATCCGAGGCTTCCGTACTTGGAGTAAGTTCCGAGTCCACGGGTCTGGCTTGCAGCGTACAAAGCAGCTGCGGAAGGTCTGAGTTGACTGTATGCGTTGAGTCCATTGTGAAGAGCCTCGGCTACGCTGTAGGGAAGGCGTTGTCCTCCGTATCCAGATTCAAGGCCATAGTTCGACTGTTGAAGAGATGCGACGTACGGCTCAGGTACATGGAATGGAACTGCAACGCGGGGGTAGGTTACACGAACTGCGTGTGGCACAAGGACCGCTACTGGTCTGTCGATGGGGACGGCGTAATGCCTGTTCACTGGAATGGCGATTGGCTGTGGAACTGCAACTGGAACGGGCCGGTTGTGTTCAATTGGAACCAACTGGGGCACTTGGACTGCGACATTGCGGGTCACTTCGACAGGTTGACTAACTGGAACGGCAACTGGAACAACACGGTCAACGACGGCAGAGGATATCGGTCCTTGCAGTCCGTTGACGAGCTGACCTTGAGTTCTGATCAATCCAGAGTTCAATCCGGAGTTTAAGGCAGCGTTGTTGTAAACATTGTCGTTGTAGGCGTTGTTCAGGGCAATGTTGTTAGCGGCGTTGTTGAGGGCAGCGTCGGTAGCAGCGTTGTTCAATTCGCTGTTTAAAGCGGCGTTGTTATAAGCATTGTCGAGTGCAGCGTTCTCGTATGCGTTGTTCAATCCGCTGGAAATATCAGCATCTATGTATCCATTCGACAATGAAGAGTAGGAATTACTAGCAATGTTTTCCACAGCTGAGGCTGCAGCCGCTGCTGATGCTGTAACTGCATCTACGGAGGGACTCCTTTTTTTGTCGCTGGCTTTCGTCTCCGCAGCGATGGCAGAAGCGGCCAAAATGCACAGCTGGAAAATGAATGAAATTTTACGATTAAAAAATATCAATCTTCGAAAGCTCTTTCCAGAGCGTTTATACATATACGATCGATTCGGTGGTGATCACCAGATAACTTACCAGCAAGACACGCATCTTGAGACTTGATTTGGTGAACGCTGGAAATCGAATGTATCTTCCGAAAGGAAATTCACGGTTTTTATACTTCACCTCGAGTGTTGGATTCGAATATGAGGAGGACCACTTTCACTGTGAGCGAATGTCACATCCGTAATCCATTATTGAGACCGTCCCATCAAATTCTCTTGACATAATCACCCGAACTATAAGACGATGGGATCAACTGGAGGGGATAACCGACCGGTAACCGGTGACCAGCAACCTAAGACAACTCCGATTCTAACTAACAGACCGGTTATATCAGCTCTGATTTGGTTAAGTTTCTATTCCGCGGTTTTATCTTCAGTCATTGACGGACCGTTGTTGAAGACGCCGCCTAGAACGAGCCGCTTGTTCCTTCGATTGAATCAAGCGATTTCCTATTCGATCAACGAAAATAACAGAGCGAGTAATTTGACCCAAGTAAATATTCGAAGCTTCACATCTAGGGTTCAGTTCATACGGTATGTCGCGGTATGGTAATGGGAGAATATGTACGTAAACGTCATAAAGCTAACTGGATTGTGGATGTATGTAGATGCGAGGTATGGATAGTCGGTATGCGAGCCGTAAAATGAGCGGATGGTACACCATGCGGGATGCTTGTTAATTTGATTTACTTATTCAGAGTGCACAAGCAGAGGCTGCCCGAGCCGCAGCAGCCAGCTCTTGGGGTGAATAGTTTATTGAGATACGTAACTATGTGATGTATACAGCGTTAAACAATTCTTTCAACATGCGTCGCATTCATGTGTCGTTACTATATAGCCATACTGCACTTGGTCGCCTTTGTTATCATGTTATGTTCGGACGAAAAAATATGAGAGAAATCGATTTATCTCAGGGAAACGCGGACCAAAATGGGCCGAACTAACTCGTTTACCGGTTTCGTCGTTCGCTACGCGTTTTCATCGAGGTTTCGAAGCCACGATATGGGATTATCGAAATTTGTGTCATGTGGCAGACTAATAATGAAATTCGTCGTCAGCTTGACGAGCCTGTCGATCCCCGAAAGCATCATCCTGTAGAGCCCTTGAGTCCTACGTTAAATAAACGCAAACCACCCGCTTCTTCTTTGTCTTTTAGGTCCTCAAGCTCCCGTTCACAAGGGCGCGCATCCATGTAAGGGTTCTTTCTCATTCCACTTCTTAACTCAGCTCCCGCTCACTCTGTGTGTTTAGCTTCCTGATTTCTCACCCTAGTGAGTATACAAAACAGCAATGTCAGCCGAAGGAAAAAAGAGCCAATATATCTGCAGGAAGCGCCGAAACTGGAAGAAAAGAAATTATAAAAAGCGAAAGCATCACCGTGAGGCTCACCTATACGAAACAAATTATATGAAATACCGATTCTTTTATTTTATGTACATTCACTCATGTCGGTAATTTTTTGCCGCCAATTTTTATGGGCTAAAGAAATCTAACAACCTTAAATTTGATAGCGCACAAATTTTTATCTGATCTCGAAGCAAGCGGAGGTCGAAGACGAACAGGCAGATCAGAAGAGTTATTGAAAAATTCCGATATTCATGAATCGCGAAGATTTAATATCAGCTTGTCTCAAGCTTCGGGCGAAAGATTTTGTCTTAAGGTTCCAATTTTATTTCGTCGTAAGCTTCAAATTTTTATTATAAGAGCTAGAATATAAGTACCGATTCAACGATTTCACTGAGTTTTAAACCACGAGTTTGAACATGAAATAAAATTATCCACGCAGACGTTCGCAGCCGTTGATATATATTCTCCATTCTAACGAAAATCAGCAGGAAATCCGTTGATTAGAATTTGAATTTATCTTCATTGGTTCTCTAATTCGCAACATACTACTCACCATGCTTGCGTTGCCAAATCCAACTTATCGTCGAACGACTCTGTGTATGCACATATGAAGAAATGAGAAAAACAAAATGGAAATAAACAAGTCGAAGTAACGAAAAAATAAAAAAAAATTGTCGGTTTAGCGTCGCAGAACATAAAATGATTCGCCTACGCCAAAAGTCACCCCGGAAGTCGCGTCGTAAATGTAAGTTTACGAGAGTTGTCTCTGAAATGCAACGGTGCGGCAGACCACCACATGACAGAATGACAAAGGCAATTTATTAAAAAGTTTAACAATAAATCGTAACCTCGGGTAAAACGTACTCTTCTGTTGGGAATCCTCATGAAATTCTGCACGTACAACTAGCTGGTAATGCAGAGCGCAAATGAACCAGCAAAAATCACATCTCTCGGGTCTGCAATGCTGCAGCAACATAACCACGTGCTACTGCGGCAACTTATATTGACTACCTCGTTATCCTTTGATTTCAAAGTTTTCTTACTCTCTTCAGTCACAACAGATTTTTTCAACAATAATTAATCTTTTGTCAGATAATGGGCATAGCTAAACAGGAAGCGTGACCCGCGAATTGAAAAGGCAACAAATAATTAATAGGTATAACAATTTTAACGACATCATACACCGAGTGAAATTTTCTCGATAATCAGTTCAGTCAGTTTTCCCATGTTTTTCAAAAAATCATCGTTATTATATAAATAATTGGCTCACTGCAGGCTGACTACAACATATATAGTATACGTTACACTCAGTATTGAAGTATTAATTATCGCCGGAAGCTAATGAGCTGGAAACTGAAGTGCAACGAAGTACAGAAGCGGAGCGTAAAATAGTAAACGACGAAGAGTAGAAAAAAAAAAAATTGTGGAGGGAAAAAAGACTTGAACGAATGAAAGACAGACCGTCGATAGTGTCCATGTCTCAAAAGTTCTATGGCGAAGCTCAAGTTTCTTCGCGGTCTTAGCAAGCCCCGAGCCAATAACCCATTACAAAGTTAAGTATTCGTGAGGCGTCTGCACTATAGATGTATTTTGAGCCTGGGCCGATCGATTTATTGTTATCCTGAATTTGTTTCCGTCATTTTTTTAATTTTTTTTATTTTTCAGTTTCTCTCTCAACCCCCGCAGCGTAAAATATCCGAAGCATATAGTATGCATAAGGTATGCATTTTACTGGGGCGCGTGGACGTGTGCAAGGCATAAATATGCGACGTAAAAGCCGCGTCGCGACGCCTTGGTGCGTTTCGTCTGCCTGACTACTACAAGTACTGTGCAGGCGTCGTTTCCGCGACACCCCCAAGCTAACCCCCGAGCCTCGGGGGCCCCTCGACCCTAGAAATCGATATAGGTACGGCGACGTGGCACGTGGCGTATCCTGCCCTTGCGATAGAAGAAGAAGAAGGAGACGAAGAAAAAGAAGAAGTGAAATGCAGGGCTACGACCACTTTGCGAGAGAACCTTCGAATTCGATCGCATTTAGCTCTCCGCGCACCCCTTGCGGACGGTTTACTTTGACCCCCTTATCAACCGATTGCTACCACGGATTTTTCTCCTCATTTTATTCTATTCCTTTTTTTACCTTCATCATTTTACCTAGAACGTTGTAAAAAATCGACTTCAAGCAGCAGTTCTTTCATAAAATGACATATAACTTAAGCGCGAGTATCTCTTTGAATTTTTATATCAGCTACAGCAGGTTACCTGCCTGCGATCTGACCTTTTTCCCCCAGTTCTACGTATTTCATTCGACCATAACATCGTATTTTATACACAAGCGTATGAGCTATTCGTTTAGGTATAAAACCGATGAATCGAAAATAAATTTCATCAATCTACTTGTATTTGACGACGTAACAAAGCATGCGTATGTAATGTGAATGCAATAGGATTGTTCCGACAATCGCGTATCGATGATTGCCAAGGATGTGCTTCCAACTCGTGTATCGACATTTTAACTTTGCGACATGATCTTTACAAGGACGATCTTCAATCATCGACGTTTACGTCGTAAGGCGAGGCCGCGTACTCCGCCGAATTTGCTGACTATCGATAATGTAATTATATTCAAGGGAAGATCGATCGAGTGCCAGTACTCAAAGAGATCTCGAACTCCCTAATTGCGTTAAATCGATGTCATCGGTACGCGAGTATAGTGTAAGGTAGCACGGGAGGGGGTCTGAAACACTCGATTTTAGTGGAATTATATTTATAAGAAAAAAAAAAAAGAAAAATCTTATCAGAAACCGACCGACGATGCTTGATCAAGACACGAAATGCAGAAAGATGCATAAAATCCGATTTGACCGATTTAACGACTATTTGAAAATTTCAATTCCTGGAAAACATCAGCTGTATAATTTCGTGGATAAAACCGAGCGCGAAATTTCTTCCGATCAGATTGCAGGGCGTTTGATAATTTTGCTGATATTATAAATTGCGATTTAATGTGCATTAATAGCTTAATGATTCAACGTCGCGCGTCTTCCCCTCCAGTAAATTCGCGGGACCCCAATTTCGACCGGGTCTTTATAAACTAATTGATACATACCTACGTGATGCCAGAGGCCCATGCATAGCGGGTGTTTAGTATGGTATGGAGAAGTGAAGAGCTGCTTCTGGTGCTACTACAAAGTGTGGATCAGTACTCGGTGGGGAGCCACCCGGGTCGCAGTCGACGCTCACTTACCGAGGGGAAGCAACCGCCTTAATATAATAAATAACATATAATTATTATAGCACTCCATTAGCGCTAGTAATTATGGAAAGGGTGCCGCTGCCGCTGCTGCAGCTTTCGCTTTGCTAAGATTTCGCCTGCTCACGCGCGTTCTATACCATAGAGTAGGATGATATAGGTATACAACAGCATCAGGAAGCAAGCGACTAACAACCGTCGGATTCTCTCCGCGTCGTCCCTTTCCCAAATTTCCTTTCCTCCGCTCTTTCCCTCTGCGCCATCCAGCTCTTTACGTTGTATAATTTAAAACGGCTTTAAATATTATCAATTCCCGTTAAACGATAGATTATCCCCACCTCTGCATCACCTTCGCGTGGTTTTAACCATATATTGCCGTGCTAAACTTGTGATACGCGAACGGTTAAATTATTCGGAAATTTTCATTAGATTCAATTTATTTTTTTTCCATACACAGTCCACGCTGTTTTCGATGCGACCGAATAAGAATTACCTTGCGGAAAATTGAAAAATAAATGAAGACTTTTATTTTTGTTTTATTTTTCACCTTTTTTTTTCGCAAGTGTTTTTATATGAAACGCGCGAGTTGAGAAACGGTAGGCTATAGTAATTAGTGAAAAATGCAATTAGGAATACTTAATTAAAACGACTTGTCGGCCGCAACGGCACCGTTATAACCATTTGCTTCTATACCGAATATACCCGTACTCGCCACCGAAAATTCGAATGTTTTTTCAAAACCGGGCCATATACGAATAAACGCGACGGAATTTAATTATGTGTACGTATATGCAGAGAATTATTACGTTAGCTTTTTATACCGGGTATATCTAAAGTAAAGTATACGTAGGCTTTGTACGCACACATGCTCTACAATTATCTACATTGCCTTTTTTTTTTCTTCCTACGAAACGAATCGTGTTTCCAGTTTTCCACCCATGGATGGAAACCAAAGAAATACGTCTATATACGCAGGTACAGCTTATCTCATCTCACGGCTCATTGAACGTCCCATCATCATCGTCGTAACTCAGAATGAAAAGAAACATTTTACTTTTATAAACGTATGATCCAACAGAAATACGTGAAGGTATTTATATTCAGGTAGTTATGCAAATTTTATTGACAACATTTAGATTAGTTGAAATTTTGATTTTGGAATAATTTACTGTAATCGCGATTGCCGTTTGATTATTTCTCACGCGTGCACTGTATGGTATATCATGTAGCACAATCGAAATTTACTAGTCGTTGAGATGAAAATAAAAAAGTAACATAATACGATGAAATGAAATGTAATTGATAGTGATCCAATTTTGCCAATGATCTACTGCAGCCAACAATCGAGTGATATCGATTTTTCCGATCAGGTTTTGATGTTTCATACAAAAAAAGTTTTGGACTCATTGCCATTGACTATTGATTCATCCTGAATGAAATTCTGCTGTTAATGCATGAATTTCACACTTGTACCTACACTGATTTTAATCCTGTGACTTGAAAATAACGATTTAGAGAATGTGCACGAAGAGGCGAAATCACGGAGTTGGTACCTTTTTTCCAACAGCTTTCCGAATTCGTTTTTGGCACACGGCCCGGTATTAAATCGTAGAAGATCGCGCTGGCCAAGAGTTCGTAAGCCTCAGAAATACAAGATAGTATAGGTATAGAGAGAGAAAGCAGGAATTCGACTGTCACATATTTGCCGGAGGAGTATAAGGTACCTTAATCCTTGTAATTCCTGGAATCTCAGCGGCACCGCGAGTACCACCGTCAATTTCTCTATCGCTTTTCGAGTTTTCTCAGTGTCTATATTATTATTATATATTATTACTTAATTAGATGGATTTGATTTTATTACCTCATCGTGAAGTACGAGTTGTAGTGAAATCGCAATAAATTCCCGATCTTTTCTTTCTACCATTTAGAAATATATTTGAAACTTCGGTAAAAGTTAATCCTGAAAAATTTGCAGGACGGGTACGATCAGTCCGTCCGTCTCTCTTAACAGGTCTCGCGTAATCAAGCGCTTTCGCGTAATTGGATCAGCGATTAATCAGCTGGATAGAAAATGGGTGTACTTTAGAAAAACAAGTTTTAGCTTCGTTTTGAAAAGAAAAAAATGGCTAATCATCTCCATTTTCTTCCGAGCTACTAGCTGCATGTCGTTCCCACTCTATGTGATGCAACGACGGAATTTATCGGAGCTCAAATTACGAGATTATAATAACCACGATGGTGCGTTGATGAGCTATCCACCATTCACCCCGTAACATCGATTTTGTAAACAGCTGGAAATACGCAGGGATCGTATTTCGTTGAAAAATTAAAATCATCGATCAAGCTATCGTCTCGCGTGAATATAACGACGACATAAAATCGAAAGCACAGCGCAAGTTCATCAATCAGTATTTGACATGAACTATATACCTTCCTAAAAATAGAAATAAAATAATAATATCTAAAAGTTGTTGCAATATTTGCTCGGAAAATCAAGAAAAAAAAGAAAATTTACATCGCTGATGTGGGTTTTCGATTAATTTTCTGCCTTCGAGATCGGAACTCGGTTAGTTATTTTACGTATAACTTTCGCTTGTAGAGAAATGATAAATGATCAATTATAAGAATGTCAAAAAATTATCAACGATTAATTACAAACGGTTACAAGGATAACCAACAGCTATATATTCACGATAGAGAGAAGAGACTGAAATTCTTCGACGATGCGCGATAATGATAAGAAGCCACGGCAACAAGGATACGACAACAATAATTAAAAGGAGTAACCGTCATTAGCTAGTGGTTCGGGTGTTGTATCGATTCCTGGTCTCCTCGCGGCGTTCGTGCTTCTACTTCTGCTGGTGGTGCTGCTGAGTAGGTATCGTGGCAATTTATCGCCGAGGAACTCGACTCTAATTGCAGAAAGACCAGACCAGCACTTCGCGCCGCCATCCCCCACTACGCGCCTCGTTCAAAGTCGTTCTCCGAGGGGCTGCAGGCTGGTCGCCCCAAATTCTTTCACCCTTCAATTTCCAACCAAACAAGAAATTCCTATTGCTCACCCGAATACCACGTCATATGATGCACCTTGCAGTTTTATGCCACATCTCAAGGGGGATCGAGGGTCACCCCTTGTATTTCATCACCTGAAACTGATGAGAAATAAAAATCTGATACGGTCGGGTAATTCCTCAAATCGTTCTCATTACAGGTGTACGGTGCGGATGAATTTTTTGGTTTCTCTGAAAATGGAGCAATTGGAAAAAGGAATGAATAACTTTGCAGGTTCCTGGTTCAGAGTTGGTTCAGAGGAAATCGAAGAGAAAGTACACAAAAAATACTGAAAAAAGAAAATACGACCGAGGTCTTCCAACTTTTGGAAAAGGAATAAAGCTGAACTAACGTTCGACCGGCTTTAATAATATAGTAGCAAAGTCTTGGAAGGCAGGAAAGAGAATGGGATTCCCTTAGCTCGTAGAAACGGCGGCGGCCTTCGTGCAGCCCCACAAATTCACAAATCTTTTTCCTTGGTTGAACGGAGTAAGAAATGCAACTCCCCACAGGGGATTAATTGCACCGTAAAACGGGGATTCAAATTCGCGACTCAAAGAAACGCTCCTCCTATTCCAGGTACAGTCTTTCCGCACCCCAAGCCTCTCGGGAAAACCATTTTCTCATAAGATGCTGCTTATATATACTTTCCTTATACTTTGCCTTTTCTATACTTTCATTTTTCCTAGATTCCAGATGACTAAGCGACGTCGTTGTAGATTATTTGCAATCAGATTCTGTAATTGATTTTGGATCATCTCTCTCGATCGCCGATTCCCCGCGTTGCGCATTCCATTAAAACTCTTTGCGGTTCAATTGCAATCAGATATCCGTTTTACTGTACGAAACTACTGCCACTGCAGCAATAGCTTTGGGATGAAGCGGAAAACGAACTAGATGTGTGAATTGTGAAAGCCAAGCAAAAGCAATTACTCTCGAGTATCTCTTGCGCACGGTAGGAATAGGAAAAAGCACCTCGTTCGACGCTTCGTCTTACACTATCGGCCATGCCGCGGATGGAACTTCAAATATTGCTGCTGGCTCTATACGCTTTCCTGAAAACTTTTGCATCAGAAAATAGTTTCCTGGTCCAGAATATCCGTGATATACTTGTAAACTTTCCGAGAAGCATTCCACTTCTTATCCCGCCAAATAACTGTGTTTTCAGATCTTCTTTTACCGTCTTATATGTACACACACTTACACGAGTATGCGGCTGACTACTCGTTCGGCAAAGTCGTCGTTGTTAGTTTTTTCTTTTTTTTTTCTTTTCCTCTTGTCCAAGTGCAGAATTCGTTCAGAATTATAACCATCCTAAATTTTGCCTTATACACATCGGCAGTTTCTACGACATTTTCATTTACCATCCAATATAACCGGAATAAAAGAACGGAAAAAGAGAGGGAACAGAAATAAAAGTGGGCGAAGAATTCTAATGGTGATCATTAGGACTTTATACACCAACTCCGGAATTCACGCGGGCGGGATTCGACTTCAAACCATACAGGTAGGTACGTGTTATGGGCGATAAATGGACAGATGCGGAACCCGTGATTATGCGGTTTGGAAATAAAAATATCAGAACACAAGCGGTTGAAACTGTTTTATTTATGAAATTCCCGTGCTAGGAGCTTCTTCCCATCGCAATTTATCGTCCGGAAAATAAGACTGCTCAAGTTCGGCGTGGATTTTTATTTTATTTAGATTTTTATTGGCGTTCTTAATCTTTTCGTCTTCTTTGTCTCCTACTTGTCCTTCTTTTTTTTCGTTTATGTTTTCTCTCTTCTAAATCTGCTAGGAATTCAGGTTGAGACTCGATAAATCCCGATCAGGTATATGGCGAAGCAATGCTACTTCTTTGGATGGGATTGAAGGAGCGGCGCCTATAGGAGCGACCTTTTACGACGTCAATATCTGCGACGAGCTAAAGGTGGCTCTCTTACCATCCGTCGTAAATCACGTTTCACGGCGGGGCCATCCCTGGGCATCACTCGACCTTACTCTACGACCTCGAACTTTCGATCCACACCTTCGTACCCCCCACTAAATCGAATATCCCCCATGTACGCGAGGCCCATGAGTTCACCGATCTCCAAGTTCACTTTCCCTAATTTCTCTGATATCCAAATACGTCGCCAATTTCGATCAACAAAAACGCGTAGACAACAATCATCTCCGTTCTAAAGACCGTATACTTCGAGTTCTTTTTTCCTTTGCCAACTATTTCGTATTGAGAATACATAATTGACAATAGAAATTTGAAACAGCTGGTTTTCCAATCCGAATTCGAAATAGTCGGAATGTTAGTCCGAACGTGGAATTTTTTTTCTTTTACGCAACTGACAACTACAAACTAGTCATTTGATCCGGAAAAGTTAGAAAGTCTCCGTTACATATATTTCCTGTCCAGAATAACTATCGCTCCCTGATGTCATTTCTCCAGATATGAATTATTTTACATAATTTTCACTTTATTACCAGTTAGAAGATTTCGCAATTTCTATATCTATCACTTCTTCTATACAACACCGCTGCTACACCATCAAAATTTATTATAACCATTTCTGACTCTCATGGTTTCCTGTATTGAGCAATAATATCTGATAGATGTGATTATACAACGATTATCTTTCCGCGATTTCGTCAGCAAATTTTTCTTCACATTGACAACCAAAAGTTGAAAAAAAAGAAACCACATTTGTGGAATATGTAGAGAAATTTTTTGAGAGACTTGCGGAATTTGAAGCGCGGATTTTGGTACGTGTACTGCGTAAACACGAAACGATATTTCAGCGCCCTCGGGCCACGGAGGACGTGGTTATGGGGACTACAGGGAGAACAAGTTTACCCTGCAAAAGTAAAATATCAAGTGACTCAAACAGACTTCTCAAATTGCCTACCACAATCGCAGGCTGCGGTCGAGGGCGACGCCGTATTATATCGTGCATATCTGACTTACATACATATGTGTTACGAATCGTTGAAACTCTGAGAATTCGCTTCCACTTTCCATCTTCCGTTG
The DNA here is from genome assembly GCA_963978495.1 of Athalia circularis. Lineage (NCBI taxonomy): Eukaryota > Metazoa > Arthropoda > Insecta > Hymenoptera > Athaliidae > Athalia > Athalia circularis. Next base: position 23,328,593 of record OZ021699.1, read on the forward strand.
AAATTATTTTTATCTATTCATATTTCCATCCCATCACGTAACCAAACAAAATCGGGGAAGGGATAAACTGATGATTATTAATGATCGATTGATTGATTGACGATATAACCGTTTATTTGGAAAGTTCGTATGAAACGTTTCAAAACCGTGATACGATTGTAATTGAAAATGGAAGTTAGATAAATCAGCCAACGACGTATATTGGAAGTTTTTACAGTTGACCCTTTATTATAACAATAAAAAATGATTTAAAGTGTGCATTTTAGAATTGAGCAAATTTTGGCATAATGGACAGAGGTCATTCAAGGTGGAAGGATATATCCTGCTGACGTTATCCGCTTTGCAGGTTAATGGAGTTTCGGGTCCCTCGGATACGAGTCCATAGGCAATGATGGGTACTAAATGGTAATTATGAAAGAAAGGAACAGAGGTGTCGGGTCACGTTTGGCTATAGATTTTCTGAAAGGTTCAGCAGACACACAAATGTTTAGCAGAGGATCGGGCAAATGGTATGGACTGAGGGTCCGCACGTAACAATGACTCTCTCTTTTTTGTAATTTTGTTGAAAAAAAATTTTCAAGCGAACAATATGGTCTCATTCCTGTCTATATTGTATGTTTTCGAAACGTAGCGTTTATCGCCAGCAAAAACCTCCTCGTTGAAATTCTCCGGTAACTTTCGTGTCTTTATCAATTCTTTGTAATATCTTGCCGCCATCTTTATTGTCCTTGGTTTATCCGGATGATCAAAATCTACCCAGAAGAGTCCCATTCTCGATCTACGTATAAAAATGAATGAGAAATGTGATTTACAGTGTAAAAAGAATAATCCAATCCATAATGTACCAAACGGTAACACAAATTATAAAAAAAATTCGCTCACGTGTATCCTGTGAGCCATTCGAAGTTGTCTAGTAAGCTCCAGTGGAAATAGCCAGTAATTCTTATCTTATCCTGATGTATCGCAGTAAGTAACTCCTTCAGATACCGATGAGTGTATCTAATTCTCTCGCAGTCTTCCAGATGCGCAGAGCCATCGTCAGCCCAGCCGTTTTCCGTTACCATGATCTCGCGATCACCGTACTCTTTTCTAATCCATCGGAACATGTTACCGAATTCGGCTGGATTTTCCTGAACAAAGAAGGGAGATTTGGTTCAGCGGTATGTTAACGATATTAACGGGTTTAGAAACCATCTTTGAGCTTTACCTTAAGCCAGTAACATGTAGAGTCTGGCCATCCAGATCCTTGATTTGTAAGTCTCGCTCCAATGTCGTGACTCCAAGAGAGTCCTTCTTCATCTGGACCAAGAGGGTGTGCGAAAAACGATGAGTAGGTGTTTACAGCTATAAAATCAGCCGTTCCTCTAATATAATCCACCCAATATTTGTCAAGTTCGGGTAATCGAGATCTCGGAAATCCTTGTTGCGCACTTCTTTTTGCTATGCTTTCTTTCATAACCTGAGGATAATCACCTTCTTCGCTAAAAACCGGATGGGCGAACCACCCAAACTTGAATTGCTTAGCTTTTTCAGCTAAAGCCAAATCCTCAGGGGAGTCTGAGAGAGGAATCATGCCGAACCAGTGGATAACGAGTGTTACACGACCTGGTCAATAAAAATAAATAATCAGCTTTCATGAATCGGAAGTGAAATTAGAAAACAAAAAATTCTAAACAAACACCATCACTACCTTTTTGCTCGCTTCTGAAAACTTCATCGTACAAGCGATAAGCCTTAGCATGTGCCTTCAGAAGGTTTTCGCCACAGAGATAAACTCCGACACCAGGAGATTTTATGGCCGGCGCAAAAACCCCGTAACCATAAGCTACTTCGGAAATAACCCAGGGCTCGTTGATCGTAAACCAAGTTTTCACCTGCGAAATAACTCATTAAAAAAACAAAAATCGAATCACTTCCAATCATCGATACAAGTCACTCACTCTGTCACCAAAATTTTCGTACAATACTCTAGCGTAATCTTCGAAGTAGTCGACCAAGGCCGGATTCATCCATCCTCCCAAATCTTGAAGAGGTTGCGGTAGATCCCAATGGAACATCGTCGGGGTCGGTTCGATGCCCTCAGCTAATAGCCCGTCGATTAATTCATTGTAGTATCGAATGCCATCTGGATTAATTTTATTCGCAAAGCCAGTCGGCAATATACGCGACCAGGAGATGGAAAATCGATAACAGTTCACCTGAACAAAAGATGAACTCATGGTAATGTTGTCAAAAGTTGAGGAATTCGGGTATTCTTACTCCTAGATCCTTCGCACACTTTATGTCCTCCTTATATTTGTGATACGAGTCGCAGGCAATGTCTCCATTATGTTTCTCGAGGACGGACTCTGGTTTTGTGTGCGTCAGGCGGTCCCAAACATTTTCTCCCTTCCCTTGGGATATTGGAAATATTTATTTAATTCTGCATTTTTGGTAATAAGTTTTTCATTCTTTATAATTATCGGAATATTTTACCCACCTCCTTCGTTCCAACCACCTTCTATCTGATACGACGATGTCGCAACACCAAATTTAAAATCTTTAGGAAATACCGTGTGGTCCTGGTTCGCCATCGTTCTTTGCTTGTAGATGAAATCGAATGCTGTGAAAGTTGAGAAGTTAAGCTGTTTTATCAATTTGGATCGAATACTGATGAGGAGTCAACATAATAATTCACCGAATTTTACGGGCAGTACGTGATAATTGAGATTAGGGTCTCAAAATTATCTAATCGACATTACGTAGCGATAACGAGAATAAACACTTGAATGAAAAATTTATCGAAAACTCCCTATGAATTCTATATTAATTGTGAAAGGTCTCAGTGAAATGAAATTGAACAAACAAAACGGAAAATTAAATGGACGAAAATCACCTAAACATAAAATACGCGGCGTTTTACAGTTGATCAAATACCATGAAATGATGTCCTCGATTACCAGTTTTGTTTGATTCATTTCGAAATTTTGCTGCATTATAGGATTTCTAGTTTCTATAATTGATGTTTTTTGTTTAACTTCATTTTGCAAAAAACGTACTTATTTTTATTTTTATCAAGCTTTGATAAAAATTAGAAAAACGAAATTTCCAATAACAAAGTAAGTTCAAAACGATAAAAATACGCGAACCACGAAAAAAATTGAGGAGATTTCTTTTCATTGAAAATAAGTAACTGAAATTTTTTGGAGTAATTGAATAAATTCCTCGAATCTGTCATCCCAAGTTCTACGTACTTCAGAATGTTACTACGTTGTTACGAATCGAATGAGAAATGAAAAATGAAGAAATAAAATCTACTTTCCTACTCGACCAATCTTCTCAAGGTTTGTAACTCCCGTGGTTAGCTGGGTAGGGAGGATTTTTAATTATTGAAACTCAGGCAAGTTTTAGGTACCTACACCCAATTTGTTGGTGCAGCAGTACAGGTTAACGAGAGGGATGTAGTACTAATTTTATGATTGTTATAATTATAATTAAAAAGGATAAAGCACTAATTACTTTTTAATGGAAGCAATGCAACGTTGCGCGGAGATAGAGAGCAACGAAAACTTTCACGCGCGTAAAAAGACACGGAGCTTGGATAGATTAATAGCGTTGTACGTACAGGTATACCGAATTACACGTACGAGATATAAAAACCGTCTCTTCGCGTCTTTCGTGTGAAGGGTCAACGTCCTCGAACAGAAGTTTAATCCAAATGACCACCACAAAGCGACGATTCGATGAAAAAAAAAGCAGGTGGATGTGTTATACCTCCAAGCTTCTTAGAAAGGACAATAAAGTCATTTCGAACTGTTATAATACTTGCGTGTTCAGATCCTAATCGTATCTCAGACGCAAATTAGGCATCGTGCGCATACAACCGCCGCTGAACCTACTGCATTAATTATTCAATTTAACCCGAGAGTGGGCAGCGAGCCGCCATTTTTTATCGCATTATACGTCGCCCTTATTTCGGATCGGCTATCGGTATGATAACTCAAACTTTCCTTATCGCATGCCTGAATATCAATTGGAGAATGTTGAAAAAAAAAAGAAAAAAGTTAGGCATTATTTCAGCCGATACCGCAGTATTGTGAAGTTGATAATTGTGCAGCAAGATATGAGTTGGAGATGATGTTTCATCTATTGAATCGATTGCAGCGGTGGCAAGTAACTAAAATTGTAATTCGAACGGTTGCAGTCGTTTCCTGACATTTCCCCGCGGCGTACTTTATAAGCTCGCAACGAGCGTCGTGACCGCGTGTCATGCAGGGCAGTAGGTGGTTGTAAATTTCCAATTTCCTTCTACGAGGAAAAGCACTTTTGATATTCGTCGCGTGAGGCTAGTTCCTTCCTCTCGTTGCTTGATTTTCTATTTAATGTGTCTGTGTGTGTGTATTATAGTATGCGGATACATATGTATACAGATATACCTGTGTACTTCGCTTTATCGCTTTGTATACCGAACCTATAAGCCCTGGCCAGTGACCGCGCGCGGACGCGTCGATACGGAACACGGTGGGGGTTTTGCTTTTTAGAGGTAGAAAATTGGATATCGGATTAGATAGAAGATGGAAAAAGATATCGTGCTATTTATTCATGTTATACTCACAAAATGCAAGAGTTGATAAATAATAAGGAAACGTGCGAAAGGATATTGGATGATTCGTTGGTTATTCAAGCGGTCGAATTAACTATTTAGCAGGAGATACAGCCTCTCCACAATTACGTCTGGATGATGATACTTTTTGCTCCTATATATGTGTGCCCGATCCATTCTCTCATTTCTTACATTCTTCTATAAATTCCATCTCCCCCGTCTTTATACGACGTGGTGGCCGGGTTATATGATCGACCCATTTCGCCTCTCAGCTCATCGTGCGCATCGCACAGCGATGTTATACCTATACCGAAGTATAATGCATATAATATGCAATATACATATATATACGTTACATATATTATATGTAGGCATACAAGGGGGGTTTTCGGGCGCCGCGCCGGGTTGTGGGAAGTGAGGTTTTCTCTGGTTAATCAGCCAGCAGTGCCTCATGGCCATAACCCGCCCTCTGGCCTTTGGTCGCGTTGTATAGAGTGCATAGAGTACGCGAGTGTATGTGTATACCCAGAAGTGAATGCTCGTAAATATCCCCACGCGTGTTTCACTTATTTCATTCGAGATAAGATGCACTAGCAGGTACAGGGAAACAAATAAATTGAATTAAAGTTAAACTTAAATAATGAAAAAGAATTAAAATACATGTTGAAAAAAAAAAAATCATTTTCACCTTTCCTTTTTTCTTACCACCTTTGGAACGTGAAACACATTTTATGATGATTTTCGACCCAACATCCCGAGGAAGTAAATTCGAGCACCTGATCGCAGTCTCCTGCGTAGAAACAGGTGCTGAACATATTATAATATAACATATCATATTTATATACCCATGCAGCTGGTGCAAAAGGCTCGAGTTTATACGGAACATGAAGTGCATCGCAGGTGAGTAGGTATGTGTGTATACCGAAAATTTCGCCTTCTGCAGCACGGCGTGGCTGATGCCTTAATTCTCGGGATGGTGGGCGACGGTCGTCCCGCTGCACGACATACGGCTATATAATTAATCAAGCTTTTGTACCCGTGCAGTCAGCTCAGTGCACCTGCAGCAGTAGCGCTCGCCTCTTTTTATGCGTGAAAATATATTTCATATAATACGTAACATGTAGGATGCATTCTCGTTGATTCGTGAAGCGGTTTCGTGACTCCATAAAGTATACCTAATTCGTGACGCGATTAACGAGATTGGACATAAATTTATTCTTCGACTTTTAGGATCTATGGATCGAAAAGCGAAGGAAATTCATCTAGCTGCAGCTAAAGTAAGGTCTCTCTTTATTCTTTTCTAGCCATTACTTATCTCTTTTTTTTCATCTCGTTTTACGGGGATTTAGAGGGTGCCTCGGATTTACGAACCAGTGGTAACGAATCGCTGGTCATTGACGTGGTTGCAGCAGGAAATTTGTCGGATGATTCTACTCTGAGACTTCTCACTGCACTTTTAACTGTAATATGCGTCGAGTTCACTATATCTTCATTCATTTTTTTCTTCATCCTTTCGATCGCTTTAAACGTGGAGATGCGGTTTACATAGAAAATTAACTCATATCCGGAACCAGGGAAATCAAGGGAGTGAGGAAGGAGGGCCATCGAGAGTAATTGCTGGCTTATATCTACCACCACATACGTACGTTGAGTTCCTTTGAAGTCAGTTTACCACGTTTATTCAAATGCGCGACGAGTGATCCGGAGGTGTCGTCGATCTACAACTCCTTTGATTTGCTTCACCGTTTAGTATTTACGTACTTCTCGGTAAACGATCACACCACCTGACCCTAGAAATAAGCCAGAGTGAGAGAAAGAAACTATAATTTCTGTTATCGCATCACCTGGTTTTCGCATTTACGGAAACCGCGCGGCTTTTTTTTCAGAGAAAAACGAACGATACTAAGGAAGAAAAAGAATGGTTGAACAAGGATAATCGAAGACCCTAACGCACAGTTTGTGGATAACTGATCGTGATCAATTCTGATACAACGCCGGGGCGTGATAACGGCTGAAGGAAGTCTCAGTTATTGGTGTCCACGACTGTTATAAGAAACTGCGACGCTATAAAAATTAGGTGGCACCCCTATAACTATATACGAAATACCCCCTAGCCACTGCAGAGCTTGGGAATGGAACTTTATATGAGGTTCATTCAGAAGGTAGTGTGGGCCGGGCAGCCACCTCAGCTCACCTACCAGTAATATGACGGTCGAGCAAAGCGAGAAAAAGAGAAAAAAACAAGTACAAAGCAAAAAAAAATAAAAAAACGGGAAAAAGAAAAAGACAAACAAATTCAGAAACTTTTTGAGGGTGAACTATCCGTACACGTGCGACACTATAACCGAGAGCGTCGGTGTTGAGTGACGTAGAAAAAAAGAAAGAAACAAAAAAAAATAAAACAGACCCCTTGCTAATATACTCCATCCCGTTTACAGCAACGGTCAACATCGTCACATTTTTATTGCGAGTAGTTATTCCCATCCCCATCCCTAACTTGCAGAGTCACATAAGCCACCTTTATGAATTCATCTCACCGAGAGCTGCACAGTATCGGATATTATAGTTTGTTCAATTTTTTTTTTTTTCCGTTTTTGTTTCTCAACAATGTTTTACTTCCACTCAAACATCAGTAGGTATAACCTATACACACATGGATCTCTGTACCTTTTCGTTTAGTTAGGTATTTGTTCTTGCTTCGTTTCGTTTGATTCATTTGTTTATTAATTATTGGGTTTTTCTTGTCTTTCGTTTTTTCGGAAACTCTGTGGAAGCGACAACGTTTCGAGTTTCCGAACTTAGTGGGGCCAATCCCCGAAGGAGCTGTGTGCGGATGGTGAACGGCGCCCCCTTATAATGCAGGGCGCACCAGACCGCAGGAGCACCTAGGACCACTTTCACTTCATCGAGGGTACCCAAACCTCCTCAACTCCGGACACCCCTGACCGTCAAACCCCCTTCCCTTCCTCTTCCTCTGTCCCCCGACACTCACCCTGCAGCCTACCCTTTGCTAATAATATATTTGTCCCGGGGGCGTCGCTAAGCGTCGCCGTACCGCCGTCGTCTAGCCTTCGTTGATGGAGGTGATACCATTATCTTGGCCCTGCAGCTTCCCTACAACTTCCATCCAACTTTACTTTACCAACGCGCTTTTCCGCTTTCGTTCTCCCCCCTGAAGGACTCTCCGCCAGTAACTACAACGACTACTTTTTCACTTACATTTAATTATTGGTCAGTCTTCGGAAATGAAATATATTCGGACAAACAGCGAGTTGACTGCTGAGAAAATTTGAACATTTCTAATAGCTCCATTACAAGAGAAAAAGGAATAATAAATTGTCACAGATTCTTATCTATATGATGTAGAACATTGATGTTGAGGAAAGACCAGGGCTGAAATTTGTACATTTTACGGAAGTCACAATATTCGACAAAATGAGAAGAACACTTACAAAATGTCCGGTTATTTTCGGAAGACTTGACCAATTGGGGACGTTAAACACTCTGCAGCCCGCTCTGGGGCAATTCAAAGACTAAGAGCGTATATTTGACAGAAAATGTTTACGAGCTTGCAACTCGTTCTCTTGGAATTGCAAAGTGAGACTCGTCTCAACATACCTCGCGCTGTTGCATTCTTGGATTGTAAACGGATTCGCGCTGCATATCCGTCTCTTGGCGTTGAGGTACTTTCGAGAACAAAGTCGAGTCACCAGTTTACGTGCTTTCGCAAGCAAGGAAGTGTGAAAAAAAATTGAAAAAATTAGATTAAATTCCGCTTGATCTTTTCATATTTCCCGAGAGCTTGAAATGGCGCAGCTGAGATCGATTGCTCTACTTGTAATACCAGGTATATTCATGAATATACGAGTCGCTGGTTACGCTGCACGGAACGATGTTCTCGGTATACTGCAGAGAGATGACAAATGCGGTTACATTTAGAAGAGAAACGTATCCAGCGACGTTATCTGCTTAATTAGTGTCATTTCTGTACGCCTCTTACTTCCCCTTATACCCACATCCCTCCACCTTCTTCCTCATCTCCCTCATCTCTTGAACACCCCCAACGAATTGCATTAAGGTTTGACAAATGACGGAGGCCGGTTCTATCGCGCAACCATCTTACATCCTGCCATTACGATCGCGTCGGATAAAATTTTTAATTAAGTGACGCCACCCCCATCTTTTGCATTATATTTACTGCGAAGTAGTAAATATAAATAGAAGTAGGGAGGTATACGTGCATCCGAAGAGGGTGACTTTTGATACTAATTAATTCAGCTATAGCTACTGACTGAATGGAAAATTTTCTAGAATGGTAAACGCTCGACTGCAAACACGCAAAAGAGCGGACCATGTAACGTTACAATTTACACCTTCGACACGCATTCTCCGTAAATCGGTTTCGACGAAACGGTTGCGAGTGCCCGAGAAGGACAGAAAAACTGGTGGCAATGTTTTACGTGACGTACGCGTTCCCCAGTTACCCGATATACTCGGCGAATTTTGGGATCCATGTAACTTTTTAGGCTCCTGTATAGGAGGCATCGAGATACGGACTCATAGATTCCTCTTCGAGACCGGCTTATCCCGAGGATAACGCCCCGTGGTTATAGCTTCAGTAGGTCGGTAAGAGTTTGTCTCATGAACTGTTAATTGCTTTCTCTAACTACTGTTTTCGCAGGGCGTTGAGGAATGCGCAAGCAACGGAACGCCCTGTGCACGATGGGTGATGAAGCTGCTCTGTATTCCGGGCAGAGAAACATCTGAACTTGGGTTTCAGGACCCCGCGAGCGAACGGCCAAGCCACGAACGGCGAACGGCGAATCTCCTTTCCTCGAGTTCACCCCGACAGTCACTACCGTAAAGTAATTTTACACCTGGATGCTCCGAGGCTCATAGCTTATTATTATGGCGTCTAGAACTCCATACTTTGCCACAAGGGAGGCGAAGAACTCTCCCCAAACCCTTCTCCGTCTTCGTCTTCGCCTCCAACTTCTCCATTTTCTTCTTTTTTCTCCTCTTATCGCTACGATGACGGACTACCGCGTCTTCCCAGAAAAATCGCACGCAGCGTCTTGCAGAAATTATATAGTATATAGCTGTGTCTTGAGTATAAAAATAGGTTTCACGATTTTTTCAGATTTATTTTTGTAAACTAAATAATGCCTTTGATATTTCAAGCTTTGTTTCTCCGACAGCAGGCGCGGATTTTACGAACTCAATCTGTGGGTCGGTACCTGTTCTAGTTGGACTAAATTACCGAAACCATGACCTTTGAAGAAATCCGTGACCTTAAATTAACCCGGATCGCTCTCTCGTCTGACTTCACGGGTGGGTCGGGCTCTACTCCTTGAAAATTATACAGATATGTGGAACTCGATGAAGGAAATTATGAGAAATCCCACCACAGGGTTCCACAGATGATGATAAAGGTTCGTAAGCCCACACAAACCGATGGCATTCTCGAAAACCACTTGCAGGATGGCAGAGGTATTATAGGTATAAACTCCGTGCAGCAAATACGTACAATTATATACATACCTACCCTCTACATGGTCAAAAGTTTGGAACCGCATGATTGAATTTATATTCCTGTAGTTCGACGTGGGACAAAGTTAACTTAACCATTGCCATCCAGTTTGTTAGGGTATGGGTAGTTTGTGTTCATAATGTGTACTTGGTCAATAGGGTGGTCGTCAATATCAACGAGGAGAGGTAAGGTGGGTTGGTAGCTGAAAACTAGTTATGGCGTAGTATAATGGGAAACTTGGTTGGCGCGTGCAGGAAAAGCCTTATAGTGGAGACTGCTCCACCGGTTATAGCTGGTGGTCTTCCGTTCCCAAGGTCCCTGCAGATCCTCCCGCGGTGCTTCTTCCTTCCTTCCTTCCTCCACCTCCCCGCAGCTGCGGAGTCGGCGAATCCTGCTGCAGAGGGTCCCGAGGCGTCGCCGTTATGCGGTTATGCGGCTCGGTAATTTACCTCTCGACTGAGAGCAGGACGCACCAGAGGACGAGTACCGAGCACGACTCTACCTTCCTATCTCTATACGTCCGCAAATCTCGATCCCCAGAGAACCGACGCGAGCTCGGAATCCCTCAGTATTACAGGTAGCCGACACCGGGGTAGACGCTCTACTCGTGTTCAAATATATGGTATACAGGTATGTGTGGAAGGTGAGCGTCGCGTCGCGACGCCTATCATCGTTTCACCTCGGCTCACCGTACGACAACCCGCGTCACATTTGCAATTGAAATTCCAGGGTGGCGCCCCACATGCGACGAGGACAAAGTGTATCTTTGTTAATTTAACCATATCAAATCATGAGGAGCGGTAAACAAAATTAAAAACGTACGTACGGTACGCTTCCCTTTCATTTTCTTAGATTTCAAACTTTTTCTACTCCCGACTAATTCCCTGCGTCATATAATTCGATTATATGATTATTTCTGGAATAAAACGAACCGATTTACGACGTCAGCTAAACTACCTGCAGTTTGCGGGTCGGGGATGGTTGTTGAAAGCCCTTGTTTTCAACACCTACTAATTCAACCCCGAGAGAGGCGAGCTGAGCCAGCTGAGTCCGTTTCGGTGTGCTGCTAGTGCAGTTGTAATGGATAGTTTCCACGGCGTACGCAAACAAGTTAATTGGGATCTGGTATCGAGAAAATTTATCAGCCATTCGGGGAAACGCGCGAACCTGAATTATATATCAATGGTGCCGAAAGTGCACTCTCCCGGTACAGGATATCAAACAGCGTGTAGCTTTCAATTTTTACCGGTGTTTTTCTATTTTACTTCGTTTTTTTGTTTTTTGTTTCCTTTCACCGGAGTTTACAGCTTTCGAGACATTTGAGCTTTCTCGAGACCTCAAGAATTTTGGTATCCGTACCCGAGGGACTTTAAGTTCGATCGGTTTCATCGGGGTGTGAGTCAAATCCCCGTTATTTGCTGGCAACACCGTTTTAACTTTGGCTTCGACAAGGAGATTTCGTTTCGCCCTTGTCCTGCGGCGTCTCCATCCCCCTTCGAGGGTGTACAATATGCAGCGTGCACCGTAATTTGTTATCGATTCACAGAGCAAATACAAGGAACGTGACTTCGTGTTAGAAACGCGCTTTCTAATCGCTGGCAATTATCGCTAATATGTTTTGTGAATTTTGCAGACTTCGTTGTTGCCACGTATACCTCATAACTATAATTGTGGCAAGAACTTGAACAATTTGTTCGATGTAAAGCGCATGAATCTGCCGTTAAATTGATTGACGTGCCCCTCATATCTACGCAGATCATCGAGTATTTCCGAAACGGATGAGGCGCGGGATGTTTTTTCAACTTTCAATCAACCTTGCAGGGAATGAAATTGAACGACAGGAGAAACAGGAATATTGCTTGAATGGAATTCGAGTTTATTAGATTGACTGGATCCGACGGGCATTTGGTATGTGCTTTTCACGTGGATTGGGAAAGTGTCCCTTTGATATGCAAAACATTATCACCCCACTTCCAACCGATAATGTTGCATTTCAAACATCCATTAAGCACTTAAAAGTAAACTCGCCATCGACTCGCCTGATATGTAAATTCCCCTACATTTGCCAGAATAAACTTTACGGATTTGAAAATTGATTCAATTTTTAGGGTAGATGGTACCCACATCCCCTCTATTCTTTTCATTCGAGCAGTTTCGTACCTGGCTTTATAGATGCTCGAAGAAAGAAAGATGAAAGAATCCACGATATTACCAGGGCCTGGAATTTTGATCCCATGTGTTGTAGCTTAGCAAATTTTCTCAACTACGCGGTGCTAAATAATTATTGAAAGGAGTTCCCGCAGGATATTTTCCGACCGCATTCCCGCGAAAACGGAGCCACGTAATATCTCGTCTTTGAGCAATTATTTATGATAACAACTTTGAATTAATCCCCAACGTTGTTGTAAGTAAATAAGCTGGTTCGAAATCAACGCCTACCTTTCTACCACCGGTCCAGTTGCTTAGAGTCGGTGGCTCCAGCGCGTTTCTGACGAGGGTCCGGGATTACCTACGCGTAGAGGAACCAGACGATATAAATTACCCAACTGACTAGCCTAACCCAGAAGCACCAGCAGCGGTAACAGTAACTGTAGCTGTAGCAATAGCAATAGCAATAGTAGCAACAGCAGCAGCATGAGCCGAGCCGAGCATAGATGTAGGTGGGAAGGTAACTGCGTACAATTTGCTTGGGCTCGAATGCCGGCCACTGATAAACAGTAATTTGCATTGCAACTGAGGTCTGAACTCTGTAACTACCAACATAAATATCGGAGGAATCTTGCTGGGATTTGTGCAAACATTCCACCTACCAATTTAACGAGTATGTATGTAATACTCGACGATCGGCCTCGCGATATGAAGAGACCAGCCCTCACCGAAATCTGTTCCCACATTTGTTTTTTCACCTGCAATGATTAACATCGTCGAAGCAAACTACGATTTTCCAGTTCAATTGAAGGGGTTCATTCCCTCGTGATTATTCACAATAATCGCGATGGTATCAGAAGTTGAATAAAGCATGAGCTCCTCGCGTGCTAAGACTCAAATATCCAGCCGCGTAACAAAGCCGGGCATTTCCCGTTTGCTATGTCAGTTGTATTTCGCTCCATTCGATCCTTCAACCTCGTGGTCTAAAATGGAAACGTGAAGATGATGTGCATGAGGACTCGGAGCACGCGACTTTAGAAAAATGAGAACACCAACGGAGAGAAAGGGTGATTTCATTAAAATTGTATAATCAAGGTTCTTTGTCATTAATGCAAATTAAATCTAAGATTTCAACCGGTACATCTGCATTCTTACGACCCATAAACTTAAGAGATAGAATTTTTACGGAGGCAGCGAGAATAACTGGCGAGAGGCTGAATATATATATATATATATCTAACTTTTTATTTCTACTGGAAATTCTTATTATTTTTCTTCATTTTACGTAATTTTTTTCCTTCTGTTTTTTTTTTTTCATTCCATTTGCCGACGTCGTTATCACGATGGTAACGATGTACAATTTGATAGAGGATAGTTTGAACGAGGTTGGTATAGATTGTAGTCCCCATCACACGGGATATAGACTAATTTCTCCGGTTTCTAGATCCCGGATCGTCGATGTGGCGTGTAATTGAGTGACCCAGATCCGTTATGGCAACCCGAAGAGGAATACCTCGATTCCAACTGGACCATGATCGGCCCTGATGGGGTGCTGCATAATTACCCGGACGTTATGCAACGCTAATAGCACCTACGTCTCGATACACTAGAGATTGCCAATGTAAATCCGATGAACATGCTGCACGCAGTATCCGGGTGCATGAGAAGAGATCACATGCCCTAATCTCCCCTTCCTCGTTCTCCTATCCTCTGCATCTCTCTCTTGCTAACCGATCATCCGCTATCGGATACAGGTAAAATTGCCTCTCGTTTTTCAACTCACGAATTAATCAGTTGCTGCAACTTTTAATTGCAATATAACCATCGCGATATATGAGCAGAAATGTTATTCATATTCACGGGATTTTGTGGGATATAGGATATGAACGGTAGAGAGTGCAAAATGGTACGTGTGGAAGTGAGGGTAACAGGGATATCTCGGCAGCAAGGATAAGCTGCGGTTCCGACCTGACTAAACACCGATTACACCTTCGACTCAGGTTAGGTTAGATAGGTTACCTGTACGTTCACAAGTACCTGTACATGACAACGACGTGTCGGAAAAAAGCTGATCTTGAGACCCAAATGAAAGCTGAACTTACAGAATTTTGTTTTTCTGTTCTCACAACAAGTAAATAAGTTCTGGAGCGACGCTTGAAATTAAAAAATAAAGCTTAAAATGTTGGCACTCTGATGGATCACCCATGCCCACAGCGAAGAAAAAAGAAAGAGGATACTTTCAATTTTGTTTTCGTGAGTAATATTTCATCGAAGGTTACGAGATAAAATTTCCCTGCTATTTAGTTCGAGCTTAAACCTAAATTGGCGAGTTGCCGGACGGGCGATTTTGGGCGGCAAACGGTCGCGTTTTCCGCGTAGCAATATCAGCATCGCGCAGTCGGAAACCGTCTCGTTTCATACGATTATGCATATTTATTGCAGTCTTGCTGGGAGCCGGAGCATTAGTGTATACAAAAGGCAGTAAATAACGGTTTTGAACTAGTTCTATATAAACCATGTGCCCGTACCGGCGCGCGCGGTAGTTACATACCTATATTTATATATGTATAGGTGTACCCCCGCACGCAGAATAACAAATAAATACGTCGGGTAAAAGTAGTTGTTCTTAACTTATGGTCAACCGTAAATAACAAAAGTTGTGGCATTTATGGGCGCATACTTGTGCGAAAAGCGGCACCCCCAAACCGTATACACACGTATATATATGGGTATATAGAATATACGTCTCGCACCGCGTGGTAAATCTGCGACCCCCAAAATCCTGGACCCTGTAGTCTCCGTCCCACTTTACTTGTCCTCTCACCCCAAATCGTAGCGGTTTGACCGAGTTCAGAAATGCGTACAAGCCTCGCTCTAGGATACATGTGTATATGTACATCGGTATATACCTATGTATATAAGGTATTCAATAAGATTTCCGCCCTCTTCTCTCGAATCCCCTTCCCTTTTATTCCTTTTAAAACTTTTCCCCTCTTAGGCCAATATAAGGGCTGGCTGCACCACCCGGATTCGTATGTATTTCCTGTAGAAATCGTTTACCTCGAGCTCGATTGGCTCCTTAAGGGTTTAAGTTAACCGCGTCATTCCGGCGCCTCGTTCAACTGAGCGCGGGGGGAAATGCATAGGTATACATTTACTTGCGAAGGGGGGTACCGGCGGAAGATCGTTCAGCTAAGAGTAGCTCGCGAACTAACCGCAAGAAATTCGATTCCTCTCAAAAACGATTCCAGCTCTTCACGACGGTCGGAACATTTACTCGAACTACTAGATTTTAGATAAACAACGAATTTCACTATCGGGATATTAGCTGCAGTAGCGAGTATACACTGTACAGCCGTCATATATTATATACATATATACGTACATATGGCGTACCTATATACATTTTGAAAACAGCAACTCATCGGAATAATTTATCCTGTACTGATTTAGCCGTACCGCTACGCCACTTCCGCACGTATAAATAACCACCCGAATGAACCGAGTTAAGTGAAAAGTTTTACCAACCCCTTACAACACCCTCTCAGTTGGCACGGCAAAA
The DNA here is from genome assembly GCA_963978495.1 of Athalia circularis. Lineage (NCBI taxonomy): Eukaryota > Metazoa > Arthropoda > Insecta > Hymenoptera > Athaliidae > Athalia > Athalia circularis. The sequence goes on from OZ021699.1 coordinate 23,344,415, forward strand.
TATATACCGCTGCGTTATTACCCATCATGAATTTATTGAAATTCTTGTCAATTCCACTTACGCTTTCACTTCGAGTAAAAAAATGTGACACTGCAGTCGTGCGATTTTCCCGGAATGATGATTTGGAAAGAAACAGACAAAATTTACACATAGAAATTGTTTATTTCTACTCACACGATTACTCAACCTCGCTTCAATTAACGCCATAGAATGCTTGAATATCGAATTGATTTTTCGGTTTCCGGAACAGTTCCCAGCGGCTCTATCGTCGGTATCTTGATTTCAGTTGTTAATTAGCAAATTTTTTAATACTACAGCTAAAACTACGTACCTACTACATGCTCGAGTGCTGAATAATAAGTGGATTGTGAATGGGAAATTCGGCTCGGTATCCATCGCATAGAATGCGAGAGCTCAAATCGTGGTGTTATAAGTTTTCAGCTAGCATGTCGTGGGCGAAGGGGTGAAATTCGGGGGCAGTAATCTCCGGGTAACTCTATACCGTTCGTTAAGCGGGCTGATGGTTTTGGCGTGCTCTTTGGATCGGCGACGCCCTTCGCTCCGATAACAGCTCGTCGTTTTTCTCCTTGTCTTCCTCTCGAATTTCTCCTTCTCTTCTTCAATGCATCGTCACGGAGCATTCAAGTGTTAAGCATTACCTCGTAATATCTTATCTCCGTTGGTTCAAACGCCGCATCGCGTGCTGCTGCTTCCACCGTAGGCGCCACCTTCCACCTCCCACCTTCCACCTTAGGCATCTAAGGTCTCTCCTTTTCAACCAGCTACCACATCTTCGCATCAACATTCACATCCCTCGGGATATTTCCGGCTACCATTTCAAAGACGAAAGTTATTGCTGAATCTTACCGTCCATTCGGATAATTACACACATCGCCACCACATTGTGCCGGAAATACGAGATGCAACATCCTCAAGAGTCGATTGTTTTATTACTTTGTACGGAGTCCGTGCCGCCGAAAGAGTGCAGGTAGAAGACAATGAAAAGAGCATTGAAGAAAATGAAAATAGAACAAAAATGAAAAATCTGAGAATGTATCGAACGATTATTCGGATATTGATATCGTCCGGCGGAAGTATTTTAGCCCCTCTGCACTTACTTAGTAGAACGATATAAATCAGTATCTCGATTCTCCTCAGAGCGTTATACCGTTATAAACTTCGTTTGAAACTAGTATAACGGGGAGATTTAAAGCTCTAGACAAAAATAATCTGACAAAAGTGGTACCCGGTATTAGTGGTTTGAATGTCCGGGAAAGCGAAGGAAGTCCTTACAGAGGAGGAGGAGGAGGAAGCGTCGCACGACACTTTGCTAAAATCAATAGAAGTCATCGGTCGTACTTACTAACCTCTGGTGTTACCCACCTTATAATACTTCCTTTCTACATCCACCCTCGGCGAACGCATATTTCGTAACTCAATGATTAAATCTCCCGCACCGCGTGTACCACGTGAAATAAATTGTCCCATATACGCGATCATGTTACCCACATCCGGTATAAACACGCGATAACCTCTGCATATAAACCTTATAATACGCACACATATCGTCGTGTAAATATTTTACTGAGAAACGAAAGCTGCGTCGGAAATGGAGGCGAAAGCGAATCGCAATTGATGCTTAAGCAGGTTGCATACCGATACATGTAAATGCAGGGGGGTAGTCTGAGTGTTTGAGGGGATTATTTTCAATGGGACGACGCGATGTCGCAACGGCTAATGTACATATTGTGCACACATACAAGCTCGAGGGAAAAGGTTGATGATGCGACGAACGGTACCTCCGTTGCCGCCCCAATTCATACACTACAGTGCAACTGCATAGTTTATGGATCAAAGGTTTTAGGCAGACATTCCCGCCCGCGGTCTCATAACTCTTCATCAGTAAAACGCCCCTGCAAGCCCGGCAACGTAATCATCGACGACCCTTCCAACGGCATACCCTTGTGCGTCCCAAACCCAAAGAGAATCACCCCATACCTAACCATGTCAACGATTCACAAATTTATACATCGTATATGATTCTTTCAATTTTTTTTTTCAACGTCCATAGTCTGAGTTCTTGCAGGTAGAAATTACGTGTATAATGAAAAGACCACTTTTTGTCCGCAGCTTCTTTAATGGCGGTATCGGAGGGACGTCTGTTAACGTGTTGTAAGGTGAATCTTTCCGTGGTTTATATATGTTACAACTTTACCCCTGAATATGTAAATTTTTGGTAGAATATTTTGCCCCGTGGACCGGATCGGACTGTGGTATATCCGATCCCACAAAGTCAGGGACGTGCACTGGGAACAAGCCCTAGAGTTTGTCGCGGCTAATGGCTGTCCCGCAGGAGAAACCACAACTCCCAGATCCATCAACGAATCAGACCGCTATCTCGTTGGAACTTACCGCAAATTCTACTCTTCGCGAATTTCTACTGAATATTTAACGCGCACGTACAATCTATGTTACTTTAATGTCGCCGCCTGACTACTTATGCATACATGTGATATCTAGTTTATTTTCTTTCATTTTCATCCAAATCTGCGTATTAATATACGAATAAATTTCAATTATGTTTCAGTTTATTTTTGCGATATATTCTAAAATTGATTTCAGGGCGGATTATAATCGCTGTGGGACTCCGAATTTTTAATTCACTTCCGGTCATCGTCGAGGGAATTTTATGGAAAAATATGTACCGGATGAATTCCCATCCCTAGTTAACTCATCCAATAACAAATGAGTTTGGAAAAGCCGACTGGCCGTCTCTGTTACTCTCGTAGTTGGGGGAGCTGGCTGCTTCCCACAGAAATATTCTTCACCAGTCTCATCTACCTTTCGGTTCGAGTTTACTCACGTAGTTTGGGCAGTCCTATTACCCCCGACTCGTCAAAGTAGCTTTACCACCTTCTTCAACTTTTCGAGTGACATGCGCGCGACACAACTTTTCGAGTCGGAGGACTTCTGATCATCGCTGCCATCGAGATCTCTACAGAAACTCTGTATACATATACAGAAATTCTATATATACACTTTCCATTTCGACTTCAATTATTATTTTAATCACTTTTTCTACAATCTTATTTTCTTCCTGATCAGAATAACATAATTATTGATTTTATACTTGTTAACTTAATATTCCCTGGAACAGTGATCGGTAAGCAGAATGCTCAGATAGGAATAATCCGGAAGGATTTTCGACGGAGTCCTGGAGTTTGTTATCATCCGCTGTAGAATAGCGATTATTGTACAGGCTAAACAAAGCCGTTATTATCTTGCGTAAAGCTCCCGCTCACAACAAAAGGATCGAGGAAAGGGGTTGCTCATCGATAATATAAGACAAAGCTGTCTGGTGTTCGTCCTCGATGACCGAAGATCCTTATTTCTATATGTCCTGTTCATTCGCATTGCCAAACTGGACATAGCACCGTCAGACATCGTAGGTTAACTAGCTAACAGGCCGCTATATAGATATCAGGAACCATTCAAATCCAGCTCCGGATTCTGAGAAGGGTTCGTTAAGGCTGTAACAGAATCGGGAGCGCGATCCAGCTACCCCAGACCATCCAGGATATCCGATCTGTCTCTCTCAGCTGTCACGAGCTTTATTGAACCCGCTTATTAGCCGGACGCTTGTTAAATCTTCCAGACCAACCCCCTCGGTGATCCAAGCCCGATGAATCCGACCGGGGGTGGAGCAGGAGAAACGGAGCTGTGAATTATTAGGACTTTTTTTTATCTCCAAAGATCGGCGTCTAATTTCTCGGCAATCTATACAGACGTTGCTGCGAGGATTGTACGTTCCTTCAAAATTGAGAATTTTGCTCTCCAATTTGGGGGATCTCTGATGCTGGGAGTCTCGACATTTGAAATCTATCCCGAGGAGTAGCGATATCGGAGACTACCTAATCCCGGATCAGAAACGCATTAACTAAAGTCCTTCCTTGATGTGAACCCAATTCCTACCGGCAATCCCTCGATCCAATGGCAGTTCTACAAATCAATCTACGATCACGTTCTGACATGACGTCACGACGCAGATACAGATACTCGCAACCCCACATGGAAAAGAAAAGATTTTTATTCTCTTCGTCATTGCAACTTACCTACTTTACTTAAAATTGCCCACGGTTTTCATATCGCTCGTATCGATCCTTTAGATTTCCGAACTGCAATAAGTCAGATCGTCTTTCTTAAAAATTGTTCTACTGGACGACCGAAACGGGTGCTCGGAAAGAATAGTATACGTTCAATTATTTCTTCTCTTGATTATTTTCCAGAGGAGGCAATTGATAAAAGATACCGTTGGTGGTGGAGGAGACGGACTTCGTGCGAGGAAATCGGAAGAAGATGTAACATTAACAGTGTTATCCGAGTTCTCGTTACTCCTTCCATTTTCTTTCGCCAATTTTCGCCACCTTCTCCGGCTTATTTCTACTCGGCCAAATGAAGTTCCCTAAGAGTTAGCGTTGGCCCCACGTAAAGTTATCCCCATTACTCACCGGCTCTTTCTCGCAGTGCCACATGTATATACGCACACCGATAGCCGGAGGAGAGTCTCGAGTCTCTACCTCGTTCCTGACGATGGTTTTACCGGCTATAATGGTTTACCGGTAAACGACGAACGATGGCATCCAAAAGAAATTGACTCGCACCCCTTGTGATGATGGAATTTATTCGTTTACCTGAAAATTAATCGTGAGTCTTCGATATCGATCATCGATCTTCGTCACATCACATAGCGAAAGCTAGGCTCTGACTTCCGCCAGCCAATAAGTTAGCTTCGACTTGGACGATAATTCAAGGTGAGCATGAACTCGATGAGGGCGAGGAGAGAAGCGAGGGGTAATTTTCTCGGAACTCATAGGGGAAGAGCAAAGGGGTTTGATGTTGAATTTGGGGTGTTGTTCTCTGTCTTTGGGAGTTAGATGCGATGCCACAGCTGCCAAGTTGCAGAGGCGTGGGTGGTCCAACTTTGATTACGAGGTAAAGTTAGTTTTGATTAGCATTACGGCTTTGGTTACAGAACCACGTGACGACGCGACGCGACTCGACGCACCCAGTTTATCCACCTTCACTCACCAATATCCAGTCGACGCGACTCTACTACGAAACTTTACATCGTCGTTCAAACTACGATATCGTACGTCAGCTACCGCCGAAGGATTCACCCGAGTTACGTAGATCTATAACGTAGCTTGTGCCACCGGTTATCAAAAATTAAAGGGATTCGAGACACCCGGTGCCCAAGTCCCTTTACTTTTCCCTTATACTCTGAACTCGCGAACGTGCTTTGAGCAATTTTAACCTCGTTATACTCGGTTACATTTTACGACGGAAATCCTTAAGGTCGTTAATATTAATTGTACGCCTGCAGTTTACATCGAAGGCATCGAATTTATAATTTTATACCGAAACTATAACGGAAGACGTAGATTTGATGCCTACTTGTGTATTTTTCTTTCACTGTCGTGAAAATTCATTGCGAATAATTGCGACGAAGCGTGAAATTTCCTAAGAGAGATCAATGATCGCGGTGCGGTTGGTGTGAATTTGAATGGTAATTATCATCGAACAGCGTCTGTGCAATAGCAGCATCAGCAGCAGAGTCACACGTAGGTATAGATCGGCGATAATAATCCCGCTTAATGGCCCCTGGCAAACGGTCCACCAGCTGCCTCGTCGTTTCTGGGATGCTGCAGCAGGTCGTTCGAGTATTCCTGTAAAGGATGTGACGTCGTTATCGAGAAGTACAGCAGCCGTTAAATGAATCTCACTTAACATTTCGCCGACGTTTATTATACTCGTCTTCAAATCTTGATTAATTAGTACAAGAGGACTCGGAGGAATCCATGTTTTGTTCCATTTTGCGATCCCTCGGATCCCAGAAATCGATGAACGGATATTGAACACAAAATTTCTCTTTTTTCCGTGCAACGAAATACCTCGGGACAGGAAAGTGTCAAAGGGAAATGTGATCCCATTTCATCAACTACATATACTTAAAAATTTCTCATTTCTAATGGTCATGTCAAAATCCGTACACAAGGTGGGCATAAAACAAACACAAACCAGCTGAAACGAGAATCCTGGCAGCGACCTTGCGTGTATCTCGGTGACGTATCGAGATTTTTCGAAATTATTAATATTAGTTTCTGCGAGAAAAAAAAATTCGCCGACACCTGCCGCTTTTATTCATATATTTTTAAATTTGCCAATCTTTTTTCCTTCAGGGTAACCCGCCTGTATATGTTTGTGAAAGTTGTACGACGAGGATATTTATCTGCAACTATTTCTCTGAATGAAAATAGACGGGAATAGATCTGCTGCAGGATATACGTATATTCAAATTTTTATAACTTATTATCCCTATACCTGGGCGCAGCTAGTATAAAAATATAAAAAACATGTATTTTGTCCGAGGTAAAATACAGCTTTGCGGCTCTGCGTTCAAGTTTCGGGCCATTTCAATGTAACCGAGAAAGCCTTCCCGAAACCACATCAAACGATGGCACACTCTCATCTACCGCCATCCCTCTTCGGTCACATGCTCAGCTATATGGGTATAGCATTACCCCCATGTTATACCTATACTTATTCTCGTATTCGTACAAAATGGGTTAAGGAACGATGAGTGAATTTAGAATTTGAATGAAAACTGTATACACTTATAAGCCCATCAATCCTAATCCGCTCTACGCGGATTTGCTCGGATACATATCCGTGACAAGATCCAAAACGTGCTTTGCGCCGTTAGTTTTGTACTGAAAATAACAGCTCTAAGAATTTACTTTTTCTAATATAACGGGAAAGTTGAGGTCAGCGATTCGGTTGCGATGGTTTTGAACGACGAACAGGTACCTCCTGTGACTTGCATATACCTAGACGCTACTTAACTCGTGAAGGTGCCACTCATCCAACAGGCCACGGCGTCCCGACGAAGGCGCGTCTGGAGTGATCTCGACGTTAGACCCCCTCGAGACTCGAGCTTTCCTCACCGGATTATTAACAAGAGTCACAGACCCCCCACCTTTCCTCCCACCGCCACCTACGGTTAATCGATATTCTGTAAAAACAATTTCAAGCCCGCAAGGTTTTTATAGAGCAATCATTTGATTTGTTCGCATAAATATACATTTGCGTTTTTGCTCACCAATATTGTGACAAAGTAGAAAAAAAAAAGAAAAAATAGTGGTAGCATTTAATTGAAAATACAGTAGTAGAGGAAAAACTTGAACGTTGAACGTTCATCTGATTTTCTTTTCTTTTCTTTCTTTTTTCTATCTACCACCGATATAATACTCAATAGCGTCGTTGCATCGGTGCCAAGTGCTCCGCCATTGTTGGCCGCAGTTATTACCACGCGATTGTTAACTTTACCACATTAAAACCCTCCTACAATTTTGCACGAGTTGGTGAGCCGGGTTACGTGTGCCAAAACGGATATCAATTTGGTCCATGCTGCGATTATAAGTTACCGCGATAGAACAGCTCGTACAGACGCTGTTGCAAGAACAATTCCGAGAGTTATGTGGCAGATATACGGTAAAGTTTAGGGAAAAATCAATCGTTGGAAAGGAATGAGAAGAAAGGAAAAATTGAATAAGATTTCCTCGCAGATTTTTCGATGTGCCGATTTCATACCATAACAGAAGATTCGAAAGAACACTTGGTTCGGTTAAAGGAGGGTAACATGGCAAGGAGATAGAAGCGCGCCGCGGTTGAACGAATGAAGCGAATTTCTCGGTGAAACTTTTCCACCTCCGCGAGTAGTTTCCCGGATCCTTTATCCCTCCAAGGCACGTTGCAAAGGCTTTACTACCATGAAACGAGCTTAGTCAAGTAGGTAATGAAACTATCAGGTACGTTGAGTTATACGTAGCTTTGGTAGTGCAACTCGCGGCGTAGGTACGTAGGGTACGCCGGACCCGATACCTTCGAGCGTAATAGTGCGCCACTTCGCTTGGTGGCAACTATTTGTCTGCCTTGCCGTCTATGCGATTAAGACACTTACGCGATTAAATCCTACTACCGGACGTGCGTTCGTGTCCGTATATTCACCTCTACAGAGACCACAGACGTGCTGCAAATATTGTGTGGCGTTCTGCCCGTGTGTCTGTGTACAGACAGGCGTGGTCAGACGGTAAAAGAAAAATGTTGCGAGACACGCCACGGGGAGATCGAAACTCCGATTATTCTCTTCCTGAGGGATTAAATATCGCTTAAATCACACTCACCCCTCTACGGCCACGCTTTACAACCATCCGAAACCAATTTGAATCCAAGAAACCGACCCTTTGTCTCTTATCTAATCCATCCTTCGCCGCGGTTCAATTACCAATAATTATAACATCACCTTATATCTACGCAGTATGTGAGGTGGAACCACGTTTCATAAAAAAAGGTCTTTTTTCATTCGCCCTAACGTTTGAGGAATCCGAGGTAGTTGAATTCCAACTACCGAGCCGCAAATTCTGAACCCCATTCCTTTTGAAAATTCAAAGTATTTTCAATGGCAGAGAAATCGCACTGTTCGAAATATTATCAGCAGTTGTATTATAGTGTTTCTGGTTTGGCTAGGAGTTTCATTTATGGGAATCGGATGCGCGAAGCACCATGGACAGTTTAGACGGAAAGTTTTGTTCAGCAGCACGTAAACTGCCTCACCGATAAGATTGGGCTATAGTGTACCGTTGCACCGGTGCAGATTTTTCGCAAGATATCTTTGAAAAAGCTTGCTCGACTTGGCTCTGATACACCTTATAACTCATACCTAAACTATCTCACCGAACATAAAGCTATTAAATTTCAGTTTAGGAGGATACACGGGGGTCTGTCCACGGAAAATCGCGTCCACCGAGATTACCCCTCTTCGATCGCTCGGGGTGAGCAACAGAAAAAAATGAAAATAAAAATAAGCACTAACGTACGAAGAAAAAAGTCTTCCTCTCTTGGGAGAAAATATAATACATATTATTTATCAGGTGGATTATGTCGAGGGGCTTTTTCTTTCGGGGCCAGAAGTTGACTTGCGGTAAGTCGCGCATCAGGCGAAGAAACTTGTTTTGTAAGTAGTTTGATGGCGTCTTTCGGTTAGAAGGTATAACCTGCGGTGTAGTAGGACGTCCCATTTCTCTGGTGCCGTTTATTTCTATTTCTATCCCTGTCTGTAGAGTATTTTGCCAGCATTTCCACGAAGGCAAAGTATTTACCAACAAACCACCAGGCAAGGCCAACGGCAGTTTCCGTACAGTCGTATCATGTAGGTTAATGTCGCGTAAGACTCACTAAATGCATTCCTAGAGTACCTACCTCAACCTTATCGCGCCGTAGGACTGGTCGGCTTACTCGGATTGTTTCATTATTGCCGTATAAACTCCATCGGCGTAAATTAGAGAACTAGCTTGAAGTCAAATAAGTAGAGCGTCGTGAATCACCGAATCCTGCACCCTGATTAATTTCAACCCCGTTCTCAATGCTGCCAAAAGAATTCCTTGTGCCTTATATTCGTCTATCGGAAGGCCGTCGGAAAAAATGTCGAGAGCTATCACAAGATCAGAAGAAAATTTGAGCACGAAACATGCAAGGCATGTTTTCCCAATGTCAACAACTCAGATGGCAAAATCCAATAAATCCAGGCTTTAATGGTGCACAATCAGTGCTTTTAGATGTCGCTTACTTCTCTTACGGTCGAACGATTTCTTTTATCCTCGCTGACCCCAAAGACGAAAAGATTTGGACGAACGGCAGAGTTAGGAGGACACAAACTATACCCTTATTCGCATCTCAGAATCCTACATTACTTCTGCTTTTGCTTTTGCTTTTGCTTCTTCTGTCCGCAATTTATATTCAGAAAATACCATCCGACGTACCGAACCGAACTCAACGTTTACCTCCGCGTTATTTTCCACTAGAAAGCATTTGAATAGAAAACATTTACCCTGCATAAACTTTTTACATCATAACCAAGAACTCAACCGCATATATAAAACACATCTCCCGAACGATCACGTTCAAGAATTAGTACATACGCATATATCCTTCGATTCATCCTCGCATCCCGTAGTTTTTGTGGTTTGAATCGTTCTTTTTCTCTCCTGCAATTTCATGTTCTGTTCGTTGATGTTTCGAATCTACAAAAATTTATTCAGTGAGTTCTGTGTAAAGGGATTCTGAATGAAGGCTGTAATACCATTTTTATCCGAGAAGCTCAATGTTGAACTTGCCTGGTCGTTGTACATTACCACAAGGTAGCTAGAACTAAACCAAAGAACCACTAAAGTGGTCATTTACCGGTCATTTGTTTTGAGTGTATGGGGGAGAAGGTAATGGGACTGTTAATCACTTCTCTGGTATATCGATAACGAGAAAGAAACACGCGCTCAATCAGATAGTGGTAATCGATTAGCGAAAGAATCATTGCCGCGTTTAACTCGAGTTCCATTTTTTGTTTCAAACAGTTTTCTTCAGCTATGCATTCCTCCGACGCAATTGGGAGAGTGAGAGGAAAAAAGTGAAGAAAAAGAATATGCGACTCGCGAAGCCGCTGCGGGTAGAATGAAGACTAACGGTAAGAAAAAAAGGTACAAGAATTGTTGGAAAAAGTCAATCGTCGTTGACCGCGCTCGATCAAACTTTTCTCCCCTGCGCACGCTGCATCGCTCGTTTACGGGTTGCTATTGATGCAGCAGTAAAAGCTGATCATTGGGTTGTTTCAAATTCTCGGAAATGAACAATAATTTCTGCTTCCTAAGAATGGAATTGAAACAACTTATTATGCTGAAGAGGTATGGAGGAGTTATTCCATGGAGAAAAAGCTTCCTCGCTGCTTCGTATCTGCGGTTGCCAAGAATATTGCCGGCTATTGTTTTAGAATGTTAGTTTTGTAACTCGGATTGACGTCAAATAGAATAGGATATTTTCATTGGGGATTCCCAGAGCAACTTATTACTGTCTACTTCCGGCAACGCGTTTTGCACGTGCACCATGAGATATATGCTCAACACACAACTATAACTCACAATACCTAGTTTTCACGATGTGAAAAAAAAACAATTTTTTTGCAAATAAATAAATAAAACATAGCACTCGCATTGCGGAAAGGAAGATAGCAAGCAAATGCTGCAGGAAAAGCTATATCTAGAGAGAAGGAGAAATGTCCCCAGCGAATCTTTGCCGGGCATGCAAATACTTTTAGAACGTGTTTGCGGATAAACAAAACGTTCGTAATCCCAGCAGAGCGTTCACGTGTGTTTTCGCTTTGTTGTAATAAGCGCGAGGAAAGGAAAAGGGAAAAGAAAGAATGATGGTAGAGAAAGAAGAATGTAAAAAATGTAAAAAATTCTACGCAGTGTGGTAAAGAAAGCAAAGAAAGTATCGTCGTTATACCGTTTCGATTTGTACAATCCAACAAACGAGATCCCAAAGGATTTGAATAATCTTAGCATCAAATGCGTTTGTAAAATTTGCGAAAAAAAATAAATAAATACAAAAAAAAAAAAAGAAAAGCAACACCTGCAGCACATTCCACTTTTGTTTGTTTTTTTTATGCAATTTATGGTATTCATTTCCCTGTGCAATAAGATATACGTACCTATACGCACTTATGGGCGGGGAGTGCACGTGACTGACAATGAGCGCAAATTGAATCCTAATTGCACCAATTAATTAATTAACCAGCCGCATAATGGCTAGTATATTTACTCGTTTAACTAGAAAGTTTTTCCTCCAGATTTCTTTTTTTTATCCTTGCGATCAGACGACGCAGACTTAAATCAGAACAAAAAATAAAAGAGGAATTTCTTTTATCAGAAAAAGACGGAACCCTATTTTTATAGATTACAGTCTGAAAAATAGGTATGTTGGCTATAACAAGGCTGGAAGATTTCAAGCTGTAAAAAATAGAATGTACTGCTACACGTCGTCCTTTTTTCTGCTTCCTTCTTTGATAAACTCGTGCCGGACGTGACGTCATATATGTTTCGTGATCGTAATAAAACAGGGGAATTATTTTTCCCACGTGATGTGATAAAGCCGTGCAATTCACGGCAATGGTAACGATGATTGCTTCAGTTGACGGTGTCTTTGACATCATCACGTGTAACTCCAGTTACGGACTAATATTTTGAGAAGAACACTTTTGATGATCATCTCACGTATGATTGGATAAGTTTTTTAAAACTTACTAGGCTAATTTAAAGATTTGTTTAAAAAATCCAAGTTCACCCTTGATACATATATAGCGTGGTCTGAAGTTGGGTACTATTTCACCGGTGGACTTAAATTCGATCTTATTTCCCGTGGCGGTGCAGGAGTAAAGTCCGATTTTCTTGCTATCCGTACAATTGTGTACACGTTGTTGTTTAAGGAATGGAATTGCAGCAAGGATAATTAACTGTAGTTGTAAAACTCTAACTTCTACTGCGCACCGTGAAAATGGGCCGCCTTAATTGCGGAGTATTCAAGAAATTTCTTAATCAAATTTCACGCGATCAAATTCTAGCAATACTTCGCGTGAATTCACCTCAGACAGCTGCTAGGATTCCACTACTCTAAGATGGATAAACGCTCTTTCTGGAAACGTTGAGACTAAAACGGGCGAAAAAACCTCCGTCAAAAATTCCTTCATCCCTATACGTACCTCCCCTATCCTAGCTGTAGTTGAAAGAACAAAAAAAAAGGCGTAGACATGGAAATAATACATAAACTGAAAAGTACGAAGCAGGTTCACAACGGATGAGAGCTTCAATCGTCATTCGTACACACGTACAATTTAAATCGGATCGAAACTTCATGAATTTTAAATAGCATATATATACGGCTGGAGGCATAAAGATGGATTTAAATAATCATCCAAGAGTTACAGTACACACGTATCAGAAAGTTGGTGTATCTTCTTTGTTGTGCAACATTCATTGTGCAAAACGTTTACACTAAAGTTTTTTTCTCCATTTACATTACAGAGATGTGCTTATAAATGAAAAATGAGATCGGGGTAGAGAGGCGCGAGGCAAACTCCGGTATTGTCTGTGTATTTGAAGCGAACTTGCAGGTCGATATCTCTGGCAGAAATTGCAGAACTTGCAGCTTTAGAAATGGTGAGAATAGTTGCAGTAGAACTATAATAATCGCTTTGACACTTGTCGTCTTTGTTATTCACTCCCGCGTCTGCGTTTTGTATGATCGAACGAAATTCTTTCTTCTTTGAACGGTTCGTTGAACTTGGCACGATTATTTATCCGGACAGTTCTTAACGACCAAAACGTTGGATGTTACAAGGTAGATACCAGCTGGTATAGATATAAGTGTGCAAAAAAAAGTGAGCGGCAAAAAACAAAAGACTAGCGCGTGGTTTGAAAACTCGTTCAAGCTGTCCTGCAGATATTTTAATAAATTTCATCCCCAACTCTCGGATCTAGGTAGAGGAAAGTTTTTAGAGAGTTTTTACTCGAAGATGAGTAAAATAACCGAACGCCCTAGGCGCATCGTTAAAAACTTAATGCACCTATACATGTGAAGTTGGAAAAGTTACGTTGTTAAAAGTACACGCGTTTTAAGTGATGATTCCAATATAATTTTGTAATACTAATACATTGCTGCAGTTTTTTTACGAAAACCCCGCAGTACGCCGTGTCTGCAGAAAATATGTTGTCGTATTTAAAAAATGAGAAACTCCAAATAGAAAGGATAAATAATACGCCCTCGGCCAACTCCTCTCCTCTAGCTTTTCAGTTGGAATTGTTTTCGGATCTTGGCAAAGGTGGTGTGCAGGTGTTCCGTTCTCTCGCATTTCACCTTGTGACATTTTTACAGCATCCCATACGTCTGCGTTTACAATCCCTCCTCCGCAGGGCGACCGTTGCAGTTACAGAGGAGGAGGATTATGTGCGGTAGATACGAAAACATCGTTGCAGCACTCAGCATGCCACTTAGATACCGGCGTAAAGGTATACGGAAAGGAGTCGTTCGGGGCGTACCTTCTCTACAAAATGAAAATTTATATTCTCCTATTTTTCGATAGATAAGCTATACGATCGCTGTGGCGATACGCGATGAGCATAATATCGAAAGCTTCGAAAAGCGAACCGCTGCACCGATACCCAAAAAACGACTTTTCCCTCCTCTGGCTCCAGGCGACGAAAGTGAATGCAAAATTGACGAAAGGCAGACGGAACGATCCAACCATTCTAAAAACTCGGAAATGGGAGAAAGTAGTAAGATAAGAGAAGAACGGCACACAGAATAAACGAAAGAAGGAATAAGGAGCCTTTTCCCTACTCTGAATTCGTTATTGGTCCACGCCTGGGGACACCTAGAGGACGAGGCGGAACAATATGTATCCAAAATAAGGAAGAGAAGTAGGTACACGAGGCGGAAAGGTGGTCGTCCGTTAGAGGGGGGGGGGGGGGGGGGAAGTGAAAAGAGAAAAACGAGGGACGAGGAAGACACACTTTTGGCTGTTATGGTGAGTCGCGAGTCCCGGGCTTATACGTTTCGTTCTATCCTGCGAGACATGAATTTAACATCCTCGTGAATTGAATTACGCGTTGAACGCAGTGGGATCCTTCCTCCGCTCCGCTTTGCTTTTGCTGGGGCGTTATCTTGGTCCCTGCGTCTCTGCAGACACCCCTGATTTCCTTGGGGTCGTAGTATTTAAGAATCCAACATGAGACGCGCGGCGGAACTGAGCGATTCTCCACTTTAGCTAATGCGCACTTCCTTCAATTTTCATTTTTCTCTCTCTTTCCCCGCTGACTTCCGATACAAAATTTATTATTAATTGTAAGTCATATTCACTACCGTTATGCCCGATCATGTTTTCGAGGGCCATTGCGCAGTGTCCAAATGGTCGTACGCCGTAGAGGTCTCGTTGTAATTAGACACGTCCGAGATAGAGTCCGAGGGTTATGAGGTCAACGAGATAACCGTGAGTCGTAGAATCGTACCAAGTATAGCATCGAGTATCTTATCCATTTCAGTTTCTCGCAATGAACTACTTGCGGAGTTGGTTCTTGTTGAGAGTCGCGACGTTTGCTTTTCTGACGTCGCTCTGTTGCACGGAAGAGAGCGAATCGTCACCGTTACTTGGTTATAAGTTGAACATCCTTGAAGGTGTTTTGATAAGCGTGACGGACGCGAGAGCCAGTATCTTGGACTTGAGAGACGGAGAGACCTTGGCGGGTATTCAAGAACGGGCTTTTTCCGAGTGTGCAAATGTCCGGGAGCTGTTATTGTCGGATAACCACATCGCCCAGCGTTTAAGAGAACGTCATTTTTCTGGACTTGTCAGCCTTAGAAAATTGGTTATCAACAATAGCTCTGTAAAAGGCGTTGAACCCGGAGCTTTCGCCGCATCTTCGGAACTCGAAGAGCTTCATTTAGCCGAAAATCGTATCTTGAATATAAGGGAGAACACATTTAGAGGTGTACCGAATCTCCTTCACCTCGACGTCTCGAGAAACCTGATCCGGCAGCTAGACGACGGGGCATTCGATGGACTAGGAGAATTGAAGGAACTTTACCTCAGGGGAAATCGCATCCGGAGCATCGGTGCTCTGACCTTCCGAGGTCTGCAAAATCTGCAATGGCTGCATTTGGGAGAGAATGAAATTGCACGCATTGAAGAGCGAACCTTTGGAGCACTATCGAAACTTGGTGGAATTTATCTGGCCGTTAACAGAATCTCCGCTGTGCCAGAAAACGCTTTTGTGGATATTCCTTGCCTCACCGATCTCTACCTCGCATATAACAAGCTCACTCATTTGCAAAGGGGAAGTTTTACAGGGGTCGGTACACTTAGATTACTGGACATCGGCAATAACCTGATAGAGGCAATCGATAAGGACGCATTTATCGGACTGTCGTCTCTCCGGACACTACGGTTATCTGGCAACAGAATTTCAACGATTCACGTAAATCTATCAGCCGAGGCTATCGACTTGCTCCAAAATCAGCAGGTGCCAATTGTCTCTCAAGAATCTTTCAGAGGATTGAACAATCTCAGAACTCTGTTATTAGCTCGTAACCAAATTTCCGTGCTTCCCTACGCGGCATTCAAAGAACTTCGAGGTCTCAAATTTCTTGATTTGTCCGAGAATCAGATACGGACCATAAACAAGTGTGCTCTGAACGGCATCGACCAATACGTACAGGTTAATCTCAGCGGAAATGACGTCACTACGATAGAACCGTTGCGATGCTGACGCGTAACTGATTACTTTCAGAAATATTTCCTTCGTTACTATTACACATCCATTATACGATTTGCAGCGTGTTTAACTTACCACCGAGAAAACATAAATAGACGGGGGAAAATCAGGAAACGCGAGGAAATATTTATGGGACAAGTTTTGCGACTTCGTTCAGACGCTAATTGCACAGCTTCGATAACTGATAAAAGAGAGGATGAAATAGTATTTGTGCACAGATAAACAACTTTCAAGAAAAATAATCAGCTTTCGAAAAACTAATAAACAAGTTACATCTATTTATCTATACTAACATATACATAATTATATATTGGCATGAATATTAAATAAGAAATTACGTCGATGACGAATCGATTAATGATTTAATTCAATGGATTCTTTTCTCTTCTCATTCTTCACTTCTTACATTTCGAGTCTGATTCATTGATCGGCTAATTAACTCGAAATCAATGACCGGTCAACGCCTCGAAACTGATATGGTGAAACAGTCAACAATTTGCACAACTGAACTTGATTGCTGAAACGCTGGTCAGCGAATAACTGTGCCGGTTACTCGAGTTTAAGTTCAAATTTTCTCGTGTCATCTAAAATTCGCGAGAATTTTCGACAACGTTTGTATGTGCAACGTACGTATACCCGTATTTCCCAACTAACAGTGTTTGTTATCGAGATGTTCCGATAACATTTATGACTTAAAAGACTCTGTCGTAACTGGGGTCATCTTCGTACAGATACGATGCGTTACTAATTGAGCTAGTAGTCTGTGATTTTTTCAGAAATAGTTTATCATCGTCCCTGAACTCATGATTAAAAGGGCAAGCGATTTCGACCGTGATATATGTATAAATTCTCGAACTGGAATTCCAGTCATAAGAGTTGTCTCTCGCTGAAGACTAGACATCCTGAAACGTTGCTGTTCAGTCTATTCAAGTGTCAAGTCAAGTTCCTACCCTTGCCACAACATGAAGTTCGTCGCATTCTTCGTGATTCTTCTCATTTTCGTCGATCTGTCCGTGCAGATTCCTCAACTAGGTAAATCGATCTATCACACTAAATTTTCGCATTTAAGTTCAAAGAACCCTCTTCAACATACTTGAAATTTTTCAGTGAACTGCCCGCCCGACTTCGTGCTCTCAGAGTCGATGAAAACCGAATGCGGAGTACTGACGTGTACCGGAAGAAATAGTATCAGCGGTGTCGGGTAAGTAGTTCGATTAATTTTTATCATTTCCTAATTGCCCTACTCATTTTCGATTACGGTACCTGTCAACTTTGATTGTTGTTGTACAGATGCGGCCAATGGCAATGTCAGGAAGGAAAAGAAGTGGGTTACATACCCTCGGACAGTTCTAAACTATATCCAGATTGTTGTGGTGGACCAATTTGCGCGGATTAGAGAAATCAAGAAAAAGAAATTCACATATATGCATACAGATAAGAATGAAATCCATATTTAGCAACACCGTGAATTGGGGCAAATCAGTGGGCATTGAATGAAGACAAATTGCCCAGGGCCATGAATATATATTACATATAGTCGACTGAATATATTTGTTGTAGCATATAAACTATACGTTTGAAAAACAAGAGAATAAAAACTAGAATAAAATAAACAAAGACTATAAAATGAGTTTGCATAGTTTTGTTTATTCGAATTGATTACCTTCGTATATCGTATCAACGTAGTATATTATGCTTCCTTGCAACTCGTTTGTTATACACATACATGTATACAGCTGGGTGATTCGTGAACGGTGCAACATCACGAGTAACGAATTGTGGGTTTGACCATCGCATAAAATCGGGGCAGCTGGGTATTAAAGGCAACATCAGCCTCGCAAATCTTGTTTAAATGTAAAGTGAGGATACTCGTGCGCCCGAGAAGGAATCATGGAGCCATGTAACCGTACAACCATGAAACCATATAACGTACCATGGAACCGCGGCGGGACGCCGAGAGACTGACCGAAGGAAAGGGACATGCAGAGTTCGAGGGGGGAGAAGAGGCAAGAGGGAGGAGGGAGGAGGGAGATGACCACGAGCATTTGCATCTCCCTCGGCAGAGATACCACCGGTAAATATGCGCAGCTCGTTACCCAACCAGCCGGCAGGACTGCTCCACCAGGACTAAACTAGCTAGCCACTGCTACAGATATACCCTGACCCAACGCAATCCGATGCTAAAGCATATTCAAGGTGTACTCAAAAACAAAGCCAAGGCCACGGTTGTTTCTGGACTATTTTTAACCCCGCGTAACCCTCGGAATGCAGTGTCTGAGTCCATGTTCGAAGATAAATCGGAAAAAATTCATTAGGGAATCTGAAACACTAGATCGGTTAAAAAAATTAGTCAAGCTTCGAAATTCCGCTACTTGACGAGATTTTAGTAGCTCGTTAAATAGAAAAATTGCTTGCTTTACAAACATCGATCCAAATAAAATATTTTCACTGCTGCGTGGAAGTTAAAAAGAATAGGCTCGTTTCTCCGAATTGCGAAATCGACAATCAATGTCAAACTATTCAGTGGATTTAATGATTATTTATAGCAGCGTCCCTGTATAATAACACTCTCTGAACTTGGTCCGATCAGGAAATATTTCAAATCAATTAACAAGCCTGTGAAGCAGGGAGTCATTGCGTTGTTTGATTGGATAATCCAGTGGGCCCGGCGGGCTACAGTCCTATCTTGCAACTCTCACTCACAATCTTGCGTCTGATATTTGGCAATTGAATATATACGGCAACGTCCACTCGGAAGCACCCTAGAGTAAAAGCGTACGTCATGACTCACTACAGGAAGTTTTCGTAAAATTTGATATTAAACTCCCTTCAACTTTTACCCACACTACCAGTTTCAATCGGACCACAAATTTACAGTGGCTATGGAGCAGGAGATTACGCCAAAGGTGCGCCAACTCTTGCGAAATCATTACAGAAATTCTGCAGAAATGAGGTCGGATTCACATGCTTTGCAGAACTCCCTAAATTAGGACGCTACTCTGACCTCATCTCTGATCCTTTTTTGTGGTTTAAATACCGCTCAAGTTAATGATATTGCGTCGTATGTGTTTTAAATACTAAATTGCAGATTTTTAATCTTGTCTTGTGACGCAACATGGTAAACGAGAATTGCTAATTAATCGCCCGGGTTTTAGCCGTGAGAAAATTCAAAGGTTGATATTGATGCAGCGGCAAACAGGTATATATATAAGGGTGATTCATTTTAATTGATGAGGCCCGATTCCTCGAAAACGAAGAACAACACAAAGAAAAAGTTTCAGACAAAAGTTATCAGGTTTAAACGAGGAAAGAAAGATCTGGTATGGAAATCGACCCAGGTGGCGTCGCCAAGGTCAGGCAAAGGTCAACTTTAGTTTTTCGAACAGGATCCCATATTTTTTCATCCAGCATCCGAAAGACCGATTAATTCTGAGTAAAAAAGTAGAGAACAACAAGTGACCTCAGATCAAGATCCAAGGAGTTAGCAGCCATAGAAAATGATATTGTGGCGCTCGACTGCTCAAAAATGATTTGGTACTAGCCGAGCTCCGGTTGCTGGAATGCAATTATGCATCGATGCAAATGGCGGTGCAATAGAGCATTGAAGGATGAAATCCAAAAATTTGGAACAACTAAGAAAATGTAAAAACAATATTTAAAAAACAATTCTAAATGAATAAAAAGCAAAATAAGGTGAAACACGCTTCATAATACATGAGTATTCCAGCAACCGAAGCTCGGCTGGTACCAAATCATTTTTGAGGGGTCGAGCGCCACAATATCATTTTCTATGGCTGCTAACTCCTTGGATATTGATCTGAGGTCACTTGTTGTTCTCTACTTTTTTACTCAAAATTAATCGGTTTTTCAGATAATGGATAAAAAAATATGGGATCCTATTCGAAAAACTAAAGTTGACCTTTGCCTGACCTTGGCGATGCCACCCGGGTCGATTTCCATATCAGATCTTTCTTTCACCTTTTAATCCTGATAACTTTTGTATGAAACTTTTTTTCGTGTCGTTCTTCGTTTTCGTGGAATCGGGCCTCATCAATTAAAATGAATCACACCGTACATGCACAGGTATGTATTTACGTACATAGGTATGTTCACATATGTATGAATGAAAATATGCAGACGGATATTATACAAAAATTTTAGTACATACCTATAATACCGGGAGACTCACTGGAAATCGGTCTTGGCAGTACGGCACTAGCCACAAGAATGAGTTTTATAATGGATACATAAACTGGAAACGGGTGACTGGATATTAGAGACCACCGACTAGCAGACGTCAGTTGTTGCTAGTCGCTAGAGAGTGTTTATCACAAATCTGAACGTTGCGAGCGTATCCCGCAAGTTTTGAATATTTCGGTTTGCCCACATCCTGCTGAACGATATCCAGGAAATCTCCCGGTATGACGTGTACATAGGAGCCAACTAAGCCCCGCCTTCATAGTTACGCCCGTAGCTAAGTTACTTCGTTCTGCACAGGGTTATATATTCTCTCTATGTACACACACCGTTTTGTATAATGTATGATCTACATGAGGATAGGTTGTTAGCACTACCATGGATATACATATACATTGAATGATTAAGGAATAATTTGGCGCGGCAGATATGATAGATATTCAAAATATTAACACCCTGCTAGATAGTATATGGAAATTGCATTATCGTAGCCAGAGGCCGTTTCACACGAGCTATTCGTAGCTAATTGTAAGTTTCGGAATTCTTACTATATGTTGGTATCAACGCTGAGCTAAATAGCGGATTCACATTTCATTTTGCAAAACTGCATAGTTATAATTTATGGAAAGCGCAAAAAGTCCAAATTTATCACCATTTCGTTGGCGATATATTAGAGCAGAAGACACCCATATATTTTAGTCAAATTCCGTAAAATTTTTACTACACATGCGTTCGCTGTTTCAAATTTTTTACTGAAATCTCGTGAAATTTTTGAATTACCTCATTCAATCTTCCATAATTATGCAAACAAATTTTCAACCCTCTCATTTTCGAAAAAATTTCTTCACCACACCTTTTTGACAAAATTTCACTCCTCTATAGTATGTCGCAAAGCCTCTTTTCGAAACATGAATTGATTTCAAAATCAATAAAATCATTGTTTCTACTTGCAGAGGCCAGTGCAATTCGATTTTCGTCAAAGAACTTTCTATGAATATTATACTCCCGTCGAGTGAAAAAAAATCTTATTTAAGAATCTGAAAGCTTTTCAATAATTCGAAGATTAGATGTCAACATGCTTGATATCTTGCAATATTTTTTTAATCGATAATAAATTTAAAAAAATCAATTCGACCGATCTGACGTGTTATCCTTCCGACTATTCTAATTCTACCTTGCTTTTGGAACGGTGATGATTTCTTACAGTTTTTCTATCGTATGCTGAGAATTCGTCGACTTCGAATTCCCTTGAGTTATTGAAATTATGCTGAATACTATTTGCGGAGTCAATAATAGCGCGACACACGGGCGACGGGTGGATTATGATTGATTGAATAATGATGAACATACCATGTTTTATTTGACTTTCATCATCGACGACTTCTATGCGTACGAACATCGGTCAAATTTAAATATAATATGTATGATACTGTATGCGATCATGCGCTCTATAGTGCAAGGAGTAGAAGGAGCAGTAATAAAAGGCGGCTATTTCCGACGTTGCGGAGTTACGATAGTCACAGTCAACTTTTGTCAGTCGACGAACAAGGTGTAACTTACTTTTTTCCACTTATCCTCATCAATCTTTGTATAGAAAAATGAAGGTCTTCGTAACTCTCGCTCTGATCTTACTCGTCGTTAATTCATCGTTACAAATTCCCCAGCTCAGTAAGTTTATTTTTCAAACCTTGTACCTCAACATATTGAATTGAAAAAAAAAAACACGAGATTCAACTGAACATGACTTTCAGAAAACTGTGCCAGCGATTTTTTGGAAAAAAATCCTTCGGCTGCTAACGATTGTGGAGTTGTAACGTGTCACGATGACAATACCATCACAGCAACGAGGTAAATATCATATTTCAATTTTGGTTGTATGATGATTTATGAAAACGTGCTCTCTTCTTTTCATAATCTTATGGAAAAAGCTGCGGAAGTTGGCGCTGCTTACCGGGTCAGCAAGTCGGATACACCGAAGCAGACAACTCTAAACCCTACCCAGCCTGCTGTGCAGGCCCAGTTTGTGTGTGATTTCATGACGAGCAAATTTTATAAAAAAAAGACCGCTAACAGAACTTTGAAAAATAAATGATTAACCTGAAATATCATGCTTTTATATTGTCTTGAGGAGAAATGGTACCCAATTACGCCCATTGAACATGATGTTTTGCCATTGGGATAAATGAGTTGCACACAATTTCCAAATCGCTTGGACACGTTATGATACGGGCTTTTTAAATTTTTCAGAGTGATAATTACACTCTTCCGTTTAGAATGGCCGACTTTTCACTCAAATAAAGTGCGATACTGCTTTGGTTCAAATTTTAGTACACCACTCTAACCGGAGTAGGCGGAATTTTCTCTCGAAATAGTTCAACGAATTACAGTTCGCGAAAAAATCTGATTATAGATTCGAACTTTTTGCTAATATCCGTCGATTTTCCAACGTAGCACGAGGTGCTACTTATACAATGTATAGTACATCGTCACTTTGCATACAGTCAGACGTCTTCCCCTGTGCCGGATACGTTGCAAACTTTTTAAAGATTCTGGTCGTCGTCATTCTCAGCTCTTTTTTTAGTTTTCTGATCAAAAAGAAATGTACTAAACACAATACATTCAACTCATTTTCATGTAGAAGACGTCCTTCGCACAGAAATCGATGAGTCTGGAAGTGTATTGAAATCATAGATATGATCGAAATCGATGAGCGGTGTAAGTGAAAATATATATGTACACTTAAAATACTTAGAAAATGATAGCAACGAGAGTGGGGATGGCGATTGATTTCAACGCAGCTCTTCGAACAACTTGACGCGTGTTAAAATTTTGTACGAGTCGTTGAAGGATTACATAAGAGCTTGTTCTCTCGATATTATCGATAAAAACATCTCATCGGCAGTCCGTTTGTTGACCTTGATTGCATAACGAATATTAGTATAATTATTTCAACACAAGTGCTAAGATTATTTCCATTCCGAAAAATATCGATAACGATTTTTTTTTCCTCGTGATCCACACCATCAAGCATACCTATGTATAGCGTTACATCCTTGGCTTGTGTGCTATTTGTACCTTGTTTGCAGAAGTCCACCTGAAAAGTAATAACCGGAAAATACTCTAATATTCGGACAAGAGATCCACCCGCATGAAATCATTAGGCTTGTTTTACTTGGGGATTCAAATTTATCGATGAATCGTTGCATTCAAGATTCGACAAACTTCGGACTATTCACCCGTTCGCGATCAGATCCAAATTACAAGTCTAGCCTAATTCAATATTTTCGAAAATTCTGTAACTCAATTTATTTGTAAAAATTTCACCGATCGAAACTCGAAGCGATCATGCCACAAAAAAAATTTGCCGCAAGGCGCAAACGCAAGCCAAAAAAAATAGCGAAAGATGTTAACTCGAAAGAAGCAGAAGCGAAAAGTTTTAGGAGAGAAGAGAATTTGCGAAAACGTAATTCCATGCTGCAAACAATAAATGAGGCTTTGGAGAAGAGAAAAAAGGAAAGAGAAGTTAAAAGGAACGCTATCAGAGACGAAAATATCAAAACTTATCACACTGAGCTCAGAAATCGGGGCGCAACGATTCAAGAGCAGAAAATGATGCAGGTGAGGGTTAGGTGTGAGGAATGTTAATTTGTACCCATGTACATTTATATTCTGAAATAAAACTTTGGAAAAATTATATTCAGATTAGGCAGGATATGAAATCGATCCTAGTCGGGGGATTGGATAAGGTGAACGCGCTGAAAGTAATGGGGGATAAAGTGAAGCTCGAGGGTTCGACCATGAAGGTCGGGGGGTTGAAATACAAGTTGAAGAACAACGTGCACATGGTGGGCTGGGGTCGGGAGACTTTGATGCTGGGCGCAGCTTTCGAAAGGGTTATTGGCAAACGACTGAAGAAAGGTTTTTTGGTCGTGCCTAGGGGATCGATTTTCGGTATGTGGGATACCCCTTCCTGGTTCCCAATTTTGAACACTCGTGTAACTTTTTTGGAAGCTGGTTCTGGTGATTTTCCGGACGACACGTCGGTAGCGGCTACTCGCAGAATAGCGGATTACTGCAAAAAGCTAAGAAAGAGGGATATTTTGATCGTCATTCTCTCCGGAGGCGCCGAGGCCCTTCTTAGCTGCCCAAGAGGCGCCGTTACCCTTCAAGAATACGAGAACGTTCTCTGGCGGTTAAAATCCGCAGGAGCTACGGCGATGGAAATTAGCATCGTCGGATGCAAACTCTCTACCGTTCTGGGAGGCGAACTGGCCCGACTCGCATTTCCAGCAAAAGTTGTGACCCTCGCGATGTCGGACATCCCGGGGAATCCGGAACTCCAAATCGCGGGAGGACCGACGGTCAACAACCCCAACAGAGACGCAGCATTTCACGTGCTGAAAAAATACAATATAGACGACCGGTTGCCTCCCAGTGTCCTGGATATCCTTAATGAAGAAAAACGACCCTTCAACGATCCCCTTGTCAACGATGAAATAAATTTCAAATTCGTCGACTATCACGTGATCGCAAGCTCGTTCGATGCCGTTCACGGAATGACTGACGTTGCGTTCAGACTTGGTTTAGTTCCCGTAGTCCTGAATTCTTCGGTAATCGGACCAGTTCGAGAGGTCAGTCAAGCATACGCCCAGATCACATCTCTCATGATCCTCGCGGCTGAGGGGAAAATAAATAAAATCGAAATGTACGACGCAATGAAGTTCAACAGGGTTCTTCCCCTGAGCGAATCGATGGTGAGGGAAATCTTCCCGTCGAAAGAAAAATGGGGACTTGGGCTCTGCTTGCTCCTTGGAGGCGCCCCAACTACGACGATCGAAATAAATACCGACAAAAAAGGTGCTGCAGCTGAAAATAAAACTGGAGCGAACCAGGAGCTCGCGTTATACTTTTCTTTGGACTGGTATCTGAAGGTAAAAGAAAATCCAATTCTGAAAGAATACGTGGTCTGGTTCCTCGGTGGAAATTCGAGCGGAAAGGATGGCAGCTCTTCCGCTGCAGGGGCGTATGGGTACGCCAATCTTGGCCCGGGGATATTCCAGAGGCACAAAGAACTCAAGACAGAAGAAGAGAAGCTGGACCTCAAGGTCCGGGGAATGATCCGAACAAATCCAGGGGGTGAAGCAACCCTAGTAAATAAACCATAATCGTTCGAAAACTGCTATCTCATAAACAACAAATTTATCAATAAGTGAAATTTTATCCCTCGTACAGGAGGCTCTCAAACAATTGAATTCCCTCCGCGACGAGATCGCTCGAACTTCCCTCATTCTTCCCGACCGTGTTCTGAAGGAGGGTAACGCCAACTTTATGTTTATGAATATAAACGACGGCGACGAACTCCTCGATCTCGGCTACACCTTTACCAGTGTATGTGATCTCCACGTGATAAGAATAGTCCGATACCAATGTAACTGCGACGGAAATTGTCTGGGACGAGGTGAAGACAAAGGATCTTTACAGTCTTCGATATGCCAAGACCAGAAGTGCGTCGCAAATAAAACTTTGCCGCACATCGCGATCGATCCATCGCCAAAAAGCAGGACGTGCTGTGGCCGATTCGCTGGACCAAAGATTAAGATTCAATGAAAACAACAGAGAAACTAATCAGAAGATAATAATATTAATACCGATAACATTTTCGTCCGAGTAAAATTTAACAAAAGGTCAGAAACAATTTCAATTTCAAATCAATGGGATATATGTGCGTAACCTTTTTCTTTCATGAAAGTGCAGGGCACCGTAACAGGACGAGAATTCAACAGCTGTCGGAGTGATCGAAGGCTCGGAATATGGGGGGATCAGCGCTTGCGAATTTCTCGAATGGAAATAACCGGTGTATTCTAATATGCCTTCGAAAAATGCGTATTCCATTAAATTTTTTTTTGTTCTTTTCCCGTTTTGCGATCTCGTTGCACTCACGAGTGCGCAAAAATCGAAACATGTAATACGTGCCGAATAATAATTGCGCCGCGTGCACTGCGTATAATATACCTACGTACAGATGTGTTACGGATATTCGCATATTGTGCTTTCAATAGTTTTAACTCGATGCTGCTGCAGCTGCGGATCGTAGGTACCTTGGTACGTATGATTTGTTATTTTACAAATGAAATCACGCGTGACTATGAATGAAAACGAATAGGGTATATTGTCGGATTTCTCCAATAATCCGAATAAAAAATATGATACATAACTGCGTGTTCGCTTTCGCGATGCGCGAATGAGTCTCGCAGTCGCCATACAAAAATTACTAGGCGGTAAATGATCGAATCGTTCAATCTTTTTTTTTTTTTTGGATTTCAGAATATCTTGTGCGAAAGCATTCGGATTTTTAATAATTTTTCTCTTTCTTTTTTCAACGCCCATCTGTTTAGCAGTTGATTACTGCTGCCTCGGATAAAATTTTGTGCCAGAGTGGTATCAATTTCCGTGCGCACGATCGTTGGAAAGTACCCTCCCAGTGTTTCATCGCGAAAGCTTGGGAAGTTTGAAGGTAGAATTTTAAGCAGAGCGATCAACGAGCCGGGCCCAGCAGGATATTTAATCAAGGATTGGACGGTAGGCAATGAACGCCGCCCCAGGCAGCCCTTGTATTCCTGCAGTGGTCTGGAATTCCCTTCATCAGCTGCCCGAAACCAACCGAATATAGAAACGGTACGATCCGTTCAAGCACTGCAAGCTCATATTATATGTATGTGTCCTGCTGTAACGATTTTATCCCATACAGCGATTTATAGCGTGGCAATAAGAAGATGTCGCGATTGAAATCTTGTTCTTTTTTTTTTTCTTATGAACATATCCTGCGTATATACCTATGTGTATTGATCCTTTTGAGAAGTCGAATGTACTTATACATGTAGAAGTCATCTCCGATTGTGAATAACAAAGAGCGGACTGCGGTTATGGGTGCGGCGAACAGCTCTAAAAGTCGTCGCTATGTTTCCCGGTCAGCAAAAGTCAACCTGGGAAATGCTGCAGAGAAAAGCGGCTTAAGTTATAATTTCCTGGACTACGCCAAGTCATAATACATGCAAGGCAATTTAACGGTCAGCTCAAATAAAGCTCGGCTTTGTCTTCCGCATGCAGGAACATCCTGACGACGGCAATCTACAACGCTGAATTAATTGTTATCTCTATAGTAAAGGCCAAATTCAATGTTACCCATAATTCGAATGTATGGTGAATAAATAATGGAATCATTTTTGTGCATAATCATAAAATTTAATCCTATCATAAGAAAAAGGAGTTCACCCGAACGTCGCCATGCGAAAAAAAAAGATTAACGATTTTGTGTGAATGTAGGAATGTGTGGTGGAGCCTCATCATACTCATGAGCGATTGTGGTATTGTAACAACGATGTGATAAAATAGAAACTCATATACAATGAATCATGACTTTATTCGTTATATGTAATAATATCTACAATAAAAATACCACATCGTTTGGAAAAACAATTTTCGTTACAATTATACAGTTAATTCTTACATAATAATATTTTATATTCAAGTTTCGTAGCAAGTAAGATGTAGCGTGAACGTTCACCTTGCGGTGAGAGTGAGAAAATACATTATCATTATTATTAATATTATTATTATTATTGTTATTATTATTAATATTATTATTATTATTATAAATATTATTATTATTATTAATATTTTAAATTTTATTCAATTTTTGTTCGCTTTTTCTTTTCATTCATTTAATTTTTTTTTGTTTTTTTTGTCACTCCATATTAATTTTATATTTATTTGAATTTTTTTTTCTCGCAGTGTTGTTTTTTCGAAATGACACCTTATCTCCACAAATTATTCATTTGGATTGTTCTTTTTTCTTTTCTCCCCACACTTCAGGCTATTTTCAATATCAGCCATTCCTTATTTTCCATTAATATCCTTCGTTCGAATGATCTATTAATCATGTCATCTTTGCGGAAGAGAAAAAAAAAAATTCTAAATATGGTCGCTTATACTTTTAGAAGTGCCACTTCAGATTCAAGCCTCGTTTTTCTACTCTTATATATAATATTCATAAGACTCACATTGAAATTGGATGAATATTTGTCCAATTTTGTATCAGCAAATTCTTTGAATTGGATTTTCTTTTCTATTATTTCTTTCACTCCCTCTTTTATTTTTATCTAAAATACTAGGCGCTTACATTATTCAATAGTTTTGTTAATATCATCTCAATATACATATATTAATAATATATTACTCATAAGTTATTTCATAATATATAGAAAATACATGTAACAATCATTTAAATGACTCACAATCATTTTTTTTTCAATTTTTTCTTGTTTTTTTTTTCGTTTTACTGTTTTCTTCATATTTAATATCTGCCATATACTTATTATTCGCAGTATATATTTATATATATCATATATATTTATTCATTTACTTATATTCAAAATTACATAGTCACAGGATGTATCCATTATTCGCACAAAATCAACCAGACACACGAAAACACACGCGCACGCACACCGTAGGAGGCAAATGTTTTTTATCTTTCTTTGGTTTATTCATTAATTTTGCTCTTTCCACAAATACCGACAACGTCTACCGTGTCTCATATTATATACATATATAAATATGTACGCATAATATTTGTAATATACTATTACGATCGATTTCTTTCCAGGCTCGTGAATATGCACGTCACATTCGCAATTAAACACCGGACTCCAGCACAAGGTATACGTTATATGCGGTATTTATTACGTTATTAATAATAATGTTGATAATTATAATGATGATGACAATCAAATATAATGATAATGGTAATAACGACAATAACAATAGTAATAATAATAAAAATTCATTAGTTTTGAATATAATTACACATTATATAACAGTACATATATATATTATATATTACTATCATAGTTCGTTCAGAAAACATGACAGATGTATAATTTCATATTTTTTATACATGTATAAGTATGTATGCAAAATTAAAAAAAAACGATCGTTTTCCTTTTCTATAGAGTTCACCTAGTTTTCAGTTTTCCTTACTGTCAAATTTTCAACAGATATCTTTCCGAATTGCGACAATAATTTACATCTACCTCCAATGTATTATACTCTTCACAGTCATAATGAAGTACCGATGGGAAGGCATAGATAGACCTACGTATATGTTTTATGGATGTAATACTTATGTAATTACATTATAGTAGTGTGATAAATTATAATTAATCGTGTAACGGAGTTAAAATTAACTAATTATATATATATCTACTTCTATAACCTGCAGTAGAAAATTCTGAACAAACATTACGGAGCTGACGGTATGCAGTGATTATTTTTCATGTATTTATTTATTTGTTCGCCTTTTGTTGTTATTTTATTTACTTTTGTTCATTCGTTTTGCATTTTATTCGTATAGTGAGTGCAGGATATTTTAGATTGAAGTTATCCGATTCAATGTTCTTTCTCCTTTTCCAAATAATCTCGCTGGTGGAAGCTTGATAAAATTTCAAAATTGAGAACAATTTTCGTGTAGAAACAATTTCTTTAGTCAATATCTTATATAAATATAGTATAGATATAGCGTTAGAGAATCTACAGTTATTGTACATTCGCAGGCCACGAATAACTACGACTTATACATATATATTGTATGTATATATTGTTACGTATTCATAATAGTTTCGTATTTGCAGCGACTAGTTTTCCAAAGTATGACCACATAGATTTTTCTCTTTTTTCATTTTCGTTCAATTTTATAATTATTTTCTTTTTCTTTCTTCTTATTTTTCGTTTGTATAGTATCTAGAGTTTATTTTGTTTTATCTTAAGAAGATTATCATTTTTTTTTCATTTGTTCTCATTTAAATTCTATATACTTTTTTATTATCCATATTGAGCGGAAGGGGTATTGCTGTAGTTTCTTGTCAGAAGCATCGTGCGTTTGATATGTCAGACATTTTTCTTTCTTTTATTCAGTTTTTTTTTTAATTTTTTTCTTTTTCTTTTCGTGTAAACGAAATACCGATCTCTATAATCAAATCATTATCATTATAACGTAACTTTGCTTGTTTTTTTTTAATATCCTTCGAATGTTATGAAAATACCTTAGGTCAGTGACTACGAAGAATAAATCCATAGAGCGATAGTATCGAAAAAAGAGAGCATTTCAACAATTTAATTATCAATTTTTTGTTTTCATCATCGCTATAATGATAACACTCATTATAGTTACCTTCATTAGAGCTGGACAGATATACTTTATGTTTTATCTTATATAAATGTAGGAAAATTATCCAAACAAGAAAAAGCTCCAAAATGGTACATAAGAAAATTGAGACTGTATCGTCATATAAATTTATCATCATGAAATTATTTTTTTTTCAAACACACCACTCTCTTTTTCCAAGTAACATTGAACAATTAACATTAATTTCTCATTTATGTCCTTATTGTAATGAATTTCAAAATCTCTTTTTTTTTGATTTCTCAACCATCAAACTTCTGAATATTCACATTGAATGCATGAGAGAAGCGTGTGAACAAACAACCACCAAATCATTCTGATCAGACAATAATGTCTAGCCCTTTTCAAAAATACATTTTTATTATGCTGCAGTTACATAGTGTATTTTATTATGCATGTGTCCTGTCATTTTTTTCCATTATTTGAACAACGTTTTGACGTTTGTAATACACTTGTACAAATATATTTCGTAATTATAATACTGTTCCAATTTTTTTTTCATTTTTCATTTTACGTAATAAATTGCGTATAACGGTAATATACACATTTTCTGTTATACATAATATATACATATATACCGAAAGTCCTTTTTCATTTCGCTTTTTTTTTCTTTTTCTTAATTTCTTTTCAATAATATGTGATATTTATTTTAATTACATCACCATTTTGATTCGAGCTTAGGCCAGCTGTAGGTGTGCAGGTGATTCTGTTTTTTTTTTTTTCGTCATGGGTTCTGAGTTCAAATTATAATTTATATCATCCGTATAAACCCATCGGGTCATTTATTTTCGTGCGACTCTTTTTTCTGCAATGTACCATGTGATGTATCTAGCTATGATATTGTTGTTATGTATACACATAAAGACGGGTACAGACGTATATAGGTATAGATACCAAATATATTGTTATTACATATTACATATTTATAATAAACGATTATTATCAACCTTATGAAATGTTAGAAGCAACGAAAGTTTTCCAAGAGTCGTATGTTATATGTATAAGGACCGGAAAAGACACATCGCACATCATTTTTTCTTCTTCTCTTTAATGCTAATTATAATTCATTTAGCTTTTCGTTTGCTTTTTTTTTAAACACGTTAAATTATTGCATGCTACACGTTCGCCAATATAATACTTATGAATATACATACACAATATACGTCGCTGCAGCGCGATCTGAAGTCGACTAATAAATTTTTCCGCATTTCTACGTAAGACAGAAACGATAGATTTTCACAAATATAGATTAATTATTCATACATTATATAGATAGACATAAATAATTGATAAAAATTATTTTTTTTTCTCTCGTGACACGTAATACATGTCATAAAGATCGTTATATATATAGTATTTAAAAGTTTGATTGAAATAGTTTGATTATTCTATAATTGATTGGCACTATTATTATTGTTTTTAACGGATTTGTGCATTTTCAACTTTAATTCCGAGTTTTTATTCCCATTATTATTATTATTATTATCGTTATTATTATCATTATTACTACTATCAATCGAGGTTTAAATTCATTGAAGGTAAATCGAAAATACCTCATCATATATGTTAATTGCTCTGTGTCGCACCGATTCAGATCATTCATCCTTTAATAGTATATAAGTATTTTTGACTCCCAAATATATGACAGAAAATTAATGCCTCGACAATTTCATCTGTAAAATATTTTTAGTATCAATGGAAAATATTAATTAGCGATACATATTTAATAAGGATATACCGTATACATATATGACGACTTCTTTTATTTCGATCTGCCTTTGTCGCAATTTTTCCCCCTGTCTTTTTACAACAGTGATGATTGTGCACAATTCTTTCCAATGTAATAATACATTTATCAATCGTATAATAGTATGATGATAAATATGATGATACGTGATTTCATCAACATCAAAAAAATCACATTTGAATTCATATGATTTGATCAAACTAAAAATCTGAATTGAATGTACGCTGCATTTTTATTTTGTTTTCCCTAGCGAAAAGATTTTCATTTTACGCGATTTCATAACGCGAATATCCGACGCATAATATTTCCAATGTATAGATCTAATTTTCTGCGTAAAATATAGGTAAAATATTAGTTTTTACAGAAACTGACCACGTCACATAGCAAGGATATATTACGTGTTTTTCGTTATTTCATTCGCTTATTAATTGATTTTTCATTTTTCCCTTTATATTCTCCATTGCATTCATCGTCTCGATCAAGTATCTTCGACTCATCCGCTGCAGTGCGTAAGACAGGAATAAAACTATCATACTTGCAGATGGAAATACAATCAATGAAATTTTCGTGTAGATAGCTGAAGGACGCATATCATAATTCAATATGATTATACGTTCTTACGATAAAACACGAGAATATATCTGTGTACAATACATATCATACAATGTAGTATATGGTATTTATGTATATCGTTCATTTCACTCGTTACGCCATGCTTAATGATAATTAATTAATTTTATTGATAGTAAAGTAATAATAATTACATGCGATATTTCGTTTACCTTCATTTTCTACTAATTTTTCACGAATAATTATAATAATGATAATGATGACACAAGTAATAATAACAATATTAATAACAATAAAAATAATAATGACAATAATAATAATACGAGAATACAACAAGAGAATATGTTATACCAATGTGTTACATGTATATGTATAATGTATTATTACTTATGTTTAATACTTTCCGCATATAATATGCATCCATGCACTGACACGCCGATAGATCGATAGACCGATAGATTGATAGGATTAAAATGATCTATATGTTTTATTATGTTCGTCTAATCATAAGATTGTCAATATATTTTAGGGGCCTTTTTCATTCATTCTTACGTTCTTTGTTATACATTATATACCCTTATCGTATATGTGCTACGATTTTGCTATCATAATCATTCATTTCTTCCGTTTAGTTTTTATTCGCTTATGACAATCATCGCCAGATCTCTTTCGAGAAAGAATTTCTACAAGTTATAATAATGACATCGCATCCGTCAAAAAGTCTTTTAGTTGCGTTGTTAGTTGTCATTATAATTATTATTATGAGTTTATTATAACTTAATATCATTAGTCATTATTGTAATTTTAGATAATATTGGCACATGAAGATGAAATTCCACGTAAATATTCGATAAATATACGTGTATAATGTATAAATCAATGAATAAATTCTGGAGTAGATTTAGATCTAGAATAGTATTAATCAACGCAATGAGTTTGATTTTGTAACGTGTATTTTATGTTTATTATTATTATCCTCAGAACGGCCGTGCTACACATCAAAGTTCAACAAAACTGCTTGTTCGTATTTTTTATTTTATTCGACCTCATTTCATTCGTTTTTCCAAAAGATCAGA
Source organism: Athalia circularis (assembly GCA_963978495.1). Classification (NCBI taxonomy): domain Eukaryota; kingdom Metazoa; phylum Arthropoda; class Insecta; order Hymenoptera; family Athaliidae; genus Athalia; species Athalia circularis. Next base: position 23,378,459 of record OZ021699.1, read on the forward strand.
AGTTCAATTCAACTCACTTCGAAATGGATAGGAAGAGAAAGAATTCCGTTACATGAAATATCTAGATTTATGCAGATACAACAAAAACCGATGATCGATAATATCCGCACTACATATACTTATACCATAAACCTTTTTCTATAAACAAGACACAGCAACGACGCGTATGTGAGTCTTATCAGGATATTATGCAAAATGAAACAGTTTTCTGCATTTCGAAAAACTATAGAGGGAAGAGAAAAATAAAACAAGATCAAGGACAGGAACAGGGATGAAAAACAGAAGGTGATGCAATTTTTTCAATGATATTTTAATAATATTAACAACAATAATAATCATTGTAATAATGATATAATGACAGCATTAGCGATAGTAATTATTATGAGAATATATAACAGCGTATATCATATGAATTCCGTACTGAAATGCAAGTGAACATCAATTAAGCAACAGTATAAAATACACGTTGTATTATTAAAGTATATAGTTACTAGTACGTATATAATTTTTGCTCTTGTCAGCCTGCATCCTCACTAACTACAGAATCATATATTATTTACATCAATTCCTTGTAAAGATAGCTATTATGTATCGGTATAAGTTAGTCTAATAATCATAATAGTCGTAATAATGATGATTTTAATAGTAATAATAATAAAAATAATCATGATAATGTGATGTTGATAATAAGGAGCTTAATAATAATTGTAATAATGATGACGATAGTAATAATAACGATAATGATGATAATAATAATGTCATGTGACTCATTGTCAGTAATATAACCACTTCTCTATACATATGCGAATATGTACTTTAAATATATACATTTAATATTTATATAGAACCATCGGAAAACACATTAAATATTTTTTATATCACAACATCAAACAATTCCTGCACCGAATGAAAAAGACCCCTGCCGAGAGAGTCTGATATAATTAATACAGAGTGTTTCATTTTTCTGAATTTCTCCAATCAATTATGTGTAATACTATTGATCGATTTACCAATTACATTTTTTGAACAGCTGTTGTACATTCATTCGTGAATATTTAATATTATAAGTACGTAATTTATAATAATAAATTATAATGAAATACACACACACGTGATAAATTCACTCTAATGACTGAGTTAGGCTTAAGGTATATGTATATATGTATATTATACATATCTATAGGGTATTTTATGTGGTTACAGATGAGTGTCGATGATTAAGAAATTTTTTACATTCAATTTTTTTTTCTTTTTTTCTTTTTTTTTTTCTTTTTCTCATTGATAATCTTATGCATTCTATTGCTTATATCTTTATATATTAACCGTGAAGATAATTCATTTGTTTTATTTATTTATTCATTTATTTAATTCTTTATTTATTCTTTATTTATTATTTATTTGTTTATTCTTTTAATTTTCTTCTTTTAGTTGAAACACATTAATAACTAATTGCAATGAATTTTAAGTGCGATACAACGTTTTTTTTTTCTTTCATTTTAATGCATACACCCACTTTTCACTGTTTTTTTTTCGTCTTTTGTTTTCGTACAAATAATGCAGTGATCATTTTTAACGAATAAAATTTTAAATTATTCGACGATTTTTGTATCGTCTTTACATAACACCAAAAGTCAAACTGAACCGCAGAGCTTGCAGATTGATTGAATGAAATTTTGTAGTTGACATAAAATAGAAAAATAAAAAAAAAAAAATCTCATAATACATCGGTTTGGCAGATTTCTACGTCATTCTTTTTGTTTTTTCGATCATTTTTTCCTCTCTATATATCGTAGATAAAATTCAACGACTAGTTACCAGAACACAAGGCACTTGGCTTACACATTTTTTTTTCTTTGTTTTAGTTATACAAGTTTAATTTTTATCATTTTCTTTACATTTGGCATAGCTCGGTGTTAAGATTGCTCGTTAGAGGTACACTGCTATCGAATTACCATCTACTTATAGTATATTCTTGCTGGGTGAAAATTTTCACGAAAATCTTACGCCCATGGATACATAGAATAAAAGAAAAAAGACGATTGATTAGGTAGCAAGAGCTGTTTTTAACAAATTTATTGCAGAAAAAATAATATTTATGTATAATTTTCAAATATATGTATGTCCATACCGATGGCAGTGCGCCTTCAACGTATTCATGTATATACTATAAGAGATGACATAACACACATCAATCATTCACAATATTTATAGAAGAAAATAGTTATTATATATTATCATACATTTATTATTATAATGTTACGTTTGTAATATCTACCTAATTATATATATATATATTTATATCCTCCATAAACGACGATTAGATTTATCTGAGTATAAGAACTTCATGTATTTTTTTTTGTTTTTTTCTTCATTTTTATCTTTTTCTATTTAATATAGTAGTTTTTCAATCAATGATTTTCGTTTCAATTTTTTTTATTTTTTTATTTTTTTTTTTTTCATAGGTGTGAGCTTCACCGAGCGTTTCCGTATTTCCCTATATAATATCATTCAATATACCTCCTTCCTATATACCATTTGTCGTTTTAATTGTCGCAACCCAAAATCAAGACGTAATCATTCATATTCGTTAGTTATCATATTTCATTAAGTTAGCACCTATACAAAATTGCATAAAATTTTTCATGTTACCTGTTGGTATCCTATACAAGGTATATTGTATTTCTGTTTTTAACCTGTGAGCTGTTTAAAATTCAGATGTAGAAAAGTAGAAAGTGAGAAAATGAAGAAAAAAAATTGGATGGGGCGATAGAAAAAAATTGAAAAAAAAAATACGAAAACCTCGATCTCACGAATCAATTAAATAATATGTATTGCTAATTATTAACAAACAACATCGAAATTACCTAGAAAATCTGAAATATTATTCTGCAGTTGTTCACTTTATACGCTCATACACACGTATAATATATTATATTAGGTAATATTTAATGAATAATATATTATATATAATATACAATTATATTTGTTATTTATTTATGTATTTATTCATTAATTTTTTTAATTCAAGTAATACTGATGCGCAGATATAATATACTCGTTGCTTTAGTTAGTCGAGCCGATTGAGTTCAGACCATTTTGTTTCACGAATTCATTTGTTTTTAGATATTTTCGATTAGTTTTCACAATTTTCTCGATATTTCCATCTTTTATAGGCCTTACTAGAATTTGAGCTTATGTAGATTTACTGCATGTAGTCGTACAGTTTTATTTTACCTTATCTTTTTCGTCTTTTACTTTCTACGAACTGTTATCTCGTATGTTCGTTACGAGCTTTTTATTCGTTCACGAAAAAGGTTGTTTTAATTTTTTATACTAATGCGTAGAGCTGTTGGGCTAATCGTCTTAGGCCATGATTTATTTGTCGCTCAAATTCAATATCGCTTACAATAGATTTTCTTTGGGTTGTTCGTCGAATATTTTGTGCAATGATTCATAGGCCACCTAAAACCAAATGAATTTTGCGACTCTGAACCACATCAGGCTCCTGAAAATTGACTCAATGGTTTACATTTTTACTGAATTACAACTGTTTGCCAACAATATACCCACGGATCTCGATCGATTCGGTTCTTCATGTATCAATGAGGGAGAAAAAATATGAAATCCTATGAGAATTTATTGAGAGAGCTTACGATAAATTTACTAAAAAATTTACCATCCCATTTATCATAATCTGACGATAAAAGCATTTTGCAAACAATGGCCATTCGTAAATATGTATATTATATATATATATACTATATGTATAATATATAACACAACTTTTGAGGTAAGAATAATTAATAATTGCACTACTAGCCAGCTGTGAGAAATGAACCTATTAACTTGACTTAATTGTTGATAATGAAATGAAATAATATTTATCAATACAGTATATCGTACATATCATATAATACACGCAGAATTCTTATGGCACCAAGTATTGAGCGATTTAAATTCGAAACTTTGTATAATTAGATAGAATTAGACCGTTTAATCGTTTACCGTTTACGCGTTATTTTTTTTCTTCTGATTCGAATTCTTACCCTATTGCAGTTTGATTTCGTTTTTGAATTTGAATTTTTTTTCTCGATTTTGAGCAATAGAACAATTGCGTTATGAATTAACATTGCGGGATTGAAATTATTATTTTTATCAAGAAAAAATATATTTTAACAATTAATTATATTATAGTACAAGTATAATATAATTTAGGTATTGTATAGGGGAATAGAATAATGTTTTATGTATTTATATAATTGTATACGTGTATAGAAACTAGTTGAGCAGAAAAAGTTATTCAACTTGTATAATATGAAGAGATTATAGTCCGATGCTGAGTATTGCTGTCTTTGATTTGAAAAATCGCAATATACCGATCATCAAAAATCGTTCGAATCACTGCAAATCAAAGTTATATGCCTATATACGGTATCTCAGGTATATAGGTATAATACAGTGAAAAGAAATGTCGATCAGTATATTGTAATTGCAGCAGGATCAATAATATAATCAAATGTTGCTTAGATTTCAATAATCTCACCAACTTTCTCGATATTATTTATAATGAATATCCCATAGGTATATGGACACATCTAGATATGATTATAGATGTATAAACAACGTATTGCCTCGTTATGTAGTACTTGAGATTACCATCAATAATGAATTGAATAAATCGATTGTTCAATTATAGAAAGAAATTGATTGCCATTGATTTTTGAGCCATCTTAAACTACGATTAGCAAAAATTTTTAAAAATTTTCCAGATTTTTTTTTTTTTGTTTTATACATTAACCATAGCCAAATTATTATAACAATAACGAAAACATGCACGAGGTTAATTATGATAATAAGAAAATTAATATTAGCAAAAGTATGATAGTGGTGGGGCAGAGGTGGTGTTGGTGGTGACATTATTAATGTTAACGGTGCTGATAATGATGATCAAATCATAATAATAATGATAGAAATAATTAAAATAACGATAATAATAACAACAACGAGTATAAGAAGCAGGATGTTTGATCATTGGCATTGTTTGTAAATACGGTTGTACGATGATTCAACAGCTGGCTAGTCGGCACCTAAGTATTATTTCAAATACTATTAACAATAGATTTAGTATTAACAGTTAATAGAGAATATAGATTAACATCGAATAGAGGAGTATAAAGATCCATGCTACTGTATATAGATAGACATTAAGGTAGGTAATAGATAATAGGACAATAGATTACAATGTCAATAATTTATAATAAATTTTCAATCTTTAAGAGTAATTTTGCATAAACGATGATGATTTTTAGTAGACTTTTTTTTCTCTTTAATACAGTATTTTTTTTTTTTTGAGCACATTCCTCAGGTGTATAACCACGCTACACTTTCTTCATCGAGTTGTACCAATATATACATTTATATATTATATATAAGAATTATATATGATTCATATTTCGTCATTCATTTTATGCATTTTACGTACTTACGTGATGCATACCTATTTTGTAACAATGGTCTATAGTAATTTGATGTGGTGAATATGCAGAAAATGTTTGATTAATATCCCTGGATGCAAAGCGTCTCGATTATTTTAAATTTTTATTGAGTCATACATACTATAATTTGTTTGAACTTTTAATATTGGTATCAAGATCAATTTTGATTGATGATTGTACCATAAGTTATTTCAGTACCCAATTTATTGGATGTTTATGACGATTTGTAGAGGTATCATGCCTCAGGGAAATTACATATGGTGGAACTAATTGAGTACGGCTGGTGAGGTGATTTAGCGATAACAAAAATCAAAATAATGCTGGTAATAAGTATTGAAATATTTGATTGGCTTCTGCAATATGATTCAATTGCTTAATTTCGTTCAGTTTCATTTATTCAGGATGATAGCAGAGTTATTGAATGCAGAAAAATTTTTCAATTAAAATTCTTATCTCAATTATGGAAATCTTTGAAACACCCACGCCTCTACAAGCACAGATGTGGTATGCATGGTAAATTCTTGCTATTGTTTGCATTTAATTGCTAGAATAATCAATGAACCAAAATTCGTGACACAATCTAACGGAACTGAAATTTGATATCGTTGAATGTTACTCGTAGAACTTTAATAGAAGAATAAGTTTTTTATCATCGTTGCTCTGTATCCAATAACTTTGGAAAAGAATGTTTTCAACTATTTTCAACAATATCGGTACAACCCACTAGTTGATGGCACGGGTCCGCCTATGTACAAATATGTATTACCATATACCACATACCATTTAAATACATCACATATTTATCAGTTTAATGAATACACGCATATATATAGATATATGTATACGCTTATAATTACGCATATATACATATGCATATATATACTGTTTATATGATTTTATGACGTGGAGGGACTCAATTGTACAATTCATGCGTATCTTCGTCACTGTTTCATTGCTTCGTTTTTTATTTTACTATTTACTTTTGGGTTTTTTTTTTAAATCTATTCATACCTGCAATTTATATTTATATCCGAAGTCAACAGCCTCCAGCAATTACTCCGCCAACTATGAATATGAAATCTTGCCAGGTACCATCATCGGAGTACTTTTTATTCAAAATCAGTATCGCCATTTTAGTCCGGGAACTTGATTTCATTTTTTTATGTACATGTAACAAGTACTAATCACTACTCAGTTTACTTCTAATGAATTTGTTGAGATATAAAGAATGTTAATATTGGTAAAAGATGATGATATCTGACGTAACATATTATTCACTTTCAGTTAACCGAGCCCTAATACCAAATCATCGATGGAACGATAATTTAATGCTTAAGAGTAGAGTACAATATTAATTACAATATAGTAAGTAGAAACTTAGTTTCTGTAACAAGTGTATTGTCTTAAATGATATGTTTGCTAATTTTGTTTCATATTCAATCTATTTTTCAAACCCATGTTTAGATCTGATAACAATTTTATTTTTCCATTCACCTTAGATAAACTAGCTTTAAGATGTAAGGTATTTTCGTTTCTTTTTCCTATATATCACCTATTAGTTGTGTTATAGCGTAAATTCTACAACCATAATTACATTCTTTTATTTTCACCATGCTGGAAGCTGTTACAAGGAAATTTACCAAAAAATATTTTTCAACGCTTATATCAACGTTTCGAAGTAACGGAGAGAATTTGAAGTATACATAACAATTAATCGATCAGTCAGTAACCGCTGATTTAGAACCAACTAATTTGAAAATAATTTTTCCAACTCTTATTACCATGTTGGTATAACTTCCATCAAACTCCGTAATGTTCTGTAACTTATTTTAAAGTGAACGATTTACAGTGGCGGGACCATTTCTTCATCACTTGTGCTTCAAATAATTATAGATGATAAAAGTACGTTCAAACTGAAGTTTGTCAACCAATATGACTGAATAACCCACATCACGAGATCATAATAGGTCGTTGTTATTAAGGACTAGATGTCAAAATGATTTTAACGATAACATCATTGAAGCAACTTGATTTTGGAAAGCCAGACTTTTTGTGAGTAATGCATTATTGGATGTGATGGTGATAAATATAATACCGTCATACTTATTGGAGTACAGTAGATTGCTTAGCAACTAATATGAACATCGCTCGTTGGTTCACAGATTTTTTATAAGCCCATAGTATGTCGGTCACTCGCAGCTGCTAATTGTGAGGTGAAATAAATAAAAGAAATATGGTGAAAAAAAGCCCAGACATCATTCAACGATTATAAACAACCTGTACAACGTGATTTATTTAATTGTTAAAAGTGAAGAGGGAAGACGAAGAACTAGAAGTAGAATTAGAATTCAGAAGAATGCAGAATAGCAGACTTAAAATTTAAGTAAAGATAAGAATAAAAGCGTTAACAATGAAATAACAATTTCATAAGATAAAAATATAACACCTACGGTCGGAAAACTTCTTGATTAACAATTAAGATTGTTCGCAAGTATAGCACAATTTATTCTTAAATAATTTCTTCTTTTGTATTGTATTTACACCTTCATCCAACGACTTTCACTTGAACTATGAGCTCTTCAAATGCAAATGAAATTTTTCTAGATAACAATTTAAGTTTTTAATCATTTTACCAACTGAAGGAATATTCTTTATCCATCCAATGGGGCCCCTTACGACAAGTCCGTATCAATAATTTAGAATGTGCAGCAAATTAACACTTAGACAGTAGAAACCCTCACAGGAGATCAAAGTCAGGTGTGCTAATACAAATACATAATAAGAATAGTCAACCAGATATGAAAATTTTAAATACAATACTTCTTTTCTTGATATTTTTTTTTTTTGCTCTCTCATCTTCAATATATAATTGTTCACGCAAGAGTCTCACCACGTAGGCCTTGATAAGGTATAGAAAATCAAGTCGAGTGTACAACTATTAGTATAAGATCCCTCCTAGATAATAATCTAAGCACTATTATTATTTATTCATTTAGTTTTCTGTAGTTCACTCAGTAGTATTAATTAATATCGCGCTTTTCTCATTATTGTACATACAGAGACATTTATAAATATGTACAGGCATGTATACATATTGTATGTACACATAGTCATCATTTAGTAAGGTTTATATATCTATGCATATTTATAATAATATTTATCAAGAATTTACTAGTTTACATATTACTGTTATTATTGATACTACTAATATCATCATTATTGATAATCAGATCATAATAACTATCGTAATTACCAACGTTGTTATTATTATTATTACCATTATTATTATTACTACTCATATTGTTATTATTATTATATTTATTATTGTTGTTGTTGTTTTGTTGTTGTTGTTGTTGTTGTTGTTGTTGTTGTTGTTGTTGTTGCCGTTGTTGTTATGCACTCAATATCAGCGAGGCCGGAACCTGCAGAGTGAAACTTGAATATTGTTCTTATAGAACTAATATCATTGCCTATACGCTAATATGAAATAATATATTAATTGGATTACATCAATTTATACATTAAAATCTATTTGAACATAATTCATTGTGTATGTTTTTTGAAGATGAAGGTAACGGAATTTGGGCTTCAACAAATGTGTAGTTGGCAAATTTCATGCTGGACATTAATATCATCAACTCTTATATTGTACACATTCGTACGTAATAGATTGTTCAACTATAATTACGAGTGTAGCTGGGACGAACATATAGGGTACATACGTATTTAACATGAATACCATTAAAATATATATATTTATATATGTATTATATATTGTGACTCGTTTCATGAATTACTACGCAACGTAATTTCCATACAGTTTTTGATATGCTTGCCATTATTTTGTTCAGTTAGAAGTAATTATCTATCGAACAATTAGTGTAAGGTGTAGTACAGTTTTACCGTTTCTTTTCTTTATTTTTATTGAATCGTCGTATCATTTCTAAAATATGGCAATTATGCGAACGTTTTATTATTACGTTACGTAGCAAATTATTGAGCGTATAAAGCAGGTATCATTTTGTAAAGGGGTACACAAGACAGAGTTTAATTTTTTCTTCTTGTTACTTTTAATATCTATAATAGGAAAGACCCAACAGGTAACAGTAGTGTGTTATAGCACAGTAATTTGTTACTATATGTATGTATTACACAGGTTAGTATGCACCTTCGTTGAATGGTAATTCATAATCCAGTATTTCATTACGCAAGTCACAATGACACTTAAGCGGTGAGTTAATACATTGAGTTCAACATCTCTCCACATGTGTAACCGTGTGTGATTACTGTATTTTATATTCATGTCTGCCACTTAGTTCCTCCACGATTTGTCAATAAACTTTCATCCCTGATTGGGTTTTCTTTTTTTCTTGAACATTTTATTTTTATGGTAATTGTTCTATTACAAATGCCCAGACTCTTCCATACTTCGCAAATGTATAATTCTACGTTTCTTTTTTTTCAATAATTTTTCTTTAATTGTTGTTGTGTAGCAATAATATCGCCACGATTGCGGGTATGCATGATTTATAAATTCATTCTCATCCACACGTTCGCGTTGCTTGTATAGTATATATGGGGTATTCCACGCCGAATCGGATACCATTTGACTTTTGCATCTCCGATTTTTTAAAAATTTTCTTATGTTTCAGTACTAGTCGAGATTAGCCTCCATGATTTTCCGCAATTTTTTGAATTGAACAGATAAGGATAAATGTTATAGATATCAATTTTTGAAAAATAACGTCTCTTTGTTTTGAAGGCCCATAAATTTGCGAAAAACGGTCCAAATTAGACAGTTTTTCTTCAACCATTTTTTTAAAACGTAATTTTGATGAAAAATATTTTTAAAAAATTCAAAACGATGTTATTATGAGATTTTCAAGTTTCAAAAATGAATCGTTATTTTCAACAAAGTATTGTACCCATCAATTTTGTTCAAAATATTTTGTAAAAAATCATTGTCTATTCAACAAATTTTAAGCCTAGTGCAATAATGGGAAAATGATAAGATCTATTTTTTCCTCAATTTCTAATTATTTTCTTCAATTTTTATATTTTTTTTTCTTGTCTTTTGTTTCGTACACTAACCGAAAAACGATTCATTTTGAAGCTTGAAAATCTCGTAATAATATCGTTTTGAAAAAATTTTCAATATTTTCTCTCAATAGTATGTTTGAAAACGAAAATTTTGAAAAAAAAGTCCAATTGCCCCATTTTTCGCAAATTAATAGGCGTTTAGAAAAAAAAACTAAATTTTTCAAAAATTAGTATGTACAATATATATCCTAATCGGTTCAACAAAAAAAATTGAAAAAAATCATGGAGGCTAGTCTCGACCAGTACTGAAACATGAAAATTAAAAAAAAAATTGGAGATGGAAAAGTCAAATAGTATCCGATTTGGCGTAGAATGCCCTATCTATACCTGTGTATTCGTCGTATAAATAATTTCAATCTCACAAGATTAAACTATTATTTAGGCCTAAATTCTTCGTAAATATATAGTGGAGTATATCGGTTTGTTTTCAGTTTCGATAAGACGATCCTGTTTTATCGTAATTTTTCTCTATTCTTCGAGTGTCGAGTGTTTAAGTCATTATCAAATAAATCAAGTACAAATGAATAAACCCACTCTAATTTACTAAGTAATTTAAAATTTATTCCAATAGCCTTGGGAGAGTTCAAAAGCGCACCTTTGGATTTCCACTTACTATAAGTTTTCATACTCATTTCTTCAAAACATTACAGCCTTCTTTTAGGTAACTGAAGTTCAAGTTATCAATTAAGTTGGTTTTACGGTGGCCTGAGTCTTGTAGGATTGTGCCATAAGTGAGTTGTATTATGACCATTAGAATCACTATTCGTCGTCTGTTGAAAATCCTGCAACTGCTTTGTTTGTTGCTGCTGTAGCTGTTGTTGCTGTTGTTGTTGCTGCTGGTGTTGTTGTTGCTGGTGTTGCTGTTGCTGTTGGTTTTGTGGGTTTTGTTGGTTTTGTTGTTGTTGTTGTGAGTTTTGTTGATGCTGCAGCTGCACTATTCGCTTAGATTCTTGACCCGTTGAATCTGGCGAGGGTATTGGACGATGAGATTTCATATGTGCACTTCTGCTTTTCACTTTGTTGAAAACTCTGGAAAGACATAGTAGGAATTTCTGTAGATGGTAACAGGAAAATCATAATTCTATTCATCAACTCACGTTTCGAATTACCTGCCTTGCGGTAAGAATACTCTTTGGGTAAACAAGCAGATAAAATATTTCGCATACTCATATACCTTTGTGTTCATGCAAATGTGTATTCGAAAATTTCATGTATGTAAGACAACTTTGTTTATAGAATTATCATCTGTAAGATGCTACATAAGGAGTAGCAGGCTTCATAAAGATATGTGCTTCGATTTCGTTTAAATTTCGCATGAAAAATTATTTTTTCTGAAAATTTGATGATAACGAACACAGATATATGCTTGGATATATAGATATATATTATTTGTAACTGATTGAAGAAAATGTTCAAGGCATTATATGTCAAGAGCATGCTATGGCAAATAGCGTACTTGGGAGTAATCGTCAAATTAACAACTAGCCAATATTTATATAGTACAAAGCCCAAAGAGATTGCAAGAGTCTGCTTAGAAATCATTTAAATCAAGAATAGCTGCACTCGTGCGGCCATGCTATCTATAACCATCAACCATCATAAACCTTCGTTCAGAGAGAATTCTCAATTCAATAATCGGCTAAATGCGGTAAGCGAGAGCATTTTATTCAATGTCTTCTCTGTTTGACTATAATTCAAATCTAGATCCATATTCGTCCTTCCAAGTCCATTGACTCATACGAGATAAAATCGAACTTCGCAGAATGGAATATTAAACTGCGCCGCGACAATTATCATAGCTTCAGAATTGCCGGATTGGCAGAATGTAATGTATGGTAAAGTATGGAAATGGTTGATTTAGAGATTAGATTAGAAGACTTACTTCCCGCAAATCTTGCAGGGGTAATGAAGTGGGGTGGGCACGGGTGGTAGTTGCTCAGAACTAGTGTGAGTTTGTGAGTTGGTGTTGGCTGTGACGTGACCGGTTTGGCCAGTTTGGGTGCATCCAGCCATCGTTACTGTTACACTTCCGCTAAAGCTCTGATAACACAAAGAAAACACAAAGCCAAAATAAACAACACAACCAAACAACAACAACAACAATAACGACAACAATAACATAGATTTCACATTACTTGATGCTCCACAATCGTCGAGCGAAATTGATTCATCTTTGATTAAAATTTCCTCATTTGCTTTATTCGTTGTCTTACTCTTTTTTGTTTTTTGTGTATTACGTATGCTATATTTTTATTCTCCAATTATGTATATATATATACATATATATACCATATATAAGGATGAAATAAATGCATTCACATAAACGAACGACATGCGACACATTTAAAGATTTTTACATATGGATAAGTAGGTTTCATTGCACACACCGAATGCGCAACGAATATCTATGTTTTGAAGTAATAGATTGCATAGATTTTAATGCGGTGCATCTGGCGAATGGCAATTTGAAATCTTCCACAAACGTGTACGAAACGACTTCTCGTGTATTACAATGAAAATCGACGTTGTAGCAAAAATAGCAATCAGGAATTTTCTTGGTCAAATGAAATACGATTTCTTGTTAGCCGCATTGCAGAAGACTTATTAATTGAAGCATACCAAATAACTGCACTCTAGATAATTGTTTGATGCTTCTCACTAATGAGTTTTGACAGTTCTGTCAACATGTTGACATGAGAGTGCAATTACTCGATGAGACATTGTTGACATCATCCACAGCACAAGTAGCACAGCGAAAAACTCGAAAATAGGAAATAGGAATAGGTTCAGATAAAAAAAAAATAACCATAGAGTTTCGATTCTCAGATTAAATAGATGACATAAGCAATAATGTAAGATGGGAAATGCAGATATGATAACCTGTATAATAAGAACTCACATCCGGGCATTCGTAGGCGAATAATCTCAGCTCTCCTTCACTAGTTGTTAAAGTTGCAGAACTTTCTCTTTCGTTAGTCTGCAACTGAGAGATATTTAGTTGTTAATGAGCACAGAGATGAGGTTTCATTGTGAGTTTGGTATAAATTCAGCCATTACAATAAATTCCCAAGTTTAGTTTAAACCTAGGATGAATTGCATTGATGCTAACCAGAGTGCGGTGAAGAATTGATTTTTCCTCACTAAAGTCCAGATCTGTAACGGACGCGATGGCGTCCCTGAGTTCCTTGGTGTCTTTCGAATCTTTGAACTCTTTGTTCTCGATTTTGATCTTTGGTTTTCCATGTCGGGCTCTCATTTTTTTGTACTCATCAGGGCAAAGTTTTTTCCAGAGGTAGTAGAATTGCACGCATTGTTTAACAGACTTGCTACCAACGTCGCGAGATATACCCCTAAAGTCTTTGTTACGTTTGGATAAACTTTGATGGAACAAATCCATCTCATGCGCTGTCCATCGATCTGATTCATGGTATTCGTAGCACAGAAGGGGATGTCCCATCGGTAGCGAAGGGGTGGGTCTCATTAACTTTAGCATTGCTTCCTAAAAGGAGTAAAGAATGTTATTATAACACCGATGAAAAATGCAAGGATTCTAGGTTGCATCTTGAAAAAAAGAATCACTAACGTGAATGTTTCCCTTGCACATGTGTAGCAGGTGGAGAGCGTACTCTTTGTTCCTCCCCCCGCCGGGTACAGCTGCACAACAGGCAAACTGTAGGTACATATCCACTGCAACAAGAAATCTTTTGTAAGTTTGGCCAATATCTTGATTGATTAAGTATGAGAAAATCGACAAAGTCGCTACCAGCTCATGATGCAGATAATATAAATGCGATGCGTAATATATGAGTATTTTAATCATGCTTACTTTCTGTATCGGTCAAGTTATTATTTATGCCTGGATCCCACAGAAGATGATCTATTTCTGGTCCACCTCTTCCTCTTTCTCCATCGCACCTGACAGGAGGTATGGTGGCCTGATATCTGTGGCCGATATTTATTCTTGGTGGTGGCCCATCATTTCCTTGCGAATCGTCAGAGCTGAATTCCGATTCTCTTTCGTGTTGGTGGAGCCTTGCATATAATCCCGGGCCTGATCTAGATGGGTCTAATATCGGTGGTGGTGTGTAACTACTGTCCCAATGTCTATCGCAGGCTCTTCTCAGTCTTGAAGGGTACGAGTGAGAGTTTGAGTAATGCCCGTCGATTCGCGGCCTCTTTCTACACTGTCGAATCGGGCTAGCTGGGATTCTCGTAGGACTGAGGAAGACGTCTTCGTCCAGGAGTTCCTCCTTAATCTGTTCTATCGGAATAGGTAGATTACCCGCTGTCTTACTTTTTATCGTATATTTATTTGTGTTGCTTGTCTGAATTAAAAACTTGGCGGGATTGAAGGTTGGCTGATGAATATGGTTTTGCTGAAATTGTGGCTGCGTAGTCAACCCTCCTGATGACGATACGTTATTAGACCCTGGCTCAATCTTTGGCGTAGCTAGTCTGATTTCCTTTCTAAAAGTCAGGGGACTGAGAGATCCAGCTTGCACAAGAACGTTAGCCTTCTGAAGTCCCGCGGTCTGTATGAGCTTAAACTCCCCGTTGTTGTCGACGACAATACCAGCGAGACTTCCATTACCGAGTCCAAAATCTACTAGATTTTGACTTGTGATTAATTTGTAAGACTGAAATCCCGAAAACTCAAATTTCCTCCGTCCTGCTGTAAAGTCCTTTGGACTTGAAGAGAGTAGAGGATCTTCGGAGTTGGGCATCATCTGATTTTGCAGCGCATGGTGAGGTGAAACGGAAAAAGTGGAACTCGAAAAAGTCGCTGGTCCAGGAGATGAGACAGAGGACGGTGGAAGTGATGAAAGAGGCGAGGGCGCAGGGGTAGCGGATAAGGGACTTGGAAGTGGCGAATGCGGGTTTGGTGATCCACCGTACAAGTCCGTGTCCGCCTCAGTTTCACCAGGAAGAACCTCGCTCAGAGCTTCTTCAACAGCCGCCGCGGAAGACATCGTCGTGGTATAAAAGGCCGCGGATAGAGGTGAAGAAACAGGTCTCACGGAATCGGGATCTTCTTGGGGACTTAGAAGAGGCAAACTTCCGGTAAGAAGGCCTTCTTGACTCGCAGGTGGAGTCGGATATGTGAAACTTGGACTGTCGTGGCGGGTGAGTGGCGATGGCAAGGGAGATTGAGCAGGCAATGTGTGGGGGCTTTCCGTGCTATATTGAGCTCCGTAGGTGCTAAATTCTGCAAGTGAATCTGGTAGGGGTGAGTTCACGAGAGCCTGAAGATCTGGGTTCACCGTATGCTGACTTGAAAAACGGTCTTCCAATGACATTTCCTGCAGCTGCTCGGAGGACTGTTCATGAAGAAGGCTCGTCGTCTGAAACTGAGAATTATCCAGTGGTACCACTCATTTCTACGTCAATATTAGCAAATCCAACAGTCCAAGACCACCATTCACCTGAATCGAGTCTAGTTGGGTGGCATGTAGGAGAACACTATCTGGTACGGCTGTAACTTGCTGGAATACTTCGTCCTGCAAGCTAGGACTGAAGTATCCTCCATCCTCCGAGTATCCCGTCATCGGGAAACTGTCCGTCACGGAGGGCTGCTGCAATTGCGTTTGTGTTTTTTGTTGTTGATTGGTATTCCCCTGATTTGTGGTTGCCTGATAATTTAATTGGACTCTCTGACCAGGATCGGACGCTGCTCTTTTTACAGCCATTTTAGTAGTGCCCTAAAAAATTAATTTTACTTTTTTGGAAATTGATCCAAAAGTACATGGTAATAAAAGTATCGCAATGTCCTTTCCAGTCCAGTAATTATACAGTCATGGAAAAATATTAAACCTCACCATCTCACGTCACCTAAGTTCCATCCTCAACAGCGCTTCTTATATCTTATCGAAGAAGTGGAGATCTGGGGAGCGTTATGTTTGAACAAAATGAAAAACGTACCTTCAATATCATGTCGGCCAAGGCCTGGGCCTGTGCTTGGGTCTGGGCTTCTTGAAGCTGTTTTTGTACCGCCGCATGATTTGCCACGGTGACATTTGGCTGCCTAAAATGTTCGCTATCCGAATGCCTCCTCACCTTTTCAGCGGTGGTCAAGGGCGGGGGTGCTGGTACCGCGAAGCCCGTTTTTCCTGGTGTGTGATTAGTCCTATCAGCCTGGGTGGCGAAGGTGTTAGTCCCCAATCGAGACTGGGCGGCGTTGCTGGCATCGGTAGCTGAAAAAGCAAGGGCTGCTTGACTTACTATCGAAATCCGATTAAAATCATCATAGTTTACATTAATGAATTCATAAAAACAGCAGATATCCACTCAACGCTGTACAAGCACTGCCTTTACAAGCCTTCAAAGAATAAATATGTCCATAAAATACAAATTTGTGTTTATGGGTATCTGAGGGGTTTCGATTATCGCTCAATTCGAATCTGATATCATACTTCAAAGTTCAAAATTGAAACCATTGACATTTTTGTGTCATTTTGTTAACTCTTCTTCGTAACGCATTCTTGTGCCTCAAAGCGAAAAGATTAAATTCAACGGCTACTGTCCCAATGAAGAATAAGTATACTTTCTGTACGCATTTAATTTACCTTATTCTTATTCTCTTTCTTATCTATTCATTTATATATTCCCCTCCACCCCCATGACATTGTAATGGTTTTTTAAAGTGCGTCGAAATAGATACTCCGTGCCAAACAGGAAGGTGGGTTGATGCAGTATTGGAAATTTTTGAAATGCCTGGGATCGTTCATTTGCTACGCATGCAGATCGCCCAGAGAGACAATACCTCGAAACTCGCGTCGCGTCGAGAGTACATCGGTTCATTTTCCAATTAGCGCGTCAACGGGCGTCAAATCAGGCAGAGAATAGCCATCGAGAAAACCAGATAGCGAGAGGCGAGATGCGAAAAGGGGGCTTTGCCATGATCAGAAAAGGCTAGCACGAATAATCCAGAAACAAAACATGCTATTCTCACTACCCTGTCAGCTGATCAGCTCCAGTTCTGTTTTAAAGTTCTATGATAAAGACCCCCGCACATCAATTGTCCCTCTCGAGCTTCTGCCCTCTGATGATTCCGATTCCGATCCCGTTACCGATTTGCGTCAGTATATCTGCTTACTTTCCATCTATTCCTATTCTGCACGATTTTTTTTCAGTGGATCAAAGAATCCCGATACTTTATGAGTGAGAAATATCAATTTTGTATCGTAAACACCGGTTAAATTAAAAATATACCGATGTGGACAGACGAAGAAGAGAATTTCCGTATATACAGTAGAAATTTACTTACAGATATTAATCATAACTTGTCACACGTTTCGTTTAGATATATACTCAACAAAAGCGTTTTTTTTGCGGCCGGCTAATTGATTGTAGGGTGTCCCATTGGTTTTATCAGAGAAACATGCATGCATATATGTTAGAACTACAATATATACGTATTCACCCGCAGACCGCTCGCGGTGTGTATGAGTAGAAAATAAATGCATATACCGTATATACATACTATATTCAGAAACCTATATCGTATGTGTAGTATATGTGTACAATATAGGTACATAGCGATCCATGTATGTGCGTGGAAAATTGTATATCTATATGGCGAGTTGTCGTGTGTTGCGTTTCGTGCGTGTCAGCAGCACATCCCATTCAGGGGTTGAGGTTCGGGAAAGAGCGTTGGGGCGAACGAGAGCTTCGCAGCAAATTATTTATCGATCTTATAGGCATTGCGGGATGCCGACAGGGCTTTGAAAAGTAACGCGGGGGTTCGGAAAGGACGTTCGGATAGGTAGTGAGGGCTGAGGGATGAAAAGAGAGGAGTATTCTCATGTTTTCGCTAAATGGCTTGTGAAGGAAAGTTTGTTTTTTTTGTCTTTTTTCTTTTTTATTCCGACCAAATCAATCAATGGTGCAGTTTGGCAAAAACGACTAGCACGCATGAATTGAGGAAAACAGTAAATGAAATAAAACGAATACAACGAGAGCTGCATGTTCATGAAATGCATGAACTTATTTTGCTTTTTCACCTACATCATGCCACGCCCGTTCGGACAAAATGCTATATGAAATATTCCTACAAATCAGATCCTGTACCGGAAAATATTAAATTCATTTTATTAAACTACATCCAAAGGAACAAAAATTAAACAAAAAAAATACTACAAGTTATGATTATTCCAAATATAATATTATGGTCGTCATTTTTAAACCGAAAATATTAGTACACATTTTGAAAAATAAATAAAGAAAGCACAAGATATCTGTAGGTACGAGATCAAACCATTAAAAAGAAACTAAAGAAAACATCAAATTTAATATATAATCGACTTGTTTTTTCTTCATCTCTGAAAGTCCGGTTGTTTTTGTTACGAACGATACAAGAGACAAAAATCAGACAAATAAACGAATGTTTAATAGAGGTATATGGAATATGTTGGAAAAACTATAAATTGAAATTGGTTATGGATATTGTGCTGCCGGTCGTATTTTCTGAACTTTGTTTTCCCATCGGCGGCACGACAATGTTGTATGATAGAGAATAGAAGAAATTTCTGAAATAAATGTACTAGGCATTCAACTACACTAATAAATCGAATAGGTATTTATTAAGTTTACCGGTTGTCCGCTTCTGGATGATCTTTTCTTCGATCAAAGCCCTTACGCCAACGGATGCTGTTTGCAACGGAGGTCCAACCACCTCTTTCTTCTCGCATTTTTTGTTCTCAGCGTCCTGGAAGAGAAGAAAAAAAAAAACATAGAATAAGACAAAAAATACAATTATTTACGTGAAAATTGATCGTCAATTCAATTTAACCCTCACTATGTGAACACTGAGGATTCGAGAGCACTATCGAAATTCTAATCTCAAAGTTTTTCAAGTAATTCACATTCGAGTTCGTCGACTATTGGATGATTGGATGAAGAAAAGTCCAACCAATAGCGATGCTCGATTGCGTACAGGATACGTGTACCTATCGACCAACCACGTGGCGAACCAACCCCAATAACTAACTGAAGATAAATGAGCGTGTGGATTCGATTATCTGGCGATGGAATCATCGGCGTGTGGATACCTTCTCGCCGATCGTTGTAGGCTTCGCGTCACCGAACAGGTGAGATAGGCACATATTCAGAACCATCAGAAGCACCTATACCTATATACGTCCGTCGTCTAATGTTATAACGGGTGACCGAGTAAAGGGATACTATACGCGTGGAGGTAAACGGAGGCCATCATCATCATCACTCTGGATCATTCTAGTTTCAGGGTAATTTCCTGCTCACAGAAATCTATACTGAGGGTCTATGGCATATAGGTATAGGAATGTGCACGCATCGAAAGAGTCACATACCATCTTGTAATTGTAATACATGTAGATAGCGTATAAGTGTTGGAGGTATATAATCGACGCAGCGAAAGCAACAGCCAAAATGGAACTCAACTGCCTTTGACGTGGCGATGTATGGGGTGTAGGAGGTGTACCTACGTATACATACACGCCGCATGAATATTGATCGTCTTGCTTATTAATGTCGAGAATTGATTGCGAGCTAGAGCTATAACGTTCAGGAAACTTGTCGATTCGATTCGCGTCAATGGCTACGTCATTAACCGTTATTACCCATTAACTATTCCATATTTTGTTAACCCCTTCGACACCCTCAGATCGCCGTCTCTGCTCGACACGACGTACGTTACGAATTATCAGATACGAAAGAGCCATATATGACCAGCTGAGTTGTGCGAATTTCATAAAATACACTCGTACAAAAATATTTCAATTCGGCGGGACGATAGCAACGTGTTAATTTAAGAAATTTTAAAAAGCTCGTTGAATTCGTAAAGCTGAATTTTTTAACTTTATCAGAATTAAACTGAAGTGATATTCATGTTTTTGAGTTTTTTTCTGCTCTTTTTGAATTACCCTCTTAATGCATTTTCCATGAGTTCTGCCCCTCTGGTTCTCAACCCTCGATATAGAGGGAGACTATTATAATACATTCGAGGGTTAGAAATGATTGAAGTCTTCGCTATATACAGATATGGGCGGGAAATGTGTACTTGAGCTTCTGCAAGTATCGAAAAACTAACATTATATCTCGGGATAGTCAAACACACTCAGCGTATTCGCTAGCGCGATTTGTGCCAAGGGGTTGGTTACAGTTCATGGTAGTATAGGGCTAGGAGTACGGTAGCAAGCAACCGAAGCTGTGCGGTAGCTGGTGGGCACGCAGCGTACCGGAGCGAAGAGCAAAACCAACCCTGTCGAGTCGAAGTCAATCTGCATAATGGAGACAGCTCGAGACAATGTTTGCTCGGCGCTGGAGCTCCACAGCCTTTATTTGAATTTAGTAGTAAGTGGTTAGTGCTCCAAGGAAAGAACCTGTTAATGGGGCAGTTTCTACTCCATACCCGTACCTATCTATATACCTATACACCTATACTCTCGTTCAACCGATTCACCTCCCGTTCGATCACCGAAACTAATAGGGTGCGCCAATAAGCGCTGCGGAATTGTTGAATACTTAATTAAACCAGCACAACCCGTTCGATTTTACATTTCACTCGCCGCGGATCACTCTAGTCGAGAATTTAATTCTTGGATAAAGATTCGCTACGTAGAAAAATACTGCAGGGGACGAAAATTTTCATCCTCTAAAATTTAGATCTTTGGATAGGTGTATAATTCAGAGATTTTTTGTTGTATACTTACAACACAGAAAAATACATAATTCTGAATTAAATGAAAACTTTGGAAAAGAGAAATTTTTGGTTTAATTGATGCCCAAGTTCTCTTACCTTTTTAAAGTAACCGCCGTGTAGTCTCATGTGTCCATTCAATGCTGGTATATTTTTGAACTTTCTATGACACAAATTGCACTCGACTGGTTTAGGTTCAGCTTGAGTTTTAGGACTCGGACTTTGACCGGGTGATGAGGTATTTGCTGGTGACGGACTGCTTTTACCTGCGTTCCCTCCACTCCCCGGGGAGTTCGCCTGCTGTTGTGCTTGTTGTTGTTGTTGCTGAAACGATAACGATAAAAGTATTTCCATTAGTCAAAAGATATCAATCTCATGAATTTATAAAAACGAAAATGTATGTATAGAACACGCCGCTGCCGGACTCGTAGAATAAGTTAAATTGATTAAAACTTTTTTCAAATCCGATACTGAAACATTATTCAGCAAAAAAAAATCCTGGAAATCAATTACCGAAGCTTACATGCATTGTGATATCAACAATTGTTTGAGCGATCTTTCGATCGTGCTTTGTTAATTGGATAAAAACTTTTTGTTTGAATCAGCAAGAAACGTGTTCGATTCGAATCAACAAAGTGATTTTGTCGATCGGACGAAAATTTATATCTGGTGTGCGTCGCTGCAAATTCGAGCTTTCCAACTTTACGAACTATTTAGGTATAACGTCCTAGCTCGTTCATTAGTAGCTATTTGGTAGCTATGCTGTAGCACGTACGTATACGGATCGCTAATAAGACTGAAATTGCGAGCGTGGATGAGGAATTAGGGTGCAAAGCTGGAGGTCGGTCGTCGTTGTCTCGCATCTAAACTGCCACCGTCTTTGTTTCGTCAAAGCGAAGATGGAGAATCCACGGACTTCGTTCTCTCGCCTTATATTCTCACCCTTGTATAGTACCCCTAAATTCTCTCTCGCCTACTAATTTCTCTAATTCTCATGCAGCATCAGCTACGCCCCGTGAAATTACCCATGTAACGACGACGAAGGTTATAGGCTAATGACGTAACGACATAAAGAGGGTTCTGAGAAGGATGGTAGCTCAATGAAAAGGGTTATATTCGAACGATTCCGAAATGGCTTTTCTTGCATTTTGAGATCAACAGAATATCACGCGATTCCAAATTTGAAAAAAAACATGCACGATTTTTCGCATAAAAATTTTATTTATTCTAAATGAAAGTAAAATCGGAGGGTTATCTTTTTTTCAAGATGCGTAGGATTTTGCAAGCTTTTCAGAAATTCACATTTCTTCAAGATCGTGCATATTTAGGTAATTAGATGTTCGGAAAAATCCGATTCATTCTCTGTCCTTCTTACAAAATCAATTGTTCTAGCTGTGTCGACTTATTTTCGAACCAGAAAAATATTTTAAATCGTGAGTTCCTGCATAAGATTCTCTCGTCTATTCCTTTTTTTTTCCTTTATATTTTATTTCATTTCTAGCGAGCTCTTTGTGATTATCCTGCGCTCAAGGAGGCGTGAGTTTAATTTAACCAGCTTCAAATCAGTGCTGCCTGTGCACAGAGGAAAAGGAGAGGGGGGCACTTGACAATAAAATCGGATTAATTTGCCCGCGCATATAATTAGCTTAACTTAACTCTTATTAAACCCGAGCTAATAAAGAAGCATTAAAAAAGTAGATGATATACACATTTTTTTTTCATACACCTGTAAATATTATAAGCGGCGCACGAGCTAACTGGGTAATTAATTGGTAGGCCCCTCGCACAATCAGTTTCAGAGCCTACAATAATTCATCTATAATAGAAAATGTTACCAAAATAATAGTAATAATAACAATGATAATAATTCGGAAATAACATTATATGAGACAACAACGATTTCATCGACTCTTGAAAAATTATGCCCGGCAAAATTCGTCACGATCATGTGATCACGTGTGACATGGTTTTTCGATCTCCGCAACTGTCTTTCCCTGTGTATTTAATGGATGTATACATATATATATAATACGAACCTTGCTAAAACATGTTTATTTATGTATATTCAACGGCAGTGGTAAAAGAAGAAAAAAAAGAAGAATAATGTGTTGAAGAAAATAAAAATTCTTCTCTGCAACGCCTCACGTTAAAATTTTCCTCGTGGATGATGGATTGACGCATGTATATATGTATATCACATAATACATATATATACACTTATATGTTGTATACACACCCCATGCATTTCGCTGTATTATAATAGACAGACATACGCGTCGCGTCGGCGTAATATATTTCAAATATACTAGGGGGAGAAAATAATCTCCACAATTTTTTCAACGCCATAATACTTATATATCATCCGAAGTTTGTGTATAGGTATATATATATGATGAAACTCAAGGTGTATCGAAAACAAACATGCTATTTTTGTTGCTTTTTTAGGTTTTCCAATGCCAGCCCCCTTGCACTATGGTTTTTTTACCTTTGAATTTTTTCAAACGAATCGTACGGGGAAAAACGAAATTTTCACAAAAATTCATAATTTATACTTCGTTCGAGCCGTCTCGTATGAAATTTTTCGGCGACCTTGTGATTCTGAGCAATGTATTTCAGAATGAAAAATAAAAAAAATAAATAAATAAAAAAATGTAGTGCAAGAAGCTTGATGATAGAGGAAAAAAGAAAAATGTTTATTCTCGACACACTCCAAATTGATGCATGTAGAGTTAGAGTGGAATTGTTCAAACTTCGCTTTTCGTATCCCGTGATGGGGTCCCATTATCTCCTCTACTCCTCTACCTAGCGAGTGTCGATGTGACGGAGTAAAATATATAGTTATCCTCCTGCACTGGTGAACAGCTATCGTACCTTCGAATCCACGAGGAGTGGGGGGCCAGTAATGGAACCAGGATGGGATAATTTCGTGTCGGTCACGGACTACGCGGGACGTTGGAATTGCAAATAATTGCATTGCGTTATAGCGATTCACATGGAGGGGGTGCCGCATCCCCTTTCTCTCTTCCTATCTCTATATCCGTCGCTCTCTCTGCATTTTATACCAGAGCAAGCTGACCCGCCTACTCCCCAAAGTTCCTTTCCCTTAAGGTATATAGGACATTGATGTTGACACATGGATACACACATGCGACATGGTATATGGTGCATTCATGGGGCATTCCACGTCATCCCGCGAATACCCCCATGTTCTTTTTCTCCCCATTTTTTTTTTACAAGATAAATTTCGCACCTCAGAAACACCCCATAAATTTTTTTATTCATTACTTACGAAACCCCCAAGGAAAACGTCATTTTTTTAGAATAAAAGACCAAATTGTTTTGAGGCACGACACTGGTCGGAAATATTGAGAAAGTGAGAAGACAAAGAACGAAAAAAAACAAAGATCAGGAATTGGTTGAACCTGTACAAGTATGTCGACAGAATTGCTTCGTTACGAACTCGACCACCTTCGATCGATCCAAGGCCATCCGTGCCACCTAGGCGAGGGGCTGTACATGGGAGGTGTGCGTATCATCCCTCCTTGTATTAGGCCGTCTAATACGTAAAATGAAATGCTTTTTGCTACTTATATACCTCAGTCTAACATGATTTCGAGGCATAATGTGTAGCCTGATTCAATTTTTTTCACTCCCGAGCTCATCTCTATTTTTCCGTATTGTATATTATGATTACTAGCTCAGAACGCGTACAAGGGTGCACTGACTGATTATTAGTGAGCCTCATCATCTTCTCCAGTATATAGTGATTGGAATGCTAAAGATTTAAGAAAGGTATTTATCTTCTTTTTTCGCTTTCGTATGAGCTGCTCTATGCGGACGTACGGTCTGCAGTAAGAAATATATTTCAGTGTACGAACGATACTCCCTATAGTTTTGCTATTCTGTATACATACATGTATACACATATTATGTTGTGTACAAAGCAAATTATACATATGCGCAGATAGGTACAGAAGCTGACAGAGTAAAAAAGGCAACGGGGTGAACTAGCCGCACTAAACTAGCTGCGAGTAAAGCCGAACCAATCGGTGGTACGGCGCGGAAAATTTATGATACTGGCGACCGTAAAATTCGGATTAGTTTCAATTTAAAAACATTTCTCGTTCCGCGTATAGCGGTATACATAGATGCATGTAGACGAATAAATATTGAAAATATAATATATGGAACCGCGGTTTGCGGGCTACTGCAGCAGCGACTCACAGCTAGCTGCAGATGGATTCGAAATATTTTTCAGGGAAAATAAATGCACATCCCTTTCGCGTAACTCTTTCAAAACAGAAGACCTAAAAAAAAACACACACACACAACTCTGGGGATGGGAATTATGAGTGACGGATTATTATTGATGAAATTCACTTGTTTTTCATTTTCAGCACGTCGGTAAAAGTACTTGCAGAATAAAGAAGAAAAATTGAAAAATATCCAATTTCCAATGTAGAAGAAATTTCTATACAGCTCGTTCATTTTTTTCTTTCTTTATATGAATTTTCATTTTTAGTTCGTCAGCATGCCGCGAGATACAAGGCTATAGAGTTTTTTGCCCTTTTTTCTTTCAACATATATACATACTCAGAAACGACATATTAGGTTTTGTTCGTTGAAATTTTACTTCATAGTGGAAAAGAGCGGTGATAATGAATACATTTCAGATGAATTTATAATTAGACGATTCCAAGTAAAATCTTTTTATATACTTTGTAAATTGATTTTCTTTTTTCACCGACTTATTCTGAACAGTTTAAGCTCAGTGATGCAGAAGCTGAAGCAACTCTATAACGCCCATCAAATCATCGAAATTATTTTCAACTTTCTTCGTTCGAAGTTGAAAGCGTTCTATTCGTGTACTGCCGCCGCTGCTACTTCGGTACAGCGCGCGACGGGCGGGCAAGGCAAGTCTCGTCTTATCAAAGGTAGAAATGCCGGGCGAGCTTTTCATTTTACCGTTAAAGCAAAGTACAGATATACATGAAAATACATATGTATGTATATATACGGCAGGAGAGGGGTCGTAATAATAAGGATGGAGTAGCGGGAGTGACAGCCCTTTCCCTCCTCCCATTTTCTCTACCCCAAGAATAAGAGACGGCCCTCGGGCATAGAGATAAGACCGAGTCTTCCTTCCTAAGGAGACGAATTGTCTCCGGACTGATAATTCTACTAATTGTACAGCCGCGCGCACCTACGCATGCCTCGACTGAGAAGTACGACCCGCGGACTCTTGAATTTCATTCCCCGCCTCCGGACTTTCATGTGAAATGAAGAGAGGAAACGAGGAGAAGAAAGAGGGAAAAGTAAGGGTGGGGGACGGTGAACTGAACCTGATTATAATTGAGGTAAAAAAGGAGGAAGAAATTCTTTCGATCGCCCGTTCACGATAATAATGGGTAAAAACTTGCGGATGGCGTGATGGTGAAAAGGAAAGAAAAAGAAAAATAAGAATCATGAATGTACGATAACCTTTTTTTTTTAAGCGTCGCGAAAATTTGCCGAGTTTTGCAAAAACTTCCCGTCCTCCTCCCGAGCGGGTTCTAATTTTATAATTTCAGCGATATCCGTGAGGCTAGCGGAGCCTCACGAGTGTGTGAGCTTTCGTACCACGTTTTCTATCCACGGTTTCATCCGAGTTCTATAACCTACCGGTAGACGCTGCCATTTATCCTGCAGGACTCCCGGGGGGACTCAATAGCTTGAAATAGAAAAGTACGGTAGGTAGCTTTGCAGACCTATAGAGAGAAATATCTTTACCTGTACGTCATTAATTAAGACCTGAAAACTAATTGGGGAAATGCAAATGCGAGGATTGACTGTAAATAAACGAAGACTATCTTTCTCGGTATCTTACTATCAGATGCGAATATCGAGATCTGAAAGACCAGAAAGATGCAACTCTCAAAATTAATGAGGATGACGTTATAAGAGCGTATCTTTGAAACAATAGAAAACAAAGCCGTAAGACACGCAAATTAATTCAATTATTGCGATGGAAATTGCTTAAAAATTCTGTCCAGAATTTAAATTAGGTATCTGTGTTGGCAGGCGCATCCTTCGAAAATGAAAATAAATTGAATTTTCGAACGTCAATCGAAATGATCTGACATGAACATCGATATTCTGTTTCTTATAGTTCTTGGTGTGGGAAATCTATTCAATACGTAGTTTGAGGAATAATTACGGCTCAGTCTGACAAGTGCCAATCATTGTCAAATATCGTGCGTGCTCCACCTAAAGCGCGGTATAATATACAATACGTATACATTTACAGGGTGGCGTATTTTAAAATACCTAGTTAAAAATTGCACGCTTTCGTCGCGGTCTTCGTCGAACGTTGAAATGAATATTATTCCCCCCACGATATCGCGAGACTTTTGTCCAAAATTTTTCGATGTCACTTTTGATATCAGCTCTAATTTCAGAGATATTCGACTGGATCTTTTGAAGTGGGCCACCCTGTACACATGGAAAAGTTATTAATATTATGAAGGCGACAAGCGGCTCCCGTTTCCCCCTTTTGGTATCGTACTTACATACCTAACCTGCCTTATACCGACTAGTACGAGTTACCCAACCTAGTCTGTACCTTCTTCCTTTACCTTACGTTTCCCCGTATAGCTTTGGCTACCTAGCTGCTCCGCTAACACATAAATTTCTCGAACACATGGCGCGCCAGGCTTATGAACAATAACACCCTCCAGCGTATAACCTGCACACCCTGCACCCCTGACGCACCCTTACATCGCTCTCCAGCTTCCTGGTAATTACGGCCTACCATAGACATTCAACGCTGCTGCTGCCGCTCTCCCAGGATCTTGGAGGATTAATATATGAAGACACTATTCTCCTCTGTGTATATTCGTTTATTTATTTATTCATGTATTTTTATTCTGTTCTTCGAAACATTATTCGCATCGAAAAATGATTCGCCAACAGTTTGTCATATCATATGATTCTGATTTCTGGATTTTCGGTACAAATCTTTTGGGTGGATAAGGAAAAAACAAGAAAAAGGTTGTGTTTCGTCGACAGAATCCCCTCGTGTCGTTGTCCTGTTTCGAAGGGGTTGTTTTTTTGGGTGAAAAAACCAGAGCTATGGAGGCTGCCTGCAGTTTTCTCCTCGGCCTCCTTGTTCGCTGTGCTGGCAAGGAGTAGGGGACAAACGCGTTTTGTTTTATCAGAGCGGACGTTCACGGTCCTTTTAACGGATCAACCCTGCCGTATCCATTCGTTTTTGTTTTTTTTTTGTCCTTGTTTTGTTCTCTATTTTTTGGTAGCGCGACGGTATAACCGAGAAAAGAATGGGAATACGCGATGGTATAACGATCGTTGTTTTTCGAAGCTTATCGCGTCGGACGAATAATATTTGATGAAAAATTTCCGAAGTACCATACAACTGCGGTAGGTATTATGCGCACGTACCGTATCTCCTGTAAATACTTTGCGCTCAGAAACACGTAGGCAACCCATTATCGTGTAATAAGAGCTGAGAGTGAAAACAATGACTGTGCGAGAAATATACAGTGGAATTAGGTTGCCAGGGTAGCTGTTGGTATCGTGAAAATTTTCTCCCTGCGGTAGAAACTCCCCTCCTCCATAGCATAAGCCTCGAGTTCTGAAAACCAGTCCCCTTGTGTTTCGCTCTTATAGCCTTTCTCAAATTTGACTTTTACGGGATGCCGTAAAATTGCTAACGTGTCTAATTACCTCGGACAAAAGCCCCCCCACAGTCGAGCTGGCTTCACATCTTGTTTGTATTTTGACAGGAATTCAGCACAGCATCTCTCTCTCTTTTTCTCTCTCTCGTGGGACAGCGAAGGTATTTCACACCGAGAGTCCTCTCACCTTCTTCCTTTTACTACTCCTCCCACTCTCGTTGTATACATATATAAGTATGTGTAGGTATATACGTGGATATATACTTCCACTTGTCTCGCCCGCCAGAACCAATTTGTTCCTCGTGCTTAACCATGCCAAAGCGACCCACCCTCCGTACACACGTCTACGTGTACTACACATAGCTAATGCATATAAACATCCTTTCGTTATCCCACACCCTAAACTTCCCTCGTTCGATGCACGTGTATGGAAACCGAGGATATGATAAAGAATCTTTCATATTTTGATGGAATTATTCCATATACGGAGAGTTATGGTTGCTTCTTTTTGATTAAGGCAACGGCGCGGTAAAAAAGCTCAGAAATAGTTTTTTCGCACCGCCAGAAAGTCTGCCAAGGATCGACGCTCGTTGTCGAGCAAACGGTATATGGGATCGCCTTCATTTTTCTATTCAATAAAATGAAAACTCCAATACGTTGTCGCGACAAAAGAAATCTACCGATAACGAGCTCCTTATTGGCGCACCGTGAGGGAAAAGCGATCTACGCAATATTTGAGCATTTTAACCCAGCCCTAGCACGTAGCTATAGGTATAACGTTAGCGATTACAGCCTTTTCCATGAAACCCCTGAACCATAATCATCCCGTACAGAGTTTGGCCCCTTTCGCCGAGAGTTTATAGGTATATAGCGATGTGCCGCGCACATTGCTCGGGATAAGCGCGTGCCCCACGGGAGCGTAATTTCGAACTGATCGTAACTCGCAGGGCATATCTGTCCGGCGTACATCCGGTACGTCAGATAAGGCACGGTAATGCTGCCCCATCCCAACATGGGTATCACGCGACGCGCGTAGTTTTGCCCTTCCAGATTGATGGGGTTACGATTGCTTTTATCAATGTCAATTCCCTCCGCAGTATAATACATATATCCTATAATCTCGAACCTTAGCTATCATACCCCACATTACTTTGACTCTCCCCCCCCCCCCCCGGCGCCCCGTTTTTTGTAATTAACATTTACCTGTAGCGAAAGACGATATAAATAATCGGGAGAATGATGTTGATGCTGCTGTTGATGCTGATGCAGATGGTGATGTGGATGGTGAAGGTGATGTTGTTGGTTAGAATGTGAATTTGGATGTGGCTGAGGATGTGGATGTGGATGAGGATGTGGATGCGCATGCGAAGTATGTTGATGTTGATGCGAATGTTGATGTGGGCGATGTGTGTAGTGGGGCTGGTACCAGCCATGGTTGTATCCATCCATCTCACTCTGACGTCACAATTTTATCACTTTTAATGTATCACCGTATATACCACGAGGGTAGCGAGTGTTCGCGACGTTACGTTGGTAAACATATCAATCACCTATCAACGCAACTCAGGCATCTGCACTTCTACCTCACTCACTGATGTTGCCGCTATCCTGCCATACGTTTTCAATGCACACTGATCACAAAATTATGATTCCCATTATTTTATCCAAAATGATATATGGCGGTGAATAACGAGTGGGTGGTATGCGATTACGACACCGATCACGGAATCTAAATTCTCAAAAATGGTTTCTCGATTCTATTTTTTATCAAAGCTCACGACTTGGAATTAAGCAGAAATAAGTGGTATTGCACAAGATGAGGAGCGTACACCGACTAAGGTAATATTTAATAGTCGGAGATCTGCGTACCTATCCCTACATCTTCGAACTACCCCCCACCCCCCGTTTTCTCATCCACTGGTCACCCTGCCGTGAATCCCCGTCACGCGAGTACAGCATCCCTAAGAGATCTGGACCGGTTATAAATTCTGCGTTCTTGTTCCTGGGGGGTCCACGAAATTCGACGGTGTCACATAAACACATCTAAAGCAGGGGGGTAACAGCTAAAAGATTTCTTTCGCCCCATAAAACCATCGCTAGCTTGAGCTAAGAAATTTTCTTTTCTTTTTCTTTTTATGTTATAAACGCGCGTTACAACGGAATTGTACTCCAACTTTTCACAGCAATACTCCAATTTTGTAGAATTCAAATATCACATAATTTTGATTGACTTTTTTTATTTTTCATTCATACTCATGCGTTGAAAATCCGAACATACGTAATTGATTTGTCTTACTTATTTATTCATTTATTTATTTATTTATTTATTCATTTATTTATTCATTACTTTTCTCAAATATATTGGGCAGCTTTATATCCATACATTGTAAATTCAGAGTTTCATCTCTGCTGGAGAATCAGCACCATGAGGTACATACCTAAGTCCGATAATCCCAAACTTTGAACGCGACCCCCTGCACAAGGTGAAAACGGGTTTCGGATCAGGGCAGTGGGGAACAAGGCTAGTTCGAGGATAGGGAGTCGTTTGGTTCGCTGATTTTGGAGGGTATCTATATAATCTTGAGGAATGAAAAAAAGATGTACAAAAGATATACGACTCCTGGACCTACGATTTTGTATCTGTAACAAGTGTATGGTGGGATTTGGAATTACTTCGCTGAGCATGAAGATTCATCTTACCGAAAACGAAGCTAAAAATACGTAATAAAATTTTTTCCGGAAGCAGCAAGAAAAAAGAAAAAAAAAGGGTAAAACGTAGCGAGAACAGCAGAAATATTTTTTCCCATCTTTCAAATCTCACTTTCTCATATTTCTTTCTTCTTTGCAACCTATAGCGAGTGTATACTGCGGCAGTAATAAGTAATGACAGCCCCCCGGCGCGCTGGCAAACACCGCATGGTTAAAGTGAAAAGCTAAATTAAAAATATATATCCATTTCCGTTATACAGAGATGCTAGAAAGTGCCACTAAAACTCTATTCCCTTGGGATCATGAATTCTTTTCCCCCGTTGCCTGAGGTATGTATCTCAGAAATTTGATAGCTCAGTGAATTGCGGTGCATTCCCATAAGCGTTTAACGAAGAACGTTACGGTGTAACAATTTTCAACGGTGGTAAAATAGAAAAAAATCACAACACTTAAGATTCCGCAATAAATATCAACGACACAAGGTGTTAGCTACGTTATATGATTCGAGTGTTGAATTTTAAATCGATCGGTGAAGCCGCCTGAAAATATTTAGACAGGTTTTGATGGTGTTTCACTAATTTAGTTGAGTGCTATATTTCAGTTTTCACATAATACGATTTAAAATTGCTCAACTCGTGGACTGGTGGGGCGTTCGATAAATTTAAGAAAAAAGGGAAAAAAGAAATGAGAAAAAGAAGAAAAACAATCATGATAAAAGAGGCGAGTACTTATGAGAAGGGAATTGAAAGAGAAATGAACGAAAAGAGAGAAGAAGAAAGACAACGTAGCTTCCCATCTGACAATGAGAACTCGGGGAAACAGAGTGTAGTCGATCGTAAACCCTATAGACTGGAGACTAACCAACGCATTTACGTTGTTGCAAGGGGGGTATGAGCGATCCTTTTGAATGGTTGAAGACGTGACACGGCGTCTGGAGCTTTGTGCGAAGAAGAGGAAAAAAGAAGGAGGATGATAAGAATAAAAATAAAAAGAAAGGGTCAAGGCGAGGGCGATGAGTCTGAACGAGAATTCTTGTAATACCTGGTACAGCTATATCCACGTCTGTCGTACGAAAGTCTCCCGGTCCCTGGGAGTAGGAGGAGACAGGGGAGGATAGCAGCCGAAAGGGGAATGGGGGTTAAACCTGGGTACGGCTTTCCAAGTATTTTCCAATTACGTCTTGCGGTAACAACGACGCTCCGTATCAGAGGGATGCGGTTCGCGGGTTGGGTAACATGAGCATACCGTATATATATGTGTACCAAGTTTGTTTAACCCCATTCTTTGGATACACCTGTTTTCCTTCAATTCAATTTTTCTACAGTTGCGGATTCTAGAGAAAAAAAAGGATAAATAAAATCATCACCCCATGTACCGAAAAACAGGCAAAACTCTGAGCATCGGATGGAATCATTCAAAATCTGACTCGCGCCAAGGATACATCTATTCCCGCGAAGGGCGCGGCACAGGTTCAGTTTGTTGGTCAGCAACGGTTTCCATGACCTAGAGAGCGTCACGTGAATTAATATTCAGTCCAGTGTAGTCGTCCTCGCGTTTGTTGCAGGTTTAAATACCTGAGGTAAAGGTACAAGATAGGTGTTGTACATACGTGTTTTGGCATGGAAAGGGGTGAGTCAGGAAGCGAAAGAAGCGAGGATCCACACGGTCTCTTTAAAAATTGAAATAAAGCGGGATCAAATCCAACGGTAAGCGACGGAGGAGCAGCTGCAGGTTGGTAGCCAGGAGTAAGAAGAGCGAGAGAGGAAGGAATTCGAACGTAATTTTTCCTTCTTTCGCGTAACGTCTTTGCCGGTCAGATCGTGACCCCCCAGCGACCAACCAACGGCCGTGCGGCTACTCGCATCCATTGGTCATCCGATATAAAATCTTAAATTTTACCCCCACGGGTTCCTTACTTCAGGGGGGGTCGAGACCCCGTCAGCGTCTACGTGGGGTCCGGATAGTTGCTAGGCAAGTTTTGAGGCACTGTGAGAAGATACGTTGTGGTCGTCGGAAAGGATCACTTCCACGAATATATACCAACATGTACTCGGTTATTGCGCCCCCCGTCAACTCGTTTACGATCAGACTCCCGGTATTCAGGGGTGCTAAAGGGTGAGCCGCGCCGCGTACCCCATTGGACCAAGAAAACGACCCCCTTGGTTGCCACGAGGGGTACGTCATTGCTGCACGTTTCCTTATTTTTATAATCCACGTTCTGGACATAAAAATAACAATAAAACGAAGACTAAAATAATCTCTGGAAATTTCGTTATGGTCAAACGGTCATTCTCAGAGTTTAGCATTATCATGCAGTTGAAGTTCACATGAAATTGGTGAAGTTCACATAACCGGTACGTGGCTATATACAGAAGTCAATTTGAAAGCATTGGAGTCCAGGGAAAAAGTACCGGAAAGGAAAAATTTTATCGAAAACTATCGGATATGCAATTGTCAGTCGAAATATTTATATGCGATATACATATATATTTTCTCGAATTGCGGAAGCTGAGGGGGTATTCTTCAAACGTAAAAACCATCTCAAAGATTGAATTTTCCTGATTTTTGCTCTCGCTCACGTTTCGAAATATCCACCATTTTGTCATGCCAGTATAAAAATCCGCACTTTTCTTCTGGATACTCCCTTTAAGTTTTTATACGGAATAATAGAATTGCAGTTATGGAAAGCTTGGTATAACCGAAGTGCGGTGCTTTATCTTCCGGTTTGTTATAACGAAGAGAAGACCTAAGAGACGAAGTGAGCCGAAGCTCCCGCGTGAATATTAATTCGCCACAGGGCAGACTGGGTCCGGTATAAACTTTGCTGTGAAGAGTGTGTGTATGTATAGTCCATAGTCACCTCTCTCGCAGGTCTACGGGATGCTTAAGTCTGCTTAGTTTCTCCGCCTTTAGGTATATAGAACATCGACGTTTTGGTGCATAAGCTCTTTGCCGCCCGCAGTGGTTATTATGCCATTAACCTAATGAAGTTAGGTATAGAATAGCGGCGGTAGGAATGGACTACGAAGGGTTGGAGGGAGGAGGAAAATGGGGTTAAGAAGTGGAGGGATGAGAACGACAGGAAAAGGGAGGGGAAGCGCAAAGGGCTAGGCTGATTAAGCCCGCCAAGGTTATTACACCCGTTTCTGTACTCCCAATCTTTAATTAATAACATCTGATGGTATACAATATATACGGCGACAATATAGGTATACGTAAGCTTTGTTACCACGAATCTTGCATCGATATTTACAATTTCTACATTATTACACGGTAAAATGACCAGATTCGTTAATTTAATCACATTTGTACGTACGACAAAATATATCATACATCGGTCAATCATAAGTGAATATTTATGGGTATATTTGTGCGTATATACACGAATATATGAATCGATTCGGCGACGATTGCGCATCATTGTAGAACAGATACGACGTTAAACTAGAACTGCAGTTTTTACAGAATCAACTGAATTTAATTAAACGGAACAACCGGATATATACATACATGAATGTATATTTAAATAAGAGAGTGCAGGGCAGGTAGAACAACCGATGCAATTAGTAAGATAAATAGAAGTGAGAGGGTGGTGTCTAGGGTGAGGTATATAATGTTTTGTGTGTGTTTACGAAGGTGCGCCTAATTGCTGCAGTAAAAGCGAACGCAGTAGAGAGGGATAGCTACGTGTACACATGTATACGTGTAGATGTAGATGGGTAGCTACCGGCCATTGCAGCAGTCGTAATTGTCTTTTGGTTCGTATAACAAGTGCTGTTGCCGGTAGTGCAGAATTGGAGCCGAGGGGTTGAAGAGAAACAGGAGTAGTGGAAGCTGCTTCAGTGATGCGTTTCGAGTAAAGTTATAGCTGATGGGAGTTTAGCTCGAATAATAAACGACTGTATTGAGAGTCTTTTCCCATCGTGCAGTGGCTCAGTTCCACCCTTTACTCCATTTCACCTCCAGTTGTCGCTCTTCACTATCCAGAATCCGTCCTCCTACGGCGCCTTGGAGAAACGATTCGTCCCTGTTTTTTTGGTCTTTAACCTCCCCCCCCCCCCCCCCCCCCGGTATCTTAGGACTCCTTTATTTTTATTTCCCAAGATATACTATGGTACGAGCGAAAAACAACCCTTGCGAACCTGCAACGTTGCTCACCACCCCCTAGCTATAGCAACAGCAGCAGCAGTAGCAGCAGAAACCAGTCCGACTTCAAGCAACGTTCTACCCTCACTACCATCACCCATTGATCATAAGGGCAAGGCTGACTGCTCTCCTTCTCCGAGGGAGTTCTTTGCGTCCGGTGCGTTCGAGCGTGACGTAATTTGCTCAAAGCGGACCTTCGCTTTTACCGTCTGAAGCTATGTACACATACCTATATATAAATACATACATAGGTATAGACTATTTCTTCAATGGGTGATATATGTATTACATATACTTATATATATTCTTCCATCGTTCCTCCCCCCCCTTGCCCCCCGCCCCCCTAACTACCACGCTTTGCTCGAGAACCGAGTAGTAGAGTATTAAGATAATTCGGAAAAGTCGAAACGAGAAAGAGAGAGAGAGAAAGAGTGAGAGGAAAACTGGGGAGGAGGTAAACTATTACCGCCGCAGCTGTTGGGATGATGTTGAGGGAAACTTTAAATTGACCTCTTTAAATTCACCCTCTATTATTCGATCAAAAGAAAGAAGGAGAAAGAATAATTGAAGGGGTACTGCAGGGTGTGTCGTTTCTGCAGGTGCAGCTAGGAACGTAGAGTTTTGGTGGAGAAGTGGTAAAAAATAAAGGGCGCGCTTATCAGTGCTTCAAGTTCTTTCATCAACTTACCAACCTTTGAATATTTTCCAGTCACCTCCTCGTTTTCGAATATACGTAGGTAGTTTGGAGTAAAAGGTTTTATACCTCTGAACGTGTACATATATACCTATGTGCGTTAGAATAGCGTCAGGAAACTGAGGGACACGAGTAAAATGCGTATTATACGTGGGGTAGTACAGCTGGGTATAGGTATACGAACACCCTGTACCAATCGGACGAAAAGGAAAAGGGAAAATTAATCAAGCTTGATGAAAGCGTGAAAGGAACGGGCGGTTCTCTTTTTTCCGTTTTCCGTTTTCCGTTTCGCCCGTTTCCATTTCTTTCTCTTTCTCCTTCACCTTCTCCTTCTCGCCCTCTGCAGTCTGCTCTGCAGCACGGAGTTGTCGAGCGAAAGAATCTTTTTATCAGAGAATATTACGCGAGTTGATGATGCTCACCGATGCAAGAAAGATTCAAGATTATCTTCTGGAGAACCGGAGGTGGGAATATAACGAATTATTTATTCGTTGAAATTTTATTTTATTCTTCATTTCTTCAAGAAACGTGGAGAAACGATCATTGATGTATCACGCGAGTGTCTGATTAATTCTATGTATATTCGTCAAGACTCAGCTCAGTACCGCGACTCGTACCAACCGACTGTTTCGATATTTAGAAAATGATGAAACTCCTCGGAATAATGCACAAAAGGCTTCTCGGAAACTTTTGATCCAATCAACGAGAATTATTACATTTTCGTTTCATCGCGTCAGTGATGGCCGAAACAACATCGTGCAGACCGTCCGTCTGCTCCTACCGCTAAGAGTGATGAAGAAAAAAAGAAAATTAAATTAAATAAAATAAAAATATTTCAACCTTGAGACGCCTTTGTCTGGCCTCTACCTCACTCTCGAGATTCAGAAGCTGAGAGCCTCTTGCAATTAATAATATTCGCGGTATACCACAAACTAAGTATCCGAACGGTAGCGCAAGAGCTCCTATTAAATTCGGTCTCCTCGTTCCCATTATATCGATCTACTCAAATCCTTGAGCTATAATAAATTTCTCGTCGCGCAGTTGCATCATTACATCATTCCACTCCATAATCATCAACATTTCCTGCATGTAAAATAAAATGAACAAAACTTTACAATAAAAAACGTGGGTCAAGTAGGCGAATTCCAGCAAGCGATCGGATGAGATTACTGACAACAATTTATCATGATTTCTTTTTTCGTTTCTTTTAACTTACCTGAGAATGATTCCACGACCTCGGTTTGGGACTCGACCTTGCGGTTGGTCCATTGCTGGTAGAACTAACGTTAGAACTGGGTGCCGGAGTTGCTTTTGTGGAAGATTTAGAGGTTTTCGTTTGTCCTGCAACGGCGGCAGCAGCGGCGGCGGCGGCAGCGGCAGCAGCAGCAACAGCGGCGGTTGCAGGAGGCGGCGTATTTTGTTGTGATAATTGCTGCGAGGACTGTTGCGTGGTTTGCTGTTGCGTTTGTTGCATAATCTGCTGTATAAGTTCCAGTTGTTGTTTCGTTAAACCGTCGTTGTTTGCCCCTGGAGAAGTTGCCGACTGAAACGAAAGCAATGAGAGCGAACATTAGCTAAATAATCGTCATTTATCCAAGCGTCTTTTAAATTACGATAAAAAAAAGAATTATAATCAAATGCAGTGGTTCAAACGATGACTGAAATTTATCTCCTCGTCGCGTCAAGTTATACTGTTAAGTTCCTTCGGAAAACAGAGCTGGGCTTCCTTGACGGTCGTTGACGGCGCCACCTCGCTGTAGCAACATCGGTGTAGGTAATTGGATATATCGTTAGGGTGAGCCTTGATCAGATCTCGGGTTGCACCCGAGATGAAGCAATAACGAGATTGTCATTATAATAATATTGGCTCAATTGTAATTCGATATCCAACTTTCCTATCAGCCTCCGGTCAAATCTGATTTTCTCAACCAAAAGTCCTCCCCTCCCCTCCCCCCACCCTCTCCCTCCTTAACGCCACTTTTCCGCTATTATAAATCAAATTATAATGTGGATGAATACCTCGAGTCTGCGCTAGCAAAATTCCTGGAATACCATCTTTTCTCTCCATCGTTTGGAAAAGAAGAAATAGAAAAAAAACGAATACAAGATCTGGACATCACATTCGAGCAGCTGTATTACGTGGAATTTCAGCGATCGGTTCTACTTCCATTCGCGACGTGTTCGTGCCCATGTTAAACTCTGAATAACGTTGAAGACTGAATTTTATCCACTCGTTAACTGAAGTACTACGGGTGTACGCTATACGGTGTATTCCGCTCTGTGAACGACTCTTGACTATCCTGTAGAGTCCGGAATAGTTTTCTTCCTCACACTAGATAGTATACCTATTTTTACATACGTATATGTATGTACGTAGGCAACTACCGAGGCGATTACGCGCAACGGATTACGTGCAGTGCGAGAGAGAAAACTTGAGACGCATCAATTAGATAAAGAGGGACTATATGAGAGGAAGAAAATGGACAACTGGGTCACCAAGTGAATTGTGCCGCCAAACAAATCTGCTCTGCACGCTGAGTCGATCCAACATGGACGTGTATGTGCGCACAGAGGGTGGGTGAGTGAAAAAAAGAACTTGCTTTTGACAAATCAAATCACTCGACATGCATCTTCTGTTGCCCCAAACGGTTTGAAACCAGCAAAATTATTTTTTAATTTGTACTAGTTTTTTTCTGGAGGAGTTATCATTTCAGGAGATTTTGCACGACTGTTTAAGAAAAACGAAAAAAATGCCAAACGGTTTTAATACCTCATGGTATGCACGTTTACCTGTACGTGGGATAAAGAGGGCGTTGCGGAAGATTGATAATCGTAGAGTATAATGAACCGGAAATTAGTTTTATGCTATGATATTACGATTAGCTCGTTGAAATATAGCGAGGAGTTATATAATTTGTGCGTAGATATGTATGTAGGGGCACGTGTATTATTTAACGCGTATATTGGGAACGGGTGTGGTAATTGAAATGTGATTCGTTAATTACCAAGGGTGGTGATGGAGCGCGGGTGGTGGGCCAGTTCGAGTATTTTATTAAAAAGCTTCGTTTCGTAATCCGTGCTGAAAAGTATAACTGAGGTGGGCGGTAATTCGCGGTCATTATAAGGCTGGCTGTGCGAATATCAAAATTGAAGAGGATTCATCCGCTCGTTCATTCATTGGTCCATTGATCCGATCATTCGTTCGTTCATTTTTGCGGCTATCCGGGAGTGAATAAATCTTTGCTCTCTAAAGCACGCGTGGGCATTAAAAAAAATTCAATTATCACACTCGGATGAGGGAAACGCGACAGGTGTTCTTTTTTTCTTCACATTTTTCTGGTTCAAATTCTACGGTGGATTGTAAATGCGAAAGATTGAAAAAAATAAATGTAAGTAAATAATATAAATTAATTACCTCCGATGGTGGAAAAAATGAACACCGAAAAATCCGTATTATAACTATGTAAAGGAATGAATTCAACGGTCCGTCCCGTAACCTACCCCTTACATGAAGAAGATTACGCAATTGAGCATTTGATCTATATATTATGACAGAAAAACATGGACGAGCACTCTCACAAATTCACATGTAACAAAAACGCTATCTGCCTATCCGGAGCCCGGATGTCCGCCAATCTATTTCCGTTTTTTTATTCTTCATTTTTTTTCGCTCGCTTTATTCTTTTCTTTCACTTTGTTCCTTTTTCTTCGGGTCCCTCGTGTCTTTCAACTTTCTTTCGCGCGCCCTTCACCTCGCGACCAAGAATAAATATATTGTTACTTTTGTCTTCATCCCGGCCTCCAAGACCTTTCATACATAGTGACGGTTTTATTATTTAAACGCGTCCTTTTACGACTTCTCGCCAACTTTATTCGACTCCCCACGCGAATATCGCTGCCTTCTCCGATACGAGACGACGTATAGATGTTCGCGAATATAACTCAATGACCGGTATGCATGAGGATGAGGAGAAAAATCTAAACTATAATACCATGCAGCAGAAAATTCGAACGAGTTATTTCACGCTTAAAATTATTCTGCATAACTATTCTGCATTATAAAGTCTAGTACAGAGAAGAGCGCGCGGAAGGCGAGCTGCTATGTCGTCTTAAATTTTTACATAACGGGAAAAATAAGTGCCGCTGGCCATGGCCATGATGGTGGTAGTGGCGGTGGCGGTGCTGCTGCTGGTGCTGCTGCTGCTGCCGCGGGTGGTGCAGACCGAGAAAAAGTTGACGGAAATCAAATGAAGCGAAAAGCTACGCTGGAAAAAGATTTCTGAGAAAAGAAAATAAAGATGAAAAAGATGAAGTTGAAACACGTCGAGAAAAAGAGACGAGTATCTAATTCTTTTTATTTGTACTGCGAAGCACACGAGTCTTGACTATAAAAATTTTTGACCTCATTCTTCATCCGAAACAACGACTCTCGTAAAACTTGTCACTCTACTCTTGTTCTCTACGACATCGATATTCCGTCGACTCGAATAATGCACAACTAGTCAGCATCGGCACATCATCCACTGATGGCGAGGCTTGAAGAATGAGGATGAAACTATAATGCGAAATCGAATTTCGTCAACTTTAGTTTGTGCAGACAAAAAGAAAAACGAATGATTTGTGTGTTATGTTTTAAATATTTTTTTCGAATCAATTCGTTTAAGGTAAATTAGATTTTTCGGGGGAAAAAGTAACCCGAAAAAATGTTGACTGAAGATATCTCCCTTGACACATATTTTCAAGAAAAACGTGAATTCTCATTTGAAACTTTTCTCCCTTATTCAGTCCCCCTTCTTCATCCTGCGTCAATACCCGTTTCCACACTCCATACAGAAGAGTGTATAGCCGGGTCATAAGAACTTTACCTTCGCGGAGCTGATGACGTACTTCGAAATAACTTTTTCTCCTATCTTATCCATACGCGAGATGAAAACATCCACGTTCACAGCCTTAAAGATTCTCCGAATTCCTCGAATAGTTATCACGTGTTTTTCGGGTAGGATAACATTTTTCAAATTCACAGTGTCCCGTAATTAATGGAAGCGTGTTCATGGTACATTTTTAAAATAGTGAAATTGAGAAGATATTTCTTCGTTGCACTACATGATATAAGTTTTTTAGAAAAAGCGGATGATTCATGTGTGGTAAACGGAACGCTGCGTCTATGCCTTCGCGTTACAGCCGCTGCATATCGTATGTCGTTCAGCGTGAACGAAGCTCTAATTTCCCACCATTTTCCATTGTGATATTCTTCTTTTTTGTTCTTCTCTTTCTTGTTTTTCTCCCCTAACCACCCTCATCCTACCCTCATGCTATTCCGCGCCGTTAACGCTTCACGACGGCGAGAGCTGGAAGACGTGGAAAATGACAACCGTCCTCAAGAGATGCTCCATTCTACTTTAAACTGGCTAAATTGCCTAAATTAGGCCTTGGGGTGTATCTGAAGGGCGTATCTAGGGGTATTTAGGACTTTTTGAAGATACCCGTTTCCCCAAGTTTAATTGTAATATCATTGAGCATATTTGAAGCAACGATTTTCGTCTATACTCGGTCCTCGCTGTACTGAGCGAAAACAATTACGAAACGCTCTGCACGGGCTTGAATGTGCTTCATACCTATTCACGTATAACTCAAAGTGCTGCAGTACAGAAACCCTCGTGTTTCGTTCGAACGCGTGCGAGTTGAGAATTGAAAAATCTCCACTATTCTTCTACGAAGAAATATACAAACAATTTTTCACCACAATATTCATCTCCTCATTCTATTCCAGCGGCGTTGAAAATGCAGAGTAACTATTTACCGGGAATAAATGAGGTCATTTATGGTATATTTTTTGCCACTCCATTTTCCCATTACCCTGATAAAATAAAAAATAAAATGAATAATTGATTGTTCACGAGTCTATAGAACCGTTTCGTAATTCAATTGAATTTCAGCTTTTCAAATAAAAAAGTGCACGCTAAATTTCGACTATAAATGCCAGAAAAAGTAATTGCCTGATACGTCCTTGATGTGCCTTTATTCTTTCAAATATTCGACGAAGCATACAGTTCACAAACGCCAAGAATTAAGGCGTATTTGGTGAACTTTTCTTAAAGAATTCACGACGAAATAATTAACAGTAATTGACCCAATTTTTACCAGGGTCGCCGGGAATAAAGCTATCGTGAAACTCTCCCCTCGCGTTTTTAGCGAGAAGAATTTTGTTTTCGGATATATTTCGGCAAATTAGGGCGTCACATAGTACTCCCCGGACTCACACGTATAAAAAATCGAGCAAATTAATGATTTTCGAACTTTTTGAATAATTTCTGCGTGAAAAATGACAATTGCAACGTATGGATCGTATTCGGCATGTTGATTTCGAGGTTATTAACCGGGGCAGCAAAAGGAGAGGGTGAAGGGTGGAGGGCGGAGGATGTGGATGCGGATGTACCGCCGCCCGAGGTATACGTATATGCCGGTATATCGTTAATCCCTTGGTACCAAATTGTAGATGCGTTGTAGGTACGTCCAAAGGACAAAGGGGCCGTGCAACGCGGCGTGGGTTAACTGTGGGTACACGAAAATGGGAGAACGTGCAGTGGGTATAGGTACCGAGAGAAGGGACACGAGGACATCCGGGGTTGATCGCAGTGGCGCAAGCGAGTCACAAATCAAAGTCAGCAGCCGCGTAGTTGGCCTGGAAAGCGCGGAACGGAACGGGATCGGAGCGACGAGATTCTGCAAACTATGTACCAACCCACCTCTGCTGCATCTACCTACGCGAGTAGCGTTCATTTGATATACAGCTAATTAGAGATCGAAATCTCGATTTGCAAAACCGCCCCTACAGTTCGACTGGACGCTCCTCTCTAATTCTACGCTCTGCACCTACCGACGCAATGCCAACGCCTCTCGCTTTCGCGCCGCCAAGCAAAATTCCGAACGTAAAACGATAGCGACCGAGGGTGACAGTGCAATGTATATACATACATGCACGATGTGTATATATATATATACATAGGTATATAATATATAATGCGAGAGGGACGAGAGACGAGAAACGAGAACTTCCCCTCGCAATGCCGGGGGTTGTAAACTGTAACTAAACTGCAGAATAGTATCCCGTAAATTACGTAATATCACTCCGAAGGTGGCCAAACGTGCACAGTTTTGATGGTGTCTGAGTAACATATATCACTCAGGATTACCGTTCGACAGCCGGACGGCACATACGAAGACTCGTTAAAACGAGGAACTGCTGGGACATAATTTTTTTCTTCCTATCCTGTATACGCCGTTCATTTATTCCCACACCATTTTCTTCTATTTTTTTCTTCCGTTTTCTGTTGCGTTATTTTTTCCTTTTTTTCCTTCTTGTTTCGATCACCCGCGGAACAATATATCGTATATTATAGTACTCGTTCAGTTCGATGGATGTAAAAAAATGAAAACATTGGAAATTTGAATTTTATGCCCCGGCTTCATATTCGTTGCGATATAGATGGAATAACTTCATTAAGGACAATTATCGACAATATTGAAATGGAATATATGTAGAAATACACGTACCTACCCGGGATATTTTTCATTTCCACTTTTTATTGTTCATTTATTGAATTATTCATTAATTTTTTGTTTTCTCATGCGCTGAATCGAATGTTTACACGAGTGA
Source organism: Athalia circularis (assembly GCA_963978495.1). NCBI lineage: Eukaryota > Metazoa > Arthropoda > Insecta > Hymenoptera > Athaliidae > Athalia > Athalia circularis. The sequence continues at coordinate 23,422,608 of OZ021699.1, forward strand.
TGGATCGCTGCTCGATAACGTTGGAAGATTAATTACGGGTTTTAACGAAGGGATGAAAGAAGACGAGACAGCCGTTGCAGGAGAAAACTCTGGAATCCCGAAGCTCGGAGATCTCGGGAGCTTTTTACGAGGTTTAAACTAGCGAGCTTTTACCGTCGACGTATATACACAGTTAGTACCTATCCGTTCGGCTACCCCGACTCGAACACCTGCAGGTTTTCATATGCCAAATTGCTAATATCCCGATAACGAGTGCTCTCATTCTACTCGTGGAATTCCTCGTTGCTCGGCACTTCCCCGCCTTTAATCGCGGACAATTCGGTGCTTTGAAATTATGCCTAAATGGTCCGAAAAGTGCGGTGGCGCCGTATATACATACATACAATCTGGCCAGACTCCCAATTTGTCGAGAATTCAGTTTATGCTAGGCAAAGACCGCGCCGAATGGTCCTTTGTCATTTAAATACCACGCCAACTGGAACCACCCTTCACAACCCACAATACCCCAAACCACAAACTATAGCTTTCGACTATTACATACACAGTAGAAACTTCTTTTTTCACGTGATATCGTTCATCATAGATATTTTCTACGTCCGAATCGTGGGGGCAAATATGTTTCCGAGATATCGATTCGAGCATTAATTTGTTGAATAATCTGTAGATTTTACAACATTAAGAAATAATGAATCCGGATAAAATAGAGGAGAACAAAATTTGAATGATTTTTGTTCTTATAACAAAATAGATCGATGAACAGGTGTAGTAGGGGAGAATAGCTCCTTTAACGATGTTAGAGAATTGAGCAAGTTGCATAGGTATAAGTACTCGGCGATTGCAAGCCAATTGATAAGGTCTGAACTCGAAATTACAGGGGTGTGGAGACTTTTTAATTAAAGATCGGTATATTATTTGCAACTAATATAAACGCGCAATCCGAATAAGGGGGTGAGATTTTCAAAGGTGAGTTTGAAAAAAGAAAAAGCTGCACAATGTCGTTCATTTGAAAGACTACAACGGCACCTGGTAGTTCATCAAGCACATACATATTCCCTGGGTAACAGAAAGCGAAGAAATAAAAAAGGAACAAAATGAAATGGTAAAAAAAAAAAACGAATCAATACTGACAGGTGGAAATTGTTACCATTTCGCTAGAGCGACAATGGAGTTGGAGATCCAATATGAGCAAGGATGGGTAGTTTATTGGGAATAGGGAGTTAGGAGTCGAGCTAGTAGAGGCAAGGGATGAAGGAAGGGCAAGAGGGAAGGGATAGGGTGGGTGGTTAGAAGAGCTCCCAATAGGAAGAATACTTCCGGTATCTATCAGAGAATACAAGCAGCTTACAGATTCCCTCGGGATATACCGAAGTAAGGAAAGAGGAGGAGGGTTCAGGTGGTATACTAGTGGGCGTACGACTAGATTTATATATATATACGTCTATAGCATTATTTGTGTATGTATACTGGAGATATGGGCGATGGGAAAGGTAATACCGTTATGGATCCTGAATGATAGGAACGTCTGACCATCTAAGACCTCGAGACGTCGCTAATCGGATATTCGGAAGCCTCCGTAACTTGAAAAATTTATTACATTTTAAAAATATACGAGCCGATTGTGAGAAAATGTATGAAAAACAGAGAAAGAAGGTCAAGTTTTTCGTTAGCTTGGTAATTTACTGGCGGTAAGAAAATGCCCGATCGATTATTACAGTCGTTTTAATTAAACCCGTGCAACTGTTCTGAAACTTTTTACGCCGACGTCGCGTATATTTTGTAGTGGCGTAAGTATACAGTGTGACGCATTTTTAACCAACCATATTGAATGTTACAAAGATTTGAAAGGGTGATGATCAAACTTCGGATAGTTCGAATTTCGATCGAGGCGGTGGTATCAGTTTTGGCACAGGTGACTCCATTTACGAGAACTTTTTCAACCTTTTACCAGGTGTGATTCGTGAAAAATTTGAAAATTATTTTTTTTTCATCTACGGCAACTGCAACTGATTTTAAAATCCTTATAAGATATTTCAGCACTTTTTCTGCTACGATTCTGACATGCCTGTGACTGGTTGTTCCAAAATGAAACACCGTGTACATACCTACTTGCAGACGTGTATACAGGTATGTAGACAAAATCGGCGAGGTAGGACGAGGCCAAGAGAGTAAAAAAATAAAGAAGGAATAAAGTTAGGGAACGAGGTATAGGTACGTAGATAGTCTCATCTTAATGCGAATCTGGAGGGAGTTGTCGATCGTAATTCAAAAAGTTTTACGAGTTTTTGAATTAAAAGTCACTACGTGGTTTCTTGCTCTTAACTTCCACCGCATAAAATTTTTCACTAATTTTTTTCAACCCCAAAACCGCATTCAACCAATATTACATTATCGTTATTATTCTTCTCATTATTATCATTATTTTTTATTTTAAATATTATACCTTTCTCGAGAAAAAAAATATATCTCCGCACACCGAAAAAAGTCGAGTTGGGTATGATTTTTTTATTTTTTCTTCTTGCAAACGAGGTCAACGCCGTGAGCAAAAAAACTCCGCACTCGGGCCTATCCTCATGTTATTCGTGTGCAGGGGTTGAGATAACCGATCGGAATTGGAACGAATTGGATCGCGTTTATCGGGTGAAATCTGGACCGACGTATCAAATTAATGACGCAGCAGCAGTGCGGAGAAACTCGAACACGAACCCCAACTCGTTATCTAAGTAGTCAGATATTAAGAGTTTTTCTTTTACTTTTTTTATGTGCCGCGTTTTTCGTCGATTTTTTTTAGGTTTTTATAGTTTCTGCAGATGCGTGTAACTGGTCCTGCGATTGACAAATTGTCGGTAATTTATTGCGGCATCAAAAAAGATGAAAGGTAAACACGGACGAAATTGAAAATCGAAGTATGGGACATGTATAGTTGTATTTCAGGCCGGAGTCATACGGCGTAGAGCAGGTGGATTCGTTTGGGTTCGTTCGTTCGTTCGTTCGATGTCTGATAGAAGCCGTTTGATGTTCGACGAACCCCTTCCCCGTTTTCCCAGCCAATCACTCAACGCCCGCATAGGTTCCTATACCTCTTCACCCCCTCATCCCGCATTCCGAACGTCACCGTGCTATACGACCATCCGCCAGCGATTTCTGCAGATTCGTAGTTTCACAATTTTACCTCTCCTTTGGAATATAAACTTACATCGCCGAGCCCGATTCGACGAATACATTTTCCAGAATCTCACTTTTATTTCATTCTCATACTTTATCACGTTTTTCAACATCAAATGCGCATATCTTGTAATGGAGTAATCCAACGTCACGACACGTTATTTCGTGAAAAAATTCAGTCAGATTTTATTTTTGTCTCCAAATTTATGCACGTGTTGGGGGTAGAAAATGATGGGACACGTGTTTTACTCGACGACAAAAAATTATTGTCTCTACGCTCAGAGAAAAATATATCACGTCAAAAATTTTGAAAAATTTGAAAGAAACATCATCTGCGCCACTCAAATGTACGCTTGTTCCTTTTCAACTCGACGGTATAAAATTTTGAAGAGAACATCGCCTTGTTTGAGTAAGCCTTAAAATGTTTAAAATGGAGAAACGATAATCTGACTTTTTTTGACGCGCACCCAATCCACAGCTTTGTTGTGCCGCGATGCCTGAGACATCTACGTGCGCATAGATTCTTTATCCCCGAGGAATCTATCAAGAGTTCTTCAACATCCAAGATAACATCTATCTGCTATAATTTTTCCAACCATTTCCACCCCTGTAACTCCCTCCTTTTTACCTTTCTCTGTCTCTGGCTTGCTCTCCTTTTTTCTGCAGCGGACGAACTCTGCTCGTGACTTGGTAAACGCACCAGAAATGATTTGATGTTTCAGTACCGAGAACTAATTTTCACGACTCAAGGGTAGAAAGTGAGGCCTGGTAGCTGGGTGTAGACGCTCGCGTCACCTGCCCGTATTGCAGAACTACACGTATAGATTAATCTACATACTTTTCCATTTCATTCCGAGGAATGCTAATTGTAGCGGTATTTATAGATAATTTCATTGTCGCCTGACTGCACAAATTACAAGGGGTTGTATTCCAGTACAAAATATCAAATCCAATTTGGGTGTGGGCAAGGGACAAATAAAACTTTTGACCATGCGCGTCAAGCGATTCCGCGAAGTCTGACTGAAATCCACTTTTTCTGAGAAAAAAAGGGCCCTTTTTCACGGACCGAAAAACTTATAATTTCATCTTGTCCCAATTCTTTCCCGGTTCGTTGACCCCGTGTGGTGCTGGGTAATACACAAGTGCATTCATATGTGTATGTATTTTACCCATACCTGTGAATGTGGGTACGAAACTCCCTGCGCAATACGAAAAACATGCGTATAATTCATGAAACATCAAAGCGCGAATTTAGCGGAAATATCATTGATGCAACGAACCGCTTCCATCGAGGTTCAAAACTCGATGACTCTCCCCCCATTTTCCTATATCTGTTACCCCTGTTACTCGGGGTGTAGTGCAAACTGCAAAATATTGGCAATCGACTACCGTTAACACCAAAGTCATAATGATCGTCATAATTGAATAGCGCGCACTCTGCACTCCAGCCCACCTCTATTCCACATCCACTTCCGCTTTAATTTCCATATTTATTTTCATTACTGCTCATTTCATTTCATTTCTTTTCATTTCATTTCATTTCATATCCTTTCTGATTTCTAATTCTCCATTTTATTTCAACTCACCTTATGCTGCTGCGTCGACGGCGTCGGTTCCGTCGACAACAGTTGTTTGAGGGCGGTGTTGTTGTGTCCATTTTGTGTCGTCGGTGCTCCCGGTGTACTCGGAGTGCTTGGATTGCTGCTCGGAGTATTCGGGGTGTGAGGCCCTGTCGTTGGACTGCTTGGACTTACACTTTCGTTTACTTTGCTTCCCGCATGATGATTCTCCGTGTGTCTTCTCAGGCTCCGAGCATCGCAGTAAGATTTCCCACAACCATCCGCCTTGCATTCGTAAGGTTTTTTGTTACGATGCGTGAGCATGTGGCCGTTCCTGTTGGTAGTATCGAAATTTTCAATTTTCAGAAAAACACACTATACAGTGGGATCGGTGAAGGACGGAAAGGGCAAAAGGGGAGAGATCGAATGTAAAATTCACTGGGGCGAGTTGACATCCCAGGTGAACAATGTCGCTAATTTATTTGATTCGGAAACTCTGGAACGAGTAGAAATACGCGGGTCCTTTACGTGTGTATCTGAAGCACCATCTAAACTACCCCTAGCTTGTATGCCGTTGGTTCTCCAACGGCGTTGTTTGTTCGTTCCCTTTTATGATTACCTTCATACATACACATATCTATGTATACATATCTATGTACGCTATTCGACGAATATCTCTCTAACCCTTGCCGGACAAACATAGAATATGTGTAATAACTCTACGCTCGACGTTAACTGTGCAGAGTTTCAAATGACATTCTAACCAATTTTATATATTTTATATAAACGCATACATGTATCAGTAAGTATAAGTTTTTGTGTACTGAAAATTTACACAATATTGCGGGTTCTATTATATAGGGTGTGTGCGTATACGAATTGGGGAGATGATTATTATACACCTAATATATACTGATTTTGACAAGGCGATATCTCGAGGAAATTTTCCGCTAATGTAAACGTCGAAACTAAATATAATTAAGCGATTCTCCGGCTGGTCCCCTCCGCACGTTTCAGCACCAAAAGCCAAAACTTGACTTTCTCGTCCTTCGGAGGAGTAGGGGAGGTAAAAGCGACCTAATTTCAACTGGAAATGAAATTTGGTTGAATCAGAAACTCTGCAGAATGTTCCGAGATGGAATCGCTTGGAATACCTGGATTTGAGGTAAACGCTTGAAATATCACGTGCAACTTATACCCGCCAGATATTGATAATTCGTTTTCCATAACCACTTGCTCTGAAAAAATTTCTACGGTTCTTCTTGAACCCCCTCCCTCCCACCCAACCCCCACCTTTTCCGGTTTTATTTCTATTTTTATTTTCATCGTTACCTTTTTCTTCCGGTACCGTCAAACGAGGGCGGAGCTGCCTCGGTCGCTAAAGTCTACTGCGAGGAAAAAATTTTATGTGCAATCAATACGAAAGACGCGTTTCCTTTGCTTTAAAGTCTCGTCTTATAGAGAATCGACCCCGCTCTCTATCTTTCTCTTTTTCTCTCTCGCACGCCGGAACGTCGGAATGGGTTTAATTTGTAAAAGCTAATTTGCTGAACTTTTAACGTACCTACCCTCCCTCTACACCTCGCCTCCTTTTGGCTCGCCTGACCTCACCTTACCTTCCTTGCGAATTATGTTTCCGATTGCCTCTAAGGCGAGAGACGAGCTGCAGAGAGAAGCTCTGAGCACCAACATGAAGCAAAGTAAATGCGCGACCCTCATCACAGAGGAGAACGAACGATCCATGGTTAGGAGGAGTTATATTGCGAAGAGAGAACTTGCGCTAATTATTAACTCGTGAATCGTGGCCGTCCGCTTTGTGCTTATTACCCTTCAGTTTTCAACTATCAGTTTCCTAACTCAAAGAGACGGACTCGCGTTATATCCAACGAACCCACATTTTCCAGTGCATGCGTAAGAAGGTAAAAGCAACCCCACGAGGGTACTCGTCATATCCTACGGGATGCCGGAAATGTAAATAGCCGCTCTATTAATCACGGTCCTCGCTATCTAGCGAGTTGGAACCACCTGCAGATACCAGAGTTTTTATTTAGGAAGAAAATTCATCTTCTTCCCGTTTATTTTACTTTTTACCGAGAAGAAGATCGGGCATGAAATATATGGGAATGGATTAAAAAAAATGCAAGGCACACGGGTGAGAGAAAAACGTTGTGCATTAAGTGTCCAATTTTTAAATACAAGGCTGCAAATATTTCGAATGAAATGTTTGTACGTAGGAAAATCGAATTGGACAAAACTGACAACGATCCAAAAATAAAGTACAAAGACGATATCGGGTTGATTTTGAATTCTAGACTTCTATAATGTTTTCCTCTGTCGAAAAAAACTTTACAGCAATGTAGTTTCTCAAAATCAAATGATATACGAATCTTTTTTTCATCACTTTTGCCTTTTTCTTTTTTCGAAACCAACATAATATTAGTTTTTGCAACTGTCTGAAATGGGGCCCAGTGAAATGAAATCAAGATAAACTTACAAATGGTCCTGCCGCTTGAATGCCTTCCCGCACATCGTACAGACGTATTTTCGCTCGTCGCTGTGCGTCAGTTTGTGCTTCGTCAAGGCAGACGCGTTGTTGAACACCTTACCGCAAACCTTGAACAGAAACGATGTGCAGGGTTAATTAATCGTCGTCACCCTCGATGTCTCATCGTTGGTTAGGGTAGATTCACCAAACCATGATCAATAACAAATGAACCAGCTCCCCCCGTTTTCTCAAATATACACATAAATCTCTTCAAGATATTCTAGAGAGTTCTCGATGTAGCTTATTACGAGCTGCTCAGTTCAAGATTGGCTGTTATCCTCTCGGTTGGTTTAAATCCACGACATTAACCCTGATGCAACGTATTATGGAGTGGAAATACTCCGGGAGAATTTTAAGCCAGGTTGGTTGAAAATAAGGTGAGAAAAGTACGATAGGGGGAGAGCCAGGGAATGATGCGCTGAGATCACGATACGATTTCTCTTGAAGCACGATGAGAAAATTGTTCTATTACGGGTAGTGAAGGGGACAGGAAAAGGGGGTGGAGAGGATAGGAAAGGGTTTCGAGGTTGAGCGGCGGATCTGAATTCGCAGAATGTGGAAACTCTCGAACCCAAGTGGGAATGGGAGTTCACAGTAGAGGACTAGCGAACAGAGTCGAATCGTGTGACTTGACTAGCTAATTCAATAGACCTCCGGCCTTCTCGTTCCCGTTCTCGTTCTCGTTCTCTCATTCTCCTCACCCTCCTCGCCACCCCCCTTTACGTCGAATCCTTTCGCTTCGACCGGCATGCAAGCCGTTGCAAGACCCGTAGCACCATTGCATATCGTTCCCACCACTCTACTCCACTCCACTCCACCCACCCACCCATCTACCTACCTTCTACCTACCTTCTACCTACCCACCTACTTCACAATGTGCTCAACTATGTCTGCAGCTATAATTGCAGGATCTCCTATCTTCTGATCTCTCCACAGTGCAGAATCCTAACTTTGTTAGCTCCTCTCAACCCTCTTACACCCCCACACGCTATTCAGCATAAGGGTGGTGTATACCGTGCGCCACTCGGAATCATCTTATGAGTAAACTATCGCTAACTTTTCGTGTTCAACGGACCAGATATGTTTCGTCAAAAATATTCCAAGTAGATTAGCGATGGAATTATGCAAACCGCATATTTTTCAGGGGTGTATATGTCGGGGTGATTATCAATTAGTCCGGTTACCATATGCGTAAGATAGCAAGAATGTGAAGAAGCTTCTCGTTTTGGTGCGGAAGAATATGGGTTAAGCAGTGAAGAAATTAGTATATGAGTTTGAGGGTGGTTTGGATACGCGCACGCGAGGAAAATACGTGAGAACGAGGAGGTTATTTATATAAGAGTACGAGGAGATTGTCTCGGATGTTGCTTCGTCTTCTAAAAGAAAATCTCATTTGGCTAGGTTAATTCCAAAAGCGCGAGAAAACGAGAACGAGAACGCGAAGGTAGAGCCGCTGCCAGTGCCACTACTCCTACTAGCTACGGATGCACGGATGTCATCAGCGAAGTTTCAATTTACACGGACCACGGGACATCACCCGGTGCTTTCAACGTTCTACTCCAAAATCCAAGATATCTTCTCCCTTCACCACCTTCCCACGCAACACTAACAACGTACCCAGCTGAATACCGGTACACCTCCAACGAAGAACCAAGCAAACATCATTACTCCACGCGGCTCCCAACCTCCCTCATGCCATGTCCCCCAATGTACATTTATCTTCTTGAATATATAATCTGCTAGTAGTTACATCAATTTCTCACTGCAACACGGAAGCGAGCAGCAGGTTCTCTCTCCTTGACACGATTTAGCGAGATACAAAGAATAGAAAAAGAAGAAGAAGAAGAAGGAAATAAAAGAATCGTGCAGGAGAAAAGTTCGGTTACATCAGTTTGATATTCGGTAATCCTATCATTTATCGTTATTTCTCATCACGTCCGTATAATACGCGTAGTTTACTATATCGAAAATTATTTATATACCATGTAAGTTAAACAGGAAATATGAACGATGCGTGGGGTAGGATATGTAGGACAAAACAAAGAGGGAAACAGTCTGACACAGCATTTTCCACATCGCGCTATGGATAACGTACGTATACGTAACGTACGTATAATGTCAGAAAGAGAAGAAAAAGGGGTGAGCGAGCATCTGCTCCTATTTGTCTCTAACTCGGTACAATATTGACGACGCTTGTCAACAAGTCAGGCAGACCATCATTCAATTACGTAACAAGGTCGAGGGTGGTTCCTCGGGGAGAGGGGGGAGCTTTCCTTGGATGGAACGCGGCGACGCTGAAACTCTTGAGAGGAAAAGAGAAGGTGTAACGCCACCTATATTATACATCCTTGCCCCTTCCTTCTTGCTCCTCGACTCGTATCGCTTGCGAAAGTTTTACAACCGCCCCTCAAAGCCATCTCCGATATATTTAACTGATCGATTCGGCTATCGAATTACAGATGTAACGTCGAGATCTGAATATGTACGTCAATCATGAATAATGCTACGTCCGAACGAGTATTCAGAATTGCAGACAACGAGCGGAAACTGAATATTCAACAACCACGAACTGGTCTCCGTCGTGCAGTTCATCCCGATTTACGATTTACGATAAGCAATTTACAGGATCGTACGAACGTCTCCGGGATTAGGAACAGTTTTCGCGATGAAATCTTCGGACTTTTTCTAACATCCTGTACGCAAGATGATATAAATCTTTTCTTTTCTATTTTTCCATCTTTATTGTTATAATTTTTTGTTCCTTTTTGATACCTGGCATTGTTGAGGTCCTTGTCTGTTCGGCGACGATGCTTTTGGTCGTTGTTTCTTGACTCCAAGTTTACCCGGTTCTCCCGTACCCGACCTCGACTCCTCTCCGCTACCTGAAAACAAAAAGCAGAATAAAAACATGGTATATTTACGCATCAACCTTGTGAGTTGGATAAAGTAGGGATGTTGCTGTTCGTTGGTTTGACAAACGGTCGAATAAGATTAGGACCGTAAGAAAATTTTGGAAGAGTATAAGACTAAAGAGAGAGCTGAGTAAAATACAGGAGAAGGTGGTCGTAGGTGGTAGACAGTTTCTTACGCTCTAAGCCCGAGATTCAGCCGTGGGCTCCTTAGTCGGAAGGGCTCCAAGGGATCAACTTATAGAAGATTGATCACTGACAGACCGCCACACCGTTCCGTGTCGGGGCCAAGGACCTCGCGTTGGTTCTTTCCTCGCGAAAATCTCGGAGAAAAAGAAGCACAAGCAGACCCTCCGCTAATGGCCGATTACTTCCCTAAGCTGCACGACACTCAGGTATCGTGTTTTGAAAATAAATCGGGGCAAAGTATCCTTCTGTAAACGGCGCATGAGAAATTAACCGGAAGATAGGGTATCGCTGTGGAGCGAAAAAGTTTAAGTTTAATAGAGTTTTTGGATCGCAATCTGCTCGGGAGCGGGTGATTCAATCTCGGCTGAAACACCATTTCGACCACCTGGACATCGGATGAGACAGAAACTTGGAACGCCGCGTCTTCTTAGCCGTGGCAAAAGCTTCAGCATTAAAACAAAGCGTCTTAGGCTACCTCTACTACTGCTGTTAAGATCTACGCGGCTGTTACGGGGGTAATTAATTAGCAGTAGCTGCCAGCCGTTTCGTTCAAGACGGAGTGAGACGGATTTCAAAGGTACTGTTCGACCTCTTAGCGGAGCTTGCCGCGCCGTACCGATTTGGATCAACGAAGACGGATGCGGTTACTATTCTAGAAAGTAAATCGATGTAGTCGAGACCAAATAGAAGTCGCTCTCGTTGAATAATTGGATAATATCTTCGGATGTTGAAAAAAGACCGTTTGGCATCGCGGAAAATTTTGTGATATTTTTGCCAATTTTTAAGAATAACACGTCCTGGCAATGCCTTGAATAGAGTTCGAAGTTTCGAGAATATTTCCATACATGCATCATTTTCTATTCCGTCTGCAGCAGAAAACGGTTGGAGAGTGGGTATTGTGGCCTGTTAGAGTTCACCCCGGCGGAAAGTTGGAACTGTTCGTGATACCAAAATGATGAAATACATCGAAAACAAGAATCGAGGAGTTGAAAACTGGCTGCATCTCTTCCGAGTCAGGGGGTTTCTATTTCTACTTTATTCCGAGTAGAGTTCTTTGTGTATGGGTGAAAAGTCGAAAGGTTAGTCGTTGAATAGATTCAACCGTAGAGGCAGACCGGCGATCGATCGATCAGGATAAATTACGCGGATTTTCTCGAAACTGGAAAAATTCAAGGACTATTGGAAGAAATCATCCCATAAACGAAATCCTTGAATGCGTGCTACTGCTTACCCTATACTATGCTGCATCGCCATTCGTCATTCGACAATCAAGTTAAAGTTCCGAGACTACAGCTTGCTGAATAAAATAAAAGAAAAGAAGCAAAGAAAAAAAAACAAAAGAACGAAACAAAAAAAAATAGGAGACGTAAAGAACGGTGAGATGAAATAAAATGATTGCGCGGGTAAGAAGAATGCTCTTCTTCTTTGTTTTAGTTCTACGTGGGCGTTGAAAGATACATCGTAGTAGTACCCATACCTGCTAGAAGTGGACTGTAGGGTACTGCAGCTATCGTGAGTTTAGAACTTCCTTTAAAGTTCTCCTGATTAGAGATCTTGGCTGTACAATGTGCACCTGCAGTCTGACGTTAGATAATAGATTTTTCGTAGCGAGTATGTAGAGTCGAGAGACTAAATAGAAGAGTACTCTGATCCCGACAAACGTATCATTTTATCTCGAAGCAGCGATTGTTTCGAAATTTCCTCTGGGTAACGAGATATAGGGCGATGAACAAAGGACAATCGAGGCTAACTGTGTATCGTGAGATACATACATACATGTGGTGTATGTATATACGTAGCATTGATAACGACGACGCAAGGCTAAAGCCGAGGTGATAATTATGGGGGTTGTGAGCGAGCGCGTGGATTCCTAATTGGAATTAATTCGCGAATTTGATTAGTGAATGTTACGCTTAAGTCTGGGAGAAAGACTGACAGGATTGGGCCGGAGTAAGCTCGAGCACCATCAAAATCTGATTTCAAATCAGGGTTGCGAGACGAATTCCTAATTAACATACATTCAATCTTTATTTTCACACTCATAGGTTGTTGTATGTAAATTCTACACATTTCGCAGCAACCGCGTTCCACGACAGAAATTCCCATAGTGGATTTCAAACTGAAATTGACAACTTTTGAGATGAACACCGGAGCCTTTGGATGCGCACTCGTTTTGTATATCGCGCTCTAGTGATTTTCCTCAATTAACACGATTACGGTAGGTTATAAGGAATGCTTGTCACAGACACAATGTCGTGCGTGAATCCTCGATTTGTCACGAGGGATACGAGGACAGCCAAAAAAAAAAAAACGTAGCAGAGCATCAAACTCATGAAATGTTTCCGGCAATGAGAGAAGGATGAAATGTTGTAGTATTACCAGCAGGGGGTGAATACGCACGCCCCTAGGATCCTAGAATCGCTTAAGCTATTGCCCTAGATTTATTGGTCGCGTAAAACCGATGATAAAAAGTGGATATTCGGCGGCGCGAAACTGGCGGCATCGGGGAACGCGGGGAGAGTGGGAATAGCCCAGTCCCAATTTATAATATTTATCGCCCAGAGCCGATAATGGAATTTCGCCGGTGGCACGTATGGCCGACACAGCCCTAAATCCCGAATGGTAGCGAGGCGGGCGGCCAACCCCTGCTAGACGTAATATTCCTCGTAAATACGAGCACGGCCGTATAAATATTCCCAGCGTTCGTTACCCCCGTCCTCCCACCCCCAGCTCTTCACCGACCACCACGTGCGCTGGCGTCCTCGCCCGATTGTCTAGCGGACCGAGGAATATTAAGCTCCCGAGTTTTATGTCGCGAAAAAGCTACGGTTACGACAAAAATTTTCCCTGCTTCGTAAACAATTATCAATTCCTACGGGAACCTGGTTTTCCAGGGAGTCGGGGATTCATTTCTATACTATATCTGAAAGGAAATAAGGAATATGTATTATATATAAAAAGTAGTAGTATTTCACGATTTCACTGGGGGGGTGGGTATGTATATTTATGACCGGGAAAACGTATCGCGACATAAATCCTGGTGGGGGTTGAATTTTATTTGGGTCAAATCTTTGCCCGAAATATTTTTTATATCGGGAACGACGTAGGAATAAATATCGTGTGTATGGGTGATACTGTGTAGAATGGATGGAAGCTATGCATATGTATGGGTATATATCAATACCTATGTAAAGGTGAGACGCGGTGCACCTTTACATGGCTTTACGCCGCTAAACTCGAACCGAGCAACTTTGCATCGTGGTGTTAACGAGGGGTAGTTGCTACCCTCCGTGGTAAAGTGAATATTGTTTCCTCGTTAAAACGAGCCTTTTATACACTTTACGTGTATACAGGATACAGTGTGGGTAAAGGTAGGTGTAGTATCTAAGTGTTGGTTTGGTGTGTTAGACAGTTTATTCCACCGTTCTCTTCTTTTTTTTTTTCATTTTCTTCTTCTTATTCTTTCTCTTCGAGGCTTGCGCGCGGGACAAAATATACTTAAAAAGGGAAGCGCCGAGCGACGACGGTAAATTTCCCGATAACCCAAGTTATTAACTCGTAAAGACGCAAGTTAAGTTAAGTTGAGCGAACCTCGGGGTTGAAACATCCTCGCTATTATCGCGAATTTACATGCTCAACCGAGAGAGAACGAAGAGACCAAGAATTACTTGAAACACCGCGCCAAGCCTTCGTTCGTATACGCTCGCTTCTTCTTCTTCTTGTTCTTCGACAATAAAACCCTGCAGTATAACGCATAATAGTTTAATTAAGAAGTTGTAGTTCGCGCCCTTCGTGTCAACGCAAATTCTCAATATCATACCCTCGATCATATTTTGTTCGATAAAATTCTCGCTTCCCAAGCCCTTCGATATTTCATTCTGCAAATATCCGCTATACATGTTTCGCGAAAAAACAAGAACCAGCGTAAAGCTCCGAATCCTCAGGTTATATCTACACTATATTTACCTACAAAGGAATTTCCGTTATAACGATATAAAATAACGCCAGAGGGTATCCAAAGGGGAGCGGGGGATTTGTGTGTTAATTAATCTTTGTCTGATTGTGAGCGACGCAGATGGGCATGTAAAGAGAGCTTGCGGCGGGCGAGGCGGCGAGATTTCCGGTGAACGTATTAATTTGCGGGTGTAAATTATGCAGAATTTTCAGTAGGGTGAATTTCTCCTACCAGCTTTATACCTACCAAACCGCACGCGCGTTTATTCTGCACGGGGGGTGTGTAGGTATAACGGAATTACCAATATTCTTGGCGGGGCAGCGATGTTACGCGACGTGGGGTTCATTATACATCGGGTCTGCGAAAAAGTAAAACAAAATTATCGCCATTCACTTATTTTCTTCAACAATTTTTCTTCGTCAGAAATGTATTACGACACATCGCCATTTAATGACCGAAATAAATTCCCCATGTGAGGATCAGTTTCCTAATTCTAATGCTGGAATGTGTCCATTTCATATGCGACACACGTATGTACGTTCGCGTGATATCTACTTACTCTGTGTTGTATGTGTACACGTCTCTGTGACATTATAACGTTAACGATGAAATGCGTCATGTTAATTGAAAGGACTACCTGCAGACTTCCTATCCGCAAAGAAGAGAAACGGGGAAGAGGATGTGGGAGGGGGAGGTTCGTTTGAGTTGTACGAAACGTACGTATCATATAACCCATGTACGTAACGTAACGTGGTGCCGTTTAACGAGCGCAGTCGAGGCAGTAAAGTCGGGTTTACATTTCGTAGGTAGTGATTGCACTGGCGGCAGCAGCGGTAGCAGCAGCGCCAAGAGATAACCTTGGAGAACTGAAAGTGGAATGAGCGGAAGGTGGAGAGAGTCAGAGTCGAGGGATACGCGTGCGTTGTGTCTACAGATTCTACAATTCTACCTGCACCCGTTTCTACAAGAATATGGATATCTTGTACGTAGTTGGTGCAAAAGGACGAAGAAAAGTCTGCAGGCTGGTCGGGTATAACTGGCTATTTACATAGCGAGTCCCTGCAGGTGAAGCTTTCCAATACCTATATCTACATTTCATTGAGCTGCTCGTTTCTCCGGAGGATCCTCGTGCCTCAATGCATATACGCCTTCCTACACAAATTGTAAGTATATAATACATAAAACAAACATCTGATGGATGGTGCAACAAAAAGCGAGTCCTGAACTACCCCGTTTAATGCTCAAAAGATCTGAGCAGACCCAGTGCGATGAGCTGATGGAACGTATGTATCGTACGGAGTGGGCGAAAATAAAAAAAAAATTAAAATAAAAAAATACCAAACGTTTTAAAATATCCTCTTTCTCTCCACCCTCTCTGCATATACACGGTACGCCTGTTGTATGTATTGTGTATCCGAAATTTGTTTCTGACTGTATAGCCACCTCACTCGCGAATTGGAGTTGGTCTGTTATTACACGCGATTCCACCTCAGTTGCGAGCACCTACCAAACGCCCTTTGCTGCTAATCCTAAGAGAATACCTCGGTGGTCGATAGAGTCGATGGCCCTTTGTTGGGAGATTACCATGTCCGGTTATGCCAGTCGCGTATGTATAGTTTAGTATTGGAGAATCTCTCTACCACATGGCTGAGAACGGTTGGCGTTGGGTCGTCCTCCGAAACTGGCGAGGCTTTTAAAACCGGATCCGTTGAATGTTCACCCGGTCCTTGCAACACCCGGAAAAATAATCCATAGATATTTTGTCAGAACCGGTTGCCGGGATGGTTCGCAAGGGGTATTTCACGTGTGCATTTACTATATATAGTGAATCCCTGAAACATGTACATCCATTTCTTTTCCTCTCTCTTCCTCTCTCCCGTACTCCACTTTGCAGGGATGTACATCAAGGTCGAATTACCGAAGGTCTTTTTCTTTCCATTTTATCGATCTTGAAGGGGCTGTTGGTTAATGGGGCTGTCGGAGGGGGCGTGACCTCCATAAATGGGTGCACGTAGAGTGCAGATCTGCGCGGGGAGAGAGAAAGAGCGAGAGACTATGGATAATTATTGCGAGTTGGAAACTAGCTGGAATTTAGCTTCGGCGTAATAGCTATGGTACGGTTGTAATGTACGTACCTCGGCTGACTAGAGAGCGAAGAGGGCTTAGGAGAGGAAGTAGTGGAGATGGTAAGGGCGAGGGAGAGGGTGGCGGGAATGTACAGAGTGCCAACTTGCCACTATAGTTACTAATTAATCATTTCAGAGTCGAGGATTCAAGTGGTTTTGAAGTTTCGAGTGGCGGATTAACAAGTTTCCTTCGGGACCAAAGCAACCGGCAAGGACAAGAGAGCGAGGTAGGATGGTGTACATACGGTATAGTACATCATAGAGATATCACGTCGCGTACGTTGCCGAAGACAAAGTGGGCTTTAACGCGAAGAGATTATCAAAGAATGGACTAAATCCTACGACCAAACTATCTTCGACCGATAGGGACTGGGGACAGACAAAGAACGCGGGATGGAAAAAATCGAGACGAAGGATTCCGCGTGTACTGTAGTCACACAGTACGGACATATTCAATTTTCTCAAGAAAAAAGCACCCAAAAATTTAGAGGATAATTGGCTGGCGGAACGTATTTACTCCGCGTATAGTTTCTCATTACACTTGATCGTGGCGCTGAAAATATGGGGCTAATTTATATCACCCGTACCAAGTCTACCGCTGAGACTGAGACTCGGAGGAGATTATGAACCTCGAATGGATGAAATTTCACGCCTGAATGGTTACGAGACGAAGAGAACGAGTCGGAAGTGCGTGCGGGGTGAGTTGTGAAGGAGAAGGTCCTTTGAGCTTTGGAAACTACCGCCTCGTGCTTTCGGAGAATGTCTCTACACGAGGGTGCAAATGGTGGTCTATCTGCCGGAGGCGGGCCTAGAACGTTGCTGCGACAAAAGGTATCACCGCAGGGTAGCAAAAGATAAAAAGAATGATAAAATGAAATAAAATGAAATAAAAGTATTCTCCTTTCTACTGTCTCCGTTTCTTGTCCTCCAGCTCTTTCTTCCTTTGGAAATGGGTACCTCATATCGTCGTTGAATCGGTCCACGTTTGCCTCACGTATATATAGGAGCACATAGTCCGGTAATATCGATCCTAAGACTATTAAGGTGATATAGCTGACGAATGGATTGGTCGTTAAGAAAAGAACTGAGTGAGCTTCGCACCAAACGACTACTGGTTATAGCGTAGTGATTTCAACATCGCTAACCCAGGAGCGGGATGCTGCCCCACCCCGTTCCCCTTCGAGAAAGCAAGAATTCTTCTTATCCTCATCCCGCGTGGTATACAATGGATCGCTGTAAGTGAAGCGATAAAAGCTTCAGGTTGCAGGGAGTGACAGCTGGTGTTAGGAAAAACAGTTTTGGGAAACATATATTCTCTATAGATATACCGATAGCTTTCGTTAAAGTCCTTGTACAGACGATTTATTATTTTGCTTTTCTTATTTAGTTTGCGAAAAAGGGAATACAGAGGGAGACAGAAAAGAAAACATAAAAAGTGGCTCTTTGAAAGAAGCTGCGGGAAATATAACCATTTCCCGAGTCCGATTGCGATACCCGATACGGAAGACAAGTGCTGCTTGTATAATACACTATACTATAAGGGAGAACGCGGAAGCAAAAGGAGCTTATATTATAGTAAGAAGAAACGGGGGTGTTGCAGTTGGTTTGAGGAGTTGTTAGCATAGGAATAGTTGCTGGGAGGTGAAGTGGCCCATTGTCGGGTCACTCGGTTCTGAAAGCACCATCGCCCTCGTGGTATCCAACCATGTCTTGCAGAATACCGCCACAAAGACCGCGACGTAAGCAGCTCGGTCACCACTCGCTGCTCGCTGCTGTTCACTTCGCTCATCCCTCCCAGTTTTGTAGCTTCGCGATTTGGAGAAACATCCGCAGAACAAGCGCTTGGAAATATGAGGTAACGTAAAACATGCGAAATCCCTGACTCTGCATTCGTCCTGATAACTTCTATTAGCTCTCTCTCTCTCTCTCTCTCTCATGTTTACTCTATCTTTTTTTCTTTGGCTTAAAACTTGGCCACACCAGAATTAGCGAGACGAAGGGTGCAGGTCAGGGAAGATGAGATGAGGGTTTGCCTTGGGTAAACATAGCTGAACTGGTGGAATAACTTTTTTCTCTCTCTCTAGTGTTCTCATTTCTTTTACTTTTTCCCCCTCTTTTCTCCGTGTGGTCTAATGGAAAAAAAACTGAAAAGAAAAAAGGAAAACAGATTGCGACCTCTATTTCTTGGGCTCTCGAATTCTGAGCGAAAAAACGGGGTAGTTTGACGGCGAAGTTTTAGTCGAGTTCAGAATCGATATGAATATATGTATTTATGGCACGGTAAATTATGATGAGTGTATACTCAGGAAAAGGTAAAGGTGAGAGCTTCAGAAATTCGGAAATGTTACTTTCTACCCGCATCTTTTTTAAATAAAAATAGCAGCTCTGAGTTCAGTATTTATACGGCTAGGGGAATTCGCATTGGCATTTTCTCGGATTCTCAGCTGGAAAGAAGCTTTTTCGGATATGATTTCATTTAAAATTCCACTCGCATGTTCAACGATCGATTTTTCTCAGGGGCTATTTCTTTACCGTTTTGTATAGCCGACACGGAATTACCTCTACCTTGTACCTCTCCCTTCGCTTTTCCCTTGGGATGCCTTGTACCCATATATACCTACCAGACTATTTACGGATTTACCTTTCGCTAAGCAACCTGCACGCGCGGTTATCAATTATACCCAGGATTTCGCTTGTCCTTGGCTTTTCGTTCGTATATAATACGATTAATAGCGACAAGGTGACAGGCTACAAACCGAGGAAGTGGATCGCGGGGGGAGGTCGCGCGCCGAGGTCCGAGAGGTAGGTTGGTAGGTATGTCGAGCAACTTGGCAGCTGACGTCTAAAATCGTATAATTTATCGCCCCACTAGGTACCGGTGACCCGCGCGCGGCGTAATCTCATGTCAGCAAAGTCGTTGGCCTCGATGTTCCGTCGAAGAGAGATTTAAAAATTGGCCGCTTTTCCGAGAGTCGCTGCAAAACCTCCCACGCGTCCCGTATATCTCAAGTCTCAAATGTCAACTCCCAACTCCCGGTCTCTGATTCAGCGGAACCTAATTCGATCTAATTGAGTGGCTACACGCTTGATTAGCAGGATGGAAAAATTGCTCGTCGAGTAAACAGGGAGAAATCATGAAACTTCCAACGCCCAACCAAGGGAACATTGAATCCGAAAAAAAGAGAGAAAAAGAAATCAAGAAATCCGGTAAAGAGAGAATGGGGAAAAGAAATTCCCTCATTTTAGTTTTTGTTTTCGAAAACCTTTAGACCTAATGACTTTGATTAGCGATCCTAAATGGAGAGAAAAAGAAATTCAACTCGAAGCGAACGAGCTGAATTCTGTAAGTGGATGGCATCTGCTATCGATCGGAGACAATGGTCTCACTTTGTTTTGTCCCCCCAGCTCGGGGTTTGGGGTACTCGCGTTCCAGTTCTTTTTCGGATTCTTCATTTCTTTCCGGACTCGTCCCCTCTGGCTCCCGGAAACGGCTATTAATTATAACGGCGCCCCTCCGACGCTATACGCTCTGCACTGCGTTCCGAATCAGCGCGAGACTAACGATACTCGGACCTTCTATTTCCGGATTTTCACTCCCTCTTAAAAAAAAACTAAAACCAAAAAAAAAACAAAAGAAGGAGGAAAAAAATCGAAAAAAAGACGGGACAATGTTTGGGTTCGCGATTCCGAAAGGTCAAAAGTATGCCGTTGAGGATTCAATTTTTACCGTTTTCGCCGTAGAGTTCCACGTTTGCGAACACCGATTGTGGTGATCGAATGCTTTTCCGGAGTCATTAACTCCAAGTAGAATTTCACAGGAGTGCGGGTAGGATGGAGGGCTACGAATTCTGTAGGATCATTTTCCCTCTCTGGCTTTGCGTGGCTTTGAATTCGGGCAGCTATATATTTTCCGTCCTTTTCCCCGGAATAATCGTCGTCAAAGCCTTACTCGAGTCAATAGGAGCTTTTCATTTGTCCGAAAGTGGATAACGCCGTTCGCCTCTGACTCGTTTGTTTTTTATAACTAATTTTTTTTTTTTTTTTCATCCGTTCAATGGTGACCGACGCTCTCGAGCGTTGCCTATATATTATGCAGCTGCAGTATACGGTAGTTTAGAATCTCTAAAAAATGCAAAATATCCCCAAATAACGAAGTTTTTCCACCGTTTTTTTTTTACTTTTTTTTTTTCGTTCACCACAGCTGGGCTGATATCACAATTGATGGATACACTCACCCTATATACGTACACAATATGCGGTATACAAAGTGCAGGAAAGCAGCGATCACTCGACTGTTTTTTCACGCATCAGGTGACAAATCGATCCCGCATATACGTATACACGTGATCTTCGTACGGAACGGAAACTAGTGCGCGACGCAAAGAGGAAAGTAAGTGAGAAAAAGAATTCAGAGTTTTTTCCATCGCTCTTTTTTTTCTCTAAAGTAATCCAGAAGAAGGTGTAATATATCATCAAGACCGGAGCGGAGGGTGAATCGCGGCTTGGCGTACGCAGGGTGAGACGGGGTTCAGAGGTGGGGTAGGGTCCGTATTTCACGCAGAATTTCACGGATGACTGCTCGGTTGTGGGACCGTTGGATAAGTTCGCGAGTTTATCGAAATCCTTGATCTTCCAAATATATTATAGATTCGTCGTCGGAGCGGCAGCAGCAACTCTTGCCCAGCAGCTGCGAATGAAACTAACGTCGAAAATCATTGGAACGGTATAATACATACTATTCCGTTTCTCTCACTTGTGCCGCACAGATGTACACCTGCGGGAAACTTACTTATTGGTTTTTATTCTTCTGCTTTTTACTTTCAAGAAACAGACTCTTCGGGTTACTACGTGGAAGGAGGTGCCTATATATATGCCGTGGGCAGTACGCCGCGAAGCCAAGTCAGTTTCAAAGCCAAAATACATCAAGCGAGTCGTGGAGAATAAGATAGGCGAAGCGAAACGACGCGAAGCCCTCTTCGAACGGATCCCATGAGAGCAGCGAGCTCGTCGAGGAATAGACAGGGGTACGTCAGTGAGAAGAATGTAACTGTGGGGGTGGAAGAGGGTTGGTACCTACGTAGGTGCGTGCCAAGCGGTGTGTTACCATGGCAGTATTCGGTTGCGTCTGTGTGAGAGGACGCGAAGGGACGAGACGCGAGGGACGCCGGATGAAATCGTATTACTAGTGCATTGTGGGAACTGAATAGCCCGCATTAGAGCCAACGAGGTTGTACCATCGTCCTCTACCCGCGCCCCCTGACCGCCACCCACTCGCTTACTCGGGCGCGTTCTCTTCTACCGCTGCTACAGGATCTCGCGGATCTCTTGTACTCCGGCGCTCCTACACTTATACTGCTCCGAACGTTCCTCCTTTTGCTTCTCAAACCTCCTGCCTACTCTCGTATATATATATACACAACATTCCACACTGTTTACGTACAATGAGAACGTAAGCTTTATGGATTTCGCGCGAAATTAGGGAAGTTAACATCCATGTCTGTATGCGGCGGTACCACTCGCTGACTGCGAACGTCCAACATCTACACCATTTACTGGTACAATCGCCTTGCCATCCCAGTACGGGGATTAAGACAGAAAAAAAAGAGATTGAGAGAAACTAAAAGCGTAATCATCTCGGAATTGAAAGTTGCATATGAGACCAGGAATGGATTTTATTTTCTGCTAATTGAGAGCGCCGAATTGCGTCGGAAAAAAAAAGTTATAGCATGAAAAAAAAGAACATTACATACGTTGAAAGTGGTTATCCTGTACACGGTTTTGCTGGTGCACTAATTGCAAGTTGTTACGGGTAGTTCGAAGCAGAAACTCGTAGTAGGAAAACTGAGTGATGACGATAAAGTTAAGAAAGGAAGGAAAATATACGAAAAAGTGAAACTAATTTTGAAACACGGTTACACCTACATCGGGTTAAACGATAATTGCGATTTTCGCAGGAGAGTTGTTGACCGTGGGTGCAGGTATAGCTGGTTGGAGAGTTTGCGGGAAGCGAATGAGAAGAGAAAAGTAAAAAGAGAACTCTAGCAGTACCGTAGGAGAGAGCTCAAAGGTTGGAAGTTGGCGCGCAATGAAGTGTGAAGTAGCAAAGTGGCAAAGTGGTAATGCGAGTGAGGCGCGGCTGCCGTATTACGTCTAGCTCAAGACTGAGGTAAGAGTCTCGGGCCATCCGAAGCTCAGAGGTTAAGGATAGCAGCTGAAGTAACGGGTAGAGGGGGAGGAGAATAAGATGAGGTGGACGAGGAAGAAGAGGATGGAGATAGAGGTGGGAGTTTTAGGTCGGCGTTTCTACCAGGCATCGCATGCTCTCTTTCGCGAGGTGCTGTGTCGCTGCTACAAGGTAGGTATACTACAACGAGGATTCCCTTCTCACTTCCACCAGAGGCACCCCAACGCTCGCGAGAGGGTGTAAGTGTAACGGTGTATAAGACGAAGCAGAGAAGAACAAGGGGTTAGAGCGAGGAATGAAGAGTACGGGTACCCAGAGGGCACCAGCGATACCTTGCGCTCCCGGTAATTGCTTCGACTCAAGAATGCAATATCCCTTCTCCAAGACTACCACCTCTAAACCCCTCTCCTTTTTTCGTATATATACTTCTCGCCGCTTTCCTCTTCACCCTCTCTTCACTCGCTTCATTTTTCCATCGTTGCGTTACTTCATTTCTCACCGTGAATATACACATACACATATACATATACCTGAAGAACAAAGTTCAACCCTCCTTATTGTTGTATCGTTCATTCTCTGCAAACTCCGTGCACATTTACAGTTCTCGAAGAGAGAAGATACTCGTTAGATTTACCGAACGAACGAAAAAAACAGAAAAAATTGAGAAAAGCGAGAAAGAATTTGTCATTCACCCGCGCACACTAGCAGGTGTACGGAATCGATGTCGATTCGTATTTATTTTTAATATGATATGGGAGATTGCGAGACCGTTTTCGCAATCGAAACCCCTTTGCGACGAAGACGTAAGCGAAAAAAAAGAAGTGGCGAAGGACTTTTAGTATAAAATAAAGTTTTAACCATTTCCCGCGAGGGTTGAAAAGGTAACTGAGGTATGGAAGAAGATAGCTTAAGGAAGGGAAAGTAAGGATATTGAGAAGTCTGGTCTTCCTGCGCGATTGTCCGTCAAAAGTTTAGCAGCTCGGTTAGCAAAAGCTGGTATCTTGCCACGAGCTCCAATAAATTCAGTCACCCACCCACCGGCAGGGGATAGAAACGAAGGGAAGGTTAGGGGCGATGAATCGCGAAACAATTCTGAAGCTAGCAAGAACTTTGTATTATAGGTATGCCCAAGAGCTGATGCTACTGCCACTGGTACTTTATAGTGTGTAGTAGTAAAGCATGAGAAGAACGACGACGGCAGACCTCCTGGATGGCCAGGGAACATTTGGCGCCCCTATTATTCGAGGGAAAACAGACAACGTCCGTGTGTGTCCAAGTATATATGTATAATATACGTGTACATACTATAAATACACAAATACAGATAACACTGGGTGGATACATGCATATTCTACACTCGGAAAAGCGAAATGGGAAGTGGAGTGCGGGAGTGGGAGTGGGAGAAGTTGTATTTCTGCATATATACTCTGAATTCCCAACGTATTTGCGGTGGATGGTTGTACGCCGGTGCGTAGTTCGTTAGCGTTAATGAAACACGAGTTCGCGTACATACGTATTTTTATTTCAATTTAGTTTTTGTTTTGTTCATTTTTTTTTGTTTTTTTTTTCTTTTCACTGCTAACGGTCAGGTTTATTTTTTCATTTTTTTCATGTTTTACTTGTCACTTGTCATTTTGTTAAAGTTTCTCGTCTCCCATTTCTTTCTTTTTACTTCAGTATTTTTTTGTTACATGGCGAATTTTGAGGTGGGTGATGATTATCCGGGGTTGAAACGGTGTTTAGGAAATCAACTTACCAGCGTCGTTGTCCCCCGGAACTCCAAGGCTGTCGCTGTTATCGTTGATAAATGCCTCTGCCGTCGAGGTAAAGGTCTGGGGTGACAGCGTGAGATCCGGTCCGCTTTCGCTGTCAAACAGTTCCAAGCTTCCGTTTCCTGAAAGCAGAAGACAGGGAGAGGGAGAGTGAGTTTCTCTCAGGTCTTTGGTCTTTGGACTTGACTTATTACCCTGAGTCTGAGCCGAGAGACTGAACTCGGAGCGAGACTCGAGTCAAGTGGGTTTTATATACCTGCGCCTTCCTGAGCCAGGTAATTAAGCTGTACTTTAGGCCCTCGTGGTAATTACGAGACTTGCTTTGTTTTGTCTCAATGAACGCAAGCTGCGCACCTGTCACTTGTACATGTCGACTTGAATGACGGAATTTCCCATCAAAGTCATTAATAACAACCGGTAGCTTGCGTCGTTTGAAGATTCGATAAAAATTTTATTAACGCAATGTCAGACACTGACACGATCAAAGGAATTGGGATGTGGACCTAAATGTACCAGCCGAAGGGGCCACCAACGCTCAACTTTCATTAATACCGTGGTTATAATGGATCGTACTCATTGATCAAACTGTGGAGTCACCCGTGTTGATGATAAACCCAGTTCCGTTATCGCCAACTATAGCTTTCTTATCCAGAGGGCGAAAAAAGCAGAGGAGAAACAAGCGCGGAAATAAAATAAAATAAAAAAAAGAACGGAGGGGTTTCGCCTAAAACCGACTTAGTTCAATCCTTTCTTATCAATCCTTCGTGTTTATTCGGCTATTCGAATATGAACAAGGCAGCTTTTGCGAGTTTGGGTACAAAGCCCATTGAAACGAGCTAACAAGGGTCCGACAAGTAAAGATATGCCAGCTAGCTAGGAGAGAGCGTCGCCTTGTCATCAACTTGCTGCCATACATATAACGGGCATTTAGGCAACCTCCGCACGAAATCCGCGAACAAAGTTCGCCAATCGTGCGGATGGCTGACTTCCCCTGTAAATCGCTATCTACGGAACACCAAGCCCTGCTGGAAGCTGTATGTACAGTAGGAGGATTGTAAAACTGAAAATTACAAAGTTTTGTTTTGTCACTCTCATGGTGGAAAAATTCCATTTCCAGCCTGAAATAAATTCTTCAAAATGCCGACGCCGTAGACATCATTTTATGAGTTGTATGTGTTATGAAATAATCTCAATAATAGCTTTTTAAGAATTTTACTATTCGTTGAATTGAAAATACTGCAATGTAGCGTATAATTTCAAACGATGCGAATTTCGATTCAGAGTTCATTCAATTTTCAACTCAGGCATTCCATACGATATCACAGTTTTTAATTTCGACCGACCCGAATCACGTGATACACGATATCCGAGTGAAACTAGTAATCAACAAAAAGCATACCTGACCTTCTATTACTGCGAATAACGTACGCAAAATATTTCTGCCAACTAAAAATCTCTTTATAACATACCTACATATCTCGGGGGTTTATTTTTTTTCTTCGTCATTCGAGCTGAATGAATGAATTTTTTTATTTCAGATACACCGTACGTCTATATTATATAAACTGCGGCGGGCCATCCCCCTGAGATCAATACAATTTCTAACTCTGAGCTTATACCTATATTCAAAGCAAGTTCTATTTAGAACCCCTGAGCCAATTGGACTAGACTAAACAATGATAGTACCTCGCGCTATAGACGGACTAAATTCCTCGCATAAAGTCTTATCATACCAAACGGTATACCAAAGACTGAGTGTATGTACCGTATATACCTATACGTAGTTCTGCTCTGTTTCAGATCCCCCGCAAGAGAATTAGTATCGAATTAGTATCAAGGAAATGAGGGATGCATTCCTGAATTGTAGAACGTTAATTATTCATTTATTTATCCCTTAGATTTCGTCTCTCTTTGAAGGGGCGGATAAGACGTGATCGTCATGTCTCATTGTCAGTTCCTGCGATACATCAAAATGTACCGTACTAACATACATGTCACGTGGTATTATGTCTGTTCACGACGATGTGCATAGTATGTATGTATAGTACCCATGCAAACGAAGCTTCCGTTATAGTTTAATGCTGATTCGGGCGTGAGCTTTTATATTACCCGACTGTTTCTGTCGTATGAATTAACATGTTCGAGTTTAGCGCACGGCAGCGTTCTGCCACGTACACATCTTGCCACCTACTCCCCTTTAACATTCGCTAACGTACACACGTTACGCACTCACGCCCGGAACATGATGGCGTTCTATGTTGAGCTAGTTAAATATGTAAATAATCCAGCGGGACCGTCAAAGCCACCGCTGTAATATGGTAGCAGCTAGTTTACGAACAGGTCCACAGGCACTGCAGGTCCCGGTCGCCACGTTTATATGCTGCACATATCCGTCTCGGTACCTTCATCTCTACCTGCGTACACCTCCATACATACATATATACCTATATATATTTATGGGCTTGTGGCGCCGTATGTACTTACAATCTGCATTTCGATATGTATATGGGTACGTTGTATTATGTACTCTATGTATGTATATACACATAACGTTAGTTTGCGACGCGGATAAACAGCTGCATATCCGCGTATTGACTTCGTGGACGCTGAGAAGAAAACCTGCCGATGTTACTTCTGCGGGTTGAACTCGTCCCGCTTCGTAGTCAGCGGCAAACAGTCGGCTGGGTAACGTCATCAGATACGGTGTGGATGATCGATCGAGGTCAATTGCTAAAACGCTGGGGAATTGGCCGCACATCAGTTGAAAGGTATGTGGTTTGAAACTGGAATTGAGATTATTTTCCACCTTTGGTACTAACAGTTTACCTAAGTTTTGAATCAATCGCTCGAGTCGTCTGGACATGGCTGGACTTTTCGACGTCTGTGAAGTTAGCACGACATTCCGCCAGAACGGAGCCCCAATCGTGGGAGTTCCGATAGCGCTCCAAAAACTTCTACAGCTGTTCCTGATGATTCTCAGCAATAGTTCCGCGTATCCGAGTCAAAAGAACGCGATCGAAAGATATGGCGTGCGTGGAATTATTGGAAAAAAAAAATCAAATTTAGATACACTTGGCATGCTACGAGAAAACGGCACCCTATTCCTGCCGGTTGCGTTTTTTCAAGTCGGATACGCGGAACTATTGCTGAAAACCATCCGGAACTGTAGAACTCTTTGAAGTGCTAACAGAACTTTCACGATAGGATTCGTTTGTCGGTGAAATGTCGTGCTAACTTCACAGTCATGACTTTTCGTGGATTTTGTCGAGTTCACGAATTTCATTAGAAATTGGGATCTAAAATTTCATATGAAAAATGAGATTTCGTGCTGGAAATTTTCATATTACTGACAGTGGATTTCTAATCCATACGGTAATTGCTATGAAGGAACGAAGAAATAGAGGCGGTGAACAACAGCATTCTGCAATAGATCGAGTAACCAGGGGAATTAGAACGCTGTGAAGCGCAAGGCATCGTAAACCGCAATCGGATTCTGAGAAGCGCAACAAATTGAACCGGGAGGAGCCTAGGTAATACATGCAGGTATACGTATGTACAATTGTACATACCTATAGCTACGTGCATCACATACCCTATGTACACAACGACGTGTTACATATATATACCTATACCACGAGTGCAACACCACCCATCACCTACTACTAGGAGAATACAGAGCAGAGTTACGGGTAATTTCAACATCGGACAACGGCCGACCATGACCAGTTAAATCGTACCGACAAGGAACCCATGTAGGAACAAGCGGCAAGGAAGCAATTAGCTCGGACGTCGATTTAACCGCAGAATATTGTCGCGGGAACTGCAACGGTTATATTTTGCGACCGTTTAACATCGTTCACATTGTTATCATCATTATAATAGATTTGTTGCGCGGTCAGCTGTTGCTGCACTTTCAAATTGTGTCATCGCATCCCCAGCCTATATGTATGCAATTTACCTGTTGGTGATATTTCTATCTAGATACATACCGTATAGGTATACGTGAAATATTGACGGGCGATTTACTACCAGCCACGTACACAGAGCGACTATACCGCACCACCTTGGTTAGGTATATTTTCGGTCGGTTGATTGGCCGGCCGAGCCAACGACCGTGGCTAATTAGTGTGGAAAGGGATGACATGCTAGAAAATCAGTGGTTGAGTATTTTTATACCCTGCCCGCGGTTTAAATTCACGGCTTAAATCCGACGCTTTTTACGTATAATAATACGTGAAAAGAGGGCTAATTATTCCCGGAACGTAACGAATTTTTTTATTTACTTTTTTATTTCTCACAAGTTTTATTAACAACGCGTAGTTAAACGGAATTTAACAACGCCCCCTTTGCCCCCCCCCCCCCCCCCCCAACCCCGTCCTTTCGCCCTAATACTTGAGCTTGTGCAAAA
This sequence comes from Athalia circularis, assembly GCA_963978495.1. Taxonomy (NCBI): domain Eukaryota; kingdom Metazoa; phylum Arthropoda; class Insecta; order Hymenoptera; family Athaliidae; genus Athalia; species Athalia circularis. The sequence continues at coordinate 23,451,417 of OZ021699.1, forward strand.
ATAAAGTGGATGAAGAATAATATACGTGGTATGATATCGTTAAATAAATTGTATAATAAGTGCGGTGAATAATTGAATAAATATCATTTCCAGAATAGTGCAGGGGGTTGTTAAACGATCGGCAATGTAAAGCTTTCCGTTCTTTAGCTAAGAGAAAAAGATAGTTGATTTTTTGTTCTGGATTTTTTTTTCTCATTATACACTGGACTGCACCGTACCGCAGTGCGGTGCAGGTTGCAAGTGTTATGTATATTTACAAAGGTAATGATGATAGTGGCCCATAATATCGGAAAAGTTTTGAAATTCATTAAAAAGGCGTAGAGATGAGAATTAGGTACAGGATACGCTGCGGTAGAGTTACGAAGTTCACGGGGGTGGGGGGTACACATGAAAAAAAAAAACGAGATAGGAATTAAGTTTATTCAACGCCCGTCTCGAGTAACGTTCGTCGAAGGACGAACCTCGGTTATTAATTTTCTCGATGTGTATGGATGAGTTCTGTTCTGACTAGGTAGCAACGAAGGGGTGGAAATTGCGGTGGAAATGGAAGTAGAAGTAAAAGTGGAAGTAGAAGTGGAAGTGGAAGTAGAGTAGCGGGGCACAGTTGGGGATAGAATACAAAAGGGTGGCTAAATTGCTATCGATCCGATCGCAAATATCGTTTACTTTACTGCCCTACCCTGTCACGTATAATAAGGTGGGCACCACTTCTACGCTAGAAGACAGCTTTTTTTACGCCCGAAGTTTCGTGCATACGTATATTCTATTTCATCCGAAAGTTTGATGATTCTTAGCGCTTTTCATCCGCCAGATATTTTTATCGTTTTTCTCGTACACACCGAGCGATTTCGTACCGCCATTTTTGATTTTCCTAAATAAAGATTATTTATGTAGTATGTGCAACACGTCGAAAAGTGTATGGATACTCGTATGACACATGTGATAGTGAGATTGAATTTGAATTTCGAGCACTTTCCTTTGCGGGGGGAGTGAACCAGCTACAGCGAGTAACGCGAGCACAGCTGCCGAGGATGGGAACGGTATGCATATTACATTAAGAGTCTTCGTTATCTTGTTCGTGCTGAAATGTTATCACAAAACTTAACCCATAGCGCGCAAGTGCGTTGAGCCGGTTTTAGGACGGCAGACGACGACAACGACGACGACGACGAAGCTTGAGTCTGGGAAGGGGATTCCCCGGTCGCCACGCAGCCACAATTCGAGCAAACCCGCGTGTGGCATAAGCTTGAGACATTATCTCGAGTCACCGTCTCCTTTCCTCTACGTCGGTGCCTTCGCTCTCTCTTTCTCTCTCTCTCTCCATCTCTCAACGCGGAGGAAAAGTTCGGGTTTTGCAGAGGTCGTAGCTTAACCCTCGAGGGCGAGGAGACCGACGGTGAAGTTCCGGTGAAAACTCTTCTTCGTGACTTCGACTTGCTCCCGAATTGCCCGCCGTTGGACGAATATCAAGTTTTTATTACTCCCGCGAAACTTGATGGAGATTAAAATTTCACTGTATATTATACACGTTGACATCGCCGAAACGTACGTATATACACACCTACCTACAACACTCACGTTCCTTGATTTCTACATCCGTAGCGCCATTTTCGATTTTCCTAAATAATTTAATTGGATGATAATATATAATTTATGGTGTTGGGAGAGCGTATGTGTTTAGTACTCCGGTGGTTCTCGTCGTCCCCGATGCTGCTGCTGTTGTTGAGTCCTGGTCGTCGGGCGTACGTCCAAGTAAATTTGTGTTGAACTTTGCAAATTAATTTGAGACCCGCCAAGTTACGCGGCGGCTATTGTGGGTATAAGCCCTGGAGCGCGGTATGCCATGGAACAAAGATAATCTAATCATTTCGGGACAGACAGTAATTAATCGCCTCGATCAATAATGACGCGATCATAATTAATTTGACACAATTAAGTATACGGTTACGACGAATCGATAATTGCCCAATTATTCAACGATTGCCTCTATAGATATAATATATACGTAATAACTTCAACAGGCTTAGTCTTGCGCCCATCATTTATAAAACCCATTCCGAATTTAGAATATTTTTTGCACCATTGCTGAATTCACCCCCGTAGCAGACATCATAACGATAATAGATATAGAGAAGCAATATCGAAAATCGCGAGTCGGTCTAGAAATTCTAAGTAGACCGCTCAGCTGTATTATTTAAGTAGCTCCGAGTCAATTTGCAATCAGTCTGCACGCCTACGCGGCAGTAGACGAGTATACCCCGTATTTACCATAATGCGATAAGAGGCGCGGTGTCTCGTACATTTCAACGAGCCCTCTCTATCTCTATCTCTCATCCCTTTTTCATCCCCTATTTCCCTGCCCCGGAGCGAGAATTCCTTTCCTCTGATTGGTCTAGCCCGTAGACCTGTGTGGCAATTGATAAAGAGATGGGGGATTACAGCGAATACATACGTTGCGTATTTTTATGCATTTTACCTGGAACGAGAAATTATCTCACACGAACTGCGTACGTTATGCAACGAATCATGTAAAAGGATAAACGAGAAAACTGAAACTGGTTGAGATGAAATGAGAGTGAGATTCAGGATAGTAGGACGTGAGTCCTTTGCTTTTGCAGATCATCCGGCGCAATTTGCGGTGAGCGCTTACACGAGCGTTGGGTATTCGCGCTTGCTACGATAATTAAATTAGTTATCCAAAAGTACGTAGGTCGGATTCCTGGAAACTTCACCGCAGTGACTGTGGTTTCCTTCCCGCTTTATACGGTATTCGTATATCTCGAATATCAAACCCGCCAGGGATTCTACCTACATTTATCATCGACTGCAACTCCACACACTGATGAAAAATGAAAGAAAAGAAAACACAATGATATTTACAGAGGACAACGCGATGGCCCGGATGACCTTCCGTTATATTTTCAACGACAGATATAATTCGCGACGCAACCGCGGAGGACGGAAAACGTAGCGTTCCGTACCTATATTGCACGCGGTAACGTCGAGCGATTGCATAACAAGACCTGGGATCGGGTGTTTTGTATAACAACGACCAGATTCCCAGGTGTTTACCGAACGGTCCCCGCGAGAATTGAACCGCGGTAACAAGCTCTGCGTGGGTGTGTGTCATGCACAGCAACATACATGGAAACTGGGGGGAGGGCACCGCGCGAGATAAAACGTGAGAGACAGGGGAAGTTGAAAAGGGGGTGCAACGTAGGTCACCACATCTTGTGCCGAGGTGTACTCGGTACATATTTGCCATGGGCTTACCACGATATTGGCTCCAGGTTCCCGCCGCTAATACTCACCAACAGATACTGCCGGAAGCAGAGTTTGCACTCCCGAATGTGCTGTAAGACCAAGATTGATTCAGGGGATTTCGCAAGGATCACTGGAATCCCGTGGGTAAGAAAAAGAGGGGATGGGAATTCGGGACTTCCTTCCGTACCACCATTCGATTCCGAAAATCACCAAGAATTCTAGGTTGAGAAGATATCCGAAATGGGCACCCCGCACGGGCTGTGTGCTGATCGCCCGGTTCATCGGATTTTACTATTTCTGGATATCCACCGCGGTTTTGCCGGGAATTCATCCCAACACTGGCGGCAACCCTCTGGTCGGGGACTCGCAAATAGTACCGACTTTCGGCAAAGCCCTCGCCGAAATCTTTCCCATCCCCTACGCCCACAGATATAGAAAGGAAATAATGTGAGCCGGTTTAAGCGGAATCACCAACCCCCCGCTCTATCCGGTTCCCTCTCTCGATTTGCTTCCATTTCATGCTTTTTTTAATGCTTATTTTTATTACCGGCACTTGCGCAAAATCAACGCCACAACTGGAACTGGATAAATGTTTTGCAATTTTATGTTCTACACATCAAGCCATGTACTTGTACCTACGAATCACATAACTACGATGTATTGTATATAACTGCACCTTGGTTCGTGATTTTAAAGTACACGTGTACACGTCGGTAACTATCCTGCTAGGTTGTTAGGAATTATAGAAGGGGAAACCGGCAAATCGGCTTACCTCCCTCTTTCCCCTTCGCCACCTCAGTTTCGAACCGAACTCGGGAAACAAAGCGGAATGGAGGCGCGGTAGGTATGAGGAGACCCCGCCCGCCAACTCTGCGGTTTGTTATTTTAATTGTAATTTAATGTTATTTATCGTCTCGAGACTCACGAGCGAACTTCCAGCTCCTCGTCAAGCTATTTATCTCACGAATCTCTGGAATTTTACCTCCTCGCCCTGCCCTCCTTACGAACGATGTATAATCCCCTTCTTCTACCCCACTCTCCGCAACATCTATCCGTCCATCTGTCTATCTCTCCCGCTCTCTCTCTATTTTCTCCTTTATCTTTATACAGGGACTTTCTCAACCGGTACCAAGAAGTTGCTGTGAGAGCGAGGAATTATTTCAAAGACCTGACAAATGAGGCTCCCAGCTAGCCTCCAGATAACGAACCCGAGATGCAATTACACCATGAAAACAGGCGGAAGCATCTGTGCTCCAAACCTGCTGATGCATTTCACGGTATATCGCGAAACGCGGAGATAGAGGTAAGAATTAGAATAGATCATTGTCAGAGTAAGTACAAAAAAACCTACCGCATTCTGCAGAGGAAATCTCTTTGTCTTCCATCTATCCTGCAGAAAGAATTTTCGTATCTTATAATTAGTACCTTCGAATTACAAGGTTAGAATTTTCGAAAAGTCGATTTCTTTTACGGTCCTTCCGTCGAATGCTCGTAGATGTCACGTGGAAATAGGATAAAAAAATGAATGTGTTTCGAAATGTGACGAATTCATTTCGAAACACAGGGGTGATCGAGGTTAAGCGAGGTCGCTATTCCCTTCCCTAAACGGGAGGAGTAGAAGGTTGTTGGTCAACGCGATGGTTGGGGTGGTACGCCTGGCACGAAGTCAAACAGCGTTCATAATTCACAAAGTTTCGTTTGCGATAGTTCGTTGGGCTGCGGTATAGTATCACAATAATTCTCTACCCAGCCACTATTCGATATTATGAATTCAAACCCCGTTACTCGCCTCTCCTTTTTATCTCTTTCTATTTCGCGGTCTGCCGTATGAAAACAGGCAATACAAACATTAAAACATTGCTTTATCCAGTCGGAAGAACGCCAACGAAAAATCTTTTACCCAATATATATAAATTGTTGAGATCCGCGAATATTTTATTTGCACTTTTCAGTTCTCGTTTTCCTCTTCTCATGATTTATAATCCTTGCTATACAGTTGGAAGAAAAACGAGGGAATTAACTGGACAGGTTAAAACTGAATGGCTCTAACGAAGCTCTAAAATCTGCAGCGTGATTCTCACCCTCCGGCATAAACGCCCTTTTGGCCTTCCCGTTTTTCTTCTTGTTCCGTTCCGTTCCGTTCCACGTGCTCAGTTTGCTTCTCGACAGTGTGGGTTCGGGATTCTGCCAAGTTCTCTATCCCACCCTACATCCCCTTTTCCTTCTCGTACGTGTCCTTTAACCAAGACTCGAATACGTGACGGGAGGATAATGGCTCCGACACGGACAAAATCTGCCAACCAACGCCTCAGGGCGTATGTAATATGTATGGATTATATACCGCGCACGAAATTCGTTCTATATGTTTCCGCACATACATATATGGCAACCCCTAAGATCACATCACGTTTTGTTATACCAGTCGGACATTGCAGCGATGCAGAGCTGAAATATAAAAAATTTATCGGAACGTGTTCTTATATTCATCATCCCCTTGTTTTTATCGTCGAACACATCGGTGGAATTAGACTCGATGAATACAAAGTGAATTTCATACTTTTACCAGAGGCACATTAATATCATACGTCGCGAAACTTGCGTGAGCTGTTACATAGGCTTGAGATGAATTGTGTGTGTTTTGTAGACATATAAGGAGAGGTTACACCTTGTAAGGGTTGCGGAGGCGCGACCACATTTCTCACGTACAAACTACCCTCCTAATCAATCGCTGGTTTTCCCCCCTGTCCCTCGGTTCCGCGCAGCGCGCATCGCCGCAGAACTGAAGCCTAAAGTCGTCGTAACAGGTCGACTCTGCAATAAATCTTACCCTCGGTGAGTAGACTCGCTTTGTAACGGTAGACCTGGTAACGAAGATACATAATATACCGATCAGCAGCTCGATGCTAAATTGCCGGAGAATTATTTTCGACAAAATACCAAGCGAGCGAGCCTGCATTGATTTTGAGACTGATCCTTCTTTCATCGTTTTTCTTCTTTTTTTCCAAATTTACTTGAATAACAGGAGAGAAAAAACGAGGGGAAACGGAATGACCGAAGTTGAAAGAATCACGCCTGTACGTCGGGTTATATGTGAGAATGGGGTGTGAGAAATGAATTGCGACAGTTCGGTTGTTACGTTAAATTATTATTCTTGAGTAACTAGCTAGGCGCATATCCGTTGGTATGAATTCAAATGCCAAGTCAACGAGGTGGCAAATTTACATTGGCCAAGTTTCGTGTAATTACTATAATCATACTCGTTACGCTTGATAAGAAATCTGGCGCCAGCATTTACGCTTCTGTAGTTATGATAATTTTTTTTTGATTCACTCCGCAATCTCGGAATTTTCCAAAGAATTCTCAAGTCGTAGCGAGCAGAAAGCGTAAACAATACAAAAATTACAAGAATAAAAAATAAAAATAACGACTAAAAAATGAAGGAACTATGCTCTTACCTGTTCCGGCACCGCCCAATCTGAGGACAGTATCACCCTGTAGAGAAATTGAGAGGGTGGCGGTGTCCTCGAGACGCGCGAGTACCTCTTCTGGGATGTCTTCGGGTTCACGAAGACGAAGCGTTACTTCGCCCCCGCCGCCACCCCCTGTGCCCCCACCGGCTCCCCCGGGACTCATGGAAGCGGAGTACATGAAAACCGAACCATACCCATGCAGGGATTGCAGAGGCAATCTCACGCCACCCACCTCCCCCACTGGACCCTGAAATCAGACACCCCTAAAGGTAAAAATGGTTTTTTTCTTTTTCTCTAAAAATTTGTTTTTGCTTTTACAATTTTTATGTTAAACCAAAGAAAAAAAGGAAACAGCAAAAGAAAAACTAACGAATGTTATTCGTGAAGAAAGGTGTTTCTTCTTGTCTTTGGTTTGAATTTTCCGACTAAGTTTTACCAGTCCCGGAGCGAGATCTCCGATACCTCGGGAGTTTCTTAGCCCTTACTCGCCTGCCTCTCGCAGACTCATCCCGCGCGCATCCTTAAAATTCCCTGCGGGACCCTCCGCCCGCCCCGTGTTTTCCCTTCTTCAAATCGTAAACCCTGACGGTCCCTCACGAACACACGACCTACTTTCGTCTTATATCAACCAAATCCAACCCGATTCTTCGTTTTTTTTTTCTCTTCCGAGTTTGTTCTACATCGCAAATCAATTTTCATGCAAAATTTTTCTGTTTCTTTTTTTTCCTACTCAGTTTTTGGTATTTTATACTACATCCGGTGAAAAAGTTACGGAATTCTTCATCGGTGAAAATAATATTCGGTTTCATGAATTATTAATATCAAATCTGTTCTGGGAATAATTAATTAGTGAATGACACGGAGATGAGGGGGGTTGGTAATTTTGATCAAAATATACGCAATAGAATTTTATATCAACGCCTCAGGGAATCAGAAGGGCACAGCCAAAATTTTTCCAACCGCTACCGTAATGGCGGTTCCGTTCAGCAGTGTACAGAATTTTAATCAAAGAAAATTATACGTACTATAACTTGACGTGAAATGTAATTCAAAAATTTTTTACTACAAAATATCTTCGATTTTTCATGGGCACGTACTTTTGGCAGCCAGCTTGCCGTAATTTCGGAAGACTCAAGTTTTCAAGTAGACTGTCACCTCTGTACAGTTTTTAGGGTTAGGTCCTTCTGGCTCTCAGCTCATGCCGTGATTTGCAACGCTGATGCAAAATAAAATCGAATAAATATTTGAAACGTTAGTTACGTAATTACATCCTTGAATCGTATATTATACAAGAGAGGGGAGAAAAAAAAAAAAAAAAACGAAAAAAAAAAATTATTCGCGATACTCGAAACTCCATGGAATAATAATTCGATCCTCGAGTGAAGGGTCGATATATATATGTATACACAAATGGACGCCGTGCCGTACGCCGCTCCATTCCATTTCGCTAATTGGCCTTCGTCAAATGCTCCCTACAATATGTAATTTTCTGGCTGTTCGAGCACAGCACCCGAATTCCGCGTAGAGTATACTTCGTATTACGTTATAACGGCAAAGTGAATTATGCAAACTAAAAAATATATTCGATAAAATGATGAAAAATTAAAAGTCGGTATAAAGTCCTCACGTATACCTATAATCATAGAAAAAAGTTCTGCATTCATTTCCACCAATGCCGTACAGCCAGCATATAACATACATGACGCAACATTTATAAACATTGCTAAATGATTCAACGAGTTGCGAATGACTATCTTTGCTCGTGACGATGCGAACGGATCCTCCAGAACGAAACGACCGCGACATCAAAAATCGGTACATTTCATATTATAGCGTCAGTCAAAAAAATAAATAAATAACGATTCACGCGTCTATCTATCTACTATTTCACTAACATTTTTGAAGTCTTGCCATTTCTTTTGTTTTTTCAATCCACTCACCCCAAATATTTTTCTTTTAGGACGCATGCGGTAGATCAACCACTTTTACCGCAACGTAAATATCCCATATAAATATACCCATCGTGTGCACTCACTTTGTTTATACGGGAATCGATACCTCCGACCGTTCATTAATTCCACCCCTTCAACTCTAACGTGATTCTGAACACCTGATGTTATACGTATACCTATCCATATAATTTCTACAGCTTAGGTAGGTATATACATATCGTCACACAGGTGAAGGCATAGGGATGATTAAACCAGCAGGTGAATTAGACCACTACTCCGTAGGAAGTGCATTGCTTGCCCCATACTTTTATACAGAGTAGTCCAATTAACTCGGTGATCCAATCATCCCTACTTTCCCTTGCATATGCGTATACATAGATATAGGTATATGCATGTATACAATATACACATGCAAAATTCACACGGCAGCTACAATACCCAGTACCTATCTCTCACTGACAAATGTAGAAACTGCTAGCATAGTATGTGACGCGAGTCATTTATTTTAATGATCATTTCCGTAATGGATTTTTGAATGTGGCTACTCAATGCCCCCGCTGGTTCCACAAAGTTGAAAGTAGATCGCATGCAGGTCACCCCACTATTATTATAGCTATCTAGTGCATCTATTCATCATCTATGATCTGACATAAGTGAAAATGAAAAATATCGATCGTTAACTCTATTTTAATGTTTCTTATTCTTTGATAACTAATTTAGTTATTTTTTTTGGTTTCCTTTTGTGCTGCAGGTGCGCAAAAAGTTGAGGGATTCATATATGTGAGGGCCGGCGCATGAGTGGTGGTGAGTGAAACGAACCGGTGGAGGATATGTTGTCATTATTATTCTTCTTCTTATTATTATTATTATCATTATCATGGTTAATATTGAAGTTGGGGTTTCGGAAGTAGGAAAATGTAAATCGATCCTGCAGGTCCGTGTTCAGGAGGAACTACTTGTCGTTTACTGGGTTATTTACAGGACGAAATTAGCAATAACTTTTACCGGCCGCCCTTGGGATCCTTTCGCGCGTCAACTTTCCTCGTTCCTTCCTACGTCGTTTGACTTTACGATCGGCTTGTTGACGAAAATGTGCCGGCGATAAAAACTCGAGGTCGTCCACCGGAGCCATCGGCCAGAGAAAAGGGGAGAAGGAAAGAAAGCAAAATAGTGAGAAAGAAAGACGGAGGAGCCGATAGAGTCCGACGGGTTGCGGGATCGGGTTTGGGGTACCCCAGAAGCTGACGCAGAGTAAACAACGACAAAGACTCGTCAGTCGTAGAAAAAAGAAGAACGCTGCTGTAAAAACCTGTGAAGGAGTAAGCGTGATGGAGAATCAAAGCGAGAGAAGACTTGGGTCCGAATAAAATCAAAGTTGTGTAGGTTAGGCGAGCATATACATATTAGATAGGTTCAAAGAAATAGCGCGCTTCGACATTTTGGTGAATTGTTGCGAGAAAATAAGCTCGGGTCTGCCAAAAATTTTTTACTACTTTCTCAATGAAGTTGAAATTTTGAAATGTATTCATTGTACGCGTATACGTATACATACATGTGTATGTACTACTATATAAAATGTGTCTATATGCGATAAAGCAGGAATAAACCTCGCGCGGGTTTACAGAGCCGCAGAGAGGGCTCAACGCCAATCAAAAGGCTCAGAAATTCGACTTTAATTCCGGGTTATTCTCTGGATGAACGCGTCCGTCATTCGTATAATTGGTCAAGCTGCCGATTGGTCGCAATATTCTCGACACCACCCTTCCGCATACAGCTCCAATATATTTCCACGCTTCATGTAACGTGCTGCAGGGATTCCCGACGAAGGGGCAGCAGCGGCAGCGCAACATCGAGTGAAGCAGAAAAAGGATAGAGAAAAGAGAAAAGAGGAATGAGGAAAGAGGAAAGAGGAAAGAGGAAAGAGGGTGGGAAAACTGCTGCCCATTGTCGTCCCGATTCGTTCGAAAATTTACGCTTCGCTAGAACAGCTTGCTCGTTCGTCCGCCTGCAGCCGAATTTGTTATGGCTTTAGGTATGTATTAAATATACAATACATACACATACCGTATATATATACTCATAAATTGAGGGGACATACCCCGCGGTGGTCGGCCGCGTATTCAAAATAATAATAAATAAACTTCTGCAGAGAATCGAGTACTCGCGAGGACTTCTTTTTTTTATGTACACATCTATATCCTTCATCCATTTATTTATTTCCCACATATAGAGGATCTCTTTCACCGCGATCCAAAAATCTGTACGACCTGCATTATGTATTGTTCTCCATCATCTTACGTACGCGTTCTTCATAAATTTCTCGAGTAATCAGGCGCTGATAAAAACCACGCGTAACGCACTGAATGTGCTAAACGTGAAACACACTCGCAGCTGCATGTGCATGCATCTATGTATCTTGTATGTCCTGTACATGAATCTATACTATGCACGGTATATACATACACATAGTTTATATCGGACGAAATAAACTCCGGGCTTAGAATTTATTGTGAATAAGACGTGGCGAAGCCGAAGGGACGAGGAGTCGGAGTGTCTGGGGTTCCATAGAAAATCAGCGGCCGGTTCTATAATCCGATTCGATTCCACCTCTGCGTTTATTTGGCGACGCAGCTTTCGCCCACCGTGTATGTTTATAGAGAAAACTCAACTGCTGGCAAAAGCTTTCCACACGTGCATGCGTGATCGATATATACGTATGTGTGTACGTACATACCTCTCCGATTTTATTTTTTTTCTACCACTGTTTTTCTATATTACGGTGCAGCATTCGCGCAACTCTGGGAATCGGTTGAATCTACAAAGTAATATGTAATAAATATGATGGATGCTTTGGCTGTAAAGGGCTCGTGGAATGATCACGAACTCTACACATATGCACGTATCTATAGACATATAATTTTTCGTTGTTTTAGGCATACGTATAAGTTTGACGAAAAATATCGATAAATTGGCGGAATGTTGTTTGCCGTTAGCCATGGCTCATCGCCATTTTTCTATAGCGACCCAAAATAGTCGAGAGAACGCAAAAGCCATTTTTATATACGTGACTAGAATGCTTTGAAAAAAGCAGAAGAAAAGAAGGGAGGTAAAAAGGAAAGGGAAAAAAAAATGATAAAAAAAAAAGAAAGAATTGTGAAAGCCTCCTTTCGTCCGTCCTCCGTCGGTCGAAGAAGAATGAAAACTTTCCAAGATTTGGCCACGTCAGAGGCTACTGGCTGTCCAATATTCTCTCGATCCACGTTCACCACGTGCAAGCCGAATTTTCGAAGGCTTTGCCAAGCTATATCTTATCCTCGTGTCTATGTACTATAAGAACACCTCATGATTACATCATACGCACGCGATACGCGTTAGATAAAGTAGGTATATAAGGTAGAGGTGAACATAAGGTATGTACGCATACATATAGCTATGTAGGCAAGATCGTGGTTTGGGTATAGGTGGGTATCGGGTATACTTTAAGGCCTGTCGTCCTCCCATCTCACGCCCTTAGCTTTCCTCGTCCAGAACCGAGAGCTGAGCTTTCAAGGGTCCTAAAAAATGATCTATCAAACTTGCGCCGTAAATCTATAGACCACTATGTGGCTATATGAATATGGACATAAAAAGAGAGAGAAGAATACGAGAGACGAGGTAAATGGCACGTGTGTATAAGATATTCGAGGTCGAGAAAATCACAAAAGGAATTTAATTACCGCAACTATTAATTTGTAGCGCAACGAAATGCATGGTTGTGAAAAAATGTATTTTACACCACATTGTACACTTCAGATTTGTAGGAATTTGAAACGAAGGACGTGGATGCGTGACAAATTTTAGGAACGGAAGGGATAATTCGATGGGTTTGCGTTTGGGTTCATCGCGCGAGGATAGAACTTGAATCCATAATCCAGTCTTGAATTTACGAGCGAACACCCTGCACGGAATAGCTGCGGTGTGTGAGAGAAGAAAGAAGAGAGAAGGAAGAGGGAGAAGAAGTGGGTCTCCGTGATAAAGCGAGGCTGAGAGAGCGTCGGAGAGTGGCGGAGAGACATTGATCACCGAACAACGCGATCAATCAATCTGCCCAACGTCCAGTAGATACTTGATTCCACCCCGAATGACGGACTTCTACCGATCGTTCAATACCCACGTCCTGCGAGGACCATTCCTGAACACGGTGAACTTATGAAAAGCTTACACCTTGGGTGAGAACTATTTGATTACATGATCGGTAAGAATCTACAACAATCGTTCTCAGTTGTTTGTAATAATCCAGAAAAAAAATGTAAAAAAATGTGCATGTAAAAAATAGTTGGAAAAAAAAACTGTCGATCTCATCGGGCCGAATAAGGGTCGTCGAGTTGGCACGCGAATCCCCATGAAACATAATTTTACGTTCGTCGGTGTACAGTGCATACATGTAAAATGAATTCTCTGACGTGTTTTCGTCAAACCCGATTCAGATTTGTAGTATTATAGAACGTTACCGTATTATGAAGGAGATTGCGTTTCGAGGCCGACAGTTTACAATCTGCAACGATCAGACGTCAGTTCTGAGGGTCGCGAAGCTTTTCGCTCTGTGAGTTTGATAATTTTGTCCTGCGAACCGCGCGCGACGGCTAATACCACACCGTAGGTATAATATACATGTATGCCCACAACAGGGTGCGAGGGCGATTAGCTCCTGTGGAGGGCTGCAGTCACGCCACAGCCGACCGACGGACCAACCGACCGACCGACTTGATTATAAAATAAAGAGCCCCACCTCCCCCATTCCTTCTTCGCCCTCATACCTTTCCGCGCGATTCTCGCGGTTCATGACTGTGGAGAAAATAATAAAATGGGAATACGCAGCGAGCGAATCACGAAATTCTTGCGGCGGGCGTCGGGATCACCACAGCGGCGTCGCAGGCTAAGGGATCCACATTCGCTAATAACGGCTTAACTAGATCCTCCCCCTCATATTATATTACGACTATAAATTAGAGACCCTTGTACACACTGCAGGTACAGAGGGAGGTAGGAGCTCTCACGTTCTCTTCCGTATAACCACCCCTTTGCTTACATATAGGTACATGTATATGTGGGTATGGGTATGTATGTATCATGTAAGGTCTAAGTATTACCGAATACTGTATACCCGACAGTACTCGGCAACTGTATAGCATCACACTGCAAGGTATAATACGTGTATAATATAAATATATTACGTACACATCTATCTATCTATGTACACCTAGAAAACACGATACTTGGAAATGCTTTGCGAGAGAAAACACTTCTACTTACTACAGTGTAATATAAGATATACATGTATACCCGTACAGGGTATATACCGAAGCTACGCGGACTTATATGCAACTATACTTCATCGAAGTAGAGGTTCGGCAGTTTAGTTAAATACCTACCAATAATTACACCGAGAGTCTAACCCCTTCGAAATTATGGGCAAAGTTTTCTACTAACAAACTAAATCTCAAGGTGCATCTCCCGCTGCTTACACAGGTGCACCAACCGAACTCCCGCTGTACTACGGAGTCACTAATACGTGCAGCGTGTAGCGACTGTATTGGAGTTGTATAGTAAATTTTGAACTCAGGGCGCACACACCGTCGAATTATGGTGTGATAAGAAAATGTTTTCTATTTTTTTCTCACCTAATCCAAAAAGTCTACAAGTAATCTAACCAGGGTTCCAATAAAGCATGAGGCGAAGTTATTTATGCAACTAGAGATTAACGGTGATTTTACAACGATGAAAAATTTCAAAGAATAAAACTCTACAGTTAAAACACGAACAACTCAAAGTGAACTTGGTAGCAGTCGAGTTCGTTGGTATTTTATTTTGCGCCTTGAATAATTCGTCGTAGAGTTTGATTAATCATCCGACGATAATCATCCGTTCTTGATTTTGATTTAAAAACGTAATTTGCGTGAGAATTCATATAGAGTAAATATCGCGACGACGCCACAGTCGCTGCGGCTCCACGTGAGCAGAGTTGTGAGAATGATGGGCGCTGTCTTAGTTCGGTCATTCACTCTTATCCGAGTCGTTGTCGGTGCCACATCGTTCTGGCAAACCCCACGGTTTACTATTTCTATAATCTTTTGTTATCGTTGTACGCCTTAAGCAGTGAGATTATCACCTTTCACGGACATCTACATCGTTTACCGTATCCTCGGCTGGTTTTGATTGTCCGAGTGCCGCAACCCTGAAATCGACCCCGTATCAGAAGACACGAATGTAGCGGCGCATTCCCAGGTACGCCTCCATCAAATATTTTATTATTTAACGAGGACTATACTGTTATCGCGCTATCGTGCATAATAATATTAGACGGTATAATAGCTGGTGCAGATTCAGGGAGGGCTGCGGGTTCGAAATGCCGGAAAAACCTATTTCCTATCAACGCCGGGTTTTGGTTTTCGAACAAAGGGTTATCTTTGCAATTAGGGGACTGTGGTATACACCGTGTATATAGTTACGAGAGTTTCGCGATGATATATCTGGTTATAAATCTATAGTATTCCCGTAGGGACACGTACGGGGCGGTTTTCGAGAGTAGGCCTGAAATCGGCACACGCGAAGAGGGCCATGTTGCGAGAAAACGCCCCCTGCAATGTCGCTTTTCCCCATCCTCCGATCCATAAGCGCTGGAATATTTCAATGAATTTCGCGAAGGGATCCGATCTTCAAGGGCGCTGATCCCACGGATTTCAGAGAGCCGTAAGTTTCTTCTTCAATCCTGTCGGAAATGTCACACTTTGGATTAGGCCTGTCCTTCGCAGAATCGTTTATTAGCCGAATACACAGGGTGGATTTTTTCTACGTTTTATCTTATTTATTTTTCAATAACATAAGCAATAATTGCCCGTTCTATCTGTTTATCTTGTCTTTTATTTCTGTTCTTTGTTTTTCTTACATACCATGTACTCAGCTGTTTTTGGCGCGGTCTCTCGAACGAAGAGAACTTGAAATATCTAATACGTGTCGCAAAATCGTGAAACTTCTTTAAATATGCAAAGCGACGATATATACGTATTTCGCATAAGGCCGCGACGATTGAAAGGCTACGAGAGCTTATCGTCTGAGTTAAGAAATCACAAATGGCAATTTCTCCCACTTCATTTACGCTGTCGCCATTTTTCAATTCAGATTTCGAGTCTACATGAATCGGAGGATTTATTTTATCACGTAACTTTCTTGTAAAAATCCTGAAAGATTCAGTGGTGTATGATTTATGGAAAATGTCTTCAACCGATTTCTTCCACCGAAAGAAAAGCACGAAAGAAAACAGATTTTCGGAATAATAGGTTTAATTATAGGTAAACTTTAGATCATTTGTTACGTGATTTCGCCTAGAGAATTGGGGGTGAGTGGCGTAAGCTCAAAGTATGTCCTGCAGCGGGTGGTGCGAGCTTGCGGAGTATATAATATTAAATATATCTATACGTACACGCAGAGTGGTAAGGGAAATATGAGAGAAGTTCTGTCGCTCGGGAGAGTTCCCAGTTATGTTAGACGAACAAAGATTATCGTTATTAATCGTTCCGCTTAGGAGGATCGTTCCAACTTTTTCTTGGGTATACCTAGCAACGTAGTAGTATACGTTATATATTACACCCGCGGCATTATTCTCCGGCGAAAAAGGCGCAGTAACAGCAATGGCGCGGTGGTATGTAGGTACGACGCCCCATTAAACAAACCCAAAAGCTCAAGCTCTGGATTTTACTTCGTTGGTGTACATACACAACTTTGCGATACAACTAACCATACATTTATGTGTATGTGTATGTTATTTGCTGTCTCCTTTTTGTTCTTCATTTTTTTTTCATTTCGGGTATTTTGTTGTCGTTGTTGTTATAGTTGTATGTTTGCCAGCTGTTTTTATTCCCCTCTCTTTACCAACCGCCTGATTTTATCACGTTCAGTTATTATACAGAACCGTGCAAGCTCTATAGTTGTTATTATACAACGTGTGAATCAATAAACCCTTTTTTACGTGCGTCGGAAAAAACTGTTATTCTCATTCCACGCATCTAACAACGGTTATTAATTCGCGAGTATCCGTGTTTCGTTTTAACTCGTCACATTTTTCATCATTTTTTGAACAGACGTAGTTACATGGTGAAAAAAAAATCTGATGTAGTCATACTACAGAAACCTCATAATGCATGCGACAAGTGTAGAAAACGGTCAAGGTCACGGGCCAACTATTTAACGTGTAGCCCTTGTACGGTACCTATATGTGTCATCACAGCGTATTTTGAAGGCCTAAGAGCTGCGCCTGAATATCCTAATATTTGCTGCATACTTAACGAGAAGAGGTTCACTGCGTAGACCCTACTTGGCCCGTTCTCGTCTAACCCCCGGGAAGGTTCACCCCCGCCTTCTATTTATACCCACGCACACATGCCACACGCATTGAGTTTGTATGCCGACTGCTTATAAAGTAGTCGCTCTTGCTGGATGCCTACGTGCGAATGAACCGCATACACATTCACCCTGCAGGCAGGACAGCTGTATTATATGAATAGATATATATGTATAAATATGCGGTTGTGTGTGTGTGTTTGTAAATAGAGTACGTAGATATGTAGGTAAAAGCGCCGTAAGCACTTGAGCCGTTCTTTCCTCTTATTAGCTTTATTTTGCTGCTCGGGAATACCCTTCAGCTGCGGTTAATTAATTCACTTTTGGTATATACCTTATATACAGACATGGATATATAGGTACATATACTGTGCAGAGGTCTGCGTTTTATTATACACACACACATACATATATGTATACTTACATACTTATATACCTATACACGGAAAGAATTTTGTGAAGCCTTAGGCCCGATCTGTGCCCATGCGCGAGAAATGGTTTGACATTTAATAATCGGTGCAGCCGTCTTGCTCGACCCTAAGCAAAAACGTGAGTGCTTTGAATTTTTATTCTTGTCACATCTGGAGCCGAGATTCAAGGGAGTTTTAGCCGCACTGCACTTCAGCTGGTAACAAAATTGTCTGATTTTACCACCGCACCAACCACAACCATAGGCATGAAGGCATAGGTATGCACCGTTTCAACAAATTCTCACCGAGTGAAATGGACCAGTCAACCATCTTGCAGGTATAAGTCAAAAGAATTTAGTACTCCGCCATTATAATATACGTAGGAGAACAATCGTCGCTGAAATATTCTCAAGATATATGCTATCGTACATAATTTCATCGAAACTCGAAAGGGGACGTACCAAAAAGCTCGCAAATCCTACAACAGAAGTGCGCGGGCACGTGCACCTTTATCACTAACCCCCTTATAAAGGGGATGATTAAGTAAAATTGGAGTAGAAAAAATTGATGGAAAGTAGACATCGGGAGTCAACTTTTTTGTTTTGTTTTTTTTTTTTCTTTCTTTATTCCGGTTTCGCCTTTTGTATTATTTGACAAAACAGGGAGGAATCGCGATCGTAATCTTGATCTCTGTTTCGCGTTTCTTTTACTCCATTGTCCATCTAGACACCGGAAATCTCCTTCATTTTTCTCTTCACTCCTATACATATATATATATGATGTATGTATGTGTGTACGTATACATTCTCGGCGATGGTGAGGCGAGAGAAGAACGAGTAGAAGAAGAAAGAAAGAGATGGCGAAGGAGCAGGACCAGCATCATGGTAATTAAGTTAAATGTACGCGCACCTTATCACACGAGCTTTTGTTCCACGCGGGGTAGCCTGGGTAACATTTTTCATCGTTTATACGTAACGGCAGTGTGCTACTACGCCGAAACCCGTCTGTTACGTTACGTTCCCTTCCGTTCCCTTCCCTTACAGCCACTGTCTCAACTCCCGTCTCCGTTCCAACTCATGGGACGCTGGGAGAAGCTCTTTTATACATACGCCACCGCATGTTTATTCAAGAGCCTCACGTAGAAAAGATATTCGCGCGAAGCGACGTGACACTCCGCCACGACGGAAGCGATGCGGAAATGAAAAAGTTATACTCCTGGCGCGATACCCGGTGCTATAAGGTACAAGGTATACATATACGGTATATACGGCATAAGGTATAAAGCAAACGGGTACGCTTACACCTCAGACTTATTTTCGCACACAATATGCCCCGCGTAACAACCTTATGACTTTACGCTAAGGGTACATCAGGTTCCACTTTCATCGTTGCGAAATTTTCCGAAATGGAAAAATTGCGCGAAAAAAAAACAAAAATTCAATAATTTTCCAATACGCTTGTGCAAAATAAACATACAAATTTTACTATGCCCTCTTCAAAGGACGCCGGTGGATGTCATTTTTCAAAATTCGGAGGCTGTATGAATTTTTCCAGAGATGAACAAAATGAAAGACAATGAGATATAGTGTCTAGTCAAGTCGAATTCATACTTATCTACTTGAATTTGCGTATGCATGTGTACCATTCAAGTGACAATTGTTTTTTTCACATCGCATTCACAATTTTCCCGATTTTTCGTGCTGTTGTATAATTTTTGTGGTATAAGAATCGAACATCTTGGAAAGTAACAAAATTTGAATCTTAAGCATTTTGATGAAACGGTTTTCTCTTACACCGTTGGGGGTCTGTTCGATCATCGGACATCTGTTTCAAGTGGAGAAAAAAAAGAGAACGACATATCGTATAATTTTTTTTGAAAATGCAACGAAGTTTACCTTTTTCTTATGCATACATCATATAGATATAGGGGATGTGGTGAAATCTTTCATTGTAGTGGTACGCAGATATGGATGTTGGATGTGCATGTGGGGGAGGGGGAGGGAATATCACCCTGAATTAGCATAATCTCGATAGCGGTGGGTAGAGAAGGTGATTCCTTTCAGTCTGGAGACTAGGTATAAGGTAAGGAAATTTCATCAAAACTCGACGACTTCTATGGGGGGATAAAACTGCTAAGTGATGACGACGGGCCGCACGGTAAAACCGGTGCACGGTAGGCGGCCATCGTTCGCTTTCCGCGAGTGTAGAACCGAGAAAGTTAGAGAGGAAAAAAAAAAGAAGAAAGAAAATAATGAAAAACGAAAAGCAAAAAAGAGACGTACCCTGCGCCCGAATCGAATCGCAAATATTAGCATTGCTACGGAAACACAGTGCTCTCCCGACGCGCCGCGTAAGTACCCACCTTATACTCCACCTATCCCCAACCTTCGTCCCCTCTTTATCCACACGGCTTCGGGTAAAACGACGCCCACCTCCTATCGCCACCCTTCGAAAGCCGCTTAAAGCTTTCCTCCCTTCCCCCTTTACCACCTGCCGCAAAAACCTTCGTCTTTCCCCGCGAGATACGCCGTTCTTCGCAGCAGCCATATCACAACGTTGAGAAACTCTCAAAGTATTCGTATATACCTACGTTATGTACAGAGGCACATGGTTCTCAGGTATAATATAACGTATTTATCGATGTAATTATATATCGCGGAGAAAAAGGGCGTAGCCCACATTGTTTCGAATTTGGGCGATATCCTGAGAGATTGCAGATTTCTGTCGTTACCGACAGACATGCGATTTTGTCAATCAGATCGCGCGTATCAAAAAAAAAATATATTTCTTTGAAACGTAGTGCAATGTTTTTTTTCGCTTCTCCTCCCTCGGCCGATACGTTATATGTGGATGTACAGAAGCTTGCGCATATTCAGGGAATCTCGGAGGGAGACATTCGTAATGCCGACTAATTACCGGCCAGCCGGAAGTTAAGGTGTGGACAAGCCGCCACCGCCAGCAATTCCCCGCGAAATTAAAGTTCCCGAAGCGACGACGCTCAGCTCCCATTAAAACCAACGGACCACCGACACGAGAACTTCTCCCTCTCTAATTTCCTTTTCCTTACTCCCATATTCTCGGTCTATACTTCCTCTTCCTCTTTTGCTTCTGCGGTCGGTATTTAGCTTCCAAAGTAATTGTTGTTGTATACTCGGCTTTACATATATATATGTACACGTACTTTACGTTACTACCTATTGCGTTTCTGAAAAACAGGGGAGGAATGAAGTACCTACTTAAAATTTTATTACGAATTTCCAGAAACGATTTTCTTTATACTTCAGAATCCACCGCGCATACACACGCGACCGTTCAATGCGATAAATATATTTGAAAATAATATTCGCTGATGCAGGTATATATTTTGTATATTTTCTCATTTAAATTATTACGAAAGGGTAAAAACTTTGGAAGACATTAAGTCGAGAATCGTTGCAAACAAATATACCTAGCTGAGTTGGCTTTTGGCCAGGAGTCTCTCGGTTGCAGCTCGCCACTGCATGTCGCTAAAGGTTAATTTGCGTAACGACGCACTCATAATCTACGCGATTCTAACAATAAGCTGCACCGCGCGCGGATTTCTATACCGTCCTGGTTTCTCCTTCTCACGTTTGTTCTTCACTTAAAAAATAAAGATATATCGTTGTCAGTGGCTTTTTTTGTTTCGTCTTTACGCAGGGTAATGTCCATCGTCAGATTGTATTTTTACGAAACAACATCGCTGAGAAAGACAAATTACAATTTCCCCATGCGCTCCGATTCACCTCGAAGTGTGAATAAATTATCCGTCGATTATCGCAAACCTTCAGTCAGTTTCGAGTCACCTTCACTAATGGTTATGCACGTAACGCATTTTGTACATTTGTCAATACATTATACGATTACAGGATTCGAGTTCGTGGCAAATTATATCCGTGCAGGGCGGAAGCAAGAAGGAACGAAATCAATTACTTTCCAGTCGCAGGAGTGTATAGGTAAGCATACACATGTATATACGGTATGAGGTGGGTACAGCGTCGTTAACATTTTCACCAAGCAAACGGCAACTTCTGAACGAAGAGTAAAACCAGAAGCAGTAGAAGCTAACGTTCGATAACGACCCACGCAGTTCGATTCGCGGAGCACGACCGCTGCCTCGACGCTAAAACTTTTGGAGACTCGTCCCTATGTAGCGTCAAAAGTTCACCGAGTTTTCGGAAACTCACGTATTCCCAATTCCGGCTTTTGAAACCCAGCTCTCTCCCGTACCTCATTCGCCGTCCGCCTCCCGCTAACATTCGACAGCTCAGTCATCATGGGTCGAGGATTTAAAACAGGGAGAATATATTTTTTTTTCTCTTCCCCCATTTCTGGGACAAGTCCGCAAGGTCAGAATATCACGTGTTGCTGCAGGTTGAATGGAACCGAGTACGGCGCAATAATAAAGGATGAGAGAAAAAAAAAAACGGGGAAAAAACTGATCATAAATAAAGAACGCGAGTTACAGTTACGGGAGTAGAAACGAGAGGACCGGGAGAGGAGAAGAAAACAAGGAGACATAAGAGGGACACGGAGGGACATCCAGAGATTTAGTACCGCTTGGGAGAGTTTGCAAATGGCGGACGAAGCATCGTGCCGCAGGGCTGTTGCATAATGCAGGTGTGATTCCCGACTTTTCAACGCTCCTGTACCAAAAAGTCTTCTTCTACTCCATACATAGGTATCTCCTCCACCCATGTAAGTATATGTACATAAGATACATACGTATACGTATATAGGTAGGTACGTACGTGAGTACAGTAGACTGGTGTAAACCCTCGGTGTATATAACATCTAGGTATATATGCGTGTACTATGTACATATATATTTGTTACATACTTTCGCGTGAAACTTTTTGGAGGAGCTTTAAGCTTTGCGAAGATAAGAAGCTCTCTCCTAGACTCCTTCGACTCTCTATACGGAAGTTATTTTATATCTATACATCTAGCCGTACTTATACGGCGGTCAGAACGAAAATAAAATTTCAAGCGAAACTGCCGCAGCATACTGTATAGAGACATTTGAAAAATTAGAATATTTTTTTTTTTACTTCTCTCTCACCAGCTTTTTTATACCCTCTAAAGTGATACTTTGAACAGACGATAAATTAACGATTATTCAGAATTTACAATGATACAAGCTCCTCGCTTTGTTGTCCAATGGTGCTTTCGGGACATTTCGTTTCAGGGATCCCCAATCCCCCATCCCTTAGTTTCCTCCCTCGCGAAATATAACCCTGCATCGTGGGGATCGAAATGGTCGTAGCGATTTTGCGTCTGGCAAAAGGGTTGCGTATATATATATATATATAAAAGAAAAACAGAAAAAAAGCGAAGGGCGTGGGCGGCGGTTAACGTTGAAGAAGGGAAAAGAGAGAGAAAAGGATGGTGAAGCGGTATTATTTACGCTAGAGTTGGAAGAAATATTACATTTTCAAACCAGGCTGCGCCTCGCCCACCCCCAACGATACCAACGGGATCGGCGAGGAGAAACGAGAGGAGTGCAGGCTCTCCATTACCATTTATAGTGATTTCTGAACCAACTGCTCGCACCTTCTAACGGGTGACTACCCCGATGATAACGTCGAGAAACCAGAAAATCTCTGATTTATAGCCTTTGTCGTACAACGCTGCACTCGGCAACGTCTCAATGTCGCGATTCCTGATACCCCCAATTCGACGACGACGGTACGCGAGGTAAATATACGATGCATAGACTAATACAATCCAAAATAGGTTCCCATAAAATACGAGACATATATATGCCTATACCTATGTGTATATCTGTAGCCATTTCGTTTTAGGTCCCGCAACTATTGTACGCCACCCAAGGAAAGTCTTGGAGCTTTTTGTTTCACGGGTTCTCGGAGAAATCTATTCGGCGTGACGGTCGTAGCAGACAAACAGTCAGGCCGCTTCGAACGGTAACAGTTTGTTACATTGGTTTAGTTTCTGGGACGTTGGGACTCTCTGCGTAGTGGTCCATAAATTTATGAGGATCGAGCTGCCCTCCGACTCGCGCACACTAGCCTCTGTCGTCCTCTTCCAAAGCACCACCAACAGCCACTTCCAATACGAACACATCCCCCGCCTATTTTATCTTTTTTCCTCTCCACTCCACTCCACTTCGCTTCTCCCACTCACCGAGTCCTTTTCTCTGAGGCAAAGCAGCATTCGGCAATGCCTCAAAAAGTGTTTTTCCCAACTCGTGAATTGTTTTTCTTCTTTTCGTACGCCCACGCATACCCATACGAATGCATATTGCACATACTTTCGTAGTTCGCTTCCATATTTTTCTGTTTTCTTAACGTAAACGCGGCCGATGCGACGCGGCCCACGCCAAAGTCAAGGTGCTACTTTGCACTTTTTGAGGACCGGAGAGAGTTGAGGAAAACTTGGAAACTAGGAGAACTGAGAATGCATGAGCAAAAATTTTAGTCGAAGTGAAATAAAATGAAGCTGAAAAACAGTCGACTGTTATTCCGAAGGGGGCACCTAGTTTGTTCGTATATTTTCCTGCAACGTAGACGTTACCGCTTGGTATATGAGGTGACAAGGATGGAAACCGCGTCGAATTGGTGCAGTCAAAAAATTGGCAGTGGCAGAATTGCGAGGCATGCACTTGCCTACGTGTTTAAAATAAATTCAAAGAACGTGTCTCGAATAACCTACACCCCCGCACGCGAATCGTGGTTAGATTGGGCTGCAAAGGTACCAGGATGTACATATAGTAAGGTGAAATGGACGGAGCGAGGCGAGGAGCGAGAGGGAGAGAGGAAAGATGATAGAGAAAGCTAAATGTTAAGGGTGAAAAAGGTAATTTTCTGGATTTGATGAAACCGAACTAAATATAAATTGAAGCGCAGAGCTCTTATACATCCTCTGGAAATGACATCAAGTTCAATAATACTAGAGAGAAGAGAAGAGAGACAAAAAAAAAGAGGAAGGAAAAGTCCATCCATAACAGGCGAAGAGGATGCTAGGATGGGAAAGCTCCTCTTCATGCTCGTATATGCTGCATTTAAGCTCCGTCGCAGATGGATCTCTTCTACCCTTCCTACACATAAGTGTGTATAAATGTAGGGGGATAGGAAAGCAAAGCGGTGCACGGGCTCTTCGACTCTCCTCTTCAGGATATCCTATACTGCTGCACCAGCTCCTACTTTCCTGCAGGGTAAATATGAGAGTGCGAAGTGCTACCCTAGCACGGATTGTCGTGTATCACCCACTACCCTGCACTCCTCCGCATTTATACTTCGGTTTAGCCGTACCTCTTTATACACTCTCACTCATTTTATTCGTTGCATTCGTTCAGTGCAATCAAATATCAAGGAGTGAGAAACGGAAGGGCGTGATATACACTCTTTCGATTATGGACCGTTGTGCCACCGCGTAAGAGCTTTTCGCTAAAAATCGAATGGAATTAGAAAACATGGAACAGGATTCAATTCAAATGAGACATACTTTCGCTTCTTTTTTCCGAGGTGTTTTTTTTTACTCTAGATTAAAAGAGTGTCAATCG
The DNA here is from genome assembly GCA_963978495.1 of Athalia circularis. Classification (NCBI taxonomy): domain Eukaryota; kingdom Metazoa; phylum Arthropoda; class Insecta; order Hymenoptera; family Athaliidae; genus Athalia; species Athalia circularis. The sequence goes on from OZ021699.1 coordinate 23,476,429, forward strand.
AAAATAAAAATAACTCAACTTCTATGTTTGATTGCCATTCCGTTCGCTTGCCCGATAAAGATACAACTTCAGGCGTTGAACCCTTGAAATTTCAACGTGATACCGATATTATCTCGTGACCGCCGTAAAAGTTAATTCCAGCAAAAGTCCGATGTGTATATTTTGTGTACGAAGTAAAATAGCAGTTTTTATTTTACCCGTACTAATTACACAAACGCAAGTTTCTGAGTAATACGAAAGATGTTATATATGCGTTACACTATGGTCTCAAAGGTGAAAAAAAAACAAAAAATAAAAATACGTATACAAAGTTGTGCCTGATGAAAACGCCCGCCCCAAGGGACATTTTCTGAGGCTTGTTTTAATTATACTAACAACGAGAAATTCGTGAAGGTTAAACTGCAGACGGCAGTCGTAATAAGAAGTGTATACGAGTAAAAAAGGCGAAAACCGCGTTGTGTGGTACGAACCTTGCGCGAAAGTACGTACCGCGAATATTTTCGGTTTCAAATGCGAATTATATAAATATTCATAAAAAATAACGTGAAAGTAAGTCTAAGAGTGTAACATAATCGCAGCTATATGGGTGGGGAGAAGAATTACGCGATAGAAACGAACGCACGTTGGAAGCTACGAGGGAATCGAAATCGAAATCGCAAATGGCTAAGGGCGACCGCGAAGTATTTTTGTCACACAATACAGAGGGAGAACGAAAAAGGGCGGAAGAAGAAAAAGAAGAAGAAGAAGAAGAAGAGGGATGGAAAGAGGTCAGCGAGCCATTCGAATTCAAAGGCAGTTCACCGAACCGTTCGATCCGAACTTCCAGCTACGAGTGAAAATCTCATAGATGGGGAAATATTGAATCGACTCTGCGCGCATCGCAACGTACGAGAGCTTCAATTTTCGAATTTCATTAAGAATAAAAGTCAAAATGAGGAATGGACTTCTGGAGGAGTTGGGCTTCTCCTAAGGATTTTGCTTCAAATTCGGGTGAAAAAGGTGATGGATAAAAAAAAAAATAATCTCATCACGAAATGTGAATCATTTTTGTCTACGAAAATCACGGTATATATTCGTCACCTTATGGACACGCGTAAATATAAATCCATTTACGTATAGTGCAGATAAGAGGAGCGCATCCGCGCATACCTTTCTATAACACGTATTCACGTACGCACATTGCAGGCAGACACGTGCCTCGAGTGACTCAATAGTTGGCACTCGGCCCGAGTAGACGCGATGCAAATACGAGAATCAGACGCGAACTGTGAGTATGCCAGGGTGCATCTCCGTGACATTGCGGCAGGGCAAAAAACACAAACTGAGAATACATAAATGTATAATTCAGGGTTCGTAGTGTACATGGGAAATTCCGTGTCAACTCGACTGGCTAATCCCGACCTCCATTTTCATTCTTATTCTCTCAGTTTTCCAGTCAGGCACCTCCAACACTTATCACTTCATTAAATCAGGTACAAAATTCATTAGCGCCGTGTAATAATAGTCAAACAATGATCGTATCGTTTTTTTGATCTCGAAAAAAATTTACAGCATCTGTGAGTGTTTGAGTTCCAATTTGAAAGCAAGGACATTAGGCGAGAACAAATTGAGGATTTTTTGGGGAAAAAAAAAGCATAAAACTGACCAACAACTACTTGCAGGTTGTCTTTACGTAAAGGTGTTTCGCGAAAATCTTGAAATGAAATTGAAAGCTGACCCTCTGAACGAATCTTAGCAAACTTTTTTTTCCACCACTAAAAGAATTTTTATCGTTCGCGAGTTCTGTTTAATGTTTGTTCGAGTTGGGACCCTTGAAATATCGGAATCGTAAGAATCATCAAGATCGATGATAAATTTGGCGTTATAAAAGTAGGATAAGACAGGGGAAAAGTGAAAGGGAGAGAGAGAGAGAGAGCATTAAAGTGGAAAGAGGCTAACACCCTGATATTCAGCATCGACGGCCGGTTGAAATTAGTTTTACTTCAAGTCAGCTTTTACCAATATATGTTATATGTACATATACGTATATATATATAGCTCGGGCGGCCACGACTCCTGCGTTACAGTAACTTAATAATCCCTGAATAAACACTGCTCCGTCATTAATTGCACTGGAAATCCGGGTCTAAAGCAAGCGGCATCGGCGGCGGCGACGGTCACGCAGAGCTACGATCGAACCGGGGGTACGCGAAACGCGGGCTGAGGGGGGAATAGGGGGAGGGTGGATAGAGAGTCAATCGATACTACATATATGCGAAGCAAATACGCTCGACAAATATGGATTCAGGGGTGGTGCAGTAGTAGCTGGCATGATGTTACTCGTATTTCCGCATATAAAATATATTTACACATACCTATATGCATGCATAAATATACATGTATATAATACATGTATATATGTATTATAATGTAGGTATGCGCCCCCAACCCCCTCGCCCCATCCCCTCGCACAGGACGCGAACGCGTTCAGTCAGCGCAGTTTATATTTCCGAACAATGTGCCACACAACGATTGCGCCTCGTCGTCCACATCTATATGTAGGTATTAACTGTATGTGATATAGTACGTGGTATACTTATATGCAGTGCTTATAATAATTTTCGAAACCAAACGAACTGCCATTCCGTTGTCACCGATATACATATACCGCGGGTTCGAATAACCGTTAGTATATCACAAATATCAAAAGTCTGACGTACATTACTCGTAATTCATTATAGTTGGAAACGTCTTTCAGGTGTCAAATAATTCAGCAATTTCGAACTTTTTTTCCATCATGTATAGATATACACGAGAATTCGTACCCGATAATATTTTCCAAGCCAGTATCGTGATGGCGTCAATTTTGTGAGGGAATTCATCCCTTATAGCCGTGCGATAAAGGAAATAGCGCTATTCGAATATTGAAATATAGCATCGTATATAAATATAATAGATTTTTTCCTTCATCTTCATACGGTCTTTTAGGGTTGCGCGATAAGTAGTGCAGGTTATAATGACAAGTACGGGATTCAATAAATCAAGGATTATCGCATAGCCAGAGCTGAATACTTTCTTTCTATGCTATTTGTACATAGAATCGGTGTCACATATGTATAAGACCATAGTTATAATTCCTCGGAGTCTTTATGTGCACACGTCTGTTACATACATAACGCAGCCACATAGTCTGTGGAGGTTAAAAGGGGTATCTAGAAGTTCGGAACGATGTTGTTTTCGAAATGAGTGCGCGTTACCGGATTTGAGTTTCCTTGGTTTATAATATGGATGGCGCAGAGGGGAATTTTATCAGTACGCCTTGGGTTGGCAAGTAAACTTTCAAATTATGGATCGAACCAACAGCTCGGGTGCCTGTGCAGGACGGAGTAGATTGATAAGTTAACCCCCGCCGCGATGTTCCAAGTTCCGTTTTAGGGGTAGATACAGCACAGATATTCTGCAGGCTCGACGCTCTCTGACTCGATCATTCGATTAACCTAAGCAGGTTTTCAGCCCAAATCCCGCGCCGTCCTGAACCACGAGGTCCTTTGCGTGTATCTACTAGAACTATCTCCTAATTCAGGTATTAGTCCGGAAACACGAAGGGATGTGGGAGAGTAACAGAAAGAGAAAATCATTGCCGAAAGCATCCCTCTCCACCGCCGGCCCCTTCTTCCCGCCCGCCCACCACCCTGTCCTTCGATGAAGGGAATAGCTATGAGAGGAAGTAAAAGAGGTCAAAGGGAGAGAAGAGCGCTGCAACGGTAAACAACTTGGTTCAACTTCATTCTGTTTGAGTTCTTGCGTATATTACGTTAAAGCTACCCCAAATATTTATTACTACCCCATTAAACCGACGGCCTAAGCAAACATTACCGGTAGCGGTAACGTTGGGGAAAGTACGAGTCGTAGGTACGCTATAAAAACAAGCAAACAAAAAAAAAGAATAAACGAATTTTTCAGATTTTATAATTCCGTAGAATTCATTCCCGGTAATTTAAAATAAATCGTACATTTTGCAGAGCAACTTCCTCTCCCTTATCGTGTAAACTTATCTACTTCGTTTCGACAATTTATTTCATGTTCTGTTTTTACTTCCTTTTAGTTCTTTTTGACAAAAAATCTCGAGCAACTCTCCGATATACTCGTACCGCAGTTTGAAAAGTAGATTTTTCAACTTTCAAGAACCTTTCGGCCAACTGAAAATTTCTCATCTAATGTTCATTCTAAAACGATTTCATTCTCATTCGGGGTGATGCGAAAAAATACATAATAATTAGAGAAATGGACACGCGATGTAAATAAAATACGCGGTACCAGTGCAGGTGTAAATAATAAAACGGCCATTTTTTTCGTCTCGCCAGAAAATGATAGGGGATGCTATAAAGGCACTATAAGGGAGAGGGTATTGTTCGCGGAGGGCGCAGTAACCGCCGGCGCAATTAATTATGAGGTGTGTAAACAATAGGTGGATGTAAATATACCTACTTCGCAGAAGTCGAGCTTTTTCATATGAAAACAACTCGTTAAATGTGATTCGCAAAAGTCTCTTATACAGCCACGACAGAGGAAACAAAAAAACAAAGAAGCAAATAAATAAATAAACTTGAAAGCAAAAAAAAAAAAAAGTTAGAGAAGAATAAAAAAACATTAAAACGACTTTGCAGCCGCCTTTATTGGGCCATCAATTATTCGTTCAATCCATTTAATTGCTGCAGTAATTCCACCTGCAGGAGATCGAAAGAAAAATTTCATACTCGTGATGGGTCCGCTTTCAGTTTGAAAGAATGAATGATGATTGTAACTTATTAAAAAAATTATTTCTTGGATTTAATAAATTTTGTGCAACTTGACATACCTACCATTCAGACATTTTTTTCACAATATCATAAGAACTTAAAAATGGACGACACTCAAAATGTCTTTGAGGTAGTATTTCAAAGAACTTTTCCATCATAAGGCCAGTAGACCTTTAACGAAGTACATTTTCTTCCGAAATTTCTTTCATTTTCAAAAATCTATACGAAAATTTGAAAAAACCAAGAAAATCGCGGTTCGACTGTATCTGTAATGCTTACAAGTTTTAATTTCACAGTAATTTTCAACCCCCTTATAGAATCTACTCTGTAGCTGTTTGCGATACGAAACTCTTACCGCATTTATATACGAGTTCTCACGCTCGAATGTACCGGGAGATGTTACGTTATGAAGGGCAAATCTGTCAGTTGTGGCAAGTAATGATCGACAATTAGGAAAAAGAAAAATCCTGTTATCCGAATAATTGTTAGCTTCGCGCAGTGTATGTGACGGTCGAAAGGGGAATGAAGGCGACAGCTGCCGCGCGTGGGCACGCGGATATTGTTAAATAGCTAATATTTGCTATTCGCGTTGTTTCGTTGTTCGTTGTGAGAGTGAATCAAAAGAGTATTAAGTTACAGAGCGCGAGCGGTCTCTTTGATTGGTCCAGCAGCCGCGCCTATAACTTTAACGAAATTGTTCAGACCAGCGCAACCGTTTTGGCAAACTACCAAAGAGAGCAAACTCTACTTGAAAAGAGAAACTCACCAAAAAGGAGGAGATAGATAGAACCGACCAGGAAAGACGCGCTGGCTTTATTATCCATACCTCGCATCAAACGGAATTGGTACGAGGAATTTGCGTTAATCGGTTTTACTCGATCATCGTATAATATCGAGAGTAGAAGACGCTGAGTGAAACATGCCAACGTGTGTTTTCTTTTCTTCTTCAAGTTTTTCTTTTTTTTTCTTCTTCCTACTTTATGCTTTTCACATTTCGTGTTCCACGCTTGTTTCTTTGTACGATATAATATAATATTTCATCTAGTCGAAATTACTCGAAAACTTCGTAAGTTCGTTATAAATATTTCTTCTATAATTATAAGCGTAGCTTAATACTTCTTCATTTTTTTTGTTTTTTTCTTTCTTATACTTCTCGCCTATTTTGTGTGATCGTAGACGAAATTCAGAGTAGTCCGGCGATGGCCTTTGGCGCGGTTATATGAGCCACGACATTTTGAAAAGGTTGTGAAATTTTATTATAGCACGAGGCGGTAAGGTTAAAATCGGCTATCGGGTCCGACGCGCACGATCAGCCACCGTCCACGTACGACCGCAACGTGGTAGCCACCCTTATAACTACTCTACTCTACTTTACTCTAATACTATCATGGGAATATTACGGTTACGTCATCTGCGACGCAGCTTTTATAATATGTTACAGCGTTTTGCGCTAAATCGTGGGGGTGATAAACGAATTTACCCTGTGCCGCTGCGGATCGAGGGATAATTTTCTAGTCATAACGTTCCGTGTAAGAAAAATTTTAACCATGTTCGTCATTTTTCTTGCTGCTTTTGTTCGAGACACGGCGCAACATCGTATGGGAACATGTAAATTCAAATGAGATTCCCGGAATAAAGTAATGTTGGGAAGAAAGAAATGAAATATTCCTTCGCATCAGCCTACCTTTTCGGAAGAAATGTAAACCCGCAAGTATATGTTTTGTTAACTCGAAATTCGTTTTACCCGCTACGTATCATATAGGCATACTAGAGTCCTCCACGCCCTTAACCAACAACCTTGACCAAACCTACGCCTATACACACTTCAAACTCGAGCTCGAGCTCGAGCTGTTTAAATTTTGTTTCTACCCCATTACCGTCGGCTACCGCGCTTATTCGACCTTCGTCCTTCGTTGAGTCCTCTGCGAGTTTCCGGGGTCTGCAAGACTAATAAATTTGCCGTACGTGTCCTTCAGCTTGGGCACCGTCTTTATTTCTCACAATTCCTCCCCTCTCTGATTACTGACCACCTCGAACTACCCCTAGAATCGAGATGATTTTATTTTACCTCTTCTTCTTTTATACATCGGTCGATGGGGCTTCGCTTTTATTATTTCGCAGGCTGGAAATTACTTCAGGAAATTGGAAGAGCCTTATCCTAGTTGAGTAAAAGTCTTTTGCTTTCTGTTTTACCCCAGGAGCGATGCAGTCCTTAGATTCACGTAAATATAAAGCGTTATTTCTTTGCCATGTTTATATACCTATCGGGTAGCACATCGTCGTTCAGGTAACGCGGACGGAAGTCCGTAAACTGGTTTCTTCAGGATTTCTGGAGTATAATAATACCGAAGAATATATATCTGTACACGACATCGTCTCGGTGCAAGACGAGGACATAAAACGCCCCCATAAAAATAGAAAAACTTGCATACTACCACTTTTATTCCTTACAAATGATGCGACCGTAGACGGAGAAGAACTCCACCCACGCACTTTGCTAGCGGATATATACTGGGCGGTTCTCAAGATAAACGGTTTTTCTCACTGGCCGCATCAGGTATTCCAACGTTCATATATATGCGCAGACACTGTATGGAATACTTAAAAAATTTCAAGAATCGGAAACAAAAAATATAAATACGTATATATTTGTATCCACACCAAAGACTGCAGATTTCATGATACACATAAAATTTTCCTTACTCAAAGATACACCCTATATAAGACTATAGGGATCCTCCCTTATTCCTCTACGGTATCAGCTTAATACAAAACGATTTTACGAGCTGTATAAAAAAGCCATTAGTCCTTCTCGATTGGACTCTGCATCGGGAAGAAGAGGGAAAAGAAGGGTGCGGGGGTGCGGGGGTGAATTGCCAGGGTATCTCAGCCAATAGACGAACAGCCCTGTGTATGTATGTGTGTATGTATCTATATGGGTTGTGTATAAAACATTTTCAGAAACCAGCCGGCTTTAGCCAAAAGTTAAGTTCTATTATCTATATACTGACATCAACTGTTCCGTTTATTGAGATGCAAAGGTATTCTATCTCGTATTCTATACTCTCTCCAACTTTATCATCTAACGTTTGAATAGGTAGGTACGCGTTACATTTGCAACAATATTCCGGATTCTGCAGCAACTTATGTTATACTCCGGACTCTTCTCGAGGAGGTTTTGTGTTGCTGAACAAGACGCGGGAGGAGGGGCGAATCCCCTTTTTGTTTTTTATGGCTTCCATGCCTGATTAAATACCTCGCCGTTCTTTGTATCGAGCAGTTCCGCGTTCCTTTCCTTCCTTTCTTTTCTCTCCCGTCTTTTGGTAGTGCGGTACGCGACGGTATCTTCGGCTCATTCGTTCTGCTATTTTTTTTTTTCCTCTTTTTTCTCTCCTCGGCAGCAGCTTCTGCGGAAAAACGAAGAAAGTGGATACTACGTTAGCTGGCGTTCCCTGGCGTCAATATGGCAATCCCTATCAGCTACATACGAGCTGCGGGAATAAGGACAGAAAAAAGAAAAGTTGCGGGAGATGAGAAGAAATACGTTTTCAGTTACACTTCCGCAGTCGAAGGCTCGGGTATCTTCTGAATAATATTTTAAAACTTCGATTCAAATACTTGTCACATGCCCGAGCAGCTTCTTTCAACTTATTTTTTGCCCTTCTTTTTTTTTTTACCGGGGTAACGTACACGTTGCTGAAGATGAAGATCTTAGAAAAACGCAAAAGTTGCCAACGTTATGAACTCGGAAATGAATCGTTGATCGTTCACGGAAGGGTTTGGATACTTATAACTATAGTTTCATTATCTCATTCTTATCATCGTGAGTTTACTGAGTCACGATCTGTACATTCCTTCGCGAAGCATCGGCAGTAGGACGGGATGAATCGATTCGAATTGAATTCTAATAAATACAGTTTCCCGGAACAATAAAATTTGTCAACCATCACCGCGCTGCTTACAGTATAAGAATATATCCCCTGGTATTCATGAAAAAAAAACCCTTCCAGCCTACAAAGAGAAAAAAGCTGAGGAGCTTCCGTCTCTCGTCTCTCAGTCCAGGTTGTGAAATCGGGAATTGGGCCAATAGGGTCCTTAGGGTGCAGTGAGGGGATGGGAGGGGGACGAGATAAAAAAAAGGGCGAAGACTTTTCGAACCTCTACGCGGGCGGGAAAAAGAAACTGGAAGGAGTTGTTTTCGCTGGGGTTATTTTCCGGGTGGACGAATTTTACCGGTGCTGCGTCGCCGTCTCACCATCGACGACGACGTCGTTGTCCTCCTCCTCGTCGAGGCGTGCCCAAAGCTATTCCTACCTTATACCCTAGCCGATGTCCTTCACTGCTTCAGAGACAGGTTACTCTACCGTGTATCTATACCGCCGGTCCCGGACGGTCCAATATCCCCAGGGGACATTTATTAGACAAATATTAGCGATCCTTGTTCCTTCAATCTCTGTACTTCCGTCCCACCCCTCGATTATATACCCTTCCCGTTATCAGGGGAAAAACCATTTCCCAATTTTTGCAATCTCCAACATCCAAGGACTCCGGGGCATGTTTTTACTTTTTTTATTTTTATTTCTCGTCTACGTGTGTACGGTCCATTAGTTGAAATGAATAGATGTCAACAATTGAATCTCGGAGGATGTACACGGTGAACATGAATTTCAGATATATGTGTAATGTGGTGGTTGGAGGGGTAAGTCGTTGCCACCGATAGCGAAAATCGAAGCAGGGGGTACAGTGATCGAGAAGACTGTGAATCTGCAAACCAGATTCGTTGGGCGTTGTCGCAGGACCGAGGGTAGGTATATGAAGGTAATGAAAACACATTTAAGATCGAGAAGAGGGGTCGTAGGCAACAGGGAGTGGAGGGGGAATCAGTGGCGCGTTTGTTCGTTCTTCGAGAAGGTCGCGAGAGAACGACAACGACGTAGACGTGCTTTGAGAAATACTGAGTGTGGCATAATTTATCAACCGCGAGGAGAATTGACGCGTCTGTCGTTAGAGAGAAACGGTGCGATAAATCATTAGCTCATGGTACCTTATACGGGGGGAGGGAGAGTAGAGAATTCTTGGTTAATTATAGACGACGCGGGGAATTGAGGTGACGGCGTTACCACCGCTGGTAGCGTTCCCCGGTCCGAAGCATCCCCCAAACCAATTCCAACAAGTTTTCCTTCAACTTCTCCGACGATTCGAAAGACCCCCTGTTCCCATTCCCATTTCCCACTCCCACAGCTATACCGGTGATGTTGCAAAGAGCAAGAGAGGCGAGAGGAGCGAGGTATGTAGGAAATGAAAGGTAAAACGTATACCGTCTTCTCTCAGTGTCACCGCGTGTCAACACGCAAAGCCCACGCATTGACGTATTTCGGTTCACCAAACATTCGAAGGAGACGTTATATCCTATAGATTCGGATGGTTGGGGACGACCCCCTTCGCCGCATGGTTTTCTCGGTTTATTGCCAACTTTATACGCGAGGCTGAGAAACTCAACGATCAAGTTCACCGTGAATTGTTGTGTGCCACATTATCGCTGAGCTTGGCGAGCTACTGAGGAGGGTATAATAACAAAGAATAAAGCACGATATCAGAAAAAAAGGCACGTGTACAAAATAATAATAAAGAAACGAGAAATCTGGTATACAAAGAAAAGAATATCACGGGGATGGTTCCAAAGGCGTTCGCGTTTAGCATTTGTATCGCGAACGACCGCCTTGGAATTTATATCCCTCGAAAGAAAAAAAAAATATAAAGAAAGAAGTACATTTTTCCATTTCCAACGATCCAACGGCACCGAAGCGCGGTGGGACGGAATTGAGCAGGAAGCTTTTACGCCTCCGAAATTTCTCCTCTACATATATATAGTGGTGTGAAAATATTTTCAGTTCTATTTCGTAATTACAAATCTCACCGCAGAAATTGATACACCGATTCATTATACAAAATAATTTCCTTCGAATCACCTCTGAATATTTACCGGTCAGAGTTCGAAGAAGTGTTCATCTTTCGTAACCGCAAGCATTAATTTCAGGGAAAAGAATTCGAAAGAAAAAATTAAGATCAAAATATTTTGTCCTTAATGTATAGTATCGTACGTAACATGTATAATACAAGATCAATAATTTTCTAGAGTTTAGTGCAGCTAGTTTAGCGTTCGCGATTCTGTCTCATTCCTCTTTGATGGTAAAGTGCGGACTCAGAAGAGCCGAAAATAACGGGTGCCTTGGCGACCGAGAGGATAACAGAGGAGACCGAGATGAAACACGAGGAAGTAAGAGCCTCCGGCGGATAGCGAAAAGGGTCCCGAGAGTACAAATTTACCCTTCCGGTACTTTCCTCCAAAAGTAAGCAGGGTTAACGCGGATTTCTGATGCGCAACTCGCTCTACGTATACTACCTTATAGAGGTAGTATACCTACGGCGCTCAGGACACTACGCAAGCCTATTTCCCGCTTCTACACCATCCCCGTTTCGCTCGCAACTCTCAAGTTTGTGTATTTTCATGAGCTCATCATGATCGCGCAGCTGATGCAGCGACCCGAAAGGTAAGTACCTTACCTAACCAAACCACATACCATCGCGAAGCATCGAAGCTTGCACGGTGCACAACAAGCGGCGCTTCATCATCGAGAGTAAACATTTAGCAATGCGGTCAGCGAGCTTCCGGTCGGCTGGCAAGCGTGTCTGCCTACAAGCACTAACATCAGCATCAGCAGTCGCGGCATCCGCGGCGTTGATTCAACATTTCAGATTGACGCCCACGCGTCACGTCACAAACCGACGTCTCTACGTTATTTCATGTGGAACCGCAAAAGCTCCAATATGCAACTAATAGGAATTACCGTCCAAACAACAAACACATGTAGTGTGCAGAAACCCCTCTCTGTTTGCGTTTCACTTTTTTATCTATTCATTGAACCTTTTTTCTTTTTTTTTTGTGCGCTCTTCGGTAGCGACCCACTTATTTCTCAATCACCTCGATATTAATAATTAAAGCAAAGTTTCTCTTCAGAGTCAGTCCATACTATGTAATATTATTGGGCTAATGCTCCTCGTTTTGGCCAGTAATAACACAGTCCATTATATCAGAAAACATCCGTGGCGAGCCAAATGACCACATACTCGATATATAGATTTGCATTAGATATGCAATCTGACAGTGTTAAAGTAGCGGTACGGTGCAGCTATTGGTAGTTCTGGTGAATGTCCGTCGCGTACGCTCAATTCTGTGCAGTAAAAGAGGAATTGATGGATAGATGGAGGTATGGACAGATAGAAAGAGATATGGTGACGAGTAGTGGTGTTGTAGTCAGTGGTGAAGGTAGGTGTTGGTGGCGACCGATATAGGAGGAGCTTAGTCAGGCAGGCTTCGCCGACGAAGCCCGATGGCTAATGTGGCTCTGCCATGCCGGTGTGTTACGTAAGACAGACCAAGCGGCAGCTACTACTGTCGAACTGTACGGCCGACCCTCCGACTGCTACGACTACTGCCGTTCTTGCTGCGACTGACCCACATACCGCTAGGACACGAGATCTTTATTTAAACTCGTTTCTTGACGAGAGCAGACTCTCCATCTCCATCTACATCCCCATCAACATCCCCCCATCTTACTCTTATTCATATTCAGATAATATCAGGTTCATATTATGCCTAACTATTCAACTCTCTCACTTCTTCCAGCCATACGGAAGTCTTTGGTGAGGTGAGCAGATGAACTTGTCTAGTTGTTTATTTATTCATCCCGAAATCCGAGATGTTTTTTTGTTTTTCTTTCTTTTTTTCTCTATCGTTCCATTCACTGTACACAGCGACCCTACGGTATTTCACTTTCCAAGAATTGTATGAGCTAAAAAATATTTGTTGAAAAAAAAGAAATCACAATATTCATTTTTCCGAAGATTTTGAGTCGTGTACCGTTCAGCGATGTGGTTGGAGATTGAAATCGACGTGAGCTATGCTTCGTATGAATTTTTGGGAACAAAAAACTTGGCGCATAAAGAATATGAGAATTCAAACCCGAATCTAGATTCGGATAACCCATGTGGAAATTTTTGTTTCATAAATATGTCCTGACGTTTCATACGATGTATATGCTTCACTCGAGTAGAAAAAAAATTAAAAAATATAGCCTCACATAGGATTCGCAGATACACGCTTACGTTCATATAACAAATGATTTAATTTCATTCAACGTCGTTTGTCAAACGGGGAAAGACGCATAGCAAAGACTCACCGAGTTGATAGCTGTCATGTTGCCAACTCGACTTGGATCTGTCTCCACTAGCCCGCTGTCGCTCTGAAACAATCGAAAAGGAGAAGATTCAGTTATTAGCCAGCCTTAGACGAATATTATTTTTAGAATCACTTCGAATCTATACGGACGTATGTATAATTTACACGTGTAAGGCTTTCATCCCGGGCACCAAAATCTCGATATTTGAATAGGGAAATCTGTGTATACCTATATACATATACGCGCCGTAAAAATTCATATAGTTATGTCTTAATCGACGTTAAAAGAACTGATCGTTGGCCGGTAACCTTTGATGATTATAAAATGAAAAATAAGTAATTGCCCCTGAGCAAAAATAAACTGAGAAACTGGTGTATCGAGTCGACCGTACCGGAAGAAGGGGTGAAGTTGGGGGAGGGAGGGAGTCGTAAAACCAGGATTAACCGCGTCTGATCCAAACTTCCGCCGCCAACAAGAGACTCGCGCGGTCCCCGCGGCAAAGGTCGCTCGATCGTTATTAATTCTGGTCAGTAGCAAACCACCAGCTGAAATTCAACCCTACACCCTCTGTTGGCGACGTGCAAACTGGAGAAACTTGGAAACTTTTATATTTATGCGGGATACGTACGAGAGCAGTCAAACGTTGTGAAATAATAATTATTCAGGTTACAGGGGATTTGTAAGGATAACTCTTACTGCTCACGATCTTCGGGATTCGAAACACGACTAAAATCCTCATGAGACAGACGCATCTTTCATTACTTTATGGGCTGATCAACAATTTATTCAATTTACTTTACATGTTTAATTATGAATTCAAACTACTGATGAGAAATCATTTCCTATCGCCCCAAAAAACAACGATACCAATCACGTTAGAAAAACTAGCCATTGCAGCAAAAAATCGTTCGATGCTTGGATTCATTTTGCTTATTTTTTCAAATACCAATTTTTCTCAATGTACCGGAACATCACTACCTATTTTCATACGGTAATTTGACATCGGCTTGCCAAGTACCTCCTACTACAAATTGTGTTACTGTCGTAACAAATTATGAGAAACTCATTTTTCAAACGCCCTCATTTCCGGAATCAAAAGAGTAGATAATTCGAATTTTCGAAAACGGAATATGAGAGCTGCATTCTTCTGGTTTTCAACGGAATGAGAATTAGCGCAGCGTTAGTTTCCACCGCTTGTCCATTGCATCGTAACAACCATTTATCAAACAAATATAACACCATTGCAGGTATGCGATAATAAGTATGCGATGTTTAAACCCATACATATACATTCGATGAGGTTTTTGGCTTCACAAATGATAAACTATAGTTTGTTCAAAAGTCGAGAGGATAGAAGAAGAACGGTATTCGCTGAGAGAACATCTCACGACGTCACTATTCGCGTTACGTAGCGTCGCGACGCCGCGAAGCGATATAATATGACCTCGAGATGCCAAACTGTTACGTCAACTCTTCCGCCAAAAAGGCATGACATATCATAACATATAGATAGATGCAGCAAGCATCAAGGATCGCCTGCATAATACCGAATGGATAAAGGAATTTCAATTATGATTTATTAACAATTTTTTTGTACATTTTTGTTTTTCTTTTTACATTTCTACTCAAGTGCATAATATCAAGAGGTTAAGTTACAACCATTTCACTTGTGAAAATACCTCGCGCATAGGTATTCATCGTCCTGTCATAATATAGCTCAGGTATACACAAGGAATCGGTAAAATTCCTAGAATCGCAATATTGTGGTAGGTGGTATACTTCTGCAGTGAGTTGTGCAGTAAAATTTATTGCATTTTCCCATAAATACGTAACAGCTGTAGACGCGCCCGCGGATTTGTCGGTACATATAACTGCGAACGCAATTACTTCTATTTTTTATTTTATCATCATTTTATTTAAACGTAGTTTCGTTTTGTTCATTTATTTCCTCTTTTTATTCCGTACCTTCGTCAACTATAACTTTGATAGTGCATGTGCAGCTGCACGCTATAACACCTGCAGTTTGCAGTGCCGTCATTTACGATTCCAGCAAAACATTTCGATCCCTTCATGCGTCAGGATAAAACCCTCGAGTCGCGGTTTTTCGTCAATTAAATAATTATACGAGATACGAAAGATAAATCTTGCTTCTTATTTTCGAAAACGATCGTAGCACTCGTGTTATCCTTCGTACCATCATATCTCGGGAAAAAAAAGAGATGGATGTACATGAGCTCGAGCAAGGGAAACGTCGTTGGAAGTAAAAAGAGTAGGAAAGTAAAGTGAAGTTAGGTAAAGTTGAGTAAAGGGGTGGTCGGCGGTAGGACGGAAGTTGCAAAAAGAGGCAAGGCTGCCTTTGACACCATCGTCCTATAAATTGAAGAACTCCAAGTTTTCGGGGAGCTGCGAGCGAACGCCACCGAACGTGGTGGGTTATGAGGTAACATATACCCACGGATATATATTGTGTATACTACACCGGGCACATGCACATAACTCAATACATATGTATAACTCTATGTGAATATACCCCATCTTATATACGTCTGTAACTTATGTGCCTATACATATATATGTACCTATATTGTACTCCGTCGCGGCGAGCAGAGCCCCGAAAAATGACATTTGCTTCGTCTAATCTCATCTTCTGAGCCTCGGCTCATTCCATCAACGCACGATGTGATAGATAAAAAAGATAAAGGGGGAAAAAAAGTTAGTCGGCAGAAAACCTGCACGACGCATCTATGTGGGAAAAAAAAACAAAATAGATATATTTTATTTTACGAGTTAAAGAGAAAATACGAAACATAAAAAAATCAATGAAAGAAGATACCCCTATTCTGTGAATCGGATGAGATAATATGCAGGGATATCGAGTTCTTATTTTTCTTCGGAGTTTGTACACACAGTTCGTTTGGCCTGTGCTTTTTGGTTAATTATTTCTCAGGTCCTAGGATCCGCTCCCACACATTTTGTGGCGGGAGGGAGATGAGTCCGGAGGAAAAAGCCATCTGCGCGAGACATAGGTATGTGTGTACGCCCGTACGGGTTTATGGATCCCATGGCATGTGGCGCTTTTCCACGAATTTAGGTTTAGATTTCGTATGTGTTCCATACCGCGTTATACAGTGGGATTCATTGCCCGCAGCGTCGCGACGCTTTTGCGGAGAGGGAAGAGCCGGACCGAAGGTATAGGAAACGAAACGCGCAGAGTCGTCCATTATTCTCGCTAACCGAAGTGTTTAAAAAGATTTACGCTTTATTTATGCCCACAGAATAATTCACGGCCGGAAGCCAACCTCTCCAACAGTGGTGCTTTGAAAACGAACTTTCGAAAGTTTTAAAATCCACCAACCCTCCCTTAAACTGCAACCCCCCGCACGGCTTCAATTGTCCTCGGCTACAGTATATTACCGCCTGGACAAAAAAAAGTACAGGGGATCCGTCAAATTTTACACGCATTTCAACACTTGATTCACGATTTATTTTTTTTTGTTTTTTTTTATTCCTCACCCCCACGATGATTTAATAGCAGTCTCTCTCTTTTATCCTGGTGAATAACCTGCGTACAGATATAAGAAAAGAATTGAAATCCCCGGAACTAGTGCAACTCGTTTCGCATTCCCTAAACGAGAAAAACAAAAATTATAAAAGAGCTGTAGCTCATCCGGTCAAATTTCTTATCTTTAAAATCAACCCCTGAGTGAACGATTTCTCGCGTTAGAATAAATGATCAATCTTTGGTTAGTGGTTCAGCAATCGATTCAAGGTCGATTCGGTTCTGATCGATCCCCATACCTTATAAATGCGATTCAATATTTGTTCTGGGAGATGAGTCAGGGTATGGGAACGTCGGGCCAAGAAACGTTCTCCCCGCGCGATCGAGCCGCTCGGTAGTAGGAGCGTATTGCGGCATGTTTTGGGCAATAGTGACGTTCAACAAGACGCGCGACATAGGTACGTAGTTAACACCTCGTTAGTTTGCACATCTTCCACACCACCAAGAATCTACACCCACTACGTTAAACGAGTGAAGGTATCTACGTGAGTAAAAGCTAGACGACTCGACGAATATCTGAAAATATTTCCACAATTTGTGCACCGAATCAAATTCAGTATTGGAAAGAAAAAAAAAGCGTGAGAAAAAAAAACATTTCAATTTTCAACTTACGAGCCAGCTCAACATTGTTTCAGGAACAAAAGTAGAATCCCAGGACAATAATTCACTAACTTATTGCACTTGCTTTCTGCACTTTATCAATCTGCATCACCATTTTTTTTTTACCGCGAGGTATATATTTGAGTGCAACTGTAATATATGATCGAGCACATCACATTTTTTCATCACTAATTAAATTGCTTAAACGAATTAAAAAAAAAAAAAAAATTAAAAAAAAAAAACAGAAATGGTAGAAAAGTATTGAATAAAAAGAAGAAGAAAAAAAAATTGTCATAAATATTTCGTGCACATATTTTAATACAAGGACAGTTATTATATCCGGACATATCGCGTATTTCCGCCATGTATCTATAGCAAATACACATGTCTCAGCGTGTCGGAGATACGTTTCAATATCGTGCAGAACCGATATTATTAGCCCCTATCATTATTAGGGATTAGTTTGTTTGCTTGTAGCACATATTATTTGTTTGCCCTGTTATTTGTATGTACGTGGATAACAATATTTTACTGGCTTTAAACACACGTCCAGCAGCTATACAAATCACAGAAAGCATATTAAGTCAGTTTTAATACGATCGGAGAGTTGAGCTGGGAGCCAAAATACCCGAACAACTATTTATTCATTCATTTATTTATTGTATTTATTAATCATCTTTCTTCTTTATTTTGTAGCTTCTATTTTTTCTCTTTCTTCTAAATCCTTCACAGATTAATCGTACGGAGAGAAACAAAGCGGCAGCAATTCTTCCCCTTTTTTAATCTCGCTGATTCGATACGTTGAATTTCTCGACCCCCATGATATTCTAAAATCCGGAATCCGTATAATAGGTGAAGTAATTAATCCGTTGCCGGTCGCTCGCCTGAGAGAATTAAGACAAAGAGGGCGCGGGATTAGCGGTATGCAGCGTCTGGTCCGAAAGATTGACCGTATAATATATTTTTTTTTTTTACTCGGTCGTAAATAACTTGTAATTTGAGAAGTAACTTTCCAAAGGTCATTTACGATACAAAGATAGAATCTTTAGGCTAGGGAGACTTACATGCGATTAGTCAGAATAATGTGACGTGGGGATGCAAATTTTTTCCTTGGCATGTTCTTCTTTTTTTTTTATTTGTTTTTTTTTTTAATCATACTCTCGCATCGGTCATGAGCGGAGATGCGAAAGTAGGAATCAACGAAAAAAAATGAACAGAAAAATAAGTCTGGTGAACCAAAAGTTCGCTCAAACTTTGCTGCAGTTTCAGTTATAATTCGCATTAAATCGAACGCTAATCCTCTATCCTCTGTACCAAGGTCAAGGGCGCTGAGCCATGAAGTGATGACGTATTTCAAGTGACTCGATGACGAGTGTAGAACGGCGATGGTAGTGATTATGACGTACATTTGTCAACATGTCCACGAGTCAAATGCGAGAATGAGCAGAAAACTAAAGATAGACTCGCGGGAGGTAGCGGAAAAAATGGAGAACAAAACAAACGAATTGAAGCAAAGATAAAATCCTTGACGAAATTCACGTCGACCGCGACGTGGGGAAAACGCGAGAATTGGAGGGGGAAATGTGGCGAAAAAATATTAAGATGTGAAAGTTGAGAGCCCTGTGGGTTTTCGGAGAGCATTAAGCCACCGGTGACTCCCAGAGATATTTATACGAGGCTGGATTGTCGCCAAAAAGCTAGAAGCCGACCTTAGAGATCGTGAGTTTCTAGTCTTCTCTCCTCTCTAGCCGAATTATCCATCGATACTGATCGAGGGGTTGACCGTATCGGCGAAAACATATTAGGATGGAAAATTATTACCAATGAGTATACCGAAAACGTGCAGCAAAAATTACAGAAATTTTTCTTCCCCGATCAACGCACGACAAAAATTATCAAAGAACTCTAATTGTAAGTAATATTATAATACCCAATGCGCGTGGGGGTTTCGGAAAATAGTATAATTGTACGTGATTATTGAAATAGGAAGCTGACAAAGTATAAGAAAGGCAACATCCGAAGACTTTGCATTCGTTTGTCGAATAATCAAAGCAAATTGTGTTGACTTTGCGTAAAAGTTGTGCGTTGGTTTTCCAATGTCACCGTTTATAACATAAATATAAGCTAGCGAAACGACAGTTAAACTCTCATACTTAGTTATAATAATAATTTCAATATGGACTGACAACTTTGTAAAATGAAATGGTTCTCGTCTGTCAAGAATCTCTACGTCCGCAGGTCGTTTGGAATTTTTTTTCAACAGATTATATACAACAACGGTAATAATAATTGTACTGCCAAGAATGCGTCGCGACGTCACCGAGAGAAAAGAAGAGAGTGAAAAAAAAGGATTTGGGAAAAAACCCCATCTCTCCGAGCAATTTGAAGAAGGAAAAGAATCGCCTTGATATCAGAGGTGATGGGATCGCACTCCAAAAATGTGAAAAATTAAGTTGTATCGCAACTCAGGCTGATAGATAGGCGGCTTCCGAGGTTCGAGGGCTACTATATACCTAGCTATTGGCAAGATGGACCTGCACGCCGTTCGAAAGTCAGAAATATCCAAGATGTCGTGAACAGCTGCTCGTGTGCGTGGCCCCAATGTTCGTTTCCACTTCTCTTCACTCTTCAAAAAGTGACGACGTGTCCCAATCCTCCGATATTTCGTTTATCGATGTTTGAGACGCGATGTATACCACTCACCTCTGCCCACCAATAAATCAATGAACAAGTACAACATGAAGAAAATGATGAAAAAAAAATTAGGAATCGTCCGACAATTATTGTCTCAACTCTCCAATTCTCCGATAAATAAAATAAGAGCTAATATTTTGCGCACCTCCATTTTGAAGGATGATTCCGCAAATATACGCGTGTATTATTTTCGTGCATATACGAGTATGCAAAAGTATTTGTTTTTATACCTCGATCCGAAGCTTTTGGCAGTGGTACACATTAAAAATTTTCTTTTTTACCCAGTTTTCCACCTGTCTTCAACTTGATTTTCCACGGAATATATGACAATGACGTGAAAAAACAACGCGAGCAGATCCTCGGGGCAGGTGGGCGAGAAGGAAGGGGATTGAGGGGGGTGCGAAGGATGCGTACATCTCGGTCCCTTGTATCTCGTCTTTCGTCCTGAAGACTTCGTCGTACCTACTCTGCGGCTCCCCGGTAGTCATGGCAACGTTAACGTGCTTTTGATGGGGTTCGCGAGGCATCCGTTTCTGCTCAAGTATTCACGAAAACAGGGGATATTCCGAGAAGACCGTTTGTTCTTGCACATATAGATATGGTGTTTTACGCGTGGGAGAATCGAAGACGGCTCCGAAAACAGCGCCGGTTCCTACTGTAGCGCATCGTCATCATCATCATCATCATCATCATCATCATCATCGCCGTTCCCACGTTCCGATTCTCTCAAAATTTTTCCGTATGCCATGGGACGAACCGCAAACTTATTAGAACTCTCAAAACAATCAACAGCGCTATGGATGGTCGCCTGAATTCGTTTGCCTCACAAGATCAATACAAGGTCAGATCATCATCTGTAGAAACGATGACGATAAAATAGCCTAACGTTGGTAATCGATATTTGCTTTCCGAATGAATGTTTTTCTTCCATAACCGAGGGGTATATATATTCAAGGAGGACTTTCACCCCCGGTGCTTTACGTCTGGCAATCACAGAAGAGCAGCGCATCAGAGTCTCGGTGTTGGATGGGTGGGTGGAAAGGAAGGCGGGTCGCCGTTACAAAACCGGTGACGGTAGTAGGAGCTAAACAAGAAACGGGGCACGGGAACTTTGAGAAATAAATTGCTAATCCCGGAAATTAAGCCGGTAGGTACGCTTTTGCGGGAACTCTAGACTAAAACGCGAGGGTGAAGAAGAGAAGGTACAGCGAACGAAAGGAGAGGTGAGGTGAGGTGAGGTGGAATGAAAATACACCCGGTGCGCTACCTAAATGAAAATTCACCACGCGATAAGAAAAGTGGAGAAAAATAAATAAAAAAACAGAAGGGAAGAGTGAGAGGGAAAAGTAAGAGGCGAAAAAAATTGGCGTTCTCTTTTTTTCCCTGCTGTGTAGAAAATCCGCAACGAAACCTTTCCAGACAGAATTCAGTAGTATCGTATGCACGCACCTTGTCGAATTGAGGCGCGGGCACTTTTTAAAGTATGAGCGTATATCTATGTATATGTTGAGTCAGCCCGTTGTAAACAGGGCATTTTTTTTAGCAATGTAACACGTAGCTCTTGGCTCACGTTGTAGCATGAGGTATCTTTCCATGAAGCAATCACAAGACACCTGCTTGTGTATGAGTAGATCTAATTCACTCGGTCGGGTTACATCTCTTTGCACACGGACTTTCATCGGAATATCACTGGAGATATTTATTTCGGTTCTTTCTTTTTTCTTTCATCAAAAATTTTCATCTAACGATCTGCGTCGGTCACTCATACGCACGTGTGAAAAGTTAATTGTAGATAATTTTATAGTGAAATTTAAATGAAACAACAACAAATGTAGAGATAATAATCTTGAACTCTGCCCCACGTCACTCAGAGTTAGACTCATTTTTGATTTAGTTTATCACACGAAGTGGTAATGCGGTTGTTCGGACGTCCGCATACCATGAGGAGTGACGTCCTCCGTGAACACATGTAGGTATAGTTATAGATGCCGCACTCGTGTGCATCGGATAGAGTCGTCTAGATATAATTTTATTTTATTTTCCTTTTTTTTCTGCCCGTCTCACCGTATCACCACCCGCGGGGATATGATATCGTCGTAACACGGTCGGTTAATCCTTATAAACGCGGTAACTTAAATCGTCCTGCGGAGAGTATAACATATAGCGGCGATATCGCGAACGCCAGTTGGTCGACGTCTTAGTCGGGGACGGGCAGAACTGACGGCGTCGAAACCGACGGAGTTTAAGTTGGACGACGGAGATGTGGGTACGACGAAGACGTGGGGGGATGGACAGGGGAACTGGGGAACGTATGTCTGTGATAGTTGTTTGTCGCGGCACAGCGGCGCTCAGCGTCGGGACGCCCACCACCTGTATACGTACCATATAATGTCGTGGCGGTCTCGGAGAATGTATACGATTCTCTCTTCGGACGCGTGTGCGAGCGTCGTTTTAGCTTCTGAATCGTTCGGCTGCGACGGTAACGAAATCTTTCGATGTAGTATGTGGGCATAACGAAGGAAGAAGTACGAACGGACGAATCGTGGCTATCAAAACGCGCAAGCGCCGATGCTAAAACGCGAGACAACCGCGATCAGAGATGGTGACCAGCGGAGGAGCAACCGGCAAACGCCGAACTTCGAAACAGAGAGAAGAGTAGAGAATCTATTCCTGGCGATAATGACGCTGACGACAAGTCAGGTAAAGAAGTAGGAGAGTAAGGGGGGAGGGGCTCGATTATGATGTATCGGAAAGAAAATACGGTGCGTAAGACTCAATCGAGCCATACGTTTGGAAAATAGAGGAAGAACTGGGAAAGCGATTGTTTTTAGCGGCAATAGTACCAGCGGCAATTCGAGTTGACATTATGCGACCAGTTCCTCCCGCCCACCGGGAAGACAATGATTTACTGAGGTGCTTTGGCATAATTGTGGAAACGTACCTACAGTAGCATCACTGTGATCCATAGCTCAACAACCATCTACTATACTACCTACTGAGACCTTGGCTCACAATCAGAATCGGTCACGTGCCAAAAGAAAAAAGTTGGTCTTGCGAGTAGGTAATTCTTATTGTTGGCAAGCCAAATGGAAGAAGGAAGAATGCAGACAGACGGATAGCTGCTCTTTGCTCTTTGGGTACACAGAGACGTGTTGTGGAGCATATTATGCCGGACATAGCAGGTGAAAAAGAGCGAGTAAAATTGCGCTTACTATAACAGCGATTACATTGCGAGTGCTTTCTACACGTATATAATACTGTACGAGACGACTCCTCAGTAGAGGGGTGGAAAAGGATGTTCTTGTTTACGTGAATCCAGATCGGGTCCCGCGGTGTGGTAGCGAATCTCCGACCGCCTCCGAGTTACGTGGCGTTTCCTGTGGTGTCACTTCTGGCGATGTTCCAAAACCATCGCGACTCGCGAGCTGAGACTTGGACGCATCGCCCCCCGCCCATCTCTCACGTCGCTTTTACCCCCTCGCGAAATATTGTTCGTTCGAAAATAAGCAAAGGGTCTTCCCTCCTCTCTTTACATCCCCCTATAGCTGCCATTCATCCAGAGCACGTTCTTCGCCTGCGCGGCGAAACTCCCGCGAATTTTGACAAATATATACCCGCACACATTGACGAACTTTGTGGATCTCGTCCAAGTTACGCGATACGCTTTCTCGAACTTCTTCGGGACTTCGTTGTTTGATATTACGTAGGCTTTGCGAAGCGTGCGGCGCTTTCTCACCCGTTGTTCGCGTTTTTCTTCGCTTCTTATCTCAGCAAAGCTCGATCATTGCTAATCAGAATTTTGGTAAGAAACGCCCTTAGCTTCCATGAAGGCAGATGGGGGTTGCGAAATGCCTCGTTAAGGAGGTGGAATCGAGTAGGAAGGTGATTCTGGAGAAGTAGATTTCGGTATAGACGGTCCGCATAAAATGGGATGGGATATGGGATGGGTTCAGCTAAAAAGGGTGGCTGCACAAGGAGCGAGAATGAGCCTCGATCAATCTTAATCGGGCGGACGGCCTCGGGATTTATTACCGGACGGGTATGATCGTACGACCCGGCGGCACGCGCCTATCTTCAAGAACATTCCCCTCCTCTCTTATCCGGCGATTCAAAGAGTAAAATAGGGGTAGAAATCTAAAGCTGTATAAGTGGGCGTGTATAAATATTCAGAAGCGAATGGCAGGCCATGTTATGAAGAATGTTCTTTTCATTTTCAGCTGCAGGTCTAACGTATATTACATACATACCTGTTTACACCCTCTTCTTTGAAATCGTGGGGGAAAGTTTTCCTCATAAAGTCGTGGTGATTTGACGCGTGAAACTAAAGAATTCGGAAGCATTCCTTTCTCTACCGTGTACAGTGTCGAATTAAAATTCCTTCCCCGAGGTTGACTCGGGTAGATGCAGGTGATGTTTATCCGATGCTGTATAGGTATAGTTTCAGCACTTCGTGGCTGACGCGCCACACCATCGACTGCACACTACTATAGTGAAACAGCAGAAACAGTTTCCACAATGCAGTTCGTATAGCTTTGAGTTGCACCGGCTTTTACTCTAGAAATACTATGCTCGAGGGTTCAAGTTGCAAAACGCCAAGGAAACACTTATGATGCTACTGCCGGTGAAGGAGAAAGGAACATCGTATTGTATCTGTGTATCCAGTACAGCAGCATTGCTTTTTTCTTGTTCTTAGCTTCTTATTCTTATTGTTATTCTTCTGTTCGTTCTCCTTGTATCTTTATTTTTCATTTCATTTTTTCTTCCCATGACCTGTCCGAGCGAAAAGCAGCGAGGCATTCGAACGCTAAGTTTTCGCCGGGTAGTCACAAGCCCGAAGGGATGAAAAAAAATCCCAAAAGGTCACCGAGTGGGCGAATTTTCTACCTCTCAACGGTAGCGGGCAAGAGCTAAGAGAATGTGACTGTGGTAGTCGCATCAAATATTCTAAATACATTTTCCGAGTCAGAAATTTTTCTTTCTCAGCCCACGACCCGCACGCTCTCTCGGTTTCAATAGTTGGCCCGATTTTTTCGTCATCTCCTGCTTCTTCCTCTTCTCTTTATTTTTTTTCTTTTATTCTCATATTCTTCGTCCTTTCCTTATTCTCACCGGCGGCAAGACGTACACCACGCGTTCTTAAGGGGGATCAATGCGTCTAAGGACTGGGACCATCCGTTAACGGGACAGAATAGCCTCCAGGGAGAAGACCCGGCCAAATTAATGTTTGTCCCTCGCAGTAACTTATCTGCCATCCAGTATATTACAGCTTACGATCACAGTTCCCTGATAAATGGACGAATCTAGGTACGTATAGCCCATATCCATATATACCTCCTCCCGCCCAAAAGTATGCCAAAAACCTCCGCGCAACCCTGCACGTGAGTGTGCAGCATGCAGCATCAGAAACCCGGAAGCCATCCGCTCCAAGATCAAGAGAACAATAATGAAGGCTCACGCCCAGCCAATATTCTTACATGCATCGCGCCATGATTTAAATTGCATATCTATATATTACGTTGTTTTTTTTCTTTCTTTTTTCATTTTTTGCCCATTTGCCTTTTAAGTAGGGAAACAAATCAGTGACCATTTCGACAACGATCTCGCCGACGGAGTTTATTACGCCCGACTTAGTTTAGGGTTGTTGTGATAGGTCCTGAGCGCTCTCGACGCCGAAATTCCTTGGCGATTTGCCCACAGAGTCGAATGGGGGGTATAGCCGACGGTGCCCACCTATAGACCGAAAGACTTTTTTTTCTCGTCGCTTGAATACTTGATGCAGCTGAAGAGAAAGAAAGAAAAGAAAAAAAGAGAGGAAAAAAAAATTACTTTCACGAGGAACTGCAGAACGTGAATCGCTAATCATCGATGACAAACACACACCTGTGTATGTATCTATAGAAGAAAGAAAAAGAGTGCGAATTGAAGATAAAATAATAGAAATGAAAAGGAAAAGCGTATAGCGCAATGATGAGTACCAAATGGCGTCGTCCGCGAGTGACTTCAAGTCTGGCAGTACGATAGAAATGAATGCCACGAGTACGTACAACTACGCGGGACTTGCCCTACTACAATACAGCAATTGCGGACTGTTCCGCGCTCGTTGGTTGCCTCCGTGTAATTAAATGCAATCAGGGAACAGAGTGCTCCGAATTGCCAACATTTAGCTCGCTCTACACCATCACAGATCTCTATACATTTACGCGATCTTTCGACTAGCCTACAGCTCTCCCTGTTCTCATTGCTCTCTAGCCCCTTACTATTTTTCATTTTCTCACTTCTACTTTATATGTATACCATACACTCCTTTTCTGTACAGACGGCAGTCAGGCGGCCTCCACCCCCCATTCGGTTGGGATTTCATCTCGCCATCTCAAATAGCGAATGCGACGCTCCAGTGCGTCCGCTCTATCAAACACTTTCAGAAAACTTTGTGGAAGCAATTAACGGAAATTCAGTTTTACCCGTCGACCCGAGAAACTAGAACCACCGGCCTTACTTACTCCCCTACTCTCTCTCTCTCTCTCTCTCTGACTCTATTTTCTTTCCTACATAGCAGTAGCACTGCAGTTTCAAAGAAAGCAGAAAAGAGCGGAAATGACGAAGGGAGAGAGATGAAGAAAAAAGAACTTTCGATATTTTCAACCGTGGGGCGTATGCAAGTTCCGCTTTTTTAATCATTAAATCTGACAAATGCATTACACCGTGAATATCAATCATCCAATTTGTTAGAAATATTCTTTTCATTCGCGCGTATACATGTATAGGTTGTTAATACGCGTAATTGGGAAAAGGGCGGCGGGGTTCGACAATTTAGCAGTAATTCCCGTCCTTCACGGGAATGCAGCAGTATAGGAGGTTATGGGGATGACCATTAGTCGCGGCCAATTATATCCCGCTGTCTCGTTAACTCCCTGGATTCCGGAACGAGCAACCGTGACTTCCCCGCGGAGTACAGCTAAACGCTATATTATACGTATATCGTTCATGTTGGTGCTGCACTGTGCAAAGAAACGTTAAAAAATATGTAAAGCATCCGAGTCACAATCTATAATAAGGACGTGCATGAGTATATATTTATAAAACGAAAAAACAGAAAACTGCGAATATTCCAAGCAAGAGCTGCAGAACAGAAAAATAATGAAAGAGAAAACAAGAGAAAATTGAAAAAAGGGAAAACAGAATGCTTGGACGAAGCTTAGAGGAAAAAGTACAGAAACGAAAACAATGCTGCGCGGAAATTTTCGCGAGCTTTTGAAAGCCAAATCCAGCGCGTGGGGCAGCTTTGCATAATACAAACATGTACGGGTACGTGCATAAGTATATACGTCATGTACATGGGTACATAAATGTATGTATAGTGCACCAGAATAGGAAGGAGGGAAGAGACCGAGTACGGGACAAAAGGTGTGGAGGTTACCCGTAATTCATGGCCGCGTACGAAACCAGGGGAAAGGGAGAATTACGAGGTTACTTCCGGTGGCGCCTGCGCCAGCTTCCGTTTCCGGTACTACCATCGCCGCTGTCGCCACTACTCCCGAATTGTGGAGCAATGCAACGAAACTTTTCAGCGGGACAATGTCACGCACAACTTTCCCACGCTGTGTGTGTATTTGTACTAATGCACATGCGATTTGTGTACGTATACGTGTTGCTACGTATACGCCGAAGTGAACTGTCGACTATTTATCGCGATGGTGGAAGGGATTTTTATTCAGGATTCTTTAGTAATACGTCAAAGGGATGAAAATAAGGGGATGAATTTGGTGTTGTTTCGTATCGGGAGTTGCTGTAAAGGGAGAACAAAAACGAACTTTTGGTTTGAGTGAGTGAAAAAGGGAGGGGAAAAAAAACGCGGCAGTGGAGAAAAAAGAAATTCGGCAATTAATTCTTGTTCGTAATTGGACGGAAATGAAGATTAACAAGTTTGCCAATTCGCTAATAACCGACGGGTAGGGGGAAAAAACGAACGTAGTGCGGAGAGGAAAAGTGAAGGCCCCGGGCCGCAGTAGCTCAGGGGGCGGCTGCAGGTATGGTATATACGCTCGACGAAGAGAGAAGAAGAAGAAGAAGAAGAAGAAGAAGCAGAAGAAGAAGAAGTAGAAGAGGGGTGCAGCGAGGGAAAGAGGAAAGTTTTAGTTTCGAGGGTAAATTGGCAATTTAACAAATTTCCAAAGTTTCAGCAACGCTGTGAAACTTTGTTCCCCATTCGCTTAGGCCCTTCGCGCTTACATGGTATATACGTATATTCTAGAACTCTAAATACACCGATCGGTGAGAAACTACATACTACACTGCGATAAGTTGTTATCCTTTGATAAACTCGGACGAGAAAAAAACAATAGTACTAGAAAACAGAAAATAAAAAACTGCACGATAAAATAGATCCCAAAAGAATTATCTCCCGCCCTTGCGCTCAACTCGGCTACGGTCCATCGCTCCTCGCCTGTTACCAGTATACCGGTTTAAACTTTAGGAACAACCCGCCGGCCAATAAAGTCTTCGCCTAATTTACAGCCGCGCAATTTAACCGACGGAATCATTCTCTAATTAGTCAAGTGTTGGCCTACATACGCGTAGTGGAACGGAATAGACTCGAATAGTGCCTAGCCAGGTTACCCTGTAGAATTACAGGCGGGTATCGGGCGTAAAAGTCACCCTGAACAAATGGTAGGAAAAGTACTAGGATTGAATCGGAAAACGTTTTTCTTAACAATCATCGAACAGCGCGTAGTATACCTATATACTTCGACCTATACATGTATAGTCAAACGTGAGTATAATGTGAGAGTTTGCAACGCGGTTCTCGAGTGGTTCTGCACGTTCGCCTGATTAAACTTGGAAGTGCTCGAAAATCGGTCGATCGCTGCTGAAGAGATAATCTTTTCTTCCTAAGCGAATATATAGCAGTCGGTGGTTTTCAAATTGCAAAGCTTCTCAACGGACAATGGATCAAGCCCACTGTCAACAAGCGTCGTTCGCATTTTGTACGGAATTGATTCAACGGAGCTGGAATGGATTATCAATGATCGGAAGAGCGGATGGATGATAGCTGACTGTTACAGTTACATAGAAAGTAAAAACACGGGGTAAGAAAATGAGAATACATAAATTAAAATTTATCAAGGAAATAGAAATAATTAAAAGATAACGTGACGGGAAAGGACATCCCGAATTAACTAAGCGGAGGTTAGTCAGTTCGTTAGTTGGTAAGTTAGTTAGTTAGTTGGGCCAAGAATCGTCGGTACGACGAACGACCAGGGGGGGAAAGCCACGCTCGTACACTGCAGGCCGGTCAGCAGCTGCCTCACATACTTCTTGGCGGAGAATAACTTTTCGCGTTGCGTAATAAAGTCTGGTCAACCGGTTCTCAGGCTACGGACGGTGAACGAAAAAGAAGAAGCTGAAGGAAACATAAAAGAGGTACATAAAAATTCAATATCACGGACATGGGTGAAAATGACTCAAAATAGTTATCGGAGGTGTGAAAAATAATTTCGAGTAATTTTCAGATTCTGAAGGGATTTCGAAAGATTTCATGGGACACCGGTGTAGTTCGGAGTTTAAACACAGTGATCACAGTGATTTACCCTCCGGATATATTTAACTCGACTTTTTCTTTGGCGATTGTATATTCTGCTCATCGCAATACGTATGGTGTAGGATGGTGTTGAAAAGGTAATTAGAAAAATCCTCACGAACAACGTTCGAGAGTTTCGTCGGCCTCGGGGCAAGTTCTGTTTCGTCTTGACGCGTCAGGAGTTGAGACGGCGCCCTTGGCCCTTGGTTCTTGGCTCTTAGCTGTTTCTGCGGATACGTGGAGTGCAGAAATCCTTAATTGAAAACGTTATCAAAATACGTTCACCACTGCGCAAATTCTTCTCAAAGCTGTACACACAATAATCAGCGTATACGGCAATGGCGTGTGAAAGATGATTAAAAATTGATATACCACTTCTCGAGTCTAGTCGTCACTCTACAGATTTAAGTCCCCCTCAACTCGACGCTACTTCTCAAGGATACTTGAAACTCCAGAGGACATCGACAAAAATTTAACAATAACCTTTGCGCCCCTTCTGTACCGTTATATTTCTCAGCGCGCGGTCAAAGTTGAACAACTTTTTCACGATATTTCCCCGATTCTCTCGAGTGATCATCCCTCTTCACTCGATCTGACGTCAGCTCTCGTCGACCGTCAGTCTCTATAAATGTATTTTCGTCAATCGATTAATTATTTATGAAAGAATTTCACCCTGCACAAAGACAGGCTACCGAGAAACGGAATTTGCTGGGACGACGCGACGCTGTTCCTCTGATTGTAAGAAAACGCGAGTTGCTGTGGGATGGGGGATGGGGAGAAAAGGAAATGTTAATTCGTATACCTCTTTGAGAAAGGCGTTGATGTCACAGAGGCCCGATGGGCCATCGTGTCTTTAATTAATGAATGCCATTAACGGTCCATTTCCGTAGGTACGGTGATGGTAAAGCCCTCACGTCTCCAGACTTCCCCGATTTCCCTAATTCGCCCAATTTCATTTTCAGAAAAACGCCACCCTCGTTATTTCGGTGGTATATTAATACGCGCGAAAATCGGACAATAAGACGAAAAACAAAAAAATAGAAGAAATTATAGAACGGAATGAATGCCGTATAAGAAATAGCGAGGCGAAGTCATATCGTAAAGAAAGGAGAGAATTGATTCCCAGTTTTTGCTGGCGCGTAGAAAATTCGTCGATTTTTCAAGACAACGCCAGATGCGAGCGACTGATCCTACGCCCGTTTCGGAACTCAATTCCCTGAGGTGTCAGCTCATATGATGTTTAAATATCTCCATTTTCCTCGGAATAACGAGAAAAAAAAAATCAAGTGTCATGAAAGTATCTGATCGTAATAAAACAGTAAATTGAATTCCAAATTGGATAGGATAATTACCCTGCTATTATCGCGATCGCAGAGGTCTCCAGAGTTTGCCAACACCTTCCTTATCCCGAAAATCCTTCCTTGAAATTTTCGCGTCATAATAAATTGAAAAAGAAAACCGAAGAAGGTGATTGAGGTCGGGCTACAGACTTCCAGTAACAACCTTCGCATCAACCGCGTTGAATAATTAACAGGATTACCGTTTCCATGTTATTCGACCACTTTTGATCGTAAGTACTTAAGAGTTAGGTATGTATAAAGGTACAGGGTGTACACTGTACTCTGTACACTGTATATGTATGTGTGCATATACCTTGTACCTCTGGCTGTATACCACCTGCAACCCAGCCTTCGCCCCGCGTAGCACTGAATATTAATTACACGGAGAACGCGAGAAACGGGGGTGAGGAGAACCAAGTGAGAGTGTATTAGTGAGATAAGGCGTTATATTGGCATAACATGCACAGCATCCACGCTCCTAATAACAATAACAATAACAATAATAATAATAATAATAACATCATGGCGATGGTAGAGCGCTGAAAATAATCTGAACGATTTCGCACCGGCGATAGATGAGCGCGGGGATGATAAGGAGGAGAATCAGTTTTCATTTTAACCAGAATATGACCAGGATTTTCGTACACATGGATGATCGTTAATTCATTGATTTAGGAGCATGCAAGTTTAATGTTGGATATGCCTAATGATGTGCTTATTTGCGTCATGCACGGTGTATTTGAGCCTAATCGATTTGGGTGAATATTGGGAAAAATTTTTTGGATAGAGAAAGATACGCGAACTCTCCATATACTGCACTGCAATTTATCATACAACTATAAATAACTGTTCTATCTTTGTCGACGGCGAACGTGTTTCGAGGAAGGGTGTTCTGATTGTCCGTCACACTACTCGGGATCGATTAGGTCCGGAAGAGTGATGAAGTAGGCAATGGTTTTTTTATACGATTTTCTGAAAACGAAAATAAAAAGAAAATAATTAATAATTGCAAACAAGAAAATTGGGACGAAAGTTCAAGATCAAACGCATACGGTATCACTCGACACAACATTCTGACAACGTGTATAACGCATTCATTTTTCGTAAGACTTTGACCTACAATTTGTCATCAGGGGTGACCCCGAACGTCCTCAAGATCCACCCATAGTGAACAGTCCTAAAATCGCGACTCTTACTTTTCGCATGAATTCGGTTTTCGGATAACATTTCTGAACGCGTTAACCTTCAGCGTTCTGACTTTGGATACTTTTTGAGGTCGCTTGAGTCCACCCCTAATATTTCAAGCCAATTGGTCGGAGCCGTCTGGAAATGGCTGGCCATGTTGAGAACATCCCTCTATGATTTTCTTGAGTTATGGTAGGAAAATTGAGTGAGAAAGAATATTCGAAAGAAAACTAATATGAAAGTACCTTATGCTTTCTCAGTATTCCTGCTTTATCTTCCAGTCAATTTCACGTGGTTTATATGTAATTACACATTTCTCTGCTAGCTAGTATATTGTTTCTGCGCAAGGGTGCGTACTGGTTAGACACCCTTATTGGAGGGTGAATTCACGTGTGTATATAATACGTGTGTACGTATTCGTAATCCTGCAAAGGATGGGTAGGAGGGAGTTATATGCCTAGCATAGAAGGAACGTATACATATTATACCCTCCGATAAATTGAAGGAAGGGGGATTAGCGAGTATATCGGTGGTAGAGCTGGAGGCACCATCGTCGACGGGTGTTCGAAGGTATCCAAACACTCCAGTTTAATTTCCTCATCAACCCCCGGGGTGCGTCGGGTTCCCAGGGATTTCCCTGGCGCCGGGGGTGCCGGGGATTGGCGCAGGAGGCCGGAGGCGGGGGTCGTCTTTTTGTTGAAGTTTTTAATATAAAGAGCGAGATATAATTGTTCAAAGGGTGAACGCCGACGCTCCCCCGTGCAAGGGTAGAGAGAAGGAAAAAACTGACGTGAAAATAAAGAAAAAAGAGAGAAATGAGGGACAGAGAAGGTCGGGTCATGCCTGTCAAGCTTGCGCTCGCAACCCCTGCCGACCAGCTCCGACGTCCTGACCACGACGACGACCGGCGAAAGGATGCAAGATTAAGTCATTTTTTTACTCTCACATAGAAAAAGGGTAGGAAAAGCATTCCCCAACCCTTGACCTCGTTCGAGGAATTTAAATTTACAAAGTAATTGTTTTCGCGCATACCCCAGACCACCCCGTGCCATCCCATATCAAAACGACTCGAAGAAAAAAACAAAAGTTCGTTGCTCAAGATCGTATCAAATTTTTCTTCTCAAGGCACTCACCATCGGGACAAATTACTGCAAGGAATTTCTTTTATCGATGAAAACTTTGAAAGATACAATACAGCGGTGACGTTTATATTTCTATCTACGAAGGGTAGAAATCTCCTGGGTAATTTGACGACCAGGCGTCTGACGTGAACGACGTCTGCAGGTACGCGATTGGCCGGAAGTCCCGGGAAATATCTTCATAGATCCGGAAGATCAAAAGTCCGCAGTTTCAGACAGCGTAATTATTTTTTGATAAAATAAAATGATTCAGAAAAAACTGTCTTGCTTCGTCTTTCAATAAGTACAACTGCAGTTAATAAATTACGGCAAACAATATGTATCGTGTGACTGTTATCATTGGCTGCTGAAATCAAAAGATCGAAACGTGGTGACAGGTTTCCGGTCGTTCACGGTTGGTAGAACGTGAATAGAATCGTTGGGTTACTTTGATGCTGTAATAAACGCTCTGATGTTGAGTACCCATGAATTAGGTATTTTATCGAAGTAACGAGTAATTAGTCGTAAATCGAGTTGTTTGCCACGGGGATAAAGATGGGGATGGGAATCCTGCAGCAGCACACGAGGTAATACTGCTGGAGCGAAGACACCAAATATAATCGCGTATAATGTTATTATAGCCACGGCAATCAGCCAGCCAATAAATATCCCTATAGTATAAATAATCGGGCAGTGCTTCGGTATAATATTCTCATACTGAGACATCAGAATCGGAGATGGGGGTTGAACTCGATCGCAAATCGTTAGTTTTTTTTCTTTTTTTCAGTTCTTTTTTTTTCTTTCCTCCTCTTCTATTTTCTTTGCCAGTCGTAAAACTCTGGGAAGTGAATGGGGAAGTAGAAGCAGAAGCAGAAGAAGAAGAAAAATGATGAGGCGGCAAACGCGGGGACTAAAGATGAGCTGTGCAGGATTTTAACGATATCTCGTAAAGTATTATTGATTAAAACTGGGGTAATTCCTTCGTCTCTTTTTACAACCCCACCGGACGCACGCCGAGATATAAGTCTAATACTGTTTCTCCCGAGTTTTCTTTTTTTTTCTTTTTTTGTAGCCTGCGGCACGGTACCTTAATCGTCGAAAAAAAGTGAAATTATATGATTAGCTCGAAAAAATGCCGCACACTGGTTCCACTATCGATGTGCGGAATGAAATGAAATTGAACGATGCACGTACCACAATTATTATACCATCATACGGTGTAAATAGGGGATATGACATATTATACAAATTGGATCCGTTAAAATACATGAAATGAAAAAAATAAAAAGTGGCCACAGACGCTGAACTATATACGCAGCTTCCACGTAGTACCTCGTATACCAATTAGCTTCGTACGCTGCCCACGTACGTTCGAGGTTTTATCTCGTCTGAATTTGACGTTTTCTCGAGGGTCGAGGGTTGGCGGTTGGGGAATGCCGGGGGTGGTGGTAAGGGCGATTCAGCGAAGCTACAACGCGGACGAGATACGGCGTAGAATTTGAATCAACGAAACGGCTATGTAGGGCCAATTTCACGCATTGGTTAGCAGCGGGCGATGTTTTGGCGGTGAAAAAGAGTCGGGTGATTTTTCAAATTTATACAACGGCACGTCTACGTGCGCGGGGAAGGCGTCCAAGGATTTTTTATTTATTTATTTTGAAAGTGGAAATAACAGCCAACTTCTTATACGCGTGTATTATATTATTAAGTTATTTTCGTCTTTTTCTTCCTTTGCCTTTTCTTTCGTTTTCTTCATTATCTTACTTTTCGGTGGCGACAGAGTTACCCTCACTCGAAATTAACACCGAGCACCGCGCGTATTCTTCGGAATGGGCGGAAGTGCGCGCTGGGGCGTTGTTATTATTTAGGCATAAAGTTTGACGAACAAAAGTCGACTTTCAAAGAAAGTAATGTCATTAGGACACCCCCTCAGAGATTCGCGGATAAAAAACGAGAGCATCTTCGGTAACAAAAAGAAAAAAGAAATTCCAGCAGGCAGCGAGACTGTAGTATATTGGGCGAGTATAGAAATGGAGGCAGCTGAGTTTTTTCTCTGAAATAAAATACACGAATAGGGGAAGCGAAGAGCTACGGCGTGCGCGGCTTTCAGAGCAGTCCAGACCTGCTGTTCGGTGGTTCAAAGAAAAATGAATAATTCCTAGCTCGTAACACCGCTGATTCTAACTACGTTTGTTTGACTGATTTCTATTTCTCCATTTCTATTTTAGTCTTTCTACATCATTCTTCTGACATATTTTATCTACGACTACGAAGGTTAGATATATATGAAGGAGAAAAGAAAAGTAAATATACGGTCCAACTATGTGAAATCAATGAGAGAAAGATCAGGCCATATTTACAGACCACGAAGTAGGGTATAGGGTATATAAAGCGAGAAAGGGAGAGATAAACAAAGATAGGCGAAAAGTTTTTTACCTTGAGGCGTAGAACGTAGGTGACTTCCTCATCTTCCCGTAGCACACTAATGATTCAAGTTTTTCAAAGCACACAAACAGAAAAACAACAACAACAACAACAACAACACTCTGCGGCAAAGCTGCAGCTGTGGCAACTATACAGCTGCAGCAGCAGAAGATGAAGATGAAGATGAAGATGAAGATGAAGAAGAAGAAGAAGAAGCAGAGAGACGAACGTTTAAACAAAACTCGTCGCTCGTAGCTTCCCTTATACCGCCGTCGCACAGGAGACACTGAATTATTATAAAGTTGTATAATTTATTTATCTATGAGTCGTATATGTATATTTTTTTTTTTATGTATGTACAAGAAATATTATTTATATATATATTCACCTAGACTAGACACTTTGCGCGTTTAATTGTCGATCTGATATGTCGCGATTTATTCATTAAACGATACACGATTTCACAACTCTCTGCAGCTTGCGACTATTACTTGGTATCCCCTAGATCAGGATAAATTCGTCGTACAAGGAACTGCAGTCCCGATAACGTCCGGCGTTAAAATATTGACGAGATAGGTTTTTTCAAAAATTCTTCCAAAGTTCGCCGCATTTCACTCGGCTGTTATATTTATTGAATTTTATTTTAATATTCTTTTAATATTACTGCTTAGTCTTTGTTTTCGATTATAAACGAGAGAGAAAAGGGAAAAAGAAATTCAAGAAGTACTTGAGCGTAGACTTTTTTTTATTCTTCTATCGAGACTTTAAACAGTTCGTAACGAGCCCCGCGAGCGGGTGTTTATTCCTACCGTGTTAACGAGGCTAGTTTACGCTTCGGCTGCTGATACCAATTTGCATAGTTTTTGCCACTGTATGTAACCAACGCGCTGTATACGTGTGTACGACCAGACACGCGGAGTATTTTAGTTATCGATTATCTCTATACTACTCTTCGAGTGTGTATCAGAGGATTGCGTACGTGTAGATGTTTACTAAAAAAAAGAAACGAATCGTTCGGAGATTCGTCGTCATTCGATATCGCGAGCCAAACTCCAACGCACTTCGCAATCCGTTTCATTCAAATCCAGAAGAAGCAACACCGCGGAACGAAGTGAAAGAGGGGCGAAAATTAACACCCTCGAGTGTCAGCTATCCGACGCACTTTCAACCCTTTTTTCATCACCAGCAGCAGAGAAAGAAGGGTTAAATCCGAGCAAACATTTATCTATGAGATTCACTTTGAGCTTTTTCTCATGGCACAGTACGACGATTATGAGCGCGATTTAAGATAGAAAAACAAAAATACGTAAAAAGGAGATCATCGGTTGCAAGCTTCTTTACTACAATCCCTCGCAGAATTGCAAGCAGTTCTTCGTCGCACGAAGATCACCGTAATTTTGTCCTCCTAAAGTCCGGCTACTCCCGTAAGCTCTATAAGTTTCCAGTCCAGGCCGATACGCCGGAGTAAAGCTTTTGTCCGAGAGAAACTCTCTGAAAATAACACGGTCATAACGTCGCGATGTCGACTGGCTATCGTCGAACAGTAGTCTGGACCGATTGTAGCGATGCTGCGAAGGATACGAACAAAGAGGGTATCGCTCGCACTGCTTTTCCAACAAATGGTGAAAAAAAAGATCGATCAGAAAATACGGAGTAAACTCGCGTATTTTTACACTCGCAGCACTGATCACAATTCACTTCCGTATGATAATTGAATACCGATGGTAACGCGTAGTGTTTTAATGTCGAAGGTCACAATAATTTCCGTTGTTTGATCATGATCGGTGTCCCACGACTCGCGCCACTTGATCTCGAGGTTTCAATTCACACTGACCGCCGCCTGCGCACCGCGGACGCACAACGCGGCGATGGCTACATCTTCGTTCTCTTCTTAACCACAACTTCAAAGCCACCCGCACACCCGATACCCTCGTATCACCCTACGACGTACGGACACCCCACGCGAAAATATTAACGAATCCTCGGAGCAAAACGTCGACGGATCACCGACCACCCTCCCCTTCCGCCTCCTCAACCTTTGTCTCGTTGCACTCGTGTTACCGGAATTTGGTACCCGTTCTTTATCCTTTCCTTTCGATCTCTAGAGTTATATCATAGAGTTTGAAGGTGTATCATCCAAAAACGGTCCAGTTTTACCCGTGGTCGTTATCCCGGACTTCGGCGATGCTGTTGCAGCTCTTGATTTCGATACGCGGGGGTGTTTGTTGTTGGTATTGGTAATTGCGATGATGGTGGCGTCGGGATACGTGGGTGGCGTTCGAGGGGAGGGTTTTGGGGGTGGGGGTAGGGGGTGGCGGTAGGCGGTTGCGGTTCGTGGTGGTTCGTGGTGGTTGGTGCAGGTGGCTGGTGGATGTGCCAGAAGTGCGGGCTTACGGCGGAATGAGAGGAGAGCTTAGCTCGGGGGGCCACAGCGTGCCCACGGCCGACTGCGACGTGCGAGAGCTGCGCGTATCGACCGCTCCCCTAACACCCCCGCATCCCTCACAAACCACCCTCACACGACACCCTCGCGCTCTTCCCTCGGCCGCTACATCCTATGCGTGCCATGCGCGCCCACGCGCCACCGCCTATACAATTGTCCTCATCCTTCTCCTACTCCTGTTCATCTTCTATTTTCATCCCCCGTCCTTCATTTTTACCTTTTTTCACCAACGACGAACCGATACACAGGTGTTCCGAGAGAACGGGAAAAGTGAAACGCGTATACTTGGAAAAAATAAAAAACAAAAAAAAAAAACCATGAGAGTAACGAGCAACAACCTACGAGAATAAGGTAGAAACGTGGAACGAGGGTCGTGGGCAACAGGATGTTGAAGCTCCAGTTTTATTTCCGGATCCACCCTGCCTGTACCTATACCCCGCTTCCAGCTGTGATCTTGACCTTAATGAGCTTGATCTTGTTTTATGTCGGAACAGAGCTACTTGTTGACGACCGTGCGTTTTAAATACGTACTACAATTACGATGCTGTCGTATCACTTATCAACTGTTTCTATTTTAATCTACGTTCTTCTGAAGTACACTGCGTCTCACTTAGGAAGTATATATTCTACCCGCCAAGTAACTCGATATCCGATATCTCATTTGATCTTGTACGTATCTGGAAATTTTCGATAAATTGCTATTGAGACGATCACTTTTCCAAGAAAGTAGCTGGTGGGGAAAAAGAGCTTATTTATCGCGTTTTTTCTATGCATACTTGACGATTTATTAATCGTCCATAATTATATGGACATTCTTCGTGTTTTGGAAATACAACATCCTGAGCCCCGGCATCCCAAGCCCAAAGTACCGGTCGCGGATACTCGAGAGAAATTTATATAAGCAGCTAAGAGACGGATATGTACGTCATACACATATAACGTAATACTCAAAATGTCTCTTAATAACCTTGGAGGCTTCTTGATAGAAAGAAATTCCTGCAAACTCATCCGAAAAATCCACAAAATATCGGCCTCTCTTTTTAACCGATGTCGGTTCGGAATGGGGCGTGGGCGTCTGTGAGAAATAACAAATACTGTTATAGAAAAGGGACGATACGAAACAGTATTTTGCTACATGAATTAAGTAAGGTGTACATACCATCCCACACCACGCTTCAACAGCCCGCTATGTACTTTCGTTGAAGGAAAGTGCTGTAAAACGGGGACCTGTTGGAAAAATTTGATCGAGAAAAAAAAACAAAGTAGTTGACCTCTGAAAATTGTAACACGTTAGTGTTTGGATAGAAACTCAAATCGGTTTTCTATATAAGCTGCGTTATGAGTATGAAATTATTTTTATAAATCAGAAGTTCGTTCAAAATTACAGTCTATAATTGACGTAAAAAAGGCCTCATAAATGATGAATATTTTCAGCATCGACGTTCATCATACACAACTAGTTCGAATTTGATACGGGTAGACACTTTGGAGCGGCAAGAGGTTATTTTGCCTGGGGGTCCTTTTCCCCAGTTGTCCGTTTATGTTAACTATCTACGAGAATATCATCCTCGAACGTCTCCACATTGCGCGCGTGTCACGGTTTCATAGCGATTCCCCCTACACCTCCATCTTCTTTTTAGCCCCTTCATTCGCGTGTCGTGGAAAAGGTCGCGTTACACGAAATACGTCGGAAACGAACATTGCCGTAGGTTGTGATAGGCATCCGATGGTGTTGCTAAGCTTATAAAATATTAAACGATCTTACAATAGATAGATCTATATGGAAAAAATATATCAGATATTTATTGATATTTAAGTGTAGAACACACACATATCATAAACTTTTATAATTCATGGGTGGGGGGGAGGTAAGCGCTCGCTCGCCCCTTACTTGTCTGTCACGGAATTTCGATTCATTTTGTACTAATACGAAACCATTACAGGAGGTTTTGCGCAATTTCAGGGGCAGGGGAGAGGGAGGAATGGGGTGGTAAAGGCGACAAATTGGTATAGGAGCTTCGTGGAACCGCCATTGCGGCGAGGCGAAAGATGTACATATAGGAGGGTTTTATACACGTACGTATATGATGGGGTATAGAGTGACGGCGGTGGTGGTTTTCGCAGGCGTTATATAGAATTCATATACATCATCGATGTGTATAGGCTGGGCTGAAATTAAAATTGGTCAAGCGGATTAGAGCTTGGGGAGATGCGAAAGCTGCGGTTTCAAATATTTTCGATATTCAACCCGTACTCGCTTCCTCTTCGGCGTAACGAGTTCCAGCCGCTGTTGCTGCTGTACTAAAGCTGCATTATACATCGACGCGTTGCGACGTACAGCTCTAGCTCCACTACACCTTTTACCTACTGCTGCACCGCTGATGCTATTTCGGCGTACGGGGAATTGCAAAATGAAAAAGCTCCGGCATACGTAATGTACGTACATATTAGGCATTCCATGTAAACTCGACCACACTATGTATTACATACATTTGCTTCTTTTGTTTTTCATTCGCGTTTTTACGGGCGATAGCAGCACCGCAAACGGTCTCCTAAACATTTTTTTTTGTGCATATTTGTACTCCGAAATGCCGAAAGACTCTTAAATTATCTCGCGAAACGAAGGTTTTCACACAAATCTGCAATGCAATGTACAAAATTCTTCGGAATGGTGAATCATTTTATAGAAAAAAACGAAAAAAGATTTTACCCCCGAAACCACCATGAATACAGAATAACTCGTCAAAAGTGCACGAAAAGTATAAATTCTCCATTTTAAACCCCATCATGAGTGGAAACCTGATTCAAGTGAAAAGAATACATTGAAAAAACAAAATCTCTGAATGATAATTAAAATTTGAAACAGTTGGTACGTGATCGAAATTACTATGGAAGCCTGACATGGCATCGCATATGAATCCATATGCTCTCTGATGATCCGCCTATAAAAATAACCCGCCAAGTACCATGTGCTTCGAATTTTGATCACATTTTTTCTCCTTTATTTTAATCAATTTTTAATGGTTAAATTTTATATTCCCATTCAAAATAGGTAGAATAATGTGAAGTATTTATTCGTCAATGTATACTGGGCAGCGACGATTGATTGGAATACTTTTTGCTCCAGGGGACAATTTTTTTAATGAGCAGGTCGTTACGATGCTATCAGATTACCGGCCGTCTTACTTGAATGATAACTTATATCAGTATAACAGCAGTCGTGCAGTCTTCAAAATTGTAAGAAAAATGTTGCTTCGATAAAATCTTACATACCACACCGTGGTAAGAATCGAACACACGATTTCGCAAAATTAAAAAACTGCACCTTTTTTTTATGCGCAGTTATAACTAAAAAAACATTTTGCGAAAAAAAAAGTAAGGATCACAACCATGGTCGAGTTTGCCTCGAAACGGCCCATAAATAAGTGCGTCTACAAGTACTAATGCGTATGTTGTATGAAATATCGACGTACGCAAATCCGTTGAAAGAGTGCAAAATCCCATTCCGTATTTCTTTTTTTTTTTTGTAGAACACTTTTTTTCATTTTTTATTTCTATTTTTATCCACCGACGTTCACAGTGTTAATTGATTAATGATCAATGTTTCGACTTTCTGGACTGCACCGCGCGCTTCGTATATAAAATATAATCTGCGAGAGAGAATGGTAAAATAATTATAAAAATGCGGGCGATCCATCACAATTAATGAAATTTATTAAAATGCGAGAGGATAGTTTGATATGAATGAAATGAAAAAAAAAAATTTAATTTATTTCAGCGTAGCTCAATACCTATAAAGTCAAAAATGAATTTCTTCTTTTCATGCATGCAGGCTACCGCATTTAATATAAACCAATGGGCCACCAAAATCGGTGTCCCATACGCAAAAACTTGTCCCGGCTGATCGAGACAGCTACCCCGCATATAGGTACGTACATATACAGATATACCGCACGCTCATTAAATAATCGAGTGGAAATGAGATAATATTTACACTAATTATACATTCGTTTGTTTTGATATCCATTCCATTCTATGGATTTTATTGGTTTATTTGATCATTTATTTTTCTTTATTTCTTTATTTATTTATTTTTGTTACGAACGTGGAGAAAATTTGGCGACCAAAACTGTCGAGCTATCCGGTTCATTGGTTTCAAAAGTTGCATTCGAGGAGAAGTAGCGTCGATTATTTATGTGTCCCCAAGAGAACGCGGAGTTGCGAGGGCGCGAGGATAATAGAGGAAAAAAAAAAATGTCCGGACGCGGATCGTCATTTTTACCGAAGGGTGGTGGTGTAGGATGGATGTGTGTTTGTGTGTGTTTTTGAGTCTGCAGGAGACGTAGAAGAGCGAACAAAGGGAGAAAATCGGG
This sequence comes from Athalia circularis, assembly GCA_963978495.1. NCBI lineage: Eukaryota > Metazoa > Arthropoda > Insecta > Hymenoptera > Athaliidae > Athalia > Athalia circularis. The sequence continues at coordinate 23,518,760 of OZ021699.1, forward strand.
TTCTCTTCGGTACATAAGAAGAAGCGCGGCACGTCGTCGTCGTCGTCGTCGTCCGCCGTCATTCCAGCCGCTGGTTCCTTAAAAACGTATTACGCCAGCCCGTATTTGAAAAAGCGATTTTATTTTGGCACACGGCGCACCCACTCGTCCCGTCATTTATAACGTCCTCGCGCCAAGCAGCTAAGCCAATCCCCAACCACCACCACCACCACCATCACCAACTTCTGCAAATAATATTCGCGGATATAATGTATAAGACATTGGTATATACGTAATATATATTTCGCAAAAGAATAATACGCGTATCTTATACCTAGACGCCTCGTATATTTCATCGTATCAGCACCGTTAATGTATTTAATATAAACTCGTTCCGCTCATTCATTCTTCGAAAGAAATGAAAACGATTATCCAAAAAGAAGAAGAAAAAAAAATGGAAGGATCTCGTCAGACCTAATTCTTTTGGCGATATAGAAAATGATACATTTACGTGACTGAATCAACGAGGGGTGACTTGAAGCTAACTTCCGTTCTGCCACGGGGGTAGAAATCCATTGGAATTGATCTCATCAGCCCCGCTTACGCCGAAAGGAGTGTGGATAGAGGGGCAGCAGTTCCTAGTCCGCTAATCTACGGAAATGTGTCGTGAGATTAACAAAAACGGGATGCACGAAGTACATTCGTACTTGCTGAATATATACATATGCATACATTAAAAACTTTAATTAGATAAATACGTATCGTTGCGACGTACATACAAACTTACGATCGCTAGAAAATTTTTAGTATACAGCAGAAATTCAGATTATATAAGGTAGACCGAAATGGGCGAGAAATGGGCCTAATTGTAAGAAGGTTGCGGTGGTACAAAATATTCAAATCACAATCTTCTCATACACAGTCTAGGCACGATGTATAGCCACCCGTACCCTTAAGTACATAACGATCATGTGTGGATTGGGCATTATGTTATACACGTATACAATTACACATGCATACTATAATAGGCTTTTCGATGGGTTTGATAGGATATAGTTTATACGCTTCTGATGTTACCTGCCTATTTACAGCGTGCAAACATAACAACCTATATTTTGCACTAGATTTAGTAAATAGTAAAGCTCGCCGGGTGCGCGGTAGGTATGGGTATACATTGGAAACAAATATTTAGTTCTCGCCCGGAAGCTGAAGTATAAAATTTTCGATAAAAATATTGCTTTTTTGTATCCTTTCGCATTTACTATACGCGATTTTTATTCTTTTTCCTATTTTCAACATTCGTTTGTGCATTTTGCAGCTTTATTTTCACGATGGAATCTACATCAAATTGAGAAGTGAGGTAAAAAATTTTGAATAAAGAGTAAAAAAAATAAAAGCGATAGCTATTACTAAATAAAAAATAGCGATCGGCACGCGCCAAGAATACCCATCAGAAGGTACGAAATTATCGATATTACATTAGAGTCTGCTCCCGCAGAGGGATGGTGTAAGCGTACCCCGAAGAAGAGAATATCTATCTTCACCCTACGCCCTCTATACACCCCCGTCAGCACCCTCCTCCTGCTCTCGCCACTGTGCTTTGGAATTTCATATAATAGGCAATAATAAACCCGTCGATAACCCCGTACAATACAAACAATTTAAGCTCGCTCTCTCGGCTCCGGCGCTTCGATACGAACAGCTCGCGACAAATAAACCGAAAATACAAATATTACATGTAGGTATACCGTCTATGCAATAAGGCAGCAATATTTCTGAGCATATTTCTTCACTAGGCGGGAAAAAAATCTAAAGAATCTATTAAACAAAAATTCCATTTCCGCCATAGATCTTCATTTCATCTGATCCAACGAATTTGTTTGGAAAAAGGGAAACATTGGATGGAAATATTGGAGGCTGAAAAAATTTCGCAAAGTTTTTTATGGTCTGGAACTTTCAGATTTCTGATTAAACGACACCGAAATTTTCACTTGACGGTTTTTAATGAATTTTTCATCCGGTAAGAACTTAGGTATGGATTTTTCATTTCGTAACTATGCGAACATGATGATTACCGCAATAGAATGAAACTTGAAATTTAGTTTTTTTTGGGAATGCGGCGTTTCTGGTGTTTTTTCAAAGAAATCATCTCCCCTCACTGTATCTTGTATACAACAGAGACAAGGCCACTCCATCTTGTTGGATTTGAATCGATTAGATCGCAGAGTATAGGTAATTGCAAAGCTCTTCGGATAATTGTAACATACTTTATCATAGATTACGCTGATTTAGGTGACTATATCTGATATACCGCAGCCATAAATAAATAAATGGAGTATTCCGTACAATGCCTTATTCATTAACTCCGTAGCGAGCGATAAGTTAATGAGTTCAGTTGAACGTTACCAAAATAAATAATTGCGATAAAGAGTACGATGGTTGTCGCCAGGAAATATGTGCTGGCAAAACACTTTGACGGACCGCCAAAACGTTCAGATTTTACCATTGATGAGGGAAAATAACCCACTCTCCAAGATGGAGGTAATAATGGCAATCATTTTCACGTAGACTTGTTGAATGTATACAGACACGACTTGAGGGAATAGAATTGTTGATATCTCCCGGGCAAAAATGGAAAAAAAAAATAATAATTGAACGTGTATAATGTAGCAGAAATTAGTTGACACGTAAAGAAGTTGATCAATGTAGAGAGAATTAACCATTGCGGTTGAATTTTTTATTTAATTGTGTTCTGCGTGGCTCATGTCGTGGAGCGGCTGGTGCAGTTGGAAGTCACACAAATATCGAAATCTCTTTTTTTACTGTTTCCATACTTATTTTGAGCTCAGAAATCCGTATCTGCAAACTACATCTATATCAAAATGATGGAGTTATTATCGGCAATTTTTCGCTTCGATTGATTTCAAATTAAAAATGATAGATGTATTGCATTGCAATGCAAATGAGCAAATCATTTATTGGCAGATCAACGCATGAGGGCAACTGCCCCTGAGTTTCCTTCGGGGATCAAGATGATGGGTCGTTATTCGTTGAGAAGTTGAGATCACAGAGCCTAAAAACGAAGATTATGTGATCGGCCATCGTGTCGCATCACCACCAATGTGGGCTGGCGTTCTCAGACAATCGTCGATTATAAATCATGGCTTTCCTCCAAACGCTACAATGCCTGAATCTGGTAGTCTACCCGCGTCTCTTAGTCATTGGGTTTTGCAGGGGAGGCCAAGGTAATCGGAATCCTGATAACTAATCATATCCCAAGCAGTAGTAAATTACATTAACTGCTTGGAATTTATTGGAATTATGTCCATCTGGACGAATGACAGACGAAATATCTGAGCTGTTAGCACATACATACATAGACTGACAATGGTCAGCTACCTTGCGGTCAGGCTGTCAGACTTTGTTACAGCCGTGGCTAGTTTTTTCACAGAATTGGAATCGATCCAACTTTTTTTACCAACATTCCACCGAAGTGGAAAAAATGAAGATGTAACTTTTTTGCCCCATTCGCCTATAGGCAAAGGACTTCGTGTCTCGAATGACACAGCACTACGAGGATTTGCCGGAATAAAAAAGATTACAACCAAGAGTCATGACATAATCACGAAGAGCAGAAACATTTTTTGTCATCAGTGGTTAACGGCCGTAAGGAAAAATACGTTGAATTTTTAAAAAAAAGTCTGCCGCAGGTTTTTCTAAATCATGGATTATTAGAGCCTTCGAGATCCGTCCTACTTCTCATATAACATTCGCAAAAAACGTAGAATGTTGTTCTTTTCTTTTCGAAAATCTCTTATTCCCTCGCTGCCCCAATACAAAAGTTGGTGTTTTGGGGGAGGTTTTCGAACTGAGACGCAGACGTGGGTGTTACAGGTTGGTTTATCCCTACGGCGCTGGGAAAGGTTCGCCTGTAGATGATGATGCCGATAATCAATGAAACGGAATAACATGGGACTCGCTACCTCGAGCATGGTCAGGGATTCTTTTCTCATTCCTTCCACCCGGTGTGTTTAGGTATAGCTATCCCCGAATTTTTCCCTTCGCCACCTTCACACCCACAAACCCCCTTTTCTCTCGCACCTTTCTCTACGTGTACTTGACGCCCGTCCTGACGGCGATAAACTCACCCCGCGATAAAAATGTCCCAGAAAGATCGATCACTCCTTCCTTTCCTCGTTCAGAGCATAGGTGTGTGTATAAGCAAGTTAGTATTAGCTGCTATCTCATTGTCAGACCCAGCAAGCTTGCACCATTATCGTTGCTATTGTTATTGTTATCACCTCCGCAGAGCCGTCCGAAACCTTGAATATGGGCATACTATCCAGGCAAAGGGGTTACTGCTGCAGGGACAAGTGCAGCAGGTAGGTATACATATATTTTGTTATTTTTTTTTCGTAAAGGGAAAAATTGATGGGTCTTTTTCTCGTGAAAAAAATATTGCACTGTTGCTGCCATTTCAATAGACTAGATAAAATGCATGTTTATTATCTCCCCGATTTTTTGCTCACCGTATGTGGATAGCCGAAAATATTTTCGTTGCGCTGCTAGATCGCAAGGTAGTCGGGTGCCCATTCGATTTGACTGTATGCGGATTACATGAATTTTGAAAAAATTGTATTTAGTTCTCCGTCTTTTCCGATAAGCAGGTTTCGATATACTTTAGGTTATGCAGGAATCTGCCAGCGACTCAAGAGTTCGCCCGAGCCATCGGAGTTTGTTGCGAATTAATTCCGACTTTCGTAACTCGAATTCGCTGACCAGTTCCAGTTCAGCCGGACCCCACACTCCTGATTTTACTTTTCTCCATTTCCAGACTTCCTTCCTCCCTCTAGTATATCACCGAACGGAGAAACAACTTCCGGTAGGTCTAGCTGCAGCTTAGCCACCTCGGCACCGTTTTCCAGACTCCCTCATTCCCGTCGCCTCTTATTTTGTCGAAAAGATTTCCGAATAATTGCGGTACCTCGATGATCCTCTATATCATTTGTTGCGTCAAGTTTGCATCTTTCGACAAGATTCTAATTAAAATTTATTTGATCTACCGCAATTTTATTCGCATATAATAAAAATGAGGACGACTGTTGGGGAAAAAATCATTAGCGAAAAGAGGGCGAATAATATGGTTTAACTTATTGTTAGTTTAATACCTGCGGACCTGATAGGCGACCCAGAAAGCCCCGAGGGACTCGTTCGTAAATTTGTTCAGAGTAGCCAGCTGAAGAAGAAGGAGAAGAAGATGATGAAGGAAAGGAGAGAGCAACAGAAGATGATGAAAAACGAAAGGATGAGACGAGAAAAAAGGAAACAAAACGAGAGAGGAGAAAAGAAACGGAGGATAAGGGGAATGCGGGCAATTTGGACTAGTGCCTAAGAGTATCTTCAATGGCAAATACTTTTAGCGTCCAGGAGAAATAATTGCTGCGCTGCCCGAAGATAGCTTTAACTGTATAGATCTAGGTATATAACGTTACATAACATACGTTCGTACGTTATAAGGTGTACCTTCATTCGGCATCCTTCCTCTGGACTTTCGTACAAAATATAGCAAAGTCGAAAGTCCCGAAGGGGATCGAATGCCAGAATCGGATCGGATCAGATCGGATATCAGGTTTTCCAGTATTTTATTGCCCAGCATTGTCCGGTGGCCCTGCACAATAGTGGTCGCAGCGTTCACGAATTCAAGCGCAATTTTTACCCGCTGTAATGCCCCCGATATCGATGGTTCAGGTGCAGGATATTTGAGCTTTTCAATGCCTAGTTATCTGATGTATTCGAGTAATACCCGCCCGTTTCAATGGCCATCTATCCGACTATACCAACTTCCACCTATGTGTTCGCTAACATACGGTTCAATTCATTCGTTTTAAAATCGTCCGGTACGATTTAATGTCCTCTCAACCAACAAGTGAAACAAAAGAAAAATTTTATAGATTACCATCCGCAACCAAGTGTCGAAAGAAATTATTCTATCAAAATAAAATCATCCCCTCAATTATTGTTATTTTTCTTATTAAAATCTTCTAACAGTCTTCTTCTTTTCCCGTACAGGATTCAGAATCTACGATAAGACGACACGGATCCATATCGTGTCTGTTCCTGATCCTGTAGTGGCGCATGACCGTGATGACCATCCCGAGTAGGTATGTGTCTATTACCTATCCGCTATAGGAACCGCGACTCATTGTCAGTGGGCAGAGGCAAGTAAATACGTACCTACAATATATACCTATGTATCCATCCATGTATTAGATGCCCACCGAGACTGGACCGTAACGTGACCAAAATACATCGATGATTTCATTTACTGGGTGGCTAGCTATCCACTGCACGATGCACAGATGATGTGGGGCAACACTTTCCCTTTTCCTTTTTACTTATTTTTTTCGCGTTTTTTTTTCCTTTCCTCCCATTTCTCTTCTCTTTTCGAGGTCTCGCTCTCGCGCTGTATAAAAGACTCGCTAACGAGTACCAACATTTTTTATTTTCATTTTACCTTGATTTTATTCCATTTATTTTTTCATCAATGTTATATTACTCGTAAAAAAAAAAGAAAAAAAAAATAGAAAAAAAGAAGCAAGAAAGAAAAAAAGAAAAACGCGCAGCACGTCGCATAAAAAGTTAGAATTCGTGAGTTTTTCTGGTACCCGCTCTTGACTCGCTGGTGTAACTTGGACTTACGAGCGTCGGGTTACTTTTTATGCATGTGTGAGTATAAGGTATAATATTTTATTAAAACTGCACCGCTTCGTTTAGCCCGCAAATATCGTTGCTCTTTCCGTTTACTAAAAATTTACATACTATAGGAGTTTTCATTTAAAAAGCTCGTGAGGTCAGATTAATGAGTAAAAAAATTTGGATATTTGATCAACCGATAAAACTAAATCATTCTGTTCACATGGAATGTCTGACAAGTGCGATAGATGGCGGAACAAAAAAAAATACTATACAGGGCTATACATGTATGCAGTTAAAATTTAAACTGGGTAGCGATCGCATAACGCATAACGCTTCTGTGATGTAGTTATATGCACATAGTAGGTACAGTAAATGTGCACAGCGATGCATGCATATGGATATATGCATATGCATAGATACGTACCTACGTGACGCAGGAGTTATATACGTATAAAATATACATATAGGGTGTATGCAAAATGTATTTGAGCGGTAGGTGGTCCATGACTGGTTATTCAGAGCAGCTAGTAGAAGATACAACGAGGGGCGGGTACGTAGGCTGAAGGGAAGGATGGATGAGAAGAAGGAGGTTCGATAGAGTAACTTTTCTTGCCGAGCCAATCTATCATGACGAGAGCGAAGTACCATTTAATCAAGAAGATTTTTGTATTTTTTGTATATTTCTTCGTTTTTTTTCTATCTCGTAAAAGTTTTCCCAGAGTTTGATAATAAACAGACAATGGACAGGATAGAAGAGGAGCGCGGTACCGAGGTGAAGAGAAAGAGAGAGCGGGAGAGGGATGAGGGGGTGGTAACTGAGGGAAACGCTGCAGACGTGGAGGTAAAGAAGCGTCAGGACGAGAGGAACTGGAAGGGAGGGATACGCGCATCGGAAGCCGCGGGGGGAGTATTAAAAAGTTTGTTTATTTTATGACAGCCCGTTATTAAACTCGAATCGAAACGGCTTATGTAAATTGCTTATTATACGAGCACCCGCTATTTTAGAGATTTTATTATGTACCCAAGCTGCGCACCCCCCTCTTTCTATCTACCCTACGTCCCTCCCTCGCTGAGGAACCGTTTTAATTGCTACGTAAACGCGCGACATTGGCTCAATCAGTTATTTTCCACATTTTGAGTTTCTCACCCTCTTTCCTCCATATATAATGAAATAGAAAGTGGGTTGTGCGTAGAAAAATCGACTTCATAACGATATAAGATTAATTGATACACGTAGACATGTACGTTTTATCTGGAAACCGAATGCGATACTGCAGAATGGAAAGAAATGGTTTCATCGGCTCTATTCTTTGCCGCATAGAAGCGAGTGGCAAAGTTTGGTCGAGCTTCCGGTTGACCGCGGTTTCGATCGAACTTTTCATCTCGCAATCAGCTCGCGTACGCGTCGCGAATCACTTTCGGGGCGTGTCGTCGTATGTATGGAACAGTGAGAGGAAGGGGCTCGGGGGCAAGTATTTCAGTCTTTTGGGGATCGGGGGAGTCCCCCACTTCTCTCATCGGCTCTGAATAACTGGATTCGGAGCGCGGGACAATTGCGAGATATTCGCTTCACTTCCGTTTGATGTATTGCGTTACGCTCGTCCGTTTCATTCCGTTCCGTTTCGTTCTATTCTACTCCGTTCCGTTCCGTTCCATGCAGTCGCGTTATACTACCGCGAGGGCGGAGGGGGTGTTGAGTCGATTCCCCGAATCCCGTACAGAGAAACTCAAACTTCTTGTTTCGAGAGACAGGAGAGCGTGAGCGGCCGAGCGAATACGGCAGGAGATATAATCAAAAGTTTCCATGGTTACCTTCCATCCCCTTTACTACCCGCTTCCGTCTCTTTCAACACTTTCCCCCTTCACTCGTTCTCTCGATCTCGTTCCTCCCCCCCCATCTATCTATCCATCTATCTATCTAGCTATCCCTCATCCTCTCTTTCCCTCTCTCTCTCTTTCTCCCTTTTCGCGACGTCAGCCCCCTCGCAAAAACTACATCCAAGCAAGAAATCTCTGATGCTTGTGCGAACTCCTTGCGTACATAGATAGGTAAACTTCGCGATTTGATAACTCTGGATAACGATTCTCGGAAACGAAAGGAGAGGAAGAATAAAGAAGAAATGCAAACGCTAATAACTCTTGGGAAATATGGTAGGTATATGAGGTATAATCTACACTGTGATTTATAGGATGGAAAAGTACAATTCCGTATATAGTAGAAGACAATGTCTGAAATGCACTTACTGTTAGATTAGGTAGTTTTCTTCCGAGGTTTCTTCACTGGCAGTAAGGAGTGCGGTTTTTTTTTTCTTTTTTTTTTGTAGAAATTTCATATTTGTCGCGAGTGTTTTACTTTCACGGAGAAACAACGGTAGGGGCTGAGGACATATTTCAGTACAGCATCTAAAAAATGCTAGTGATTTTTATCTAGACGAAATCCACAAACTTTCGTGATGAGAAACCAAAGGTATCAAGACCGAAACATGAGTAGTATTCTTGAAAAGTAAAATCAAACTCAATTCGTAGTTTCCGGGATTGACGGGATTGCACGAAAAAGAAAAATATAAAATGGTCTGACTGCGGGGTGATTTGACATAGAATATCCTATGAGTATAGGGTTCTAGTGGAAGAATATTACCTGCCCAGGTTAGCCACTACGGCACTACCTAACATTTTCTAACGACAATATCATAGGTTGATACGTGTGCATACCTACCGGGGAACTTAATGGGGCGCCGCTTAGTTAGTACCTCTTGCAATTAGTTTTGCGAACGAAAGTGTGGCATAAACGAGGCAACGGGTCGACGAGGACGAGGTCGAAGAGGCAGTAGAGATGGATGTGGAGGCAGCGGAAGAGGTTTCGTTGGATGGGGAAAAGAGAGCATCGGGGGGTGTCGACGCGGGGCGAAGGTACAAGAAGGGCTGGATAAGAGAGAAAGCTTTGTGCTTGAGCCCACAACAATACGCGTTGGTAGGAGGTGGAAGTAGTAGGTTATGCCAGCGCCCCTCGTTCAGGCGAACCTGCGACTCCTGCCTCTTCCTTTTCATCCCTCTTTCGCTCTCCCTAACCCCCCCAGTGCACACTTTCGGTGAAAGCGTCACCAACGACGACGCTCATCCAGAATAGACGGACAGAGTTTACCGGCCTTTTATCAAAAGACTCTTACCACCGTAACACTTCATACGAGGAACGTAAACACTCTCAAACAGCTTGAACAATTTGAATTTTCACCCTCAAACTCCTTCGTAGCTTTTTCCATTCCGTCCGACGCTGCACACATTGATCAGATTTCGCTACGTTTGTCTTCGCTTATTGAGTCTTGTGCAAACGCGGATATGCCCCGTGTAGGTACATATACGTAAAACAAAAAGAAATCACCGCGTCTTCTGAGGCGAAAAACAAAATTAATAATAAAATACACGACAAGTTTTCAGCGGCACCTAGATCGAGAGATTTGTGAATCACATAATCATCGAGGTTTATTATTATTATTATTATTTATCTATTGATTTGTTTTGTTTTTCTCAAAGTAGAATCCCGCGGAAAAACGCGGGGCGGTATTTGCAAAAAGAAAAATGGTACAACGCTGTAGCGAATTCCTCTTAGCTGGTATAGCGGAGGAAACAAGAGCAGCAGAAGCAGAAAGACACTTAAAGGATTTACGGTCTAAGAGCTTTGGACTGCTGCTGCTGCCATGGAATGGCCCATGCTGCTGATGTTCCTCCTGCTGCTGCCGCTGCTGCTGCCGCTCCTGCAAAACCTGCGAAGCCTGACCATGGCTAGTAGCCCAAAGCGCGGTGAAAATAACAATAAGTCAGATGGAAGAAAAGAAAGAGAAAGAAGGAAGGCAATGGTGGAGGAAAGAAAGAAAGAAGGTGGAGAGGCTGGAAGGAAAAAGGACGTTAACACCGCGAGACCTGAATCTTTGATAGAATCCTTTAAACTAACGTCGAAGGGGGGAGGAGGGAGCCTCGGAAGGAACCTTTGTGCCAAGACTTTGAATGCGTAACTAAACGACCCGATAGCACACATTTGCCAAAAATCTTGCCATTGCGTGGCTGTTTTCTCGGCTCGCCCTCTGAGCCCAAGATCAGCCTCAGATCCCTTCATTCTTCCGCTATTCCACCCTTTCGTCCCTTCAGCGGTTCCGAAATCGGCCCTTTGTACTTTTACCGTCTTTGAATATATCAAATAATAAACAACAAGGAATATTAAATATAAAACAGCATATATTACAGGTCTTCTTCTTTCAGAATTCTGTCGCAAGGCGTACGTTATACCTAAGCAAAGCTCCGCGGGATTCGCTTCCATTCGGATTTCAATTTCAATTCAGTTCGCCATTCTCTTCAGCGACACGGCGCGGCGGCGGCGACGAGACGAAAGGATCAAAAACTGGATCCACGCGCGTTTTCACGCGACTCTTAAAAATTTCATTCCCAGAGATCAGAGATCAATCTCCCTCACTCCCCCTTTAGTCAACGGTGCTGAACACGAGTTTCATAAACGCGTCACTCGATGGACTATTCTACCTCTATTTCAAGTCAAGTATATTCAACTGAAGAGAACGCGAGCTGCGTCAGGAGGTCCATACAGTATGCGAGGGGTACGAAATGAAGTACAAGTAAACGACGAGTGATCCAGGTATTTACACAATTACACATACGCGGGAAAATTTTACACACATATGAACATAAAACTGAACGCGGGAAACTCAGTTCGCGTCGTGGCACCCGTATCGTGGTGCTGAATTAGTAGCTAACTGCCTACCTAGCTTTGAAAATGTTCAAAAAAGCGGACGTAGAGCATAAAAAGCGGAAAAACCAAACGTAAGCTTGGTTTTGGCTTCACGTAGTTACTTTGCCGGTAGCACGAGGAGGAGGCGAGTTACGGAGTTAGGGGCGCGCGGGTTACTCGGCACGGTAGCAGCGGTGTAGCAGCAGCACTGGTGATTGTAATATAGGTCAACGTTTACACAGCTGCTTTAAGCTGGATTTACCGAACAGCTTTCGCTATACGCCCATGCCAACCGGAGCAAACTAGGACGGCAAATACATTTTTTACGCCCGTCTACCACCCCTTCACGTCCGTCGCACCCCCACAGCCACCTTATCCAACCCCCTTCGCTTCCACGTGGTGCTGCATCATACTCGGAGTCTGAAGTCGCACTATCTGAATACCGTAAAAATCTCATTTTCTAAATCCCAAATATGTTCCGACCTTACGATTCGCGAATCATCGCACCAAGTCTGGAGTCGAAATCCCAAAGAAAACCAACCAATGTACGGGCGTTATTTATTCCCCGCAACTACGAATTGACGATTTTATTTTTCTCTCATTTCGTTCTCCATTCCTCTTCCAGAACGTCAATATAGGTGATGCAGAATTATAATTATAATGCCAATATAATCGTACTCCTAATCTGGGTATATTTTTTTAGGGAGTCCAGGTAGATGTTCTCTATTCGATTCGTCAGAAGATATGAAACAGTTGTATTATATATATGAGCAACTGACCGCATCGATGCTGCAGTGGGATGGCAAGAGACGGCAAAAGGAAAAGCGGCGTTGGATAGGGTGAGTCGAGGTTCAGGTGGTGTTTATTCCTCCATCATGAAGTAGGGTGTCCTCTTCCCGCAGCGCCGCGAGACCGCTTGCGTATTCCGTGTGAGGATCGGAGGTGGTATTTAGGGTTTCGCTAATGCATCCCTCGTAGAAGAGCCGGTTTACTTTGTTCGAGCCCTAAGTCTATCCGGGCGTCTCGACGCCCGCGTTGCTTCGGGATGAGCCACCGCCGTATAGGTATATACCCATAGAACTTATACATTTATCTATGTATCCACCGTTACCGCCTTTACGCTATAAGTGTATATACAATGTACACGTCTATACCAATACCATATCCACCCTCTAATACATCCACGGAACTGAAAGGCTGTGGATCGGCTACGAAATTCTGCGAAGGATCTGGCAGAGGCAACAACCAAGGACGGTAGCTGCTGCTGTTACTGCTGCTGCTGCTGTTGCGGTGCCGCACACGCTGCCACTGAGCGGAATGCCAAGTGTGGCCGGAAGGCTCCAGGAGCTACGTGGCGGAAGTTTACGAGTAACGTTTGGCTCCTTAATGAAACCCACCCGACCAACCCCTACCGGATTATATAGATATCAGCCCTCAGAGTTGTAGCCTCCCTTATGTATTATACCTCGTCGCCAAACTTGATTTCGAAGTGTTACATGCGGCATGTGTACTGCGATATCGGATTTGATGAAGAGCGCATTACTATGTGCATCCCCGATTTGATAGTTTTCACGAAATTCAGGCGACACCCGCGGAGTGGAAGAGGTATTCGAACAAAACCGATCAGCGATTATTCACCGTGATATCATCGCTGAAACTTGCAACGCTTATTGTTGTATAGGTGGCAAAATAACCCCCTTGTACCAGGGGTGAATAAACCGATGTATATAAATACATTACGCCGACGCCTGCAGAGTATTTCGGCGCCACATGGAGAAAGGTGGCCAGGGGTGGGTGGGGGATGTAGTCGGGGGATGTGAGCGAAGAGAAACGTGGTACGGGTACACGGAGCCTGTAATTGATACCCGATTTACGCTATCTGCGGCGGGTAACGACGAAGCGAGATTCGATACAACAGAATCGACAACGAAACCAATAACTATTAATCGAAACGCAGCCACACATTCAGCAAAGTCCGCTTCCAACCCCAACCCGAACCTGAACCCGAACCCGAACCCGAACTCGAAAGCGAACCGGAATTCGAATACGCGGGTGAGAGTCACGCTTCCCACCCCAAACGATTCCCCTTTGTCCGTGTACAATATTTTTAACGCCCCTCCCCTCCTTCGCCAAACACAATTCAATCGGCATCGCGGATTCTCATCCACTTCATACTCGCAATTTGACTCGCGTGACTCGTGACTTGTAACTCATGACTCATCAGGCGTGAGCTTGACAGTTGCAGGGATAATACGTTTGTTTTTGTTCCTTTATCAAATACCATACATGAAAACTCTCGGAAAGAGAAAAGGGCCGTTAGCTGCGGAGCCGACATTGCAACGCCCTTTTCGGATTCTTCAGCTACTGGCGGTGCGGACGCCTACCCCATAACATAGAAAAAAGAAGAGGAACAGAATCGAGTTACCTTTTGAATCAAGTACAGAAGGATCTGTTACTGGTTGGTAACGACCACTGATGGGGCGGATTTCGACGTCTATATACGATCGCGACTAACCGAATTCTACGAAGATTCGATACTATAGACTTCCAGATGAATCGTATACCAATTAATCCCGGATGTACAGTAAGGGTGGAAACTTATTTCTTTGAATCAGAATGAATGGAATAATCTTAATATAAGTCGAGAGTTGTTAATTTTCAGTCGACTTACGGTAGCTGCCATGAAGGGGTGAGCGCCGGGGAAGGTGGGGGCGGTTTCTCTACCCGAGCCATCGCCTGCCGCTACTGTCTATTTCGTCTTCGTACATCCTGAAATGAAAAAGAGAAAAGTGAAATAAAAAATAATTACTCGCCTATATATGTTTTATAATGGAAAGTCAATTGGACTGAATTTAACGTTGTGCAAGCACGTAATTAGAAACTCTGGGGATTTTTTTACTCGAGGTTACTGTAACTTTCATATCGAATGTATACCTATACTTATACCCTGCAAGGAAGCTGGGAAACGGCGAAGAGTTGCCTAACGGTCCCCCATATTTCAGGGCAGCTCGGTAATTAAAAGAGTTACGTCTTCATCCCAACGCTGACGAGATGGTAAAACGCGGAAGGGTTTCATTTCTTCGTTCCTCAGATACCATTCACAAGGTGGGGTATTCGGTATGTTAAAAGCTGATAACTTAATAACTATTCCAGCCGAAAAAGGTCCATGTACGCAATGAACTTTGGATCACATGTAAATCTGGCCTCGAAGACTCTACAAGTTGCGACTTTCAATATCGCAAACTCACCTCCTACACGAAGAGATCTTACGCAAAATGTATCCAAGAAAATTTCACGTACGTACGCGCAGTTACTCATTAAAATCACTTGAAATATCCCACCTCACACATGCATTGAGTCACGTAGGAAGGCGAATGAACGGGAGGAATGAAAAGGAAACAAAAAAAAGAAGGAAATCGAAGGAAATAGTTAGAGGGGAGAACTAAATGGTGGATCTAGCTGCTACAGTGATACACAGAACAGAATTTAAACGCCTACAGTATCTATGAGTGGCAGAGAGTTCTCTTTGATTCAATTGGTCGGCAGGGGTTGAGCAGCAGGTCCTGAACGGGTTGGTCACCCTTTAGAGAGTCTCTGACACCCAGCAATAGCAGGGTGGGGGTGTGAATACCTTTGTGGTAATCCTATTCTCCGATCGGATTTAGGCGTGTAGAGTAATACCGTCGTGTACATGCATGCAGGACATACACCATAGCAAGTATGAACTCAAGTTCAAATTCAACTTCCCAAAACTTCATACCACCCTCCTATAACAATCAAAGTTTGAGTTTCTCTTAATCCCACCGCTCAATATCCTCTGCCTCCCCGGCGCCACGGCCACACCGTTACCCGCAACAAAGTAGTGGTCGCTACATTCCCAGATAAAGTTTTCCCGGTGCAGCTTCGAGGATTAAAATTTTCTAATCCGATCAGACGTTGCGTCCTCACTGGAAATTTAACGGAAAGATAAGAGAAAATATATCCAGGACATCCACCACTGCAATTAGAAGCATTGGAAAACTGTGGAGTAGCGCGTGAAGCAAAGGGTGATGGTAGTAAACAAGTATATAGATATGTGGGGAAGAACGAAGGGTGCAAGTGTCAGAAACCGGAATTTCGTTTTAATATGTATTTGGGCTTGGCGAAAATCTCAAAATCCCATCGCCACGCCCGGGCGATCTTCCAAACTTGTTGGAAACCATGTCAACTGCGACCTTCCCGATTCCTTGAATATATCCTCGCTTTGCTGGTGCTGCTGCTGCTGCTACCGACGCTGGCTAGGCGATCGTGGATTCGCGGATTTGTGGCTGCGCGGATTCCTGAATTACTTTCATACCATTAACCGACTGAATTCGGGCCGGAATGACTAGCTACACGTTATATTACAGTGCCTCATACCCCGCGCCACACGACCATCGTATATTATAACGTTTATATAATATCCGTATAGGTGTACCAAGCACGGAACTTGCGACTATTTCGGCTTCCGAGCCGAAAGCCACTCGTTCCTGTCGCCGCTTCCGCCGTTTTCCAACTGCATTATTATATTCGCGTTCGTTTATCGCGTACTATTTAGAATATATTCGGAGATAGTGTGTCATGGAAAACAAGTTTCAAAATCTATAGTAATTATTCATTAATCAAATCTAAAGCGTTCGCACTGAATTCTAATAACGTCACAGGTGCTAAGAATTCACCGTGTTCATAACTCGGTTTCTACACCATTCCTTGAAGGAAGATGCATAGAAACCACAGCCCATAGTCTGCTGTTTCTCTCTTTGCCTCATCCTCCATTTCGAAACCTTTCCCTACATCTTTTTCTTTATCTCTCTCAATTTTGTCTCTCTCTCCCTCTCTCTCTCTCTTTTCTACAACCCCTGCAGGTACATTTTCGGTTATGTACGAACCTACAGACATGCAAATTTATTCGCATATAGGATGTGAAATGTACATGTATACACATATTATGAAAAGGCACACACACTGGAGATGAGTGTGTCTAGCAGCGGCGTTCGGAGCGGCAGGAAGGCGAGTCATAAATTAAATGATGTAAATGCTGTGTCCACCCTCACGACCTCCTCCTCTCCTATTTTCCTGCAGCCACCCCTTTCGTCCATCCGTCATATATGAAAATATCTCTCGCTCTCTCTTTTTCACTCCCTATTCCACAGAGCGCTTTCACCGCTGTTGGGATATAACCGAAAACCGACAGGCCGACCCCTTTTCCTTCAGTTTCCTCTGTTTGGGATGCTTTAGCTGTCCCTTCCAATTGATTATTATACCCTGACAGGTCCGCAAGCTCCGTCTTCGTCGACTCATCCGTCCTGAATGTGACACCTACCAGGACCTGTTTTCTACACCCCCCAGCGTTCTCCTTCGCAAAGCTTTATGCTCCACTGTCACCAACCATACATGTTTGGTTGTCTCGTTTCATCAAAAATGGTTAACAAAAAACCAATCTAAGGCAGGACACTGCAACCAGAAATTTTGTTTCCGTCTAGCAAAAGAGGTATCCACTCTTGGAATAGCTACATGAACCTTATGAAATAACTTGATCGTGAAAAAAGAAAATGCAGAGCCAAGAGGAATACGGATACACGGTGAGTGCGGAAGGCAATTGCAGAGAATCACTGGAGCGTCATTAAATTCTGCTTTCATGAGAAAACCGAGCTTTTGGTATTTGCTTTACGTCCCGCGTAGCTTGGTACTTCTCTCTTTCGCAGCTCCATCAGTCCGGTCTGTCTGTCGGTCCAGTTCATCCGTCCGCCCTTCGTTCGCTTTGCTGACGCATTTCTTGATCCAACAAAGGCAAAGAGATTCTGAGACCCCGGAGATGTGGTGTATTAGGTACTCATGCGTGTAGTATGTTCGCATATGTTGGTGGTACTGAAGAAGAGCGATGAAAATTCGGAGTTCGATCTTGTTTGAGAAATAAGGAAAATGCAAAGTATCCGCTGAAGTGACCAGTAACCCACAGTAATTCCGATGATGCAAAACATCGCGTAGTCGCGTCGATCGTCGCGTAGCTTCGTGCAGGTTGCAGCTGCGGCTGTAGTTACGAGACAATCGGTACTCCAATTATAACAACACCCTGGAGAGTTACAGTCACCGCATCACTCTTGGACACTCTGGATACAGTGTCGAATGAAATCGATATTTGTCCAATTGCACAGGTGAGCCACTGCACTGCGTATCCGTATTGCGTATTCCAATAGTTCCTATCCGAACTGTGTGTAGACAATTACTCCCGAAATTATCGATTCCAGGTTCCAAAATGCATTGCAATGTGTCATTCAAATATACTTCGATTCAAGGCCGACCGGACATTGATGGCGTTTGCTTCGACTCGCGGTTTGTGTACACGTCTATGTTTATTATGGAATTAAACATGGTGAAACTGTTCGATGTGTTCCCCCTACAGCTGCAGCTGTGCACCACTTCTATTTGTATTTCATATAGATCGATGCCTTGCACTAGCCATAACATTGATCGACGTATAAACGCACAATGGGAATCATATTGGTGGGTAGGGCCCAATAATTCGCCTGCACGGCGCGAAGTCGGTGGAGGGATTACCTGTATAGGAAAAGTCTGAAGGGTTTTGAAGGTTCAGGATAGGTCGGTAAAAGCGGAATAAAGCGAAGATGGAGATGTATGGGGAATAAAATATTTGCAAGCATCGCGAATCCAGCTCCCTGCAGATATATATTCGCCCGGGGGCGGGGGGCAAGGATCGTCGTGGATCTGAGAGCACTCGAGCGGACAAACGGCCGGGGATCCTGCCCCGATTTCGTATTCGATCATGATCATGAACCAGGGATAGGAAGAAAAAAGGAAAGGCAATGGAAGAGAAGGAAAGGAGAGGGTTAAGAAATGGAGGTAGAGGTCTCTGAGGTCAAGCGGGGTCAGACAAAGACTGAATCGATGCTGCACCGCCATTGAGATTTAACGGCGAGACGTTCGTCTCAATTTTGAATCGCTTATGACTATGAAATTTGAATAACGAGCGCCTCCCTGCATCAGTACCTGACTCGGAGATGGCCAGGCGACTTTAGCCGTGCCAAAAACAAACCACCCCTCTTGATGGGAGGGCGTCGAGTTAGTGTAGAGATAATTCCACAATCTCCCGAGTCCGGAGGCGGTTGAGGACCATAGAGCTAGAGCTGCTGGTATCGCTGAGGTAAGCTCGGAAAGCTACGCGACGAATAAAACAAGGAATAATGCTCTCCGCCTGCAATTAACTATGCAAACTACTCCTCCGTTGCCTTACCTGTAATAATGCTGCACTACGTACGTGGTACGTGCGCAATAATCCGTTGCACGGATTTTCATCTCTTCGGAATGTCTCGCGCGATTTGCATATGATACAGACAATTTCTATAGAAAAACATTCCGTCGAATTTCTTGGATTTAGGCTTAAACGTTATTATAGCCAATTTCCTTGCGAAAAAAACAGAAAAAAAAAAATGACAAACCAATATCGCTGATCCCGCAGAATCATTTCAGAAATCGAATCTCGTCCTCCGGTAATTTCCCCGTTGCATTCTCGCCGGAAAATATGGAGAGCGGGCGCAACTGAGGCTTGTAAGGAGGGGTGTGGCGCTACGGGGGAGGAATCGGACACCGAATGGGAGGCGCTCTGCAATTACCCGTTACACGCCACCGTGTCCAGTTTAAGGTCAACAAGGGAGAGCAGGAGTTGGTTACAGCGGCGAACCGACAGGATTACCAATCCCAAAATTTTGCAACTCGACCAACTTCTGATCCAAACACCAAAGAAGAAAGGAGACGCCCTCGCCTATAAAATACGAACATCATTTCGGGTCGTACGTACAAACCTATCTGTATGGATAAGACAATCAGATCTCATATTCCCTGGACTCTTCCGCCTAATAACTTTAATGGAGGAAACCATCCGAATTTCCGATTCGAAAATTGTACTAGATGTTTGTACAGTGATGTTGTAAAATTTTTGATACCTCGTTTACGAGACGTAAACTGTGCACTATACCACCAGAGCGACCATGTACGAAATATTTTTCTCTGTATCTGTTTTATACGACGAGTGAGTCGGGAGTTGGGTTTGGGGAGGGTTTACGACTAGGCAAAAGCACGGTTTCGATCCTGTTTCTGAGAGAGGGGCGGAGGCGCTGCGATATACAACCTGAGAAATGTGACATAAATATGTCTCGAGCGAAGGCGGGTGGTACGTAGGTGTTGATATAGCTACCGGAAAATGGTAACTCTGACGAGACACGAGCGAATTAGATTTAATGGGTCCCAAAAATCGCGAAATGTTTGACAATTCGTTTAGATAAAAAGAGTGCGTAAAAATAGGTCTAACGGAAGAAGTAATTTATGATTGAAGATAGAAAAAAATGAGGTACGATATCGATACGATACCCCCTGTGGCAATACGGGCAGTAACGGAATGACAAATTGAAAGGGTAGGTATTATATCGGAAGAATTTTGAATTGCGAACGCTACGATCTAATCAATTAGTCTAATTATTAATTTCCGATGTGATACATGTGCGTATATACCAGTTTCCGTGAACTGATGCATGCAGGCAAGTCGGGCGTGAGGATGTAAAAGTGAGATGCAAGGGTAGTTTGGTTGCCGTTGACATTTCACTCGGGCAGAGACATGGGCCTGCACAGGTATTATAGGTGCATATGTACAGAGTTTGCACATAGGCGGAAGTATAGTGTGTATGTACGTACATTATAGATGTATGCATAGACAGTTACAGTTATAGGTAGGAAGGTAGATAGGTACATTCTACAATTGTACGATTTAACAAACGTTGCAACTGCAGAATACATCGAGAAAGTTAGCCTGTGCCGGGCTCTTTGTGGAGCCAGCCTAACAAAGCATATTGCAAATTACGCAGATATGCAACCGGAATATGCGGCATAGTTGCAGCATAGCGACCATCGCTTCGCCCTACTGGGTGACCCCTGCAAACGAAGGGCCATTCACTTTTTTAGTCATCACCAATTTCACATTTTTCATTCGCATTCCGATCATCCGCATTTATTACTACCGAGGGGCATAGGTACCCCACCCAGTGGCTGATTCGCGCAGCAAATTATATTAAACCAGAAATGTGCATGCGCTGTACAACGATATATGTATACGGCTTTTATTTTACATTTTGTTCGAATTGACCCGAATCGGAAGTACCCCTCCAACAAGATCAAAGAACCGAAAAAAAATTATACCAACTCCAAAGAAAGATAACCAAAATATTGAAACTCCATTTTCGATATCAAACCATAGCCGCTATCATACATTGGTATTTGATGTCACGCACGGTATGAAGTATAACTATTTTATTTTACCGCGTGCAGAAATAGGTTATTTTATGCTACACCCTTTTTTTCTCTCCCCATAATTTTCATTGTTTTTTTTTTTTTTTTCTCGCCTTGTTTGAAAATTTATTCATAGGCCGCCTAAACGCGTTAAGGCATTCACCCGCAACCACCCCCTTCCCGGGTTAACGGAACAAGGGGTGGTAATGGGTGGGGAAATGATGGAAGGAAGGAAGTTTTATTCTTCATTGGAACGCCGCTAACTTTTAGAAATTCTTTTTTCACAGAAATAACTAATGGTATATGGGTATAAATTTCGTGTAGCTGCTGGATAAGCCATATCGGAGCTATTTATGTTTGAAAAAAAAAAAATACCCATCGCGCCGTTAGTAAAATATATATCATTATATGCAATGCAGCAAATCGTGCAACGATCGAAAAAATTCAATTATCGACAGCTGATTGCGGGACGGGATATGATGGCAGATGTGGCACGTCGCGAACTATTAAGTACAAGTCGTCAAATTCAATCCGAGTTTTCCCAAGAATTCCGCTCCAAGTCACCTCCCCCCCCCCCCCCCCCCCCCTTCTTTGGGTTTCTCCCTCCCTCTCGCCCTTCCATTCTCCCGGTTTCCCCATCTTTACAAGCAAGTAAGGATAAAGAGTTCCATAAGCTCCGAGAAAATTTGATCAACGCTTGCGGGGTGAACTTCGAACGACGACCGTTATAAACCCGGCGTACTGCTGCATGCTGCAGGTAGTATCAAATTATAACCAGCTTTACATTAGCTGTTGCTGACTCCAAGAGCCTCGGTTTCGAGTTTGCGTGGCTGTTATTATATAGGGGATGGAGAAAAATTAAATGAACAACTTACCGCACGGACAACCCATTTCCTAGCTCACTAACAATGAGCCCAACAATATTTATTTTATTGTTTGGCAAAATTTCGTGATTTTGAATAAACATGCAGTAGTAAAAAAAGAGGGATCATCGTCGCAGGTTGAATAAACTAGGGTTGAAGAGTGAAGTGCGTCTAATGATTGCGAGAGTTCAATCCCAAAGGATTTATACGAAGTGATGGAAGTCCCGAATTCGAGGACACAATCGATTCGGATCAATCCGACGACCCGTGAGACCAACTTGAGTCCCTTCGGTACCTCTGGGTACGTTCCTTTTAATCCCTCCCCCATTCTCCATCTCCCATTCCAAAGCTTTCCCGCGCCTTTCCTGTCGAATGGGCAAACCTAACGCATTGGGTTGTGTGCATTATAGATAGGCAGCTATACGTACCACACTCACAACTACAGATAATCGCAATTCACTGGAAATGAACTCTCCCCGAATTCCATGTCCATAAATTCTCCTTTATTCATTTATACCTACTTAGCTAAAGTATGTCGTTGGTGGTTTAAGCCGATGAAAAGGTACTGGGGGAGGACGGACGCGGACGTGAGGAAACAGTTATTTATTGATATGAAATTAAGATCTAAATAATTTTTCAGTCGAGAAACCGGAAACTCTGACAGCTGCAGTATCGCACCCATGTGCGAGATGACCGAATCTTTTTTTAACGATTCGTTTACTAAATTATGCGATGGACATACCGGACGAATATAGGTATACCTAACCTGATGTTTGTTTCGAAGTTATATCCTCAAAGAAGTTTATAATTAAAGAAATCGTTTCTATTGGGACTAGAAAATTAAATGGAGCAAAGCGAAGCACAAGTCGCAATATATTAAACCAGCAGTCACAAAAGGATGCCAAGATGATGGGGCACGAGAAGAGAACAAAGAAAAAAATAAATAAATATAACGAGGGGAAAAAACGACATCGGTATACAGATATATACCTATACATACGCACACTTATAAACTACATCTACGCGACAGGCGGTTGGCAATCGTACAATAAGTCACGCCTCGTCGACGTTTCGCACCTCCTGATTGCATGTCGACAAAAATCATTCCTGGCTTCCGCCTCTAATATTGGCAGTCTTCACTTTCAGTACCATTTAACAATCAGACATCGTTCGCTTGATATCGATTCATCCCATATACGGGAGTTTTCATTCACTATTATTTTCGAAACCTACAAAGAGGTTATCACTTATCAGCGTACATTAACAACAGAGGAGACTGAAAATGGGCGATGGTGGTGATGGCGATGGTAATGATTCGAGGGTTTAATTTCAGCGGTAACGAATTTCCTCTACGCAACACGCAACCGTCTTCCGTGTTAACGAGCTACGGCACCCGTCAGCTGCGCTTTGTTCATCGCCTTACAAGGCTGCTGCTGCTACTGCTGCTGCTATACGGGGTGGAAGAGGCGGAAGGGACGAGGCGACCCAAAGAACATTGACGAGCACAACGCCCTGCACCCCCACGGCTACCCGAATCTGCAACTGCTGCAAGATTCACCCACGCTACTTGCGCGAATAGAAATCTATCAATTTAGTCACCCAAGGTAATAACAACTACGAATTGTCTCACTTTGCTCTTGAGGACGCATGGCATTTTTTCAACTGCATTTTGAAAAGCCAAAGACTTAGTGGATCAAAAACTGATGAAACATCGTATCTCTTACCTCTGAGCGTTGGCATTTTCTGAAGAAAAAATTCCGACCATGGATACAATGATCTTGCGGAATAGTATATAATATACGTATAAATAATATAAGGGTAGTGGAGTGTAAGTATATAGATAGTATATCTATAGACAGGTGTGGAAGGGGGTGGTTATGGTTATCTGTTGTCGAGCGAGCAGAAATATTATTAATAACAAATAATAACCCGGAGCTCCGCGAAAGAGCGTGCGGAGCGGGATAAACAATAATTTATCGGTATGGGTTGTGGAAAACGGGATGGGACGGGGAACGGAGTGAGACAAAGAACTGCGGGTGGAAAATGTGGAAAGGGTTCGGCATCAGAGGAGCAGTAGGAGATGTGGGGGTTCGCGGGGGTTGGCCTGGGTCCAACTTCTGGCGTTCATCGCTTCGGACCACACCGAGCTATGGGAGGATCACGAAGGAGGGTGGAGTCGGAAAAGAAGAAGAAGAATAAGGACAGAAAAGGAAGGGAAGGAGGCAAAGTCCATGATAAACACCTAGAACGCTGAAGGGTCACGAAAAAAGAGTTATATGCTCCCAGCCTACGAAACAGCAAACCCCAACGCCGTGACCTTCCACCCTGTAGTCGAGGGTGTTTCCGTTTCAGCCCGGGGACGGACCAAAAACAAATCGCCCTCCTGCAACCTATGCAGATATTCGTCTATCCGCACTATCGTACAGAGCTTAGGAATGCTTCGTATTTTCATGAACAATTAACTAGCATAAACAAAAGCCCGAGGGCTCCGGAATTTCACGTAATATAATCTACTGATACGTCAGGTATGTTATTAATATTGACACTAACCGCAGGAAATTATCCGAGCGTATGCGATAGACGACCGGAGGCGGAAGTACGCGTAGTTTCAACAAGGAAATAGATTTTGTTTTTCTTGTACGGTTCGCCCACGCTGTGCTTGCGATTAGTGCTTATGGTTCCCATTAATTTCCAACGAATATAGCTGAAAATGTCAGCGATCATTATTTACTCATCTTGCTGCCTCGTTTGTACACTATTCTTTCAATGGTATAATCTTTGATAAGAACCAAATTTTGCTGGTTAAATCGACCACCAATCGTATTTAATTCTATGATAACACCAACTTGAGCGAAAGAGAGAAAAAAAAAAAAACTAAACAGCTGCGTGATATCCACTGAAGGACGATAATAGAATTAGCAGTAAATACCGAGCACTGACAATGAGTTGCGATCAAATCGGAGTACCTTTATCAAAGCATGCAATCGCACAGATGGCTGATCTCACGAACGGCGTTACTACTGTGCGGCTCGCGAAACAGGTACAGAGCCATATATATAACGTGAATGTACACCTACGCTATATGTCTATGGTGGAATAAACGTCATTGGAGCCGTTTGATCAGTTTCGGAATGATTATCCGCGAAATGAAACCTTATATAGCGAGTGGATTACGGATGGGGTTGCTGTGTTTTGCGGTTACGTGCTTTAGAGCAAATACACCAGAGCCGTCTGAGATTCCGGATATGAGTCCTCTGCACACCCCATCGGATCGCTAATTAAGCATGTGTCTGCCGCATATCTGATCCGATAACCAGAACAGGCCGATCCGGATTGAGGGTAGAAATGTGTACTCACTGGATTGATAAGCAAATGAATATAATGAATGCTAATTACTTAACAGACTCAAGTGCCTACCATTTGGAACGGTGTGATGAATAACTATATCGCAGTGATTGGGTATACCGAGGAACTATAATAGGGATAGGATCGAAAGGAGCTCACATCGAAGTATATGGGCAGTCGAAACGCAATGGTGGTGTTGGTGAAATGAGGCAGCAATTGGACTTGAGCCATATATTTTGACCGACGGCACAGATGTGAGAAAATATTCACAATTACGGTTTCGTCGTTCTCTAGTCCCCGCCTCTCATCCCGCTGCCGCCGCCGCGCCGTCACGACGTGAATAATAGATTCGCCGGTTCTAGGAAATCTCTGACGAGGATAGAAATTGGCACAAGGTTTGCTAGCTTCGCCATCTTGACGAGTCCCACGTGGTTTTTTCTATTAACGTCTACCGAAAAAATTTAACCAATATACCAGCACGCACATCGCTTTAATCCGGCGATTGATTTAAATATCAATCTGCAGACCGGGATATTTTTTTTAAATAAATTAGAACTTGAACCAAAATCTACGAGCGCGCGGTACTCTTGTGGTAACCCAACGTATACCGCGATGGGCTCGGTCTTGGAGGGAAAGGGTCGGAAAAGAGAGCGGCGGTCGGAAGGGTCGAAGATTAGTGGGATTAAGCGAACAGAGTGTGGGAAGGGTGCGGCCGCGTGTCGCGCAGGTCTCTAAACTTAATTTCTAACAAAATCTCGTGAAGGTGCCTCGCTAATCCAACAAGAAAGTTAGGCATGGTATTCGACCTCGTTCCTCTTTCTATCTTCTTTCTTCAATCAACGTCTCTTCCTGTTCCCAGCGCACGCCCGAGTAGTAACGGAAGTGCTCGTCGCAACCCTTGAAAAGCGACCCTGGAGCGACGTCGCGACGCTTAACACTCCTGATCCCTACGTAGCTTGAAATCTCCTTCGCAGCTTCCGCGTGTACGAAACTAAAACTCCGTCCGTTCTTCGGCCGCTGCGGATAGGCGTCAACCGTCGATCTTCCGCGTCTCGAATGTTCAAAGGAAAACTGAGAATGGAGGGGATCAGAGAACAGACGAGTCGCCGCCACGCCATTGCGCAGCTGATTCAACGTGCGGTACAAACGAAAATGGAAACTCGAACGCGGATCAGATGGATCACAGGCGCTTTTCTGCACGGGAAAGCGGGCTGGGGGGAGGCGGGGGAGTAAGGTGGTACGGGCGCTGCTGTAATGTACGAGGTAAATTTCACCCGCCAACTGCCGGCAAAAAAAAAACAACTTATATACCGTTCGTATATTTCGAAGAAGAAACACAATCTGCATGTAATAAAAAGAGATAGATATACCTGACATTATCCGAATCGGTTTCATCCATTTTCAAAACGCAGTCATGAATGCTCAAAGATAGATTATGACATCTGCATTTTTTAGTCCATGTTCGGGCTGCGAGCTTGCAACAACTATAATCACTACGTATAGTTAGATTGCCGAACGTGCAGCAGTTTGTATACTGCACTGGACTAATTACATGCCCGACTCGCGAAGCGAAAACAAGAGCGGTGTACGTATCGTACTTTTTATATCTGTATGCAGTTTTCATCCGGCAGCTGGGAAAGTCATAGAAACGGAAGACGAGAAAGGGGTGAACATTAGTGAAGCAGTGGCAGCATGGCGGTATGGAAGATAATGGAATAATTTCAGGTATAATCCTCGGAGTAGCGTACAGTGTGTATAGAATACATGCGGAGGTACGTATTAGTGAATTTTTCAGGGCATCGTATAAGCGTGGGATGAAGAGACGATTAGATGAACCCACCGCAGTCTCCGCATGTCGCCGCCCTAATCTAGTTTGGGGGGCCCGTTACTGTTTTCCGTGAAGAAAAACGGTGCGGAGTAGCGCTCGGCACGTTACGACGTCATTTTCTAGGTAACAGTTTCTACGAAGCCTTTCCGCTCACTGCAGGGTGGAACGAGGACCGGTGGAGGAGGAGGACTGGTACAGGGGATGGTATAATGTACGTATTTCTATACAGAACGCACAGCACCGAGCATTCTCTTTCCTCTCCTCTCGCCCTTCCACCTCCTCCACCAAGTTCTCATCCAACCCTCGGAATTCTCCCGCTCTCCACCGCCGCTTCTAGTCCTCTGCACATACATGCGGCTGTTAGAGACGCTCTAGGCCGCACCTGTTACCCTCGTTCAAGCCCACGACGCTGGATCCCTTGCTCACCCTTTCTACTCCACTTTCACCCCCTTCGGCGCCTCCCTATGCTCCATTTTTTCTTCCGCTCTTCGTATATCTCGCCGATATTTTTACAAATAGACGATAATATCTCGGCGCAACGCGCGTGTATTTTGCCGTTTAACTTTCCCTGTATAGCTAGTTTCATAATAATATGCATAGGCAAAGACAGGGTGATATTCGACTTCCTTTTCATTTTATCGAACTGTGAGTTATTTCTAATTTATGATATTGACAAACTGCATGTTGAAACAATGAAAGTTTATCAACACATGCAATTCATTGAAATTAATGTACATCGTTTTCAACAAATTTTTTTTGAAAACGCTCCGTAGTAGGTCTTTGGAGATTTTTTTGTTTTATATCTATCTCTTTGTCATTTTCTAAGTGTTTTTTTTTCATTTACTTGAAAGAGAATAGCGAGAAGAAAAAACAGATAGTTACAGTCAGAACCTGAAATCCCTCGATATCATCATTTGAACGAAAGCTGCTGTCAGCTGCGTAACAATTTCCTAAACACCGTTCAATCATCATTCCGTTCTCCTTCGTATCTATTCGGATATGTTTCCCCGTTCTCATCTTCACATTGTTTTTCTATCGTTTCGTATCTTTGTCTCTATACATCACACGCGCTGATTCGTAATGCAAATTACTGAATACGTATCTGGAATTTGGTCCCCATCACAACTGCGTCAGACTCGCGGTCGCGATCTATTCGTAGCTATGTTTGCTGATGCTGCTGTATGGTTAGAGAGTCAATTACGCTAATTGAAAATCTGAATTGCTACGCCGTATATGTCCGTATTCTACCTACGTGTACACATGTGTGTACATAGCATATACCTACGCTATATACATGCAAACACGAACGGAAAATAATTCGACAAATTAATACCGAGTGCTCGAGGTTTTCGCGATTACCGTTCCCACTGCCACCGCCACCGCCACCGTCACCTTTACCGTTACCGTTATCCCCTTCATTCCCTCACCGTTTTCCAGACTAATTATCAAATTTTCAAACGTCGTTTAAATTATCGACCAACGGCTAAATAATACTTGCGTTGCACAACCCTCTTCGAATGATACGATTATGGCTCAGAGCCACTAATTTTTTTTTATTTTTTTCATCCTGCCCTGCAGAGGGTTCTATTTATTCATGTGATTAAAAAAAGACACTTATATATTATGGCTTAATTCATTGTAAAATTACATATTTCTCATCGTTTCATGTATAATAAAATAGCTGATGTTCCAAAACGGTATATGCATACACGTACAGTATGTGATTTGAAGAAGAACACAGGCGAAACTACATAATAAATCTTGACTATGGGTATATGTATTTCGATGTTTATCTAGCGACCGCGATCCGATGCACGTATATCGGATGCAAATGAAGCGATAACAAATAAGATTCCGTACATAAAAATTCACATACACCTAACTTCGATTTCTACCTTATACGCCAACACAAAACCGAAACAATAATTCCGCCCAAATGTCCCGACCCTCTCCGTATATAGCATCTTACGCTGTGTTATTCTATGCATAGTGCGTACATTATTTATATACCTATGTACGTATAATATACAAAGACGTAACTACGTACTCGCTCTTTTTTATTCAAAAGTATACAACGCACACGCTATATCGCGATACGAAGCAGATATAGTATATGATATAGGATACCCATTCGTGCACCAGGACAAGAAATAATCCGAACCCGAATCTCAACACCGGCGATAGAATTCAGCATTTCCGTATGGGCACCCCTGCTCCTTAAGGAAGAACATTAGTGATAAAAGGATCAACTTTTATACCCTATATAAGTTTTCATCGTGCGGTTCTTTATACTGGTGCATGTACTTCCTCTCTTTAGCTTTGTCTTTTTTACATGGGGTGCGCAGATTTCAAAAAATATCAGACATCGATGGCCGACAACAAAAAGAGCGTACAGGTAAAAAAATAGGAATGAAATCACGTTTCGAAATACAAATGATTTCATGTGAGGTTTTTTTCCTACAATTACAAAGGCCAATCGACAGAGGTCTTTTCGGGTTGACCTTTTGAACTTATGTGCCTCCATTTTGGGGTTACAATTTTTATGCCATTATACGTGATTCCTGTCTGTGAAAAAGTGCAGGAAATAAATGATTTCTGTAGCACACAGGAACTGTAGATACGCACATGGAGTAAGGTCTGACGTCATTAATTACGCATGGAGAATAAGTAAACACGAAAGTGCAAAAGAACAGATAAATCATGCTTATATTAGGTAAATATGAGCAGAAAATATAGGGCTGCTGTTATAAGGTGTACGCCTGGCGGAATACTATTTTCGTGTTCCGTGTCTCCCCTGGGCAGGGGTGGGGAAAGACATTAGTGATAAAAGGATCAACTTTTATAGCCCCTTTCTCCACGCTCTACCGAATCGATCTCGAGTTAACGCAAATGGATTATTATATAGACGACGAGAAGGAGGTATCCCGCGGGCAGGTATTCGTTAATTTTTTTTCCTTTTTATTAATCTTTTCTTTTTTTTTCTCTCTTTTGTCATAATTTTTTTAAACACCCCCGTAACTTCATCATTCTCGAGGGAAATCACACCTCCTGCTTTTATCGTGCTCTTCCCGGACGAATTTTATATAGTCGGTCCACGGTGCAATTATTGAATAATTTGCTTGATTTCAAAGTTCCGTCAAATTTGTCCAATACCGAATGCAAAAATTCTAAATATCATCGGCTGGGAGGCGGGGCGGCATAGTCGGTGAGGTCAGAACGTACGTGGACGGTGTAGTTATTCGATATTCGCCGTTGGGCAGTTGGGTTGGTACCGTTGCGTGATTCGAGAGCACGTAGATACGTGATACGCGGTACGTGATACGCGGACTCCGCGATACGAGATACGTGCAACTGGCAGCGTATGTGATAAGGAAGGGTAGCATTCGACTCACGTTGGCTACCCCTACTTAACTATCCATTAAATATGACCACCGCGCGCCAGGGGCGCGGGCATTTTCCCCCTCATTCTCCTCGTACAGTCCTGCACATGCCGCCGAATACGATTCTCTTAACGAACTTCTCGGGAGTTTCTCTTTTTTTCATCCTTTCAATTTTTTTTTTTTTTCACCGCGCAACGTTTAGTTTGTAATAATTAGAGTCCGAAATTGTTTAACTTTTGTATACGTGCAGTAATCTACTGTGTACGTAAAGTTCAGTATAGATTACACGAGGGCGTGAATGCGCGCGAAGTTGAGACTTAATCAATGCCGGCATTTGTGCGGATATGTGGACTGTAAATTGATGTTCATACGGACGGAAGGTAAATCTCGTATTTTTCAGAAATTCTGTGACAAATGGATCTACGCATTATTCTCGTTATATTGTTGGAATTCGGTATGGGCGTAGTGTATAACTACATGTATACTCGCATGTAATGAATATATACATACATCTATACATGAATCTACAATATACGTGTGTAAACTGCACACAGAATTACCAATGGACTACACTGCTCTCGGTACGCCATGATCATTATTGCGTCGCTGAACCAGGAATGTGCGCGGTACGAAATAAGCTGATTTATTTTTATCGTATTTTCATGTTTTTTTCGAAATATCGTGCCCGTGCCGAATTTTTGTCCGATGTACGCCGTGCTGTAGTTCGTAGTCTTCGATGCAGCGAAGAGATGCTGCATTAAAAAGATGAATTGAAAATGACGAGAGAAGGAATTGCAAGTCTGACTTCGTACGGACTATGTAGTACACCGACGTAATAGTACATACATAGATATTCCTATGCCCTCGAAAGTATAAAATTGCCGATATTGATGTCGTTGAAAAATTAGCCATCTCCGTCGATGAGGGGACCTCCGCCTTCTCCTCATCCCCCCTGCACTCCGCGACTTGCGTCTCCTTCGTTTACCCTGGCCGTCCTCCTTGCTCTTCAACCCTCACCCCAACAACCCCTCAACCCCTCGACGCCTCCTCTCTTTTCCTTTGACGTGAATTGCCTCATTAATCTGGTATTAAATCCGGGTAAATGATTACAGCTTTACTCGAGAGATGGATTTTTATGAGAGTTAAAGCTCGACCCTGTCTCCCTGTACCCTCTGTCATCTCTTTCCGTAAGTATGTACAATTTGTCTAATCACTTTTTAAAAAATTTCAACGCTTCACTATGTTTCATCATTATAAGTATTATCCTCCTGTTTCTGATATGCAGTACATATATTATATACTTTTTCCTATTCCAAGATTTTCACTGTATATTATATATATCTGCGATAATTTACTTATTCTTTTATTGTATTCGATTCTATGTTTTAAGATAAGCTGCCCGTTTAGGTATTAACCATTATATATAGATATCGATAGCCATTAAATGAAAATATATATTTGCACGAAATGTACCTATATATATACGTATCTATGTACATAGAGCTGCGTGATTCTCCGAAGCGTAAGATGACCGTAGGAATTTATGAAGCCATTAGAGACCAGGGATTCTCTCCCCTCACCGTCGATTCATCGTTCCTCCCTCCACTGACCCACCCTTACCGTCGTACACGACTTTCCAGCGGCAGCAGCAGCAGCAGCTACGGATCACATTTTTTTACTCACATACCTTATACACCCACCCCATTGCCTTCTCTCTCACATTAAAACGAGTGAATTGCCTCTCTTCAAGTCGCCAGGATCTCATCACCCCCATCCACCCCTCTGTAGCAATTAAATTCGCTCATGCCGTCGAATTCTTTCATATTTATGTTCATTTACTTAATTTGTTTTTTTTTTCTTTTAATCTCCTTATCTTTTAGTTTTTCCCCCCTCATATTTCAATTTGTTTGTTTGTTTCTTCGTTTTCTTAATTTTGTTTTCTCGTTCGTCAATAAGATGCGTATTTAATTATACTCGGATATATATACCTACGTATACCCACGTTTCATGAATCCGTTTCAAAAGTATATAATATATTTATGCCAGTTGCCTGTATACATTATTATATTTTTTCTTCTCATTTTATTTTTCATTCCTTTGTTTTCTAATTACTGCCAGGCGAGAGCTTCGAAAATGGAATTACTGGGAATTGATCTGTATCAATCAGAGAAGCCTAAGCTTCGGACGACGGAAAAGGAGATGGGGCAAGGGGGGAGGGACAGGTTGGGAGGACAACGAGGACAGCCGCGTATATTGGCAGAATCAGTGGAGCGGCACGTCCAAGTCTCGCACGCGGCGCGGGCGTCCCGAGGGAATCCCGATAGCCCATGGGTCGACGGTAACGCGGGGAACCGAACTCCCGTATTATATGTATATATCCCCCCGCATCGCCTCGTCGCGCTCTAAATATGAATCGCAGAAATTACAGATGCGCCTCGTTACGTGGGATCAATATCAACTATCTACCTTTCATCCCTCCTATTACCCACCCCGATCCGCCCTTCAGGCACCGATCGAGATAATTCGTGAGCGGGGGAAAAAATACCAACAAAAAAATATACTACGTATGATACACGAGATGGTTCAGCTAGATTATTATTATTACATTCTTTTTAATATCATCATCCGTCGGTTTCATAGATTCTGAATCTCCATGAGGAATAAGAAGACTGTAGGTATGCATTAGTACATAGTATATACCAAAATCAGCGTAGAACGGTGTATAGGTAGATATGTAGTGTACGTTGAAAGTCTGCAGGTATGTAGTCGTTAATCGATATTCTGAATTTGGTACCGAACTTTTTCCGTTCTCGTTAAAAGTTACCGTGCCGGCAGAATCCCGCGGGATAAGTTCACGTCGAGGGGTGTGCTTTATTTTTTTATTTTTTTTTTTTTCTTATTTTTTCTTCTTTTCCTTTCGTTTTTTCCTACCTCTTTTTGTTTAACTTTGTCATTTTTTATTCACTTGCAACTGCGGGTCTGCGTCGGGAATCCGAGTTATCGTAGATCTAATGAAATGGAAAAATGAAAAACTTGCAGAAGACCAAGATCTATATGTTGCCTGAAAACTATATGCATGTTTGCAACGAGAGTTAATATACAATGGACGTATGCCCTGAAGGTCGATGAGTATGGGTACAAATATCGGGTGTATAATATTACACATGGAAAGTTATTCAGAAGGCTCATTTTACTCGACAGTGAGTCGAGGGAGGGAGAGAAACTTTTGGAACACCCTTTCTAGGTAAACCCGATATACCAAACTAATTAGCTATACGCCCTCGGTCTATGGATATACATGACGAACCCCCGAAAACAGGTAAAAGGAAAGGTATATTCATGTAAGCGCGAGAATCGATCCTGCGAGCTTGAAATCGTACGAAGCGCGCGCTGCAAGAGAAACTGAGAGAGGCGATAGGAAGGAAACGACGTGGCGAAGAAGAATACTGCAACAGGTAAAACGGAGGTCGGTTATCATCCGCATCGCGTGTCGCTATACTCCGGGAGCACCCCCCGCGGTACAGTTTTAGCGCGATAATCTGGCAGTGGCAGACGCCATTTAACTGCTCGACGAACACTTGAATCCTTCGAGCCCTTCCAACTCAGGGGTGCGTAATAGGCACCTCGCGACTAACCTAACCCTGCAACTTCATTCGCCACCCACGCTACTGTCACGCACCCCTCTATACATATTCCTATATTATTATACGTATATATATACATATAGGTACATAGACAATGCAAAACCAGCAGGAATATCCAACAGCCCTCAGGCATTGGGAGGCCACAACCTTCGCGATGACAATACCTTAGCGTGAACCAACCGCCAAGACAATACCAAAATACGACGCTAGGCCTACACGCCTCCGCCAGGCAGGACCCTCGGGATCAGTTAGTATACCTATACCTGCACACGTTATGCATGTGCACCTTGTACGTCCGCATGTATATTATAATAGGAACAATGCAATCGAACATGCAGGTGTCACTGCAGGCCTCTGAGTTATGAAAGTCCTATCTTTCACCTTGCAGGACCGAAATATAGTATAATTAATGAAATGGACGTGCAATGTTGGGCGAGATAACGGCGGGTGATGAAAAATGAAGGAAGAGGTTATAGAAGTCTGCGGAAGATTGAAAAGGGAGAGGTGGGACGAAGAGTGAGAAAAGGTGAGAAATATACGGGAGATGCGATGTAGCGTCGGAGGTGGAGATTGGAGTTGAAGTCGGAGGAAAGGCGTGGTGTGTTAGTAGTAAAGTCAGCTGCAGCGTCAGACCAGAACCGACGAGGAGGAGTAGATTCACTTTGTACGGGAACGGTTGGCGGCGGCAGTTACTCTCTTCCGACTTTCCAAGTCACTCCTTTACGCGGAGATCACCCGACGCCCTACCAACATTTTCGAGGCCCATCCAACCCATGGGTACGTTAAATCTTCCCCTATTTCAAAATTCTACGCCACTCACGTTTCCTCCGGAATCTAGCGGAGGAGTAAAATTAAGAAAACAAAACCGAAATCGAGGATAAAGGGGAACGCACGGGTCTGGATAAACAATGGCTCTACGTCCTTGTCACCTCCGGCACTTTCTCTCCCTTTTGCGACTTTAAGTCTCACGAGATTTTCTAGCAAGGATCGCGGACCGAGCGAACGAACAAAGACATAAATAACCAGAGGCTACGATAGATAAGTGGATAAATAGATGGATGGATAGATATAGATACGTGGCATTTGTTAACCTCTGCCGCCATGAAGAGGCGGGGGAGGAAGCCCCGATAAAATGACCCGGCACTCCGCTATGCTAAGACTCCAGGGAGCGAGCAGCCAGGCAAAGTGTCCTGAACTTGAAAATTAGATTAGGAACTCGAATATATCCATGAGATACGGGCAATAGGTTTCTCGGAGGAAATACCCAGTAAGCAACGTACGTACACAAGACCCCTTATCGAGATTCCGACGACCGAGTCACTCCAGATTTAAAACGAAATCTGACTGAAAACCCCCGGCAGCGTACCCACCACCAGAAACAATCCCAGGAATTCGAGAATCCTTCGAACCACCAGCTGACCACCCATTGCTTCTCAAAAACGCGAATTGGTAGGATTCGAACGAAGAAGATTATTATTGATTGGAGATATGTCTGCAATTTTAGATGCCAATTTTCTATGGAATTCGTATATAGGTATCTAATTACAGAGTCAAGGATCTAGGTAAAATTTTAGCGGATTAAAAGAAGGTCGTAACGATAAATCTGGAGTAGGTATAGAAACTCGATTCGAGAAACGAGTTTTCGTATGAAAAACCTTATTCGTTCCTCTGGATCTTGAGTTTTCCGGGAGTTTCTGGTACCCCAACGAACTATATATGTATACGCAAAAGGTGAACGAGAACGTAGCCGTTTTCCATTTGTTGTGAGAGATTTTTACCGAGAGTTCTATTGTGTGCAGGTTCGTTGGTATCGTAGGTATAGAAGGTATAGTGCAGCGGTAGCAGAGACGATGATGGTGCCTTTGGTGCCGTTTTCCTTAACTCTGACGTCTGGATCTGGAGTCTGTAGACCTACATACTGTAGGGTAGCTATAGCTGGATGAAAGACCGACGACAAACCCCATCGCTAAACAAAGATGCCTGTATCCGAAGGGCACAGCAGTGAGGAGGATAGGAGTACACCTTGTTAGGGGATGAATGAGAGTTGTCAAGGCGGTCCAATTAATGTCAACTCTTCAGC
The DNA here is from genome assembly GCA_963978495.1 of Athalia circularis. Taxonomy (NCBI): domain Eukaryota; kingdom Metazoa; phylum Arthropoda; class Insecta; order Hymenoptera; family Athaliidae; genus Athalia; species Athalia circularis. Next base: position 23,554,625 of record OZ021699.1, read on the forward strand.
CTGAGCTTACCTTGGCTTACAACCAGACGCCGTGCCCCCAGCCCCACCTCCATTACGAACTGCACACCAATCTGAAGTTAAAATATCTTCCGGTAAAACCCGTACTAAAACATTTTCCTCGCATATAGAGCGTAGCGTACAGAACGGTGTGTGTTCAATTCTATTTGATAATTAGGTTGCGCATTATTTTGATACGGTGTAGTTTCACCTGCATAATATACATAGGTGCAAGTGTATATACGTGCAGTATCTAGTAGATGAAAAGCGTATACTTGGAGGAAAACTATTCCGTCTTATATCATAGATTTGGTGTGCGGAAGTGTCGTTACCTTGGGGTTTGAAGGTTGGAAGGGGGTTTGAAAAGCGGCTCGCTGACTCAGCCGGAGGCGCATAAACGAGATGGGCGTTCCCCAGCATCCGAATATACTACCATCCCTTAAATATATACCGTTCGGTACCATACCAGACTACCGACTTATTCCCGGACATCCAACTGAAGGACGATAACTAAAATCGTCTCGGAAAAACGAGGGAAGCTGCGACGGATATCGTGGCAAAGAATTTTTCTCGGCAGACACATACAGCTAAACGCACTGATATTTGTTTTCGAGCTCTTCCCAAAATGTTATAGAGAACGTATAGTTCGTGTACGAAAATTCATATCTTAGAAATCTGTGCCCCCACTCAGCATTTATCTACGAAATTAGGTTATACGACCATTTTCTATTCCTGTTGTTATCTTCGCATTCTTTACTCTACCGGTCCACAGAGCTTCTATCTTCTTTTTTTATTTCTCCCTCATTCCATGCAACGGGTGACTTTCCTCATTTTGGAGCTTGTATAAAAGCTTGATGTATATAACCCCTTTTTCTCTGTTTCGGAAACAAGAAAACAACTATGGCTTGAAAGGAATATTATAGCGTTTTAACAGCATGATTTCACACAAATATTTCATAATTTTCTTTTGTACTTGAGATACAAATTTTTTTTTATTTTTTAATCTTCGACGATTATTTTTTTTTTTTGCCTCCATCTTCTCACGGCTCGTTCTTCCACGCGGTTTCACGCGAGCAAGACGCGAAACGGAGAAGAGGGGGGGTTGGGAGGTGAAGGGGGTTCCATGGATCGGGACCGACTCTCTGGAGACAAGGTACAAAATTGAAATATCGCGTGATTGTACGCGGAAACGAGCAACGCAACGATGCGAGCCCACCCACGCCTTGCCAACCGTCGAAGTGCCTCCTCCCGAACCCCCCCAAAAAAAAAACAATATTAGGCGAGGAGTGAAACGTGCGCGAGAAGGCACTCAAGATTTTCTATACACACTATGAGAATTTAATCAAGTCTAACTTAAAAGGAAACAATCGTGATCGCATTTGGGTGAAAAAAAAAAAATAGCTATTCATAAGAACTATGTCGAGGATGTATACATGTGGGAGGACAAATGACGAGTGATGGAAAAGCGAGCTGGCCGTGAATAATAAAAGAAGGAGAGTAGTGGAAGAAATGAAAGGATAGTTTCTAAAAGATGTCAGAATGTTTTGAAAATAACTAAAATCCGTTAACAAATGTAATATGTTAATAAAGAAAGCCTTCTATTCTCAACCCATTCCTACATACATGGGTAATATATATGTCGGACCTGACACGGAAATTCTGTACCATGAAACGAAGATCATATAATTGTCTGGTATATTATCTTTTGGTTTCAGATTTATTTCTATTTCTCTTCTTTCATTTCGAACAAATAGATATATTCGTGGGGGTGTGAAATTGACCATGTGATGTAGGAAGGTGATCCTCTTCAGAACCATGCGGGGTATATAACGCATGAATATACACCTATTCGCATGGACGGAGGGGGTCAGTCGTAAGGGATGTCGAATTTCTTGACTTCAGTCGACGTAGACCGATCGCACTCTAGGGGCACTCGACGCCAGACGTCGCGACGCCGGACGCCCCGTGAATGTCGGGTATATACACCGGACCATAGAAATCCCTATATATGACCTCCGATCATCCACAGGGCGAAAAAAAAAAAAAAAAAAAAAAAACAGACTTCGTTGGAAATTTCTTATAATATAACGTCGAGTGACGCGAAACTCAAGGTCCTTTCAGGTGCACGCGTCGTTGTTGATTTTTTCCATTTACCCAGAAGATGAAGCGCTACGATTAAAAAATGGGAAAAAAGCTGCGCGTAGGTATACGTTAACGTATAAGGTACAAGGTGTACGTTACCACATCCGTGTTTATTTTAAACCGCGGATTCATAGACAGGGTGGAATCGTGTTAGAAATGAGAGCTCGCTTGCCGTAGTAGTAGTAGCACAGGTTCGATCAGGGTGTTTCAGTAGTAGGTCCAGCTTTTGGTCGGGCGTCGCCATCTCTGTGAGAAGGTGGTAACAGTGGTGGATATTCGCTTGAGTCGGTTTTACTTCTTTATTTTTCCTCTCGTCTTTTCATCCAGTTTCTTTTTCTTTTCAATTCCTTTTTTTTCCATTCGTTTTTTCCATCCTCGTTTCTCTTCCCATTTCTTTTACCTTTTTTCAGAGGGGAAAAGACTAAATCGTCGGAGCAGCGAGTCGTCCTCGGGATTTGAATTAAGGGAAATTAAGCATTCCGCGATTATTTCGGTTCAACTGAATAATGCGGAGATATTGCTGCTGTTCTAATTCTGCTTTCTTCTTCTTTCGCTTCGCGTTCATACAACCGTGCATACATATCGCCCTAACGAATGCGTGAAAATTGAGAAAATTACGGTACAATCAACAAAACTCGTGACTAACGATTTGACCTGAAAAATAAAATAAAATAAAGTAAAATACAAGAACGAAATAATCCACGTGAGACTTTGGAAGTTGGAAGCGCGCGGTATCAGGGAAAAAAAATAAAAAAAATATCGGGGAAAATTTCACCCTCCGAAATATAACTGTGTATAGTATTGTACATTTGTACCTCTAGGTATATATTAAGTATACATAGCTGTGGATAGATACATGGATTCTTTTGTTCGAGAAACAGGAAGCAAAAGTTTTTCCCTTTCGTATATATTCGCGACTTTTGCGAAGATTCGTAAGCCTGGTGAACCTGCTCCGTGGTAACCCCCCTGGCTCGATCCCCACGTTTGTTCGTTCGTTTCGCTGATTCGTTGCAGGTTTCTCGGCTCTACGGTTTGTAAGTTCAATGTTTCGTCGACCTTTCCCATACACGTCGCGGCATCGAGATCAGCCTTTTATCTTTTTTCTTTCTTTCACCCTCGACAACTGCGATACTTTATTCATCTTATTTCACTCTTTTTCGATATTTCGTGCTTGTGACCTCCAGATTAACCACACCCACACGCTGATCCTCAAAGCTTACGTATAATCTGGATTTAGTTTGATCTCCATATCTGGCATCATCTTATTATTTGAATAATCGTTCTCGCACATTGATGATTTAAAGTTTTATAACGAAGAGAAGAAAGATAAACAAAATGAGGAGGGGCCGGTTAATTATAACCTGTACACGGCGCGTTGGATCCCCGAGATTAGGATCAACGTAATAAAAGAAAACAAGAAAAAAAAGTTATAAGAATGAGAACAGCGAGCTTTTGCTGTTGGAAGGGAAAGGAAATGGCAATCTTTTTCTTCTAGTTCTTTTGTTCAGGGATTCGGCAACGTGATCGCGTGTTCTATAACATCTAACAAGCTGCAAGCATCAAGCACGAAGTTTACGCCTCAGGAAAAGCAGAAGCGCGTTTCGACGAAGTAGCTCTAGCAACTATTCACCAATATATAGGTATACACTTGGGTACACGTATACATCCTATAGCTGGAACTATCTTACGTCTGTATAATACAGAAAGCCGAAGGCCCTACAGCACACCTTTTTACGTTAATCGTTCCTGCGCGCTGCGTAAACGAGGCAAGCGAGCCACCCGACGATGTAGAGCTGCAGGGTGTACATAAAAAGGTCGCTTCATTTCCCATCTTTCTTTTCCACCTCCCATCAGGCTTCCATACTAGATCCCACTTTACCACTGCCTCCTCATCATACCGTTTCATCCCGAGGGATTAATTTCCTATGGCGTATAGTACACACACATACATGCGATATATATTATCGTGCGTAACCTGCAGAGTACACGAAGAGCGAGAGAAGAGTACAAAAAGAGGGCTAGTTGGTGGGGTTAGAAAGGGGAGAGAAAAAGATCTCTGGCAATTCTAAAAAGAGAAGTTAAAAAAAATTCTGAGCGGAAAATCCTGCTGCTGCTTCCGACTATACGCAGCTGTGGTTCCGAGGATTAAAAGACATCATTTACAAACTTCCTTAAACGTCACCTCTGATTCGCCCACGCGCGAGACGTGCCTATATATCTCACATTTTTCAATGATACACTCTTATGGCAGGACCCCAACTTCCTTTGGGGCCGCGTCCATCTTCAAGTAGCTCGGGACCAGCAAAACCAAAGTAGAATTATGACCGTCAAATCACAACCTAAAAAATCATTCCAGTAAGGGTGAAAAAAGCTCGTTCAAACTGGAAGGGGATAGAGCGGATCTATTAAGGGTCGTAGAGTCTGACTGTAATTATGGATTCCCCCGTGTGTTGTCAATAATATATTTATAGTATACATCAAGTCTTATTATATTCGAATTGCAAGGTACGGTGCAGAGGTTACATCGGGAGATGAAATTTTCTGCAAATATGATATGCCCATATAGTACAGAAAGCGGCTTGTCCAAAGGATGAAGGATGAGGTATATATACGTGTACACATGAACTGGGGCGAACCAGTGTGATATCTCTACCTGCACCCTCGCGATTATATTCACGCGGAGTAAATGAATATTAGTGGTACCCCTGAGACCAGATTAATAACAATCGACATCACACCCACCATAGCGGTGTACTATGGCCGCCATTATTCCAATAACACATACAAAGAGGAGTATTGACTGGCGGAAGGTTCGCGAAGTAATAAGATATAGACATGTATCTCGTACATTTTGTTCATCTTATACATTATGTTGGCTAGAGGAAAATTCAGAAGATCTTGAAATTGAGCGGGACGGAGCGCATCGCTGAGATTCATGGGAATTAATGAAAGAATAGAAAGAGAAAAGTTTGTCTAAGGTTACGAGCTATGTTGTACTCGGTTACGATTCTACTTAAGATTTGATAAAGCCTTGCGGGATGTGGTCAGGATCTAAAACATGTGCAATACTGGAATGAGTCTTCATTGGAATTCCTACTTGCCGCTCAGAAATCCCTTTTATTTGTAAGTCGCTGCCGAACGATTTGACTGAGCGACTAAACGGCACCTCGCGCATATTCACACGTGAACAGATTTTGAAAATAGTTATTATTTGGTTACTCTCTGTTCGTGGTCTGCTAGCTTTATGTCGCGTTGGCGGAGCGCAGATAGAATCCGATTTTTCCGCGACAAATAATCGAGCCCCAAAATTCCGATTGGGCCACACACGAATAGCACCTAAATAGTGCCTGATTCTCACGTGGAAAGAATTTAGAAATTCTCGTTATTTGGTTACAGTTCGTCCGTGCTTTGCTGGCACTTGACGTCGCGGTGCAGGTGAGATAAAAGTAGAACACAATCCTCTCGTGGTCGAATCGAACACTTGTATGATTTTTGATTCCGTCACCTAAAAATCATCCTTTTCCTACGTGCAAAAAAGTAATTCGAGATATAGTATTCCTTCAGTTTTTCTTCGGAAGTGAGAATCAATTTTTTCGATTGAGGTATTCAAAAAGCATCTGAAAAGCGCCTAGTTCCGATATTCATACCTATATGCGAACGGAAATTCGAAATAATCAATATCAAGTCACTTTCTAGGGGTGCTATGTGCTGGCCTAATATATTGCGTGACGCTTATTCCCCGTATTCAATAAAAGTACGAAGTAAACGCCATGGCCAAAAAATGGAGGTGGAAACCCCAATATTGCGACAGCAGACCAAAATCGATTTTTCACAAAAACGTGGAGTAGTATACTTAATTTGAAAGCTAACCTAACCTAACCTAATTAGGACTTACAAATTACAGTCAACTTCGAAATTGATTTTTCCGACATGCATTGCAGGCTCTGTTAGCTTGACGACCGTTTGAAAGACGCATGTATTTTGGTAATTGGTTATCGATTTGGTTCTGATTATCTAGAGATAAGAGTTCATTTTAAAAAGTACTATTTCATGCACATCAATATTTATCAGAAGTGTCGAAGTTCAAAGTCACATAGCTGACATGTCTCGTATTATATCATAATATTTTAGCTTATAGCATTCGAAATAATCCTGAAAAGAATGATACGGTAACATATTTTCAATTCCATTTATACACTTGAAATTAGGACACCCTGTATACGTTATACTCATATTCTCCAACGTATAAATCGACCGCGGTGAGCTGCTCTGCCTACTTTCTCCGCGCGAGTTTGAAACGACGATTATTATATTTATACGAAATGTCTCGCTCTCATATAGTTATCTAAACGCAGCCAGATATTACGTGATTACTTTGAAATAGCCGTAATATACACGAGCGACTAGACCTCCGACTCCTCATATCGTGGCAATTACAGTTATTATAAATAAATATTTATAAAATAAGTGGGCCTATATTGCAGGCTGTCAAGTTTACAGTTGCTGAATGTAAAGTGTAACAGAAAAAAAAGAAGAAGAGAAATATAACAAAAATAAAATAATTGAAAAAATTACAATTTAAGGAAAACAAAGGAATGCGTTGGCAACCCGCTTCTAGAATGGAGCACAGGGTCTTGAAGATGAGGACCCCGATCTGCACAGAAAATTGTAGTACCGCCAATATTGCGTTGAATAATTCAAAAGATGGTGCGTAGCTATTAAGCTTTCTTTAATGCGAAGTACGCGCGGCCTCAGGCTTCATTTGAAAGCCCTTTTTGTGATCGGATAGGCTGGCAAAACAGAAGCAAAATATACCCCTGTGAAGTTGGCCCCCCACTTTTGTAAAATGAAACTTTTCGTCGGAGTTCTAGGTTCATCTTGCATAGTTCTCGAGTTTTTTGTGGGTCTTAGAAATAGTGCTGCTCGTCATGGGGGTGTAAGCTACCCAGGAAAAATTTTCGATCAGTCCAAAACTCGAACTCAAGAATTTTTACCTTGGAAATTCGACTGTAAAAATTGATACACAAAAAAAATTTATGAAAAAATAAGAACAATAACTCGCTGTTGGCCTTGAATGATGCCGAGTGCGAGTTGAGTTGTTTGATGCAATTCCTATTAGTGAGAACTATAGAACTCCGCGAAAACTATCGACTTAAAAAAAAAAATCAAATTTGGATACATTTGGCGTGCCAACTTTTCGTAGCACGACACGGGTATGCAATTTTTTTTTTCTCAGTCGATAGTTCTCGAAGAGTTCTAGAGTTCTCACCGATCAAAAATCTAAATTTATCAATCTGTGAAAGTTACGAGCGATAAAAGAATGAATGTCCTGCTGACTTATCGTACCACGACAAATGTATCCAAATTGAATTTTTTTTTTTTTTAAATCGATAGTTCTCGAAGAGTTCTAGATCCCTCACTAGGATTTGCATTGAACAGCTCAACTTGCACTCAGCCTTATTATTTACGCAGAGTTATTATTTGTATTTTTTCATCAATTTTTCTAATGTATTAATTTTAAAGTCGAAATTTCAAGGTAAAAATTCTTTAGTTCGAGTTTTGGACTTTTTTGCGAGAGTTCTGGTCAGCCCTACAAGAGTTCCAAAGATAAACCCTATCAAATTTTTCGAATCGAGTGCGAATTGAAAAGTCATTCGTAAATCAACGATCTCAATTCCGTGAAGCTAGCCCCTACTGATCGAAAAAAAAATTTCCTGAGCTTACACCCCCATGACGAGCAATACTATTTCTAAGATCTACAAAGAACTCGAGAACTATGCAAAATTCACCTAGAACTCCGACGAAAAGTTTCATTTTACAAAAGTGGGGGGCCAACTTAACAGGGGTGCAAAATATGGAGATCTAAAAAAATCAATCTATATGTACAGGTAATCACCGATGTTAAACGTGATAGAAAAGAATTAGAAATTATAATGCAGCAGCGATCGCGTAACATATACATATGGAATTTAATTATATTACATAATACGCAGATTTTGTTTTTTACTCTGAGGATTTTGGATTTGTTGATAATCATTTTACATTTCATTCGGGTGCACATGATATTCATAGGGCATGAATTTATATTGAATATGCATAGGTAATCCATATACCTACCTATCTATTATGCGATTAATTGTATAAATCGCGTTCCGTTTTTACCATCGCTCGAATTAGTCTTTGCGATGAAATGTGCAGACGGCCAGCAAAGCTCTGTATACGCGTACGGACAACGAGTATGTATTTTATACGCTGCTGTGTATCGACTGAAGTTATACGACGATGTTGCGGTGTGGTCTTCTCAGAGACTCGCTATTAATTAATGATCAACAGGTCGGTAGTCTTGGCTGCAGCGCAACGTACACTGCAACCAACAAAAGCCGACACACCCATACACCGGCAAAATAACATCTCCGTGTAAACACACCTTATATTGCACCTACAGCAGAGCGTCGTACACCTAGCCGTGCATGTGATCCTAACAAAATACACCCTGACTGTATACATAGGAGTATAAACGTGCGAATACGTGCTCTCGGCTCTAGATAGCATATATTAACAGTTTCACCCTTCCAGAAGCGATCAAAATTCACAAAATACAATTATTCTTAGTTTCTCGTTAGTTTGGAAATTCGATCTTTCAGAGTGCCCGGTATGGGGTACGTGGTTCTCATTGAACCATAACGCTTCGAATCCTCGTTTGAATCGGTTCAATGAGTATAATACAGCAATATATCTACGCATATATACCTACGTACATCAAAAGCTATAAAAAGGCATTTCGCGGTTAAAACTCGTTTGGCATTCATTGATTTATGGTAAATGCGGTGATCGCGATATAGAAAGGCGGATGAGTAGGCGGTATATTGGCGGGAAGTTATGTACAACACAGTACACATAGAAATGTTTTATGTTTTTTTGTTCGCCCCGTTCGGGGTTAGGGGTGGAGGCTGAGGGCGATGGTGGATGAAAGAGAATGGCGTGGAATTAAATTAAATACCCGCGACTTGGCGAAGTTCGCATGTATGCATGGTGGATGGGGGGGTGATAAGGGAGGAGTGTTTTATTCGGAGTTTGGTTTTGGCGAAAGGCCAACACCCTTGGCACGCTAGATTTCATGCCTAAAAAGGATGATAAATTTATTCTATGCTTCGGAACGGGGTAGTGGCGGGAAAATTTCAACCCATTTTGTATATCATCATACGCCGTACACGGGCATACCCGGTGTGTCCGATCCGCGACCTGCAAGGCCCGCAACGGAATATAAATATGACCTATAAGTATATTAAAAAATTTGTGAATCGTTATCACGCGATCGATGATATCTACACCCCACGTTTGCCCTGCAAAAATCGCATATTTGCTGCCTATACGTACATATGATCGATTGAAAAAAAAACAAAAAAAAAAATCAGAGAACGCACTGAAAAATGTACTCCAAATGTTTGATTTCGCATTTGAAATTGCGATAAAAATGATGCAACGGTACTACAGCCCAAAGTTATACAATCAGCACAGTTTCAATAACAAACAAACATTCCATATACGATTGAATTACCTCTGAAAATTATACTTATATGCGACATGCATGCGTATAGTCTATGGTGTATATAAATATCTACGTATAGCAGAGCCCAGGTGCCCGTTCTGCGTGAATGAGAGCTGCAAATATTTCTGCACATATGAACTATACCGGAATTCGTACCGCTCGTTCGCGTCCATACATATTATGTACGTATAATATCTGTACACATATTTGTACGTACATATACGTATACCTACCTACGATCGAGTCTACGTCGTATAAAATTATTATACAACATATATATCCTGATATATAGAATATACCGTTTATGACGTGTGTAGTATGTACAAAATTTTAGCAGTCCAGGCAGCAGTTATCGAGCGTCTGCCACTTTATCGATAACGTAGTCGAATAGTGCTACCAGCGAAGTGGTGTACGTACGTATGGCATATACATATACGTATAATATATATACACGTATATACCTACAGGCGTGCAATTTGAATTACAAACTTTGATTGTACAAACGCAAAACGCGATTTGATTATAATTTTCCTCAATATATCTACATCTACTAATTACCGCTCGTGTAAACTTTCCCAATTTTTTAACACAACTTATACGTGTACGCGTATAGTATAATATATATACCTCACATCACGCGTTGATGTGAAAATTAATTTTCTATTGAAAATAAACTGAAATGCGCTACGCTTTAAATAACAATAATAATAATAATTAGAACAACAACAGCAAGAACAATGATAGACAAAGGCAGATATTTTAACCAACCCCCGCGTAATTACGGCACAAATACGTTGTACGTATGAGATGTAATATTGTATAATATTATATATACAGGTGTTTCGTGTTGTACATATTATATTATATTATATTATATTATATTATATTATATTATATTATATTATACATACAGGAACGCACGAAGATAACGTTATCGATTGATAACTAAGGTGGGTGGTGGAAAACACGGTGGTGGCGGAGTTATAAAGGGATGGGGAAGGGTGGCTGCTGCTGCTGCTGCAGCGCCGAGTACCCGGAGATTAAATCAGGATCCACGACTACAGTGGCAGGTGTAACAAAGGCCGTATCTCAGGTTCTTATCTCCTGTGCAAGAGCCGTCGTTAATTATTCTAACGACAAGATTTGCATGATGGGCATCGTCAAAAGTCTTCGAATTACGTGAGTTTTTATACGTATTTATAATTATCATGGACCGGTTTCAAAAGACGATATTTCACTTTCATTTTCTATACTAAGAGCACCAAGTTGAGAAACTAGATCGTTTGATTCTGATGCACACGGCAGCTGGTGATGGCATCAAACGCATATATTTCTAAATTCCTCTTGGGTTGATGCGGATTTCCTACCCAATGTGATATTATTACACCGCGATACTCGGTCTTGTCAAGAACAATTTTTATCCACCGCATACGAAACGCTATTTTTAATCATACTGTACACTACATACCTACTGCATTGTACGGAATCTATACCTTCGGTATTTCATTTCTTTAACCGATATACACGTGTATACTCACACAACATTTAGCTTCCCTCGGGGTCTCCTGTCCCGTAAGATAAAATAAATCATCTATAATCTCTATATATATAATATACGATATATATACGTCCATCTCTCTTGCGAGCTTTAAACATACATAGAAAAAAAAAAGAAAAAGAAAAAAGAAAACTGATGGGATAGAAAAAAGGAAGGAGGGGGAAAATAAATAGGAAAAAGATGCTCGACGTGTGGTTACGGAGGCGTGGATTTATTCGGCGATCACCTAGCCCACGCAAAATACTATTTCATTCGGAAACGTCAGCTAGAAAAGAGTTTGCTATTATCGTTTGACGCTGACGGACGTCAAGGACGTGCCATACCGTCGAGACCCATCAAACGAACCACATATACAATGTACTACATATCTAGGTACAGTACGTATATAATATAGCTAAATCTATAACATGTATTGCATATTTACATACATGAATATTATATACCTAGCATATACACGTCGATCACGTCGAATGAAAATTTATTTATATATATCTACATGTAAACTGCTCCAAAATTGGGTAAACCTGCCTTGGTTCAATCGGCGAAAATAATTAATATAATAATAATGACAATCATAATCATAGTGACAAGAACAACAATAATGATAAGAATATAAGTATACGTACATCGGTAGGTTATACGTTTAAAGATATATTATACGTATGTGGTAAAGGCATATCGGACAGATACGGTACGAAATGGAAGACAAGGGAGCGTAGACAAACGCAGATGACACACTTTTAGTAAAAATAGCACGGGCTATTCCTGGCCTACATAGAATCTAGATAGAATAGAACCTGCGCTAACAGCCTGCTGCCGCTGTTTTTGCTTCTACACTGCTGCTGGTGATGCTATTGCTGTTGCAGGTACAGAGACGAAAACGAAGAGGTACGTTGCTCTCTACACGTTGTACGTAGTATCTACTGTGGTGCCTCATCTAATCTTCACATGTGTTACCCGCCGTCCATTTATTAAATGCACCCGGTCACTTCCATCTCTCGTTATGTATTTCCTTCAGTTGTTCGAGCATATAGGTTACGAGATGTACTATATATCCGGATTGGTAATACAACAAGCTTAAACTACCTATTAAAATTTACTGAATTTACAGAATCTTTCTGTTTTTTTTTTTCTATTTTTGAAATTTTACAGTACATACATGGGAACAGTATATGGATATGCAATTATGCATACATACAATATACGTATATAATCGTAATAATATTCATCTGGTTCACTCGGGCTTTGTCGAGCGATACGGGACATCAGGTGCGCAATTGTTAATTACATCAGGCCTTGCGCAGCAAAATAATTAACCAAATCACCTCGAGCATTATGAGGCAAGAAGACGAACGAATTCGTTCATTCTCTTTTTTTCAAAGTTTCCAACTCCCAGAGTCGGCCTCGAGGATTATATACCAAACGGTCAGCGAGTATACATGAAGGGTATGTATGTATAACATATGAGTATTCAATTTGCTACTGGTTTAACATTTTCTGATTATTATTGTTAACATGTACAACATTCGGTGCATCTTCTCTGTGCGTGTAAGTGTATTTCAAGCATATTATTAACTCAGATTACATCAATGGTGTTAAAGTTAAACTTAATAACTAAAAATATACCAAGAAATGCAACCAAAATGTAGAGCTGAAAAATGCAAATCAAATAGACAATGAGAGTGGGGTAAAAAAGCTGAAAAATAAAAGGTTAAAAAGCAAAGCATAAGATAACGGATTAATGGCCTTCTACATTTCCCTAGGGATGTCATGGAGCTCGCGTTGCATCGCATCCCATCGCATCGCAACTCGGATAGCCCTGCATGGTTTAAAAAGAGGACCCCGAATCCCTGGTTTAAAGGTCCGACTCGTTTATCCTGCTAACGAGAGAGACAGGAGACCGTTACCTACGGTGCAACCTGGCCTTTAAACCTCGGACCTTTAAACGTCGACAGTCAGTTTGTAGCGTCAATGCCTCGCTCGATGCCTCCCCCCTCTCTTAACCGCCGAGTAGCAGCTGATGGCTCGTGGCTCGTGGCGTTCCAGCGACCACGTGAGAGGAGAGCAAGGCGGACTGGCCCTTTAAATGCAACAGCTACCACCTACCTACCTACCTACCTCACCTCGCGTCAACGTATCGCAGGGATTAGCGCCGCTGCAACACCCAGGGGGAGGGGGAGGAGACGTAGAGCTACGTACACATGACACTGGCAGACACTAGGCAGCGGACGTCGCTGTCATACGCTGGGTCATCTTATAGCCAAGTCGAGAGAGTAGTAGTGTAATGAAATTGAAAAAAAAAGAGATGATCGAAAGCGTGCGCGGCTGGATTGACAAATGAATGGAGATGGAAAGCGTGAAGGAGTTTGGAAGGGTGGTAGGAATGAATCTGCATTTTGCTAATTAAGTGGTGAATTGAGAAATAAGTAGGACTGGACTTGGTTTTCTTTTTTTCAGTTTAAATTCGAGACGTTCATTGCAGGTCACGTTTCTGACCTTTTCAAGTTAAAAACAATCGTCCCGAGGCGACGATTCAACAAAACTAGCGGACTCGCTGGTAAAACAATTGACGCGACGCGCGAATTAAGAAAAAACTAAAAAGAGAAAAGCTGAGGAAAAAAAAAACGGAATTGAAAGAGAAAGGAAAAGGAACAACAAAAGAAATTTATGGGTTTCGCGTACCAGAGATTTTGAAAACGTCGTAATTTACATTTTTCTACAGATTTTAATCTCTTTTTGTTCTGATTTTTTTTTTCTTCGTTTCTTGTTCTGGTGAGTCTGAAAGTACGATCGTCAGGCGAGTGGGTATAATAAAAGAAGGTTGTTGAAAAATTGGGAAAAACAAGCAAAAAAAAAATAAAAAAATGTGGGAAAAGTAATCACGTATCTTTCGACCTCTCTGTCCCACTCGGACATTACCTTGTCCCTCTCTCTCTTGCTTGCTCGCTGGTTCTGACATTTGTTTACTAGGTAGTCGACCATTTTACAAAAAGATTTTAAATGAAATTTGTAAGGCGGGAGTAGAGCGTACAGGCGATATTCTAATTGACACTATAATGATCTACTTACGATGTTGTAACGATGTGATGGATCCCACTATAGAAATTGTCACCAAATTAAAATACCGCACGAAACAAACCACCGCACACAGCATCCACATTCCACCATGGGAATCTGCGGTACGCGACACACAGAAGATAAAGATAACTACGCGGGTGAATGTAGTCCCGGTTGTTGCGAAAAGAAAAAAAGAAAAGAAAAAAAGAAAATAACCACCTCGGGGTATCGAAGCGCGCCGAAATTTCCGTCCCGCCCCCTCGTCAGCGGGGCGATTAAATGGACGGGAAAAAAGAGTGCAAGATTATTTATTATTATTCGGGTTAACAAAGATCCCGAATTTGTTTTAACTAAGTAAAAACCGTCAGGTTTCCCTACGCTCTCAATACGTCTGCACCACCGTGGGTTCGGCAGCGTAGCAGTACCAGCGGGTCTAGCAGCACACGACCAACGTTCTGGAAGTGACGTCATACGATATCCAAGATGGCTGACGCTAAACAACGTAAACAGAGTGGCAACTACGAGGGCACGAATGTTGGTGAGTATCTTTTTGATATCCCAATAATCGCCGGGCTTCAACCTCGAGGAGAACGAATGGAGTGTGTAGTTGGGAGCGTATTCAATTATAAAAACCTTGTGGCTCGCTAAATTCATGGGAAAAGTGCGCCGAGAGTGGCCAGCTGTATTCTGCAACATCACTCCTCAGTTTTTTTGTCCCTTTATTATTTGCACAGTCTCCCGTTCAACGTTTGCATCGGAAATTTGTCACGTCAACGCCGTCTCCTCGCTGTTTATCATTATTTACGGTGACGTCTACTCTGAACTGATTAACCTGTAAGTTGTATGTCAAACTATGGTAAAATATTTAAGTTAAAAGTGTCTCCACGTCGCGTGCAGGTTATAATCCTGTCAGAGATCGACATGCAGTTGATGTCATTGTGCTGCTACTTTTTCATCACCTAAAGGTTCGATTTGGCTTGGTGTAAACCAGGGGGTACCTGCGGAGTGGTTAGTTGAGTAATTTAAATCACACGAGATCCTGTCAGGTGATGATATCAATTTCCCACATGACGTATGACAGATCCAAATGCGAATTCCATGGCCAAATCATCGCCGTAAACTGCTGCGCCCTGGCGGCGTACCGAAGAATCGCATTTGCCCGGCTAAACTAAAATCTCTGTTAAAATCCTCACTACGAGCGCGTAGCATTTTCACTATTTGTTACTAATTATTTGTTGACTGAAGAATACGAATACGACCAAACCTTATGAGGTATTGCCTCCCCAAAAATTATCGATTCCATTTGAGTAATTCCAAAAAAAAAAAAAAATCAAATTGTCCGTTGCTTTTTTATGTTATAAACATTAACTAAGGACACGAAAGTAACAAAACCAAACTTTTGTATTCCCACCCTCTAAAAGCCACTTTTGCAGAGATAAAATTTCGCACATGACTGACTGTTTCCCGTTCTTAAGCCGACGGTAAATTAAATTTATAATTTCAATCATCAATTATCATATTCTGTCGATATCCTTGAACAGTTATAGTGCAAACTTTTATTCGACCACCGCGGTAAACTTTTTAGACGATTTCTCATGCCGTTTAATCCTAACATTCCGACCCCAGTGGTCCAAAGTCTCGGATCGCTCGTAGCTCGCGTATTTCTATCTTCTCTTTTTTTTTATCGCATAAATGGTTAATTATTAAATCAATCTTGCGCGATCTTACACGGCAGTCTATCAATCGAAAGATCACATCTTATCGCTGAATTTTATTACAACACGCTTTGATTAGCCTCCTGAAAGTTTTACTCGGTAACGCGGAAAAAATATATATATTCGTAATCTCAATCAGTATCAACAAGGAAGAGTTTGTCCGAGAGTTTGTCATCTGCAAGTAAGAAGAAATCCTCAGCTTTCTATTATTTACCACCCTTACATCAAAAATATATCTAATTTTTTCTATAGTTTTCTTATTGAATATTGCAATTTTTTATCATTCCTTGTTTAAAAATCTCACCGGTCGTTTTTTTTATCGAAAATCAGCTTACCATTTCTTCGAAAATCCTTATCACCAAACTCTATTCGATATTCTGTGGTCTATCAACACCTGTCCATCCGTATGTCTTTTGAATTCTCCATTGATTATCCAGGCGAACAATTAGAGTATCAAAGTATATCGTTAGAACGAACGAGTAACTCGGTCCGTCGATTCATTCGTTCCCTTTCGCTTCTCGCTCTTCTTTCTTAGCGCAGCAAAGGCTATCCCTAAATCCAATTTCCTAAATTACTGCGCAAATATCAAAGGAAAAATATTCCTTCTGCTCATTTAACGAAGCACGGGCGCGTAAGAAGTTATAGTATAGGGGACGGGTGGGAAGAGGACGTAAAAAGCGAGAGACGAAAAGTGATTTTATATACTTAAAGGTATGGAAAAAGAGAACCCAACGATATCTCCTTATACGTGTCTTTGATAGACAAGACTTGATCGTCTTTGCGAAAATACGCTACAATTAGAGTCGTTCGCGAATATGATGATCGCATCGGTAAAATAATCGACGAAATTGACGATACAACGATGATGTATGACTAACGGAAGCTGGAGTTACGTATCTACCTACATATTAAATGTTGAACCACGTTGGACAGAAAGGGAGAGGATAAAGAGAGAGAACTGTGCAGAAAGCTAGAGGAATTCTGAGCAAAAGTATCTTGCCAGAGATAGGAATAGAGACGGATAGATATAAAGAGAGAGAAGCGCAAACTCGTTAGTGAGTGGGGACAGACGTCAGAGTGAATGTACAGCCGTGCTTAATTTCGACGTATAATTATATTTGTATGCGCGTGAATACCTAGATATATATCCTGGATGTATATAAGTGGTAAATCTACGTTCGAATCGCGACTAATCCAGTGAGCGTCTGCATGATCAAGATTTTTAAAAACCTTACGCTTCAGGATTTTCAGTACAGCAGCGGTAGTTTGTGAATTTAAAAATTACAATATTCGATAAATAAATCGCACGTGTACGTATTTTGTATGTAATATACATCATTCGGCGTATGTATAGATATACACAGGCGTACGGGGCTTTTAATAGACGATGATGGATAAACTATAATTTCAACCCAAACTATAATTAATCTTAGAAAATTAGCAGACGCTGCAGACGTTTATAAATATATTAAATATCTTGATACATGTATATTATACCTGTATAGTATTGCAGGCTGCCGTTTAAATCGAGTTGGCAAAAGAAAAACTCCATGACAACACACCCGGTCTCTGAAAACTAACTTGACTAATATAATGGTTCAGTTAATTATTTGTGAAGGTTATTTTGAAGATGAATATCGTCTTATAAATATTCCTTTCCGCGTTTCCTTATACACCTACCAAGTTTCTTTGTTTCTCATAACGTTAGTTTCCACAATACCAGAATGAGATTAACCGTCAAAGAGATATTAAATAACTTAGACTGCAATAATGTTGATTCGCCAAGAGTAAAATCTATGAGAACACCGTCGCGGCATCGGTTAGACCTTATAGATATGTGTGGGCTGCCGCGGCCGTGATGATGCAGGCAGCTGCAGCAGCTATAGTTATACGTACCAAATTATAAACTCGACTGTTTCTTACATGGTATGGGAATAGGTCTGTCTACGAGCAGCAGCAGCATCATCATCTATTCGTATATAGGTAAAAGCGTTAACTTAGAACTGCATCAACAGCATCACGCGAGCTTTCATTGCATAGATTAAATCTCCGGGTACAGCTCCGTCTGTGAGTCAATATCTTGAGACCTGAGTAATTTAACGCCTAAGTACTCACACTAGTCGCGTCCAATTTTCATTCGAAAATTGAAACTGAACATAAAGAGAAGTCCGCATCGACCTCTCGCTGAGCCTCCCGCAACCCGTAGACACGATCCGGCACTCGACACTTGTCGTTTCGAATTAGGTACCGGTCTCGTTTTTTTTTGCTTTTATTTCGTATTTTCGTTATTCATAGGTGCAGGAATGAGGAAATGTGGGAATTAATCAGGAGTCAGGTGATATATGAGTTATCACTTCTTATATTCAATCTTTGTATATTTTTAATTTTTAATTTTTTTATCCTTCAACTCGCTGGTCTACGTATGTAAATTTGTTAATTATGCATGCGATCATACGTCGCAAATGCAAGTAGGAATGCTGACCTTGACGTAGGTGAGTTACGTAGCGCGAAATCAACGTCAACGAAATAATATTCAGAAGGCGAAACGGCTGAAATCGTATAACTCATGCAAATTCTAAGCCAACGGCGTGGTATGGTGTCGTCGAGCTCTCGTGGAAAATTGGGCAAATGAAAAGTAGAAATTTGGGGTCGACGAGGGGTCGCCGCCAGGGGCCAAGACTGCAGAGCGGTGCCGACTGCCAAGTCGTCCCACGATTGCTGAGGAAGTATATTTCTGTCTATTCCAAATCCCGTGGACTCCGATATATCCGCGGAAGCAGGGCTATCTCTCAGTGAAGTCCCGGGTTTCAGTAGTCGCGATTTTGCCCATTCGGTAACCCAGACTTGACAAACTTACGTTGCAATCGATCGGTTTGCAGAAATTATTTTTCCGTACACCTGCAATTGCGATATGCAAATTCGGAGCGAGGTCTCGGGTCGCGGCGAAATATGAGTGAGAAAAAAAAGCGGTCTGAAAAGCCGCGAGAAACGCGAGATGGAAAGAAAAAAACTAAGCAGAGAGATCAGGATTATAATCCAAATGCAGGAAATATGCCGAGAAAAGTCTTCCGGAATGTCGAGTGGCTCGCGGGGGGCGAAGAAAGCTTGAATAAAAAACTCACAATTCAGGAATCCCACATAGGTAGTTATATTATGGATACATAGAACATTTAATCATCTACAACATTGTTGCGCTGACGAATCGAAATCTAATTTACATATCTACGCCAAACATGCTCTAGACTAAAGATATCGTAACATTCACGATACTACAATCCACATTACTATGCCGTCGTGTCAAAATGTTGATTCGTTACGGAATCGCCGAGTCACTCGATAACGCCAAGTGATTTTAATCCGCGATGTAGGCTATTAGATTCGTTGGGCCAGCTGCAAATAATACACACTTGCGTCGTTTTATTTCGCTGACGTTTCAAAACGCTACCATAATATTAACTGGCATACAAAGAGTGCTAATGTAACGAAAAAATTATTCGTACGCGCTATCCATCATTAAATCTAATAATTGTTTTTCCTTCTTCATTTCTTTATTTTTTATATCATACAGTTCAATCATTCACAACTTAATCTTGAAGCTCCCTTCTCTTAACAAGAAATATAAAACGTAAATCGGCTAAATTCTAAAATTATCTTTTAAAATGTATGATTTCAGCTGTGAAATCACCGATGACATCGCTCGACGAAAATGTTAACCGCATACTGCGGAGAAGCAGAGCAGCTGAAAAAGGTGGGTGAGTCTATTCCCAACTTGGCCTTCCCTCTTCTCTTCAACATCTCTCCTCCAAATTTCCACTTCTTCCCTACTGTTTGGGATTGAATATAATTCGCACCGATCCTGAAGAATAAGATAAACAAAAAACAGGAAAGTATAATTTTTATTTATTATTGTATCTTTCTTTCGCCAGAACATCTGAATGACCGAGAAAGAATAGAGAGAATAGAGAGGCTCTCCATGGATGACAAGGAGGTCAAAATTGGACGGGAAGTGGGCAAGCCCGTCCAGGTGGTTCTTGCCCACCCCGATCACACTTTCGAATTAGACGAGAATGCCCTTGAAGAAATTCTTCTACAGGACGATATCAAGGACCGCAGTGTCGTAGTGGTTTCTGTCGCCGGAGCTTTTCGGAAGGGCAAGAGCTTCCTTCTTGATTTCTTCCTTCGTTACATGAATACCAGGGTCCGTATATCACCATTTAAAATCCGAAAAAATACAAAAAAACAAAATTGCGAGAAAAATTTACCTGTGATATTCTCAATCTACTTTGAGTGTTTTCCTTAATATTTGCCAGCGAAAATCAACACTAGAATCCCATCGTTACATCGCCGTTCTGCAGGCAATAGTTATTCGAACTATTTTATTCATGTCTACCATTTATCACAAAGCCCTGTAATAATAATTTGCTGAAGTGTGATATAGGCCAATATCAATCTGAACGCGGAATTTGAAAAATTTATTCACTTTCAAATTTAATTTACAAGTTAATTTATATGGCAGATGTTTGTTTACACAGTTAATCATCAAGCACTATATTATTCTGCTGTGTTTGAACCCATTGGTACACCGGCAGTTTGCTATCAACATCACTCAATATCCCATATATGCAATATGCAATGTCGAAGCACAAACAGTACTCCTAATCGTAAAATACACATACCTGGATTATATCTAAATATATAATGAACAGTAGTTTAACCCACAATCCTCAGCGCATCAAACACATCATTATCAATAAAATGTTATGTTTCTGTTTCATGTCAAATTTGAACTGCTGCTGCTCTTTTGGAACAACAGTATAATTTGAATGCTGAAACAGATGCATGGCTAGGTTCAGACGAGGACCCCTTAGATGGGTTTTCGTGGAGGGGTGGATCAGAGCGAGATACAACTGGAATTTTAATGTGGTCTCAAGTGTTTAAAGGGTCACTACCAAGTGGCGAAAAAGTTGCTATTATATTGATGGACACGCAGGGAGCATTTGACAGTCAGTCAACTGTGAGGGACTGTGCGACAGTATTTGCATTGAGCACAATGTTGTCCTCTGTGCAAATATACAATCTTTCACAAAATATCCAAGAAGATGACCTCCAGCATTTACAACTCTTCACCGAGTATGGAAGGCTCGCGTTAGAGAGGTCAGGAAGTACGCCATTCCAAAGACTACAGTTCCTGGTTAGGGACTGGAGCTTTCCGTATGAGGCTGAATATGGTGCTGACGGAGGGAAAAAAATTCTACAACGAAGGCTGGAAATCTCACAAATGCAACATTCGGAACTACAGAGTTTAAGAAAACACATCAAATCCTGTTTCTCAGACATATCATGCTTCCTCATGCCACATCCTGGTCTCAAAGTTGCCACCAACCCAAATTTTGACGGTCGATTATCCGAAATTGAATCTGAATTTAAAGTTCAATTACGAACTCTCGTGCCCATGCTACTTGCGCCCGAAAATTTAGTGACTAAAAAAATTGATGGACAAGTAGTGAAAGCTAGAGATCTTTTGGAATACTTCAAGAGTTACATCAAAATATACAAAGGAGATGAACTCCCCGAACCAAAAAGCATGCTTGTGGTGAGTTAAAAAAGAATCAATCATGCATTGTTCCCGAGCAAAGACATAATTTTACTCAAGTCTTAATCACCAGGCAACGGCTGAGGCAAATAACTTGTCGGCAGTAGCCGAAGCCAAAGATCTCTACTCGCAAATGATGGAATCCGTGTGTGGAGGCACAAAACCTTTTCTGGCAACCGCTCACTTGGAGTCAGAGCACCATCGCTGTGTAGACAGAGCCCTCCACCAGTTCCAGAATAAGCGAAAAATGGGGGGTGATGAATTCAGCCAAACCTACATGGAAAAGTTACAAAAAGTAAGCTCAATCAATTTTGAGTGCCAGTCTTGCCTCGTTAAAATAATTCGACCGTGTGTCAATATTTTACATTTTTGCAGGACATGGACGAATCGTTTCAGCAATTTAAGGCGCACAACGAGAGTAAAAATATATTCAAGGCTGCGCGAACTCCAGCAGTATTCTTCGCCATTGCCGTTACTATGTACATTCTATCAGGCATATTTGGTTTAGTCGGTCTTTACACCTTAGCAAACATTTGTAACCTCGTGATGGGAATCGGTTTACTCACCCTCGTGCTGTGGGCCTACATTAGGTTTGTCAATAACACAGTGTCACAGTCCTAGAAAAAATACTTCGCAAAAGCGTTGAAACAGGTATTTTCAAATAAAATGGTTCCTTGTTATAGGTATAGTGGAGAACTACGAGAACTTGGAACGCAGATAGATGAATTAGCCAGTGGCATTTGGGAAAATGTGAGTAAAAAAATCGTGGATAATCAGTACATTTCGCGCAATATGAATAACCAATTGTAAACTGATAGAATTATCATGTTGTAGTCGCTGGTAACTTTAGCGCTACTGCCAAAACTGAATTTCCGATCATTCAAAAAAAATTTCCATTACGAATTTCTATACATGTTTTAAGCGTATATCTGGCGGCAAATGATTTTTTTGACGAAATGTGTGGAAAAAGTTGAATACGAGTTATTATTTAGCAGCTATACTAAAATCTGAATCTTCATTCGCACTTCGACTAACATGTAGAATTTTTTGTCCCAACAGGCCTGGCATTGTGCGCATCTCATACAAAAGTTGAGATACATAATCCTTTCCGTATCTTTTATGCTTATATGTTCCATTCCTTCATTTGCCCTGATTTGTGCATACTTTTGCGACCATCGCAAAGTCTGATCCCACGCTCCGATTCGCACTTTTTTATCATTTATATTAATTTCAGATTAAGTTTTTACGATCAATCCTCAACACTCTCGATCTAGTCACCTATCCCCCCCCCCCCCCCCCCCCCCATCAGATTCTATCAATTTGTTTCTATTTACATTCTCACCTGCCTGTTGCTAGTTTTGTTAATTATTGATCTTTTTGAAAATTAATCCCGTCGCTAACACGCACGCCTTCTTAGAAAAGGATCAAGGATTAGGAAAGGTATAGTCTAATTAATATGGTCAGAACATTGTTATAACAATTCTTCATCAAACAATTGGTCAAAGATATGTACTGTGCATTTGGGTGAAATCGTCATTGCAATAATACGTTTGGGATAATTGTGATAATAGGCTACAAATTTGCACGACCTCTGTTCCAAACATAGTAATCAGATCAAGGCATCGTTTTTTCATGTTAAAATGACGAATGACCGTTGTACATAATTCTGTAACCATAATACTTTTTTTATTGCTAATTTGTAGAATTAGTTAGATTCAGTGAAAAGTAATTCAAAATCGTATTTCATCATATATGGTTGATTGCAGGGAGGTTTGAAAGGTATGTTGATAACAAAATCGAGGTTTTTTACTTTTTTAGTTCATGAAACCGCTTTATCAACAATTCGTGGAGAAATCTGTGTCCGTAGCCGTGGCTCAGGCAGCAGAGATGGCAACCAATTCTACGTTAAGTGCCAACGGCAAGCCTAAACTATCGTAACTTTCATTCCCTTACTTATCTTTTGTCGAAAAAAAAAATATTCAAGCGTACTGCAATAACACAATCCAATAACAAAAATAAACCTGTATTTTTTGCATGACAAAATTCAGACATTTGAGAGATCATCAAAATGCTGTGAAGTTTTTATTGTCACAGAAGTTACCTAGTGGCAACGAATGAGGTAACCTATGATAGTTATGAATGTATGTATAGTGTACTCTGATCGTTAAATAATGTCAGATTGTTAAAATTATGGTGAATATGACAACCAATGATCATTACCATTATATTGTTATAGAAATAAAATCTTGTACTTAAATGCAGTGCCTACTTCGTACGAAGTAGTCAAACATCTTCAATTTTCTTAAGTACAATCGTTCATAAGTAAGAAATGAGATCATAGCGTTTAATCCTGCCACGAGTGATAATCCAGCTGTTATTTTTTGTCTTGCTTCTATAATACGAGTCTTGTGATATTTTTACCACCCATCTTGTGATACTTTTACCACCTATCATGCAGAATTTGATTTTAAATTATTTTTTCGCATTGAGCCTATATGATATCTGAAAAAATGATGCGTTGTAATTATTAATAGTTTGATAAAATAAAAGTTGAATGATACAAATGTCACAAACTCTTGTTTAAATTCCGTAATTGTTCTTGGATCGCAGCAAATTACAGAACAAGCCATAAATTCCTAAACAACAGTCAATTTGGGAACGTCTTTATGTAATAATCATACGACTTGCATTCCCCCTTCCGAGCTGACCTATACAATTTGTATTTTATCGCTGGTAACGGTCTTGCCATTTGTTTTAGATTACCTTACATTAGTTTTGTAACACTACTTTGTTCTGATTTCTAACACTTTTTACGTCGTTATCTTTTTCTTGTTTTATCATTTTACATACTATATTATATACTTATACAACAGTTTTTAACAATTGTTCACTTTAGATGTAATCAGTATATTCTTGGGCTCCAATTTTTGCATATGTTTTCAAGAATCTTTCCTAGCATCATTTATTCTAATAAGAAAGAATATTCGTTTGTAGATACTATCTTTTAATATAGGGTTTACAAGGGTCTCATTAGAAACTAATTTATAGTCAATAGCAATAAAGAACAGGGCCGACCAATGAAAATAAAGTATCAGGATATGATAAAAAAAATTTCAATCAAAAGCTATAGAACTTAGAAAAGCTCGCTAGTTCCCACAGAATTAAAATAACTCGGAGATCAGGGAACATTGGAGAGACGTCTATACCAATCTCAGATTCTAAGTTGAGACCCTAACTATAAACTTGCTTCATGATTCCATGATTACATCCAACAGATTCACTTCTAAAGGCTTCATGAAGATTTGTAGTTAACGAGCGGATAACGGAAACCCACAGCAAGGTGCCATTAATTAAGTTAAAACATCTTCAAGAATGAGATACGAGAAGAACGTGCTATCATTTTTCCACTTCAAACTTATGTCTGTGTATCAATTTTTCAGATAGGATGTATGAACTAATCAAGCCTTCATTGTAGCCATAAAATTTTCTAAAACTAGGGTCTAAGGCCGCTATTTTCATATTATGTACTATGAGTTCTTTGTTTCACTAATTTTTAATATCAATGGAAAAGATTCAGCAGCTTATGTGTCTTATTTGTTATGTACAGGAAATTTTCTTTTGATGCAACCTGATATAGTTTACTTTACCTAATACCATGTTAACTTTGAAAAGAGTTGTCAGATACAATACTTGTTGTCAACCCAAAACTGTAATATTAGGCACTGAATTTTGTTCGAATTGATTACTGCTAGAAATAAAGCCGTATTTTTGTAATTATAACAAATGTAGTTTGATGAAATTAGTTCTTGATATCATACCCAATTTCCATATCTAGACCAAAAATAAGGTACAGGTAAATAAGCAACAGAAGCAACAATTTACAAATAACATTTATTACAGAATTATATTTCAGAATTTGACAATTCTATTATATGCTCAGTGTTTAATTATCTTTGATCTCATCTATTTATAGAAAACATTCTTTTAACAATATCATCAGATTTTTTTTTAGCATCATGAACTTTTTGCCTATATGCTACAAACTTTTGTCGAGCTATTGTATTTGTTGGTTGCAAACTTACGACTCGCTCCATATCTACCAAGGCATTCTCATAATCGCTCAGATTTTCATGTGCCACACCTCGCCTGTAAATTGCTTTCACATTGCTCTCGTCCCCTTGAAGTACTTTATTGCATAGTGATATGGTATGCTCAAAATTCTTTCTAATCAAATGGCACTCAGCCATATTATTGTACAAGACTTTCCTAAGATTCTGTACATCCTCCCTAAGCTGATCTGTCATCTCAATATCTTCGATAGGCTCCAAAGTGATGAGAACCTTACAAGCCTGACTGAATTTATGAAAAGCATCAACTATTCTTGCAGACTTATGTAGCCCCACACCAGCTTCTTTATAATTCAGGGCAACCTTATATTTTTCCTGCACTGCCCATTCCCAGATCGGTATCTTAATCTCACAAGAATTCAATGCTATTTTAAATTCTAAGCTATGATCATCTTCGAAGCCCATTAATTTGATTCTGACCAAACTCTTCTCTCCAATGAACATCGTCTGTATTATTCTTTCAACATGTTGATCAATTCTTGTGGTTGCATCTCCGATAATAATTACTTTTTCTGTTGAAGACTGCCCCAAGTAATCGCTACAGAATCTCTCATGCGTCAGCCCAGGATTCATTTTCACATCCTCTATTTGAACAATACATGATGAACGCTCAGTAGACTTCCTTGAGAACGGTGCATCAATTAAAATTTCTTTCTCTACGGTGTCACCAAACCAATTGACTTTCATATTGCTCACAACGTTATTTACGTCCACAGATATCATAGGATCCAAACTCTTTGATATGTCCGCATATGACAACTTTTCTAACCTCAGAACTGCCAGGATGGCTCAAATTTCCAAGATGCAAAAAATTCTCTATCTTTGCGGATTTACTGTTATCGACGAACTAAAATATGGTTTTCAAACGACAAATCCCCAAATTTTTAAGGCCGAGATGGAATCAACAAATGGATATAATCATAAAATGATGATGGAACGCATGGTCGCGACTTGAGAAACGTCAGAATTCTATTACAACAATGCCATCGTTCATGACAGAGCGAACGTAGAAGACGTATTTGAGTCCTCTCGTTGCTGCCCAAATATCTGGAAAGTTATGGATATGGATATGAATCATTTATTTATCATGCCTTTATTCATGGTTGAAACAAATACTCCACTAATTGACAGAAAAAGCAATGAATACTAATAACCGAAATGCTTCCTAGGTAACCGTTGCTTCATTGTTGGCTCTTACATCCGGCCCCCTTGAAATTATTATCGTCAATTTGGATCAATTCATTGCATTTCCCCCTAATAAATTTGTTCTAGCTCAGTTCAGAGGAGACTCATGCTGCTTCACTGACGCTGCTGTGTCTCTAGACTTTTGAGTTCGATGTCCTTCCTTTTCTTCTATCGACCATCGACCATATTACACGTTGCCAATCAAATTTCTGACCAGCAAGATGGATCAATTATCCGAATTCCAAAACGTTTTACAAGAGTTTAGTCCCCTACTTGACGCATACTGGCCGTACCTTGTTGGTATTGCCTTGGGGATTTTGACCATGATAAGGTAAGCTACAATTTCATACCTTATGACTCTTTGGTGCATGAGTGTGCCATAAATTTTTTTTTTTTAAATTACATGAGCCATGTAACGACATGAGCCACGGATCTTTTATTTTTCTGGATTGCGAGTAATTCTTAGCTCATGCATGACTATATGATGTGATGTTTTGCATTGGTATAAGACTGGGTGGAGTTTCAGGACCTATATGGGAGGACCTGACTGTCCAAGTGAGGAACGTGTTGATGAGAAAACCATTATAATTACTGGTGCTTCTGGTGGAATTGGTAAGGAAACTGCTCTGGAGTTGGCAAGAAGAGGAGGACACATCATCCTGGCAGTTAAAGATGAGCGAGCTGGAAATAAAATTGCTGAAGAAATTAAAGCTTTGATAAGTAAAAAGGTGGATGTTAAAACGTTAGATCTTGCTTCATTGAAAAGCGTTTGCTCTTTTGCTGAAAATTTGGGTACGTACACTCATTGTAGAATCATAGACAATTTGACATTCAAATATCTGCATAATTAATCTACCAATTGAATTTACATGTCTTAGATGTTGATCGAGTCGACGTTCTAATCAACAATGCAGGAATCACATTCCATCCGTATATGAAAACTGATGAGGGCTTTGAAATGCATTTTGTGACCAACTACCTTGGTAATAATTCATATGTCATCATTATCGTGAGGCTTATTTGTTATCTCTATATTTTATCGAATATATGTGATACTCAGGACATTTCCTTCTGACTCATCTGCTGCTACCCAAACTTAAGGCAGCTAAACAGGGCAGAGTTGTAAATGTATCTGCTCAAGCACACATTGCAAGCAATATTCACTTGGATGATTTGAATTTGGAAAAAAACTT
The DNA here is from genome assembly GCA_963978495.1 of Athalia circularis. Lineage (NCBI taxonomy): Eukaryota > Metazoa > Arthropoda > Insecta > Hymenoptera > Athaliidae > Athalia > Athalia circularis. Next base: position 23,582,741 of record OZ021699.1, read on the forward strand.
TTCCGCGCTGGAAGCTTTTGGGCAGAGCAAACTTGCCTTGATCCTAATGGCTAGACATATGAGCCATATCCTCAAAGGTAACTCATTCTTTCATTATTGAACGATGTAATTAGATGATAAATACTTTTTCAATAATCAGCAACGTGCATTATGCTCTGTAGATACAAACGTGACCGTGAATGCAGTTAATCCTGGACGTGTCAGGGGAACACAGCACCTCAGAAGATCTCCGCTGAGTTCTACTTACATAATAAAATTGTCAATGCAGCCCTGGATGTGGTTACTACTGAAAAATCCAGTCCAAGGTGCGCAAACTTCAGTATACGCTGCTGTATCCAGTCAGTTGGATGAATGCTCAGGAAACTATTTCAGGTCAGAAATTGGATTTTTAGCTGTGGCATTATGTCGATCATGATACTGAACCACAGATGCTCTTTTTTCTAATAGTGATTGCAGCTTGAAGACACCATCGGCAATAGCTATGGATGAAAATCTTGCAAAGCTGTTATACTTGAAGTCTCTTTCACTGGTAGGACCATATTTGCCTCTTTCTGAGGATATTCAAACAATTGACTGAAGTGGCCCCTGAACCGCGCGTAGCCACTAGCTATTCTTAGGAAATACCCATAACGTTCGAATAAGTCTGATATTCGCATCTCCTGTTTGTTAAAATGCATTAATTATTATTTATTATGATTCATCGCTATTACCATTGTCGTTAATCGATTAAAATATTCCTTTGATCACCACTATATGTGTTCAATAATCATGTTCCGTAATATCGGCATAGTTGCTCCGAGCTGAGTACGGACATACGCATAGTCAGATTTTGATGAACTGATTCATATATTCACTAGATCTGGGATATTATTGCACTGTTAAATATATACAATGAAAGTACAGTTTGTATCAATTGTATGCTAGCTGCTTTTCAATCTAGTCCACTTCTCACTGGTGAGCCACAACCAATTCGCTAGCTTGTCGTCTTCAGCAAGTGGGGCGGCCTCTGCCTCTTCACAATTGCTGCGTAAAGATTCTCATTAATCCAATTGCCCTGCTTCTTAGTCACATAAGATGTCAATGAATTAAATTTATACAATGCACTTACTTGAAGTATTTACCGCTAACAGTTTCTAGACTTGGATCTAGCGCCGCATATATTGTGGTCTGAGCGCCATGTATCGGCCTTTTGATGAAAGGCCAAACTAGGGGATAAATAAAAATAGTACTGAACGTGCTATTGTAGAATCCCATGTGGCGTATTATTTCTGTATCAACAAGTCCTGGATGGACTGCATTCGCCGACACTCCCGTACCTGTAAAACATGGTAATTTTTATTATAATTCGCTGATGAAAATATTTTCATGAAGTTAACTAATGCTAACCTGCAAGTTTTTTCGCCAATTCTTTGGTGAACAGTATATTAGCCAGTTTGCTTTGTCTGTAAGCTACGGTTGGGTCGTAATCCTTTTCACTATTCAAATCAGAGATATTAATTTTTCCTTTTTTGTGTGCCACACTTGAAACATTAATGATACGAGATGGGGCTGATTCTTTCAGCCTATCCAATAAAAGATTTGTCAACAGAAAATGTCCCATGTGATTAACTCCGAGTTGTGTTTCGATGCCATCTACTGTTGTACTTTTTGGGCAGTTCATCACACCTCCGTTGTTTATGAGGATGTGTAACTTTTTATGTTCTAAAACATTGGGTGATGAGATTTGACATCAGAGAAACAGAGATTTCAATGCATACCTTTCTTAAACCGCTCAACAAATTCTCGAATACTAGCAAAAGAAGCAAGATCGCACTTCCTGCAATATACATATTTATTTTTTGTTTTTAATACTATGGTTTGTCGTGTCTGAAACAGAGAGCATAGGTGTTCTGATAACTATTTGATCTGGGACAGAAAAGCACA